>CM062514.1:46362643-47707143 GCA_031439585.1 Pterocarpus macrocarpus
GAACAATCGCCATTAAGTACCATTATATATGCTATGGGTGGAGTAACTCGATGAGAAATGTATTCGGATTCAGACGGGAGTAACAAAGATTTAAAGTATGCAACTAATCTCGATAGGCCAAGGGAGCAGCAGCAAGGTAGGTTCTGACAAATGAAAATAGACAAGTTTCCACAAGAACAATAGAACATAGAAGGAACGAGGTAGAAAAAGAGCAAGTTTGGATTTCTGACTGACCCATTAAAAAGAGCAAAGCTACCTAGTATGAGATTATGGTGCAAATAAGATTGTGTACGAAATACCAAGCAGGGTTGCATTTGTAACATCCCCATTTTTATCTAAGCTAATTAGCTCGGTGTCTCCGGCTAATTAGAGAGGTTAGCGATTAATTAAGAACTAATCGGTTTATCTTGAGAGCAAGGGCTTAGTAAATTAAAGGCAAGTCAACAATTGAGACATAATGCATTAAAAGTTACAATTAAAAGCCTAATTGCCCAATCCTTATTAATCCATGATTTAGAACAAAAAAATCAAGGTGATCTAACCTAATTAACTAGGAGCATATAAGTATCACATCTTAATCACATTAACCCTCACATCTTCTTACAAAATTAATGAGGAAAATCCTTCTTAATTAAAATATGCTAATGTGTAATTTAAACCAATTGAATTAATTAGCATTTAGATAATTATAATAATTGTAAAAATTTAGAAACTTCCCTTTAATTATTGTTATTGTTTGAAAGTTTGGTCAAAGCAAGAGCCATATCCAACCATCCATTTGCTTTCTCATCATACACCACTAGATCAAGAGTCCATGTTAGTAGATTCCTTGAGTCATGACAAAAGATCTACTCTCCTCCATCAAGATTGTGACACTTGGAGTGATCACAATCATCCAATGCCAATCCTAGGATAGATCATGCTTTTAACCACTTGAAAAGAAACACTACAAGTCTTTACCCAAGTACCAAGATTCGAAAGAAACCCAACTCCCTCTTTTGCCCCAAGGTTTTTCCACTCTCTTGCTTGTTTGTAAGAAGCAAAGTCACCTCACTCCTTTCCCTCATTTTTGGGCCACTTCAGCCCCCTTTCTCTCCTCATTCCATTTTTCATTTCTCTCTCAAGACACACCAAGCTCTCAGCTCTCTCTAAACCTCTCTTTGTTCTTCCTACTCTTCTTCTTATTCTTCTTGTTTTTCCTATCCTAAGTCCTCACTTTTCCACCACCATCACCCTTATCTTCTATCACTGCCCTCACTAACTTATCAAGGATCACATTCTTTGGTCCTTGGTAGAGCAAAACAAACACTCATTTACCCCCTTTGCTAGCTCAAGAGGAAGGAGGTCATCTCCAACCACTTAATTTTCAAGCTTCCAAGAGAAACTCATTTGGTAGTGACTCTAACCTTCTCTTTTTCATGTATTTTTCAAGCTCTAGAACTCCAAAACTCTTCATAGCTAGATGATTTTAGGACTTGCTTCAAGGTCTCATGACCATTTCTTGTTCTATGAGTTTTCTTATCTTGTTGAAAAATGTTGCCTTGAAGTGAGGATATGTGGCATGATGGTTTTATGTATCTTGCTTTATTTTGGTTTAAAATACTGATTTGTGACTAAAACTTTGAGTATGATGATGAGATAAAATATAAAAATGGTGATTTGAAGTGGTATAGCAACATTTCCACAAGATTGATATGTAAAACTTAAAAACTAGTTAAGCTGGAATTCTGGCAGTCTGTAAAGCGTATAGTATAACTCACTCTACAAAATTCAAAATACAATGAAACTAATTTTTTGTGAAAATAGACTCAAAGAGCTTTTCATACATATAAATTATGTGAGATTTGGCCTTAAAACGAGAGAGATATGAATTTTCAAAGTTTCTTTGTTCTGGATGGGTTTCTGTCCGGGCAGTGGGTAATAAAACGTTCATAACTCAAGTTATACATAACATTTTTGAGTGGAATGTTAGAAAGCTAAGACATAGAAGAACACTCCCATATAACAGTTTTGTCAGATTCCATGTGAGGAACTCCCAGTGAAGTGGACAAGCCACTGACCCGAGTTGAACTTTCAAGTGCGAGCAGTCGAATAAAATGTGCATAACTCAAGCTACAAAATGAATTTTTAAGTGGGGCTTGTTTTGTTTAAAAATAGACTCAGAGAAGTATATCCACACAAAAATATGCCTATGTTTATGTGCAAGCATGATGCTATGATGATATGATAATGATGATGATGATATGATATGATGATGATGATTATGACAATGATATGATGACAATATGAACATGATATGTTGATGACATGATGCTTAATGTTATATGATATTGGTTTCTCTGTTTGGCAAAATTTTGGGAAGTTTCGGTCTAGCCGTTATGCTGCCGAAATTTTGTAAAAATTATGGACTTAGAAATATTTTGCATCGTAAGCTTTAATAAGAAGAAATTTAATTCAAGTAAGTGATCCTTCAAAAGGGAAGGTAACCTAATTTAAGCTCCCCTCACCTACAACTCACATTAGGCATGGCATGACCTAGTTAATGTGAGTATAGGGAATAGGTCTTACATGAGGCATGGGATGACCCAGCTAGTGCAAGTACCGAAATTCTATGGTGGCGACGGCCACGGTATGAGCTCATTACCACTTATATTTAGTGGGTGAAAAGATAAAGTCAAGTTAAGAAAAGAAAAGGGACTTCGGTCCAAAACCCTAAAAGGGGAAGAAGTTAAGAGAATCTTATAGCTTGGACATGCATGTTTTATGTGATTACACTTGTGCTTATGTTTATTATGAAACAAATGATTAGAAGGTATGTTAAAAATTGAATCCGCTTCGGATATTCATGTTTTCGAAAATCTAAGAATTGGACCTTATGCATGCTCACTATTTTCATTTATAAAAACCAAAGTGGTTGGGACGATGACGATGACACTTATGCGTTAGGGTCGAGTCCTACTGAGAAATCTTATTTCTCACCCTAGTTGTTTTTTTTCCGTCTCGTCACCAGATACTTATGGCTCACCCCGTGGAGTGAAGCGTGGACCCTCCCCACCATGAGTGGACCTACGATGGGGATACTCATGCTATTGTGGCCACGAACACCACAGTAGTCTACACATATTTCTATCTGGGTCGAATTTTTGAGCAAGAGGAGCCAGAAGTCCCGCCAGCCCCAGTAGACGTTTCATCGGCTCACCTTGGATCGCAGCTAGGTCCTTGGGATTTCTTGCCTGAGCCATTGCCAGAAATCGAGATGGAGCCCATGTCTCCGGGTCTACCTGCAGCCGAGCCCGTGCCACCGCCGGAGATCCCTGTGATAGATGTGAGCTCGACGGCCACTCCTAAGGCCGCTTCGCCGCCGCTTCCCGAGTATCACCCTGCCGCGTCTGAGGAGGATCCCTCCGAGGAACGTTCTTCGGTCGCCAGCTATACTCCTGGCTGTGGCATCCGTCGCGTGGAGGTGATTAGCAGGCACCCTCGCATCATCCACACTTCTCATGTTCCCCGAGGCCGAGGAGCGAGGGGGACCAGGCACTCGAAAACCTGAGTCCATTCGATTGAAGGGCGTGGAAGGGGCAGAGAAGCCAGCCTATGTCTACGTGGGCCTATTCCATTATTGCTCCTTATCTTTTGTATCGGATCTTGTCAGACTTGTGTACCTTTGATCTTTTGGGGCCATGGCATGACCATGAGTTCCTTTTTTATGTATTTGTTGGATATTATGAGACTAATTATATTTATGTGGTTGTTGTAGTAATTTGAATGCATGGTATCTTGATTTATCCCTTGTTCCTTTAATTTATATTGAAATCTTTGCGATACGCTCTTTTTATTGCTATCTTCTCGCGCAAGGCTTTATTTTCCAAACGCGACGATGTATTCCAAAAAAAAAAAATTTTACCGTATTTTTCGCGTAATTTAATTGCAAGTGAAGTTTAGTTTTCCACGAGCATAAGTAACAACTAATAAAATGCCGTAATATGACTTAAGCGTAGTATGGGTTTATTAGGGTGTTACATTATGGTATCAGAGCAGTTCATCCTGTTAAAGCCTGAGGTTGGACTGACTATGCTTCCAAGCATAACTCTACGTGCGCTATGTTAAGTCATGCTGTGGATCCTGTCTGTATGATGGGATATAGGACTTAGAATGCATGACCGTTATGTGAGATTGCCTTTAGTTGCTGTCATGCTTATGCTTGATATTGGGCCTGATCAACTCGATATTTTTGTTTTGGTGTGTTCAGGAACTAATGGCAACTCGCAGACGTACCGCCAATGAGCCCAGCGACAGCACGAACATTGCTGATTTCATGAGGACCTTTCAACAAATGGCGAACGCCATGCAAGCTCAAGCTACGGCAGCTGAACACATGATGGATTAGCTAAATCGAAGATCCGAAGAGTCTATTGGTGGAAATGGAGCTGATGCCGAGTATCAGAAGTTCTCGGAGTTTCGTAAGGCTAACCCACCCAGTTTCAAGGCGGCTTTCAACCCTGACGAAGCCGACGAGTGGATCAAAGAGATCGAGAAGATCTACTCTGTGCTGACCTGCTTGGAGACCCAAAAGGTAGCCTTTGCTACTTATATACTGAAGGCGGATGCCAAATTCTAGTGGAAGGGAGCGAAGAGCTTGATGGAGAGTGACCAAAGAGAAATCACCTAGGACGTCTTCAAAATAGCTTTCTATGAGAAGTACTTCCTGATGTCTGTAAGGAATGCGAAGGAAATGGAATTCTTGAGGCTCTACCAAGGAGGTATGAGCATTGCTGAGTACACGGCAAAGTTTGAGGAGCTGTGTAAGTTCTCTACACTATATCAGCGGAACCCCGATGAGAACTGGAAGTGCATGAAATATGAAGGGGGTTTAAGGGCTGACATTTTGGCATCTGTGGCCCCACTGGAGATTCGGAACTATGCGGCCCTTGTCAATAAGAGTCGCGTAGTGGAGGAATGCAACCGTAAGTTGGCGATTCAAAGATCGGAGGCCCATAAGAGGAGGCAGGCAACTCAAGGGCAACATACGAAGCAGCCCCCGCAAAAGAAGCCCTACCATGGTGAAGGTTCTAAGGGCAAGCAACAATAGAGGCCCTCCGCCAATCCTCTAAGACCTGCCAACCAGCCCCCGAAGCCTGCAACAAGTTCTGTCTGCCCTAAGTGTGGGAAGCAACACAGAGGGGTTTGCTATGCCGGGCAAAATGTTTGCTTCAAATGTGGACAGCCCGGGCATTTTGCCAAGAACTGCACCAAGGACACGCCTGCCCCTAAACTGCAACGCCAAGAGAGGGTTTTTACCATGAATGCCGAGGAGACCACGGAGTCTGATGATCTCAATCGAGGTACATGCGAAGTGAACGGTAACATCTTAATCAGATCTTGTATGACTGGGCGCTACGCATTCTTTTATTTCCCATGATTGCGTAAGTAGATTGAGGCTGTCTGTTTCTGAAATGCCTTATATGTTGCTTGTTTCTACTCCCACTGGGAAACCAGTTAGAACTTGTTTGTGTTGTTTAAAATGTCAAATTCATATTGATGGTAGGACCTACGAGTCTGATTTAATCTGCCTTCCTTTATCTGGTTTAGAGCTAATCTTAGGCATGGATTGGCTCTCAGCCAACCATGTTATGTTAGATTGTGCTGCCAAGACAATCGTATTCCCTTCCTTACCCTCTAAACCTGTTAGTCTAAGCCTGAAACCTGTTGTGTTATACTATTGTAAGACTGAGAATCAAGAATACGTTCTCCTATCGACTAGTGAGGTTGAACTAGAGCAAGCTCTTGATGAGATTCCTGTGGCGAATGAGTACCCTGCAGTTTTCCCTGAGGATATCCCTGAGTTTCCCCCTGAGAGAAAGATAGAGTTTTCCATAGAATTGGTGCTAGGAACTGGACCAATATCTATTGCACCCTACCGAATGTCCCCTTTGGAGTTGGAGGAGCTGAAGACCCAATTGGAGGAGTTGCTAGAAAAGAAGTTTGTGAGACCAAGTGCCTCGCCTTGGGGAGCCCCGGTGTTGTTTGTCAAGAAGAAAGATGGAAGCATGAGGCTGTGCGTGGCTTATCGGCAGTTGAACAAGGTCACAGTGAAAAAAAAGTACCCCTTACCAAGGATAGATGACCTGATGGATCAACTCAGAGGAGCAGTGGTGTTTCCAAAGATAGATCTAAGGTTGGGATACCATCAAATAAGAGTGAAGGAGGAAGATATTCCCAAGATGGCCTTTAGGACTAGATATGGGCATTATGAGTTTAGAGTAATGTCGTTTGGATTGACCAATGCCCCGGCTGTGTTTATGGATTATATGAACAGGATCTTTAGGCCATACTTGGATAAGTTTGTGGTGGTCTTTATAGATGACATCCTCATCTATTCAAAGACGAAGGAGGAACACGAAGAGCATCTTAGGATTGTGTTGGAAATCTTGAGGGATAAGAAGCTTTATGCGAAGTTGTCGAAGTGTGAGTTTTGGCTAGAAGAAGTGAAGTTCTTGGGTCACGTCGTGACTAAGGGAGGGATAGCCGTAGATCCAAGCAAAGTGGAAGCTGTAATGAACTGGGAGAGACCTACGACGGTGACGGAGATTCGAAGTTTTCTCGGACTAGCCGGATATTATCCGAGGTTTATAAAGGGATTTTCTCAGATATCCCTACCTTTGACTAAGCTCACTAGGAAGAAAGCTGCTTTTGTGTGGACTAAAGGGTGTGAGAAGAGTTTTCAAGAGTTGAAGGCGAAGTTGACTTCCACACTTGTACTAGTCCTGCCTGACCCTAAGGGAGCCTTTGAGGTTTACTGTGATGCCTCTGGAAGAGGTTTAGGTTGTATGCAAAATCGTAGTGTGATAGCGTACGCCTCTAGGCAACTGAAACCTCATGAAGTTAATTACCCAACCCATGACCTGGAATTAGCGGCCATGGTGTTTGCCTTGAAGATATGGAGGCACCATCTATATGGAGTTAGGTTTGAGGTATTCTCAGATCACAAGAGTCTGAAGTACTTGTTTGATCAGAAGGAGCTTAACATGAGGCAGAGGAGGTGGATGGAATTCTTGAAGGACTATGATTTTGGGTTAAACTATCACCCTGGTAAGGCTAATGTGGTGGCAGATGCATTGAGCCACAAGTCATTGCATGTGTCGTGGATGATGGTCAAGGAAGCGGAGTTGATTGAGAGCTTTAGAGACTTGAACCTCGGAGTTACCCTGACCCCTCGTAGCATAAGGTTGAATCTGATCAAGGTGACGAGTGAGTTCAAAGGACAAATTATGCGGGCTCAGGAAGAGGACGAAGAGTCCTTGAGGATAGTAGCCCAAGTGAAGGAGGGAAAGCTGAAAGAATTTACTCAAGGCGTTGATGCCGTGTAGAGGTATCAAGGGAGGATATGTGTACCTGCTAAGGATGACTTGAGGAGGATGATTGTAGAAGAAGCTCACAAAGGTCATTTCACCATGCATCCTGGCATGACAAAGATGTACCAAGACCTCAAGAGGATGTTTTGGTGGCCAGGCATGAAACGAGACGTAGCAGATGTGGTGGGAAAGTGCTTAGTTTGTCAAAAGGTGAAAATTAAGCACCAAAAACCCTCGGGCATGCTGCAGTTATTGGAGATCCCTGAATGGAAATAGGATGGAATCTCTATGGACTTCGTGATGGGTTTACCCCGAACACAAGCGGGATTTGATGCTATATGGGTTGTTGTGGATAGGTTGACAAAGTCTGCCCACTTCTTGCCCATTAGAGCGAATTATCCTTTGGATAAGCTAGCCTAGCTATACATCCAAGAAATTATAAGGCTGCACGGAGTACCTGCAACCATTGTGTCTAATAGAGACCCAAGGTTTACCTCTAGGTTCTAGGGAGCCTTGCAAAAGGCATTTGGGACGAAACTTTGTTTAAGTACAGCCTACCACCCCCAGACTGATGGACAATCAGAAAGAACCATACAAACCCTAGAGGATATGTTGAGAGCATGTGTAATGGACCGACTCAGAAGTTGAGACAAACACCTACCCCTCATCGAGTTCGTCTACAACAATAGTTTCCGTGCTAGCATTGGGATGGCGCCTTATGAAGCCCTGTATGGCAGAAAGTGCCAATCTCCGCTTTGTTGGTATGAACCGGGTGAGCAAAGCCTCTTAGGGCCTGATCTGGTTAGACAAACCACCGAACAAATTAAGAGGATAAGGGAAAGGATTCTCTCAGCACAAAGTCATCAGAAGAGCTATGCGGATAGGAGGAGAAAGCCAATCGAGTTCCAAGAGGGAGAACACGTATTCTTGAAAATCACTCCTACAACAGGCATTGGTAGAGCCCTTAGAGTCAAAAAGTTGAGCCCTCGTTTTCTTGGCCCTTTTAAAATCTTGAAACGAGTAGGAACAGTTGCCTACCAAATAGCATTACCACCCCATTTGTCAAACCTTCACAATGTTTTCCATGTCTCCCAACTGAGAAAGTACAACTCCGACCCCAATCATCTTCTTGAGCCAGAAAGTGTACAGTTAAGGGAAGACCTAACCTTCGACCTACTGCCTATGAGAATCATAGATAGGAAGGTCAAGCAGCTGAGGAACAAGCCTGTGCCCTTAGTGAAAGTGGCCTGGGGAAGAGGAAACTTGGAAGAGCACACGTGGGAACTCGAGGCAGAGATGCAAAGAGATTTTCCCCACCTGTTTTCAGGTAATGAATTTTGAGGGCAAAATTCTTTTTAAGGAGGGAAGAAATGTAACATCCCCATTTTTATCTAAGCTAATTAGCTCGGTGTCTCCGGGTAATTAGAGAGGTTAGCGATTAATTAAGAACTAATCGGCTAATCTCGAGAGCAAGGGCTTAGTAAATTAAAGGCAAGTCAACAATTGAGACATAATGCATTAAAAGTTACAATTAAAAGCCTAATTGCCCAATCCTTATTAATCCATGATTTAGAACAAAAAAATCAAGGTGATCTAACCTAATTAACTAGGAGCATATAAGTATCACATCTTAATCACATTAAACCTCACATCTTCTTACAAAATTAATGAGAAAAATCCTTCTCAATTAAAATGTGCAAATGTGTAATTTAAACCAATTGAATTAATTAGCATTTAGATAATTATAATAATTGTAAAAATTTAGAAACTTCCCTTTAATTATTGTTTGAAAATTTGGTCAAAGCAAGAGCCATATCCAACCATCCATTTACTTTTTCATCATACACCACTAGATCAAGAGTCCATGTTAGTAGATTCCTTGAATCATGACAAAAGATCTACTCTCCTCCATCAAGATTGTGACACTTGGAGTGATCACAATCATCCAATGCCAATCCTAGGATAGATCATGCTTTTAACCACTTGAAAAGAAACACTACAAGTCTTTACCCAAGTACCAAGACTCGAAGGAAACACAACTCCCTCTTTTGCCCCAAGGTTTTTCCACTCTCTTGCTTGTTGTAAGAAGCAAAGTCACCTCACTCCTTTCCCTCATTTTTGCGCCACTTCAGCCCCCTCTCTCTCCTCATTCCATTTTTCATTTCTCTCTCAAGACACACCAAGCTCTCACCTTTCTCTAAACCTCTCTTTGTTCTTCCTACTCTTCTTCTTGTTCTTCTTGTTTGTCCTACCCTAAGTCCTCACTTTTCCACCACCATCACCCTCATCTTCTATCACCGCCCTCACTAACTTATCAAGGATCACATTCTTTGGTCCTTGGTAGAGCAAAACAAACACTCATTTAGCCCCCTTTGCTAGCTCAAGAGGAAGGAGACCATCTCCAACCACTTCATTTTTCAAGCTTCCAAGAGAAACTCATTTGGTAGTGACTCTAATCTTCTCTTTTTCATGTATTTTTCAAACTTTAGAACTCCTAAACTCTTCATAGCTAGGTGGTTTTAGGACTTGCTTCAAGGTCTTATGACCATTTCTTGTTCTATGAGTTTTCTTATCTTGTTGAAAAATGTTGCCTTGAAGTGAGGATATGTGGCATGATGGTTTTATGTATCTTGCTTTATTTTGGTTTAAAATACTGATTTGGTGACTAAAACTTTGAGTATGATGATGAGATAAAACATAAAAATGGTGATTTGAAGTGGTATAGCAACATTTCCACAAGATTGATATGTAAAACTTAAAAATTAGTTAAGCTGGAATTCTGGTAGTCTGTAAAGCATACGGTATAACTCACTCCACAAAACTCAAAATGCAATAAAACTAATTTTCTGTAAAAATAGACTCAAAGAGTTTTTCATACATATAAAATATGTGAGATTTGGCCTTAAAACGAGAGAGATATGAATTTTCAAAGTTTGCTTCTTCCTTTATTGCTCCTTATCTTTTGTATTTCATTTTGTATCGGATCTTGTCAGACTTGTGTACCTTTGATCTTTTGGGGCCATGGCATGACCATGAGTTCCCTTTTTATGTATTTGTTGGATATTATGAGACTAATTATATTTATGTGGTTGTTGTAGTAATTTGAATACATGGTATCTTGATTTATCCCTTGTTCCTTTAATTTATATTGAAATCTTTGCGATACGCTCATTTATTACTATCTTCTCGCGTAAGGCTTTATTTTCCAAACGTGACGACGTATTCCAAAATAAAAAATTTTACCATATTTTCCGCGTAATTTAATTTCAAGTGAAGTTTAGTTTTCCACAAGCATAAGTAACAACTAATAAAACGCCGTAATACGACTTAAGCGTAGTATGGGTTTATTAGGGTGTTACAGCGTTGGCACCGATCATAAGTGCAACGGACCCAATGCACCCTAAGCAAGACTGAATGATGCACCAATATATGATCAAAAAGGATTCAGAAGCGTGCCCCGTGAGAGGCAAGGTTACAATGTCGGAATTAGAGGCAGTTAGAAGAGTCTCCATACCTGGGCCAGATTAAATGCAATCATCACCAACGCACTAGGTTCCATCAGAGTTCCATAGTTAAGTGTGCTCGGACAAGAGCAATATTATGATGGGTGACCTTCTGGGAAGTCCTCATATTGTAACTTCAACAGGGAAGCAAGACCATCATTCCCAACTCTCATAGCAAATGGATTACATCCTGGGGGCAAGATATCATAAAGAATAGCCAGAAGGCTTAGCAGTTAGGGTAATATGAGATATAACCACTAAAACTAACACACCTCTATATATTGTATTAGGACAAATCCCGAATGAGATTGATAACATTGGTGCCCACAAAAGTGGGAAGTGGACATCAACACAATAGTCAAGGAATCTCCATGCTAACCAATTAAAGGAAAATAGAAGAGTGGCAGGAACTTCGACTGTTCCATAATCCTTTCCTTTCGTGAAGTTGATCATATTTTGAGGAAACAAGTATCGCAACAATCATTGAGAAGTTCAACAAGAACGGCATGAGATCCAATTAGCAAATAATGAGAAATGGAATAAAGTCCGCAAAAGCAAAGAGAGATTTTGAAGCAAGGACCATAGTTATAGTTTAGAAGGGAGCTCTAGCCTTACACCTAAAATCTAATGAAAGGGGATTCATCACTGATCAAAGAAGATCAGGTAGGTGAGAGTTTGGATATAGCTTAATCAACTTCCCAAAAGAAAACTTCGACGAATCCACTATAACCACTATTTGTCGAAGTTGATTGCTGCTATAGCTGATAGTTTTCGTAGTGGCAGAACTTCTTCAGTTGGTATTTAGGGCCCAAGGCACAAGTATTAGAAAATTTATCAGAAAACATAGCGTACAAGTAGTCAGACACATCACAAGGAGGATGAGGAATTTACTCAATCAACCTGATGATGGATCAAAATGTCAGCAAAACAAAGTATATTTTGGCACTCATATAATCCACAACAACTCTCTGTATAGATATTGGAAAGGCATCTTATAAGATAATACAATAAGGAAACTCTACAGCTCTGATAAAAGGATTTGACTTTTGACTTCGGTTTTCATATTAAATTGCCTGTATCTTAATAACTAGGAATCAAGAAGGATATTAGACTAATAGAAAGAGTTATGAGCCTTAGGACTTAATCCGTATAATGGAAGCGACCTGAAATTTTCTTACAGGCATTAGGCACGAGGCAAACTTTACCAAGAAGGAGTTTTAAGATAAGGCTCCTAGATATAATTTTGAGAAAAGGCCTAAAGCCTATGTTTGTAAAGAACTGTGTTGGAGGCGAATTTATTATTGAATTAAGGGTAGCTGAGTAAATAAAAATCCTGGGAAAGAATATATGGACCTCCTTGACCTAGGCATTATCATTACTACATATTGACGTCAATTACTATGATAACTGCTAATCTTTGCAATTGCAATTTTTCATGAGTTGAATATCTAAGGTCTCAGGTACAAGTGGTGAAAGATTTAGCAACTACCACAAAGCAGGAGTAGCGGAATATAGAGCAAGGGAGATGGGTAAGGGTCTCTAATAAACAGAACAATGATTCAGAGTGTCATAGAGACAAGGCAAACTTGGACATCAACATAACCCTTATGGATACTTTGTACGAATTAAGACACCACCTCATAGCTACCAGCAAGTAATCTCAAGACAAGATGCAAACTCGAAAAGAGGAATATCCCTATAAGTTAAAAGGACTTTTCATTGACCCTTCTTAATCCTAGAATTTTGAGGACAAAATTCTTTTCAAGGTGGGTAGAATGTAACATCCCCACTTTCGTAAACAAAACGTAATGGAAACTTTGAATTATTTCCATTAGGCAGTGTGAGAATTTCTCAGGCAGGGCTATGCCATGACGATCCTCACACTTGGAATTATAGGGTAGTGTAAAACTGCTGTTGAAAATATGACACTGCCATATGTTAAAAATTAAGAAATGACAAAAGTGCCCCTGTAAACTTTTGTTAATTACAATGATACCCAAAATCTTTAGAAATTATATTTTGATCCCAAAGAATTATTTCCATAACAACCCTTGAACTTTTCATAAAATGACCTTTATGTCCACCCTTGAACTTTTCATAAAATGACCTTTTTGTCCTCACATCTGTAAGATTAACAGAATGGGGTTTTAAACAAAACAGAATCACATGGTGAAACCGTAGAAGTTTAAATCCCTGTCGATTGGGCCATGGAGGCAGTCGGGTGTGAAATGACGTGGGGTGCCCCTGGACTTGTTCAAAATTATGAAAATTCCATTAGTTACAGAAAATAGGAAACAAAAAGGCTCCAGATTTATGAAAATGTCTAATTTACGCCGTTAATTCGTTTATTCAGTTTCAATAGTGATGTAAGGGCAATTAGAGGTTAACTAAATATTAATTAAGAGTTAATTAGATATTAGTTAGAGAGATTTGGCTTAAGATAAATTAAAATGAACATGTTGATATCCTACAAACTATTAAGTAACGTTTTACCGGTTTGGAGGAAATCGGCAAATATTCAGTGTTCTAAACTGCTAGAGCCAAATTAGCAGAATTTTACACTGATAACCTTAGGTTGAACGGCTGAAATTCAGCCACCTCCACCACCATAGATGGCGCCATATGGCAGCCATATGATGGGGAAATTTGGCCGAATCATGACTATTGAAACCAAATATCTCAAGCCATCCTTATCTAGGTCATAAAGCCTAGAAAAATCTCACCCACCTTCCTTCATTATGTGCCCTTCATCATGCTTCAGCCACCTTCCATTTCTTCTCTTTCTTCTTCCTTTCTTTCCTTACCTCCATGACCAAGAACTTCAAGCTCAAGATTGGAAGCCTTCTTGACCTCAAATCCTCTTGCTCCTTTTATGAAAATTGATCCTCACTTCCTTCTCTACAAAACCCCTCTAACAATTTCATGATTAAGCATCAAATAGAGCCTCCCCACATTCATATGAGCTGCTGCCATGATGAAGGAAGAAGGCTAGGAGTTGGTTCTTGGCCTCCTTGCTTCCATACCTTCAAGGATTTCAAGGTAGGTAGCTCAAATCCTTTGTCGTTTGATGTATTATGTGACTATGTGGCTGCTATGTTCCTCTTATGCCATACTTGTATGATGGTGCTTTGATGTTCTTCTAATGTTTTGAGGTGAGGAAACTTGGTTTAAGTTGAGGAATTTATCAAAAACTCAAAAAGGAGCTAGGCAGAATCTTTTTTTGTGAGAAAACCCTACAGCATCCGTACTGGCAGAGTGTACGGTTCAGCCTACAGCTGTAGAAAGTAGATAAATATATTTTTACATGAAACTAGACATTCAGGGCTTTCCATACATATAAAATACAAGGCCATTGGATTAGTATTGAATTAGTTATGAATTTTTGAAGTTTAAGCTAGAAATCTGGATTCTTACCCGGGCAGTATGAGTTGAGAAGGGTATAACTCACCCCATACAACTCCAAATTGAGTGAAAATGAAGTTGTTTGAAAGATAACACATAATAGAACATCCCATAAAAATTTCAGAACTAGATTCGTTGCCATTTGTTCCCAGCACACCAATGAAGTTGACTTAAGTTTAACCCGGGCTGGAATAGGATAGTCCAGTAGGATCAAGTTTCAAGACTCATAACTCAAAATATACTTGGGAAAATGACATGAAACTTATTTCATTTGAAAGCTTGTCCTATTAGCTTTAATTTGATATAAATCTAGTATGATTTCACCTAGGTTTCTATTTTTAGTGAATTTTTACTTATAAGAATCCAATTCTAGCTAAGAACAGGACAGTTTGAGATAAAATTTTTATGTCTTGAGTTATACAAATCAAAATGAGATGGGACTAAAAGGGTTGGAAACTAGACACATAAGGCTATAATATATCCAAAATTTAGACCTAGATAAGTTGGATTGAGCAAACTGTGGATTATAACAAAATCGGGCAGAATAGGAAGGAGTAAACTGAAAACCTCATAGATGCTTGAATTGAACTTGATGAATGATTCTATGAATATCTATATAATGGCTGATCCATATTGAATTGCAAGTTTGAAAGATTATACTGGTGGTCTGGCACTATTCATGGGGAAGCGGACTCAATCCATTATACTGCCAAAATTCTAGTAGAAATATGTGAATTATGTGATTGTTATGAACATTTATATATTATGCTCATTAGATTCATATATGCAAGAATGATTTAAGTATAATATGAAGTATATGAATAAATGCATGTAGCATATGCATGTATAATTATGTCCAAAGAAGAATAAGATTTATGAGAACTTACAAGAAAGATGTACCAAGCTACCACGTGAGGCATGGCATAGACCCAGCTAGCGTGGGACAAAGCGGTACTATCTAAGACTTGGGCCAGCCCTCGACCAGATTTAAGGGGAATAGATCGGTGTGATGGTCGGGGAAAGTAAACCCGTCACTCATGTATACGTACGAGCTCGGACCTAAAAAGTAGGCTATCACCCAGGGGTGAGAGAGGCCATTCACCTCCTGGGGACCAAGTACAGAATGGCAAGATTAAGTTGCAAGTTAAAGAAGAGATAAATTAAGTCAAGTGCACTTGCATATATTCAAGTATAAGCATCTATATGTGCATCTTCAATTATCTAGTTAAGTCATAATGCTATTATGATCCTTGTTGAAGCATATTATACTATTCGTATTTCTATGCCTATCATATGATATGGCAAGTGGTTGTTAAAATGTAACCCGCTTCGAGAAAGGTGCTTTCAACTTAAAATTGAACCATTATTTGTTTATATGTGCTCACATTTTCATAAGAAATCGAAGCGGTTGGAATGTTTATGATGGCACTGTATGAGTAATAATTTGAGTTTACCTACTGAGAACCTTAGGTTCTCACTGCCTGCTTGTATATTTTTCTTTTCCGTAAACATTCTAGCACCTAAGTTGGAAATCAAGTACGAGGCAGAGTACTGGGACAGTTTTTGAGCAAGACTCGGACGCAAAACCAGACCAAGAGACTATTGAAGCTAGCTAGTGAACAGTCGAAAGCAAATTCGATGTATTATGTTAGTCACGATTGCTTTTGGATTGTAATTATTTTATCCTCTATGTATCAGAGACTATTAGTCAGTAATAAAGAGAGCAGTTAAAGGGCCATATATTATATTTTCCATATTTTAAAGATTTCTTAGCACAATGACAACCTTTTAATATAACTCCATGACTCAAACATGGCTTATATAATGAAGGGTGTTACAAGAGAGGCCATTCACCTCCGGGGGACTAAGCATAGAAGAACAAGATCAAGTTGTAAGTTGAAGAAAGAGATAAATTAAGTCAAGTGCACTTGCATACAATCAAGTATAAGCATCTTTATGTGCATCTTCAATTATCTCATTAAGGCATAATGTTATTATGATTCTTATTGAAGCATATTATACTATTCGCAAATTCTATGTTTGTCATATAATATGACAAGTGATTGTTAAAATATAACCCGCTTCGAGGAAGATATTTTCAACTTAAAACTGAACCACTAGTTGTGTATATGTGCTCACGTTTTTAAAAGAAACTGAAGTGACTGGAATGTTTATGACGACACTGTATGGTTTGAGTTTACCTACTAAGAACCTTAGGATCTCACTGCCTACCTGTATGTTCTTCTTTTCATAAACATCCCAGATCATAGGCTAAAACTTAAGAATGAGGCAGAATAATGGGGCATTCATCATGCAAGACTCAAGTTTACATCAGCCCGGAAGACTATGAAAGCCGATTGAAGTTCAGAAAGGATGACAGCTGCAATGTAGAGGCAGTTTCTATGTATAACATTAGTTACAAAAGTTTCTTAAATTGTAACTATTTTATTTTCTATGTATTAGAGATGAAATTTCTGAATTATTATTCAATAATTAAGGGTGCAGATAAAGGGCCATGTATTATATTTTCCACATCTCAAAGATTCTCGTAGCATAGTGACCTTTTAATATAACTCCATGACTCGAGCATGGCTTATATAATGGAGGGTGTTACATTCTCCATTGGCCAGAAAGTGCTTCTCTACAATTCTTGCCTTAAGCTCTTTTTTGGTAAGCTTCATTCTAGGTGGCTTGGTCCTTATATAGTAACTAAGATTTTTCCATATGGTGCTGTGCAAATTTTGAAGCCTGGGACTGATAAAGCTTTCACGAAGGACCGCCTAAAGCCATTTCATGAAGACACACCCTTGGAGACCATTGAGAAGGTCCGCTTGCTAGCGGCTACTTACACTTGATAGGGGAGTTTCTCTTTTCTTTCCCTCACCTTATTTTACTTGCCTTGCATTTCCATTGTGTGTATTACATTGAAGACAATGTAAAGTTGAAGTGTGGGGGGTGGTTTTTACATAGGTTGTAGGTTGTGTTGTTTGGTAATTAATCTTGCATTATAGATTTGTTTCATGGTTGCTTTTACTTCATTTTTGCTTAAAAAAAAGTTTTGCTTTGTTCTGCTTTGTTTTACTTTGGTTCTCCATTGTTGAATTGAAAGTTGTTGAGTTAAGGCATTAGGCTTTAAGGAGGATAGGGTTCCAACATGATTTAATTTTTCTTTCCCCTCTTGATATGCGTAAGATTGGGTGATTGATCGTGATTTGCAATGATTGAGTATGTTGGGCTTTATCTTTGTGAGCTTTTGAGCCTTATTTTGGATGGTAGCACTTCATGCCATTCTTTTCTTTCTTGTGTGTTTTCCCTCATAGATTTTGTTATTCTAGAACTTGCTTTTATTCTTCTTTGAGGCTACATTTTTTGTAACACCTTAATAAACCCATACTACGCTTAAGTTGTATTACGGCATTTTGTTAGTTGTTACTTATACTCGTGAAAAACTAAACTTCATTTTAAGTTAAGTTACGCGAAAAATATGGTAAGATTTTTTTTTGAAATATGTCGTCGCTTTGCAGCGTTTTGGAAAGTAAAGCCTTGAGCGAGAAGACAAATAGAGAAAGAGCGTATCGCATAAAATACATACCCGAAATTCATAAAACATGAGAAAGGTAAATAAATAATAATTCACAAATATATTGCATTAAATAACTAACCATTACATTCATATGGGTTCATAATATATATATATATATATATATATACATACATATATATCAGCATTACATCAAAGGAGGCTCATGATCGTGCCATAATCCAAATACTAGATACAAACTTAAATTGACATCGTTCATCACAAAAAGGAATGTATGAAGATGCAGAGCTACGGCAACTACAAGTCCACATCAGCATTGTCTGACATCCCACGTCATACGTCCGCTCACAGTGTGAGGGATCCATGCCCCACTCCACCAGATGTGCTATCGAATTCTAGTGATGATACAGGAAAGTAACTAGAGTGAGAAATTTCTTAGTAGGACTCAAACCCAACACGAAAGTGTCATCGTCATTGCCGCAACCACTTCGATTTTATTAATGAAAATAGTGAGCATTCATAAGGTTCCGTTCTTAGGTTTTCGAATACATAAATATTTGAAGTGAATTCAATTTTAACATACTCTCTAATCATTTATATCATAACAAGCATAGGAACAACTATAATTACATAAAACATGTATGGCTGTGCTATAAACTTTTCATAACTTCTTCCCTTCAAGGGTTTGGACCGAAGTCCCTTTTCTTTTCTTAACTTGACTTTATCTTAAGTCTTATCTTTTCACCCACTAAATATAAATGGTAATGAGCTCATATTGCGGCCGTCGCCACCATAGAATTTTGGTACTTACATTAGCTGGGTCATGCCATGCCTCATGTAAGCCCTATCCCCTATACTCACACTAGCTGGGTCATGCTATGCATCATGTGAGTCGTGGGTGAAAGGAGCTTAAATTAGGTCACCTTCCCTTTTGAAGGATCACACACTTAATTAAATATCTTCTTATTAAATATTGTGATGCAAAATTATTCTAATTCTTTTCCACATTTAGGCATTATGTATCGCCGTCCCCAAATGTGATTCCTTTATCACATATTATTAAGCATCATATCATCAACATATCATATTCATATCGTCATCATATTATTATCATAATCATCATCATCATATCATATCATTGTCATAATGATCATCATCATCATATCATATCATCATATGGACACATAGAGGGGTACCTATCACACAAAGTCTTACAAGCTTAGCTTAGTAAATTTGGTGCAAGTTTTTAATTGAGGTTGCCTCTTGAATAAATTCTTTTATTAGGCATAGGGCCAATTTCATCCATTATCCTTTTTGAAACTTTTAAGTTGAATTATGAGGGTTTTTCCAATACTTAGTGTAAGGGTCTTAATGTATTAAAGCTTATTTCTCATTAACCTTTAAAATCTACTATAACCAGTTTTACTTTTACAGTGGGGCAGTAACTTCAAAAATTCACCATAATTTTAAATTTGACTTTTTTGCTTCGAATTTTGGTATGATTATACTTTTATGAGTCTATTTGTAAACAAAAGAAACCCCACTCAAAAACTCATTTTGTAACTTGAGATATGCACATTTTATTCTGACTGTTCAGACTTGAAAGTTCAACTTGGGTCAGCAGTTTGTTAACTCCACTGGGAGTTCCTCAAATGGAATCTGACAAAACTGTTTTATGGGGGTCTTCCTCTATATGTTAGCTTTCTAAAAAACTTGGTCCCACTCAAAAATGTTCTGTGACTTGAGTTATGCACATTTTATTACATACTGCCCGAACAAAAACACATCTGGGGACAGCACACTTTAAAAATTCATATCCCTCTCGTTTTAAGGCCAAATTTCACGTATTTTATATGTATAAAAAGCTCTATGAGTCTATTTTCATTTAAAATTACTTTCGTTGCATTTGGAGTTATATTGGAAGAGTTATCAGTTGCGCCATACAGACTACCAGAATTTTCCAGCTTCCACTGTTTTGATTTCAATGAGTTTTCTTGTAAAAACATTAAAGCTTTTCCTCAAGTGATCACTTTTCTCTTCCATCCCACTTTTAACCTTTGAGATCTTGATATTAACTCAATGTTTTAACTTCTAAAAATTTGGTTCAATAACAATAGATATACCAACCAAAAATTTCATGCCAAAGAGAAGGACACAACACATGAAAACTCATCATATCAACAAGCATGGCCATGAGGCCTTGGAAACAAGTCCTAGAACCACCTAGCTATGGAGAGCTTAGGAGTTCAAGGGCTTGAAGAACAGATAAAAGAGGAAGGTTAGAGTCACTACCACAAGGATTCTCTTGAAAGCTTGAAGAATGAAAATGGTTGGAGATGGCCTCCTTCCTTTTGAGCTAGCAAATGGGGCTAAATGAGTGTTTGTTTTGCTCTGCCAAAGACCAAAGAATGTGATCCTTGATAAGTTAGTGAGGGTGGTGATAGAAGATGAGGGTGATGGTGGTGGAAAAAGTGACAAGAACAAGAAGAGAAATAGGAAGAACAAGGAGAGGTTAAGAGGAAAAGGAGTGGCTACTTGATGTCTTTGGGAAAGAATGGAAATCACAAATGAGAGAGTGAGGGAGGGGCTATTTTTGCACAAGAAATGGGGTGAGGGGGGCTGATTGCTTTGCTTCTCCAACAAGCAAGAGAGAGTAGGTGAGTCTTACTTCTTTTTCAAGCAAAAGGGCTAGGAACCTTGGGGTAAAAGGGTGGATTGTGTTTTCTTTGAGTCTTAGCACTTGGGTAAATATCATTTAGTGTTTTTCAAGTGGTTAAAAGCATGACCACTCTTGGCGTTGGCTTGGGTGAATATGATCACTTCAAGTGGCACAATCTTGATGGAGGGAAGTACATCTCTTGTCTTGACTCAAGGAATACTACTAACATAGACTCTTGATCTAAGGGTGCATGATGAGAAGGCAAATGGATGGTTGGATTTTGCTCTTATCCTTGGCCGAAATTTGGTGCATCAATTCAGAGAAATTTTTAAATCTTCAAAGCTATTAGAATTACCTAAGTTGTTAATCAATTTGATTAGTTAAATTGCTCTTTAACCGATTTCGGTTAATTACACTTTTAAGACATTTTTCATCTAAAAGAATTGATCTTATGAATTATGTAATTAGGGTGTAAGAATTAATCCATCTCAATTGGTAAGGTAGAACAATTGTCCTGTACTTAATTAATAAGATTGTATTACCTTAATTATATTTCTAAGTTACGAATTAATGAGGTTCGAATAATTAGGTTTTAATTAAAATATTTAGTGTGTTATGATTCAATTATTGACTTGACTCAATTTACTAAGCTCTTGCTAATCGAGATTAGCTGATTAGTCCTCAGTTAATCGTTAACCTCTCTAATTAGCTAGGATCATTGAGCTAATTAGCTTAGATAAAAATTGGGGATGTTACATTTTTCATACGCATTCATGAACATGATAGAGGCATTTCTTTTATTTTAACCACTTGGCCATATATCTTACCTTGCATTTTGCCCCTTGTTTAGCCCCTTTGGGCCTTATTGACCATTTCTTGATTTCTAGCACATTATAAGCTTTAAGTGGAAAGCCATGTTATACCCAACCTTAGGGAATAGGGAGTGCATTGGCTTCATCATTATTGTTGCATTTCAAGTGAGGGAGTTTGAAAGGATGCAAGGGAAGTGAAAAAAAAAAAGGAGAAAAAAAAAGAAGAATTAATAAAATGGGGAATCTTGATAAAGGGAAAAGAAAGCTCAAAGAGAGTAAGTGTGTGATGGCTTGATTTATCTAATGACCAATGTCACTTCTATTCTCTTAGTTTGTATCTTGTCATATCCTCATATTCTCCTACCTTTACCTTAGCCCCATTACAATCTTGAATAAAGTCCTCTTGATTTGTATTTGCATATGATTATGAGTAGTGGAGAAGTAGAAGATTAGCAAGCTTATAGTAATGCATTGTCTATTGAGGTGACTTGAGTGAAACACTTTTCCCATACACTTGCGAGTTGAGAGATTCAAACACTATCTTGTTAACCCTTTCATGCTTGATCTATTTGCATTTTGAAGGATATTGCTTAACTTACATTTTTGAGAAATGGGGCGTTGAATGATTTGATTGTTGGAAACTCTTAAAGCCTTATATGCCCTTAT
The DNA here is from genome assembly GCA_031439585.1 of Pterocarpus macrocarpus. Classification (NCBI taxonomy): domain Eukaryota; kingdom Viridiplantae; phylum Streptophyta; class Magnoliopsida; order Fabales; family Fabaceae; genus Pterocarpus; species Pterocarpus macrocarpus. Next base: position 46,384,579 of record CM062514.1, read on the forward strand.
GTTCCTGAGCTTAGCACTTTCGATGATTCATTGTAGAATTTGTTTGTTCAATTTGGTTATTCTCTGATTTTTAGGTTGCATGTTTTTGTCCTTAGTTGAATTTTGCATGAGGACATGCAAGAACTAAGTGTGGGGGAATTTGATTAATTGGATTTTTATATATTTATTTTCTCTCATATTTAGTTCATTAATCTTCTTTTGTGCTTAATAGGATTAATTTGAGCCATTTTGCGTTTTATTAAGTGTTGGCTAGGCTAGATTTAGTTTTTCCAGCATTAAGCTAATTCGGACCCTATTTTGGTGTTTTGGGGATATCTTGAGTTATAGAGTCATTTTATTGTAATTCTTGATTTGCAGGAAATATGAAAGATAGGCCCACAATTCCTATGAAGAGGTCAAAGGCCAATTCTGATGATAAGAAGCTGAAACTAGGCCTAGAAGTGGAACTGAAGAGATGCACTCGCAGTTTCTGAACTGGGTGCAGTATTTGGACCATATCTTGGTCCATAGTAGCCCAATTGAGCCTATTCTAGTGGCGTTTTGAAGTTGACATCCAAATCTTTAACTGATCTTAAGACCACAAATCCAAACTGATGCGTTTTCATTGCCAAAAATGCAGACAAACATTACTGACTAGATTACAGAACTTACTTGCATGTTTTTAGCATAACTTTCTTTATACAATTCAAAATTTAGCAAATAAGGTGTCCATATTCAAAGGAGAGAGAGAGGATTAATGTATTAATCACAATTTAATATTTTTAGGTATTTTTGATTCTGAATTGGCTAGTTTTGGAAAGGGGCCAATACTTGTAACTCATGAGACAGATTTTTGGGAAGATAAGCAAATTTCGATTTTGACTTCTTCTTCTTCTTCCTCTCTTCTCTCATGCCCCCCCACCTTAATAATTCATTTTCCTCCATTCATGGAGGCTTGAACGTCTATCCAATTCAAGGATCAACGAAGCAATAATGCTTTTGAGAGTCTAGTTCAATTGGATTCCGCATACAACTAATTCGGTTTCATCTAATCTTTCACTTATTTCTTATCTCATTTTTTAATTGAAGTTTTTATTCTAAATTGTTCATTGGGAATATGTTTGGTTGCATATTATTCGGTTGATGCATGTAATCAATTGTTGAAAGAGTGTGAATTAGAATTTCAGGTTTCAGTTCTATGATTAATTGCATTCATACCCGAAATTGACACAACTCAATTAGGTTCTAGATGTCTCTGAACATTAACTGATTTTGTGTTGATCACATGCATGAAGGTTTTTGTGTGAATGCTAAGTTCGAATTGATATTTCAATCGGATTTATTATTAATCCTTGAGTTAGCAGCGGTAGTATTTGCCCTAAAGATATGGAGACACCATCTCTACGGAGTGAAGTTTGAAGTATTTTCTGATCACAAAAGTTTGAAATACCTTTTTGATCAGAAGGAACTAAACATGAGGCAGTGAAGATGGATGGAATTTGTTAAAGATTATGAGTTTGAGCTAAAATACCATCCTGGCAAAGCAAACCTGGTGGCAGATGCCTTAAGTAGAAAATCTTTAACTGTGGTATAGATGATGATCAAGGAGACGAAGCTTATAGAGAGTTTCCGAGACCTTAACTTAGGAATCTCTATAACCCCTCATGCCGTTCAATTAAACTAACTTAAGATAACTAGTGATTTTAAAGACCAAATCCGACAGGCACAACAATGGAATGTCAACTTTCAGCATATAGTACAACTGGTGCAATTCGAAAAACTAATAGGTTTTACTCAAGATGCAGAAGGAGTATGGCAATATCAGGGAAGGATATGTGTGCCTGAGGAGGACAACCATAGGAAGAGGATCTTGGAGGAAGCCCATAATAGTGAGTTCATTATACATCCTGGCACTAACAAGATGTATCAAGATCTCAAGAAGATGTTTTAGTGGCCAAGCCTTAAGATAGATGTGGCGAGTTTTGTGAATAAATGTCTAACCTACAAAAAAGTAAAAATATAGCATTAGAAACCAACAGGAACTCTGCAACCCTTAGAGATTTCGGAATGGAAATGGGATAGCATTTCTATGGACTTCGTAGTGGGCTTACCAAGGACATCTTTTGGATATGACGCTATATGGGTCATAGTGGATAAACTGACTAAGTCTGCTCACTTTTTACCCATTTGAGCAAATTATCCTTTGGAGAAGTTAGCTCAATTGTATATTTAGGAAGTGATGAGATTGCATGGCATTTCTTCAACCATCATCTCAGATCGAGATCCAAGATTTACTTCGCGATTTTGGGAACATTTCAGAAAGTGTTCGACACTCGAATATGCTTAAGTACTGCATATCATCCACAAATGGATGGTCAAACCAAACGAACTATTCAGACTTTGAAAGATATACTGCGAGCGTATATTTTGGAAAAGCACAGAATTTGGGATTGATACTTACCACTAGTCAAATTCGCATATAACAACAGTTATCATGTGAGTATCGGCATGGCTCCGTATGGTGTTATACGAATGGAAATACCAATCTCCACTATGTTGGTAAGAATCAGGAGAGCAGAGTCTACTAGGACCGGAATTAGTCAAGCAAACTATCGAGCAAGTTAAGAAGATTCGTAGCAAGATACTTGCAGCCCAGAGCCGTTAGAAAAGCTATGCGAATGTTAGAAGAAAACCACTAGAGTTTCGAGAAGGAGACCACGTGTTTCTAAGGATCACGCCCACAACTGGGGTAGGCCGACCCATTAAAGTTAGGAAACTGAGCCCTCGCTTTATAGGCCCTTTTCAAATCTTAAAGCAAATTGGACCAGTTGCATACCGAATTGCTTTACCTCTGCATCTGTCAAATCTTCATGATGTTTTCCATGCTTCCCAACTCAGAAAATATAAACCTGAGCCCACACACTTCTTGGAACCTGAATCAATTCAGCTAAGGGATGACTTAACTCTTCATGTACCCCCAGCACGGATAGTAGACAAGAGCATCAAACACCTTCGAAATAAAGTTGTACAGTTAGTGACGGTAACATGGGAACATGAAGACTTAGCAGACTGTACACGGGAATTAAAGTCAGATATGAGAAAAGAGTATGCTAAATTATTCTTAGGTACTAAATTTTGAGGAGAAAATTTTTTTTTAGGAAGGTAGTAATGTAATGTCAAAATTTTACCGTTTTTAACCAAGCTGTTCGGTTTTTATCAAATAATTGAGATTAATTAGAATTTGATTAAGTATTTAGTTAAAGCCAAGTAAGTATCATTTTGAGAGATTAGATTTGAGGAAATTAGATTAGAAACATAAGAAATCACATAGGATTATACTGTGAGAATCTTAGATTGAATGGCCAAGATTTAGCCAAACTACCCTTATAAATGGCGCAAGATTAACCCTTCAACAGGGCAGCCTCATCCAATTGAAGAAAGGAAACACATCCACTAATCATATGTTAGCCTCCTTCAAAAGTTTTTAATTATTTCCTTCTTACTCCCTTACAAATTTTTGGCCCATATACAGCTGATACCTCTTCATCTTTCTTCTTCCTCATCTTATCTCATCTTCATCTTCATCAAACCTTCAAACATCAACAAGATTTCTTCAATCCAAGGCACAAATCTAGCACAACTACACCTAGAAGAGGTAGGGATTCAACTTATCTTCTTGTTCACTTTGGATTGGGACTGCTTGTGACTCCTCTTTCTTTCATGATTTTGATGCTATATTGAGTAGAGATGATGATATATGGTTGGTTTTGTATGTATGTTTGGATTAGAATTGAAGTTGGAGTAGGAGAATTGAGAATAGAAAGAAGCAAGATGCTATTTGGGAGAAAAACCCTATGGCGTCTATATGTCGAACAAAAATCTAGCCATCAAAACTTAGTGAATCTATTTTTATATGAAACTAGACATTTAGGGCTTTCCAAGCATATAAATTATAAGACCATTAGATTTGTATTGATTGAGTTATGAATTTTTAAAGTTTAACCTGGATTTTTGGGTCCTCTTCTGGATAGTATGAGTTCGGAAGGGTGTAACTCACCCTACAGAACTCTAAATTGAGTGCAACTAACTATGTTTGAAAGCTAACATGTAGGGAAACATCCTATAAAAATTTTAGAGTTACATTCATTCCCAATTATTCCCAGTAATTCAATGAAGTTGCCTTAAGTCCAAATCAGACTGGGACAGGGCAGCCCAGAAGGGTCAACTTACAGGGCGTATATCTCAAGCTATACTTATGAAAATGTGGTGCAACTTCTTTCAAATAAAATTTTGTTCTGTTAGCTCTAATTTGGTATGTGTTTCGTATGATTTCACCAAGTTTCCTATTTTTGGTGAATTTTTACTTCTAAGGGTACAATTCTGGCTAGTTATAGGGCAAATCGAAATAAACTTTGGATAACTTGAGCTACACAAATCAAAATGAGATGGGACTAAAAGGGTTAGAAACTAGACACATAGCACTATAACATATCCAAAATGTAGGCTAAATGAATAGAATAGAAATTTTGGTGAATTTTACAAATCCAGGCAGAATTGAGTATAATGAGCAGAAGCCTTATTGATGTTGGCACACTATATGATTGATATTGTTCTTATAAATTTATTGATCTATGTTGGTTTGAATGCTTGATTAATCTTTCTGGTAGCTTGGCACTATTTATAGGGAAGCAGATTCAATCCATTATGCTACCGAAATTTCGGCAATGACTTCATATACTATGTGAAATATTTGTGCACATGTGATACTTAAGAAAAATAATACTAGATGTACATGTAATTTATGAAGAATGTTATGATTCCATATTTGAATAATGTTAACGGGAATAGATTAATGGGAACGTCAAGGAAAGTAAACCCGGCAATCTTGTATAGGAATGAGTAATAAATAACATTTTGATACATTGATTAACTCTCATATTTAGTTTATTGGACCTATTTTGTGCTTAATTGAACACTATTGGACACATTTTATAAGTTTGGACTCTAATTGGGCTTAATTGTATTTTTCAGCATTATTACAAATTTATACTATTTTGGTATTATGGGCGTATCTTGAGTTGTAGACATCTAAAAATTACGAATTTTATATTGTAGAAAAGATGAGAGAAAGATCTACAACTTTGATGCAGAAGTCAACAACTAATTCAGATGTCTAGTGAGTCAAATTGGGCAGCGAAGTCAGAATAAGGCTGTTACGCTGGAACCTGAGCACTGTGCACTAATTGGGACATAACTTGAGTTGTAGACATTGGATTGAGGTGAAACTAGTACCATTTGAAAGCTAAGATATAAAGCTTCAATTCATATGAATATTGCTCTCCAAAATAATGACATCTTATGGACTTATTGGCTGTTGAAATTGACTGATGCGAATAAATATACAACCTGGACATGCTATAAAGATTGGACCATAACTCTCATTTCAAGTCCAAATTAAGCAAATTAGGTGTTCACTTAAAGCTAAGAGGCAGACAATTCAAGGGTCTTTTTGGATTTTCACATTTATGGTCTGATAAGAAGAGAAAAAATTGAAACACGAAGAAGACTCTCATCTCCAACTTTTTTTCATTTTTCTCTCTTCTCTTCTCTTCTACTTTTCTTTTCTTTTCTTTTCCTTTCATTTTGTAAGATACTTGTTTTTGGTTCTAGTTTGTAACCTTCATTGCTATGGAGGAGTAGGACTTCAAGCTAGTTCAAGGAGACTCCAAGAGTATTATGGTTATAATCTTGAAACCCTTTGCTTAAATTTCAATCATGTTTGTTTTCTTGATTCTTTGCCCTCTTTTATTTGCAAACTTATATTGAATGATATTGATATGTGGGTTTATGGATAAGGAATTAGTTGGGTGATTGCTAATTGGTCAATTGGTATGAACTTGATTAGTTAAAAGATTAGGAATTGGGTTTGGGTTCAAACTTAGGCTAGTACAATTGGGGCTAGAAATCAACATAGGTTAATTAGATTTGAGTTCTCAATTATCTAATCAATTACATGTTGGTTGAATTCCTATTGCTCTCTAGGTAGAATTGTGTAGTTGTTAGTAGAGGTCTCTCTAATAGCTCGAATTAGCCGCACTCTATTAGAACTTATGGCCTGAATGCATCTTATTTCTCGAAGGCTTTCGCCTATTAGAACTTATTTCCATCCTTGGTCCTCTGGGAGTCATTGGCCATATGCTCCTGGGTAATAGTCCGCTTTTCAGGATCGAGCTCGTTCCTATACAGGATGGCCGGGTTTACTTTCCCCGACCTTCCCACTAATCTATTCCCCTTAATTTATTCTGGGGCTGGCCCAAGTGATATGGAATTCTTTATAATATCAGGTAATGAATACACATCTAGCTTGACTCTTGAATATAATGCCTTCAAGCTATCATAAAGTTTCACAACATATGAACTTCTTATCGAAATTTTAGCGGCATAACGAATCGAGTTCGCTTCCCTGTGAATAGTACCAGACAATCAGTACAGTTGCACAACTAATAATTTCAGTATAGACCAGCAAATATGTATATACATTTATAACATCATTCAACAATTGTAAATCAAGCATTAAGAAGGTTTCAGCTTGTTCTTCCTTGTTCTGCCCGAGTTTGGCATGCTCCAATTTTTATTCAATTCAACTCATTTAATTCTCATTTTCGGATATGTTATAGTCTTATATGTCTAGTTTCTACTCTCTTTGGTCCCATCTCGTTTTGAGTTGTATAACTCTAGACATAAACATTTTATCTCAGCATGTCCTGTTCCTAGCCAGAATTGGGTTCCTATAGAATAAAATTCACTAAAAATTGAAAAATAGATGAAATCATGTGAATTTTATATCAAAATGAAGCTAACACAGCAAGATTTAAAATGAATTAAGTTTCATGTCATTTGCCTAAGTGGATTTCGAGTTATGAGTCTCGAAACATTATCCTATTGGGCTGTCCTGTTCTAGGCCAGTTTAAACCTAAGCCAACTTCATTGATGTGCTGGGAACAAATGACAATAAATTAAATTCTAAAATTTTTATGGGATGTTCTCTCATGTGTTAGCTTTCAAAAATCTTTAGTTTCACTCAATTTGAGGTTGTATAGGGTGAAATACACCCTTCTCAACCCATGCTGCCCGGGTGAGAACCCAGATTTCTAGGTCTAACTTCAAAAATTCATAACTAATTCTATACTAATCCAATGGCCTATTATGATATATTTATGGAAAGCCCTAGATGTCTAGTTTCATTTAAAAATGGCTTCATCCAATTTAAACAGCGGTGGGCAGTGCCGTACACTCCGTTGTACGGACCACCGGGGGAAAACCCTAACAGCTTCTAGATTTGTCTTCCTTCTTCAAGCTATTTGCCCTCAAATCCAATTTTAATCACAACATACATGCAAAACCAGTCATAAAACATCATCATCACTCTATAAAACATCCAAATCTCAGATTAAGCCTGCTCCTCATGCAGCCCCAAATCAGAGAGAATAAAAGAAGAAGTAGGATTTCCTACCTTGTCTTGTGTAATCTATGCTGATTTTGGGTCTTTGGTGCAAGTAGTTTATGATGAGGCTTGAAGAAGAGATGAAAATGGAGTGGAGGTGAGAATGAGGAGAAGAAAAATGAAGGGAGCTCAGCTAGGAGAAGTGGCCGAAAATGGATGAGGATGCAAGGGGAAAAAGTGAAGATATTTTCAAGGTGGCTTGGATTTGATTGGTGGACTTGGTCAAAAATCTGATTTACTCTCCCTCATCCATGGCTGTCTAAGCACCACTTGGGTGGTTTGTTTGGCTAAATCTTAGCCGTTGATTCTAGGGCACTCACAGAAAAATTCTATTGGTCCGGTTCCGGCAGTTTGAAATACCGAAATCTTACCGATTTCTCTTAAATCGGCAAATCGGTTTGAAATTTTTCTGTGGGGGTTTCTATGCTCCTAATCTAATTCCATCAAGCCTAATCCATCTAAATCACACTTAATTGGCTTTGAGTAAATGTTTAATCAAGTTCTGATTAAACTCACTTATTTGATTAAAAATCGAATAATTCAGTTGTTAACGATAGATTTTTCGGTCGTTACACCCTCCACGCATTTCTAATCATATAATATTATCATCCACGTGAGACGAACCGGATTGCACCCTTTACCACAAAGTAGTGTAACTCGATTTTATTGTAATTTGATCGAGCTCGGCACTCGAGTCAACCCCCTTGTTACTTAACTAGATAGCAACAACATTCTTGTGAGATGACCTTAGTTGCACTATACTTCAGATTTAGTGTAATCAAGTATTTTAAAATTGTAATTTGGAGCAAGCTGCGACACTTGCTGCCAACGAGCTCGGTCTAGAAAAGTAGACTATTACCTAGGAGTATATGGCCAAACACTACCAGGGGACCAAGAGTGGAAATTATAGGTTACATGAATCGAATGCTCCCAAAGACTACATGCATTTTCCATTTCACATATATATATATATGTATGCTCTGTTTGTTAATTTCTAAGTTAATGTCATAGTTAACTGTATATTCCTTATGTTATATTACTGTTTACCTATGATTACTATTTCAGTTATATTAGCGTGCTGTTTAAATATACTTGTATTGCACTAATTTAAAATTAAGTTTTGTTTCTGGTTATATTTTCCACCAATTAATTTAAGTTGAATATTACTGTTATATTGTATTATTTAAAATTAAGAAAAACTAAAACAACTGGGAATGACGGTGATAGCAGATGTGCGTAGAATTGAAATTCCTACTGAGAATTTCTTTAAATTCTCACCCTGCTATATATTTCCACGTCATTCTCAGATCATGGCGAACGCAGCGACAGACATCCTCTTCATTGAGTTCCCTAACCTCTACATCCACCTTGATCCATTTCTAGACTCCGTATATATATTTGGTAGTTTCCAGTTTTGATTTTATTTCTTTTTTTGTAGAGATTTTGCCGTCCCACTTACGCACCCACTATTTGACCATTTCGCACCTTATATTGCCATCGCACTCTACATGACACACCCATTCCGATCTCTAGCAGCAGCAGTAGCTCTAGCTGTACCTCCCGCTTCACCACCTCAGTAGACCCCTTCCATTTCATTTTTCTAGGAGGAGGACCCATCAGAGGCAGCGAGCTCATCCTTTTCATCTTCAACGCCCGGTGGTGGCCATGCCCCAGCAGACGCCAGCATAGCGAATTGATTCCTTTCCTCGGAATCCACCTAGGGTACTTATGTAGCATAGTAGGAAGAAATGTATAGAGTGACCCTCTTTTGAAATTCTGGGCAATAGGTAGCAACTTAGTGGGCGATGCGTCTAGATGTTTAGTATATAAAGTGTCCCATGGGGACCAGTTAGGGTGTTATTTTGTAGAGATAGGCCGGTTTATTTTGTTTCAGCGGCCTCATTTTCCATACTCTGTACTGTTTATGGTTTCTTTTGTAAACTCTAAAATAGGCATCTATGTACATATATATATGATGTAGTGTAGTAATTCTATTTATTCCGCAGATTTCTTTTCTGTTATGACGTTAACCCCTTTATTTACACTACGGCCAAAGATAAATACACAAATTAACAGTTAACTCTGTTATGAATATCTACATTGGATTTATGTGAAACTTTAATTAGATAACTACACGTAATAACTTATCAGGTAATATATTATGACTTAAGTATAGTATTTTGTCTCATAAGGCATTACACTTTGGGTGTTTATTCTCAGAATTTGATGTTGCCAAAGATATAGAAGTATATAACATGAATTTTCAGTAATTAAGAATAAAAAATCTTTGATTTTGGCTACTTAAATCCCATGGCCTCATCTATGGCAGTGGACAAATCTTTTATTTTCATGTGTTATTAGATGATATAAATGATGATTAAAATTCTTAATATGGTGCACTTGTCATATATGAGCTTGATTCTTAGAAACCTGCAATTTTCACTCTATGCTTTGTGAATTTCTTTTGTTCAAGTATGTGCATTCTATTTTGGCTGCATGTTTCAAAATGTTAATTCATGTTTTTAGGTGTGAAAACTTGTTATTCTGATGTCACTTAATCTATAGATTATTTTCCATGAATTTAAGCATAAGAAACTTTGTTTTTGTTAATTATGTAGACTACTTTGTTTTGGGCAGCAACTATACCTATTTTGTATCATGTATCTAAATGGTTGGTTTTATGTCTTGATTAATGAGTTTTCATTGGAATAAATTTTGAGTTACTATATGTAAAATTACAAGCTATTTTATCACCTAAATCACTTGATGCACTTGAATATCTATATGATCATGTTAAGTAGTTGTATGACAAGTTTCTTATGTTTTTGAGTTGGTTTTCTAGGTAGAAGTTAGATTTTATTTTCTGCCCTGTTTTGGGCAGCATGTATAACATTTCTATTTCTTTTGATTTAGTATTTTATACACTTCATTCGATGCCTTGGATCATGTAATTTCACTTGATTAAGCTTTGTGCAAAAGTTTGAGAAGTTTTGAAACAAAATGCTTGGTTTTTGACCTCGTATATATTCGGACATACACCATTTTTCTAATAACAAGTTATTTTAATTAGTTTGTCACATTGAAGTGTTTTCAAACATTTGAGCATGAACGAATAAGTGTAGTTATGTGATAGTTTCTTTTTGTGACTATTAAGACTTAATAAGACATTAAAAGCTACTTAAAACATAATAAAATGAGCCACGACCTTTGCTTGGACCTTATGACCATGACCTATGCTATTGGAGTTTATATGGACTCATTTGAATTACTATGAGACTATGACACTTATATGAGACTTATCTGAGACCTTTTAAGGTCATACCTATGTATTGGAGTACCGTTGCTTGGACATGACTCATGGACTTTGGACTATGACTATGGACTTAACCATACCATTAATCACATTAAAGAACCTTAAACATAAAGATTTAATATAAGGGTCCCATTAGAAATGCCACATAAACTATCTAGTTCCTTGTTTGAAGTGATTTTCTAAACTTTAGTTTAAGAACAAGAGTATTGAACTATTCTTCAATTATTTGTGATAGCTTGATTTGTATGAGAAAATGATCATTTTTATGTATGTGGGTTTCGAAATTCATGCATAAATATGTATATTATTTGTGTTCTTATATCTTTTGAACATATTTGAATAAGGTCCTACAACATGTGTTCATGTATAATCTATGTTTAAGTTCCTCTTTGCTATGAATTAATGGTGCACAATATCATGAATATGAGCTAAGATATTATGTGCTTTTGGTGCAAATAATGATTCCTGGTTGATGGTTATAAGTTTATGTGTGCACTGAGATATGAATGAAATAGTGGTGTTATGTGCACTTTATGACATAAATGAATTTATGCAGAATAGAAATTACATATGTACACTCTGTATTTGCTTGTTATATAAGATTCAATGAGTAAGTGAGTGTATAGGCCCCACCCTATAGTGGACAAGCCATGCATTTCAATAAGTGACACCTTGGGCCTCGCCTTTTTAGCGGATCAAGACTTGGTGATCACCGAATTTGGCAATGGATTGAAATGGCACCTTGGGCCTCGCCAACATAGCGAACAAGGACTTGGTGTTTGTTATGTAATTGCCTTGGGCCCCACCAAGGTAGCAGATAATGACTTGGCAATTCACTGATCTAACTAGGGGACGCCCTAGCAAATGAGAGCTCTCGTAGATCCAGATTTTATATTGCAGACCCTGCAGACTTCAACCATCAGAAAAGGATAAAGGAAGCAGTTAAAATGTTTATCAGTATACTTATTATATTTCTACTATGTTTATAGTACTGATTGCTGCTTTCGTTATTATTATGATGCACTTCCATCTTACTTGACACTATTTGATGGCTAGGAATGATTATTTATCTTATTAACTGCTTATGGATTCTTTTCCTGCTAAATGTTCTAGTATTTGACTGGTAATCTAGTTGATTGTTGATTATGCATATTGATGCACTCCTGCTCTCCTTCTTAACGCTTTTTTAGGATGCTGCGAAACTCCCCTGGGAACACCACTCTACTGGGAGATTTCTCTCACCCATTTTTCTTTGGTGTAAATGACACAAATCATTCTCAATATTGAGATGGATGTGTCTTTTAAGCCAAATCTGTTGAATAGTAGGATTCTACTTTACATTATGGATAGTGTAACATCCCCAATTTTTGTCTAAGCTAATTAGCTCAGTGATCCTGGCTAATTAAAGAGGTTAACGATTAAATGAGGACTAATCGGCTAATCTCGATGAGCAAGAGCTTAGTAAATTGAGTCAAGTCGATAATTGAATCATAATGCACTAAAGGTTTTAATTAAAACCTAATTATTCGAACCTCCTTAGTTCATAACTTAGAGATATAATTAAGCTAATCCAATCTTATTAATTAAGTACAAGATAATTGTTCTACCTTACCAATTGAGATAGACTAATTCTTACACCTTAATTACATAATTCATAAGATCAATTCTTTTAAGAGGAAAAAACGTCTTAAAGATGTAATTAACCGAAATCGGTTAAAGAGTAATTTAACTAATCGAATTGATTAACAACTTAGGTAATTCTAATGGCTTTGAAGATTTAAAAATTTCTCCTAATTGATGCACCAAATTTCAGCCAAGGATAACAGCAAAAATACAACCATCCATTTGCCTTTTCATCATGCACCCTTAGATCAAGGGTTTATGTTAGTAGCATCTCTTCAGTCAAGACAAGAGAAGTACCTTCCTCCCTTAGGATTATGCCACTTGGAGTGATCTCATTCAATCAAGCCAATCCCAAGAGGGGTCCTTGCTTTTGTCCACTTGAGAAAACACAAAATAGTCCATAGCATGCACCAAGACTCAAGGAAAACACAACCCATCCTTTTACCCCATGGTTCCTAGCCTCCTTGCTTGCAAAAGAAGCAAAATTACATCACTCTCTCCCTCCCCTTTTGTGCGCCAATCAGCCCCTCTCTCTCCCCTTCATTTCATTTTTTCATTTCCTCTCTCAACACACACAAAGCTCTCTCCTCTCTCCAAGTCTCATTCCCCCCTCTCTTGTTCTTCCAACCTTCTTTGTTCTTCTTCTAACCTCCTCACTACCTCCCACCCCATTTCCATCACCATCTTTACAATCTCTTCAAGGACCACCATTTTTGGTCTGTGGAGAAACAAGGTCACTCATACACAAGCCCCATTTTCAAGCCGTCAAGTAGGAAGACTCTCTCCAACTTTCTCCACACTTCAACTCTTCAAGAAGCTCTCTTTGGTAGTGACTCTAACCTTCTCTTTTTCATGTATTTTTCAACCTCTAGAACTCCTAAGCTCTTCATAGCTAGGTGGTTTTAGGACTTGCTTCAAGGTCTCATGACCATTTCTTGCTCTATGAGTTTTCTTGTCTTGTTGAAAAATGTTGTCTTGAAGTAAGAATATGTAGCATGATGGTTTTATGTATCTTGCTCTATTTTGTTTTAAAATATTGATTTGGTGACTAAAACCTTGAATACAATGATGAGATAAAACACAAAAATGGTGATTTGAAGTGATATAACAACATCTTTATAAGTTTGATATGTAAAATTTAAAAACTAGTTAAGCTGGAATTCTAGCAATCTGTAAATCATACTGTATAACTCGTTCTACAAAACTCAAAATGTAATGAAACTAATTTTCTGTGAAAGTAGACTCAAAGAGCTTTCCATACATATAAAATTCGTGAAATTTGGAGTTAAAATGAGGGAGATATGAATTTTCAAAGTCTGCTGTCCCCAGATGAGTTTCTGTTCGGGCAGTATGTAATAAAATGTGCATAACTCAAGTTATACATAACATTTTTGAGTGGGACCAAGTTTGTTAGAAAGCTAAGACATAGAGGAACACCTCCATAAAACAGTTTTGTCAGATTCCATGTGAGGAGCTCCCAGTGGAGTTGACAAGCCACTGACCCGAGTTGAACTTTCAAGTCTGAACAATCAGAATAAAATCTGCATAACTCAGGCTTCAAAATGAATTTTTAAGTGGGGCTTGTTTTGTTTAAAAATAGACTCAGAGAAGTATATCCACACAAAAATCAAAACAAAAGAGTAAAAGATGAAATTATGGTGAATTTTCAAAGTTACTGCCCCACTATAAAAGTAAAAACTGGTTATGGTAAAAATTAAAGAATAAGGAGAAATAAGCTCTAAAACATTAATACCCCTACATTAAGCATTGGAAAAACTCTCATAATTCAACTTAAAAGATTCAAAAAGGATAATAGATGAAATTGGCCCTATGCCTAATAAAAGAATTTATACAAGAGGCAACCTCAATTAAAAGCTTACACCAAATTTACTAAGTTAAGCTCATAAAACTTTGCGTGATATGTATGCCTCTATGTGTCAATATGATGATAATGATATGATGATGATGATATGATATGATGATGATCATGATGATGATGGTATGATAATGGTGATGATGATATGATATGATGATTATGATAGTGACATGAGGATTATGATAGTGTTATGATGATGATAAGGATGATAATGATATGATGACGATATTATAATGAATCATGATGATATGAATATGATATGTTGATAATATGATGCTTAATGATATACATGAAAGGATTAATAAATATGAACACCCTGGGGACGGCGATACGTAATGCCCAGAGGTGATTGATAAAGGAACTACATTTGGGGACGGCGATACGTAACGCCTAAATGTGGAAAAGAATCAGAATAATTATTGCATTATAAGCCTTAATAAGAAGAGAAAGTAAACTAAGGGCGTGATCCTTCAAAAGGGAAGGTGACCCGGAGTAAGCTCCCCTCACCCACGACTCACATAAGGCATGGCATGACCCAGCTAGTGTGAGTATAGGGGATAAGGCTTACATGAGGCCTGGCATGACCCAGCTAGTGTAAGTACCGAAATTCTATGGTGGCGACGCCCACGGTATGAGCTCATTACCACTTATGTTTAGTGGATGAAAAGAAAAAGAAAAAGACATAAGATTAAGGTCAAGTAAAGAAAAGAAAGGGACTTTGGTCCAAGCCCTTGAAGGAAAGAAGTTGAGAAAAACTTATAGCACAGTCATGCTTTTTTATATGATTATACTTATGCTCATGTATGTTATGATATAAATAATTAGAGGGTATGTTAAAATTGAATCCACTTCGGATATCCATGTTTTCGAAAACCTAAGAATGAAACCTTATGAATGCTCACTATTTTCATTAATAAAACCGAAGTGGCTGGGACGATGACGATGACACTTTCGTGTCGGGTTCGAGTCCTACTGAGAAATTCCATTTCTCACCCTAGTTGTTCTTCCGTATCGTCACTAAATCTTGAGGGTACATCCGGTGGAGTGGAGCGTGGATCCCCCACACTGTGAGCGGACATGGGACGTAGGATGCAAGACGCAGCTGTTTTGGGACTTGTAGCGACCATCACTCTGCACCTTCGCATGTTTCTTTTTGAGTTAGGCTTTGTCATTTAAATTGTACTTAGTATCTAGTATTTGGATCATGGCACGACCATGAGCCCCCCCTCGATGTAATGTTTTTATATACATATATCTATATATATATTATGAACTCATATGGATGTAATGATTAGTTATGTAATGCAATGTATTTGTGAATCACTATTTATTTATCTTTCTCTTGTTTTATGATGTTAGGTTATGTATCTTATACGACACGCTCTTTCTTTATCTATCTTCTCGCCCAAGGCTTCGCTTTCCAAAACGCTGCAAAGCGATGACATATTTCAAAAAAAAAATCTTACCGTATTTTCCACATAATTTAATTTCAAGCGAAGTTTAGTTTTCCACGAATATAAGTAACAACTAATGAAATGCCGTAATACGACTTAAGCGTAGTATGGGTTTATTAGGGTGTTACAGATAGAGTCCTTACCATTACTATTATTAATGACTAGACTTTAGATATGCTTGGATGTAGTTGAGGATGCCCCTTTTTGGCATCTCCATCCGACGTTCTTGATTTTGTAGTTGTGGGCTGTACATGGGTCGGATGGGGATGATTAGTAGTAGCATAGGCATCCTGTCTCTTATTATATTTTTTGGGGTTATGTATTATGAACTACTATATGTACTCTATGATGTAATAGTAATGATGTATACTTTTCTATAGTTGATAGTTGCCTTATCTATGGATTTTTCCAACTAGCATGTGGTAGGAACAATTCCGCAATGTAAAACAAGTGATTAAAGAGTAAAGTGAGTATGAGCAAAGGACCCAAAAAAAAAATTTTTACCTACATAAAATTAAAGGAAGTAAGTTAGTAATACTCTGCTGAGTAATTATTATCAGAATTAAGTAAGTAAATTAAGCATTACAATAATAGTTAGAAGTGGGGTGTTACAATCAGCATTGTCTTAATATTGTGGGGTGACTTATTAGGATTATTATTCATATTTGGTTAAGCATAGTTGAGTTGTAAAGTTAGGGGTAGGTGCTTTAATTGACATTAACCACATTTGGGTGTGCTTAGAATTAGGTCTCTCACATGATTTGGTTTGGCTTAGGTAGTGTGGTGAATAGATGCATTTATGCTGAGATGTTTAGTCCTTCATTTTTTATATGCAACCCAAAGAGTGATGGATGCTATATGAATTTGTCAAACGTAAGTAAAATATTTTTTCTATTATTGTCATAATACCCAGCACTAACAAAACTTTTAATAAGGGATAAGATAGTCTATAACAACCTTCATGTTTACAAATAGAACCCATTGTTAATCTCTGAAGGTGCTAACTAGCAAAACAGCTTAGGGAGAAATTTTACATTTGCAACAGGTTATCATTGGTAAAATACAAAACTGCCAATATATTAATTGTCTACGATTTATTCGGCACTTCATGTAAGTTGCTAAAGTAATAACTAACTAATAACAGTGCTATAAATAATTTATTATACATAAGTATCCTATCCGTTGATCATGAAGGTAAACATAAAAACTGTTCCTACTTTGGATAAAAATACCCGTCATATAGTAGTGACAATCTATGAAGCATGGCAAAACACAATTCGTGGTTGTTCGCAATCATGTTACTTGTGTGTGCAATAATTGATGCCACTACATGTCTACGAATTCATTCTATACAGGGCATTACACATAACTACTGTCGGCATGGCCATGAGATAGCCCCAGAATCCGATGAACGACATTATGTAGTATTAGAGCATTGTATCAATATGTTGATAGAGAAATGTTTAAAGGAGATGTCTGATTACAAATCTAGTGAGAGAGCAGTGCTGCACAAAGAATGCAGCGATCATCTCATTCAAATTGGCAAAGTGTGCAACACAAAATTGTCAAATACACTTTCTCACCTAGACCAAATACGAGGAAGGAATGTAATATTCGATCGCCCAGAAAGACTTGTCCCGAAACCCACTGCAAAAGAACGAATGATTACGTGGGTAAAGTGGTTCGCTAAAGGGGTTTCCAACTATTTTCGTTAAGCAAAATCTCATGTTTGAGTTTGATAAATAAAAAAATTTGGTGGCGGAGGAATTTTACCTCATATTTACCAACGTACCTCAAACTAGATCAGTTAGAGTTCCACTAAACCCTGGATATGGCTTTTTAAACAAAAATAAAAATGTAGATAAAGAAAGTAAATTCGTTTCCGATAAATGATTAATATACATGATGTAATATAACAGATAATGGAAATATGATAGTTAAGCAACATTTTAATGCACTCGGAAATGAGATGTGGATTTTCGATAGATGTTTTTATAATTAATTGTTGCAAATATTTATCGATTCATTCTATTATTAAATATTGAATAACTCGATTTTATTTTAGGGTTATTGGATAGTCGACTTTATCATTCAATGAAAGGCTACAATTGGCAAGGATTTTAAAAATTGGCTAGCTTTTGGCACAAAGTCACGTGAAAAGAAAGAAACCTTAAATTGGTTGATTGTTGGTCTGTCAAAATAAATGAACAATTGAGTGTGTTAGAGCATTGGCTTAGCTGATTGAAGTGGCTTGTAGAAGAACAAATAAACTAACCATGATCTAATGAATTTGCCTCACCAGAATGAGAAAGTTTTAACAAAGGCTCAAGACGTATAAGTGTAGCATCTCCAATTTCATTTATGCGAATTAACTCAATGTCCCTGAGTAATAGGGTAAAATAGTGAAAATTAATGAATAAAAAATTAATTAAAGAATAAAGGAATAGAAGCAAAGCCAAAATTTAACTAGAAACATATTAATTTAAAAAAAATGCTAAGAGTTAATGGAAGAAGGAAGCCCTAAAGGATTAATTAATAAATAATCATCAAGGATTTAATAAATTAAAGTAAAGTAAACATAATTAAAGAATATAACTTAATTAATTAATGAAACTTGAGTTAATCGCTAACACTTAATTAATAAAGCTCATGCGAGTAGTAAGAACACCTAATCTCATCATCAAATTCAAATTAAAAGTTAGAGACAATAAAGTAAATGATGATATCACTAAAGTAAAAGTTATGACGAGCATGTTTCTACTCTATTTTATGGTTGATTTTATGCAAGATTGTCTCCAAAATTAGCCTGAAATGAGATTAAAAGCAGCCATCCTTTTTAATCTAGCCCTAATCACTCCATTTTGTCCCCCTATATATAGAAAATGTTGGAGAACCCTAACTCTGCCCCTTGCTAGCGCTGAATTCATCCCCTCTCATCCCTCTATTCATTTTCAAATTTTTTGTCTTCTTCTTCCTTAAGAACCCTTACCCTCTCCAAATAGCATCATAAGAACTAACCTTTTGGCTTTTATAATCATAAACACTTAACCCCTCAAGCCTAGAAACCAAAAAGA
This sequence comes from Pterocarpus macrocarpus, assembly GCA_031439585.1. Taxonomy (NCBI): domain Eukaryota; kingdom Viridiplantae; phylum Streptophyta; class Magnoliopsida; order Fabales; family Fabaceae; genus Pterocarpus; species Pterocarpus macrocarpus. Next base: position 46,403,402 of record CM062514.1, read on the forward strand.
ACCCTCCTTTTTCTTCATTGGTGGCTACAAATGCTATAGGTAGGAAGAGGAGGTTTTTCTTCTTCCATTGAATGGCTTAGAGCCTGAAGAACACCTCTCTTAAATCTTCTTCTTTAGGTGTTGGTAGGACTCCCTAACCCTTGCCTTCTTTTCTTTTCAAGTGCTAAGAATGCTCAGTCTCAACATGACTATGTAGTTCAAGCCTTGATTCAAAGCTTTCCTCTTCTTGTATGTTGTCTTATGTTCATCAAAGGTGCTTTGTTGGTGGTTGTTGTTGAAATATCTAAAAGGTTTCAAGCTTTCCTTAATATGTTCATGAATGCTCAAGCCCTACCTTATGGCTTTGAGGTTCACATCTTGTTCTCTCATTTTCACCTCTTGAACATCTCTTAAATGCTATCTAATATTATTGTATTGCTTCGAATCATGAGAATGTTATGTTCTTTGTGCTTGTCTTGAAGAAAAGTTCTGTCCTTTTCACTTTGTCTTGGAGAAAGATAAGAAAAAGTTCAAACCTTTTAAAAGATTCAACCTTTCTAAGCCTAGGTTTGAGATCCATAAATTTTAACTAAAAAAAGCACATACTTTGTAAAGGAAAGTAAAAACGAAATTTGATGGTTGTAGGTGATGATGGCTTCAGCCATTATAGGAAAAAGGAGGAGAAAAATGTGTTCTTGGAAGCTGACAAATGAGCTAACACCTCTAAATAAATAAAACTTGGCCATAATGAAGAATGAGAGAGAAAATGAGTTTAAATTAGCGAACAAGATGGATTAAGGACTCAAAACACTTAATTAATGGTTCTAGTAATTTTACTTGAAGCAAAAATAAATAAGGGACTTGGAAACGTTAAAGTAAGGGTTCAACTATGTTAAATAAAAAGGGAAGGAAGGAACATTAATTTGCTAAGAGGATGGAATAAGTTTCTAATACACCTAATTAGTGGATTTAACTAACTTACTTAAAGAAAAGTGAAACAAAAGCCCTAGAACCCTAAGGAAGTGGTTTCAACCACACCATATTTAAAAGAAAAGATTAAAGCTTTAATTTACAAGTAAGTTAAATTAAGGTTTCATAATTGCTAAGTATTGGTCTTAATAAATTTCCTTAAAGAAAAACAAGATAAAATACTTAGTAAATCTGCTGTGGAGTTTTTGGCCTTATTAAATCCACTATGGAGTTTTTGGCCATATAAAAAAAAAAAAGAGCTTATGTTTGAATAATTTAAGTAAGCTTGAAGAATAACCTTAAGCGATAAAAGACTTATAAAGATGACATTTTAATGATAAAAGACAATTCAAGAAAAGAATTAAACAAAACCCTCTTTAAACTTAAATAAGACTTAAGAGTAAGGTATAACCTAAGACCTTGAACACAAGCCCTAACTATGTTCATAAGACTTTCCAAAGATATCCTATGCTCCTTTGTTCATACTTAGGGATTATGCAATTTGAGTGATGAGAAATTTTCATCATATGATGTATACAATTGTACTTGAATGATGTATTGGGATTTCTTGAGGAGTAATTCCCTTGGATTATGATTGATTGGCAAGTATGATTGCTTGGTAATGATTAATGATGATTATGTATGCTATTACTTGGTTATTGGATGTTTATCTTAATGTTTGCAATTTAGGAAAGTTCTCATTGCAACCATTATGCCGTCGGATTTTCATCGAATTCTTTCTTGAACTTAGAATATTTGCCATGAATAACATAAATTATGATGGCACTTGTGTTAAGGAAGAACAAAGACTTAATTCCTTTATTCAAAGGCATAAATGACATAAGATTTAACACTTAATTCCATAATTAAGAAAGATATTTAGGAATTGTAACATCCTCAAATTCTTATTGTGCTAAATTACCTCAGTAACCTTGAGTAATTAGGCACTTAATGAGAAATTATGAGATTAATAAAGTTTTTATGAGTTAACTCTAGTGAAAAAAGTCAAGAGAATGCTGAATCAAGATTAGATAATCTCTAATTAAGCAGGTCAAACCCTTAATAGCTTAATTAAGCACTGATCACCCTTAACTAGATTAATCGAGTTTAATTAAGAATAATTAAGTTTAATTACAAGTTTAATTTTCTTAATCATGTTCTTGTGTGTTAATCACTATTTTTTGCTTAATCAAGTTAATTAAGTTGCAAGAGCACTTAATCACATGATTAAATTCAAATTTAGTTAACTAGACAATAAAGCAAATGTGATGTCACTAAAGCATAAAGCATTAGACAAGAGTGTTTTATGTAAGAGTAAGTATATGATTGGTTCCCCCATTGTCCAATTTGTCTCTCGAAACCTTAATTAACATAAAATGAAGCAAAATTATCTCTCCCCACCCCTTTATACCATACAGCCACACACACACACACACACACACACACATCCACTTTTCATTTTTTGACTTGTATTCTCTCTCTAAGTTTCCTACAACTCCAACTTCTATCTATAATTCTCTTCTTCTTCATCATCTTCTTCTTCTTTTCTCTACCACCACCATAACCAAAACTCTCACTTAGCCCTTCAAAGACCACATCTTTTGATCTTTGGAGACAAGACCTAAACACTACAAGTTTCATTTTCAATAGAACTCAAGAGCTCTCTCCTTGCTCATCCAAAACTGCCACCTTCATCCACCCTGAGGATCATCATCTTCTTCATTTTCTCCATCAAGAACTCGTCACTTTTAGCACAAGGTAGTGTTCTCTACTCTTTTCTTTTGCTTACTCAAGAAAGCTTGAAGCTTGGTTCCTCTCATGACCAAGATCTTCAAGTGAAAGCTTGAAAAAATCTTTCATACTCTTCATGAGCAAAAGTTTCTATTTTTGGTAAAATATGCTCATGCTATTGTTCATGGGTTGTTCCTGAGTCTTTTGAAAAGTTCCTTTCTTTAAGTGCTTCAAAGTTTCTATTTTTCTTTCTTAATGCATGAGATCTGGATGTTTCTTGTGAGTTGCTTGAAAAAGAATGATGTTCTTGGTGGTATTTTGTTTAAAGTTTGTCCTTTTTCTTATGATGAGTTTATGATTAGAAAAGTTTCATTTTTACATGTTCTTCATGATTTGATAAGACTATGAACATTCCAAAAGTATAAAGCTTTAAAAGTTTGCTTCTTGATGCATAGAAAGTGGCGCCATTTTTATGGGTGTCACATGGTTTTATTTTGTTCTTCTTGAAGACAAAAATGTGTGTATAAAGTTTAAACTTTTTCGAATATGAAGCTTTTTAAGTCATAAAAATGAAAACTTGTCACTTTATGTCTTAAAAATCAAATCTTGAAGGCAAGACCTTTCATAAGGCTTCAAACTTCAACAAAGAATGTAACTTTAAGTCATAAAATCTCAACTTGTAACTTTATTCTTGTAAAGGTTAAGTCTTGAATTAAAAATATTGTATAAAGTGTCAAACTTTCATAAGAAAGAATCTTCTAAGACTTTAAAACAACTTTAACTCATAAAGTTGAGACCTTGATGGTCTTAGAATAATTAAAAGTGCTAACTTTTGTAAAGAATAGAACTTTTTAATTCTAAAGCTGATGTCTTGTATCATTATTTCATAAAGATTTACGCTCTAAGACAAGAGTATACGTTTAGAGGCACTTACTTTCTTAAAGAATGAAACATTATAATTACTTTATAAAAAATGATAACTCTTATAATATTTAAGGTAAGATTTGTTATATTAATAATAAAAGCTTCAAACTTTGCAACTTGGACAAGTTAAAAATCACCCTTGATGATTAATGAACATGGTATTGTTGGGTTCATGAGTGTGGTTATGCATTGTCATAACCCAAGGATTAAAGGAAGCTCGATCTCCTTGGGAACAGAAGTATGAATAGGGCCTCTAAGCATACCATGAACCAATGAATTACTGAGTGCGCTATCTCAAGAAAAGGAAACAATCACCTAACTTAGTTAATTGAACAAGTATTCCATTAGACATGTGCACAAGTAAAGAGTAATTTCACATAAGTAATAAGTAACTAAAAGACTACATACACATTTATTCTAACTATGTGATTCTTTCATGGGTAACCATGGAAAATCATATGATGGCTCATAAGACTATCCACAAAGAATAAAACAATTATGAACCCCTAAGGGTATGAATATAGGATGCCATTCGGCATGACGAATGAGAAGTTTGACTGAGCATTGTCTCATGATTGAATGATTAGTGTGATGATATGATATGAATATAATGGACTGTTGATTGAAAGGTTTATGTTTGGCATTTTGGGGAAGCTCCGGTCTAACCATCATGGTACCGGATTTTTGTCAAAATTATGGACTTCGTCATATCATTGCATCTTGTCAAAGAAGTACTATGCATGTAAAGTATAATGATAAGAAAAAAAAGAATGGCATATAACCCTTCAATCACTTCGGTAAGGGAAGTGAGAGACGGTAATCCATAAAGACTCAAGGAACTTCTATGAGGGAGGTAGGGTGACATGGAGGACCCTCCAACTTAGCGATAACCAATAGTCTAATTTGGTTTAGTAATACGTGAAGACAATCATGGAATGAACTAATGTCCAAAAGCAGTCTATTTCAAAGTACAAGTAAAGAAAGTTAAGCACGTGCTAAGAATGAAAGTAAAGTTAAAGTAAAACCATGGTTAAGTCTATGAGGTTGCATGATAGTGCATGTATCTATGTTGTTTATATGCATTATGAATGTTTATTCTATGCTTTCGCATGTACGTTTACTTATGATGATTTAGTTATGATGCTAAATTTAAAAGTAACCCGCTTCGAAACTTATTTTTTTAAAATCATTAAAATTGAACCTATGTATGTCCACTATTTTTATAATTAAACCCAAAGTGCCTGGGACGATGATGATGACACAATGTTTGTCTAATCACGATCATACTGAGAAATCTAGTATTTCTCACTCCTATGTTTCCATGTCATCATTAGAGGATGTCAATGTCAGGTGCGGTGATGATCTTTATTGAGTTCCTAGTATGGCATTGGCGCTTCGACCCGGGGCTGAATGCCTTTGTGATGTCCATGAGTGCAACTATGAGGGTTTACATCTTCCACAACCGTCCATTTCAGGTTCCAGTCACGAGCCTGTTTTTCTGTCCACATCAGCTGTACGATGAGGTTTCCTTAGATGACATCCGCCCTTGCTTTCAGCCATCCACTAATGGAGATTCTGACTTGGATACCCGTCTGACATCAACTTTTTCCTTGGATTATGATCCGTCGGAGCCCTCCTACCTGAGCTACCACATGGAGTCTGACCCTTCTAAGCCTTCTTTCCCATCAGTGATTTGCCTAATGTCCGATTCATCTTTTTCTTTAGCGGTTCCTCATCATGCACCAACCCCAGTTCATAGTCACGGGTTCATTCATACCCATGCTATGCCTTATGGGCGTGGGCGTGCTCGAGGAGGAGGACATGGTGATGTTGCTCACGGTGGATTTAGAAACAGTTTCTGTCTACCCAACGAGTGGTGTGTTGATTGCACGCGGAGCCTAAGATGAGGTTAGCCCTTTTTGGTTATAGTTATAGGGTTATTATTTTACTGTATGGCATGCTTGGCCAGTAGATATTTCTGATGTATTTCCTTTATGATGTATTCAGTTAGATTTCTTTTGTAGAGTCGATAGTAGATATCAGAACCATCATTATCTTCATGGATGACTTTTGATGTTACTACTATTATATTAGCTATGATGGTTGTGGAATGAATGTTATGTGTTTGCCTAAGATATTTGTTACTTTTGTCGCTTCTATTTGTTTTATTCACACTATATGCATGAGATAGTGGGTTTATATTATACATTCACGATGCGCTCATGGCTCTTAGTTTTCAAAACAATTTATTCGTTATTGTTATTCAAAGAAAAAAAAACCCCTATTTTCATTACAAAGTATTTTCAAATGGTAATGTTAGTTCCGCGAGCAAAAGTAACAACTAGTAATTCCATAATATGACTTAAGCATAGTGTTGGACTATTAGCGTGTTATATTTTGGTATTAGAGCAGTTCGTTCTTAAAGAGCTTGGGGATGAACTGACTATGCTTCTAAGCATACATATTAGTTAAGTCATGCTTTGGGTCTCGTCTATATGATAGGATGTAAGGATTAGATATGCATGATCATTTGTTCTAAATGTTGTTCGTTGCTGGTTTGCTCAGTGTAAACGTTGAGCTTGATCAACTCAATGTCTTCTATTTTGTGTCCCATGAACTAATTGCTTTAAGGAGATATGATAGGCCTCGTAATGAGCCAGAAGGTCCCGAGGAAGTCATGGGGACGCTCCGTGAAATGGCTACTACCATGAGGGAGCAAGCTGCTGCTGCTCATCGCATGATGGAGTGGATGGAGCAAAAGGATGAAGAGAATCCCGAAGGGCACAACAAAGGGGCGGAGGTAAACCTTGGATACCTTAAGTTTGCTGAGTTCAGGTAGGCAAATCCGCCAAGCTTTAGAGGGACATATAGCCTCGATCGAGCTAATGAATGGATTAAGACCATTGAGAAGATATTTACAGTATTGGCCTGCACCGAGGAGCAGAGGGTAGCCTTTGCTACCTACATGTTAGAAGCTGATGCTGAGTTGTGGTGGGTGGTCACCAAGAGGCTATTGGAAGGAGCCCAAGCCACATCACTTAGGAGGTGCTCAAGACATATTTTTATGAGAAGTATTTTCCCGCTTCTGTGAGGAATACGAAGGAGCTGGAGTTCATGAGTCCGCGTCAAGGGACCATGAGTGTTGCTGAGTATACTGCCAAGTTCAAGGAGCCATGCAAGTTCTCAACAATTTATCAAGGGAACCCTGATGAGCGATCGAGGTGTGTCAAGTTCGAAGGAGGACTACCGGAAGAGATCCTCGCGTCTGTTGAACCCATGGAGATTCGTGATTATGTCGCACTAGTTAACAAATACCGTTTGATAGAGGATTGCAACCGTAAGCTGTCTATGGCAAGGTCCAAAGCTTACAGGAAGAAGTTGGCATTGCAAGGGTAGAAGTTCAAGCCCCAACCCCCGAAGAAGCCGTTTCAAGGTGGAGGTTTCAAAGGAAAGCAACCTCAGAAACCTACTGGGAATCCACTTAAGCCTACGAATGGCCAGGCTTGACCTAATTGTGGAAAATACCATGGAGGATGCCCGTGCTTAGCTGGCCAGAATGCATGTTTTCGATATGGAAAGCCTGGGCATATGGCTAAATACTGCACTGTCAAGCTATTTTCCCTGCCAATAAGCCCCAACACCAAGGAAGGGTCTCTGCCCTTAATGCTGAGGAGGCCACTTAGTCCGACGATCTGATTCAAGGTAAGTGTGAGGTTAACGGTAGAACCTTAACTGTACTATATGATTCTGGAGCTACATACTCCCTTATTTCTCATGATTGTGTAGATATATTAGGATTGTCTCTGTCTGAATTACCTTACATGTTAATTGTTTCTAATCTTGCTGGGAAGCCAATTAAGACTTGTCATTGTTGTTTGAATTGTCAATTCCTAATTGATGGTATATCTTTTGTAGCAAATTTGATTTGTTTGCCTTTGTCTGGTTTGGATTTGAATTTAGGCATGGATTGGCTTTTGGCTAACCATGCTATGATAACTTGTTCTGAGAAATCTATTGTGCTTCCTCCTATACCTGTTAAGCCTATTGAACCTGTTAGTTTGTTCTTGAATTCTATTAAAATAGGGAGTACTGAGTCCGATGGTCAGGGATATGTTCCCCTTATGGCAAGTGAAGTGGAACTCAAGCAGGCACTGGAAAAGATCACTGTAATCAGGGAATACCCAGATGTGTTTCCTAATGACATACCCGAATTCCCTCGGCGAGGGAAGTCGAGTTTTCTATAGAGTTGGTACCGGGAATAGGGCTAATCTCTATAGCACCTTATAGGATGTCCCCAATGGAGTTGTCAGAGTTGAAGAAACAATTGGAAGAGTTGTTAAAGAAGAGATTTCTAAGACCTAGTACCTCACCTTGAGGAGCCCCGGTGTTGTTTGTGAAAAAGAAAGATATGAGCATGAGGCTATGTGTGGATTATAGGCAGTTGAACAAAGCGACTATTAGGAACAAGTACCTTTTGCCTAGGATAGATGACCTCATGGATCAACTGCAAGGTGCAGCTATGTTCTCTTAGATTGATTTGAGGTCTGGATATCATCAAATAAGAGTGAAATAGGAGGATATACCCAAGATAGCTTTTAGGACAAGGTATGGGCATTATGAGTTTACGGTGATGTTGTTAGGTTTGACTAATGCCCCCATTGTTTTATATGTGGATAAGTTTGTAGTTGTTTTCATAGATGATATTCTCATCTATTCGAGAACAAAGCAGGAACATGAAGAACATTTGAGGGTCATGTTGGGAATTTTGAGGGAGAAGAGGCTTTATGCCAAATTGTCTAAGCATGAATTCTGGATGGAAGAAGTGAAGTTCTTAGGACATGTGGTGTCACAATGAGGTATTGCTGTGGATCCAAGTAAGATTGAGGCTGTGATGAATTGGGAGAGACCAACCTCGGTAACTAAGATAAGGAGTTTCTTGGGTTTAGCTGGTTACTACCATAGGTTTATAAAAGGATTTTCCCAAATATCTTTACCCCTAACCAAGCTGACGAGAAAGATTGCCCCATTTGTGTAGACTATGGATTGTAATAAAAGCTTTCAAGAGCTAAAGGAATAGTTAACCTCAACCCTAGTATTAGTATTGCCTGACCCAAGTGGACTATTTGAAGTTTACTATGATGCCTCTGGAAAAGGTTTGGGCTGTGTCTTGATGCAAAACAGGAATATGGTGGCTTATGCCTCTAGGCAGTTGAAGCCTCATGAAGTAAACTAACCAACCCACGACCTAGAGTTAGCAGCTATAGTGTTTGCCTTGAAGATATGGAGGCATTATTTGTATGGAGTGAGGTTTGAGGTGTTTTCCGATCATAAGACTTTGAAGTACCTCTTTGATTAAATGGAGTTAAATATAAGGCAGAGGAGATAAATGGAGTTTTTGAAGGATTATGAGTTTGGGTTAAACTATCATCCCGGGAAGGCCAACATGGTGGCTGATGCTCTAAGTCAGAAATTTTTGCATGCATCACTGATGATGGTCAAGGAGGATGAGTAGCGAAGAACTTTACAGATCTTAACCTCGAAGTGGTGTTAAACCCCCACAGCTTAAGGTTGAATCAACTTAGGGTGACGAGCGATTTGAAGAGTCAAATTGCTCAAGCTCAAAGTGAGGAAAATGATTTCCTAAAAACCCTAGCATGGGTGAAAGAGGAAAGTTGAAGGGTTTTGTGCAAGGTACAAATGGACCATGAAGGTTCGAAGGGAGAATTTGTAACACTTTACCAGACAAAGTACTATACTTAAGTCTTAATATAATATCCAATAAGTGATTTCACGTAGCGAACTGATTAAATTCCATTTTCTGTTGCATTATTAATTACCCATATAGAGATGACTATTCACTTAACAAATTTTTTGTTTGACGGCGGAGTAAATACCAGATAATCATTGTACCGGAAATAAAGTAACATAAATAAAGGTGTAAAATAAACAGAACTACAGCAAACTGCATTATAAGTATATACATAGACGTCTGTTTTCAAAGTTGACAAATGATACATAAAACAGTACAGGGTAGTAAAAAAAATGAGGCTGCTAACACAGAATAAATCGGCCTGTCTCTAAGAATAGTAACCTAACTAGTCCCCATGGGACATTTCATATGCTATACAGCATATACTTACCTATTGTCTATGACCCAATACTGTCAAAAGAGGGTCATTCTATACATATCCCATAACTGTGCTGCACAGGTACTCTAGGTGGATTCTGAGGAAAGGAATCTATTTGCCATGCCGGCGTCCCTGGGAGTGTAGTCTATGCTCGAGTAGAGGACGAGGAGGATGAACTCACCGCCTTAGACAGATCCTCCTCAAACATCGAGACGGAGGGGATCTGCTGCTGTGGTGAGGCTAGAGGATTCATGGCTGGTACTGCTGCTGGTGCTACTGCTGCAGGTGGTGGTGGAAAGGGATGGGCCATGTGGAGAGGAATGGCCATATAAGGGACAGCAGGGTCGAAAAGTGGGTGCATAAGTAGCACTACAAAGCCTCTCTGGAAGAAGAAATAAAAGCAAAACTAACATCTACCCGATATGTACACGTAGTCTAAGAATGGATCAAGGTGGATATGGAGTTCGAGGAACTCGATGAACAGGACACTAGTGGCCGCGTTCTCCATGGTTTGAGAATGGCGCAGAAACATATAGTAGATTGAGAAATAAAGACTTCTCAGTACAGATCCTAAGTTTTTATATATATCTGTTGTCTCTGTCATTCCCAGTTGTTTTGGATTTTTGTTAATTACAATAAAATGTTACCTCAATAGGATGTTCTACTAGATTAGTTATAGAAATCATAGCCCAAAATACAGCTTAGTTTTACTTAAGGAAATAAAGGGAAAAGGAGGGATCTCAAATAACTGTTGTAACATCCCGATTTTTTCTTGTGCTAAATTATTCCATTTTACCTCCACCACGAGTTCCGAGTTTCGACTTTACCTTCAAGTTTTCGTGATTTCCGATTTCATCTTCGAATTTCACACACAAAATGAACTATTTCCGACTTCCGAGTTCGTCTTCGAATTTCAGCATAATTTACCGACTTCCGACCTAACATTTAGGTCCAAAACAACATGGAGTGATTCCCGATATCCGATTTCATGTCTTAAAGACAATCTACACGATTTTTGATCTCATAATTTATCTCCAACTTTCAAGTAGATGTACCCAAGTTCCGACCTCAGACCTTATGTTTCAAAATAGTATACATGGTTTCCGACCTCCAAAGTTATAGTTTAACACAATGGTGCAAGTACCGATCTCCGAGTTGAGAGTAACGAGTTCCTGCCTTAGAGTTGAACTCAATTAGAATGGACACGAGTTCAGATATTTGAGTTGATTTCCAAGTCATACATAAGTTTCGATATCCGAGTTTATTCCCAAAGGCTTCCTATTTCTGTTGGTGTTCTCGAGTTTGAATGGGGAGTTCCGGGATTAGGTGATTGTATGACTTCTGATATCCGAACTTACCCCAAGTGTCAAATAAGGTTGGACGAGTTTCGACATCCGGTTTCAACTCCAAGCTCAAATAAAAGGGGCACGGGTTTCGACTTTACACATAATAGAGACAAGTTCCGATTTCAGATGAATGGAAGAGAGTTCCACTTTTGAGATGACATGAAGAGCTGTTTGGCCACAAAAGTGGGAGACATGGCCGAACTTCAGTCACAAAATTTCAACCAATCAACACTCATAATTCCAACTACCCCTATGTTTGTCAGACTCTCCTTCTCGTTTGAGGCTGATTTACACCACTCTCTTTCGCTCTTGTTCCAGCCTCCTTCTTCCCGTCTCTCAATCAACTCCATCACTCCTTCAAGCTTAATAAGGTTCTAACAATTCAAGCTTCAATACTTAGCTCAAATCACACTCCAAAGAGGTAGGATTCCATTTCTGTTCTTGAATTCTTTGCACTATGGCTGTATGAAATTGTACTTTAACCCCAAGTGGATATTTCTACAATAACCCTAGAACTTTTCATAAAATGACTTTTATGTCCCCACATCAATAGAATTAGCAAAATGGGGTTTTAAAACGAAGCAGAATCACGTGGTAAAATCGTGGAAGTTTAAATCTCCACCGATTGGGCCATGGAGGCAGTCAGGTGTGAAATGACGTGGGGTGCCCCTGGACTTGCTCAAAATTACAGATATACCATTAGCCATGAAAAATAGAAAATAGAAAATGCTTTAAATTTACAAGAATGATTATTTCATGTTAACAAGTAATTTGTTCGATCTTATTGACTAATTAGGGTTAATTAGAAGTTAATTAGTGTTAATTAAAGGGATTAGGCTTAGGAACAATTAGAATAGAGATATAGAAATTCTCTCAGAGTCATTTAGTAAAGTTTTGCTGATTTGAAAAAAATCGGCGAAGATTCTGTAACATCCCCGTTTTTACCTAAGTTAATTAGCTCGGTGTTCCCGGCTAATTAGAGGGGTTAACGATTAATTGAGAATTAATCGATTAATCTCGAGAGTAAGAGCTTAGTAAATTAAAGGCAAGTCGACAATTGAGATTTAATGCATTAAAGGTTACAATTAAAAGCCTAATTTCCCAATCCTTATTAACCCATAATTTAGAACATAAAATCAAGGTGGTCTAATCTAATTAACTAAAAGCATATAAGTCTCAAAACTTAATCACTTTAACCTTCACATCTTCTTACAAAATTAATGAGGAAAATCCTTCTTAATTAAAATGTGCTAATGAGTAATTTAAACCAAGTGAATTAATTAACATTTAGATAATTACAACAATTAGAAAGATGTAGAAACTTCCCTTTAAGTATAGTTTGAAAGTTTGGTCAAAGCAAGAGCCATATCCAACCATCCATTTACTTTCTCATCATACACCACAAGAGCAAGAGTCCACATTAGTAGATCCCTTAAGTCATGACAAGAGTTGTACTCTTCTTCACCAAGATCATGACACTTGGTGTGATCCTAGCCATCCAATGCCCAATCCTAAGAGAGCTCATGCTTTTAACCACTTGACAAAAACACTACATAGTCTTTACCCAATTGCTAAGACTCAAAGGAAACACAACACACTCTTTTGCCCTATGGTTTTTCCCACTCTCTAGCTTGTTGTAAGAAGCAAAGTCACCTCACTCCCTCTCTCCTTTTGTGCGCCATTCAGCTCCCCTCTCTCCCCCTCACTTCATTTTTCATTTCCTTACCCAAAGACACAAAGCTCTCTCCTCTCTCCAAGTCTCATACTCTCTTCTTCTTCCAAGCTTCATTGTGTTCTTCCAACCCTCATACTACTTCCTACTCATCTCCATTCTCACAAGCCCTTCAAGGACCACTCTCTTTGGTTCTTGGAGAAACAAAGTAAACACTCACCAAGCCCCAAAATCAAGCTCAAGGAGAAGGAGGCCATCTCCAACCATCTTCATCTTCCAAGCCTTCAAAGAGGAACTTTTTGGTAGTGACTCTAACCCTTCCTCTCCATATGTTTTTCAAGAACTAGAACCCCTAAGCTCTTCATAGCTAGGTGGTTTTAGGACTTGCTTCAAGGTCTCATGACCACATCTTGCCTTATGAATGTTCTTGCCTTGATGAAAATGTTGTTTTGAAAAGAGATTTTGTGGTATGATGGTTTTTATGTATCTTGCTTTATTTTGGTTCAAAATACTGATTTGGTGACTCAAACTTTGAATATGATGATGAGTTAAAACATGAAAATGGTGATTTGAAGTGATATAACAATTTCTTCATAAGCTTGAAGTGAAAAACTTAAAAACTAGTGAATCTGGAATTCTGGCAGTCTGTAAAGCGTGCGGTATGTTTATTGCTACAAAACTCAGAATGGAACGAAACTATTTTTCTATGAAAGTAGACTCAAAGAGCTTTCCATACATATAAAATACATAAGATTCGGAGTTAAAATGAGTGAGATATGATTTTTCAAAGTGGACTGTTCTCGGATTGGTTTCTGTCTGGGCAGTCTACACTAAAATGTGTATAACTCGAGCTACAAAAATGATTTTGAGTGAGACCAAGTTTTAATGAAAGCTAAGACATAGAGGAACAAACCCATAAAACAGTTTTCTCAGATTCCTTCTGAGTAATTATAATGAGAAGTAACAATCCACTGTACCGGGAGTGAACTTAGAAACTGAACAGTCAGAATAAAATATGCATAACTCAAGCTACAAAATGAATTTTTAAGAGGGGTTTGTTTTGTTTAAAAATAGACTCAGAGAAGTATATCCACACAAAAATTCGAAATAAAAGAGTAAAAAATGAAATTATGGTGAATTTTCAAAGTTACTACCCCACTGTAAAAGTAAAACTGGTTATGGTAAAAGTCAAAGAATAAGGAGAAATAAGCTTTAAGACATTAATACCCTTACATTAAGCATTAGAGAACCCTCATAATTCAACTTAAAAAGTGTCAAAAAGGACATTAGACAAAAGTGGCATCATGCTAAATAAGAGAAGTTTACACAAGAGACAACCTCAATTAAAAGCTTGCACCCAATTTACGAAGCTAAGCTCATAAAATGTTGCTTGAGAATATGCCTATGTTTATGTGCAAGCATGATGTTATGGTGATGATGATGATGATGATGATGATGGTATGATGATGTTATGATTATGATCATGATGATGATGATATGATATGATGCTTAATGTTGTATGATATTGGTTTCTCTGTTTGGCAAAATTTTGGGAAGTTTCGGTCTAAATTAGTTATCTTAGAAATTTTGTAAGAATTATGGACTTAGAAATATTTTGCATCATAATGCTTAAATAAGAAGAAGTTTAATTCAAGTAAGTGATCCTTCAAAAGGGAAGGTAATCTAATTTAAGTTTCCCCTCACCCACAACTCACATGAGGCATGGCAAGACCCAGCTAGTGTGAGTATAGGGGATAGGTCTTACATGAGGCATGGCATGACCCAGCTAGTGTAAGTCTGAAATTCTATGGTGGCGACGGCCACGGTAGATGAGCTCATTACCACTTATGTTTAGTGGGTGAAAAGATTAAGTCAAGTTAAGAAAAGAAAAGGGACTTCGGTCCAAAACCCTAAAAGGAAAGAAGTTAAGAGAATCTTCTAGCTTGGACATGCATGTTGTATACGATTACACTTGTACTTATAGTTATTATGATACAAATGATTAGAAGGTATGTTAAAAAGTGAATCCGCTTCGGATACTCATGTTTTCGAAAATCTAAGAATTGAATTTGATGCATGCTCACTGTTTTTATTAATAAAACCGAAGTGGCTGGGACGATGACGATGACACCACGTGTCAGGGTCGAGTCCTACTGAGAAATCTTATTTCTCACCCTAGCTGTTTTCCGTCTCGTCACCAGATACTCATGGCTCACCCCGTGGAATGGAGCATGGACCCTCCCCACCATGAGTGGGCTTACGACGGGGATACACACGCTATTGTGGCCACGACCACCACAAAGAGTAATGCACACATTTTTATCTGGGTCGAATTTTTGAAGAGGAGCCAGAAAACCCGCCAGCCCCCGTAGACGTCTCTTCAGCTCTTCTTGGACAGCCTCTAGGTCCTTGGGACTTTCCGCCCGAGCCATTACCCGACTTCGAGATGGAGCCGATGTCGCCGGGTTTGCCCGCAGCCGAGTTTGCACCCCTGCCGGAGATCCCTGTGATGGAGGTGAGCTCGACGGCCACTCCTAGGGCCGCTTTGCCACCGCCCGAGTATCACCCTGCTGAGTCCGAAGAGGACCCCTCCGAGGCACGTTCGTCTGTGGCCAGCCATACCCCGGGTCGTCGCGTGCGTCGCTTTGAGGTGATCAGTCGGCACCCCCGCATCATCCGCACTCCTCACGTTCCCCGAGGCCGAGGAGCGAGGGGAATCAGACATTCGAGGACTTGAGCCCACTTGATCGAAGGCATGGAATGGGCAGAGAGGCCAGCAGACGTCCACATGGGTCTATTTTTATTTGTGTTCCTTATCCTGTTGTATTTCATTCTCAGATCGACTTATGTATCTTTGACTTGGGCCATGGCATGACCATGAGTTCCCTCTTATGTATGGATATTATGAGATTAATTATATTTATGATTGTTGTAGTAATTGAATGCATGGTATTTTGATTTTATCCTTGTTCCTTTAATTTATACTGAAATCTTTGCGACACGCTCGCTTGTTGCTACTTTCTCATGAGGCTTCACTTTCAAAAAGTGACGACGTATTTCAAAAGAAAAAGAAAAATTTTACCGTATTTTCCGCGTAATTTAATTTCAAATGAAGTTTAGTTTTCCACGAGCATAAGTAACAGCTAATAAAATGCCGTAATACGACTTAAGCGTAGTATGGGTTTATTAGGGTGTTACAGATTCGATATTTTAAATTGTCAGGACCCAACCAGTAGAATTTTCTGTTGGAAACCCTCATTTAAGTGGCTGAAATTCAGCCACCCCTACCACATATGAGTGGCGCCAAGTGTTGCTCAAGATAGTGGAGAAACTTGGCCTCACCTCCATAAGATTTTATCGTTTTTCGCCTAATTGTTCGATTTTCATCGAATAATTGGGATTAATTAGCATTCGATTAAGCATTCACTTAAAGCCAATTGAGTGTGGTTTAGAATGATCAGGTATAATGGAATTAGATTAGAACCATAGGAAACTTTATAGGATTTTTCTAAAACCAGTTTACCGATTGAAAGGAAATCAGTAAGATTTCGGTATTTTAAACTGCCGGAACCGGACCAATAGAAATTATACTGTGAAAACCCTAGGATGGATGGCCAAGATTCATCCAACACTCCTCACAAGTGGCACACAAATCAGCCATAAAAGAGGGAAGCCAAGCCAAGTTTGAATGAGGGTTGAAATCCACTAATCAAGAGCCAACTACTTTCATAAGTTTTCTTTTTTTTTCTTCCTACCCCCTTTATATTTTCGGACTCCCATTAAGAGGTGCAGACCAGCCCTCATTTTCCCCCTTTCCTTCATCTTCTTCCACTTCCTCTTATCCCCAAGCTCAAGCCCCAACCATCAACTTCACTCCAAGATCAAGTTCCATCAAGATTTCACACCACCAAGGTAGGAATCTCAACTTTCTCCTTCTTTGCTTTGAATTGGGGCTGCCTAGAGTCCCTTGTTCATCCATGATTCTGATGTTGTGATGGGTGGGGATGATGATTAAGTTGGTTTAAGGTGTATATGTGAGTTTGAATTGAAGATTGGATGGAATGATTAGAGAAGAACATGGATCCAAGAAGAATTTAAGAAGCTGTTAGGGTTTTCCCCTAGATGGTCCGTATGGCGGAGTGTATGGCTCTGTTTATAGCCGATTAAATTTGATAAAATATTTTTATATTAAACTAGACATTCAGGGCTTTCTATACATATAAAATATAAGTCCATTGGATTAGTATTGAATTAGTTATGAATTTTGAAGTTTAACCTAGAAATCTGGATTCTTAGCCGGGCAGTATGAGTTGAGAAGGGTATAACTCATCCTATACAACTCCAAATTGAGTGAAACTAAAGTTGTTTGAAAGATAACATATAATAGAACATCCATAAGAATCATATTTGTTGCCATTTGTTCCCACACTCCAATGAAATTGACTTAAGTTTAACTTGGGCTGGAATAGGGTAGTCCAGTAGGGTTAAGTTTCAGAACTCATAATTCAAAATATACTTAGGCAAATGATATGAAACTTAGTTCATTTGAAAGCTTGTTCTGTTAGATTTAATTTGATATAAAATTTGTATAATTTCACTTATTTTTCTATTTTTAGTGAATTTTTACTCGTAAGAACCCAATTCTGGCTAAGAATAGGGCAGTCTAAGGTAAAATTTTTATATCTTGAGTTATACAAATCAAAATGAGATGGGACCAAAAGGGTTAGAAACTAGACACATAATGCTATGACAAAGCCAAAAATTAGATTCAAATGGGTTGAATTGCAATAAAGGTGGAGTATACCAAACTCGGGCAGAGCAGGAGAGAATAAACCGAAAACCCAATTGGTGCTTGAATTGAAATTGATGAATGATGCTATGGATATATATATATTTGTTGGTCCATAATGAGTTGCAAGTTTGTACATTTGTACTGGTTGCCTGGCACTATTTATGGGGAAGTGGACTCGTTCCGTTATGCTGCCGAAATTCTAGCAGAAATATATGACTTATGTGACTATTATAAACATTTATATGTTATACTCATAAGATTTATATATGTAAGAATGATTCAAGTATAATATGAAGTATATGCATGAGTGCATGTAGCATATGCATGTATAATCATGTCCAAAGAAGAATAAGATTTATGAGAACTTGCAAGAAAGACGTATCAAGCTACCATGTGAGGCATGGCATAAACCCAGCTATTGTGGGCCGAGGCAAGATCTTGTCTAAGACTTGGGCCAGCCCTCGACCAGATTTAAAGGGAATAGACCGGTGTGAGGGTCGGGGAAAGTAAACCTGTCACTCATGTATAGGTATGAGCTCGGACCTGAAAAGCAGGTTATCACCCAGGGGTGAGAGAGGCCATTCACCTCCGGGGGACCAAGTACAGAATGGCAAGGTTAAGTTGCAAGTTAAATAAGAGATAAATTAAGTCAAGTGCACTTGCATACATTCAAGTATAAGCATATATATGTGCATTTTCAATTATCTAGTTAAGTCATAATGCTATTATGATCCTTGCTGAAGTATATTATACTATCCGTATTTCTATGTCTGTCATATAATATGCCAAGTGATTGTTAAAATATAGCCCGCTTCGAGAAAGATATTTCCAACTTAAAATTGAACCACTACTTGTGTATATGTGCTCACATTTTCATAAGGAACCGAAGCAGCTGAAATGTTTATGATGACACTGTAAGATTGTTTGAGTTTACCTACTGAAAACTTTAGGTTCTTACTACCTACTTGTATGTTTTCCTTTCTGTAAACATTCCAGCACCTTAGCTGGAAATCAAGTACGATTAGAGCACTGGGACAGTTTTTGAGTAAGACTCGGGCGCAAAAATCAAACCAAGAGACTATTGAAGCTAGCTAATGACCAGTCGGAAGCAAATTCTGTGTATTATGTTAGTCTCAATTTCTTTTAAATTGTAATTATTTTATCCCCTGTGTATCAGAGATGACAAAATCTATGAACTATTAGTAAGTAATAAAGTGCGCAATTAAAGGGTCATGTATTATATTTTTCATATTTTAAAGTTTTCTTAGTACAATGACACCTTTTTAATATAACTCCATGACTCAAGCATGGCTTA
Organism: Pterocarpus macrocarpus; assembly: GCA_031439585.1. Lineage (NCBI taxonomy): Eukaryota > Viridiplantae > Streptophyta > Magnoliopsida > Fabales > Fabaceae > Pterocarpus > Pterocarpus macrocarpus. The sequence goes on from CM062514.1 coordinate 46,422,258, forward strand.
TATAATAAAGGGTGTTACAACTGCCTCCAAGTGAAGGAACCCACATTTAATATATTCGCATTCTTTCATTCTCATGCATAATCAAGCATAGACATGCTGAATGTACTCATACATATGCTTCATCATTTATTTTCATATATGTCATAACTCATATCATACTTAGATTCATCCTTGCATATAAACATTCATAGTTTCATAGACTTCTGCCGTAAATTCGGCAACATAACGGATCGGTTCCGTTTCCCCATGAATAGTGCCAGTTCTCACAAACAAATCAATCATAGCAGTATAATCGATCTAACATATTTATCAATGTAAAACTTGCAATCCTCAACTGAAACCTTATATATCCACTAACATTTATGAAACCATCAATTTGGTCATTCTGCCAATTCTACCCAGTTCTGCCCGAATTTTGTATAATCCATCTTTACCTCTATTCAACTCATTTAAACCTGAATTTTGCATATATCATAGCTCTATGTGTCTATTTTCTAACCTCATTGGTCCCATCTCATTTTGATCTATATAACTCAAGATATTTAAATTTTGCCTCAGCCTATTCAGTTACTAGTCTGAATTACACTATTAGAAGTAAAAATTTACTAAAAATCAAAACTAAGCTCAAATCATACGAAATTGGTGCCATATCAAAGCTAACAGGACAAACTTTCATTTGCAATAAGCTTCACTTCCTTTGCTTTAGTATAGCTCGAGTTATAAGTCTTGAAATTCAACCTTCCTGAATTACCTTGTTTTGGCCTAGTTTGGACATAGGGCAACTTCCTCGAATCACTGGGAACAATTGAGACCATAAAAAACTTGGAATTTCATATTGAGATTTTCCCCTATGTGTAAGCTTTCTAACAAAATTAGTTTCACTCAATTTGGAGTTATGTAGGGTGAGTTACACCCTCCTTAAGTCACACTGCCCAGATGAAAGTCCTAATTCCTAGGTCAAATTTCAAAAATTCATATCTCTCTCAATACTAATCCAATGATCTTATATTATATATGTATGGAAAGCCCTGAATGTCTAATTTCATTAAAAATAGTTTCATCGAGTTTAACTGGCTGTAGGCAGAGCCGTACACTCCGCCATACGGACTGCTGTGGGATTCCTCACTTAGGCAGCATCCCAATCCTCTACTTCTCCTAGTTTTCTTCTTCTAACTCTAATTCCAACTCAAGATTTCATATTAATCCAATCATAATCTATCACATACATCCAATATATCATCAAATATATGAAGAAGAGTTAAAATCTTGCATCGCCATAGTTCACAGAATTCAAAAACAGAAATAGAATCCTACCTCTTTGGAGTGTGATCTTGCTGGATCTGAGTTTGGATTGATGGAACCTTGACAAAGCTTGGAGATTTGATAGAGTAGATTGAGAGGGGAAAGGAAGAAGAAGGCTAGAGCAAGAGGGAGAGAGAGTGGCATAAATCAGCTGGGAATGGGAAGGGGAGTCTGACTTAAATATATGAGGGTAGTTGGAATTATGAGTGTTGATTGGTTGAAATTTTATGATTGAAGTTTGGCCATGTCTCCCACCTTTGTGGCCAAATAGCTCTCCACGTCGTCCCAAAAGTGGAACTCGCTTCCATTCATCTGAAATCGGAACTCGTCTTTATTATGTGTAAGGTCGGAACCCACGTCCCTTTTATTTAAGCTTGGAGTTGAAGCCGAATGTCGGAACTCGTCCAACCTTATTTGACACGTGGGAGTAAATTCGGATATAGGAAGTCATACAGCTTACAATCACCTAATCTCAGAACTCCCCATTCAAACTTGGGAATGCCAGCAGAAATGGAAGGCTACTGGGAATAAGCTCTGATATCGGAACTCATATATGACTTGGAAATCAACTCAAAAATCCGAACCCGTGTCCATTCTAATTGAGTTCAACTCTAAGGCGGGAACTCGTCACATTTAACTCGGAGGTTGGTACTTGCATCATTGTGTTAAACTATAACTTCGGAGGTCGGAAACTAGGTATACTATTTTGAAAGATGAGGTTTGAGGTCGGAACTCGGATACATCTTGCTGAAACTTGGAGATAAATTATGAGATCGGAAACTGGGTACATTGTCTTTGAGACATGAAGTCGGATATCAGGAATCACGTTCATGTTGTTCGGACTTAAAGGTTAAGTCGGAAGTCGGGGAAATGAGGAATGCTAGGTGTGGTTAAGGTCGAAAGTCGGAAATTTTTGCTGAAATTTGAAGACGAACTTGGAAGTCTGAAATTGTCCCATTTTGTGTGGAATTCGAAGATGAAATCGGAAGTGGGAGTTAATCAAACTTGAAGACAAAGTCGGAAGTCGGAAATTGGGGATGTTACACGCCATATCACTCATCTGGTGGGACGAAACTGTTCTCGAAATCACAGGGAGTAACTTCACCATGTCCTCCTCCTCGGGCACGCCTACGCCCACTGTAACACCCTAATAGTTCCATTCTATGCTTAAGTCATATTGTGGAATTACTAGTTGTTACCTTTGCTCGTGGAACTAACATTAGCTTTTTGAAATTACTTTTTAATGAAAATAGGGGTAAATTTTTTTTTGAACAAAACAAGTAAACCGTTTTTGAAATCGAGAGCCATGAGCACATCGTGAACATATAATACAAACGTTGCTATCTCATACATACATCACATTTGCATAAATAAAAACATTGAGAATAATCACAATCTTAGATAAAGATAACATTCATTCGATAGCCATCCCATAGTTAATATAGTAGTAGTAATAGCAGCAGTCATACATAATGATAACAATAGGTTCGATACCTACTGTCGACCTTACAAAATAGCCTAACAAAATACATGATAAAAGGAAATACATAAGAAATCCCATACGCCCATATATGCCAAAGGAAAAATGATAACCCTAGCTATAACCAAAAGGGGCAATCCTCATGCCCAGCTCTGCATGTAATCAACTCCTCACTCATCTGGTGGGAGGTAGCCATTCCCAAATCCACAGGGAGAAATATCACCACGTCCTTTTCCTCGAGCACGGCCACATCCACGAGGCATGGCATGAGTATGAATGAACCCACAACCACGAACCGGGGGTGGTGTATGACGAGGGGCTGCAGACGAAGAAGATGAATCGAATGACAGATAGATCACAGATAGGTAGGAAGGCTCAGACGGGTCCATCTCCATGCGGTAGCTCAAATAGGACGGTTCCGAAGGATCGGAATCCAATGAAACTGTCGGTGTTAGGCGGGTGTCCGAGTCGAAATCTCCGTCAGTGAGGTACCTCGGAGGATGGAAAGGCGGGCGAACATCGTCCATAGTGATGTCCTCGAGCAGCTCATGAGGGCAGAAAAATAGACTCATCACGGGTGCACAGAATTGGCGGCTATGGAACATGTAGACCCACATCGCTGCCTGAGCAATCAGCACAAATGCATTTAGCACCGGGTCGAAGTGCCAATGCATCACCAAAAACTCAATGAAAATCATAACTACATCATCATAATCTAACATACATGCTGAAACATAGAATAAACATTCATAATGCAAATGGACAATATAAGTACATGCAAGGACTTGCATCATCATAGATTTAACCATGGTTATACTTTTGACTTTACTTTCATTTTTTTAGCATGTGCTTAACATTCTTTACTTTCCTTTGAAATAGATTGCTTTTGGACATGAGCTCATTTCGTGACCGTCGTCACGCAGTACTAACCAAATTAGACTAAGCCGATATTGGTTACCTCTAAGTTGGAGGGTCTTCCATGTCACCCATTGCCTCCTTCATAGAGGTTCCTTGTGGATCACCGTCTCCTACTTCCTAGAAGTGATCGAGGGGTCATGTCCCATTCTTTCGTTTCTTATCATTATACTTTACATGCATAATACTTCTTTGACTAGACACATGCAATGATATGACTAAGTCCATAATTTTGGCGGAAATCCGGCAGCATAACGGCTAGACCAGAGCTTCCCCAAAATGCCAATCATAAACTTTCAACCAATAATTCATCATCACATTCATCATTCAATCATGAGACAAAGCTCAATCAAACTCATCATCCATCATGCCGGATGGCATTCATACCGTAAAGGGGTTTATAGTTGTGTTTTTCTTTATGAAGAATCTTATGAATAATCATATGATTTCTCATGGTTACCCATGAGAGAACCACTTAGTTAGGATATGTGTTTGTGGTCTTTTAGTTACTTAGTCCTCATATGAAAGTATTCTTTACTTAAGTACATGTCTTATGGAACACTTGTTCAAATTAATTAAGTTAAATGATTGTTTCCTTTCCTTGAAATAGTGCACTTAGTGATTCCTAGGTTCATGGTATGTTCAGAGGCCCTAATCATACTTCTGTTCCTAACGAGTTCGAGATCCCTCTAATCCTTGGGCCATGACAACGCATAACCACATCATGAACCCAACAACACCAATGTTCGCTAATCACCAAGGGTGATTTTTAACTTATTCAACTTACGAAGTTTTAAGCTTTCATTAATAACATATCAAGGTTTTACCTTAAACATCATTAAAGTTATCATTCTTTATAAAGTAGTCATAAAGTTTTATTCTTTATGAAAGTAAGTGCCTTTAATATTAAGCTTTTGTCTTAAAGATTTGATCCTTATATAATAATGATACAAGTTACTAGCTTTTTAACTAAAAAGTCTTGTTCTTTATAAAAGTTAACACCTTTTGGTATTATTTTGGTTCAAGATCTAAACTTTATGAATTAAATGTTACAAGACAACACTTTTATGACTTAAAGGTTTCATTCTTAATTAAAGTTTGAAACTTTATGAAAGGTCTTTCCTTTAAGGTTTGATTTCTAAGACATAAAGTAATAAGATATCATTTTATAACTAAAAAAGGCTTGTTATTCTAGAAAGCTTAGACTTTTACATATATCTTTGTCTTCAAAATAAAATAAAAGAAGACTTTATGATGGCGCTAAAACTTGCGCCACTTTTTGTGTATCAAGAAGCAAACTTTTTAAAGTTTAAAGCTTTTAGAATGTTTATAGTCTTATCAAATCATGAAAACATAATAAGATGAAGCTTTTCTAATCATCAACTCATCATAAAAAAAAGGGAACAACTTTAAGTAAGATACTATCAAGAACATTTAAGAACATATTTTGCCAAAAGTAGAAACTTAAGAACACTTGAAGAACAACAAGAACACATTTTTCTAAAAGTAGCAACTTAAGAACACGTGAAGAACAACAAGAATTATTTTTCTAAAAGTAGAAACTTAAGAACATATGAAGAACAACAAGAACATATTTTGCCAAAAATGGAAACTTTTACTCTTGAAGAGTATGAAGGATCTTTTCAAGTTTTCACTTAGAGATCTTGGTCATGAAAGAACCAAGCTCCAAGCTTTCTTGAGCAAACAAAATGAAAAAGATGAAAATCACTACCTTTCTTGAAGATGGCGTAAAAAAAAGAGAAGAGGAAGAAGAAGATGATGGCTCCTCTTAATGATGATGGTGGCGGTTTTGCAAGAAGGAAGGAGAAGCTCTTGAGATCTTGTGAAAATGGAGGTTGTAGTGTTTTGATCTTATCTCCAAAGACTCAAAGATGAGGCCTTTGAAGGGCTAAGTGAGTAGTCTAGGTGGTGGTGGTGGTGAAAAGAAGAAGAAGAGATGAAGAAGATGAAGAAGAAGAAGAGGAAATGTAGAAAGAGGTTGGAGAGTTTGAGAACTTTAGAGAGAGAATGAGAAGTTGAAAATGAAGTGAATATGTGTGTGTATATGCATGAAGCGGCCGAAACTTGTAATGGCATGAGGAGGGATATTTTTACTTCACTTTGTGTTATCTTGTGTTAATTAGTGATTAAGAGGACAAATAGGATGATTGGGAGACAAAGCATGGTCAAATTCTTACATAAAGTAGTCTTGTCTAATTTTTTTTCTTAAGTGACATCACTCTCTACTTTATTGTCTAGTTGACTAAATTTGAATTTAATCATGTGATTAAGTGCTCATACAACTTAATTAAGATGATTAAGCAAGGATTAGTGATTAATATACAAGAACATGATTAACAAAAATTAATCTTATGATTAAGCTTAATTAACCGTAATTAAACTCGATTAAGCTAATTATGAGTGATTAGTGCTTAATTAAGCTATAAAGGCTCTGACTTGCTTAATTAGATATTATCTAATCTCGATTAAGCATTCTCTTGACTCTTTTCATCCGAGTCAACTCCTTAATTAAGCCTTAATCTCATTATTTCTCATTAAGTGTCTAATTACTTAGGGTTACTGAGGTAATTTAGCACGACATGAAACTGAGGATGTTACACCCACGAGGCATAGCATGGGTACGAATGAATCGACGACCGTGAACCCGGGGTGGAGCTGGGGCAGTAGACAAAGTAGAAGAGTCAGAAGATAGGTGAATCACCAAAGGCTAAGACGGCTCCGAACAGTAGGATCCCACGGAATAAGTCGGGTATGATGACTCAGAAGGATCTGTCTCTATTGAAACAGTCGATGTCAATCGAGTGTCAGAGTCGGAATCCCTATCCGTTGGGTACCTCGGAGGATGAAAAGTCGGACGGATGTCATCCATGGTAATGTCCTTGAACGGCTCGTGAGGGCGGAAATATGGACTTATCACAAGTGCACGGAATTGGCCGCTATGTAACATGTAGACCCGCATTCAGCACTGGGTCAAAGTGCTAATGCATCACTTGGAACTCAACGAAAATCACCACTGTGCCCAACACTGGCATTCTCTGAAGATGACATGGAAACATAGGAGTGAGAAATACTAAATTTCTTAGTAGGATAGCAATTCGACAAACACTATGTCATCATCATCGTCCCAGCCACTTTGGGTTTAATTATAAAAATAAAGGTCAGATATAGGTTCAATTTTAACAATTTCTGAAGATATAAATCCCGAAGCGGATTGCTTTTACGTTTATCATCATGTTCATAACGTCATACATAGGCATACATGCTACACATGGGATAAACATTCATAATACGCATGAGAAACATAGAAACATGCATGACTGTGCAACTCATCAACTTGACCACGGTTCTACTATGACATTACTTTCATTTTTAGCACGTGCTTAACATTCTTAACTTTCCTTTGAAATAGACTGCTTTTGGACATGAACTCATTCCGTGACTGTCGTCACGAAGTACTAAACCAAATCAAACTAAGCCGATATTGGTTACCTCCAAGTTGGAGGGTCCTCCATGTCACCTTTGCCTCCCTTATAAAGGTTCCTTGAGTCTTAGTGGATCACCATCTCTCATTTCCCTTATCAAAGTGACTAAAGGGTCATATCCCATTCTTTCTTTTCTTTTCATCATCTAATACTTCTTTGACTAGACACATGCAATGATATGACAAAGTCCATAATTTTGATGGAAATCCGGCAACATAACGGCTAGATCGGAGATTCCCCAAAATGCCAATCATAAAACTTTCAATCAACAGTCCATTATATCCACATCATATCACCACATTAGTCATTCAATCATGAGATAGGGCTCAATCAACTTTTCATTCATCATGCCGAATGGCATCATACATTCATACCCTAAAGGGGTTCATAGTTGTGTTATTCTTTGTGAAGAATCTTATGAGTCATCATATGATTTACCATGGTTACCCACAAGAGAATCACATAGTTAAAATATATGTACGTAGCCTTTTAGTTACTTAGTTCTCATGTGAAATTACTCTTTACTTGAGTACATGTGTTATGGAACACTTGTTCAATTTGATTAAGTTAGGTAATTGTTTCCTTTCCTTGAGATAGTGCACTTAGTGATTCCTAGATTCATGGTATGCTCAAAGGCCCTAATTATACTTCTATATGTTCACTAATCACCAAGGGTGATTTTTGATTTATCCAACTTGCAAAGTTTCAAGCTTTTATTATTAACACAACAAGGTTTTACGTTAAATATTATAAGAGTCATCATTTTTTATAAAGAGGTTATAAAGTTTTATTCTTTATGAAAGCAAGTATTTCTAAAACTATACTCTTCACTTGAGGATTAAATTTTTATGAAATAATGATACAAGATACTAGCTTTTGAACTAAAAAGTCTTGTTCTTTATGAAAGTTGACACTTTTATTTATTTTAAGACTATCAAGGTCTCAACTTTATGATTTAAAGTTGTCTTAAAGTAGAAAAGGCTCCTACTTTATGAACTAGGAATATAAACATTAACTTTAAAGTTAGAAAGTCTTGATCTTTGAAAAAGTTGACACTTTTAAGTATTATTTTGACTCTAGATCTAAACTTTATGAATTAAATGTTGCAAAACAACACCTTCATGACTTAAAGATTTCATTCTTAACTAAAGTTTGAAACTTTATGAAAAGTATTGTCTTCAAGGTTTGATTTTAAGACATAAAGTGACAAGATATCATTTATATAACTTAAAAGGGCTTCATATTTCGAAAAGCTTAGATTTTTACATGTAGTCTTGTTTTCAAAACAAAACAAAATAAGGCTTTTTGAAGGCACCAAAACTTGCGCCACTTTTCATGCATCAAGAAGCAAACTTTTAGAGCTTTATACTCTTGGAATGTTCATAGTTTTATCAAATTATGAAAAACATGTAAAAATGAAACTTTTCTAATCATAAACTCATTTTAAGAAAACGAACAAACTTTAAACAAAATACCACCATGAACATCATTCTCTTTCAAGCAACTCACAAGAAACATCAAGAAAGAAAAATAGAAACTTTGAAGCACTTAAAGAAAAGAACCTTTCAAGAAATCAAGAACAGTCATGAACAAGAACATGAACATATTTTACCAAAAATAGAAACTTTTGCTCATGAAGAGCATGAAAGATTTTCTCAAGCTTTCACTTGAAGATCTTGGTCATGAGAGGAACCAAGCTTTAAGCTTTCTTGAGTAAACAAAATAGAAGAGTGAAGATCACTACCTAGGCTTGAAAATGGCGTGTTCTTGAAGGAGAAAATGAAGAAGATGATGGCTCCTAATTGATATTGATGGTGGCGGTTTTGGATGAACAAAGAGAGAACTCTTGAGTTCTCTTGAGAATGAAGCTTGTAGTGTTTGGATCTTGTCTTCAAAGGCCAAAAGATGTGGTCTTTGAAAGGCTAAGTGAGAGTTTTGGTTATGGTGGGGGTGGAGAAAAGAAGAAGAAGATGAAGAAGAAGAAGAGAATTTTAAAGAGAAGTTGGAGGAGTAGAAAACTTAGAGAGAGAATAGAAGTTGAAAAATAAAAAGTGAATGTGTGTATTTGTGTGTGTTGGCCGTAGCCTTTAGCGGGTGAGGGAGAAGATATTTTCTTAATTTTGTGTTAATTAAGGTTTAGGGAAACAAATTGGATGATAGGGGAACAAATCAAGTACTTACTCTTACATAAAGCACTCTTGTCTAATGCTTAATACTTTAGTGACATCACTCTTTAATTTATTATCTAATTGAATAAACTTGAATTTAATCATATGATTAAGTACTCTTGCAACTTAATTAACATGATTAAGGAAGGATTAGTGATTAACACACAGGAACATGATTAACAAAAATTAATTTTGTGATTAAGCTTAATTATCCTTAATTAAACTCGATTAAGCTAATTAAGGGTGATTAGTGCTTAATTTAGCTAATAAGGCTTTGACTTGCTTAATTAGAGGTTATCTAATCTCGATTAAGTATTCTCTTGACTTTTCTCATAAGAGTTAACTCATAAACTCTTCGTTAATCCCTTAATTAAGCCTTAATCTCATAATTTCTCATTAAGTGCCTAATTGCTTAGGGTTACTGATGTAATTTAGCATGACAAGAAATTGAGGATGTTACAAGAGTGCAAATAAACTTACATCCACGACCAAGGATGGTGCCTAGCTAGTAGAAAAAAGAAGAGGAATCTGAAGTCAAGCGGATCACCGAAGGTTAGGATGGCACCAAAGAATTAGACTCTATGGAATATGTCAGGGCTGGATGGGTGTCAGAGTCAGACTCTCCATTAGTGGGGTACATTGGTGGTGAAAAAAGTGAACGTATATCATCTAAAGTGACATCATCAAATAGCCCATGAATACGAAAGAATGGGCTCATGACAGGAGGGCGAAACTAATTGATGTGAAACATGTAGACCCTCATCGCTGCTCTAGCAGTCATTATGGAGGCATTCAGCATTAGGACAAAGTGCCAATGCCAGACTGAAAACTCAACATAGATGACCACGCTCCCTGGCGATGGCATCCTCTGAAGACAACATAGAACATAGGAGTAAGAAATGTAAAATTTCTCAGTAGGATCTCGACTAGACAATTAATGTATCATCATTGTTGTCCCAGCCACTTTAGGTTTGATTATGAAAATGGTGAATATGCATAGGTTCAATTGTAAGGGCTGAAAAACATAAGTTCTCGAAGCAAGTTTCTTTTAAATCTTAATCATATAAACCTAATGTAAAATGTCGTGAGCTCATAAGATAAGGATATACAAACAAAAGCATAATATAACATTCAAAACCACATATATAAGAGAATAAAGATGGATGCATATTCATATAACTTCATGGACTTGACTAGAGTCTTTCTTTAACTTTACTTTCATACTTAGCACATGCTTAACATTCTTTACTTTACTTACCCTTAGAATAGACTGTTATTCAACATAAACTCATTCCGTGATTGTCATCATGCAATACTAATCTAAAACTAGACTAAGCTGACAAGGGTTCCTCTAAAATTAGAGAGGTCTGGGCCCTGTTCCTCCAAAGTAGAAGGGTACTTTAATAGGCCACCTTCCCTTTTAAAGGATCATACCCACTCATCTTGTCTTTGTGGATCACCTTCCCTTTTGAAAGATTATATCCAATTACTTCATTTCTTATATTACATCTTACATTTTCATATGCATCATCCTCATAGACAAGATACAAGGGTAGGCAATGGATATGTCTAAGTCCAAAATTTTGACAAAAATTTGGTAATATAATGACTAGACTGGAGCTTCCCCAAAATTTACTAAGCATGAAAAACTCAACCAACAACCAATCTTTTTCAATCCATATCATTATATCAAGTGTCCACAATCATTCAATTATGAGTCAATACTCAATCAATTTACCAATGTCATGCTTAATAACATCACACACTCACACCTCAAAAGGGGTAGCCATGATTGCATTGTGCTTTGTGATAAGTCTAATGAGTCATTATATGATTTCTCATGTTTACTCATGAGAGAACCACCTAGTTGAAAATGAATATGTGTTATAGGCTTTTAGCCACTTAATTCTTGAGTGGAGTTATACTTTGATTATATATGGGTTTTCATGCTTCTTTCTTTACCTTTAATTTAAGTTCTTCAAATTTTTTAGTTTCCTTGAGATGGTGCACTAGTGATTTCTAGGTTAATGGTATAATTAGAGGCTCTAATCATACTTTTATTCCCAAAGGATTTTAAGATCTCTTTAGTCCCTTAGGTCATGGCAACACACAACCACATTCATGAACCCAACAACACATGTGCTCACCATCATCAAGAAGTGATTTTTATTACAAACAAAGCTACAAGATTCAGACTTTATTAAATAAAATTGCAAGATTTCACCTTTATGATTAAGAGGTTTTATTTTTGATGAAAGTGTGATCTTTTAATCATATTTATGTTTTCAAGATCCAACCTTTATAAAGTAAGGGTGCAAGATTCTATCTTTATCACTAAAAAGTCTTATTCTTTAAGAAAGTTGAAATTTTTAATTGATATTATACCTTCAAGATTCCAACTTTATAGCTTAAAGTTACAAACTTATAAGATTTCACTCATAGGATTTAAAAGATTCATTCTTAAAGAAAGTATGAAACTTTACATAATATTTTATCCTCAAGGTTCAATCTTTACAAAATAAAGTTGCAAGGTTTTATTTTTATGACCAAAAAGTTTCATTTTGACAAAAGATTAAAACTTTATGCAATGTCTTGTCTTCAAGATTCAATCTTTGTGACATAAAGTGACAAGTTCTAACTTTTGTAACTAAAAAGCTTCATATCTTAAGAAGTGTTAGACTTTTACTACTATTCTTGTCTTCAAGAAAAAAAAAATGAATCTTTAAGGGAGTATATACCCTTTATGCCACTTTTCAGACTTGAAGGAGCAAACTTTTAAAGTGTTATGCTTTAGGATGTTCTTGATCACATCAAAATTGTAACAACCCTGCATTCGTAAATAGAACATGATAGAAACCTTGAATTATTTTCCCTAGGTAGTGTGAGAATTTCTCACGCAGCATTATGCCATAACGATCTTCACACTCAGAATTTTATAGGATAGTGTAAAACTGCCATTGAAAATATGTCACTGCTATATGTTAAAAATTAGAAAATAACAAAAGTGCCCCTGTAAACTTTTGTTAATAGCAGTGATGCCCAGAATTTTTAGAAATTATACTTTGACCCCAAAGACTTATTTCCATAATAAACCTAGAACTTTTCATGAAATGACTCTTATATCCTCACATCAGTAGAATTAGCAGAATGGAATTTTAAATAGAGCAAAATCATGTGGTGAAATCGTAGAAGTTTAAATCTCTGCCGATTGGGCCATGGATGCAGTCTAGTGTGAAATAACGTAGGGTGTCCCTGGAATTGCTCAAAATTACGGATATGCCATTAGCTACGGAAAATAGAAAATAGAAAGGCTCTAAATTTTTAAAACGTTTAACCTACACTAATAATCGATTTATTCGATTTTATTGATTAGGTAAGGTTAATTGGAAATTAATCAAAGGATAATTAGAAGTTAATTAGATATTAATTAGGGAGATTTGGCTTAAGACCAATAGAATAGATATTCAAGAAATCTTATTGGATTTTTAGCAATGTTTTGCCAATTTGGAGGAAATCGGTAAAGATTCGGTAAATTGTACCGCAAGAACCGAACCAGTAGAATTTTCTATGGAAAACCCGCACTTAAGTGGCTGAAATTCAGCCACCCCTACGACATATGAGCGGCGCCAAGTGTTGCTCAAAATAGTGAAGAAACTTGGCCTCACCTCCACCACCAAGCCTCCACCAATCAAAAGCTAACTTCCTTCATAAGTTTTCATTTTTTCTTCCTTCTCCCCTTAAATTTTCGGCCTCCCCATAATAGATGCAGACCAGCCTCATTTTCCCACTTTCCTTCATCTTCTTCCACTTCCTCTCATCCCCAAGCTCAAGCTCCAACCATCAACTTCACTCTAAGATCAAGTTCCACCAAGATTTCACACCACCAAGGTAGGAATCTCAACTTGCTCCTTCTTTTCATTGAATTGGGGCTGCTTAGGGTCCCTTGTTCATCCACGATTCTGATGTTGTGATGGGTGGGGATGATGAATTAATGCTAGTTTAAGGCTGGAATAGGGTAGTCTGGTAGGGTCAAGTTATAGGGCATATATCTCGAAATATACTCATGCAAATGATATGAAACTTCTTTCATTTGAAAGCTTGTTCTGTTAGCTTTATTATGATATAAATTTAGTATGATTTCACCCAGATTTCTATTTTTAGTGAATTTTCACTTATTAGGGTGTATTTTTGGCTAAGTACAGGGCAGTCTGAGGTAAAATACTAATAACTTGAGTTATACAAATCAAAATGAGATGGGACTAAAAGGATTAGAAACTAGACACATACAGCTATGATATATCCAAAATTCAGGTTTAAATGAGTTGAATAGGAGTAAAGGCGGATTTTACAAGATTGAGGCAGAAGAGGGTAGAGTGAGCAAAAAACTCTGTTGATATTTCTATTGATTTTGACATACCATGTGATTAATAATGTTGCTGTAACTTGCTGTTTTACATTGAATTGCATACTTAATTGATTGTATTGGTAGCTTGGCACTAATCATGGTGAAGTGGACTCAATCCGTTATGCTACCGAATTTTTGGTAGGAGTTTATGAGAACTTATGCTATGGGTGATTGTGCTTTGAATATATTTACATTTACATGTCATGTTCATGTACGTCATACATGCAAGCATAATTAGAATAGGATATGAGAAGTAAGATGTGAGACATATCCGTGAATGCGCAAAGCATCCACATTTGTGATAAGATATGGAAAGAAAAATATAGTAAGAACTTGCAAGAGGGATGTACCAAGCTACCACATGAGGCATGGCATAGACCCAGCTAGCGTAAGCCAGAGCAGTACTATCTAAGACTTGGGCCAGCCCTCGACCAGAATTAAAGGGAATAGATCGGTGTGAGGGTCGGGGAAAGTAAACCCGTCACTCATGTATAGGTACGAGCTCGGATCTGAAAAGCAGGCTATTACCCAGGGGTGAGAGAGGCCATTCACCTCCAGGGGACCAAGTACAAAAGAGCAAGATCAAGTTGCAAGTTAAAGAAAAAGACAAATTAAGTCAAGTGCACTTGCATACAACCAAGTATAAGCATCTATATATGCATCTTCAATTATCTCGTTACGTCATAATGTTATTATGATTCTTATTGAAGCATATTACACTATTCGTGTTTCTATGTCTGTCATATAATATGACAAGTGGTTGTTAAAATATAACCCGCTTTGAGAAAGATGTTTTCAACTTAAAATTGAACCACTTGTTGTATATATATGCTCACATTTTCATAAAAAATTGAAGCGGTTGGAATGTCTATGATGACACTATACGTGTGATAGTTCAAGGTTACCTACTGAGAACCTTAGGTTCTCACTACCCACTTGTATGTTTTCCTTTTCCGTAAACATTCCAGCACCAATGTTGGAAATCAAGTGCGAGGTGAAGTACTGGGACATTCACTGAGCAAGACTCGGGCGCAAAGCAGACCAAGAGACTATTGAAGTTAGCTAGCGACTAGTCGAAAGCAAGTTCTGTGTAGTAAGTTAGTCACAATTTCTTTTGAATTGTAATTATTTTATTCTCTATGTATCAGAAATGACGAAATTTATGAACTATTATTCAGTAATAAAGCGTGCAGTTAAAGAGCCATGTATTGTATTTTCCTCATTTTAAAGCTTTCTTAGCACAATGACAACTTTTTAATATAACTCCATGACTCAAGTATGGCTTATATGATAGAGGTTGTTAAATTATTGGTATCAGAGCAGTTTGTCCTATATAGGCCCATGGATGGACTAACTATACTTCTGAAGCATACTCTAAGAGTCTAGATAAACCATGCTTTAGGTCCTCACGTGATGCGGACATAGAAGATTTTGCATGGTAGTCTTGCTATGAGTGTTGTGGACTATCTGTTGCACTTGACTAAATATCGAGCCTAATCACCTCAATGTAAGGTTTTGTATAGGCAGAGACCTATGACACCCTACATACTTATTAGGAGCCTTCTAAACATAATTATGAGGGGCGAAACTCCTAGCAAATAGTAATGGCATAAAGGGGCAAATAATTGAGCAAGTTAAGGAGTGCAGTGAATTGGGGATTCGATCAAAGGAATTATGTCGGACGGTTTGTTTTGGACATAGGAAACCTAACTACATCGAAAAAGGTTGTTTGTAAAGTGTTTTTGGGTAGCCAAAGATTTCCCATTGTCCAGGGTAGGATCTTAGTTGGAGACGAGCCGAGTAAAAATCTTTTTCACCCTAATGAGGCTTTTTTCAAGCTTCCTTGTGATTACTCGATCCAGGCTATCTTCACTAGATTGAATCTAGGGGATTCTTCTACCTGGTTTTGTAACTTTAATACTCGACAGGAGTAAGGTGATTACTCGCTGATGAGGTTATCCTATGTGGCATGGATAGTGCCCTTATTTTCTTCATAGATGAGATTAACCCGAAGGTATCTCGCCAACAAATTCAGTCAATGCTTTTTATTTTGGATTGTGGTAATATCATATTATAAAGACCCGATCCTTCATTAAGAAACTTGTAGAGTGGACGGATGAAGCAGAGAATCAGTGAAAAAAGCTAAGGGTAGAAGCTTCGATTAGGTATACGGGAGACCATTTTAAGTCCCCGTCCATAGAATGGAGTGGCTTCTCCCTCAAGAATACTGGGAACTAACATTGTAACGATTGTAAATTGGAAGAGTACTAAGTGGAATCTTGGGTTCGAAAGGGAAACAATTGAGCAAATTGTAAAGAGACCCATCTAATTGTACATTGAATCAAGATAGAGATACGGTTATACACGATATAGAAAGCAGATGAAGTTATAAGTGTAACAAGAGAAAGAGGCAATATATCTCCTACTAACTTGAAGTAGGAACACTTTCAAACTAGAGGTGACATATGAACTAAGTGTAATTTTTCCTACCTTTCAGGGATAAAGGAAGTGCTAGAAAATCTAGTCATGTTCAAATTCTATCAACCTCAGCCACCACAGGAACTGGATGATAGAATCATTTTCAACATGTTATTAGTAGAGGAATGAAGCTATTCAGAGAAGAAAGGCAAAGTCTAACAATTACTTTTAGGAATGCTATGGGTGGAGTAACTCAATAAGGAATGTAGTCAGATTCAGGCGAGAGTATTAAAGACTTATAGTATGCAACTGATCCCGATGAACCAAGGGAGCAACAGCAAGGTAGGAACAATAGAACATAGTAGGAACGAGGTAGGAAAAGAGGACGTTTGGATTTCTGACTAGCCCATTAAAAAGAGAAAAGCTACCTAGTATGAGATTACGGTGCAAATAAGATTGTGTACGAAATACCAAGCAAGGTTGCCTTGGCACCGATCAAAAGTGCAGCAGACCCAATACAAACGGATGATGCAACAATATAAGATCAAAAAGGGTTTGGAAGCATGCCCCATAAGGGGCAAGGTTATGATGTCGGAATTAGAGGCAGTCAGAAGAGTCTCCATACCTTGGGCTAGATTACTTGCAATCATCACTAACGCACTAGGTTCCATCGGAGTTCCATTGTTAAGCATGCTCGGACAAGACTAATATTAAGTTAGGTGACATTCTGGGAAGTCCTCATATTGTAACTTCAATAGGGTAGCAAGACCATCATTTCCACTTCTCATAGCAAATGGATTACATCCTAGGAGCAAGATGTTACAAGGGATAACCAGAAGGCTCAGTAGTAAGAGTAATGTAAAGTTTAATCATAAACTTGATATATTATACTAGGATTGACCATCAATGAGAAATGTAGTTCTAGTAACCATGAGATTCCTTAAGTTGGTATTTAGAGTTTAGAAGAAAGTGGATGTCAACATAATAAACGAGGAATCTCCTCACTACCAAATTGAAGAAGATAGGAGATTGATGGAATCTTTTCAGCTTAACAATTCTTTTCTCAAATTGAGTTGATCATATTCTAGGGAAAAAGATATTGCAATAGTCATTAAGAAGCTCAACAGGGATGACATGAAATCCGACTAGCAGATAATGAGAAAAATGGAATAGAGCCATAAGAAGAGGAGAGATTTCAAAGCAAGGCCTATAGTTATAGTTTATGAAAATATTCTAATCCTACACTCTAGACTCAACATAAGGGGACTCATCACTGATCAAAGGTGGTCAAGTTGACCAAAACCTTGGAAACCGCTAAATCGATTTCCCAAAAACTTTGATAGGGCCCCTATGACCCCTACTTGTCGAAATTAATTGCTGCTATAGACAATAGCCCTCGTAACAATAGAACTTCTCGAGTTGGTGTCGAAGACTCAAGACACAAGTAATGAAGAGTTTACTGGAAATCACAATGCAATAGTTGTCAGACACATGGCAAGAAAGATAAGTAACTTTCTTGGCGAGCTCGCTAATAGATTAGACCATCGTCAAGATAAAGTGTACTTTGGGCAGTCATATAATCTAGGGGGACTCTTGACATATTAGGAATGTATCTCGTAGAAAGGAAATGGGATAAGGAAAAGTCTACAACTTCGCTAAGGAAATATGGCTATTGACCCCCATTTCTACGCCGAATCATGCATACCTTGATAGTTAAAAATCAAGAAGAACAAGAGAATGGTAATAAGAAGAGCTATCAACCATACAGTGGGAGTAACCTGAGATCTTCCCACAAGTAATGGAGCATGAGATGAAGTTTATAACGAAAAGGAGTTTTAAGACAAAGCTTCTAGCTATAACTATGAGAAGAGACCTAAGCCCATATTTCTAAAGGACTTTAATGGAGAAAATTTATTTTTGTACTAGGGGAATTCACGTGAGTAAGAGTCTTGGAAAAAGTCGTATGAGCCTCCTAAAATTTCAATGCAACCATTTTCATTATTATACATTAACATCGATCATGATAACCGCTAGTAATCCTTATAATCGCGAATCTTCAAAGATCGATATCTAAGGTCTCAAGTGTAAGGAACAAAAGATTTGGTAGTTACTACGAAGTAAAAGTAATTAAGTTCAAAGCAAAGGAAATGAGGAAAGTCTCCAATGAACCTAATGAAGGTTCAAGACATCATTGATATGAGATTAGCTCAGGCACCTACACAATTTTTAAGGGTTCTTTGCACGTACTGAAACAATACTCGGTAATTACCGACAATCAATTTTTGGACGATGCATGAACCCGAAGAAGAGATTACCCCAATAAGCTAAGAGAATACTCCTAAATATTCTTAGCCCTAGAGTTTTGAGGACAAAATTCTTTTTAAAATGGATAGAATGTAACATCCCTACATTCGTAAACATAATGTAATGGAAACCTTGAATTATTTTCCTTAGGCAGTGTGAGAATTTCTCACGCAGCATTATGCCATAACGATCTTCATACTCAGAATTATAAGGTAGTGTAACACTGCCATTGAAAATATGGCATTGCCATATGTTAAAAATTAGAAAATGACAAAAGTGCCCCTATAACCTTTTGTTAATTGCAGTGATGCCCAGAATTTTTAGAAATTATATTTTGACCCCAAAGACTTATTCCCACAATAACCCTAGAACTTTTTATGAAATGACCCTTATGTCTCGACATCTATAGAATTAGCAGAATGAGAGTTTAAACAGAGCAAAATCACGTGGTGAAATCGTAGAAGTTTACATCTCTGCCAATTGGGCCATGGAGGCAGTCAGGTTTGAAATGACGTGGGGTATCCCTAGACTTGGTCAAAATTATAGATATGCCATTAGCTACGGAAAATAGAAAATAGAAAGGCTCTGAATTTGCGAAACGTTTAATCTACGCTATTAATCGATTTATTCGATTTTAGTGATTATGTAAGGTTAATTAGAAATTAATTAAAGAATAATTAGAAGTTAATTAGATATTAATTAGAGAGATTTGGCTTAAGACCAATAGAATAGGTATTCAAGAAATCTTATTGGATTTTTAGTAACGTTTTGCCAGTTTGAAAGAAATCAGTAAAGATTCGACAAATTGTACCGCAAGAACCGAACTAGTAGAATTTTCTACTGAAAATCCTCACTTAAGTGGCTGAAATTCAGCCACCCTTACGACATATGAGTAGCGCCAAGTGTAGCTCAAGATAGTGGAGAAACTTGGCCTCACTTCCATGACCAAGCCTCCACCAATCAAAAGCTAACTTCCTTCATAAGTTTTCATTTTTTCTTCCTTCTCCCCTTAAATTTTCGACCTCCCCACAATAGATGCAAACTAGCCTCATTTTCCCACTTTCCTTCGTCTTCTTCCACTTCCTCTCATCCCCAAGCTCAAGCTCCAATCATCAACTTCACTCCAAGATCAAGTTCCACCAAGATTTCACACCAAGGTAGGAATCTCAACTTTCTCCTTCTTTTCTTTGAATTAGGGTTGCCTTGGGTCCCTTGTTCATCCATGATTCTGATGTTGTGATGGGTGGGGATGATGAATTAAGGCTGGTTTAAGGTGTATATGTGAGTTTGAATTAAAGATTGGATGGATTGATTTAAGAAAAACATGAATCCAAGAAGAATTCAAGAAGCTATTAAGGTTTTCTGCTCGATAGTCCGTGCGGCGGAGTGTACGGCTCTGCCCACAACCATTTAAATTTGATAAATCAATTTTTATATGAAACTAGACATTCAAGGCTTTCCCTAAACTTGAAATATACGGCCATTGCATTAGTATAGAATTAGTTATGAATTTTTGAATTTGACCTAGAAATCTGGATTCTCATCTATGCAGTATGAGTTAAGAAGGGTGTAACTCACCCTACAGAACTCTAAATTGAGTGCAACTAATGCTTTTTGAAAGCTAACATGTAAGGAAACATCTCCTAAAAATTTCAGAGTTAGATTCATTGCCATTTGTTCCCAGCACATCCATGAAGTTGACTTAAGTTCAAACCGGGCTGGAACAGGGTAGTCCAATATGGTCAAGTTACGGGGCTTATATCTCGAAATATACTCATGCAAATGATATGAAACTCCTTTCATTTGAAAGCTTGTTCTGTTATCTTTAGTCTGATATAAATTTCATATGATTTCACCTAGATTTCTATTTTTAGTGAATTTTCACTTATAAAGGTGCATTTCTGGCTAAGTGTAGGGTAGTCTGAGGTAAAATACTATAACTTGAGTTATACAAATCAAAATGAGATGGGACTAAAAGGGTTGGAAGCTAGACACATAGAACTATGATATATTCAAAATTCAGATTTAAATGAGTTGAATAGGGGTAAAGGTGGATTTTAAAAGATTGGGGCGGAAGAGGGTAGAGTGAGCAGAAAACTCTATTGATATTTCTATTGATTTTGACATACTATATGATTAATAATGTTGCTATAACTTGCAGTTTTACATTGAATTGCATACTTAATTGATTGTATTGGTAGCCTAGCACTATTAACAGGGAAGCGGACTCAATCCATTATGCTGCCGAATTTTTTGCAAGAGTTTATGAGAACTTATGCTATGGGTGATTGTGCTTTGAATATATTTACATTTACAAGTCATGTTCATATACGTTAGGCATGCAAGCATAATTAGAATATTGTAACGTCCTTGTAACATCCCCAATTTTTGTGTGATGTGTTCAGGAACTAATGGCAACTTGCAGACGTACCTCCAACAAGAACAGCGACAGCGCGAACCTCGCCGAGTTCATGAGAGCCTTCCAACAGATGGCAAATGCATCGCAAGCTCAAGCTACAGCTGCTGAGCATATGATGGACCAATTGAACCGAAGATCCGAAGAGTCTATTGGTGGAAATGGAGCTGATGCCGAGTATTAGAAGTTCTCGAAGTTTCGTAAAGCGAACCCATCCAGTTTCAAGGGGGCTTTCAACCCTGACGAAGCTGACGAGTGGATCAAAGAGATTGAGAAGATCTACTCTATGCTACCTTGCTCAGAGACCCAAAAGGTGGCCTTTGCCACTTACATGTTGAAGGCGGATGCCGAGTTCTGCTAGAAAGGGGTGAAAAGCTTGATGGAAAGTGATCAGAGGGAGATCACATGGGATGCCTTCAAGGCGGCTTTTTATGAGAAGTACTTCCCAATGTTCGTAAGGAACGCGAAGGAGATAGAGTTCCTGAGGCTCTACCAAGGGGGTATGAGCATTGCCGAATACACAGCGAAGTTTGAGGAGCTGTGTAAGTCTTCTACATTGTATCAGCGAAACCCGATTGAGCTTTGGAAATGCATGAAGTATGCGGGAGGATTGCGGGCCGACATTCTGGCATCAGTGGCCCCATTGGAGATAAGGAACTATGCGGCACTTGTTAATAAGACCTGTGTAGTAGAAGAATATGATCGGAAGTTGGCGATCCAGAGATCAGAGGCCCATAGGAGGAGACAAGCATCTCAAGGGCAGCACCCGAAGCGGCCCCCGCAAAAGAAGCCCTACCACGGTGAAGGTTCTAAAGGCAACCAGCCACAAGAGCCCTCTGCAACCCTCCAAGACCCGCCGACCAGCCCTCAAAGCCTGCAATGAATCCCACCTATCCAAAGTGTGGGAGACAACACAAAGGGATTTGCTACAATGAATCCCAGGTGAATCCCACCTATCCCTCAAAATTCTTGTGGCTGGTTGCCTGCAATGAATCCCACCTATCCCTCAAAATCCCACAAAGGGATTTGCCTGCAATGAATCCCACCTATCCAAAGTGTGGGAGACAACACAAAGTGTGGAAGAAGCCCTACCACGGTGAAGGTTCTAGGTGGTTTTAGGACTTGCTTCAAGGTCTCATGACCATATCTTGCTCTATCAGTTTTTCTTACCTTGTTGAAAATGTTGTCTTAAAATGAGATTATGTGGCATGATGGTTTTATGTATCTTGCTCTATTTTGTTTTAAAATACTGATTTGGTGACTAAAATCTTGAATATGATGGTGAGATAAAATATAAAAATGGTGATTTGAAGTGGTATAGCAATATCTCCACAAGTTTGATATGTAAAACATGAAAACTAGTTAAGCTGGAATTCTGGCAGTCTATAATGTGTACTGTATAACTCATTCTACAAAACTCAAAATGTGGTGAAACTAATTTTTTGTGAAAATAGACTCAAACAGCTTTCCACACATATAAAATTCGTGAAATTTGGATTTAAAATGAGGGAGATATGATTTTTCAAATTTGGTTGTTCCTGGATGGATTTCTATTTGGGCAGTCTGCACTAAAAACCTTATAACTGGAGCTACAAAAATTCTTTTTGAGTGGGACTAAGTTTGTTAGAAAGCTAAGACATAGAGGAAGACCCACATAAAACAGTTTTGCTAGATTCCATGTGAGGAACTCCCAGTGGAGTTAAAAATTCACTGACCTGAGTTGAACTTTGAAGTCTGACCAGTCATAATAAAATGTGCATAACTCAAGTTACAAAATGAATTTTTGAGTGGGGCTTGTTTTTTTTAAAAAATAGACTCAGAGAAGTATATTCACACAAAAATTTGAAACAAAAGAGAAAATAAGAAATTATGGTGGGTTTTTGAAATTACTGCCCCACGGTTAAAGTAAAACTGTTATGGTGAAATTTAAAGGTTAATGAGAAATAAGCTTTAAGATATTAAGACCTTTACACTAAGTATTGGAAAAACCCTCATAGTTCAAATTAAAAGTTTAAAAAAGGATAATAGATGAAATTGGCCCTATGCCCAATAAAAGGATTTTATACAAGAAGCAACCTCAATTAAAAGCTTGCACCAAATTTACTACGCTAAAATCATAAGACCTTGTGTGATAGGTATGCCTCTATGTGTCCATATGATGATATGATATGATGATGATGATTATGATAATGATATGATGACGATATGAATATGATATGTTGATGATATGATGCTTAATTATATACGATAAAGCAATCACATTTGGGGACGGCGATACGTAACGCCTAAATGTGGAAAAGAATTAGAATAACTTTGCATCATAAGCTTTAGTAAGAAGAAAATGAACTAAGAGTGTGATCCTTCAAAAAGGAAGGTGACCTAATTTAAGCTCCCCTCACCCACGACTCACATGAGGCATGGCATGACCCAGCTAGTGCGAGTATAGGGGATAGGTCTTACATGAAGCATGGAATGACCCAGCTAATGTAAGCATCGAATTTATGGTGGCGACACCACTAGATGAGCTCATTACCACTTGTGTTTAGTGGGTGAAAAGATAAAGTCAAGTTAAGAAAAGAAAAGGGACCTCGATCCAAACCCTAGAAGGGGAAGAAGTTAAGAGAATCTTATAACATAGATATGCATGTTTTATGTAATTATACTTGTGCTTATGTATATTATGATATAAATGATTAGAGGATACATTAAAATTGAATCCGCTTCGAATATTCATATTTTTCGGAAATCCAAGAATTGAACCTTATGTATGCTCACTATTTTCATTAATAAAAATCGAAGTGGCTGGGACGATGACAATGGCACTATCATGTCAGGTTCGAGTCCTACTGAGAAATCTTATTTCTCACTCCAGTTATTTTTCCATCTCGTCACCAGATACCTATGGCATATCCCTTGGAGTGGAGCATGGATCCTCTTCACCATGAGTGGGTCTATGACGAGGATGCCCGAATTATCGTGGCGATGACCACCACGGTAGTCCATACCTACTTTCATCTTAGTCGTATATATGAGGGAGAGGAGCCCGACATCCTGCCAGCCCTAGTTGACATTTCCTCTGCACACCTTGGACCGCTGTTGGGTCCTAGGGATTTTCTTCCCGAGCCCTTGTCAGACATCGAGATGGAGCCGATGTCTCCGGGCCTGCCAGCAACCGAGCTAGTGCCACAGTCGGCGATTCCTATGGTCGATGTGAGCTCTACGACCACTCCGAAGATCGTAGCCGCTTCGCCGCCGCCCCCTGAGTATCACCCCGCCATATCTAAGGAGGATCCCTCTAAGGAGCATTCGTTGGTAGCCAGCTATACTCCAGACCGTTGTGTTCGTCGCGTAGAGGTGATCTATAGGCACCCTCACATTATCCGTACTCCTCACGTTCCTTGAGGCCGAGGAGCGAGGGGAACCAGGCACTCGAGGGCTTGATTTTCATCCGATCGAGCGCCGCAGAAGGGGCGAGGAAGCAGACGTGTCTACATGGGCTATTTTAATATTGCTCCTTATCTTATGTATTTCATTTTGTGACGAATCTCGTCATATTTGTTTATGTTTGATATTTTGGGGCCATGGCATGACCATGAGTCTCCATCTTATGTATTGTTGAATATTATGAGAATTTATATATGTTTATGATTGATTTAGTAAGGTGAATGTATTATGTTTCTATACATCCGTTGTTCCTTTATTTTACGACTTGTATGTATGCGAAACACTCATTTATAGCTATCTTCTCGCTCCAGGTTTTACTTTTCAAGATGCTGCAAAGCAACGACGTATTTCTAAAAAAAAATTTTACCGTATTTTCCGCTTAACTTAACTTATAAAAGTTTAGTTTTCCATGAGCATAAGTAACAACTAATAAAATGTCGCAATACGACTTAAGCGTAGTATGGGTTTATTAGGGTATTACATTATGGTATCAGAGCAGTTCATCCTGTTAAAGCATGAGGTTGGACTGACTATGCTTCCAAGCATAACTCTACGTGCGCTATGTTAAGTCGTGTTGTGAATCCTGTCTGTATGATGGGATATAGGATTTAGAATGCATGACCGTCATGTGAGATTGCCTTTAGTTGCTGCCATGCTTATGCTTAATATTGGGCCTGATCAACTCGATATCTTTGTATGGTGTGCTCAGGAACTAATGGCAACTCGCAGACGTACCTCCAACGAGAACAGTGACAGCGTGAACCTCGCTGAGTTCATGAGAACCTTCCAACAGATGGCAAATGCAATGCAAGCTCAAGCTATAGCTGCTGAGCATATGATGGACTAGTTGAACTGAAGATCCTAAGAGTCTGTTGGTGAAATGGAGCTGATGCTGAGTATCAGAAGTTCTCAGAGTTTCGTAAGGCAAACCCACCCAGTTTCAAGAGGGCTTTCAACCCTGACGACACAGACGAGTGGATCAAAGAGATTGACAAGATCTACTCTGTGCTAGCTTGCTCAGAGACCCAAAAGGTGGCCTTTGCCACTTACATGTTGAAGGCGGATGCCAAGTTCTGCTGGAAAGGGGCGAAAAGCTTGATGGAAAGATGATCAGAGGGAGATCACATTGGATGCCTTCAAGGTGGCTTTTTATGAGAAGTACTTCCCAATGTCCATAAGGAACACGAAGGAGATGGAGTTCCTGAGGCTCTACTAAAGGGGTATGACCATTGCCGAATACACAACGAAGTTTGAGGAGCTGTGTAAGTTTTCTACATTGTATCGATGAAACCCGGATAAGCATTGGAAATGCATGAAGTGTGAGGGAGGATTGCGGGCCGACATTCTGGCATCAGTGGCCCCATTGGAGATAAGGAACTATGCGGCACTTGTTAATAAGACCCGTGTAGTAGAAGAATGTGATCGAAAGTTGGCAATCCAGAGATCAGAGGCCCATAGGAAGAGACAAGCATCTCAAGGGCAGCACCCGAAGCAGCCCCCGCAAAAGAAGCCCTACCACGGTGAAGGTTCTAAGGGCAACCAGCCACAAGAGCCCTCCGCCAACCCTCCAAGACCCGCCAACTAGCCCTCGAAGCCTGCAATGAATCCCACCTGCCCAAAGTGTGGGAGACAACACAAAGGGATTTGCTACGTCGGACAAAATGTCTGCTACAAATATGGACAGCCTAGGCATTTTGCAAGTAACTGCAACAAGGGCATGCCTGCCCCCGACTTGTTTATAAGTAACAAATTTTGAGGGCAAAATTCTTTTTAAGGAGGGGATAATGTAACATCCCCAATTTTTGTCTAAGCTAATTAGCTCGGTGTCTCCGGCTAATTAGAGGGGTTAGCGATTAATTAAGAACTAATTGGTTAATCTCGAGAGCAAGGGCTTAGTAAATTAAAGGCAAGTCAACAAGATAAGTGAAAGTCAACAATTGAAACACAATGGATTAAAAGTTACAATTAAAAGCCTAATTGTCCAATCCTTATTGATTCATGATTTAGACACAAAACTCAAGGTGATCTAGCCTAATTAACTAAGAGCATATAAGTATCATATCTTAATCACATGAAAATTAACCCTCACATCTTCTTTACATAATTAATGAGGAAAATCCTTTTCATTGAAAATGTGTTAAAGTGTAATTAAACCAATTGAATTTATTAGCATTTAGATAATTGTAACAATTGTAAAATTTTAGAAACTTTCCTTTAATTATTGTTTGAATGTTTGGTCAAGGCAAGAGCCATATCCAACCATCCATTTACCTTCTCATCATACACCATTAGATCAAGAGTCCATGTTAGTAGATTCCTTGAGTCAAGACAAAAGATCTTCTATCCTCCATCAAGATTGTGACACTTGGAGTGATCATATTCATCCAATGCCAATCCTAAGATAGGTCATGCTTTTAACCACTTGAAAAACACTACATGATCTTTACCCAAGTGCCAAGACTCAAAAGAAACATAACTCCCTCTTTTGCCCCAAGGTTTTTCCCACTCTCTTGCTTGTTGTAAGAAGCAAAATCACATCACTCTCTCCCCCCTCATTTGCGCCATTCAGCCTCTCCTCTCTCCCCCTCACTTCATTTTCAATTCCTCTCTCAAGACACAAATCTCCTTCCTCTCTCCAAGACCCATTCCTACTCTCTTGTTCCTCCAATCTTCCTTGTTCTTCTTCCAATCCACCTTCTACTTCTCACCTCATTTTCATCACCACCCTCACCGTCCCTTCAAGGATCACCATTTTTGGTCTTTGAAGAAACAAGATCACTCATACACAAGCCCCATTTTCAAGCTTTCAAGTAGGAAGGCTCTCTCCAACCTTCTCCACCTTCAAAATCTTTCAAGAAGCTCTCTTTGGTAGTGACCCTAATCTTTATTTTTCGTGTATTTTTCAAGATCTAGAACTCTTAAACTCTTCATAGCTAGGTGGTTTTAGGACTTGCTTCAAGGTTTCATGACCATATCTTGCTCTATTAGTTTTTCTTGCCTTGTTGAAAATGTTGTCTTAAAATGAGATTATGTGGCATGATGGTTTTATGTATCTTGCTTTATTTTGTTTAAAATACTGATGGTGACTAAAATCTTGAATATGATGGTGAGATAAAACATAAAAATGGTGATTTGAAGTGGTATAACAACATCTTCACAAGTTTGATATGTAAAACATGAAAACTAGTTAAGCTGGAATTCTGGCAGTCTGTAATGCATACTACATAAATCGTTCTAAAAAACTCAAAATGTAGTGAAACTAATTTTCTGTGAAAATATACTGAAAGAACTTTCCACACATATAGAATTTGTGAAATTTGCATTTAAAATGAGGGAGATATGATTTTTCAAAGTTGGCTGTTCCCGGATGGATTTCTGCTAGGGCAGTCTGCACTAAAAACCTTATAACTGGAGCTACAAAAATTATTTTTGAGTGGGACCAAGTTTGTTAGAAAGCTAAGACATAGAGGAAGCCCCCACAAAACAGTTTTCTCATATCCCATGTGAGGAACTCCCAGTGGAGTTAAAAAGCCACTGACTCGAGTTGAACTTTCAAGTCTGAACAGTCAGAATAAAATGTGCATAACTCAAGTTACAAAATGAATTTTTGAGTGGTGCTTGTTTTATTTAAAAATAGACTCAGAGAAGTATATTCACACAAAAATTCGAAAGCAAAGAGTAAAATATAAAATTATGGGGAATTTTTGAAATTACTGCTCCACTATTAAATTAAAACTGTTATGGTGAAATTTAAAGGTTAATGAGAAATAAGCTTTAAGACATTAAGACCTTTACACTAAGCATTAGAAAAACTCTCATAGTTCAACTTAAAAGTTTCAAAAAGGATAATAGATTAAATTGGCCCTATGCCTAATAAAAGGATTTTATACAAGAGACAACCTCAATTAAAAGCTTGCACCAAATTTACTACGCTAAGCTCATAAGACTTTGTGTGGTAGGGATGCCTCTATGTGTCCATATGATGATATGATATGATGATGATGATTATGATATGATATGATGATGATAATTATGACAATGATATGATGACAATATGAATAGGATATGTTGATGATATGATGCTTAATAATATATGATAAAGCAATCACATTTTAGGATGGCGATACATAACGTATAAATGTGGAAAAGAATTAGAATAACTTTGCATCATAAGCTTTAATAAGAAGAAAATGAACTAAGAATGTGATCCTTCAAAAAGAAAGGTGAGCTAATTTAAGCTCCCCTCACCCACGACTCATATGAGGCATGGTATGACCTAGCTAGTATGAGTATAGGGGATAGGTCTTACATGAGGCATGGCATGACCCAGCTAGTGTAAGTACCGAAATTCTATGGTGGCGATGGCCACGGTATGAGCTCATTACCACTTATGTTCAGTGGGTGAAAGGATAAAGTCAAGTTAAGAAAAGAAAAGGGACCTCAGTCCAAACCCTAGAAGGGGAAGAAGTTAAGAGAATCTTATAACATAGATATACATGTTTTATGTAATTATACTTGTGCTTATGTATATTATGATATAAATGATTAGAGTATACGTTAAAATTGAATCCACTTCAGATATTCTTATTTTCAGAAATCCAAGAATTGAACCTTATGCATGCTCACTATTTTCATTAATAAAAATCGAAGTGGCTGGGACGATGACGATGGCACTTTCGTGTCAGGTTCGAGTCCTACTGAGAAATCTTATTTCTCACTCCAGTTATTTTTCCGTCTCATCACCAAATACCTATGTCATATCCCATGGAGTGAAGCATGGATCCTCCCCACCATGAGTGGGCCTACGACGAGGATGCCCAAATTATCATGGCGATGACCACCATGGTAGTCCATACCTACTTTCATCTTGATCGTATATATGAGGGAGAGGAGCCCGACATCCTGCCAGCTCCAGTTGACATTTCCTCTGCACACCTTCGACCGCCGTTGGGTCCTTGGGATTTTCCTCCCGAGCCCTTGCCAGATATCGAGATGGAACCAATGTCTCCGGGCCTGTCAACAGCCGAGCCCGTGCCACAGCCGGCAATTCCCGTGGTCGATGTGAGCTCTACGGCCACTTCGAGGACCGCAGCCGCTTTGCCGCTGCCCCCTGAGTATCACCCCTCCACGTCTGAGGAGGATCCCTCCGAGGGGTGTTTGTCGGTAACCAGCTATACTCTAGGCCGTCATGTTCGTCGGGTAGAGGTGATTAGTAGGTGCCCTCGCATCATCCGTACTCCTCATGTTCCCCGAGGCCGAGGAGCGAGGGGAACCAGGCACTCGAGGTCCTGATTTTCATCCAACCGAGCGCTGCAGAAGGGGCAGGCAAGCCAGACGTGTCTGCATGGGCTATTTTAATATTGCTCCTTATCTCATGTATTTCATTTTATGACGAACTTTGTCATATTTATTTATGTTTGATACTTTGGAGCCATGGCATGACCATGAGTCTCCTTTTTATGTATTGTTGAATATTATGAGACTTTTTATATATGTATGATTGATTTAGTAAGGCTAATGTATTATGTTTCTATACATCCGTTGTTCCTTTATTTTACGACTTGTATGTATGCGAAATGCTCGTTTATAGCTATCTTCTCGCTCCAGGCTTTACTTTCCAAAATGCGGCAAAGCGACGACGTATTTCAAAAAAAAAATTTTACCGTATTTTCCGCGTAACTTAACTTATAAATGAAGTTTAGTTTTCCACGAGTATAAGTAAGAACTAATAAAACTCTATAATACGACTTAAGCGTAGTATGGGTTTATTAGGGTATTACAGTCCTCCTCTGTATAGTACTATACTAAAGTCATAGTACCACACTTTGGAGTTGTTACTGTTACCTGAGCGGATCTTATTTGACAGCAACTTCAGTCATCTGTGAAAACTTCTCGAACTATCTGGCGATAACATGGAAGTAGAGTGAGAATTTTAAATTCTCAGTAGGATTCTCTAAGAAATTATATGCTGTGTCATCGTTATTATCTCCAGCTACTTCGATTCATTAGGAAAAAGGTGGACATGTTATATGAACTGTTTAATTTTATAGTTCGAAACCATATTGTTCGAAGCAGAGTCCATTTTATTCATACACTTGTCATTTGGGTGAGCCAATATGAAATAAATTCATGAATTATACTATGAATAATAACTAAAACATATTAAAATATAATACCACTAATATATTGAAAACATAAAATCTGCACATGCCTTTACTTGTGCTTGAATTTATGCAGATACACATAATTTTCTTTTCTTCCTTTATGTTATTTTACATGTTATACATATTCTAGAGTACGATCACCATGTCATACTCCGTAGAGGTGTGATTACTGTGTCGCACTCCTTAGGAATATGTTCATCCTACCACATCCCAGAGTATGATCACCATATCATACTCTATCGGGGTGTGATCGCCATGTCACATCCCTTAGGGTGTGGGAGCATTATGCCACATTCCAGAATATGATCACCATGTCATACCCCATCAGAGCATGATTGCTATGTCACATTCTTTCAGAATATGGACTCATCATCATATCTTTCGTCATAGAATCTTTATTATAGCTTTCATCATAATCATGAATGTGTATGTATCAAAGTGTATTTCATAACCTATGCATAGGCTTTGCCGAAATTTTGGTAGCATGACGGATCAAGTCCGCTTTCCCGTGAATAGTGCCAATACTCAGAAAACCAATTTTACAGAGAAATCATAACACTTCATTCACAATTCAATCATTAATTTCATGGGAACAATTGTTGCATTTTGAACATAGTTACTGCCTTAGCACTTTCATTCAACCCGATTTTTTGCAAATCAGGCCACAATTGCTATTTATCTCGTCTGGACCAAAACTTTCGATATGTTAGATTGTTATTTGTCTATTTTCTAACCTTTTTGGCCCCATCTAATTTTGATAAATGTAGCTCAAGTTATTTAAGTTTTATCTCGGCCTGCCTTGTAGCTGGCCAGAATTAGACACTTAAAATTAAAAATCCACTAAAAATCAGAAAGCAATTCAAATCATACAAAATTGGTATCATATTAAAGCTAACAGGACAACCTTTCATTTTCAATAAGTTCATTTCAATTAATTTAGTAGAGCTTGAGTTATAAGGCTCGACATTTGACCTTTCTGAACTGCCCTATTTTGGCCTGGTTTGGACTTAGGGCATCTTCCTCGAACCACTAGAAGCAAACGGGACTATATTTAACTTTGAAATTTTTATGGGATATTCTCCTATGTGTAAGATTTCTAAAAAAGCTAGTTTCATTTAATTCCAAGTTGTCTAGGGCAAGTTTTGCCCTTAATAACCTAGTTTGGCCAGAATCAAACTCAAAAACCTAGGTCAAATTTCAAAAATTCATATCTCTCTCAATACTAATCCAATAGCCTTATAATTTATATGGTTGGAAAGCCCTAGATGTCTAGTTCCCGTAAAATTAGTTTTATCAAATTTAAACGGCTGTAGGCAGATTCGTATACTCCGCCGTATGGACTACCGGAGGATTTTGCTCTTCTAGCCCCTCAGTACATCCTATTCTCACTACTTTTTACTTCTTAATCGAATTTAAACACAAAAACAGCCATCAAACTAGCCAATAATCATCACATACATCCAAACACCACATCAAGAAATGAGAAAATAAAAGCCTCAATCAGCCACCCATAACCAAGAAGACAAGAAACAAGTTGAATCTCTACCTTCTTTAAGTGTGATCTTGCTAAGTTTGAGTTTGGATTGATGGAACCTTATCAAAGCTTGAAGGTTTGATGGAGTAGGTTGAGAGGAAAAGAGTAGAAGGAGGCTAGAAAGGAGAGAGGAGGGGCCGCAAATTAGCATGAAGTAAAGAGAGAAAATCTGATTCAAACATTAAAAGGTGATTGGCTAAGTGTGTTGTTATTGGCTGAAATTTTGTGGCCAACTTTCAGCCATACCTCTCTCTCTTTGTGGCCTTTGTGGCACCACCAAGAGCTGATGGAGTGCATGAGTATTCAGCCTTTGAGTCATAGCATTTTGGGTATATAATCCTATTGATCCGGTTCTGACAGTTTAAAATACCGTAATCTTACCGATTTCCTTTAAATCGATAAATTAGTTTTTGAAAATTTCTATGAAATCTTCTATACTTCTAACCTAATTCCCTCATATCTAAACTCAATTAATTGCTAATTAATTGATCCTAAACAAATATTTGGTCGAATTTTAATTACCTCAATTATTCGATAAAATCCAAACAACTAAGTAAAAAACGATAAAAATCTGGTGGATGTTACAAATATGATACGAGAAGTAAGGTGTGAGACATATCCATGAGCATCTGCATGCGTGATAACATATGGAAAGGAAAAGATAATAAGAACTTGCAAGAGGGACATACCAAGCTACCACGTGAGGCATGGTATAGACCTAGCTAGCATAGGCTAGAGCGGTACTGTCTAGGACTTGGGCCAGCCCTCGACCAGAATTAAAGGGAATAGACCGGTATGAGGTTCGGGGAAAGTAAACCCGTCACTCATATATAGGTACGAGCTCGGATCTAAAAAGCAGGCTATTACCCAAGGGTGAGAGAGGCCATTCACCTCTAGGGGACCAAGTACAGAAGAGCAAGATCAAGTTGCAAGTTAAAGAAAGAGACGAATTAAGTCAAGTGCACTTGCATACAGTCAAGTATAAGCATCTATATGTGCATATTCAATTATCTCGTTATGTCATAATGTTATTATGATTCTTGTTGAAGCATATTACACTATTTGTGTTTCTATGTCTGTCATATAATATGACAAGTGGTTGTTAAAATATAACTCGCTTTGAGAAAGATGTTTTCAACTTAAAATTGAACCACTGGTTGTATATATATGCTCACATTTTCATAAGAAATCGAAGCTGGAATGTTTATGATGACACTATATGTGTGATGGTTCGAGGTTACCTACTGAGAACCTTAGGTTCTCACTGCCTGCTTGTATGTTTTCCTTTTTCGTAAACATTCTAGCACCTAAGATGGAAATCAAGTGCAAGATGAAGTACTGGGACATTCACTGAGCAAGACTCGGGCGCAAATCAGACCAAGAGACTATTGAAGCTAGCTAGCGACTAGTCAAAAACAAGTTCTGTATAGTATGTTAGTCATAATTTCTTTTGAATTGTAATTATTATTTTCTCTATGTATCAGAAATGATGAAATTTATGAACTATTATTCAGTAATAAAGTGTGCAGTTAAAGGGCTATGTATTATATTTTCCACATTTTAAAGCTTTCTTAGCACAGCGTCAACCTTTTAATATAACTCTATGACTCGAGTATGGCTTATATGATAGAGGTTGTTACAAAAATCATAGTGAAGATGTAAAAAGAGAATCTTTTAAATCATAAACTCTTCATACCAAAAGAAACAAACTTTAAGCAAGACACTTTCAAGAAAGTAGTTTTCTTTTCAACGAGTCACAAGAACACCAAGAACACATGCATCATAAAAGAAAAATGAAAGCTTTTAGAGCATTCAAGAAGAGAAATTTTTAATAAACATCTAAGATATCATGAACAAGGCTCAAGAAGCTTTCAAAAAAAAAAAAAACAAGAAACTTTTCTCAAGAAGAGAATGAAATTTTTCTCAAGTTCTCATTTGAAGCTCTTGGCTATGGTAAAAGCCAAAGCTTCAAGCTTTCTTGAGCAACAAAAAGAAAAAGTAGAAGATCACTACCTATTGGTTTATTTAGCATCTTCTTGAGGGAGAAAAAAAGGTGAAGATGACTTCTCCAAGGTTGTGATGGTGGCAGTTTCAAGAGGTAAGCATGAGAGCTCTTGTGTTCTTGAGAAAATGGAGGTTGGAGTGTTTGAATCTTGTCTCCAAAGACCAAAAGATGTGATATTTGAAAGGCTAGTGATGAGAGTTTGGTTATGGTAGTGGTGGAAAAAGGAAAAAGAAGATGAAGATGAAGATGAAAAAGAAGTAGAGAGAAGTTGAAGAATTTGAGAGTTAGAAAAAGAATGAGAAATTGCAAAAATGAAATGGATGAGTGTGCTTGGAGGGGAGTGGCCATAGCATATACTAAGCTAAGAGGTGGTCATTTTGTTTCATTTTGTGTTAATTAAGGTTTAGGGGGACAAATTGGATGATAAGGGAGACAAGTCATATACTTATTCTTACATAAAGCAACTTTGTCTCACGCTTTTTGCTTTAATGACATTATCAATGCTTTATTGTCTAGTTGATTAAATTTGAATTTTAATGATGTAATTAAGTACTTATGCAACTTAATTAACTTTATTAAGCAAGGATTAGTGATTAACTCATATAATCATAATTAACAAAAATTAAATTTTTAATTAAGCTTAATTACCCTTAATTAAACTCGATTAAGCTAATTATGAGCAAGTAGTGTTTAATTAGGCCATGAAGGGTTGGACTTGCATAAATTAGAGATTTTGTAATCTTAATTAAGCATTCTCTTGGCGTTTCCCTTCATAATTACCCTTTAGTCCTCTAATTAAGCCTTTATTCTTTAATATCTCATTAAGTGTCTATTTACTTAGGGTCACTGAAGTAATTTAGCATGAGAAAAATTAGGGATGTTATAGAAAGAATGAAACATTTTCTCAAGGAGAAACTCTATAG
This sequence comes from Pterocarpus macrocarpus, assembly GCA_031439585.1. Lineage (NCBI taxonomy): Eukaryota > Viridiplantae > Streptophyta > Magnoliopsida > Fabales > Fabaceae > Pterocarpus > Pterocarpus macrocarpus. The sequence continues at coordinate 46,457,239 of CM062514.1, forward strand.
CATGTTTGGACTCTTTCGGCAATGGGGTGATCTATTATTCTGGGCACTATAGCTTGTTCAGTTTTTTACCTTTCTTACCATGAGTATTTTGGGCTGGATTGGCATGACTAGGTTCTTTCTTGGGCTGGTTATGGTATCTAATCCTCCCTTGAAATGGGCTTGGATACTGTAGCCTCAAGAAGACATTAACCCTCCAACTAGTGTCCTATCCCCCAGTCTCTTGATGTTTCATAGTCTTTACCCTCCAAATCGTCTTCCGAGAATGACCAGCTTTATCCTTCTCTTTTAGTTTCCTTTTCCACCCAGGGATTTTGTCTCCTTTCTTTTCCGTCCGAGAGATAAAGACTGACACCATGTTTATAGATAAACTAAATGGATTGGTATCCATAGTCATATCTACCTTCTCAGCTAATTTAAGCCTCCCTTCCTTCAAGGCTTTATGAATGGAGTTTCTAAAAACCATGCAATTATTAGTGATATAGGCCTAGGAGTAGTGCTACTTATAATACTTGTTGCCCTTTATTTCATCAACAGGAGGTATCTTGTGGCCTTCTAGAAGGCTAATTTGCTTATCTTTCATAAGGCAATCAAATATCTAGTCTGCCTTGGAAATATCAAACAAATACGCATCTCTATTGGGCTTAGCCACCTCTTTACCTTTTGAAGGAGTCAAGGTTGGGTAGGTATATTGCTTGCCATGTACAAATTTGGCTGTCATTGTATCTACCTACATTTTAGGCTCTTCCCATACGTCTTTCCAGATCAAGTCATAGTCTACGACCGAAATCATATGTGGTCCTTTAGGCCCAGTAAGAGTGGATCTCCTTTGCTTCTTCTCAATAGTGAACTGTTTTACTCTAGAGGCTCTAGATGATAATTGTGCCAGGTTTGAATATTCTATGGCTACTAGTCTTTCCCTCAATTGAGAATGCATGTTGTTTATGGCAGCCGTAGCACATTTAGCTGAAGTAATTGGATGCTACAATGACTCCTCGCTCTTCTAAATTGCTCCAAGAAATCAACCATTGGCTCATTTGGTAATTGGCTAAGACTCATCAACTTGACAATAGATGCCTTAGGCTAGGGCTTGTAAAAGCAATCATGGAATAATTTCTCCATGCCGGCCCAGCCTTGGACTGAATTTAGAGTTAATGACAAATACCAAGAGAAAGCAACTCTTGTTAGTGATAATGGGAATAATTGCAGCTTATAGTACTTACTTTGTTTGGCTTTACCGCACTAGACCATAAAGCAACTTACATTTTCCATTGTAGACTTCCCATCTAGAAAATATAGAGAAGTTTGGATTCTTGTAGCCTCTCAGCAAAGGAATCTTATTAACCCAATCAAGGTATGTGACTCGAGTGCCGAGCTCAGTCAAATTACAGTAAAACCGAATTACACTAAATTCGCAGCAAAAGATGCAACCCGGGTCGTTTCCCAGTGATGACAATGTTATATCATCAGGAAATAGGGGGGGTTTAGGAATTTAAAATACTGAAATGTATAGAAAAGAAATGAACAGAATTTGGAACATCCAATCCAAGAATCAAAAGGCAACAATCATCACTCAATCATCGAATTCTAGACATATATCAACCATTCAACTCAATTGTTAATCATAAAATTGAATGAAACCTCAATCCAAAATTAGCATTCACACAACAACCTTCATGCATTTGACTAACACATAATCAACCAATGTTCAGAAATCTCTAAAACCTAGTTGAATTGTATCAATTTTAATCACCAATGCATTAACCTTAGAACTCAGACCTGAATCCTAATTCTTCTTCTTTCAACAATTGAATCAAACAATTACAAATTGGTATGAGACAATTGAACTCTTGATCAGAATTTTAGAATGAAAACCTTCAATCCCAAAACCGAATTAAGATAAGAGAAAAGATAGAAGAAACCGAATGGAATAGTTGAACTCTTGTTAGCCAATCCTCTTGAGTAATGATGCTCCTTGAATTCTTGGATTAGATAGAAGCTTACTCCTCCATGAATGGAGGAAAATGAATTGCAAGGTTGGGGGGCGTGAGAGAAGAGAGAAAGAAAAAGAAGTCTGAAAATTGCTTATCCAAAATCTGTTTCAGTTACAATGCTGGCCTCTCTCTAATTCAGCCAGCCAAAATAGAATCAAAATGTCTCCCAATCAATCCGTAATAGTTATTACTTTAATCCCCCCTCTCTCCTCTAAATCTGGACACCTTATTTGCTAAATTCTGAATTATATAAAGAAAGTTATGCTAAAAACATGCAAGTAAGTTCTCTAATCCAGTCAGTAACGTTTGTCTGCATTTTTGGCAATGAAAACACATCAGTTTGGATTTGTGGTCTGAAGATCGCTTAAAGCTTTGGATGTCAACTTCACAATACCACTAGAATGGGCTCAATTGGGCTACTATGGACCAAGATATGGTCCAAATACTGCACCTAGTTCAGAAACCGTGACTGCACCTCTTCAGTTCACTTCTAGGCCCAATTTCAGCTCCTTAACACTAGAATTGGCCTCTGACTTCTTCATATCACTTGTAGGCCTATCTCTCAGCTTTCCTACAAATCAAGAATCATAATAAAATAAGCTCTACAACTCAAGATAGAACCCAAAAACCAAAATAGTGTCAAAATTCGCCTAATGCTGGAAAATTTAACTCAAACCCAAACAAAATCCAAACAATACAAAATGGTCCAATTCAAAATAATTAGGCACAAAAGAGAATTAATGAGCTAGGAATGAGGGAAAATAAGTATATAAAAATCCAATTGATCAAATTCCCCCACACTTAACTTGTGCATGTCCTCATGCAAGATTCAACTAAGAACATAGAGACATGCAACCTAAAAATCATGGAATAACCCAAAATGAACAAGCAAATTCTCTAATGAATCATCAAAAGTGCCAAGCTTAGGAACATAAGAGCATATAAGGAATCAAGAGTTTCCAACAATCAAATCATTCAACACTCCATCTCTCAAAAGTGAAAGTTAAGCAATATCCTTCAAAATGCAAATAGATCAAGCATGAAAGGGTTAACAAGATGGTGTTTAAATCTCTCAACTCTCAAGTGTATAGGCAAAAGTGTTTCACTCAAGTCACCTCAATAGACAATTTATTACCATAAGCTTGTTAATCTTCTACTTTTCCACTACTCACAATCACATGCAAACACAAATCAAGAGGACTTTTATTCAAGGTTGTAATGTGGCCAAGGTAAGGGTATGAAAATATGAGGATATGACAAGATACAACCTAAGAGAATAGAAGTGACATTGGTCATTCGACAAATCAAGCCATCACACACTTACTCTCTTTGAACTTCTTTTCCTTTTATCAAGATTCCATATTTTATTTTATTTTTTTCTTTTTCCTTTTCTTTTTTTTTTTTGTTTTTTCGCTTTCCTTGCATCCTTTCAAACCCTCATACTTGAAATGCAACAATAATGATGAAGCCAATGCATTTCCTATTCCCTAAGGTTGGGTATAACATGGTTTTCCACTTAAAGCTTATAATGTGCTAGAAACCAAGAAATGGTCAATAAGGCTCAAAGGGGCTAAACAAGGGGCAAAATGCAAGGTAAGATATATGGCCAAGTGGTTAAAATGAAAGAAATGCCTCTATCATGTTCATGAATGCGTATGAAAAATGTAGCCTCAAAGAAGAATCAAAGCAAGTTCTAGAATAACAAAATCTATGAGGGACAACACACAAGAAAGAAAATGAATGGCATGAAGTGCTACCATCTAAAATAAGGCTCAAAAGCTCACAAAGGTAAAATTCAACATACTCAATCATGGCAAATCAAGATCAACCACCCAACTCACACATATCAAGAAGATGAAGATGAAATCATGTTGGAACCCTATCCTCCTTAAAGCCTAATGCCTTAACTCAACAACTTTCAATTCAACAATGGAGAACCAAAGTAAAACAAAGCAGAACAAAGCAAAAAAAAAAAAAAAAAATTTTAAGCAAAAATGAAGTAAAAACAACTATGAAACAAATCTATAATGCAAGACTAATTACCAAACAACACAACCTATAACCTATGTCGAAACCACTCCCCCACACTTCAACTTTACATTGTTCTCAATGTAATACACAGAATGGAAATGCAAGCCAAGTAAAATGAGGTGAGGGAAAGAATAGAAAAACTCCCCTATCAAGTGTATGTGGCCGCTAGCAAGCGAACCTCCTCAATGGTCTCTAAGGGTGTGTCTTCATGAAATGGCTTTAGGCGGTGGCCATTCACCGTGAAAGCTTTATCAATCCCAGGCTCCAAAATCTACACAGCACTATATAGAAAAATCTTAGTCACTACATAAGAACCAAGCCACCTAGAACGAAGCTTACCAGAAAAGAGCTTGAGGCGAGAATTGTAGAGAAGCACTTTCTGACCAATGGAGAACTCCTTTCGCAGTAACTTCTTGTCATGAATGAGTTTTGTCTTCTCCTTGTATATGCGGGAGTTCTTATAGGCTTCCAACCGGATCTCCTCTAACTCCTGAAGTTGGAACTTCCTATGAAGTCTGGACTAGCTCACATCAAGGATGTAATTCTTGACTGCCCAATATGCTTTGTGCTCAATTTCCACCAGAAGGTGGCATGCCTTGCCAAAGACAATCCTATAATGGGACATCCCCAAAGGAGTCTTGTAGGCAATGTGGTAAGCCCATAATACATCCTCCAGCCTCTTGCTCCAATCCTTCCTACTAGGCTGCATTGTTTTCTCCAGAATCTGCTTCAACTCCCTATTTGATAACTCCGCCTGTCCAGTAGTCTGTGGATGGTATGGAGTTGAGACTTGTGGATGACACCATATTTCTTCAACAGAGTTGCCATGTTCCTGTTACAGAAATGGCTCCCCTGATCACTGATGATTGCTCTAGGCACTCCAAACCTGCAAAAAATATGTGATCTGACAAAATCTACAGCAACATGAGAATCATCAGTCCGGGTAGCCTTGGCCTCTACCCACTTGGAGACATAATCAACGGCCAGTAGAATATAAGCAAAACCAAATGAGATGGGAAATGGACCCATAAAGTCAAAACCCTAAACATCAAATATCTCACAAAACAATAATGGTTGTTGAGGCATCTCATTCCTACGGGAAATAGTACCTATCTTTTGACATTGCTCACAATTCTTACAATAAGTGTAAGAATCGCAAAAAAATGTGGGCCAATAAAAACTTGCATCTAAGACCTTCTGTAACACCTTACCAGACAAGTACTATGCTTAAGTCATAATAAATTATCTGATAAGTGATTATGTGTAGTGAGCTGATTAAATTCTATTTTCTGTCTCATTATTAATTACTCACATAAAGGTGACTATTCGCGTAATAATATTTTCTGCTTGACGGTGGAATAAACACTAGTTAATTGGTATACTGTAAGCAACATAACATAAATAAAAGTGCAATAAAGATGGAACTACTGCAAAATACATCTTAAATGTATACATAGACGTCTGCTTTCAAAGCTTGCCAAAATGATATAGGGTAAAAAAAAAAATGAGGCCGTTAACACAAAATAGAACGGCTGGTCCCTAAGAGCAGTACCCTAGATGGTCCCCACGGGACATTTCATGTACTTCTCCTAATTTCTACCCATCTATCCATGACCCAGACTGCCAAAAGAGGGTCATTCTGTACATCTACTACCGCTACAGCATGCCTACTATCTAAGCAAAATCCGATGAAATAAACCCATTCGCCATGGTGGCCTCTGCAGGAGGGTGGCCCGCGCTAGGAGCAGAAGACGAGGAGGAGGAACTCACCGCCTCAGACGGATCCTCCTCTGACATTGAGGCTGGAGGGGACATAGGAGCTGGAGTTGCTATTGGTGCTGGTGCTGGTGGAGGTGGAAATGGATAGGCCATGTGAAGGGGATTGGCAATATACAGGACAGCGGGGTCAAAAAGTGGGTGCATAAGTGGTACGGCAAAGTCTCTCTGGAAAAAGAAATAAAGACGAAACTGACACTTGCCAGATATATATATATATATATAGAATCCAGGAACGGGTCGATGTGGATGTGGAGTTCGGGGAACTCAATGAACAGGACTCCTGTTGCGGCGTTCTCCATAGTTTGGGAATGATGCAGAAATACACAGTAGGGTGAGAAATAAAAATTTCTCAGTAGGAATTCCTAATTTCTACACATCTGTCATCGCTGTCATTCCCAGTTGTTTCGGTCTTTCAATAATTTCAAATGGCACAACACAATGATAATATTTAACTTAAATACTTATTTGTAAAACATACACCGAAACAAGCTCAATTTTAATTAACAGATACACTAATGCAATTAAAACAGTAATTGTAAAGGAGCAATAGCATATTAAGAATAATAAGCCGATATCTAGGACAGTCACTTAAGAAGCATTACACTATACATATGAATGTGTAGTTAGAAAATGCATCTTACTTTTGAAAGCTTTCGCCTATTAGAGCTTATTTCCATTCTTGGTCCCCTGGGAGTCATTGGCCATATACTCTTGGGTAATAGTCCGCTTTTCAGGACCGAGCTCGTTCATATACAGGATTGCCGGGTTTACTTTCCCCGACCTTCCCACTGATCTATTCCCCTTAATTTGTTCCGGGGCTAGCTCAAGTAAAATGGAATCCTTTATAATATCATGAATTGAATGCACATGTTACTTGATTATTCAAGTATCATATATTCATGCTATTTTAAATTACACAACATATGAATCTCTTACTGGAATTTCGGCAGAATAACGAATCGAGTTCACTTCCCCATGAATAGTGCCAGACAACCATTACAATTGTACAAACTTGTAATTCAATATAGACCAGCAAATATGTATATATATTCATAGATTCATTCCTTAGTTTCAACTCAAGCATCAATATGGCTTTCAGTTTATTCTTCCTTGTCCTGCCCGGGTATTGTATACTCCACCCTTATTTCAATTTAACTCATTTAAACCTAATTTTTGGATATGTTGTAGCCTTATGTGTCTAGTTTCTAATCCTTTTGGTCCCATCTCATTTGGTTTTGTATAACTCAAGATATAAATATTTTACCTCAGCATGCCCTATTCTTAGCCAGAATTGGGTTCTTATAGAAGAAAAATCACTAAAAATAGAAAACTAGGTGAAATCATACAAATTTTATATCAAATTAAAGCTAACATAACAACCTTTCAAATTTTATAACAAATTTAAAATATCGAAATGTATAGAAAATAAATGAACAGAATTTGGAACATCCAATCCAAGAATCAAAAGGCAACAATCATCACTCAATCATCGAATTCTAAACATATATCAACCATTCAACTCAATAGTTAATCATAAAATTGAATGAAACCTCAATCCAAAATTAGCATTCACACAAAAACCTTCATGCATTTGACTAACACATAATCAACCAATGCTCAGAAATCTTTAAAACCTAGTTGAGTTGTATCAATTTTAATCACCAATGCATTAAGCTTAGAACTCAAACCTGAATCCTAATTCTTCTTCTTTCAACAATTGAATCAAACAATTACAAATTGGTATGAGACAATTGAACTCTTGATCAGAATTTTAGAATGAAAACCTTCAATCCTAAAACCGAATTAAGATAAGAGAAAGGATAGAAGAAACCAAATGGAATAGTTGAACTCTTGTTAGCCAATCCTCTTGAGTAATGATGCTCCTTGAATTCTTGGATTAGATAGAAGCTTACTCCTCCATGAATGGAGGAAAATGAATTGTAAGGTTGGGGGGGGGCGTGAGAGAAGAGAGAAGGAAGAAGAAGTCTGAAAATTGCTTATCCAAAATCTGTTTGAGTTACAATTCTGGCCTCTCTCTAATTTAGCCAGCCAAAACAGAATCAAAACATCTCCCAATCAATCCGTAACAGTTATTACTTTAATCCCCTCTCTCTCCTCTAAATCTGGACACCTTATTTGCTAAATTCTGAATTATATAAAGAAAGTTATGCTAAAAACATGTAAGTAAGTTCTCTAATCCAGTCAGTAACGTTTGTCCACATTTTTGGCAATGAAAACACATCAGTTTGGATTTGTGGTCTGAAGATCACTTAAAGCTTTGGATGTCAGCTTCAAAATGCTACTGGAATGGGCTCAATTGGGCTACTATGGACCAAGATATGGTCCAAAAACTGCACCCAGTTTAGAAACCGTGACTACACTGCTTCAGCTCACTTGTAAGCCCCAATTTCAGCTCCTTAACACCAGAATTGGCCTCTGGCTTCTTCATATCACTTGTAGGCCTATCTCTCAGCTTTCCTACAAATCAAGAATCACAATAAAATGAGCTCTTCGACTCAAGATATAACCCAAAAACTAACATAGTGTCAGAATTCATCTAATGCTGGAAAATTTAACTCAAACCCAAACAAAATCTAAACAATACAAAATGGTCCAATTCAAAATAATTAGGCACAAAAAAGAATTAATGAGCTAGGAATGAGGGAAAACAAGTATATATAAATCCAATTGATCAGTATGGTTTCATATAAACTGGCCTATCCAATGGCTTGAGTTTGACACCAAAATATCCCCTGATAGCTTTGATAATCAAATTAGGGTCCACCAAAGGCTGGCTATTTGTTCGAAGTTCCACATGCATTGACAGTGAAACCTACAACAGAAACTCTTGCCTATAAGCAGCTTCATTATTAGCCCTTGTATATTGAAGTTTTGGGGTTGGGGAATATGTGTACTCGGTTGAGGGTACACAGTGGAGTGGTTGGCAGCCAGTATCGCAGCCTGTTCCAAATTACAATTTTAAAATACTTAATTACACTAAATTTGAAGTATAGTGCAACCAAGGTCATCTCACAAGGATGTTCCTGCTATCTAGTTAAGTAATAAGGGGGTATGTGCAAACATGCAGTCAATAAGCTATAAAAGAAAATTAGATGAAAATAAAAACACTAGTTCAAAGAGGTCCTTAGGCATAAGGTGAATCAATCATTAACACACAATATATCAAAGACATGGAGTATGACTAATTTGAGCTATTAGAGAGATCTCTACTAACAACCCCACAATTCTACCTAGAGAACTCTAGGAATTCAACCAACACATAATTGATTAGATAATTGAGACCTCAACTCTAATTAACCTACGTTGATTTCTAGCCCCAATTGTATTAGCCTAGGTTTGAACCCAAACCCAATTCCTAATTCTTTAACTAATCAAGTTCATACCAATTGACCAATTAGCAATCACCCAACTAATTACTCATTCATAAACTCACATATCAATACCATTCAATGCAAATTTACAAATAAAAGAGGGCACAGAATCAAGAAAACAAATATGATTGAAATTCAAGCATAGAGTTTCAAGATTACAACCATAATGCCCTTAGAGTCTCCTTGAACTAGCTTGAAATCCTACTTCTCCATAGCAATGAAGGTTACAAAATAGAACCCAAAACAAGTATCTTACAAAATGAAAGGAAAAGAAAAAGAAATGAAGAGGAGAGGAGAAGAGAAGAAAGAAAAAAATGAAAAATGTTGGAGATGAGTCCTCCTCGTGTCTCGGTTTTCCTTCTTCTTATCAGACCTCAAATGTCAAAATTCAAAAATATCCTTGAGCCCAACTTAATCCTATGCCTCTTAGCTTTAAGTGGACACCCAATTTGCTTAATTTGTACTTAAAATGAGAGAGTTATGGCCTAATCTTTATAGCATGTTTAGGTTGTACGTGCATTCATGTCAGTCCATTTTAATAGCCAATAAATCCATGAAGATGTCATTATTTTGGACAGTGGTCTCATATGAATTGAAGCTTTATGTCTTAGCTTTCAAATGGCACTAGTTTTGCCTCAATCCAATGTCTATAACTCATGTTATGGCCCAATTAGTGCACACTACTCCGGTTCTAGTGTAACAGCCCTGTTCTGACTTCGTGGCCCAATTCGACCCACTAGGCATCTAAATTAGTTGTTGACTTCTTCATCAATGTTGTAGATCTTTCTCTCAGCTTTCCTACAATATAAAATTTGTAATTTTTAGATATCTACAACTCAAGATACAGCGATAATACAAAAATAGTATAAATTTGTAATAATGCTGAAAAATACAATTAAGCCCAATTAGAGTCCAAACTTATAAAATGTGTCCAATATTATTCAATTAAGCACAAAACAGGTTCAATAAACTAAATATGAGGGTTAATTAATGTATCAAAATATTGCTTATCAGTGGTGTATGTAACACCCTTTATTATATAAGCCATGCTCGAGTCATGGAGTTATATTAAAAGGTTGTCACTATATGAAGAAATCTTTAGAATATGGAAAATATAATACATGGCCCTTTAACTGCTCTCTTTATTACTGACTAATAGTCTCTGATACATACAGGGTAAAATAATTACACTTTAAAAGAAATTGTGGCTGACTTAATATATAGCGTCTACTTCCGACTAGTCGTTAGCTAGCTTTAATAGTCTCTTGATCTGGCTTATACCTGATTCTTGCTCAATGAATGGCTCTGTACTCCGCCTCGCACTTGGTTTCCAACTTGGGTGCTGGAATATTTACAAAAAAGAGAAACATACAAGTAGGCAGTGAGAACCTAAGATTCTCAGTAGGTAAACTCAAACCAATCTTATGATACCATCATAAACATTCCAGCCGCTTCAGTTTATTATGAAAATATGAGCACATATAAACAAATAGTGGTTCAATTTTAAGTTGAAAACACCTTTTTGGAAGCGGGTCATATTTTAACAACCATTTGCCATATCATATGACAGACATAGAAATACGGATAGTATAATATGCTTCATCATGGATCATAATTGTAACATCCCCATATAACGTAATAGGAAATAATAATAATAAACTTTTATTATTCACAACCTTGCCCCTAAACTTTTTAGAAAATGACATTTAGGTCCCTAGATCAATAGAATTAACAGAATAAAGTTTTAAACAAAGCAAAATCATGTAGCGAAAACATAGAAATCTAAATCTCAGCCGATTGAACCACGGAGGTATCCATATGTGAAATGACATGGGATGCCCGTAGAAGCACCCATAATTACAAAAATGCCATTAGCCATGAAAAACAGAAAATAGAAAGGCCATCAATTTGCAAAACGATTAATTTACATCCTTAATTGATTAATTTGATTTTAATGGATAAGTAAAGCTAATTAGAAATTAATTAGAGATTAATTAGGAGCTAATTAAGTGTTAATTAGAGATATTAGGATTAGAAATAATTAGAATAGAAACATATAAAACTTCACAAATTTCTTCAAAACCGATTTACCGATTTAAAGGAAATCGGTAAGATTACGGTATTTTAAACTGTCGGAACCGAACCAATAGAATTTCAACTCATTAACCCTACTTTAAGTGGCTGAGAACTCAACCACTTAACCTCTAAAAGTGGCGCAAATAAGGCCACAAGAAAGGAGGAAGCTTGGCTGAATTTCAGCCTCTTGTGCTCCAACCAATCACATTGTAAAAAGCCAACTACTATCATCATTAAATCATATTTTTCTTCCTTCTCCACCCAATTTTCAAGCTCCCTCTTCAGCTGGCCATCCCTTACTCCTCCTTCTCCAATTTTCACTTCATCTTCCTCAAAACTCCAAGCCTCATCCACGCCCTCCACCAAGAACTCAATTTTAGCTAGTTTCTACATCAATTTGAGGTAGGATTCCAATTCTTGTCTTGATTTTCTGATTGTGGATAGCTGGTGGTGACTCTATTTACTCAATTCTTGATGAGATAATTGAATGATTATGATGTTATTTGGCTGGTTTGTTGGCTGTTGTTGGTGTTAGATTCGTTTAGGAGGTAAGAAAAGGTGAAAGGATAAAGATGTGAGAAGTTGAAAACCTATAACCCCTCGGTAATCTGTACGGCGGAGTGTACGGCTTCACCTACAGCTGATCAAAATTAATGAAACTATTTTTATATGAAACTAGACATCTAGGGCTTTCCATACATATATCATATAAGGCTTTTGGATTAGTATTGAGAGAGTTATGAATTTTTGAATTTCGGCCTAAGTTTTTGACTTTGATTCTGGGCAGATTGGATTTTTCAGGGTAGAACTCGCCCTATACTAGTTGAAAATGAATGAAAATAACTTTTTTAGAAAGCTTACACATAGCAGAATGTCTCATAAAAATTTTAGAATTAGATAAGGTCCCGTTTGCCCCCAGTGATCCAATAATTTGCCCTATGTCCCAATCAGGTCAGAACAGGGCAGTTCAGGAAGGTCAGAATTTGGGGCTCATAAATCGAGCCCTACAAAGTCAAATGGAATGGAACTTTTTATAAATGGAACCTTGTCCTGTTAGCTTTAATATGAACCAATTTCGTATGATTTGAAGTAGTTTTCGATTTTTAGTGGATTTTTACTTTTAGGTTTGTGATTCTGGGCAGGCCGGGGTAAAACCTAATTAACTTGAGCTATGCTTATCAAAATTAGATGGGACGAAAGAGGTTAGAAAATAGACACATAATACTTTAACATATCCAAAATTGAGGTCTAGAAGAGTTAAATAGAGATTATGGTAGGATTTACAAAAATCGGCTTGAATGTAAGTAGTGAGACAGAAACCTATTTTAATTGCAATACTTGTACCTTGAGTTTGATGATTGAAACATGAATTAAATATGTTGCATTATGAATGGAATGATGTGATTTCTTTATTAAGTTGATATGCTGAATATTGGCACTATTCATAGGAAAGCAGGCTGAATCGATTATCTTGGGATTTACGGCAGAAGTCTATGAAGCAAGGATGAGTTAAATATGATATGAATCATGACGAATATGAAAACAAATAATGAAGCATATGTATGAGTACATCCAACATGCTTATGCATGACCATGTATGAGAATGAAAAGCCATGAATATATTAAATGTGAATCCCTTCACTCAGAGGCAGTTAATTAAGATCCCTCCTTGTGAAGGCAGTTAAATGATAAAACATGAGTCCCTCCAAGACTAGAGGCACGTGAATTCCCTTGTGGGTGAGTCGGTGTGACAATGGTCATGGGTGGCGCTGACAAGCTCACTCCAAGGCCAGGCTATCCAAGGGCAGTAAAGGCTAAAGACTAAAGACTAAAGATTAAAGCATATGCAAGCACCCCGCTCACATGAGGCATGACATCGACCCAGCTAGTGTGAGTATAGGGGATAGAACTTACATGAGGCATGGCATGACCCAGCTAGTGTAAGTATCGAATAGAGATCCCATATTCCTAAGGAACGTGACATGGCGATCACGCTCTGATGAGGTATGACATGGTGATCATACTCTGGAATGTGGCATGTAAAGATATGATGATGAGTCTATATTCCTAAGGAACGTGACATGGCGATCATGCTCTGACGGGGTATAACATGGCGATCATACTCTGGAATATAGCATGATGATCCCACACCCTAAGGAATGTGACATGGCGATCGCACTCTGATGGAGTATGACATAGCGATCGTACTCTGGGATGTGGCAGGAAGAACATATTCCTAAAGACTGTGACACGGCGATCACATTTTGATGGAGTATGACATGGCGATCATACTCTGGAATATGTGTAACAAGTAAAGGAAGATAAAGAAAGAGAAGCAAGTTTTATGTATATGTATAAGTTCAAGTACAAGTAAAGTTACACATATTCCAGAGTATGATCGCCATGTCATATTCCAGAGTATGATCGCCATGTCATACTCCATCAGAATGTGATTGCCATGTCACAGTCTTTAGGAATATGTTCTTCCTGCCACGTCCCAGAGTTCGATCGCCATGTCATGCTCCATCAGAGTGTGATCGCCATGTCACATTCCTTAGGGTGTGGGATCATCATTCGATACTTACACTAGCTAGGCCATGCCATGCCTCATGTAAGTTCTATCCCCTATACTCACACTAGCTAGGTCGATGCCATGCCTCATGTGAGCGGGGTGCTTGCATATGCTTTAATCTTTAGTCTTTAGACTTTAGCCTTTACTGTCCTTTGATAGCCTGGCCTTGGAGTGAGCTTGTCAGCCCCACCTGTGATCGTCGTCACACCAACTCACCCACAAGGGAATTCACGTGCCTCTAGTCTTGGAGGGACTCACGTTTTATCATTTAATTGCCTTCACATGGAGGGATCTCATTTAACTGCCTCCAAGTGAAGGGATTCACATTTAATATATTCATGGCTTTTCATTCTCATACATGGTCATGCATAAGCATGCTGGATGTACTCATACATATGCTTCATTATTTGTTTTCATATTCGTCATAATTCATATCATATTTACCTCATCCTTGCATAGAAGCATTCCTAACTTCATAGACTTCTGCCATAAATCCGGCAGCATAACGGATCAGTTCCGTTTCCTTATGAATAGTGCCAGTATTCAGCATATCAACTTAACAAAGAAATCACATCATTCCATTCATAATGCGACATATTTAATTCATGTTTCAATCATTAAACTCAAGGTACAAGTATTGCAATTAAAACAGGTTTTCTGTCTCACTACTTGCATTCAAGCCGATTTTTGTAAATCCTGCCATAATCTCTATTTAATTCTTCTAGATCTCAATTTTGGATATGTTAAAGTGTTATGTGTCTATTTTCTAACCTCTGTAGTCCCATCTAATTTTGATAAGCATAGCTCAAGTTAATTAGGTTTTACCCCGGCCTGCCCAGTGGCTGGCCAGAATCACACACCTGAAAGTAAAAATCCACTAAAAATCGAAAACTACTTCAAATCATACAAAATTGGTCTCATATTAAAGCTAACAGGACAAGGTTCCATTTACAAAAATTTCCATTCCATTTGACTTTGTAGGGCTCGATTTATGAGCCCCGAATTCTGACCTTCCTGAACTGCCCTGTTCTAACCCGGTTGAGACATAGGGCAACTTTATTAGATCACTGGGGCAAACGGGACCTTATCTATTCTGAAATTTTTATGGGACATTCTCCTATGTATAAGCTTTCTAAAAAAGTTAGTTTCATTCATTTTCAACTAGTATAGGGCGAGTTCTACCCTGAACAACCCAGTCTGCCCAGAATCAAAGTCAAAAACCTAAGCCGAAATTCAAAAATTCATAACTCTCTCAATACTAATCCGAAAGCCTTATATGATATATGTATGGAAAGCCCTAGATGTCTAGTTTCATATAAAAATAGTTTCATTAAATTTAATTGGCTGTAGGCAAAGTCTTACACTCCGCCGTACGGACTACCGAGGGATTCTAGGTTTTCAACTTCTCATATCTTCATCCTTTCACCTTTTCTTACCTCCTAAACGAATCTAACACCAACAACAGCCAACAAACCAGCCAAATAACATCATAATCATTCAATTATCTCATCAAGAATTGAGTAAATAGAGTCACCACCAGCTACCCACAATTAGAAAATCAAGACAAGAATTGGAATCCTACCTCAAATTGATGTAGAAACTAGCTAAAATTGAGCTCTTGGTGGAGGGCATGGATGAGGCTTGGAGTTTTGAGGAAGATGAAGTGAAAATTGGAAAAGGAGGAGTGAGGGATGGCCAGCTGAAGAGGGAGCTCGAAAATTGGGTGGAGAAGGAAGAAAAATCTGATTTAATGATGATAGTAGTTGGCTTTTTGCAATGTGATTGGTTGGAGCACAAGAGGCTGAAATTCAGCCAAGGTTCCTCCTTTCTTGAGGCCTTATTTGCGCCACTTTTAGAGGTTAAGTGGCTGAGTTCTCAGCCACTTAAAGTAGGGTTTATGAGTTGAAATTCTATTGGTTCGGTTCCGACAGTTAATGGCCTTTCTATTTTCTGTTTTTCATGGCTAATGACATTTTCGTAATTATGGATACTTCTAGGGGCATCCCATGTCATTGCACATATGGATACCTCCGTGGTTCAATCGGTCGAGATTTAGGTTTCTACGTTTTCGCTACGTGATTCTGCTTCGTTTAAAACTTTATTCTGCTAATTCTATTGATCTAAGGACCTAAATGTCATTTTCTAAAAAGTTTAGGGGCAAGATTGTGAATAATAAAAGTTTGTTATTATTATTTCCTATTACGTTATATGGGGATGTTACAATAATAGCATTATGACTTAACTAGATAATTGATGATGCACATATAGATGCTTATACTTGAATGTATACAAGTGCACTTGACTTAATTTATCTCTTCTTTAACTTGCAACTTAACCTTGCCATTCTGTACTTAGTCCCTTGGAGGTGAATGGCCTCTCTCACCCCTGGGTGATAGCCTGCTTTTCAGGTCCGAGCTTGTACCTATACATGAGTGACGGGTTTACTTTCCCCGACCCTCACACTGGTCTATTCCCCTTAAATCTGGTCGAGGGCTGGCCCAAGTCTTAAATAGTACCACTCTGTCCCACGCTAGCTGGGTCTATGCCATGCCTCACGTGTAAGCTTACGTCTTTCTTGCAAGTTCTCATAAATCTTATTCTTCTTTGGATATGATTATACATGCATATGCTACATGCATTCATTCATATACTTCATATTATACTTAAATCATTCTTGCATATATGAATCTAATGAGCATAACATATAAATGTTCATAACAGTCACATAATTCACATATTTTGCTTAATTTAGAAAGATAACGGATCGAGTCCGCTTCCCCATGAATAATGCCAGGCAACTAGTACAAATGTATAAACTTGCAATTCAATATGAACCAGCAAATATATATATATATATATCCATAGCATCATTCATCAATTTCAATTCAAGCATCAATTGAGTTTTCGGTTTATTCTCTCCTGTTTTGCCCGAGTTTGGTATACTCCACCCTTATTGCAATTCAACTCATTTGAATCTAATCTAATTTTTGGATATATCATAGCATTATGTGTCTAGTTTCTAACCTTTTGATCCCATCTCATTTTGATTTGTATAACTCAAGATATAAATATTTTACCTCAGCATGCCCTGTTCTTATAAAAGAAAATTCACTAAAAATATGAACCTAAGTGAAATCATACGAATTTTCTATCAAATTAAAGCTAATGCAACAAGCTTCGAATGAATTAGGTCTCATGTCATTTGCCTAAGTAGATTTTGAGTTATGAGTCCCGAAACATTACCCTACTGGGCTGCCCTATTCAAGCCCAATTTAAACCTAAGTCAAATTCATTGATGTGCTGGGAACAGATGACAATGAATCAAATTTTGAAATTTTTATGGAATGTTCTCTCATATGTCAACTTTCAAAAAACTTTGGTTTCACTCAATTTGAAGTTGTGTAGGGTGAGTTACACCCTTCTCAACCCATGCTACCCGGGTAAGAACCCAGATTTCTAGGTCTAACTTCAAAAATTCATAACTAATTCTATACTAATCCAATGACCTTATATTTTATATTTCTGGAAAGCCCTAGATGTCTAGTTTCATATAAAATGGTTTCATCAAATTTAAATGGCTGTAGGCGGAGCCGTACACTCCACCGTACGGACCGTCGAGGGGAAAACCCTAACAGCTTCTTGAATTCTTCTTGGATTCATGTTCTTCTCTAATCAATCCATCCAATCTTCAATTCAAACTCACATATATACCTTAAAATAACCTTAATTCATCATCATCACTCAAGATAACATCAGAATCATACAAGAAAGTGGGAAGAAAGTGGAGTTCCAATCAGCCCAATTCAAAGAAAACCAGAAAAGAAGTTGGAATTCCTACCTTGTCTAGTTGAAATCCTGTTGGTTTGATGTCCTAGATTGAAGAAACTCTTGATGAGACTTGAAGAGGGGTTGAAGATGGAGTGAAGATGAGTGTGAATAGAAGGAAAAGGATGAGAGTTCAGCAGCTTATATGCACGAAAATTGAAAGGGAGGAGAAAGGAATTATATCAAGACTTTTGAAGGAAGTTAGATTGTAATTGGTGGATGTGTTTTCCTTCTCCAATCTGATTTGGCTGCCTTCTTGAAGGGTGATTGTGGCGCCACTTGTAGGGTGTGTTGGCTGAATCTTGGCCATCCATCCTAGGGTTCTCACAGTATAATTTCTATTGATTCAGCTTCGACAGTTCAAAGTACCGAAATCTTACCAATTTCCTTTAAATCGGTAAACCGGTTTTAGAAAATTCCTCTGAAGTTTCCTATGGTTCTAATCTAAGTCCATTATACCTAATCATTCTAAACCACACTCAATTGGCTTTAAGTGAATGCTTAACCGAATCCTAATTAATCCCCCAATTATCCGATGAAAACCGAAAACTTGGTTAATAACGATAGAATTTTTCATACGTTACACTCTCCACTCACTTGGCAGCCAATTGGGGCCATCCATTAGGGTAGAAGTGACTCAATTTTCAGCCACTCAAACTAGTGAAATTCTACTAATTCGGTTCTGGCGGTTTAAAGTACCGAATCTTCGCCGATTTTCTTCAAATCGGCAAAACTTTACTAAATGACTTTGAGAGAATTTCTATATCTCTATCCTAATTGTTCCTAAGCCTCATCCCTCTAATTAATATCTAATTAACTGCTAATTAATATTGAATTAACTCCTAATTGTCCTTACATAACTATTGAAACCGAATAAACAGATTAACGGCGCAAATTAGACATTTTCGTAAATTCGGAGCCTTTTTGTTTTCTGTTTTCTATAACTAATGGCATTTCCGTAATTTTGAGCAAGTCCAGGGACACTCCACGTCATTTCAGACCCGACTGCCTCCATGGCCCAATCGACAGAGATTTAAACTTCTACGGTTTCACCACGTGATTCTGCTCCATTTAAAACCCCATTCTGCTAATCCTATAGATGTGGGGACATAAAGGTCATTTTATGAAAAGTTCAAGGGTGGACATAAAGGTCATTTTATGAAAAGTTCTAGAGTTATTATGGAAATAAGTTTTTGGGGTCAAATCAAAATTTCTAAAAATTCAGGGTATCACTGCGATTAATAAAAGTTTGCAGGGGCACTTTTGTCATTTCTTAATTTTAAACATATTGCGGTGCCATATTCTCAACGGCAGTTTTACACTACCTTATAATTCCAAGTGTGAGGATCGTTATAGCATAACGCTGCCTGAGAAATTCTCACACTGCCTAAGGGAAATAATTCAAAGTTCCCATTACGTTCTATTTATGAAAGTGGGGATGTTACATTCTACCCACCTTGAAAAGAATTTTGTCCTCAAAATTCTAGGATTAAGAAGGGTCAATGAAAAGTCCTCTTAACTTATAGGGATTCTCCTCTTTTCAGGTTTGTATCTTGTCTTGAGATTACTTGCCGGTAGCTATGAGGTAGTGTCTTAATTCGTACAAAGTATCCATAAGGGTTATGTTCATGTCCAAGCTTGCCTTGTCTCTATGACGCTCTGAATCATTGTTTGTTTATTGGAGACTCTTACTCATCTCCCTTGCTCTATATTTCGCTACTCCTGCTTTGTGGTAGCTGCCAAATTTTCCACAACTTGTACATGAGACCCCAGATTTTCCACTCATGAAGATTTGCAATTGCAAATATTAGTAGTTATCGTAGTAATTGACGTCAATATGTAGTAATGACAATGCCTATGTCAAGGAGGTCCGTATATTCTTTCCCAAGATTCTTATTTGCTCAGCTACCCTTAGTTCAATTATAAATTCGCCTCCGATACGATTCTTTAGAAACATAGGCTTAGGCCTTTTCTCAAAATTATAACTAGGAGTCTTATCTTAAAACTCATTCTTTTTGGTAAAACTTGTCCCATGCCTAATGCCTGTAGGAAAATTTCAGGTCACTTCCACTATACGGATTAAGTTCTAAGACTCATGACTCTTTCTATTAGTCTGATATCCTCCTTAATTCTTAGCTATTGAGATACAGACAATTTAATGTGCAAACCAAGGTTAAAAGTCAGATCCTTTCATCGAAGCTGCAGAGTTTCCTTACCATATTATCTTACAAGATGCCTTTCCAATATCCATGCAGAGAGTAGTCATGGATCATATAGGTGCCAAATTATACTTTGTTTTGCTTACATTCTGATCCCTTATCAAGTTCATCGAGTAAATTCCTCATCCTCCTTGTCATGTGTCTGACTACTTGTGCGCTGTGTTCTCCGGTAACTTTCCAATACTTGCGCCTTGGGCCCTAAATACCAACTTAAGAAGTTCTGCCATTACGAAAACTATCAGCTACAGCAGCAATCAACTTCGACAAATAGTGGTAATAGTCGATTAACCGAAGTTTTCTTTCGAGAAGTTGATTAAGCTATATCCAAACTCTTGGCAGCAAGTGTCGCAGCTTGCTCTAAATTACAATTTTAAAATACTTAATTACACTAAATTTGAAGTATAGTGCAACCAAGGTCGTCTCACAAGGATGTTGTTGCTATCTAGTTAAGTAACAAGGGGGGTATGTGCAAACATGCAGTCAATAAGCTATAAAAGAAAATTAGATGAAAATAAAAATACTAGTTCAAAGAGTTCCTTAGGCATAAGGTGAATCAATCATTAACGCACAATATATCAAACACATGGAGTGCGACTAATTTGAGCCATTAGAGAGAGACCTCTACTAACAACCCCACAATTCTACCTAGAGAACTCTAGGAATTCAACCAACACATAATTGATTAGATAATTGAGACCTCAACTCTAATTAACCTATGTTGATTTCTAGCCCCAATTGTATTAGCCTAGGTTTGAATCCAAACCCAATTCCCAATTCTTTAACTAATCAAGTTCATACCAATTGACCAATTAGCAATCACCCAACTAATTCCTCATTCATAAACTCACATATCAATACCATTCAATGCAAATTTACAAATAAAAGAGGGCAAAGAATCAAGAAAACAAACATGATTGAAATTCAAGGATAGAGTTTCAAGATTACAACCATAATCCCCTTGGAGTCTCCTTGAACTAGCTTGAAATCCTACTCCTCCATAGCAATGAAGGTTACAAAATAGAACCCAACCAAGTATCTTACAAAATGAAAGGAAAAGAAAAAGAAAAAGAAAAGAAGAGGAGAGGAGAAGAGAAGAGAGAAAAATGAAAAATGTTGGAGATAGATGAGTCCTCTTCGCGTCTCAGTTTTCTCTCCTCTTATCAGACCTCAAATGTCAAAATTCAAAAGTACCCTTGAGCCCAACTTAATCCTCTGCCTCTTAGCTTTAAGTGGACACCCAATTTGCTTAATTTGGACTTGAAATGAAAGAGTTATGGCCCAATCTTTATAGCATGTTCAGATTATACGTGTATTCACGTCAGTCCATTTTAACAGCCAATAAGTCCATGAAGATGTCATTATTTTGGAGAATGATCTTCATATGAATTGAAGCTTTATGTCTTAGCTTTCAAATGGCACCGGTTTCACCTCAATCCAATGTCTACAACTCACGTTATGGCCCAATTAGTGCACACTGTTCTGGTTCCAGCGTAACAGCCCTGTTCTGATTTCGTGGCCCAATTCGACCTACTAGACATCTGAATTAGTTTTTGACTTCTTCAACAAAGTTGTAGATCTTTCTCTCAGCTTTCCTACAATATAAAATTTGTAATTTTTAGATATCTACAACTCACGATACAGCCATAATACAAAAATAGTATAAATTTGTAATAGTGCTGGAAAATACAATTAAGCCCAATTAGAGTCCAAACTTATAAAATGTGTCCAATATTATTCAATTAAGCACAAAAGAGGTTCAATAAACTAAATATGAGGGTTAATCAATGTATCAAAATATTGCTTATCAAATTCCCCCACACTTAGCTTTTTGCATGTCCTCATGCAAAATCCAAAATATACTCAAGAGTGCCAAAAATGAAACATCAAAATCTAAAATAAACACAAAAGTCCTAAAAACAAAAAATGACCAAATACTATGAAAAGCAAATTCCCAATGGATCCTCAAGAGTGTCAAGCATATAGGCAAAAAGCACATCCAAGGCATCAAGAAATTCAACAATCAAGACACATCTCTACAAAGGTACAAGCAAAGCAAAAATCACTCCAAAAAGTATGGATCAAGCATGGAGGATCTCACAAGATAATGTGTTTAGCACTCTTACTCTCAAGTGTTTAAGGCTCAATTATACCACTCAAATCACCTCAAAAGGAAAAGCACTACTATAAGCTTGCTTATCATCTAATTCTCCACCACTCAAACACATGCACACACAAATCAAGAGGACTTTATTCAAGGTTGTAATGGAGCCAAGGTAAGGGTAGGGAAATAGTAAGGATATGCAAGGTAAAAACTAAAAAGAATAGAAGAACATTGGCAAAGACATGAGGTCACAAATGTGAAGGCCCTCCTCAAATCTAAGAATGCAACAAACAACTTTTTTTTATCCCACTTCTTTACTTTCTTTTTTATCAAAATTACCCCAATTTATTGACTTTTTCTTTTTCTATTTGCTTTTCTTTTTTACATTTTCTTTGCTTCTTTTTCTTCTTTTTTTTTTTTTTAACTTTTCATTTCTTTCCTTCTTCTCTTTTCACCACTTTGCACCCCTACACTTAAAGTCTTGTATGTCCTCATGCAAACTCCCACACTTATGTGAATGCACATTGCTAATGGTAACCAATGGTTTCCTAATCCCTAAGGCTAGGTAGAATCATGGTTTTTCGCTTTAGGCTTGTAATATGCTAAAATCAAAGAATAGGTAAAAAGGCTCAAAGGGCTAAGCAAGGGTAAAAATACAAGGGTGGCTATTTGGTTAAGTGGCTAATCACAAAATGAATGCCTCAATCATATTCATGTATGCAAATGAATAGTGTAGCCTCAAAAAGAATCAAAGCAAGTTCTAGAGTGACAAATCCTATGAGGGAACAAAACACACAAGAAAGAAAAGAATGGCATGTAACATAGCCATCCAAATATGGCTCAAAAGCTCACATGGGTCATGTCCAACATACTCAATCCAAGCAATTGAAGATCAAGCTACCAAGCATGCAAAACATAAAGAATGAGATGAAAAGTCAAGCATGTTGAAGCCTCAAGCCATGAATGTCTATTGCCTAAAGCTAACAACTAAAGAATCACCATAGGGGAACATCCAACTAAACAACATAACTAGCATATGAAAACTAATACTAAACATATTTTATTCTAAAATTAAAATGCAAAATAGAAAATTAAAAAAAAGGTAAAAAGTGGTAAGAACTCCCTCATGGTGGCTTATGCTTGAACTGGTCCAGGAATTCCTACCAATGTTTGCATCTTTTGCCTCCTCCAGGATCCCATGAGGTGATCTTGAATTCATTGCCATCCTCACTATTGGTGCCTTGATAGATCAGTGTTGATGGCCTCGGCATCCTCCCAAGTAGCACCTCTACAATGATGAAACAGGCAGCTTGGGGGCAAGACTTGTTTTTCATGTAGGCATAATCCAAGCACCTTCGTGCACCCGGATGAAGTAATCCAACTATCATGTCACAAATAGTTTGGAGTTGGGCATCATTTTCCAAGTGGGCATATTCAAACTGCCCCAGGAAAGGTGTAGGTGCATACTTTAAACCATTTGAGTATGTCCCAGTTGCAGGTAGAAGGACAGTGGAAGGGAAAGGTTAGGTGGTTTCTTTAACTTGTTCCTCCAACATCTCAACTCTTTGAATATCAACTACAATCTTGCCATCTTCTGGCATTAGAGGATCTCCCTTCAAACATGCCTTAATCTCTGCACATACAAGGCAGATATACTCACCCTCACAGTCAACACATATGAATCCAGCAAAAATATCAACAGCAGTTAGCTCAGGGAATTCTGCTGAGAGGTCACTCGTGGGGTCTTCTAAAGAAGTGAAAATATCCATGCATGTAGACATATTCATTTTCTCAGCACCAACAAGATCATGAGATATCTCCTCAACTAATGTCTCCTGTGGTATCTCATCTAGTGGCCCAGCTACATCTTGACTCTCGCCAATCCCCTTAGCTAGCTCATGTGATTGCACATCTGGCATATTCCCTTCATGAGCTTGCAATTTGCTCAATGTAGAAGTTAACTGGCTCAATTGTGTTTGCAAGTCTTGAATGGTTTCATCAGTCCTCTACTGCCATTGGAGATTACTCTCCATCAACTGGTTCACAAGATCTTCTAGAGAGGGCTCAAGTGAGGTGGCTAGTGGATTGGCCTGATGATATGCAGGTGGTAACTCAAGCTGTGGTTGCTCATATGACTCCTGGAGCAGATGCAAGTGCTGTTGAATGAAGGAAAGTGAAGGTTGGAACTGCTGCTGAAAATATGGGAGTTGCTGTGATGGAACACCCCCATATCCCTGATCAATTCCATCATACCAGTCAGATTGGTACATACTGGAACTTGGGTCATATCCCTGTTGTGGTTGCTAGATGTGATTCCTCATGGCATATTGCTCTATTAGGTACTTTATCTCATCCAATTGTTGTTCCATTCTTTGGTAAGACTCCTCAACAACCGCTCCAGTTCCTGCAACATTCCAACAACCATATGTCTGGGAACTAAAAGATGAGTTAGTGAACATGTTAGAAAAGTAGAAATGAGTAAACTAAATGGAAGAAGAAACTAAAAACTACTCTAAAATGGCTTAAAACAACTAAGAAAATACTGCAAAAGATGTTTTGGGTTATATAAACAAGAAACAAAAAGGGAAGACATAAAAGAAAATATTAAAAAATGCAAGAAAAATCAAAATAAATAGAAAAAGTGGTCAAAACGATTGAATTTGGCAAAAATAGGGTAGGGATTACTGCAAAGCAGTAAGTCTTGCTTAGAATGTCGAAAAACTTTGGACTAAAAAGTTTCAAGGTGATCTGAGCACAAACAGTACAAGACAGCACCCAAAATTAGCCTAAAAACACCGAAAATGACCAAAATATTCAAAACTCAAACAAAAGCAAGTAAACACATATATTTACAAACTAAATAGCATCAACATCCCCGGCAACGACGCCAAAATTTGGCAGCAAGTGTCGCAGCTTGCTCCAAATTACAATTTTAAAATACTTAATTACACTAAATTTGAAATATAGTGCAACCAAAGTCATCTCACAAGGATGTTGTTGCTATCTAGTTAAGTAACAAGGGGGGTATGTGCAAACATGTAGTCAATAAGCTATAAAAGAAAATTAGATGAAAATAAAAGCACTAGTTCAAAGAGTTCCTTAGGCATAAGGTGAATCAATCATTAACGCACAATATATCAAACACATGGAGTGCAACTAATTTGAGCTATTAGAGAGACCTTTACTAACAACCCCACAATTCTACCTAGAGAACTCTAGGAATTCAACCAACACATAATTGATTAGATAATTGAGACCTCAACTCTAATTAACCTATGTTGATTTCTAGCCCCAATTGTATTAGCCTAGGTTTGAACCCAAACCCAATTCCCAATTCTTTAACTAATCAAGTTCATACCAATTGACCAATTAGCAATCACCCAACTAATTCCTCATTCATAAACTCACATATCAATACCATTCAATGCAAATTTACAAATAAAAGAGGGCAAAGAATCAAGAAAACAAACATGATTGAAATTCAAGGATAGAGTTTCAAGATTACAACCATAATGCCCTTGGAGTCTCCTTGAACTAGCTTGAAATCCTACTCCTCCATAGCAATGAAGGTTACAAAATAGAACCCAACCAAGTATCTTACAAAATGAAAGGAAAAGAAAAAGAAAAAGAAAAGAAGAGGAGAGGAGAAGAGAAGAGAGAAAAATGAAAAATGTTGGAGATAGATGAGTCCTCTTCTCGTCTCAGTTTTCTCTCCTCTTATCAGACCTCAAATGTCAAAATTCAAAAGTACCCTTGAGCCCAACTTAATCCTCTGCCTCTTAGCTTTAAGTGGACACCCAATTTGCTTAATTTGGACTTGAAATGAAAGAGTTATGGCCCAATCTTTATAGCATGTTCAGATTATACGTGTATTCACGTCAGTCCATTTTAACAGCCAATAAGTCCATGAAGATGTCATTATTTTGCAGAATGATCTTCATATGAATTGAAGCTTTATGTCTTAGCTTTCAAATGGCACCAGTTTCACCTCAATCCAATGTCTACAACTCACGTTATGGCCCAATTAGTGTACACTGTTCTGGTTCCAGCGTAACAGCCCTGTTCTGACTTCGTGGCCCAATTGGACCCACTAGACATCTGAATTAGTTTTTGACTTCTCATCAAAGTTGTAGATCTTTCTCTCAGCTTTCCTACAATATAAAATTTGTAATTTTTAGATATCTACAACTCACGATACAGCCATAATACAAAAACAGTATAAATTTGTAATAGTGCTGGAAAATATAATTAAGCCCAATTAGAGTCCAAACTTATAAAATGTGTCCAATATTATTCAATTAAGCACAAAAGAGGTTCAATAAACTAAATATGAGGGTTAATCAATGTATCAAAATATTGCTTATCAACTCGCACCTACCTGATCTTCTTTGATCAATGATGAATCCCCTTCCATTAGATTTTAGGTGTAAGGCTACAGCTCCCTTCTAAACTATAACTATGGTCCTTGCTGCAAAATCTCTCCTTGCTTTTGTGGACTTTATTCCATTTCTCATTATTTGCTAATTGGATCTCATGCCGTTCTTGTTGAATGTTGTGATACTTGTTCCCTCAAAATGTGATCAACTTCACGTAAGGAAAGGATTATGGAACAGCCGAAATTCCTGCCACTCTTCTATTTTCCTTCAATTGGTTAGCATGGAGATTCCTCGACTATTGTGTTGATGTCCACTTTCCACTTTTGTGGGCACCAATGTTATCAATCTCATTGGAGATTTGTCGTAATACAATATATAGAGGTGTGTTAGTTTTAGTGGCTATATCTCATATTACCCTAACTGCTAAGCCTTCTGGCTATTCTTTATGATATCTTGCCCCCAGGATATAATCCATTTGCTGTGAGAGATGGGAATGATGGTCTTGCTTCCCTGTTGAAGTTACCATATGAGGACTTCCTAGAAGGTCACCCATCATAATATTGCTCTCGTCCGAGCACACTTAACTACGAAACTTTGATGGAATTTAGTGCGTTGGTGATGATCGCATTTAATCTGGTCCAAGGTATAGAGACTTTTCTGGCTGCCTCTAATTTCGACATCGCAACCTTGCCCCTCATGGGGCACGTTTCCAAATTCTTTTTGATCTTATATTGCTGCATCATCCGGTCTTACTTAGGGTGCATTGGGTTTGTTGTACTTGTGACTGGTGCTAAGGCAACCTTGCTTAATATTTTGTATACAATCTTATCTGCACCGTAATCTCATACTAGATAGCTTTGCTCTTATTAATGGGTCAGTCAAAAATCCAAACTTCCTCTTTTCCTACCTCGTTCCTTCTATGTTCTATTGTTCTTGTGGAAACTTGTCTGTTTTCATTTGTTAGAACCTACCTTGTGGTTGCTCCCTTGGTCTGTTGGAATTTGTTGCATACTTTAAGTCTTTATAACTCTTGCCTAAATCTAAATATATTCCTTATCGACTTACTCCGCCCATAGCATAAGTAATGGTACCTAAAGGCGATTGTTCAATTTTGCCTTTCTTCTTTGTGGTGCCTATCATCCAGTTCCTGTGGTGGTTGAGGTTGATAGAATTTGAACATGACTAGATTTTCTAACACTTCTTTTATCCCTGAAAGGTAGGAAAAATTACACTTGGTTCGTATGCCACCTGTAGTCTGAAAGTGTTCCTACTTCAGGCTAGTAGGAGATGTATTGTCTCTCTCTCTTGTTACACTTATAACTCCATCTGCTTTCCATACCGTGTATAGCCGTATCTCTGTCTTGATTTAATGTACAGTTAGATAGGTTTCTTTACAGTTTGCTCAACTATTTCCTTTTTGAAGCCAAGATTCCACTTAGTACTCTTCCAATTCGCAATCTCTACAAGGTTAGTTCCCTGTACCCTTGAGGGAGAAACCACTTCATTCTCTGGATAGGAACTTAAAAAGGTCTCCGGTATACCTAACCAAAGCTTCTACCCTTAGCTTCTTTCACTGATTCTCTGCTTCATTCGTCCACTCTACAAATTTCTTAATGAAGGATCAGGTCTTTATAATGTGGCGTTACCACAATTCAAAATAAAAATCATTGACTGAATTTGCTGGCGAGGTACCCTCAAGGTAATCTCATCTACAAAGAAAATAAGGGCACTATCCATGCCACATAAGATAACCTCATCAGCGAGTAATCACCTTACTCCTGTCGAGTATTAAAGTTACAAGATCAGGTAGAAGAATCCCCTAGATTCAAGCTAAAGAAGAGAGTTTGGATTGGGTAATTGCTATGAAGCTTGAAACAAGCCCCATCAGGGTGAAGAAGATTCTTACTCAGCTCGTCTCCAACTGAGATCCTGTCCTTGATGATGGAAAATCTTCGGCTACCTGGCAACACTTTGCAAACAACCTTTTTCGATATAACTAAGTTTACTATGTCTATAGCAAACCGTTCGACATAATTCCTTTGATTGAATTACCAATTCTCTGCACTTCTTAACTTGCTTAATTGTCTATCCCTTTATGCCATCGCTACTTTCTAGGAGTCTTATCCCTAATAATTATGTATAAAAGGTCCCTAATAAGCCTGCTGGGTGTTTTAGGCTTCTATTTACACAAAACCTTATATTGAGGTAATCAAGCTCAATACTCAGTCAAGTGCAACAGGTAAGTCCACCACACTCACAACAAGGCTACCATGCCGAATATTTCTATGTCCTTTTAATGCAAGGACCTAAAGTATGGTTTATCTAGATTCTCAGAGTATGCCTCAGAAGCATAATCAGTCCATCCACGGGTCTATACAGGATGAATTGCTCTGATACCAATAAATGTAACACCCTTCATTATATAAGCCATGCTCGAGTCATGGAGTTATATTAAAAGGTTGTCATAGTGCGAAGAAATCTTTAAAATATGGAAAATATAATACATGGCCATTTAACTGCTCTCTTTAGTACTGACTAATAGTCTTTGATACATAGAGGATAAAATAATTACACTTTAAAAGAAATTGTGGCTGACTTAATATATAGCGTCTACTTCCGACTAGTTGTTAGCTAGCTTCAATAGTCTATTGATCTGGCTTATACCCGATTCTTGCTCAATGAATGGCTCTGTACTCCACCGCGCACTTGGTTTCCAACTTGGGTGCTAGAATATTTACCGAAAAGAGAAACATACAAGTAGGCAGTGAGAACCTAAGGTTCTCAGTAGGTAAACTCAAACCAATCTTACGGTACCATCATAAACATTCCAGCCGCTTTGGTTTATTACGAAAATATGAGCACATATAAACAAATAGTGGTTCAATTTTAAGTTGAAAACACCTTTCTCGAAGCGGGTCATATTTTAACAACCATTTGCCATATCATATGATAGACATAGAAATACGGATAGTATAATATGCTTCATCAAGGATCATAATAGCATTATGACTTAACTAGATAATTGATGATGCACATATAAACGCTTATACTTGAATGTATGCAAGTGCCCTTGACTTAATTTATCTCTTCTTTAACTTGCAATTTAACCTTGCCACTCTGTACTTGGTTCCCCGGAGGTGAATGGCCTCTCTCACCCCTGGGTGATAGCCTGCTTTTTAGGTCTGAGCTCGTACCTATACATGAGTGACAGGTTTACTTTCCCCGACCCTCACACCGGTCTATTCCCCTTAAATCTGGTCGAGGGCTGGCCCAAGTCTTAAACAGTACCACTCTGTCCCATGCTAGCTGGGTCTATGCCATGCCTCACGTGGTAGCTTGGTACGTCTTTCTTGCAAGTTCTCATAAATCTTATTTTTCTTTGGATATGATTATACATGCATATGCTACATGCATTTATTCATATACTTCATATTATACTTAAATCAATCTTGCATATATGAATCTAATGAGTATAACATACAAATATTCATAATAGTCACATAATTCACATATTTCTGCCGGAATTTCGGCAGTATAACGGATCGAGTCCGCTTCCCCATGAATAGTGCCAGGCAACTAGTACAAATATACAAACTTGCAATTCAATATGGACCAGCAAATATATATATACATATCCATAGCATCATTCATCAATTTCAATTCAAGCACCAATTGGGTTTTCGGTTTATTCTCTCCTATTCTGCCCGAGTTTGGTATACTCCACCCTTATTGCAATTCAACTCATTTGAATCAAATCTAATTTTTGGATATGTCATAGCATTATGTGTCTACTTTCTAACCCTTTTGGTCCCATCTCATTTTGATTTGTATAACTCAAGATATAAATATTTTACCTCAGCATGCCCTATTCTTAGCCAGGCTTGGGTTCTTATAAAAGAAAATTCACTAAAAATAGGAAACTAAGTGAAATCATATGAATTTTATATCAAATTAAAGCTAACACAACAAGCTTTCGAATGAATTAGGTCTCACGTCAT
The DNA here is from genome assembly GCA_031439585.1 of Pterocarpus macrocarpus. Classification (NCBI taxonomy): domain Eukaryota; kingdom Viridiplantae; phylum Streptophyta; class Magnoliopsida; order Fabales; family Fabaceae; genus Pterocarpus; species Pterocarpus macrocarpus. The sequence continues at coordinate 46,487,599 of CM062514.1, forward strand.
TTTCCTAAGTAGATTTTGAGTTATGAGTCCCGAAACATTACCCTATTGGGCTGCCCTATTCTAGGCCAGTTTAAACCTAAGCCAAATTCATTGATACCCGAAACATTACCCTATTGGGCTGCCCTATTCTAGGCCAGTTTAAACCTAAGCCAAATTCATTGATATGTTGGGAACAAATGACAATGAATCAAATTCTGAAATTTTTATGGAATGTTCTCTCATATGTTAGCTTTTAAACAACTTTAGTTTCACTCAATTTGGAGTTGTGTAGGGTGAGTTACACCCTTCTCAACCCATGCTTCCTGGGTAAGAACCCAGATTTCTAGGTCTAACTTAAAAAATTCATAACTAATTCTATACTAATCCAATGGCCTTATATTTTATATTTCTGGAAAGCCCTGGATGTCTAGTTTCATATAAAATGGTTTCATCAAATTTAAACGGCTGTAGGCAGAGCCGTACACTCCACCGTATGGACCGTCGAGGGAAAAACCCTAACAGCTTCTTGAATTCTTCTTGGATTCATGTTCTTCTCTAATCAATCCATCCAATCTTCAATTCAAACTCACATATACACCTTAAACCAACCTTAATTCATCATCATCACTCAAGATAACATCAGAATCATACAAGAAAGTGGGAAGAAAGTGGAGTTCCAATCAGCCCAATTCAAAGAAAACCAGAAAAGAAGTTGGAATTTCTACCTTGTCTAGTTGAAATCCTATTGGTTTGATGTCCTAGATTGAAGAAACTCTTGATGAGACTTGAAGAGGGGTTGAAGATGGAGTGAAGATGAGTGTGAATAGAAAGAAAAGGATGACAGTTCAGCAGCTTATATGCATGAAAATTGAAAGGGAGGAGAAGGGAATTATATCAAGACTTTTGAAGGAAGTTAGATTGTGATTGGTGGATGTGTTTTCCTTCTCCAATCTGATTTGGCTGCCTTCTTGAAAGCTGATTGTGGCGCCACTTGTAGGGTGTGTTGGCTGAATCTTGGCCATCCATCCTAGGGTTCTCACAGTATAATTTCTATTGGTTCGATTCCGACAGTTCAAAGTACCGAAACCTTACCGATTTCCTTTAAATCGGTAAACCGGTTTTAGAAAAATCCTATGAAGTTTCCTATGGTTCTAATCTAAGTCCATTATACCTAATCATTCTACACCACACTCAATTGGCTTTAAGTGAATGCTTAATCGAATCCTAATTAACCCCCCAATTATCCGATGAAAACCGAAAACTTGGTTAATAACGATAGAATTTTTCATACGTTACACTCTCCACTCACTTGGCGGCCAATTGGGGCCATCCATTATGGTAGAAATGGCTCAATTTTCCGCCACTTAAACTAGTGAAATTCTACTAATTCGGTTCTGGCGGTTTAAAGTACCGAATCTTCGCCGATTTTCTTCAAATCGGCAAAACTTTACTAAATGACTTTGAGAGAATTTCTATATCTCTATCCTAATTGTTCCTAAGCCTCATCCCTCTAATTAACATCTAATTAACTCCTAATTAATATTTAATTAACTCCTAATTGTCCTTACATAACTATTGAAACTGAATAAACAGATTAATGGCGTAAATTAGACATTGTCGCAAATTCAGAGCCTTTTTATTTTCTGTTTTCTATAACTAATGGCATTTCCGTAATTTTGAGCAGGTCTAGGGGCACCCCACGTCATTTCACATCCGACTGCCTCCATGGCCCAATCGGCAGAGATTTAAACTTCTACGGTTTCACCACGTGATTCTGCTCCGTTTAAAACCCCATTCTGCTAATTCTATAGATGTGAGGACATAAAAGTCATTTTATGAAAAGTTCAAGGGTGGACATAAAGGTCATTTTATGAAAAGTTCTAAAGTTATTGTGAAAATAAGTTTTTGGGGTCAAATCAAAATTTCTAAAAACTCAGGGTATCACTGCGATTAACAAAAGTTTGCAGGGGCACTTTTTTAAACATATGGCAGTGCCATATTCTCAACGGCAGTTTTACACTACCTTATAATTCCAAGTGTGAGGATCGTCATGGCATAGCGCTACCTGAGAAATTCTCACACTGCCTAAGGGAAATAATTCAAAGTTCCCATTACGTTCTGTTTACGAAAGTGGGGATGTTACAGTGTATATAGGTTCTAAAGTTATGACCACATATTTTGATTTGCGTATGCCCATGTTGGTCCTCCCGTAATGGTTACTAGCGGTTGCTGAGCATATGGCATGTTAGTGTTGTTAACTACTCCTAAATATGGTGGGGCCATAGTATAACTATTGTACGTAGCTGTGTCTCCATTCCCATTCATTCCATAACCACCCACTTCAAGTGGATCATGAGTTGTATTCCATGTATTCCCATTCAAGTTAGTGGATAGTGTCGAAAATTCAATGCTTCCTAGAACATTGGGAGGCCTACGCATGAGACTCACTTTTTCGCATTGCCAATTTGGTGGTTAGGCCATTTGCCCCCTTAGCTGATTAGCCAAGGCGTTACCATTGGTAATGTTTTCCCACTGTTTGGCTAATGTAGAATTATCCCTCATATTAGCCTGTTGTTAGGCCACCTGGATCTCATTATGAACTATGGGTTTAACAATATCGGCTAATTGCTTGGATAATTCTAACATTATGTCATTTAGCCCCATGTCAATTTGCTCACATATGAAAGATGTGGTCATAACAGTCAATTGCCTTTTTCTTCCCCTAGATGTTGGGAAGTTACTTGAAGAAGAAGTAACCATGCTAACCACAAGCTAGGCCATGATATCCTACATTGGTTGCGAGCCAATGGCCCCCGGAGGGGTACAAGGTGCTACCGATATAGTCACCTATAGACCTCCAGTCCTCTAGTTACTCTGTTTTGGAGGTTGTGGACTTGGCAAAATCGTCTTCCCTAATCTTAGGATCATGTGCCAAGTATGGTCTAAACTTAGCCTTGGAAATTTTGCTTGTTATATTGGAATGTCCTACTAGGCGTGCCAAAAATTATGCTCAGGTTATTTCTTGACAATGTCTGAATTAATATGCTAGGTGTGCCAGACCTTGAAATCGATTAGCCAAAACCCTTTGATTCCAAGAGTCAAACTATTACTCCAAGAAGGGAAATCTGCTCCTTAGATATGGGTCCCCAAGTTACTAAAATGAAGCACTTGGCTAAGATCAAGCATGAATGTAACCAAAATTGCAAGCAAAGATGGACATAGTGCAATTGTTAGGACTTGTATTGAATCTCTAAGCAATTACAATAAGTATCTTTCTTAAACTTCCATGGCCAATCTATGTGGAGAGCTTAAAGAGAGGAATGAGTACAATTGAAGGGCTAAAGGACTATAAAAGACTAACACTAAAATGGTAAAGGTACAAGTAAAATAAGTAAGAAAAGTAATGTTTCTGATTCTTAGATCTCTTGAAATGGCCGAGTCTTGCTCTATTTATAGATAAGACTTTTTCCATAACTGCTCTTGGGTAACTGCCACGACTGCATGTTAGTATCATCAGTTAGCTTGTCCTTCCAAGGCGTATTGTTGAGATGTTGAAACATGTCAGCCTGTTCTGGATTTGCATCCTAAGTATTGGACTTAGAGCTCATTCTCCAAGGACTCAACTATTTTAGGTCCACCATCTTGCATTCTCAATTGATTTCTCATCTGAGCCAACTAGCCATTTGAATCTAAATTCAGCCGATTAGCGCTTTTGCTCTGTCCTCGCCACCGCCTCCTTCGACCATGCCAACTTATGGCTCGGCTAATGCTAGGGGCAACATTAAAAGCTCACTCTGCTAAGTTTTATCTTTGGCCAAAGACACTTAACAATGTTTTGGTGCCAACACTATTTTATATTGTTCAAGTGTTTGTTAGATACATTAGATGATGTATTTCCATGTGGTGAAGCTTTATATAGATGATTTTGAAGTTTGGAAGCACAATAAAATAAAATAATTCCAAAAACTAAACCTTGACCATATGGAGATAACAAGCAAAAAGTCATGTTTTTGAGAAGGTTTTAGTTGATTTATGATGAAATTTAAGTGCTTGATCCATGTATATTAGTATTCCCTTACTTTGATGCTTAAAAGCTTGAAACATCATGTTTTTGGTGATGATTTATGAAGGTGAAGCATGCTACATGTGAAAACCATGGGCTTGCACACCAATTGTTTGATAAAATGTCTAAATGAACTTTAGACAAGTTTCTACAAAAGTGATATTTATGGTTTTGATATTTCCAAATGGTTTTTGAAGAATTTACCCAAAAGCTTTTATAAAAAGAACCTTTGTAGGCTTTTCTTACTAAATATTCAATGATTCTTTGCAAAGGTTTCCAAGCTTTAGTTTATGTGTTTTCAAACCTCTAAGCATGTTTGTGTTAGCTTAGTTCACAGTTTATTTCTTTTGGGATCATTAAGACTTAATAATCCATAAAATACTCTGAAGATTTAATAAAATCGACTACTATCTTTGGTTACCAAGTTATGGACTATAGGACTTTATTATCCATGCTTATGGATTCGTCATGGACTTTATTTGGAATATGATGAGTCCATGTGACTCACATAGACTTATTTGAGAATTTTAAGGTTTTACCCTATGCTTGAGTATCTATGTGTGGAGATATGATCATGGATTTTGGACCATTGGATTTATTAAGACTTAATATAATAATAATCACTAAATAAAGAGATTATTTAAGATCCCATTAGATATTGCATGTGACTAGTTAATTTGTTGCTTGGAGTGGTCTTCTATATTATGATTTTGAAAGTAGTGGTTTCCTCTAAAGTCATAAAGTTATCACTTTCACTTGGTTTTATATCTTGACCGATTTGTGTTTTCATCATTATTCATAATATATGAAGTCTATCCTCTAATCTTTATTCAAATATGTTAGATGCTTAAAGAGTTTGGTTTATGTGCAATTTGCATAGATTATATGTCAAACACATGTTTTAATGCTTAGTAAAGTGTTTATATGCTTATAAGCAGTTTTTCTGCCTTACCATGAGATTATGTGGATGATTATTTGTGAAAGCTCTAAAAGAATAAACTTATTTGTGCATTGCATGAGGCTATATGTTTATTTGAAGCCACGAAGTGAATAATATGCTTTATGGGATGTTCGAAATGAAATGTATGCCATTAGCCTAGTTTGGTACTTTTATAACTTGAGTAATGCTGTGTGCACTCCATGATAGAAATATGTGAATTTTGATCGCTTGAATTATGGTTGTGTGCACCATGGTGAAATATGCATAGGTTGACAATTTATCACAAGGAAAAGTTTTATGTGCACTTTATGTGGTGATAATGTGTGCTTTGATGGCTAATAGCTAGAATTGTGATATGTGCACCTGATTAGAATATGTGAAATTGTAATGGTCTAAAGCTATATGTGCACGACATGATTTGAAAGGAAATTTATGATGACATGATTATGTGAATTTTGCTCCATATGTGTGATTAAATATTTTGTAATTGTTATATGAGATATGTGAAAGGATAGTGAATGTATTGGCCATACATTGGTGTAGAAAAATGGTACATTAATAAGGTGATGCGTTGGCCCCAATTTGGAGTGGATAAGTGGTGCATTTACCCAAGGTGACACATTGGCCCTACTGTCAAGTGGACAAGTCATGTGCCCATCGTTTGACAATGGCCATGGTAATGCATTGGCCTCATTATGGAGTGAACAAGTGATGCATTTACCACAGTGATATCTTGGCTCCACCTAGGAGTGCATAAGTAGGACAAATATGATCACATTGAGGATGATGATACGTAATGCCTAGCTATAAAAGAGTTTTATGATGATGATTTATCCATCAGAATGGAGCAAAAGGTCATAGCTCGAGAATGTAACAGTACACTTATTTAGTTAAATTGTAATTATGCTATTTTTTTTATAATATCCATGGTGCAGCTTTATTTGACTGGTTTATTATTAAATTATATGTAATAGCATACTTGATATGTAATTGTCTTTATGAAAGAGCTAGGAATGAAGATTTATTATGATTTGACCTTTTATAAATGTCTAGAGCTTTGTTATTTTACATTTTCCTGCTAAATGTTTTGAGTCATGAGTGTGTAGCATCTTGCTTGCATTCCTATTTTCATTATTAGCTAGGGATTTTTGGAAAGACACGAGACTTTCCGGGAACCACTACTTTACTGGGAGATTTCTCTCACTCTATTTTTGTTGGTATTTCCAAATAGTAGTGATCGCCGTGATGGTGGAGACAGAAGTGGTACAAGACCATGTCCTTAGGAGGAATTAGACTTTGCAATTGAGTTATATTCCGTGAAGCACTAGCTTCATGAGAAATTACGGGTATTTATCCCTTGGCTTGTAACTCAAGTGTTCCCATTGTAATTTTGGAAATGTATCTAAATAATACATGTTTATACTGGTTAGTTTTTTAAAGTTTAGGCTACTTGTGGTATATAATATAAAATAACTATTTAATTTATGCTTAAAGTTGATAAATGTAACACCCTAATAAACCCATACTACACTTAAGTCATATTACGGCATTTTATTAGTTGCTACTTATGCTCATGGAAAACTAAACTTCACTTGAAATTAAGTTACGCGAAAAATATGGTAAGATTTTTTTTTTGAAATACATCGTTGCTTTGCAGCGTTTTGGAAAGTAAAGCCTTGAGCGAGAAGACAGATAGAGAAAGAGGGTGTCGTATAAAATACATACCCGAAAATTATAAAACATGAGAAAGGTAAACAAATAATAATTCACAAATACATGCATTAAATAACTAACCATTACATTCATATGGGTTCATAATATATATATATATATATATATACATACATATATATCAGCATTACATCGAAGGAGGCTCATGGTCATGCCATGATCCAAATACTAGATACAAACTTAAATTGACATCGTTCGTCACAAAAAGGAAGATATGAAGATGCAAAGCTACGGCAACTACAAGTCCACATCAGCATTGTCTGACATCCCACATCATACGCCCGCTGATAATTGATTTTTTATCACACTTTATTTTTGCAATTGAATAATGATCTTGGGGCAATTTAGTGTGTAAATATTGCTTTTTGATCTAAATTGGATTTTGGGCTTTTAAGTGGAATTAATTATAACTTTTGTTTCAGGTTCCCGATTAAAGGCCAAATTCGGACAACAAGGCAGTCATGAAATGCTGGAGCAAAGTTTAGTTAATTAAGTGTCCAAATTGCAAGGGACCAAAGCCATTAGTTTTCGGTTTTTTGTTTTTTTGTTTGGTCCAGTTCTTCTCCTTTGAACCGGTTTGTTTCGGATTTTAAGAGCTGGAAAACGAAGGGACTAGGGATTATTTTTTTTTTGCAGGAACTTTTCGTTGTAAGAGGGGATTCCATTTGTCTGCGGATATTCATTCCATTCAACTTTTTCTTCTCTATTTTATTTGCGGTTTTTATTCTACCATGGTTGGCTAAGGCACTAATCGATCAACCCACGAATTGAGTTTCCGCCTTCAATCCAGAGGACGTTTTTGCATCATACTGAGTTCGTTCTTTCCTTTCTCTTCTGTATTTCGATTCTAGATAACTTAAGGGAAGGGGTGTTGAATGTTAGATTTAACATTTAGGTTGATTAATCGAAAGGGCTTAAAATCAAAACGGGTTTAAGTGGGCACTGTACGTTGAATGAGTGAACACGCTGAGTTTCTGATAAAATGCTAGGTGATCGCCTAGTGGATTCGTTTTTCTAAATGAATGCAGGGATTCCGATTTGTTTAGAATCAACCACGAATTCAGGGATTCATTGTCCAATGACGGATTTTTAGGAACTCAAGTCTGGGTTGGTTGCTTTAAAATTGTTAATCTCGTTTTTTTATTATCTGTTATCTGTATTGAATTTGAACAAACCCCCCCTTTTTTTTTCGTTTCTGTTGCTAATTCTGTATTGTGCTGTTCCAATTGAGCGAATTGGTTCATTGCGAATTCCTTGGGAAACGATTCAGGTTGCTCTATATTACAAATTTTTCTTTATAGCCTAATTAATTTGAGTGAGTTCGACAGTCACGTCACCCGCTCACAGTGTGGGGGATCCATGCTCCACTCCACCGGATGCGCCATCGAGATCTGGTGACCATACGGAAGAATAACTAGGGTGAGAAATGGAATTTCTCAGTAGGACTTGAACCCGGCACGAAAGTGTCATCGTCATCGTCCCAGCCACTTCGGTTTTATTAATGAAAATAGTGAGCATTCATAAGGTTTAGTTCTTAGCTTTTCAAAAACATGAATATCCGAAGCGTATTCAATTTTAACATATCCTCTAATAATTTATATCATAACATACATGGGCACAAGTATAATTACATAAAACATATGGCTATGCTATAAGCTTCTCTTAACTTCTTCCTTTCAAGGGTTTGGACTGAAGTCCCTTTTCTTTTCTTAACTTGACTTTATCTTAAGTCTTATCTTTTCACCCACTAAACATAAGTGGTAATGAGCTCATACCGTGGCCGTCGCCACCATAACTTTTTGGTACTTACACTAGCTGGGTTATGCCATGCCTCATGTAAGCCCTATCCCCTATACTCACACTAGCTGGGTTATGCCATGTCTCATGTGAGTCGTGGGTGAGGGAAGCTTAAATTATGTCACCTTCCCTTTTGAAGGATCACACTCTTAGTTCATTTTCTTCTTATTAAAGCTTATGATGCAAAGTTATTCTAATTCTTTTCCACATTTAGGCGCTACGTATCGCCGTCCCCAAATGTGATTCCTTTATCGTATATTACTAAGCATCATATCATCAACATATCATATTTATATCGTCATCATATCATTATCATAATCATCATCATGATCATCATCATATCATGTCATAATCATCATCGTCATATCATATCATAATCATCATCATCATGTTAACATCATTATATGGACACATAGAGGCACACCTATCACACAAAGTCTTTTGAGCTTAGCTTAGTAAATTTTGTGCAAGCTTTTAATTGAGGTTGCCTCTTGTATAAATTCTTTTATTAGGCATAGGGCCAATTTCATCCATTATCCTTTTTGAAACTTTTAAGTTGAGTTATGAGGGTTTTTCTAATACTTAGAGTAAAGGTCTTAATGTTCTAAAGCTTATTTTTCATTATTCTTTAACTTTCACCACAACCAATTTTTACTTTTATAGTGGGGTAGTAACTTCAAAAATTCACCATAATTTCATCTTTTACTCTTTTACTTCGAATTTTGGTATGATTATGCTTCTCTGAGTCTATTTTTAAACAAAATAAGCCCCACTCAAAAATTCATTTTGTAGCTTGAGTTATGCACATTTTATTCTAACTGTTCAGACTTGAAAGTTCAACTTGGGTCAGTGGCTTGTCAACTCCACTGGGAGTTCCTCACATGAAATTTGACAAAACTGTTTTATGGGCGTGTTCCTCTATGTCTTAGCTTTCTAACAAACTTGGTCCTACTCAAAAATGTTCTATATAACTTGAGTTATGCACATATTATTACATACTGCCCTAACAGAAACACATCTGGGAACAGCGAATTTTGGAAAATCATATCTCCCTCATTTTAAATCCAAATGTCACGTATTTTATATGTTTGGAAAGCTCTTTGAGTCTACTTTCACAAAAAATTAGTTTCATTGCATTTGGAGGTGTATTGAAAGATTTAACAGTCACGCCATACAGCCTGCCAGAATTTTCCAGCTTCTATGGTTTTGGTTTCAATCAGTTTTCTTGTAAAAACATTAAAGTTTTTTCTCAAGTGATCACTTTTCTCTTCCAACCCACTTTTAATCTTTGAGATCTTGATATTAACTCAATATTTTAACTTCCAAAATTTGGTTCAATGACAATAGATACACCAACCGAAAATTTCATGCCAAAGAGAAGAACACAACACATGAAAACTCATCATATCAACAAGCATGGCCATGACTGTAACACCCTAATAAACCTATGCTACACTTAAGTCGTATTACGGCATTTTGTTAGTTGTTACTTATACTCGTAGAAAACTAAACTTCACTTGAAATTAAGTTACGTGGAAAAATATGGTAAGATTTTTTTTTTTTTGAAATACGTCGTCGCTTTGCAGCGTTTTGAAAAGTAAAGCTGTGAGTGAGAAGACAGATAGAGAAAGAGTGCGTCACATACAATACATACTCCAATATCATAAAATAAGAGAAAGGTAAATAAATAGTAATTCACAAATACATTGCATTAAATAACTAACCATTACATTCATATGGGTTCATAATATATATATATATATACATATCAGCATTACAACGAAGGAGACTCATGGTCGTGCCATGATCCAAATACTAGATACAAACTGGAATCGACATCGTCCATCACAAAAGAAATAATGAAGATGCAGAGCTATAGCGACTATAAGTCCACATCAGCATTGTCTGACATCCCATATCATACGTCTGATAAGCAATATTTTGATACATTGATTAACCCTCATATTTAGTTTATTGAACCTCTTTTGTGCTTAATTGAATAATATTGGACACATTTTATAAGTTTGGACTCTAATTGGGCTTAATTGTATTTTCCAGCACAATTACAAATTTATACTGTTTTTGTATTATGGCTGTATCTTGAGTTGTAGATATCTAAAAATTACAAATTTTATATTGTAGGAAAGCTGAGAGAAAAATCTACAACTTTGATGAAGAAATCAAAAACTAATTCAGATGTCTAGTGGGTCAAATTGGGCCACGAAGTCAGAACAGGGCTGTTATGCTGGAACCAGAACAGTGTGTACTAATTGGGCCATAACGTCAGTTGTAGACATTGGATTGAGGTAAAACCGGTGCCATTTGAAAGCTAAGACATAAAGCTTCAATTCATATGAGATCATTCTCCAAAATAATGACATCTTCATGGACTTATTGGCTGTTAAAATGGACTGACGCGAATACACGTATAATCTGAACATGCTATAAAGATTGGGCCATAACTCTCTCATTTCAAGTCCAAATTAAGCAAATTGGGTGTCCACTTAAATCTAAGAGGCAGACGATTAAGTTGGGCTCAAGGGTATTTTTGAATTTTGACATTTGAGGTCTGATAAGAGGAGAGAAAACTGAGACGCGAAGAGGACTCATCTCCAACATTTTTCATTTTTCTCTCTTCTCTTCTCCTCTCCTCTTCTTTCCTTTTTCTTTTCCTTTCATTTTGTAAGATACTTGTTTTGGGTTCTATTTTGTAACCTTCATCGCTATGGAGGAGTAGGATTTCAAGCTAGCTCAAGGAGACTCCAAGGGCATTATGGTTGTAATCTTGAAACCCTATGCTTGAATTTCAATCATGTTTGTTTTCTTGATTCTTTGCCCTCTTTTATTTGTAAATTTGCATTGAATGGTATTGATATGTGAGTTTATGAATGAGGAATTAGTTGGGTGATTGCTAATTGGTCAATTGGTATGAACTTGATTAGTTAAAGAATTAGGAATTGGGTTTGGGTTCAAACCTAGGCTAATACAATTGGGGCTAGAAATCAACATAGGTTAATTAGAGTTGAGGTCTCAATTATCTAATCAATTATGTGTTGGTTGAATTCCTAGAGTTCTCTAGGTAGAATTGTGGGGTTGTTAGTAGAGGTCTCTCTAATAGCTCAAATTAGTCGCACTCCATGTGTTTGATATATTGTGCGTTAATGATTGATTCATCTTATGCCTAAGGAACTCTTTGAATTAGTGTTTTTATTTTCATCTAATTTTCTTTTATAGCTTATTGATTGCATGTTTGAACATACCCCCCTTGTTACTTAACTAGATAGCAAGAACATCCTTGTGAGACGACCTTGGTTGCACTATACTTCAAATTTAGTGTAATTAAGTATTTTAAAATTGTAATTTGGAGCAGGCTGCGACACTTGCTACCAACGTCCGCTCACAATGTCGGGGATCCATGCTCCACTCCACCGGATGTGCCATTGAGATCTGGTGACGATACGGAAGAATAACTAGGGTGAGAAATGGAGTTTCTCAGTAGGACTCGAACCCGACACGAAAGTGCCATCGTCATCATCCCAGCCACTTCGGTTTTATTAATGAAAATAGTGAGCATTCATAAGGTTCAATTCTTAGATTTTCGGAATCATGAATGTCCGAAGCGGATTCAATTTTAACGTATCCTCTAATCATTTATATCACAATATACATAAGCATGAATATAATTACATAAAACATGCATGGCTATGCAATAAGCTTCTCTTAACTTCTTCCCTTCAAGGGTTTGGACCGAGGTCCCTTTTCTTTTCTTAACTTAACTTTATCTTTTCACCCACTAAACATAAGTGGTAATGAGCTCATACCGTGGCCGTCGCCACCATAGAATTTCGGTACTTACACTAGCTGGGTCATGCCATGCCTCATGTAAGCCCTATCTCCTATACTCACACTAGCTGGGTCATGCCATGCCTCATGTGAGTCATGGATGAGGGGAGCTTACTTTGGGTCACCTTCCCTTTTGAAGGATCACACCCTTAGTTTATCTTCTTCTTATTAAAGCTTATAATGCAAAAGTGTTCTGATTCTTTTCCATATTTAGGCGTTATGTATCGCCATCCCCAAATGTGATTCTTTTATCGTATATTATTAGGCATCATATCATCAACATATCATATTCATATCGTCATCATATCATTTTCATAATCATCATCATCATATCATTATCATATCATTGTCATGATCATCATCATCATATCATATCATCATCATTACTCATCATCATCATAATATCATGCTTGCACATAAACATAGGCATATTCTCAAGCAAAGTTTTATGAGCTTAGCTTAGTAAATTTGATGCAAGCTTTTACTTGAGAGTGTCTCTTGTGTAAACTCCTTTATTAGGCTTAGGGCAATTTTCATCTATTATACTTTTGAAACCTTTAAGTTGAATTATGAGAGTTTTTCAATGCTTAGAGTAAAGATCTTAATGTCTTAAAGCTTATTTCTCATTAACCTTTAAAACTTAACCACAACAGTTTTACTTTTACAATGGGGCAGTAACTTTAAAAATTCACCATAATTTCATCTTTTACTCTTTTGTTTCGAATTTTGTTGTGAATATACTTCTCTGAGTCTATTTTTAAAAAAAATAAGCCCCACTCAAAAATTCATTTTGTAGCTTGAGTTACGCACATTTTATTCTGACTGTTCAGACTTGAAAGTTCAACTTGGGTCAGTGGCTTGTCCACTTCACTATGAGTTCCTCACATGGAATCTGACAAAACTGTTTTATGGGGGTGTTCCTCTATGTCTTAGCTTTCTAACAAACTTTGTTCCACTAAAAAATGTTATGTATAACTTGAGTTATGCACATTTTATTACATACAGCCCAAATAGAAATCCATCCGAGAACAGCCAACTTTGAATAATCATATCTCCCTCATTTTAAATCCACATTTCACGAATTTTATATGTGTGGAAAGCTCTTCGAGTCTACTTTCAAAAAAATTAGTTTCATTACATTTGGAGTTATATTGAAAGAGTTATCAGTCGTACCATATAGACTGCCAGAATTTTCTAGCTTCCACAGTTTTGGTTTCAATAAGTTTTCTTGTAAAAACATTAAGTCTTTTCCTCAAGTGATCACTTTTCTCTTCCAAACCACTTTTATACTTTGAGATCTTGGTATTAAATCAATGTTTTAACTTCTAAAAATTTGGTTCAATAGCAATAGACATACCAACCGAAAATCTCATGCCAAAGAGAAAGATACAACACATAAAAACTCATCATATCAACAAGCATGGCCATGAGGCCTTGGAAACAAGTCCTAGAACCACCTAGCTATGGAGAGCTTAGGAGTTAAAGGGCTTGAAGAACACATAAAAGAAGAAGGTTAGAGTCACTACCAATTGAGTTTCTTGAGGAGTAGAAAGAGTTGATGGGTTAGAGATGATCTTCCTCCTCCTTGAGCTTGATGATGGGGCTAAGTGAGTGTTTGTTTTGCTTCCTCAAGAACCAAAGAGGGTGGTCCTTGAAGGGCTTGTGGAATGGCGAAAGGAAAGAGAGTTGGATGGGGTGTGAAAGTGGGAAGAAGAACAAGAGGAATTGGAAGAGTAGAAGAGCTAGAATGAGGCTTAGAGAGAAGTGAGAGCTTAGGCTTGTAGTGAGAGGATGAAAATCACAAATGAGAGAGTGGGAGGGCTAGTTTGGGGCGCAAAATGGGTGAGGGAGGGCTAATGGCTTTTGCTTCTCTAACAAGTAAGAGGGAGTAGGTGAGTCTTACTTCTTTTTCAAGCAAAAAGGCTAGGAACCTTGGGATAAAAGGGTGGATTGTGTTTTCCTTGAGTCTTGGTGTTTGGATAAGGACCATTTTGTGTTTTCTCAAGTGGTTAAAAGCATGACTACTCCTGGGATTGGTTTAGGTGGATGTGATCACTCCAAGTGTCACAATCTTGATGGAGGAGAGTAGATCTTTTGTCTTGACTCAAGGAATCTACTAACATGGACTCTTGATCTAATGGTATATGATGAGAAGACAAATGGATGGTTGGATATGGCTCTTGCTTTGACCAAACTTTCAAACAATAATTAAAGGGAAGTTTCTAAAATTTTACCATTGTTACAATTATCTAAATGCTAATTAATTCAATTTGTTTGATTACACTTTAGTACATTTTCAATAAAAAAGGATTTTCCTCATTAATTATGTAAAGAAGAGGTAAGGGTGATACTTAAGATGTGATACTTATATGCTCTTAGTTAATTAGGTTAATCTTCATGTAATTAAGATGTGATACTTATATGCTCTTAGTTAATTAGGTTAGATCACTTTGATTTTATGTTCTAAATCATGAATTAATAAGGATTAGGCAATTAGACTTTTAATTATAACTTATAATGCATTATGTTTCAATTGTTGACTTTCACTAATCTTATTGACTTGCCTTTAATTTACTAAGCCCTTGCTCTCGAGATTAGCCGATTAATCCTTCATTAATCGTTAACCTCTCTAATTAGCCAGGATCACTGAGCTAATTAGCTTAGACAAAAATTGGGGATGTTACAATGAGGCCTTGGAAACAAGTCCTAGAACCACCTAGCTATGGGGAGCTTAGGAGTTCAAGGGCTTGAAGAACACATAAAAAAGGAAGGTTATAATCACTACCAAAGAGAGCTTCTTAAAGGATTTTGAAGGTGGAGAAGGTTGAAGAGAGCCTTTCTACTTGAAAGCTTGAAAATGGGGCTTGTGTATGAGTGATCTTGTTTCTCCAAAGACCAAAAATGGTGGTCCTTGAAGGGATGGTGAGGGTGGTGATGGAAATGAGGTGAGAAGTAGTAGGGAGATTGGAAGAAGAACAAGAAAGATTAGAGGAACAAGAGAGTAGGAATGGGCCTTGGAGAAAGGAGAAAGTTTTGTGTCTTGAGAGAGGAATTGAAAAATGAAGTGAGGGGGAGAGAGGAGCGGCTGAATGGTGCAAAATGAGGGGGGAGAGAGTGATGTGATTTTGCTTCTTACAACAAGCAAGAGAGTGGGAAAAACCTTGGGGCAAAAGAGGGAGTTGTGTTTCCTTTGAGTCTTGGCACTTGGGTAAAGACCATGTAGTGTTTTCAAGTGGTTAAAAGCATAACCTATCTTAGGATTGGCATTGGATGAATATGATCACTCCAAGTGTCACAATCTTGATGGAGGAGAGTAGATCTTTTGTCTTGACTCAAGGAATCTACTAACATGGACTCTTGATCTAATGGTGTATGATGAGAAGGCAAATGGATGGTTAGATATGGCTCTTGCCTTGACCAAACTTTCAAACAATAATTAAAGGGAAGTTTCTAAAATTTTACAATTGTTACAATTATCTAAATACTAATTAATTCAATTGGTTTAATTACACATTAGCACATTTTCAATGAAAAGAACTTTCCTCATTAATTATGTAAAGAAGATGTGAGGGTTAATTCTCATGTGATTAAGATGTGATGCTTAAATGCTCTTAGTTAATAAGGTTAGGTCACTTTGAGTTTTGTGTCTAAATTATGAATTAATAAGGATTGGGCAATTAGGCTTTTAATTGTAACTTTTAATGCATTGTGTTTTAATTATTGACTTTCACTTATCTTATTGATTTGTCTTTAATTTACTAAGCCTTTGCTCTCAAGATTAGCCAATTAGTTCTTAATTAATCGCTAACCCCTCTAATTAGCCGGAGACACCAAGCTAATTAGTTTAGACAAAAATTAGGGATGTTACAATAAATGGATTTAATATATAATGGGTAAATTATAGATAAAATAATCTGAATAAAAAAAAAGTTTTGTAGCTTTCACGAAAAAAGAAAAAAAAGAAAAAAACCTTAAATTTTGCTTAAGAATTAGGATATTATGTAACATCCCCAATTTTGTCTAAGCTAATTAGCTCAGTGATCCTGGCTAATTAGGGAGGTTAACGATTAACTGAGGACTAATCAGCTAATCCTGATGAGCAAGAGCTTAGTAAATTGAGTCAATTCAATAATTGAATCATAATACACTAAATGTTTTAATTAAAACCTAATTATTCGAACCTTATTAATTCATAACTTAGAAATATAATTAAGTTAATCCAATTTTATTAATTAAGTACAAGACAATTGTTCTACCTTACCAATTTGAGATAGATTAATTCTTACATCCTAATTGCATAATTCATAAGATCAATTCTTTTAGAGGAAAAACGTTTTAAAAGTGTAATTAACCGAAATCGGTTAAAGAGCAATTTTACTAATCAAATTGATTAACAACTTAGGTAATTCTAATAGCTTTGAAGATTTAAAAATTTCTCCTAATTGATGCACCAAATTTTGGCTAAGGACAAGAGCAAAATCTAACCATCCATTTGCCTTCTCATCATGCACCATTAGATCAAGAGTCTATGTTAGTAGTATTCCTTTAGTCAAGCCAAGAGATGTACTCTCCTCCATTAAGATTGTGACACTTGGAGTGATCATATCCATCCAAGCCAATCCCAAGAGTGGTCATGTCTTTAACCACTTGAGGAAACACAAAATGGTCTCTACCCAAGCACCAAGACTCAAGAGAAACACAACTCTCTCTTTTACCGCATGGTTCCTAGCCTCCTTACTTGCAAAAGGAGCAAAATCCAACCACCCCATTGCTTAGAGTGGGATGCCACTCTCTCTCTCCTCTCACACTCTCATTTTTGCAATTTTATTCTCTTACTAAGTCATAAAGCTCTCACCTTTCTCTAAACCTCCCTTTGTTCTTCCTAAACTTCTTCTTGTTCTTCTTGTTTTCCCTACTCTAACTCATCTCATTTCTAACACCATTCTCACAAGCCCTTCAAGGAACACCCTCTTTGGTTCTTGAGGAAACAAAACAAACACTCACTTAGCCCCATTATCAAGCTAAAGGAGAAGGAGGCTATCTCCAACACCTTTCTTTCTCTTCAAGCTTTCAAAAAACCCATTTGGTAGTGACTCTAACCCCTCTTTCTTCTATGGCTTTCAAGCTCTAGGATTCCTAAGCTCTCCATAGCTAGGTGGTTTTATGACTTGTTTTAAAGGCCTCATGGCCATGCTTTCATTATATGAAGTTGTTTGTGATTTTTGCTCTTTTCTTGGAAAATGATTTGTTGTGCATTTATTTTTATTTTGAACCAAACTTTTTAGAACTCAAAATATTGATTTTTCACTAACATCTCAAAGTATAAAACTAGTTTGAAAGAGAAAAGTGGTCACTTGTGGTGAAAACTTAATGTTTTTACAAGAAAACTCATTGAAACAAAAACCATGAAAGCTGGAAAATTCTAGCAGTCTATATGACGCAACTAATAACTCTTTCAATATAACTCCAAATGGAACGAAACTAATTGTAAATGAAAATATACTCATAGAGATTTTTATACATATAAAATACGTGAAATTTGGCCTTAAAACAAAAGAGATATGAATTTTCAAATTGTGTAGTCCCTAGATGTATTTCTGTTTAGGCATTATGTAATAAAATGTGCATAACTCAAGTTATACAGCACATTTTTGAGTGGGACCAAGTTTGTTAGAAAGCTAAGACATAGAATAACATCCGCATAAAATAGTTTTTGCAGATTACTTGTGAGGAGCTTGTAGTAAAGTTTAAAAGTAACTATACTGAGAATAAACTTAAAAGTTGAGCAGTCAGAATAAAATGTGCATATCTCAAGTTACAAAATAAATATTTGAGTGGGGTTTACTTTATTTAAAAATAGACTCAGGGAACTATAATCACCAAAATTCAAGTCAAAATTGTAAAAGATGAAATTATGGTGAATTTTTGAAGTTACTACCCCACTATAAAAGTAAAACTGGTTATGGTTAAGTTTTAAAGGTTAATAAGAAATAAGCTTAAAGACATTAATACCCTTACAATAAGATATTGGAAAACCTTCATAATCCAACTTAAAAGTTTCAAAAAGGATAATAGACGAAATTGGCCCTATGCCTAATAAAAGGATTTTATACAAGAGGCAACTTCAATTAAAAGCTTACACTAAATTTACTAAGCTAAGCTCATAAGACTTTATGTGATATGTATGCCTCTATGTGTCAATATGATGACAATGATATGATGATGATGATATGATATGATGATGATGATTATGATAATGATATGATGACGATATGAATATGATATGTTGATGATATGATGCTTAATGATATGCGATAAAGGAATCACATTTGGGGACGGCGATATGTAACGCCTAGATGTGGAAAAGAATTAGAATAATTTTGTATCATAAGCTTTAATAAGAAGAGATTGAACTAAGGGTGTGATCCTTCAAAAGGGAAGGCGACCCAAAGTAAGCTCCCCTTACCCATGACTCACATGAGGCAAAACATGACCTAGCTAGTGTGAGTATAGGGGATAGGGCTTACATGAGGCATGGCATGACTCAGCTAGTGTAAGTACCAAAAAGTTATGGTGGCGACAGCCACGGTATGAGCTCATTACCACTTATGTTTAGTGGGTGAAAAGATAAGACTTAAGATAAAGTCAAATTAAGAAAAGAAAAAGGACTTCGGTCCAAACCCTTGAAAGGAAGAAGTTAAGAGAAGCTTATAGCATAGCCATATGTTTTATGTAATTATACTTGTGCCCATGTATGTTATGATATAAATGATTAGAGGGTATGTTAAAATTGAATACGCTTCGGATATTCATGTTTTTGAAAAGCTAAGAACTAAACCTTATGAATGCTCACTATTTTCATTAATAAAACTGAAGTGGTTGGGATAATGACGATGACACTTTCGTGTCGGGTTCAAGTCCTACTGAGAAATCACATTTCTCACCCTAGTTATTCTTCCGTATTGTCACCAAATCTCGATGGCGTATCCTGTGGAGTAGAGCATAGAGCCGCCCCATCATGAGTGGGTTTTCGATGACGATGCTCAGGCCATCGTGGTTGTGCGCACCTATTTTTACCCTGGCTGTATACATGAGGATGTGGGGCCCGATGTCCCGCCTGCCCCAGCTGACATTCCTGTCGCCTACCCTGGACAGCCGTTAGGTCCTTGGGATTTTTCGCTCGACCAGTTGTCGGATATTGAGATGGAGCTGATGTCTCCAGAGCTACCTGCCGCCGAGCCCTTGCCGTAGCCAGAGATTCCTGTGATTGAGCTGAGCTCCACGGTTACCCCTAGGGCCGCAGCCGCCTCGCCGCCATACCGTGAGTATCATCCTGAGGCTTCGGAGGAGGATCTTTTCAAGGAGCAATCCTCAGTAACCAGTTGTGACCCAAATCAGCTTGGCTCGAGTCGCCATGTTCATCGAATTGAAGTAATTTGTAGGCACCCCCTCATCATACGCACACCTCATGTCCCCCGAGGGCAAGGAGCTAGGAGGAGTCGCATCTCTGGGCCACGACATCAGTAGATCGGAGGGTGCATTGTGAAGAATGATCTTAGGATTTGGTGTAGAACCAAGGCGCATAGACTTTTGAGATTTCTGCTTCCTTGTATATCTCTACTGCTTAAAAGCTTGCTGTGCTAGATTGCATTCTATATGTAGCGATGACTTAATTATGAGTACTTTTATGTAATGATGGATACTATGAATTATATTTGTGTGGTATGAGTATGTAAGAATTTTTATGTATTATGTATCTCGTATGGTTTTTATTCCACTTGTGAATCGGACTCTCGTACGTCACGCTCTTTCTCTATTTGTCTTCTCGCTCAAGGCTTTACTTTCCAAAACGCTGCAAAGCGACAACGTATTTTAAAAAAAAAAATTTTACCATATTTTCTGCGTAACTTAATTTCAAATGAAGTTTAGTTTTTCACGAGCATAAGTAACAATTAATAAAACGCCGTAATATGACTTAAGCATAGTATAGACTTATTAGGGTGTTACATGTTACATTCAGAAGTGTGGATGAGGATGTAGTAGTGATGGACTCCGAGTCTAGACTTGTATCAAGCCCACCTCATGGTCTTCTCAGGCCTTGGTCCTTACTGCTTAGAATCAGACTAACAAGTCGTAACATTTTCATATGTAGATGTTGTTACATAATATGATCAGATGGTGAGCGACGGTGAAAAATTGAGGATGAAAAAGATGTAGGAGCTGAGAAAGAACCTAGATTCTATGCAATGGTTTAGCCGACTGCTAATTAGGGATGGTAAAAATACTCATTAAAGCGGGTACCCGCAATAGGGATAGGGATAGGGACAGATTTGGTCCACACGGAGACGGGGAATGTCCTCGTTTAGCTAATGGGGGCAGGGACGGGGGAAGAAGTCTCCGCCCCATGGAGACCCACGAAATCCCCGCCTAAATATTAAATTACACAAATATATATATATATATATATATAACTAAATATATAATTTTACTACCTATATTTCTCTTTGACCTGCACACTTATTATGATGTTTACAAATTGAGTTTGGAATTTGGATATTTCAGTTTGTAATTTGAATATTTGTAATTTGTGATTTAGATATTTCTATTGTCTTGTAATGGATTTGCAGTTATATATTTTATTTTTAATTTAAATTTTATTATATTGTGTTAGATAATAATATGAATTATGAATATTTATAGATGGTTTATTAAGTTTAAAAGTATTTTTTTTATTTTTATCTTTTTTTAGATTTTTTTTATAGAAACCCGTGGATATCTGTAGGGATCCGAATCCCCTAGGGAATGGAGATTGGGGACCTACGACGGGGTGGGGATGTAACATCCCGATTTCCGACCTCAAATGGACTAGCTTGATTTTCCGATTTCCGACCTTATGCTTCAAATACAAAGGATACGAGTTCCGACTTCATGATTGATTATTCAACCGGAATAAGACACGATTCCCAACCTACGAGTTAATGGATGCGTGATCGGATCTCTGAGTTGGTCTCCAAGTTCGACCAAATTTATACGGGTTCCGACCTCATACTTTATTCCGAAGCTTCACATAAGAACGGACATGATTTCCGATTTCTAAACTTGTGTCTAGGTATCAAATGAGGTGAGCACGAGGTCATACATCCGACTTCACCTTCAAGTTTCCAGGACTTCCGAGTTCGTCTTAATTTACCGACTTCCGACTTGCAAGTCCGAACAACATAGAAGTGCTTCCCGATATCCGACTTCATGTCTCAAAGAAAACGGACCCATTTCTGATCTCATAATTTATCTCCAAGTTTCAAGTTAGATGTACGCGAGCTCCGACCTCATACCTCATGTATCAAAATACTGTACATAGTTTCCGACTTCCTAGATTCGGGCATAAGGTTCCCTATTCTGGTACCGATTTCCACTTTTATGTAAAAACCCTGACTTCCGGGTTTAAGCATTTGGGTTTGATATTGTGATTCCGAATTCAAGATTTCCGACCTTAACAATACCCAGCATCCTCTTCCGACTTTCGACTTCACTCTGAGTTGATAGTTTAACACAATGGTTACAAGTATAGACCTCTAAGTTGAATGTAACGAGTTCATAACTTTGAGTTGATTTCCAAGTCATACACGAGTTCCGATCTCCGAGTTTATTCCCAAGAGCCTTCCATTTATGCTGGCGTTCCCGAGTTTGAATAGGGAGTTCCGAGATTAGATAGTTGTAAGCTGTATGACTTCCGATATCCAAATTTACTCATAAGTGTCAAATAAGGTTGGACGAGTTCCGACATCCGGCTTCAACTCCAAGCTCCAATAAAAGGACGTGGGTTCTGACCTTACACATAATAAAGACGAGTTCCGATTTCAGATGAATGGAAATGAGTTCCACATTTAGGCGACATAGAGAGCAATTTTGTCACAAAAAGAGGGGAAGGTTGGCTGAAATTCATCCTTGTATTTTTAGGCCAATCAAAGCCCTCCAAGTTAACTACCACCTCAAGCTTATAAACTCATCTCTTTCTCTCCTTCAGTCTCATCTCTACGCTGCCTTCTTCCCCACTTCAGCTCTCTTTTTCTCTTCTCCACTCACCCAACTCTATCACTCCTTCAAGCTTGACAAGGTTCTAACACTTCAAGCTTCAGCACTTAGCTCAAATCACACTCCAAAGAGGTAGGATTTCATTTCTGTTCTTAAATTACTTGCACTATGATTGCATGAAATTGTACTCTTCTTCATGTATTTGATGAATTATTGGATGTATTATGATGGATTATGATAGGATTAACATGAAATCTTGAGTTGAAATTAGAGTTAGAAGAAGAAAACTAGGAGAAATGGAGGTTTGGGATGCTGCCTAGTGAGGAATTCCACGGCAGTCCATACGGCAGAGTGTACGACTCCGTCTACAACTAGTTAAATCTGATGAAACTATTTTTAGATGAAATTATACATTCAGGGCTTTTCATACATACATCATATAAGGTTATTAGATTAGTATTGAGAGAGATATAAATTTTTGAAGTTTGACCTGGGAATCAGGACTTTCATCCGGGCAGGGTGACTTGAGGAGGGTATAACTCGCCCTACACAACTCCAAATTGAGTGAAACTAACTTTGTTAGAAAGCTTACACATAGGGGAACATCTCAATATGAAATTTCGAGTTTGTTATGACCCCAATTGATCCCAGTGGTTTGAGGAAGTTATTTTATGTCCAAACCGAGTCAAAACAGAGTAGTTCAGAAAGGTGGAATTTCCAGACTTATAACTCATGCTATACTAAAGTAAATGGAATGAACCTTGTTGCAAATGAAAGGTTGTCCTATTAGCTTCAATATGAGACCAATTTCGTATGATTTGAGCTTAGTTTCGATTTTTAGTGAATTTATACTTCTGGGAGTGTAATTCGGGCCAGTGACTGAATAAACTGAGGAAAAATTTGAATATCTTGAGTTATATAAATCAAAATGATATGGGATGAACGAGGTTAGAAAGTAGACATATAGAACTATGGCATAACCAAAATTCAGGTTTAAATGAGTTGAATAAAGGTAAAGGTGGATTATACAAAACTCGGGTAGAACTGAATAGAATTGGCAGGATGGCCAAATTGATGATTTAACAAGTGTTAGTGGACATATAAGGTTTGAGTTAAGGATTGCTAGTTTTACATTGATATATATGTTAGATTGATTATATTGCTATGACTGAATTGTCTGTGAGAACTGACACTATTCATAGGGAGACGAAATTGATCCGTTATGCTGCCTAATTTACGGCAGAAGTCTATGAAACTAGGAATGTTTGTATGCAAGAATGATATAAGTATGATATGAGGTATATAGAATAAATCATGAAGCATATGTATGAGTAAATCCCGCATGTCTATGTTGGATTATGCATGAGAATGAAAGAATGTGAATATATTAAATGTGGGTCCCTTCACTTGGAGGTAGTTGCACATTGAATCCCTCCTTGTGAAGGCAGCTAAAACTAAGAGATCCCTCTACCTTGGAGGCACATGGCCAGATGAGATCCCTCTATATTGAAGGCACGTCGTCAGATGAGATCCCTCAATTTTGAGGCCCATGACTAGAAGAGATCCCTTCAATTAGAGGCACGTGGCTAGAATAGAATGAGATCCCTCCAAGACTAGAGGCACGTGGGTCCCTCATGTGAGTCTGGCAGACGACTACGGTGAAGCTGACGAGCTCACTCCAAGGCCAAGCTAACCCAAGGGCAGTAAAGGCTAAAGACTAAAGACTAAAGATTTGAAATATATGTAAGCACCCCACTCACATGAGGCACGGCATCGACCCAGCTAGTGTGAGTACAAGGGATAGAACTTACATGACGCATGGCACGACCTAGCTGGTATAAGTACTAAATGAAGGTCCCATATTCCTAAGGAACGTGACATGGCGATCACGCTTTGATGGGGTATGACATGGCGATTATATTCTGGAATATGGTATATAAAGATTTTATGATGAAAAAGAAAGATGAAGAAAGAAAAGCAAGTTTTATGTATATGCATGAATTCAAGTACAAGTTATATGCAAATGTTATGTTCCCAGTATATTAATACTATGTGTGTTATAATATGCTGCAGTTAATATCCATGGTATTATTCATGGATTAATTTTGTGTAGGCCTTCCCAAATGCCAAGTGTATGAGTAAAATAAACTTTGCTTCGGATAATATATTTTCGAACTATAAGAAATTAAACAGTTTGTATAGCATGTTTATCTTTTTCATAATAAACCGAAGCAAACTGCAGATGACATCGATGACATTATATATTTAGAGAATCCTACTGAGAATTTATAATTCTCACTCCTATTTCCGTGTGGTCTCCAGATAGTTCAAGAAGTTTCCGAAGACGGCTGAAGTTCTTTGTCGAGATAAGGTCATTCAGAATAATGAATAACTCAGAGTCTTGATCTCTTATGAAAGCGTAATCTTTGTCTTGGGAGGTGTTTCTGAGGAGGAAGGGACGAGGGGCAAAATTCTAAACGGGAATGCAGGGGGGGCGTGTCCCCACCCCCATAGATACCCATTGCCATCCCTACTACTAATGACAGTAGTTAGCTTGTGTGGTATATGAAAGATACATAGTATACTTATTTGTATGGGTGTCTTTATGCTTGTGTAATTTTGCGGTGTATGATTATTTAACTAGCATTTGGTGGGAGATTATCTAATTTAGGTGGGTTATTAAAATACTTTATAAACGGCTCTATCAATATCAATCGAGCGCAACATTATACACTTAGTGAAGTTAGTAGGCCATGGAGCATTCGAATGAAATTACGGATGCGATGCTTTATGTTTCTAAAAATTTGTAGTGCCTAAATTGGCTTTATGAGTACTATTATAGTATATCCGAATTCTCAAACTTACAGTGACTGAGGAGAACTTAGAAACCACGTGCAAAAGGATAAAAATTACTGCATTGAACTGTCTGAGTGAAATGTTTGCTTATCTTTCCGGAATCGGTTCGTATGCAACGAGGAAGTTAATTTATAGATTAATTATAATGCTAGAATAAAAGAACATGAAATGAATCGAGCGAAGCTCCACATCGTGGGGTGTTGTTACTGTTGCAATTATGCATGGTTCGAGTTGTACAATTACACTAATGCAATATGGAATTGTGTAACTAATTCTAATAGATTCTCCTTTGCAAATATATTTTCCCACGTCGAATCTTGCGCTTTGAGCTGTTGCATTGTACTAAAAAAAATAGAGAGAAAAAAAAAAAAAGGAAAAGAAAACAGAAGATCCCAGAATGTTCGATCATTTTCAGTCCCACTTCCAACCCAATCTATCTTCATAAGAAAAAATAACAAAACTGAAGGAGAACGACCTTCATTTTCGAGAGACAAAAAATAAAATAAAAAAAATAAGGATTCATTTTCTTTTTCCAATAGATCCCAATATGACAATTTGCAGACCATAGAAAACGATCCCAATCACCGAAATTGCAGCCACTTTTATGCAAGAACTAATACAATTATGCCGCGTCAAACTCGATCTTATCATGTTATCCGGGTCTTGATGGAAAGCATTCAATTCTCCTGAGAGGGAATAGTACCTTAGTGAGCTACCATCAATGAATGCACTTAAGGCGATACTTTGAATCAATGTTGCTGTGTGTTCAGGACTACCCTTAAAAGGGGTAATAATGCCCTCGTCAATAAGTATCTTTGCATCCTCCATTGACACGACCAAAAATTTTAACAAAAAGAAATACTCTGAGACATATGCTGACTTGTGACAATGGCGATACTCATATGCCATCAAGTTTCTCATGAGTATCTCTGTCATGTTGTCAACCTCAAGTATTCCCATACTTAGAACCCCTTCATGAAAATTCAATTCTAATGGAGATTTACCATTTATGCCCCTAAATGTCACACCAACTTGCGCAAGCTCGCTTATGCTGCACAGACGTCGCATTGTAGGCTCTGTTAGTTCGCCAGAACCAACCGACGGCGGTAACAGAAAGTAACGGAGAAGGTCGAGGAAATGACGATGCTCCATATCTCTAGGTTCTAAACTTTGAATGTTGTATCGATCAAAATATTTGAAAACCAACTCTGGGAACGGGATGCTTCCATTAATACCTGCAATATTATGTACTAATTCCAGAATAAACAGTGGCAGTTGGTTTTCGAGCTTTATTATATCATACTCGAGATCAATATCATATAAGCTCATGGAATTTGTAGAATTATCCGGCAGAAAATTTCGGACTAGGTGTTCCAATATGAAACCTGCATCACGCATCATCATTTCTGCCAACTGAATATCGTTGTCACATTGAATATGCTCTTTGTAACATACTGCGACATCTGATGCTCGCTCTGTGATTTCGGGAAGAGCATGCTCGGTGATTACACCGTTTCGAGCAAAAAAATGTGCGGAACATTCAATTTTGTATGCTTCCCCGCCTATTAGTCTTGGGTCCTGATGATGCAATGGACCAATTGCAAAGGTAACGGGAGTAAAGGCCCCGTTACTAATGTTACGAATACTATTCGGCACTAAATAAATGCATGCACTATCTGAAGTAGATTTACCAATGCATGCACTATCATCTGAAGTAGATTGACCAACGCATGCACTATCTGAAGTAGATTGTCCTTGGTCAGCATGCCGCAACAAAGGTTGTAATTCTATTTCCCTTCCTGAATAGTGGAAAAAAGACAAAATTCTGTTAAATGTTTTATAATCAATGAGAATAGTTTAAAGAAAAGGCAGATACTAAGAGCAACAAAAAATACGAAGGTTTTGTTCATAAAAAAAAAAAAGTTTTATTCTTTTAAAAAAAATTTATATGGATGACTTATATCTTAAGGGGTGGCAACGTTCAGAAGAATACGGACTTTTAATTAATGCATCAAGAAATCGTCACCATGCATCACTATCCTTGGTCTCTTTTCTTGCTTTGTCACCAATATGTTGTAAAATATCAGTAGCCAGGGTTGGCCAGAAAGGTGACCAACACTCTTCCCCTTGTGGTTGGTTTTATAGTAAGCATATTGTTTGTTTGAGTTTCCTTCAAAGAGGAGAGGTTAAAACACTTTTTTTTTTTTTGCCTGCAAACAGAAACCTTACTTGTTGCATAAGATTTAATTCACGTATCCTCATCAATTTGAAAAAGGAAAGATTCTTCTGCAACTGTTAGTATCATGGACTGCATTTCATTTACAATGACTGCCTAGCAAAAAGCAAAGGGGAATTTCCATGCATTCAAAGCAAGTGGAATTCTGTTTTTTTTTTTTTTTTTTTTTTGGTATTTTGTGGGTAACAAAATTAAACTCTGTGATCTTATAAAATCTACCCAAGTCCCTTACCATATGAATAATCCTAGTATCTTTCTCATAAGAAAGTATAATTGCTTTTTCCAATTTACCATAAAAAAAAAAAAACACTATAGTTCAAAGTATCTAGATTCTGAAACATCTGTTTTAGATATTATAGTATAATTTATGACAAACATACGCCCATGCCTGCTTGGAGTAACTTCTCACCACTAAAAAAAAAAAAAACAGTAATAATGATAATGATAAATACCAGTGGAATTACAAAGGAAATCCACCTGCAATAAATTTTTTTCGTATATACCCACCAAACACTATAAGAAAAATGCGCATTAACGGCAGAGAATTTTCGACGGACTCAAATTTTTTGGAAATTTTTTATGAATTTCACAAAGGATAAATTTGCGGTAGAATTTTAGGTGGACTATCTGTCGGAAATTGGTAAATAATAATAATAACAATTTGTGAATGCCATTTCTGATAGACAACGTTGGTGGAAATCAAAAAGAAAAAGGGGCATGTCCGCCCCAAAAAAAAAATGGGCGATAGAATTTCCAAGGAAAGCATGTCTGCCTTAAAAAAAAAAAAAAAAAAAAGAACTTTGCTTTTACGGCAGGTTGGTCACTCGAAACCAAAAAGAGAATTGGAGAAGGGAGTTCCGACGGATGTGGCCGCTGGAAAAATATTAATTTTGCTTTGTCGGCAACCTTGCCGCTGGAAATCATAAAAAAAAAAAAAAATTTGGTAAGGATTTCCGACAGACGTAGTTACCAAAAAAGAAAGATAGGATAACAATTTCTAGCGGAAGATATTACCGGGGGGAAAAAAATGAGAAAAGAAACGAAGAAGAAGTTGCACATATGTGTGTAACTATGCTGAGAAAGAATAGGTTACCTGTCATGAATGCTGAAGAAAGAGGGATAATGCTTGAAAAGATAGGGATTCTGAGAGAAAGTATGAAATAGTTTGGGAAATATAGGTGACAGAGAAGAAATGAGAAGATAGATAGCTCCTTATCCCTTCGTCGGATGCAGTGAAAAAGAAAATTAAGTCGCAAACCACCCAAAAAAAAAAAAAAAAAAGACATAAAGGCGATAACTTAGCGAACTTTTTTAAGCCAAACTAAACTTGGGTAAATGATTGACTAATTCTTCACAACATTTATCATCTTTTCACTGTTGTACACCGACTAATTCGCTTTCCTATTGTGGTGGATTGAATGTCGATGTGGATCTGCTTGCTTCACAGGTGCATTTATGAGATAATTACTAAGGGCAATTCTATGGCTAATAGCGGGAGCCAATTACCCTCTCGCGTGAAATGAACCAGTAAAATTATTCTATATGTCGTCAGCAGTAAAATAGAAAAAATTGAGGTAACTTTTTTAATAGGTGTGAATGATGTTGCTTTCCCTTATATCACCTATCTTTTCCCTCTTTGTAATATCATTTTTCTTCCAAATTTGGAACCCTATTTGTGGTTCAAATCATTTTGTTCCATTTTACCTATCATTTATCTCAATTTGTTTGGTAAGATGAAGATGGTGTAGGATGGATCGAAAATACAAAAGGCAAAATTGCTTAAAATATTGTTGCTCGTCTTTATTGCTCTCCTCCTGAATGAGTAATATTTCACACTACTATTTAAAGATGAGTAACTTGATAAATATGTGGCTCAAATATAATTGGACCACAAATCTTTATCATTCAAGATATGAGTAACTTGATAAATAGACGCAAATAGAACTGGATTACAATGCTCAATAATGGCCACTAAAGGTAGCTAAAATGGAAAGTAGCTAAACTAGAGCATAATAATATGGAGGAGGAGTCGCAATTTAGGGTTCCAATAGAGGAAGATGGGTGATATCAGAAAAGCAATACAGTTCACGCCCATTAGAAAAGTTATCTCAATTTTTTCTACTTTACCATTGATCCATGAAGCAATTTTATTGGCTCACGTGAAGCGAGCATTAGTGCCCGCGATTAGCCGTAGGCATGGAATGCACCAATTACTAATTGATTGAGAAGTTGGTCGTGGAATGATGTTCACTAAAGCTCGTTATCTGACATGTGACATCTAATATGGTAATGTAGCTCTCACTAGGTTCTCAAATCGTATCAAGCTCGTGAAGGAACTCACTGTCTGTTTTTCTCTTAAATAATATTAATAATTTTGTATTGACTTTCTTAATTAATGTTATTTTCGTGTGTCTAATATTTAGCTCTAGGATGCTCCCTTTATTAGGAATTGATAGTAGTGAAGAAGTGCAGATTTTATAACAGCCTTAAAATATGGCACTGTTGTTGATCTTGTGGTCTATAGTTATTTTCAATCTTGTTCTGTGTTCTCATAGTTAATGTTCACTGTTCAGTTGTGGTTATTTGTATCTCTGGTGTATATATATATATAGACTGTTCTTAATTGTAATTGTAGTAATTTCTTCATGCTTATCTTATAGAATGAAGATTGAAGATTGAAGGGTTCATAGTCATAGATTGAAGTAACAATTATTTTCACCAATACATGAAGTGCTTTTCATGAATGTCGCATTTCTTCCCTTGGGACACTAGCTCATATTATGCTGTGCGTTAGTTTTATGCCCTAGAGATAGCAAATTTTTCACTAAAGAGATTGATGCAAACTTTACCCTTGGCTGTTATTTGTCTTGGTATGTCAACTTCGATACATGTATGTTTTTAATTCATTTTCTTTTTGTGAGATCTTAACGTAACTACTTGTTTAATGATTTTTTTCCTTCATACACAGCCGGGCAGAGCTGTCCAATCTCTCTGTCTCAGGTTAGAGTTTCCCCTCATGGCTTTCTCAAAGTATATTTATATAAGTTTCTATTAATATGTGTTGTAATATTGTGAACTATCTGCCCGTCATAGCTTTCATGATAATGAGTAATTCCAGCCTGGCAATTTCCATTTTCTAATTTATGAGGAAACACTTTTGCAGGTTTTTTACTGTCACATTTTGTGGTAGAGAAATGTTATGTTGCCCATGGTTTGCAGACATATACGGTTGACACCATACAAAACTATCGCAAAACGACAAACTTGCCGTATAAAATGAGCATCATTGTATGAGTGTTTTATTTTGTAGCTGTGCATCTTATCTCTCCCGCGCAGAGTCATTTTTTATTTTGTTTTCCCCCGCAAAGAGAAAAAAGGAACCTAGTACACCATCCTCAACCGTGGCCATACTACAGTGCAATTCTCTCCTTCTCAACAAAGTCTGTAACCCCAGAAGAAGGAGATTTTTATTGCACCCCGTTTTCTCACCCACCCATTTCATCTCAAATCTTGGCACTTCAATTTTCACAAGTTCTGGTACATTGAAGGCCTCAACTTCCAGGTAACTTTGTGTGTCTATCTAATTTCCTCATGGTCAAAATTTTTACTGTTTCCATTTAGTTTAAAGTGTGAACTTGGAGGAGTGATTAATCAAAGGTAGTGTTTCATTGGCAAGTGGGGTGGGACTGTTTCTGCTATTGTGTCAGAAGAGAACGCAGTTGGGTCGAGTTTCTGTGCAACTGATGTCTTCAAATTGACATATTTAGAGGTGGGTTTTGTGGTTCGTACCTTTAAGTTGCATTAATTTTGATTATTTTCCACTTTCCTTTGACATAGGAAAAGTGTTGCTTTCAGGGAAATAGTTGGCTGTGGAATGTGGGAGGGGTAAACGTATTGGTTGATCCAATTTTGGTGGGTAGCTTGGATTTTGGAATACCTTGGCTATATGATGCTGCTAAGAAAGTGTTAAAAGAAGTTCCAAGTATCTTTTCATGGATGTTAGCAACTTACTGATTCCTTCTTTGTTATGCATTTTTGTCTTCTTTCTGTTCTTCAAATTTACAGTGTGGGAACTCATGAGTTTGCTCTCATAGGTGTATATGCTCCTGTAGTGCAGCTCAGTGATCTTCCAAAAATCGATTGCTTACTCATCACACAAAGCCTTGATGGTCACTGCCATTTGAAGACCTTAAAGCCTTTCTCTCAAAAATCTCCAAATGTTAGAGTTATAGCTATTCCTAATGCCAAAAAGTTGCTGGATACTCTTTTCAGAAGTGTAAATATGCGTTCCTTACCATTCTTCTGTTGGGATAGTGTAAACTCTAGCATGTATGTTTGAATTTGAATATTTGCCTTACTTCATCTTGGTATGCCTAACCTATATAGTTGGGTTGGATATAAAACCTGGTCTGAGGATTTTCATTGATACTAATGTATTTGGTGAATTATATGGTTGTACTAAGGTGGTTTAAATTGTTCTTAAATAGAGCATTAATTATCATGGCCCTCATTTATTATGCATTGTGGAGGTACTTCAATGCAAGCATGTTGATATAGAAGTGCTGCTTAGTGTTCCTTCTTCAAAATTAAGAATAACTGTTGGATTTAGAACATTACACCTTTGAATGAAAATCTTACTATTTCTATCATGCTTATTTTCAAAACAGTAATTTTTTTTAAACTTTTTTCCTTTTGCATTTCCTTTATCCTATGGATTCTTTTGCATCGGAGGTATTCACTATGTTGCATGGAAACTATCTAGTTACAACTTAGGTCCAACTCACGTAGTTGTGTCATCTGCTAGTGATAAATGGTATTAACATTTATTGGCTAAATTTTAGAAATTTGGTGCTACGAGTCTATCAGGTTATACAAGGTGTTTGGATAGGTTATTAAAGAAGAAGCGCAGTTTAATAGTTTCCTCATTCTACCATTATATGTTCTAAACTAAATAAACCAATATAAATAAATTAGTGTTCTGAACTAATATAATTTTAAATAGCAGATGCTTAATAGGTTTGAATGGTGGGCCATGGCTTATGCTGTACTTAAAGTTATTGGTTGACCAAATGCCATTTACTTGGATTGTTTGGTGATAAATGATCATATACTAATTAGCGTTTGGGAGGAAACTGGACATGAGTATGCTGGTGGGGATATGCTCGAACCGTATGAATATGATATTCCTATCTTGTTTCTGGTCTTGGTTGTATTCCCTTTGGTGGTTTATATCTTACTTTAACTTGCTACTCCAGATGCAAGTCTGTTAGATATTGGTAATTCTTTTAACCAATTGTATTTGCAAATCTGTTTTTCATTTTCCCTTGTCAATTTCTAAATTACATTATGTGGAAGCATGCTTTGAACACTTGGAATATCTGCCTAAGGAATAATGACAAATGTCTGGAACCTAGATGTATAGTTTTATACTCTGCCAATTTAAAAGTAAATTACACTATGGGTCTTGCACAGTTAGTTCAGACGAGTAATATCCACATAGTTTTGTTAACAGTTGTGAATATACACATGGCTATGAAAATTTGTACTTGTATAGAAATGATCTCAAATAATTTTTAGATAGGTTGCATTATTGGCACTTAGCTCAAATAGTTTTTACATAGGTTGCCTTATTGGTAGTTAACTAATAGAAATGAAATGGAACTAGATAATCTTGTTATTCATGTTACTGTATTTATCCTACAAGTCTTTCAGAGTATTTTTTTTTCTTTGTGTTTTGTTTTTGTTGTGTTCTTGTATGTTCTTTTAATGATTTCTTCTTCAATATATAATTATTGAGTAAAATGTTGTTCTTTACCTTATATTATTTCTCAAAATTTGAGCTATAAGTGGTTTGTAGCTCTGGGAATTGTCAAATAATCCACTGCAAGAAAATTCACAAGCAAGAATGCCAGCAATTGGAAACTCAAAAATCAAGCTCACTTCCTCTGGCTATTTTAGTTGACGAATTTAGTCATGAGAGTGGCTTTTATGAAAATTTTAACACCCAGTTTGTTGATGACATTTTGAAGCAGACTCCAAGGGAGAGTGTTACTTTGGATAATTTGGTTCACCCTGTAAGAAGAACTGGTGCTCCTGTTGCATCTGATTTTTCCTTATACAGTAATTCTCAACCCTCCACTTTGGAGACAAGAAATTCCTATAAATGCAACAGAGAAACAAGGAGAAGAGATAATGGATCTATGCATAATTCATTTATTGAATCTTCTGAATATAACATTACCCATTCTCCCTCTTTGAGTGTGGTATCAAAGGATGCATTTATGAGACAGAAGGTTTACTTGTTTTACTTTGGCATCCAATTGGAATACATTTTATAAACTAATCAATATTAGATCTCTTATTATGATCTTAAACTGTTGTTGCAATCAATGAATAATTAGTATTTTGTGTTGGAGGAAGAAACATAAAGAAAACTCAATGCTAGTGGCTTTGGAGTTTATACTAGTGGACAAGATGCATCAAGAAACACAATCCATGAGGATGATAACTGTCAAAGTCAATATGGAAATGGATATGTACCAAGAAACAACTATGGACACTCAAGTGTGTCAAGTGCAGCAAACAATGATGAAAGTGTAGATGAATTTCAAAAAGATAATGCTACCAACAGAGGAAATGTAGTCAACGGAGGAAATTATCATTCTGATGAAGCAGCACAATATGAATGCTCTTCTGAGATTATTATTAAAGGAAGCGTGAAGGCTAAAAAGATATCACATCCTTGCAAGACCAAGTGTTCTAAATCACCAAAGCCAACATTAAAGATATCAACGGACTTTTGTTGCTTAGAAAAAGAAGGGAAAGTTGCAGATGAACAAAGTTAGTGCGAAAGATTTTTGGTTTTCACATTTTAATATTAATGTAAATGACTTGTATAATCTGAGTTCAGTAATGATTCCATGTTAAGGTGTTGCCCTTTTGTCACCATTATTTTTTAAAAACTATAAATCTATGTTCATTACACATGGGAAGTAAGCAGCAAAGCCTAGATGAGGACCTGCACTTGGTTGGTAACTTGACCCAAAAAGTTAGTAACTTTAGTTCAATAAGCTAGTAACTTTTGTAAAAAGCTGGTAACTTATCAGTTAGTTTATGTCTTGATCCTATTGGCCTTAGGAATGGGTTAGTGCATCCAAACCACACTCATTCATGCTACATTGGTAGGGAAGCCTCATCCCCATGTGGGAAGTAAGTAGCAAAGCCTAAGTGAGGACCTACACTTGGTTGGTAACTTGACTCAAAAAGCGGGTAACTTTAGTTCAATAAGCTAGTAACTTTTTCCAAAAGCTGGTAACTTATCAGTTAGTTGATGTCTTGATTCTATTGGCCTCGGGAATGGATTGGTGGATACAAACCACACTCATTCATGCTAGATTGGTAGGGAAAACCTCATCCCCATGTGGGGAGTGAGTAGCAAAGCCTAAGTGAGGACCTACACTTGGTTGGTAACTTGACTCAAAAAGCTAGTAACTTTAGTTCAATAAGCTAGTAACTTTTTCCAAAAACTGGTAACTTATCAATTAGTTGATGTCTTGGTTCTATTGGCCTTGGGAATGGGTTGGTGCATCCAAACCACACTCATTCATGTTAGATTGGTAGGGAGCCTCATCCCCACATGAAGAGTAAGTACCAAAGCCTAAGTGAGCACCTACACTTGGTTGGTAACTTGACCTAAAAAGCTGGTAATTTTAGTTCAATAAGCTAGTAACTTTTGCCAAAAACTGGTAACTTATCAGTTAGTTGATATCTTGGTTCTATTGGCCTTGGGAATGGATTGGTGCATACAAATCACACTCATTCATGCTAGATTGGTAAAGGAAGCCTCATCCGCATGTGGGTAGTGAGTAGCAAAGCCTAAGTGAGGACCTGCACTTGGTTGGTAACTTGACTTAAAAAACTGGTAATTTTAGTTCAATAAGCTAGTAACTTTTGCCAAAAACTGGTAACTTATCAGTTAGTTGATATCTTGGTTCTATTGGCCTTGGGAATGGATTGATGCATACAAATCACACTCATTCATGCTAGATTGGTAAAGGAAGCCTCATCCACATGTGGGTAGTGAGTAGTAAAGCCTAAGTGAGAACCTGCACTTGGTTGGTAACTTGACTCAAAAAGCTGGTAACTTTAGTTCAATAAACTAGTAACTTTTGTAAAAAGCTAGTAACTTATTAGTTAGTTGCTGTCTTGGTTTTATTGGCCTCAGGAATGGATTGGTGCATTATAACTACTCTTTAACATAGCAAATAAATTAAACATGCAATGTACGAACCCACTACAAGATACCAACAAATGCTTCATAAATGAGATTCAGGCCTCAAACTGTCTCATAAATGAGATTTTAACACTACTCACAACACATTAAGAGAACTTTGTATCATTTTTTGCATGAAAGAGCACAAAAATAATGGATCATTTGGTCATCAATTTGCAACACTTGTAAAAGGAACCCATAATGCAATAGCAAGATGCTGAATTTCTTGCATTATGAATCCCAAAAACAACATAATGCAATGAAGACCGACACAGTGGCAATTCTTTTCATAAATACGTCAAAGAGAACTTAACACAAGTGAACATAGTAAGACTAATCAAATGTAAAGAGCTTGCCAAGTAGTCACTTCAAGGTCAGAGATACAAACAGCAAGTGTCCGTATCGATCCACCTCATTATTGCTTTTCCTAATAGCTTAAACAAAAGAAACGAACTTTTTTCTATCATATTCACAACTTGAAATGCATGAAGTAAACCAATTTTTTAAAATACAGCCATTAGTACAGTGTGCAGTGAAAATTAGCACAACTCATAGTTACTTGATACACAAATCAAAAAGTAACCAAGACTAACACACTTTTCATTTTTTTCAAGTAATTACTCCTATACATACATTGATTGGATAAAAACAAAGTCAAATAACAATAATACATTGACTGCATAAAAACAAAGTCAAATAACAATAAGTACATTGATTGGAAAAAAACTAAACTAAGTTTGAGAGACATAGTCATTCCATATTTGTCTAGCAATGCTATCTCTCATTCTTTCTGATTCTACACCATTAATGTCTGTATGCACTGTTCTTGCATGTTCAAGTTGAAGCTCTCTTTGCATAAGCTCTTTATCAACTTCACAAGTATTTATTTGTGCTCTGCTTCCAATTGGGCATTGGACCAGTGAGATAGTTTCTTGTTAAGTATGTAAGTAAATAATAAACCATATAGAAACTTAGCAAAATTCCATAAACCAAATAGCAATTCCCAGCGGCTAGCTAATAAACTTACATAAACTAAAAGCTGGATGTTGTAAATCGTTAACAAAAATTTCACTATTGGAGAGAACTTAAAGGGATAAAATTTTAAAAAACACAACATTCAACAACATGCTTCAAAACAACAATATTGGATGAAGTTTTTTCTTCCTCCAGTGAATCTTTACCCATTAGGCACTAAAAAACAAGAAAGCGAAACAACAATAAAAAATAAATAAAATGGTTGAGATGCCCTGTGGAGGAAGAATTTTCTTCCTCCATGAGCAGTGCAGAAAATCTTTTGTCCAGCTCACTAGTTTCATGTTTTAATATTTATTGTATATGTACAATTTCTTTCTCCTGAGATTAAAGAGGCAGTCTTCCATTTTCACTTTAATGATTTGGTTAGCTCAAACTCATGTTACTTATCTGAAAGTTAAGAGCCACACCACATCTTTGGCAACACCCCCTCCCCCAAAAAATCACATGTTTATATGCATATCTTTTTGGTAAATTGAAGAACCAAATGGAAAAGTCAACTAAACAATTTAGCTCAAATTAGATACAAATTCTAGAGAGATTTTACACTAACTAAGTTCTATCTGATTATGAATGATCTTAAAATCGCCACGACAAGTATCCTTTCCAACATCTCTTTCTTTCACTTTCTCACTTTAAAAATATACTTTAAAGAGCCTCATTTTTCCCCTAAATACAATAACAATACCATGTTATGAGAATTACACTTCTTTTCTTTTTTGTACAAATCTACAAATATTGCACAGAAGTAATGTATGTGTTTTCTCCAACCAAGTTAGAGTCATCTTATTTTAAAAAATAAAAAAATGACGGCATCCGCGTACGACAATTGCTTGTTACTTGCACCCTCAAACTCACTTTTGATAATGTAGTTTTCTAATTGATTATATACACTGTCAACATCAAATTATAGTTGCATCCTATAATATCTACCATTATATTGTGGCCATATACAACAAAATGCCACTTGCACCAACTTCAAATATGATTTCTTAATCCACAAAGGCAAGACATACAACTTTCTCTCTTCCTTAAGTTGGGACTAGATATGAAATTCCAAAAGTAATAAGAAATACATCCAAAATTCAAAATTCCTTTCTAAACACCAAACACCAACACTAGAAAATTTAGACTTTGAGGACTAATGAATTTTTCAAGCTTATCATTCATATACAACAAGGAAAATCTATCTCCAACTCTGATACTTATGTTGTAGTAGCTATGATCATAAGAATGCTGCATGCAACAGTAGCTATTATCTAAGAAGAAAGGTGGTATATGAGGCTGCTGATGTATAAAGTGCATAAAGAAAGTTATGCAGGTAGGGTGGAATTGGTGTTTTTGGCATATAGACTAGCAATCAATATTTTAGTAATGCAATATAGCTTTAGCTTTAACTTCTCCACTTTTCTATGATAAGTATCTTTCCTAGTTTCCTTTTCTTTTCTGTCTTTGCCTTTCTGGTTAGCACGTGAGATGAGATACTATGGTACTCACAAATTAATAATAGCAACAGTAGCATCCGTGACAAAATAATACCATTTTATGCAAACTACAATATATAACTAGAATTAAATTGACATTGGCATTCCCCATTTTTAGCCATATTCAAGAGGGTTTTTAGGTTCACTGATTAGTAGTAGCAAAGAAGAAACAAGGACAAGATATATTTCTTTACACATATAACACAAGCACACTAGAGAAAAAATAAGATAAAGCTAACCTCTATGCAAGACCTTTTCTGTCAAATGAAAATAATAGTACAAACAAGCCAAAATAAGTGTGATGAGGAGAGAAAACTTTATGCAGGGCCTTTGCTAGATTGCTAGTAGTAGTAAAGTTATATAATATTTAACAGGCAATTAATCTGTAGCCCACAAATTTATGCATTCACAAGTCACACAAACAAGAGTTCTAGTTGAACTGAGCTTTTCACCAACTCAGTTATGATCACTATCTGAAACAAGTAAAATTATTATATGTATAGGGCAGTCAATACTTAACAGCAGAATAAAATTACAAAAGCATAGCAAAAAGATAATTCAACAAGAACAAGAGAAGAATTCTTTGTAGACCATATTAACCATAAAATTCCAAGCATAGAATATCAATAAGCTAAGCCAACATCAACATGAACCTCTAACAACTCATTACCAAAATTGCAAGCTTCCTCTCCTGAAATAATGTGCCCCTAACTGATAGTTTATAAACTTTATCACATAATCATAACATTATGTTTTCATATGATTACATAGAAAATCAAATTTTGTCAAAGCCAAAGGATAATATCGAATCTTTGAATAGTATAAATTCCAAACAACTCACTAAATATTCCTTTTGATCAAATAATCTTTGAAAGTTGAAATAAAACATATGACCGACACATAAAGTAAGAAAAGAAAATTCCAAAAACCATCAGAATTGGAGACACACGTGAACACTCCTATCCAAGGTTTATCATGTATGTTTAATACTAAAAGGAGCATGGGAGATAATAGAATAGCAGAATTACTGCCCTGCGAAACTTCTTGATTAAGGTCATGGGCTTTTTGGTGAGACCTCTCTGGAACCTTCTACGGGCACTGGCACTGAAGAGCTTGACGAGTTCATCGATGGACATGTTGAGAAGGGCATCCAAATTGATGCCCCTGAAATTGAACTTCTTCAACGTTCTCTTCTTTGGCCGCTCCCTTGCAACGTCAGCTTCCACATTTACCTGCAAATGCAATCAACGCACGCAAATATCAAAAGCGCACAAAAATGGTTACAGAAGGAGAATGATGACGGTGTGAGTAAGGGTCAAGCTATGCTCACCATCATTGAAAAACGAAATCGGCATAACAACCCTCTCTTGGATGAGTTGATGATGCAAAGTGTTGTTGCCTACCACTACAATTTTGCAGAACAAGAAGAAGAAAATTGGAAGAGTTTTGGAGGAAAGGGGAACAAAAGTTGTGGAGGGAAAGAGAGAAAAGAATGGGTCTTTGGTGGAAAAGAGTGGCTTTTTTATTTTTCTTTTGAAAATTAAATGCTATACCACCCTACATCCACCATATACGAGTGCACCATAACTACTCTCTTCCTCTATTGATTTTTGTCATTTACCCACTAATTTATACAGTGTTCATCGTATATGTCGAAGGGGCAGTGGGCCAAATAACAGGACTCTTTGTGGTAATTTCACGTTCCACATTAATTTTGCGAGGGATAAAATGATATTGTGTAAGCTCTGAGAGCTAAGCACCAAAATTGAACAACTAAAAAGAGCTTCCTACTAAGAACATGGACAACATAGACTAGCATTTATGCCATGTGATTTGACCTTTTATTTTGACTTCAGGCATGGTTGATATTGTGCCTTGCTAATGTTCTGTCAATTTTGATGATTGGAAATATATATTTACTGTTTGGATATATTTACAATCAAACTGAATAATTGCAAGAAATGGGAAGGCTGGAAGCCAGTTAAAAAAAGAGTCACTTTTCTAGAAAAGTCATTTGAGGAGCCGTAGCAAAATGAGCCATGCACTAAGATAGAACTCTCAAAATTTTTGTATCATGCCATTCCTGATCAGAGAAAGTTGCTTGCTTTCTCTCTCCAATTAATCAATTTTTACTCGCTTCATATAGGCGGTCATGTGGTATGAAAGCAGTTATATGTAACATATACTTGATAGTGACATTTGTCACTTTTCATTTCCATGTAAAGAATTCTGTAATTCCGCTTATCAATTTCCAAGTATTGGTTTTGAATGGCAGTACATGAGAGAGAGAGAAAAAAAATTAAAAAGAAAAAAGAAAGAAGGCCCCGGACCCCCCGGGCGGGAGTGACTGTACAATTATCATTAATTTCAATAAGGAGACTACTGGACATTGTTCCACCTTCGTCCATGAAAACATAGGAGGCTGGTAAAACTAGAACACAACCTCCCTCTATT
Source organism: Pterocarpus macrocarpus (assembly GCA_031439585.1). Classification (NCBI taxonomy): domain Eukaryota; kingdom Viridiplantae; phylum Streptophyta; class Magnoliopsida; order Fabales; family Fabaceae; genus Pterocarpus; species Pterocarpus macrocarpus. The sequence continues at coordinate 46,528,318 of CM062514.1, forward strand.
ATTGGCTATAATCAGCTCACTTTTCATAGAAGTATGGCCTTCTCTTAGACGGTCTCCCGGCATCAAAGGAGCAGTATACGCTGCACCATCCAACCGTCGCGATGCGATGGTTAATCAATTCAATTAAGTGGGTAGAACCATGATAAAATTTCTTACCCTCTTCTGACCCCATCCCTATTGCCTCTCTCCCCGATTGCGACCTAGAACTCTATTCCACCGCACTTCTTTGATCCCTTCCCACCTGTTGGATGAAAAATGCAATCGGCTAACTTTCTTAGAAGAAGCTCATCCAAAAAGCAAACTCTCAAAGATTACCAATGCTCAGACGATTAATGCCAACGAGGGTACTCTACTCCTTAGCAAATAGACTCCTCAAAAAGTTCATGGGAGCAAGCTTTTGAGCAAGATCGGTAAATAAAGAACTGAATAGAAACTTGAACTTTTATTAATTAACCATGAGTTCATATAAGACCTTGAAGATTGAAAAAGAAACTAAAAAAGTAACATATAGCTAAAAGGGAAACTAAAAGAGAAATAAAAGTTTATAATTAAAATGACATAATGTGTGTTGATCTGAGTCCTCCTTTTCTTTTGTGTAAACATGAGCTTTTATAAGTTTCCTGAAATTTCGCCATTTCCTCAAGTCATGCATGTAATGGCCTTTGACTTAATGCCCATGTACCCATGTTCTTGATAGTGGTAACCATCGCTCCTTAAACCATCAGTCTCCAACTATCTTCCTTTTTTGGCCATTCTTTTTTGACCATTGGGCTTATCTACTTTCGTCAGCTCATTCTCTCTTCACTTGATGCTCCTTTCTTAGCCATATTTTCCATGCTTCAGCTGATGAAGGCTAACCCAACACCTATCTTGTCAGACCTAATTCTAACTTTTTCAAAGCCTAATCTTTGGTTATCTACTAGCCCATTTTCTAGTGCAAACATATGCCCCCCATACATTACCTAGCTATTTAGTTAACGACTATTTTACTCAGCTAGGTAATGTATTAAAGATTATTACCATTACTGTTCACTGCACTCAACATCTGTTTGCTTTATTCTCACGATTCAGTTTCTCACTTCTTTCTTTCTTAACAACCTTTCAAAGCATTTGTGCAAATTTCAAGTTTCTATCATCCTTTAATCTTTTCTTGTTCTTCACCTAATCCAATGTCTTCTGAACGCTTTAATTCTGAGAACCCTAGCAGCTCACCCATTTGAGTTCCATCCGAGAGTTCGTCTTCCTCAAGCTCTGAGAGCTCTTCGACTTCCTCGTCTTTGATTCATCACACCATTCAACCGATAGAATCCAAGAGCCTGCTCGAACTCTTAAAGCTCTTGCTGGCAAGACGAAATCAATTCCTATGGCTTCTTTATCTCATCCAGCTAAGGATTTTTCCTTAGAAGATGAGCTTGGGGCAGAGACCCTAATTGCGCATGATCAAGACCATGGCATATATATTTTGGGTCTGATTTGCACTAAATGTTCACTCTTTTCTCATATTACAGAAGCTTTCATTATCCTGGATGGTTTTCAACTTCCCATTGCTAAAGATTGGTTTTCTATCTCCTTTTCGTCCCAAAGAGCTTCGCGGCTAGCCTAAACCAAATGATGATTATCTAGACTGGTTAGATAGGGTGGCGGGTCAATGGGCAAGAGAATGGAAGACATGGGCCATGTATGATATCGTTATGTTCTCAAAAAAAAGTTTTTCTCCCAACATTGATAAGTTTCTTTCCTTTCTCAGCCTCTAGAATACAGCTATCAACGCTTTTGTATTCCTATTTGGAATAATGTCACCCACACTGTTCGATGTTGCCATTATGCTGGGGCTGTCGATTGTTGGAGAAGACATTCCTCCTTTTTATGATGACAATTTTGAGGATCTCGGCTGCCCTGTTTCCAAAGAGAATGTAGCTTACAGTAAATATCTGAAGGAACATAAATAGGATCATGGCGGCTGTGAACAAATCTGAGCACAATGCCTTCCTCTTCTATTGGCTGTGTAAGTTTTTTATTTGCAATAAATCATTAGCCATGGTCAATGAATTCTCCTATAACGTCTCGGCTATCATATCTGGGAAGCCGATGAACCTAGGAGCTCTATTCCTTTCTTCCTTTTACAAAGGCTTAAAGCTGTGGGTTGGGCCGACATGGTTTCTCTTCTTATGGATAAATGAATACTTCCCAGAATTGTATCGAGATTGCGGTCTTGTGGCTGCACTAGTTCGGGATGTTTCTACTTATAGTCTTCGACATGCAACTATCCCGATTTCCACATTCTCTGCTTTTTAGATTGCAGATCGTCTCTTCAAAATGCTGCCTCAAAGGTACTTAGAAGTCTACCTTTTCCTTGAGCATTCATATGGACCAGCTTGGGCTCAGCTGGATATGTTAACAGCTTCAGATGAGGAATTGGTCGAGGTTGCTCCCAATTAGAGCAGTGCATTGATTGGCAGAGATTTGTTGAATGGAGTTTGTCCGAATACACATTTTAACAAGATCTCGGCTGAGGTATATAATCCCAACTATTTTGCTCAGCAATTTGGTTTGCTCCAAGGTATTCTAGCACCATATCAATTAGTAGTGAGCTGGGAGAATAGGCCCTCCCTTCTTTCTCTTAGAGTAAATCAGCTGGTCTCATCCAACCACAATAAATTGGATCAATTCCAATTTTGTCCTTTTGTGGTTATCCTTGGGACTTCCTCCGCATATACCACTTGGTGGCAGTCTCTTATCAAGAGCCTTCCCTTTTACTCTTGATCATTATCTCTCCAAATTAATTAGAGGCAGCCGTGATAGATCCTTTCACTCTCATTGGCCGATTTTGCCACCTACTGGGATCAAACCATTACCTTAACCCATTTCATTAGCTATCCAAGGTAATCACCTCATCCCTGTGCTTACTCATAGTTTTCTTCCATAATCAATTTAACACATAGGTTGCAGGATCACAAATTGTGGATGTAGAGGCTCATGTATCTCCTCCGTCACGTCATAAAACTCTAGTGAAGAAAAGCCCCAGAACTTTATCTCGGCTTCCCCTCTCAGGATTGCCGCTCTAGCCGCAGTTGCTTCAAGAGATACTTCCCTTTTAAGGGTATGCAACTCTCTTCCTCCTAGTATACCGAAATCCATAACCAAGTCCTTGAAAAGGAAGACTATCATACCAGATTATGAGGAGGAGGAAGAAGAAGAATGCCCGTTAAAGAAGCGGCCCAGAGGTATTCCTCGGCCTCAGCCTCCATTAGCTCCGACTTCAGTTGATCCTCAAGACTAGATACAGCAGCTTGAGCCAAATAAGCCTGCCGCAGCTAATCCTGCTGCCCGATCTCCTCTTCCTCCTTCAGTTGATGTTAATTCTTTTGATAACCAGCCTATCATCCAGCCACAGAGACTTATGCATGCGAGCCAAGCAGCTCATCTCAGCAGCCTCTAACCCCTTCCTCTTTGATTCCTGATGAGGAGTTGGAAGTGTATTTCAGTGCTCCAATTATTCAACCTCCAAGCACTTCGTCATCACTAGTGTAGCGGCATCTTGAGATCATTGAGGAAGAATTATAAAATCCTTTTCCTCTAGATCTCGCGGCCTCAGCTAGATTGGAACATTCTCTTTTGAAGGTGTCCGAATATCAAGGAGCTGAGGTACTTGCTTCATGTCGTCAGGTGTGTACTGACATTGCTCTAACTTTCTTGGATACTGTTTCAGACTATTATAGGTTCAAATCCCGCCAAGATGATGGCCTTAAAGCTTTGGAGGAATTGGCATCTCTCAAAACACAGAAGAATGCTTACTTGTCCCAATATCACACTGTAAAATCCAGCCAAGACCAGGATTGTACCTCTTGTTGAGAAGCAAAAACTATTGGAGCATGCAATTGAAGTATTCAATAATGGCTTAGCCGAGGTTGAGTCTTCATGGGTTTCCTTGTTCTAGAAATTTCAACCAACTCGGCTACCTTCTCCTGCAAGTATTTATATCACCCGTCCTACTCACATATTTGTATATTCTTCATGATTTATCATTTCATACTTCTCACTGGCATTTAACAGAAACAGCTCCAGCCTGTAGTTCAGCTATTATTCTTTATATGGGTGAGGTATCAGCTTTCCCAATCCCAGAGCTTAGACAAGAAGACTTACAAGGCAACATTCTAGCTGCTGTGGGGGATGCTCTAACCACACTCTTGGAAAAAGTACTAGCTGCAGAGGTGGTTGCCAAGTCTACTATAGATCAGTCAGCTAAAGTAAGGGAGCAAGCTAACTCAATCAACATAAAAAGGACTCCAAAGTAAATGGGTTCCCAAACTACTCCAAAGTGCATTTGACAGGTAGATTAGCAAATTCGGTCACCAAAAGGATATTGATGAATAATTGAAGCTAATGAAATAGATTGAAACTTAAACAAGCTGAAAGTAAATAAAATGCTGTAAACGAAATGCAATAAAAAAATGCTGTAAAGCGCTGAAATGTAAAGGCAAGGAAAATAAACTTCACAAAACATAAAGATAGATATAAAAGAAACTTGTGTTTGATCCATTTGTTTAGAGGATGGGTTTACAAATTGTGCTAAAGGCTATTTATACACATACAAAACTTAATAGTTATCCTAAGGCATCTATTAACCATGTTCTCACACAAACATGGTCAGCAAACTACGTCCTGGTAACTGCCCCGTAATCGTCTTCCATGTTTTCCTTGAGTGCACTCTTCTTTGTGTATGGTAATTGCTTAAACCACTCTTTACCTTTTATCTATCTCCCCACTTTCTGAATTAGAAACCGCCTTCCTCTATTGCTTCTACCTTCCAAGGAGTGATCACAAACTTGGTCAAACTCTTACTCTCAGCTACTAAAGCACATTCTTTCTCCAACCAAAGCCCAGAACTAATATGGATTACCAGTTGTCAGCAATGCCCAAAGCCTAATAGGAAATTCATGCCCTCAGCTTATGGCTACCGTCAACTGTCAGCCGATGGCTATTGACTAATGGCTAAATCAGCCTTGGACTATCGGTTGGAACTCTGTCAAGCCTCAACATATGTGAATAAGAGTTCCTATAGGTGGCTACACCTAGTTAGAATCCTAATCATAAAAGGCAAGGCAAATTAGCTGAGGCAAAATAGAACAATGGCCAAAATAATATCGAAATAGCCATTTTTTAGACCCAAAACGGCCTCAACCGGCCCAGCCTCAATTGCCGCGTCGACACTCTCATCTTGGGCTTTCTATAGATATGTAATGATGATTATTTTGATACCAGGATCTCAACCGGTGGCTAAATTGAAGTTTGGCCGAGCATTTTGGCCTATGTCAATCAATTTAAGCCAAGCAACATGTTCTGTGCCGCCCGTCAGTCATTCGCCTATGCTTTGGCTAACTACTATCGGCTATAAGCTAAACCTGACTGAATACTACCTTATCCGGCTATTTATCCTCGGTTGATATCCATCCTTAGCTAGCTGCAATTTTTTGGTGCCAACACCACCTCACCTCTTCTTAAGATTGTGTCTTAAGATTATGTTTGGAATGATTAAAAATAGAATTGATTTAATTCAATTTGTATTTAAATTTTAAAATCAAATTAATTTCTATCAAATTCTTTCAATTTTGATACAATTTCAAATACAAAATAATTAAATTTCATGGGAATTAAAAATCAATTCATTTCTTATTTTTAAAACACTCAAATACAAGATTTGATTTCCAAATCAAATTATTTCCATTTTTTTTTACATTCCAAAGACACTCTAAATTCTTTTTGTTTCTGGTTTCTTCTTCCCCCAGTTATCATCACCCCTATCTCCCGACATTCAACCATACTAGCATAGTTCTCGATGGAATAGTAAAATTTTTTCTTGGAATACCTAAAAATTTTTTAATTAAGAAAAAACAACATCATTAACAAAAACAATAAAAGTTAGTTAGTTAATTAAGGTTGTAGCAACTCAAAAAATGTCTTCAAAGTTGTGGTTTTGATGTCACCCCATGACACCATATGCATGTATTTAGCATATCCAGAAAGCAAGTTCTCAGTTTTTTTGATCAATGGTTGGGAATAGTGCTTAAAAAGTGATTGGGAATGGGAGAAGAAATGAATAATGGAGAGAGAATGTGTTGAAGAAAAGAACAAAAAGGTGTGCATTTGATTTGAAAAGAGAGAGAGAGAGAGATAGAAAGGGATGAGTGAGAGGCATGGAGGTTGGAGATGGTGGAGTTGGAAAGGAGGAGAAATTTTACTATGGAGGTTGGAGATGGTGGAGTTGGAACGGAGGAGAAATTCTACTATGATTCACCATAATTGATTGTAAATAAACCATGGCATCTTTGCTGTTGGATGGCACGGTACATGGTGCATCATTTTTTTTACAAGGTGCACCACAGTATGTGCCAAGAAGTAAACATCATATTTCTCAGATATCATCATATTTTATACTTTTTGCTCCAAAATAGTTTGATATTGGAATACCAGCGCCGTCCACTATCTTCTTAACTATGGTGCTTAATGCACCTTGTTATCTAAAGATCAAGATTCGTTGGCAATATGATATACCATCTTTAGGTATATCATAATAAAACTTTCATCATTCTTTTTCCTTCCACTCCACCCATGCCCAAACCTACCCCTTTCTTCCTCAAACCCTCTCCTTTACCATCTATTATGGCATCACTAACATCATCAACAGCACCACTGCCATTAACTCCGGCAACTCCAACACCAATAGTAACTCAAGCATAGAGCTAGGGACATTCCTAGCCATTGTTAATACCATTGTGTATACATACTCTGCCAACCAACAAACAAAATTAAGATCATTAGTCACTAAAATAGGATGGCATCTTGTTGAATTATGATCCATTGTAAGATTAAATATTCCAAGGATCAATGGTCACAACATTTAGAGAGCAAATTTAGTGCAACATCAATCTAGATGAAAGCATAAGCCCCTTTTCAAACAAAGAGAACCAAGCTCCAAAAGTAGCCCAAGAACACAAGTTGTGAAGAAAGCCTTTTGGCAATCGCCATGAGGTGCCATTCTATGTAACAGGGGGCCGATGATCTGGTGGAGCATGGCATCATCGAACTTGCTGATGCCATTAGCTAGTTAAATCAACCTGCAATACTTGTTAAATCAACCCCGCGGACAATGAACACTAGTGAAGTCTGATGATGTGTCGAGGATATAGCCAAAGGGTGGAATAGTCCATCATCTACCCTTGCACTGACACTAACCATGGTGTCAACGAAGAAAAGCGGGAGGTCAAGGATGCCATGAGTTTGCCATCATCTTGAATGTTGTAGGCTAGAATAGGAAGAAAGAGGCATCACTCTAGTGTATCATAATAAATCAAAGCACCAACACACCATCAATCTTTATCATTGGATCACCCAAGTACATGGTGCAGCATTCATAGGGTGGTATACAGTAAAATGTGTTGGATACCATAGTCACATAGCATGTAGCAATTGTAACACCCTAATAACTCCATACTATGCTTAAATCATATTATGGTAATTATTAGCTATTACTTTTGCTTCACAGAAACTTAACTCACTCATTAAAAATACTTTACATTGAAAATAGGGTAAATTAGTTTTAATCTATAATAGAAATAAACTTTGGAAAATGTGAGCCATGCATGCGACATAATCATATATAATCAAAGCATTTAATACATATGTAACACCCTAATAGTTCCATTCTATACTTAAGTCATATTATGGAATTACTAGCTGTTACTTTTGCTCGCGAAACTAACATTACCTTTTAGAAATTACTTTTTAACGAAAATAAGGGTAAATTTTTTTTTTAACAAAACAAGTAAACCGTTTTTGAAATCAAGAGCCATGAGTACATCGTGAACATATAATACAAACGTTGCTATCTCATACATACATCGCATTTAACATAAATAGAAGCATTGAGAATAATCACAATCTTAGATAAAGATAATATTCATTCCATAGCCATCACATAGTTAATATAGTAGTAGTCAATACACAGTGGTAACAATGGGTCTAATACCTACTGTTGGCCCTACAAAATAACCTAACAAAATACATGATAAAAAGAAATATATAAGAAATCCCATCCACCTATACATGCCACAAGAAAAAATGATAACCCTAGCTACAACCAAAAGGGGCTATCCTCATGCTCGGCTCCGCATGTAATCAACTCCTTACTCATTTGGTGGGAGGTAGCCATTCCCGAATCCATCGGGAGGAATATCACCACGTCCTCCTCCTCGAGCATGGCCATGCCCATGAGGCACAACACGAGTACGAATGAACCCGTGACTGCGAAACGGGGGTGGTGTGTGATGAGGGGATGCAGAAGAAAAAGATGAATCGGACGACAGACGGATCACAAACGGGGAGGAAGGCTCAGATGGGTCCATCTCCACGTGGTAGCTCGGATAAGATGGCTCTGAAGGATCGGAATCCAACGACACTATCGGCGTCAGACGAGTGTCCAAATCAGAATCTCCATCAGTGGGGTATTTCGGAGGATGGAAAGGCGGGTGAACATCATCCATAGTGATGTCCTCGAACGGCTCATGAGGCGGAAAAACGGACTCATCACGGGTGCACGGAACTGGCGGCTATGGAACATGCAGACCCGCATTGCTACCTGAGCAGTCAGCATAGATGCATTCAGCATCGGGTTGAAGTGCCAATGCATCACCGGAAACTCAATGAAGATCATCACCGTGCCTGACATCGGCATCCTCTGAAGATGACACAGAAACGTAAGAGTGGGAAATACTAAATTTCTCAGTAGGATCGTGACTAGACAAAACACAATGTCATCGTCATCGTCCCAGCCACTTCGGGTTTAATATAAAAATAGTGGACAGGTGTCGGTTCAATTTTAAAAGTTTCAGAAAACGTAAATCCCGAAGCGGGTTACTTTTAACTTTATCATCATATCCAAAGTGTCATACATAGGAATATATGCTAATATACATGATAAACATTCATAATGCACAAAAGGAATATAATAGCATGCATGACTATACAACTCATCAACTTGACCATGGTCCTACTTTAACTTTCTTTTTTAGCACATACTTAATATTCTTTACTTTCCTTTGAAATAGACTGCTTTTGGATATGAGCTCATTCTGTGACTGTCGTTACACAGTACTAAACCAAATCAGACTAAGTTGATATTGGTTACCTGTAAGTTGGAGGGTCCTCTATGTCACCCTTGCCTCCCTCATAGAGGTTCCTTATGGATCGCTGTATCCTACTTCCCAGAAGTGATCGAGGGGTCATGTCCCATTCTTTCATTTCTTATCATTATACTTTACATGCATAATACTTCTTTGACTAGACACATGCAATGATATGGCTAAGTCCGTAATTTTGACAGAAATCCGGCAGCATAACGACTAGACCGGAGCTTCCTTAAAATGCCAATCATAAACTTTCAACCAACAGTTCATCATATTTATATCATATCATCACACTCATCATTCAACCATGAGACAAAGTTCAATCAAACTCACATTCATCATGCTGAATGGCGTCACCCATTCATACCCTAAAGGGGTTTATAGTTGTGTTTTCTTTGCGAAGAATATTATGAATCATCATATAATTTCTTGTGGTTACCCATGAGAGAATCACATAGTTAGGATATGTGTTTGAGGTCTTTTAGTTACTGAGCTCTCATACGAAATTATTCTTTACTTTAGTTCATGTCTTATAGGACAGTTATTCAAATTAGTTAAGTTAAATGATTGTTTCCTTTCCTTGAGATAGTGCCCTTAGTGATTCCTAGGTTTATAGTATACTCAGAGGCCCTAATCATACTTCTATTCCCAAGGAGTTCGAGATCCCTCTAATCCTTGGGTCATGACAATACATAACCACATCATGAACCTAACAACACCATGTTCACTAATCACCAAGGGTTATTTTTAACTTATTCAAGTTACAAAGTTTTAAACTTTTACTAATGACATACCAAGGTTTTACCTTAAACATTATTAAAGTTATCATTCTTTATAAGGTAGTCATAAAGTTTTATTCTTTATGAAAGTAAGTGCTTTTGACATTAAGCTCTTATCTTAAGATTGGATCTTTATGAAATAATGATACAAGTTACTAGCTTTTTAAATAAAAAGTCTTGTTCTTTATGAAAGTTGACTCATTTAATTATTCTAGAACCATCAAAGTCTCAACTTTATGACTTAAAGTTGTATCTACATTAAAAGGTTCCTACTTTATCAACTAGTGATATGAAACATTGACTTCAAGGTTAAAAAGTCTTGATCTTCATAAAAGTTAACACTTTTTTGCATTGTTTTGGTTCAAGATCTAAACTTTATGAATTAAATGTTACAAAACAACACTTTTATGACTTAAAGGTCTCATTCTTGATTAAAGTTTGAAACTTTATGAAAGGTCTTTTCTTTAAGGTTTGATTTCTAAGACATAAAGTAACAAGATATCATTTTATAACTCAAAAAGGCTTGTTATTCTAAAAAGCTTAGACTTTTTCATATATCTTTGTCTTCAAAATAAAACAAAAGAAGACTTTATGATGGCACTAAAACTTGCACCACTTTTTGTGCATCAAGAAGCAACTTTTTAAAGTTTAAAGCTTTTAGAATGTTCATAGTCTTATCAAATCATGAAAACATAACAAGATAAAACTTTTCTAATCATCAACTCATCAATAAAAAAAAAAGGAACAACTTTAAGCAAGATACTATCAAGAACATTCAAGAACATATTTTGCCAAAAGTAGAAACTTAAGAATACTTGAAGAACAACAAGAACATATTTTTCTAAAAAAGGAAACATAAGAACACTTGAAGAATAACAAGAACATAATTTACTAAAAGAGGAAACTTAAGAACACTAGAAGAACAACAAGAACATATTTTTCTAAAAGTGGAAATTGAAGAACTCTTGAAGAACAACAGGAACATAATTTACTAAAAAAGGAAACTTAAGAACACTTGAAAAACAACAAGAACATATTTTTCTAAAAGAGGAAACTTAAGAACACTTGAAGAACAACAAGAACATATTTTGCCAAAAATGGAAACTTTTGTTCTTGAAGAGCATGAAGGATCTTCTCAAGTTTTCACTTAGAGATCTTGGTCATGAAAGAACCAAGCTCCAAGCTTTCTTGAGCAACAAAATGAAAAAGATGAAGATTACTACCTTTCTTGAAGATGGCGCAAGAGCAAGAGAAGAGGAAGAAGAAGATGATGGCTCCTTTTGATGATGATGGTGGCAGTTTTGCAAGAAAGAAGGAGAAGCTCTTGAGATCTTGTGAAAATGGAGGTTGTAGTGTTTTGATCTTGTCTCCAAAGACCCAAATATGAGGTCTTTGAAGGGCTAAGGTAGTGGTGTTGGTGGTGGTGGTGGAGAAAGGAAGAAGAAGAGATGAAGAAGATGAAGAAGAAGAAGAGGAAATGTGGAGAGAGATTGGAGAGTTTTAGAACTTTAGAAAGGGAATGAGAAGTTGAAAATAAAGTGAATGTGTGTGTGTGTGTGTGTGTGTGTGTGTGTGAAGTGGCCGAAACTTGTAACGGCATGAGGAGAGATATTTTTGCTTCACTTTGTGTTATCTTATGTTAATTAGTGATTAAGGGGACAAATGGGATGATGGGGAGATAAAGCATGGTCAAACTCTTACATAAAGTAGTCTTGTCTAATGCTTTTTGCTTAAGTGACATCAGCTTCTACTTTATAGTCTAGTTGACTAAATTTGAATTTAATCATGTGATTAAGTGCTCATACAACTTAATTAAGGTGATTAAGCAAGGATTAGTGATTAACACACAAGAACACGATTAACAAAAATTAATCTTACAATTAGGCTTAAGTAGCCTTAATTAAACTTGATTAAGCTAATTAAGGGCGATTAGTGCTTAATTAAGCTATAGAGGCTCTGACTCGCTTAACTAGAGATTATCTAATCTCAATTAAGCATTCTCTTGACTCTTCTCATCCGAGTCAACCCCTTAATTAAGCATTAATCTCATAATTTCTCATTAAGTGCCTAATTACTCAGGGTTACTGAGGTAATTTAGCACGACATGAATTTGAGAATGTTACATTTCTCTTCACCTTAAAAAGAATTTTGCCCTCAAAATTCATTACCTGTAAACAAATTCGGATACACGTTCTTCATTTCGGCCTCCAGCTCCCAAGTATACTCTTCCATATTCCCTCTACCCCAAGCCACCTTGACCAAGGGTACCATCTTGCTCCTCAACTGTTTTGCCCCACAATCCACGATCCGAGATAGTGGTAGATTGAAAGTTAGGTCCTCCCTTAACTGTACACTTTCAAGCTCAAGTAGATGACTAGGATCGGAGTGGTATTTTCTCAATTGAGACACATGGAAGACATCGTGAAGGTTTGACAAATTTGGAGGTAAGGCCATTTGGTAAGCAACTGCCCCAACACATTTTAAAATTTGAAAAGGGCTAAGGAAATGGGGGCTTAACTTTTTGACCTTCATGGCTTTACCTATACCAGTTGTAGGAGTGATTTTCAGGAACACATGTTCTTCTTCTTGGAACTCTAGAGGCTTTCTCCTCTTATCCGCATAACTCTTTTACCGGCTTTGGGCTGTAAGGATTCTATCCCTAATCCTTCTAACTTGCTCTGTGGTCTGCCTCACCAGATCAGATCCTAATAGGCTTTGATCACCCGGTTCAAACCAACATAGGGGAGATTGACACTTCCTTCCATACAAAGCTTCATAGGGTGCCATACCAATACTTGCATAATGGCTATTGTTATAGGCAAACTCAATTAAAGGTAAGTATTTGTCCCAACTTCCTTGGTTGTCTAACACACAAGCTCTCAGCATATCCTCCAAAGTTTGAATAGTCCTTTCTGACTGTCTATCTGTCTGGGGGTTATAAGCTGTACTTAGGCAAAGTTTCATCCCAAATGCCTTTTCCAAGGCTCCCTAGAATCTAGAGGTAAACCTCGGGTCCCTATTTGAGATTATGGTTGAAGGTACACCATGCAGTCTTACTATCTCTTGAACATATAGCTGGGCTATCCATTCCAAAGGATAAGTAGCTCGAATGGGGGCAAAAAGTGAGCAGACTTAGTTAATCTGTCAACAATTACCCATATTGCATCGAACCCAGCTTGCATTTTGGGTAAACCCATCATGAAGTCCATAGAGATACTTTCCCATTTCCATTCTGGGATCTCCAATGATTGCAATATACCAGACGGCTTTTGGTGCTCAATCTTTACTTTCTGGTAGAGTAAACACTTGCCTAACAACTCCGCAACATCCCTCTTCAATCCTGGCCACTAGACCATCTTCTTAATATCTTGATACATCTTTGTCACACTAAGGTGTATGGTGAAATGGCTCTTATGAGCCTTCTCCAAAATCCTTCTTCGAAGGTCATCACTTGCGGGTACACATACTCTTCCTTCAAATTTCCATAGTCCATCTGTACTTTGTGCAAAACCCGTCAACCTTCTTTCTTTCACCAACTCTAGGGTTTTCAAGAACTCCTCTTCCTCGCCTTAAGCTTGGGCAATTTGACTCTTGAAATCGCTTGTCACCCTAAGCTGATTCAATCTTAAACTATGGGGGATCAACATAACTCCAAGGTTAAGGTCTCTAAAGCTCCTTACTAGCTTGTACTTCTTGACCATCATCCATGATGCATGCAAGGATTTTCGACTTAATGCATTAGCCACCACATTGGCCTTCCCAGGATGATAGTTCAACCCAAAATCATAATCCTTTAGAAACTCCATCCTTTGCCTAATATTCAACTCTTTTTGATTAAAGAGATACTTCAAGCTCTTATGATCAAAGAACACCTCGAACCTCACAACATACAGATAATGCCTCCATATCTTCAGGGCAAACATTATAGCCGCTAATTCTAAGTCATGGGTTGGGTAGTTCACTTCGTGAGGCTTCAACTGTTTAAAGGCATAAGCCACCACATCCCTATTCTGCATCAAGACACAACCTAAACCAGTCCTAGAGGCATCACAGTAAACCTCAAATGGTCCACTAGGGTCCGGCAAAACTAATACTAGGGTTGAGCTTAACTTACCTTTTAGCTCTTGAAAGCTCTTCTCACAGTCCATTGTCCACACAAACGGGGCATCTTTCCTCGTCAACTTGGTTAAGGGTAAAGATATCTGGGAAAATCCTTTTATAAACCTGCGGTGGTAACCGGCTAAACCCAAGAAACTCCGTATCTTAGTCACTGAGGTTGCCCTCTTCCAATTCATCACAACCTCAATCTTACTTGGGTCCATAGCAATACCCCCTTGTAACACTACATGCCCTAAGAACTTTACTTCCTCCATCCAGAATTCACACTTAGATAACTTAGCATAAAGCTTCTTTTCCCTCAAGATCCTTAACACAACCCTCAAATGTTCTTCATGTTCCTCCTTTATTCTTGAATAGATGAGAATGTCATCTATGAAAACGATTACAAACTTGTCCAAATAGGGTCTAAAGATCCTGTTCATATAATCCATGAAAACAACAGGAGCATTAGTTAATCCAAACGACATCACCGTAAACTCATAATGCCCATACCTTGTCCTAAAAGCCGTCTTGGGTATATCCTTCTCCTTCACCCTTATCTGATGATACGTAGACCTAAGATCAATCTTAATGAACACAGCTGCACCTTGTAGTTAGTCCATGAGGTCATCTATCCTAGGCAAGGGATACTTGTTTTTAACAGTCACTTTGTTTAATTACCTATAATCCACATACAGCCTCATACTACCATCCTTCTTTTTAATAAATAATACCGGGGCTCCCCAAGGTGAGACACTTGCTCTTACGAACTTCTTCTCCAACAATTCTTCCAATTGTCCCTTCAACTTTGACAACTCCATTAGGGACATCCTGTAGGGTGCTATAGAGATTGGTGCAGTCACAGCCTGCTCCAAATTACAATTTTAAAATACTTAATTGCACTAAATTTGAAATATAGTGCAACCAAGGTCATTTCACAAGGATGTTCTTGCTATTTAGTTAAGTAATAAGGGGGTATATGCAAACATGCAGTCAATAAACTATAGAAGAACATTAGATGAAAATAAAAACACTAGTTCAAAGAGTTCCTTAGGCATAAGGTGAATCAATCATTAACACATAATATATCAAACACATGGAGTGCGACTAATTTGAGATATTAGAGAGACCTCTACTAACGACCCCACAATTCTACCTAGAGAACTCTAGGAATTCAACCAACACATAATTGATTAGACAATTGAGATCTCAACTCTAATTAACCTATGTTGATTTCTAGCCCCAATTGTATTAGCCTAAGTTTGAACCCAAACCCAATTCCTAATTCTTTAACTAATCAAGTTCATACCAATTGACAAATTAGCAATCACCTAACTAATTCCTCATTTATAAACTCACATATCAATACCATTCAATGCAAATTTACAAATAAAAGAGGGCAAAGAATCAAGAAAACAAACATGATTGAAATTCAAGCATAGGGTTTCAAGATTACAACCATAATGCCCTTGGAGTCTCCTTAAATTAGCTTGAAATCCTACTCCTCCATAGCAATGAAGGTTACAAAATATAACCCAAAACAAGTATCTTACAAAATGAAAGGAAAAGAAAAAGAAAAGAAGAGGAGAGGAGAAGAAAAGAAAGAAAAAATGAAAAATGTTGGAGATGAATCTTGTTCGCGTCTCGATTTTCTCTCTTCTTATCAGACCTCAAATGTCAAAATTCAAAAATACCCTTGAGCCCAACTTAATCCTCTGCCTCTTAGCTTTAAGTGGACACCCAATTTGCTTAATTTGGACTTAAAATGAGAGAGTGATGGCCCAATGTTTATAGCATGTCTAGGTTGCATCTCTATTCGTGTCAGTCAAATTCAACAGCCAATAAGTCTATCAAGATGCCATTATTTTGCTGAGTACTCTCATATGAATTGAAGCTTTATATCTTAGCTTTCAAATGGCACCGGTTTCACCTCAATCCAATGTCTACAACTCATGTTATGCCCCAATTAGTGCACACTGATAAGGTTCCAACATAAAAGCCCTATTTTGACTTCGTGGCCCGATTCAACCCACTAGACATCTGAATTAGTTTTTAACTTCTTCATCAAAATTGTAGATCTTTCTCTCAGATTTCCTGCAATTTAAAATTTGTAATTTTTAGATATCTACAAGTCAAGATACAGCCATAATACAAAAATAGTATAAATTCACAATAATGCTGAAAAATACAATTGATCCCAATTAGTGTCCAAACTTATAAAATGTGTCCAATATTATTCAATTAAGCACAAAAGAGGTTCAATAAACTAAATATGAGGGTTAATCAATGTATCAAAATATTGCTTATCAAATTCCCCCACACTTAGCTTTTTTGCATGTCCTCATGTAAAATCCAAAATATACTCAAGGGTGCCGAAAATGAACCATCAGAATCTAAAACCAACACACAAGTACTAAAAACAAAAAATGACCAAACACTATGAAAAACAAATTTCCAATGGAACCTCAAGAGTGTCAAGCATATAAGCAAAAGCACACCCAAGGTATCAAGAAATTCAACAATCAAGACACATATCTAAAAGATGCAAGCAAGGCAAAAATCACTCCAAATAGTATGGATTAAGCATGAAGGACCTCATAAGATAATGTGTTTGGCACTATTTCTTTCAACTGTTTAAGTTTCAATTATGCCGCTCAAATCACCTCAGAAGGAAAAGCACTACCATAAGCTTGCTTATCATCTAATTCTCTACTACTCAAACACATGAACACACAAATCAAGAGGATTTTATTTAAGGTTGTAATGGGGCCAAGGTAAGGGTAGAGAAATAATAAGGATATGCCAGGTAAAAACCAAAGAGAATAGAAGAACATTGGCAAAGACATGAGGTCACAAATGTGAGGGCCCTCCTCAAATCCAAGTAATGCAACAAACAACTCTTTTTTATCCCACTTCTTTCTTTTTCTTTTTTCATCAAAATTGCCCTAATTTATTGACTTTTCTTTTTTTCTATTTCCTTTTTTTTAACATTTTCTTTGCTTTTTCTTCTTTTTTTTTTTTTTAATCTTTTCATTTCTTTCCTTTTTTTCTTTTCACCACTTTGCACTTGCCACACTTAAAGTCTTGCATATCCTTATGCAAACCCCCACACTGATGTGAATGCACATCACTAATGGTAACTAATGGTCTCCTAATCCCTAAGGCTAGGTAGAATTATGGTTTTTCGTGTTAGGCTTATAGTATGCTAAAAACAAAGAATAGATAAAAAGGCTCAAAGGGGCTAAGCAAGGGGGAAAATGCAAGGGTGGCTATTTGGCTAGGTGGCTAATCACAAAATAAAGGCCTCAATCATGTTCATGTATGAAAATGAATGGTGTAGCCTCAAAAAGAATTAAAGCAAGTTCTAGAGTGACAAATCATATGAGGGAATAATACACACAAGAAAGAAAAGAATGACATGTAACATAGCCATCCAAATATGGCTCAAAAGCTCACATGGGTCATGTCCAACATACTCAATCCAAGCAATTGAAGATCAGTCCACCAAGCATGCAAGACATAAAGAACGAGATGAAAAGTCAAGCATGTTGACATCTCAAGCCATGAATCTTTAATGCCTAAAGTTAACAACTCAAGAATCACCATGGGGGAACATCCAACTAAACAACATAACTAGTATATGAAAACTAATACTAAACATATTTTATTCTAAAATTAAAATTCAAGACAAAAAATTAAAAATGCAAGACAAAAATTTAAAAAGGTAAAAAGTGATGAGAACTCCCTTCTGGTGGCTTATGCTTGAACTGATCCAGGAATTCCCACCAAGGTTTGCATCTTTTGCCTCCTCCAGGATCCCATAAGGTGATCTTGAATTCATTGCCATCCTTGCTATTGGTGCCTTGATAGATCAGTGTTGATGGCCTTAGCATCCCCCAGGTAGCACCTTTACAATGATAAAACAAGCAGCTTGGGGCCAAGATTTGTTTTTCATGTAGGCATAATCCAGCTACCTTCGTGCACCCGGATGAAGTAAGCCAGTTTTCATGTCACAAATGGTTTAGAGTTGGGCATCATTCTCCAAGTTGGCATATTCAAACTGCAGCAAGAAAGTTGTAGGTGCATACTCTAAACCACTTGAGTATGTCTCAGTTGTAGGTAGAAGGACAGTGGAGGGGAGAGGCTGGGTGGTTTCTTTAATTTGTTCCTCCAATAGCTCAACTCTTTGAATATCAGCTACAACTTTGCCTTTTTCTAGCATTAGAGGATCTCCTCTCAGAAATGCCTCAATCTCTACATATACAAGGCAGATATACTCACCCTCACAATCAACACATGTGAATCTAGCAAAAGTGTTAACAGTATTTAGCTCAGGGAATTCTACTGAGAGGTCACTCATGGGGTCTTCTAAAGAAGTGAAAATATCCATGCATGTAGACATATTCATTTTCTCAGCACCAACAAGATCATGAGTTATCTACTTAACCAATGTCTCCTGTGGTATCTTATCTAGTGGCCCAGCTACATCTTGACTTTCACAATCCCCTCAGCTAGCTCATGTGATTGCACATCTGGCATATTCCCCTCATGAACTTGCAATTTGCTCAATGTAGAGGTTAACTGGCTCAATTGTGTTTGCAAGTCTTGAATGGTTTCATCAGTCCTCTGCTGCCATTGGAGATTACTCTCCATTAACTAGTTCACAAAATCTTCTAGAGAGGGCTCAAGTGAGGTGGCTAGTGGACCGACCTGATGATATGCAGGTGGTAACTCAAGCTGTGGTTGCTCATATCACTCTTGGAGTAGATGTAGGTGTTATTGAATGAAGGGGAGTAAAGGTTGAAATTGCTGTGATGGAACAACCCCATATCCCTGCTTAACTCCATCATACCAGTCAGACTAGTACATACTGGAACTTGGGTCATATTTCTATTGTGATTGCTGGTTCCTCATGGCATATTGGTTTATTAAGTACTTTATCTCATCCAGCTGGTGTTCCATTTTTTGGTAAGAATCCTAATCAACCACTCCAGTTCCTGCAACATTCCAAGTAGCATATATCTGGGAGCTAGGAGGTATATTAGTAAACATGATGAACAAAGTGGAAGTAATGAAAGAAAAAATGCAAAATAAAACTATGAAACAAACAAAAGAAACTATGTACAAAATGATATTATACTAAAATGAGCACTAAAAATTAAAAATAAGCAAAAATGACTAATAAAATATAAAAATAGTAGGAAATGATTTTTTTTTAATTTTTTTGAACACCACCCAAATAAAACTGCACCTAATTGAAACCCAAAAATGCAATAAAAATTATTAAAAATTTGAAAACGTCGTCAAAACAGTGGAATTTGACCAAAATAGGGTGGGGCTTACTACAAAGCAATAAGTCTTGCTTTGTAGTAAGTCTTGCTTAGAATGTTGACAACCTTTAGACTAAAAAGTTTCAAGATGATTTGAGCACAAATAGAATAGGATAGCACCCAAAATTAGCCTAAAAAATGACCAAAACATGCAAAACTCAAACAAAAGCAAGTAAACACATATATTTACAAACTAAATAGCATCAACGTCCCCAGCAACGGTGGCAAAATTTGGCAGCAAGTGTCGTAGCCTATTCTAAATTACAATTTTAAAATACTTAATTGCACTAAATTTGAAATATAGTGCAACCAAGGTCATTTCACAAAGATGTTCTTGCTATTTAGTTAAGTAACAATGGGGTATATGCAAACATGCAATCAATAAGCTATAGAAGAAAATTAGATGAAAATAAAAACACTAGTTCAAAGAGTTCCTTAGGCATAAGGTGAATCAATCATTAACACATAATATATCAAACCCATGGAGTGCGACTAATTTGAGATATTAGAGATACATCTACTAACAACCCCACAATTCTACCTAGAGAACTCTAGGAATTCAACCAACACATAATTGATTAGATAATTGAGACCTTAACTCTAATTAACCTATGTTGATTTCTAGCCCCAATTGCATTAGCCTAGGTTTGAACCCAAGCCCAATTCCTAATTCTTTAATTAATCAAGTTTATACCAATTGACCAATTAGCAATCACCCAACTAATTCCTCATTCATAAACTCACATATCAATACCATTCAATGCAAATTTACAAATAAAAGAGGGCAAAGAATCAAGAAAACAAACATGATTGAAATTCAAGCATAGGATTTCAAGATTACAACCATAATGCCCTTGGAGTCTCCTTGAACTAGCTTGAAATTCTACTCCTTCATAGCAATGAAGGTTACAAAATAGAACGCAAAACAAGTATCTTACAAAATGAAAGGAAAAGAAAAAGAAAAGAAGAGGAGAGGAGAAAAGAAGAAAGAAAAAATAAAAAATATTGGAGATGAGTCCTCTTTGCGTCTCGATTTTCTCTCTTCTTATCAGACCTCAAATGTCAAAATTCAAAAATCCCCTTGAGCCCAACTTAATCCTCTGCCTCTTAGCATTAAGTGGACACCAATTTACTTAATTTGGACTTAAAATGAGAGAGTTATGGCCCAATTTTTATAGCATGTCTAGGTTGCATCTCTATCCGCATTAGTCAAATTCACTAGCCAATAAGTCTATCAAGATGTCATTATTTTGGAGAGTACTCTCATATGAATTAAAGCTTTATATCTTATCTTTCAAATGGCACCAGTTTCACCTCAACCCAATGTCTACAACTCACGTTATGGCCCAATTAGTGCACACTAATCAGGTTCCAGCGTAAAAACCCTGTTCTGACTTCGTGGCCCAATTCGACCCACTTGACATCTGAATTAGTTTTTGACTTCTGCATCAAAGTTGTAGATCTTTCTCTCAGCTTTCTTGCAATATAAAATTTGTAATTTTTAGATATCTACAAGTCAAGATACAGCCATAATACAAAAATAGTATAAATTCACAATAATGCTGAAAAATACAATTGAGCTCAATTAGAGTCCAAACTTATAAAATGTGTCCAATATTATTCAATTAAGCACAAAAGAGGTTCAATAAACTAAATATGAGGATTAATCAATGTATCAAAATATTGCTTATCACACAGTACTCGGCACCAACTCTATAGAAAACTCGATTTCCCTCTCCGGGGGAAACTTGGGTATGTCGTCAAGAAACACATCGGGGTATTCCTTGACTACAGGAATCTCATCCAATACCTACTTGAGTTCCACTTCACTTGCCATAAGAAGAACATATCCCTGATCATCCAACTCACTACTTCCTACCTTGACAGAGTTCAAAAACAAACTAACAGGCTCCACAGGCTTAACAGGTATAGGGGGAAGAACAATAGATTTTTCAGAGCAATTTATCATAGCATGGTTAGCCGAAAGCCAATCCGTGCCCAAAATCAAATCCAAACCAGACAAAGGCAAGCAAATCAAATTTGCTATGAGAGACTTACCATCAATTTGGAATTGACAACTCAAGCAACAATGACAAGTCTTAACTGGTTTCCCAGCAGGAGTAGAAACAATTAACATATAAGGCAATTCGGACACAGACAATCCTAATCTATGTACACAATCATGAGAAATAAAGGAGTGTGTAGCTCTAGAATCATAAGCACAGTTAAGGTCCTACCATTAACCTCTCACTTACCTTGGTTCAGATCGTTAGACTGAGTGGCCTCTTCAGCATTAAGGGCAAAGACCCTTCCTTGGTGTTGGGCTTGTTGGTAGGGGACAACAGCTTAACAGTGCAGTCTCTAGCCATATGTCCAGGCTTTCCGCAAAGGAAACAAGCATTCTGGCCAGTTAAATAAGGGCGTCCTCCATGATGTTTGCCACACTTAAGGCAAGCTTGGCCATTCACCTGCTTGGGTGGATTCCCAGTAGGCTTTTGGGGTTGCTTTCCTTTGAAACCTCCACCTTGAAATGGTTTCCTCGGGGGTTGGGGCTTGAACTTCTGCTCTTGCGGTGCCAACTTCCTCTTGTAGGCTTTGAACCTTGCCATAGATAGCTTGCGGTTGCAATCCTCCACCAAATGGCACTTGTTGACGAGTGCAGCATAGTCACGGATCTTTCTTGATCCTACAGATGCCAATATCTCCTCACACAATTCCCCTTCAAACTTCACACATTTCCAGCGCTCATCCGGGTTCCCTTGATAGATCGTCGAGAACTTGCACAGCTCCTCAAACTTGGCCGTATACTCAACAATATTCATGGTCCCTTGATGTAGACTCATGAACTCCAGCTCCTTCTCATTCCTCACGGATGCGGGAAAATACTTCTCATAAAAGTGCGTCTTGAAAACTTCCCGGGAGATGTGGGTTTGGGTTCCTCCCACTAGCCTCTTTGTGCCTACCCACCAAACTCGGCATTAGCTTCCAACATATAGGTAGCAAAGGCTACTTTTTGCTCCTCGGTACAGCCCAACACCTTAAAAATCTTCTCAATGGCTTTGATCCACTCATCAGCTCGATCGGGGTTGTACGTTCCTCTGAAACTCGGCGGGTTTGCCTTCCGGAACTCAGCAAACTTGAGGTACTCAAGATCTACCTCAGCTCCTCCATTGTGCCCTTCGAGATTCCATACATCCCTTTACTCTATTCTCTCCATCATGCGATGGGCAGCAGCAGCCTGCTCCCTCATGGCAGCAGCCATTTCATGGAGCATCCCCATGACTTCCTCGGGACCTTCTAGCTCGTTACGGGGCCTACCATGTCTTCCTGAAGCCATTAGTTCCTGGTATACAAAATAGAAGACATTGAGTTGATCAGGCTCAACATTTATGTTGACTGAACCAGCAACTAACCACATTCAGAACAGACGATCATGCACATCTAACTCCTATGTCTCATTATACAGATAAAACTCAAAGCATGACTCAACTAACACGTATACTTCGAAGCATAGTCAGTCCATCCCCAGGCTCTTCAAGGATGAACTAGTCTACTACCAAAATGTAACACCCTAATAGTTCCATTCTATGCTTAAGTCATGTTGTGGAATTACTAGTTGTTACCTTTGTTTGCGGAACTAACATTACCTTTTAGAAATTACTTTTTAACGAAAATAGGGGTAAATTTTTTTTTGAACAAAACAAGTAAACCGTTTTTGAAATCGAGAGCCATGAGTGCATTGTGAACATATAATACAAACGTTGCTATCTCATACATACATTGCATTTAACATAAATAGAAGAATTGAGAATAATCACAATCTTAGATAAAGATAACATTCATTCCATAGCCATCACATAGTTAATAGAGTAGTAGTCATACACAGTGGTCCGATACCTACTGTCGGCCTTGCAAAATAACCTAATGAAATACATGATAAAAGGAAATACATAAGAAATCCCATCCACCTATACATGCCACAAGAAAAAATGATAACCGTAGCTACAACCAAAAGGGGCTATCCTCATGCTCGGCTCTGCATGTAATCAACTCTTCACTCATCTGGTGGGAGGTAGCCATTCCCGAATCCACCGGGAGGAATATCACCATGTCCTCCTCCTTGAGCAAGGCCATGCCCACGAGGCATAGCATGAGTACGAATGAACCCACGACCGTGAACCGGGGGTGGTGTATGATGAGGGGCTGCAGAAAAAGAAGACAAATCGGACGATAGACGAATCACAGATGGGTAGGAAGGCTCAAACGGGTCCGTCTCCACATGGTAGCTCGGATAAGATGGCTCCGAAGGATTGGAATCCAACAAAACTGTCAACGTTAGATGAGTGTCCGAATCAGAATCTCCATCAGTGAGGTACCTCAAAGGATGGAAAGGCGGGCGAACATCATCCATAGTGATGTCCTCAAACAGCTTATGAGGGCTGAAAAACGGACTCATCACGGGTGCACGGAACTGGCAGCTATGGAATATGTAGACCTGCATCGCTACCTAAGCAGTCAAAATAGATGCATTCAGTATCGGGTCAAAGTGCCAATGCATCATTGGAAACTCAATCAAGATCACCACCGTTCCCGACGACGGCATCCTCTGAAGACGATATGGAAACGTAGGAGTGAGAAATACTAAATTTCTCAATAGGATCGTGACTAGACAAAACACAATGTCATCGTCATCGTCCCAGCCACTTCGGGTTTAATATAAAAACAGTGGACAGGTGTCAGTTCAATTTTAATAGTTTCAAAAAACATAAATGCCGAAGCGGGTTACTTTTAACTTCATCATCATATCCATGTGTCATACATAGGCATACAGGCTAATATACATGATAAACATTCATAATGTACATAAGGAATATAATAGCATGCATGACTATACAACTCATCAACTTGACCATGGTCCTACTTTAACTTTCATTTTTAGCACGTGCTTAACATTCTTTACTTTCCTTTGAAATAGATTGCTTTTGGACATGAGCTCATTTCGTGATTGTCGTCACGCAGTACTAAACCAAATCAAACTAAGCCAATATTGGTTGCCTCTAAGTTGGAGGGTCCTCCATATCACCCTTGCCTCCCTCATAGAGGTTCCTTGTGGATCGCCGTCTCCCACTTCCTAGAAGTGATCAAGGGTTCATGTCCTATTCTTTCGTTTCTTATCATTATACTTTACATGCATAATACTTCTTTGGCTAGACACATGCAATGATATGGCTAAGTCCATAATTTTGATGGAAATCCAGCAGCATAATGGCTAGACTGGAGCTTCCCCAAAATGCCAATCATAAACTTTCAACCAACAGTTCATCATATCTATATCATATCATCACACTCATCATTCAATCATGAGACAAAGCTCAATCAAACTCATCATTCATCATGCCAAATGGCATCACCCATTCATACCCTCAAGGGGTTTATAGTTGTGTTTTTGTTTATGAAGAATATTATGAATCGTCATATATTTTCTCGTGGTTACCCATGAGAGAATCACATAGCTAGGATATGTGTTTGTATCTTTTAGTTATTTAGCTCTCATACGAAATTATTCATTACTTTAGTTCATGTCTTATGGGACAGTTATTCAAATTAGTTAAGTTAAATGATTGTTTCCTTTCCTTGAGATAGTGCCCTTAGTGATTCCTCGGTTCATGGTATGCTTAAAGGCCCTAATCATACTTCTGTTCCCAAGCAGTTCGAGATCCCTCTAATCCTTGGGTCATGACAATGCATAACCACATCATGAACCCAACAACACCATGTTCATTAATCACCAAATCACCAAGGGTGATTTTTAACTTATTCAAGTTTTAAAGTTTTAAACTATTACTAATGACATACCAAGATTTTACCTAAAACATTATTAAAGTTATCATTCTTTATAAGGTAGTCATAAAGTTTTATTCTTTATGAAAGTAAGTGCCTTTGACATTAAGCTCTTATCTTAAGATTGGATCTTTATGAAATAATGATACAAGTTACTAGCTTTTTAAATAAAAAGTCTTGTTCTTTATGAAAGTTGACTCATTTAATTATTCTAGGACCATCAAGGTCTCAACTTTATGACTTAAAGTTGTATCTACATTAAAAGGTTCCTACTTTATCAACTAGTGATATGAAACATTGACTTCAAGGTTAAAAAGTCTTGATCTTCATAAAAGTTAACACCTTTTTGCATTGTTTTGGTTCAAGATCTAAACTTTATGAATTAACTGTTACAAAACAACACTTTTATGACTTAAAGGTCTCATTCTTGATTAAAGTTTGAAACTTTATGAAAGGTCTTTTCTTTAAGGTTTGATTTCTAAGACATAAAGTAACAAGATATCATTTTATAACTCAAAAAGGCTTGTTATTTTAAAAAGCTTAGTTTTCATATATCTTTGTCTTCAAAATAAAACAAAAGAAGACTTTATGATGGCACTAAAACTTGCGCCACTTTTTGTGCATCAAGAAGCAACTTTTTAAAGTTTAAAGCTTTTAGAATGTTCATAGTCTTATCAAATCATGAAAACATAATAAGATGAAGCTTTTCTAATCATCAACTCATCATAAAAAAAAGGGAATAACTTTATGCAAGATACCATCAAGAACATTCAAGAACATATTTTGCCAAAAGTAGAAACTGAAGAATACTTGAAGAACAACAAGAACATATTTTTCTAAAAGTAAAAACTTAAGAATACTTGAAGAACAACAAGAACATATTTTTCTAAAAGAGAAAACTTAAGAACACTTGAAGAACAACAAGAACATATTTTGCCAAAAATGGAAACTTTTGCGCTTGAAGAGCATGAAGGATCTTCTCAAGTTTTCACTTAGAGATCTTGGTCATGAAAGAACCAAGCTCCAAGCTTTCTTGAGCAACAAAATGAAAAAGATGAAGATCACTACCTTTCTTGAAGATGGAGCAAAAACAAAAGAAGAGGAAGAAGAAGATGATAGCTCCTTTTGGTAATGATGGTGGCAGTTTTGCAAGAAGGAAGGAGAAGCTCTTGAAATCTTGTGAAAATGGAGGTTGTAGTGTTTTGATCTTGTCTCCAAAGACCCAAAGATGAGGTCTTTGAAGGGCTAAGTGAATGGTCTTGGTGGTGGTAGTGGAGAAAGGAAGAAGAAGAGATGAAGAAGATGAAGAAAAAGAAGAGGAAATGTAGAGAGAGGTTGGAGAGTTTTAGAACTTTAGAGAGGGAATGAGAAGTTGAAAATGAAGTGAATGTGTGTGTGTGTGTGAAATGGTCGAAACTTGTAATGGCATGAGGAGAGATATTTTTGCTTCACTTTATGTTATCTTGTGTTAATTAGTGATTAAGGGGACAAATGGGATGATGGGGAGACAAAGCATAGTCAAACTCTTACATGAAGTAGTCTTGCCTAATGCTTTTTGCTTAAGTGACATCACTCTCTACTTTATTGTCTAGTTGACTAAATTTGAATTTAATCATGTGATTAAGTGCTCATACAACTTAATTAAAATGATTAAGCAAGGATTAGTGATTAACACACAAGAACATGATTAACAAAAATTAATCTTATGATTAGGCTTAAGTAACCTTAATTAAACTCGATTAAGCTAATTAAGGGCGATTAGTGCTTAATTAAGCTATAGAGGCTCTGACTTGCTTAATTAAAGATTATCTAATCTCGATTAAGCATTCTCTTGACAGTTCTTATCCGAGTCAACCCCTTAATTAAGCCTTAATCTCATAATTTCTCATTAAGTGCCTAATTAATTAGGGTAACTAAGGTAATTTAGAACGGCATGAAATTGAGGATGTTACAACATACATACTCACATTATGATAAATAAGGGCGGCATAAACAAATATTCAACTCATCATTAGTAAACATTACTTTTGTTCATAGCCATCATACATATATGTGTGTGTGTGTGCGTGTGTGCGTGTGTGTATGTGTGTGTGTGTGTGTGTGTGTTTGTCTGTATGTATGTATGTATATATGTATGTATGTATAAGTCATAAAAAATATAGCAAGAGGACCGGCATCCATACCCATCCCATCATAACAACCATAACTAAAAAGAGGTTCAAATACCAAATGAAAATGAAATATAGAAGACAACCACCATGAATCATACTTACCATAAATGAGTAGCCCTAAAACTATAAATGAAAGAGAGCTACACTTGTAATCCAAGCTTTGCATGCACTATCTTACACATCCTCCTCAATCTCCGAATGGAACGAAGTCGTTCCCGAATCTTCCCAAAGCACCACCACACCCTGCTCCACGAGCTCACCCACATCCTCGAGGTATTACCTGAGTATGGATGAAACCACGCCTATGCCTCGGGGCAGGTGATCAGCTAGCCATTGAAGAGGTAGAATCTGAAGTCAGTCGAATCATAGAAAGGTAGGATGGACTCAATCTAGTAGGTTGGAGTCAGGCATGTATTGGAATTAGTCTTCTCATCATTTGAGTACATCAGAGGATTAAAAGGAAGTCACACATCATCTAAGGAAATGTCCTAATGCGGGTCATAGTGTTGCAAGAACAGGCTCATCACTACATAACGGAACTAATGGCCATGAAACATGTAAATCCTCATAGCTAAGCATGCAATCAACCTTGAGGTATTTAACACTGGGTCAAAATGCCAATGCCAAATAGGGAATTCAACATATATCACCACACTACCTGAAGTCATCCTCTAAAGACGACATGGAAACATAAGAGTAAGAAATACAAGATTTCTGAATAGGATTCTAACTAGATAGTAAGGTGTCATCGTTATCGTTCTAACCACTTCGATTTTATTATAAAAATAGGTGAGCATGCATAAATTCAGTTTTCAATAGGTTTTGAAATCATTTATTCCTGAAGTGGGTTGCTTTTAGTCTTTCTCTTATAAGTATATCGCAATAAACAATGACATGATAAGGGCATACTTGCACATGCATAAGCATAGATATAAGACATTCATAACCGTGAACATAAAAGAAATTTAAATGCAAATATATTATATGCAATTCCATTTACTTTGACTTTAGCTTACTATGCCTTTGAGTTGACCAGAGTCTTTCTTTAACTTTACTTTTATACTTAGCACATTCTTAACATTCTTTCCTTTACCCTTGGGTAGACTGTAACACCCTCCCAAGTACAGTACTATGCTTAAGTCATAGTACCATACCCTGGAGTTGTTATTGTTACCTGAGCGGACCTCATCTGACAACAACTTCAGCCGTTTTTGGAACTTCTTAAACTATCTAGAGATAACACAGAAATAGGAGTGAGAATGTTGAATTCTCAATAGGATTCCTTAACTATCATACATACTGTCATCGTTGTCATCTCCAGTTTGCTTCGGTTTATTATGAAAAAGGTGAACATGCTATACGAACTGTTTAATTTTATAGTTCGAAAATATATCATCCGAAGCAAAATGCATTTTTACTCATACACTTGGCATTTGGGAGAGCCCATACAAAATCAATTCATGAATTATAGTATGAATAATAATTGAAATATAATAAAATATAACAGCATCAATAAACTGGAGATATAATATCTACACATGACTTAACTTGTACTTGAACCTATACAGATACATAAAATTTACTTTTCTTTCTTTATATTCCTTTTCATCATAAAATCTTTACATGCCACATTCCAGAGTATGATTGCCATGTCATACCCCATCGGAACGTGATCGCCATGTCATGATCCTTAGGAATATGAGACCTTCATTCGGTGCTTACACTAGCTGGGTTGATGCCATGCCTAATGTGAGTGGGGTGCTTGTATATGTTTTAATTTTTAGTCTTTATCTTTAGCCTTTATTGCCCTTGGGTAGCATGATCTTGGAGTGAGCTCGTCAGCTCAACTCGTGACCATTGTCACACCGACTCACCCACAAGGGGATTCACGTGCCTCTAGTCTTGGACGAATGTCATTTTGGTCTCGTACCTCTAATTGAAGGGATCTCTTCTGGTCACGTGCCTCAAAATTGAGGGATCTCATTTGACCACATGTCTTCAATATAGAGGGATCTCATCTGACCACGTGTCTCCAAGGTAGAGGGATCTCATAGTTTTAACTGCTTTCACAGGGAAGGATTCAATGTGCAACTGCCTCCAGGTGAAGGGATTCACATTTTATCTTATTTAACTGCCTTCACAGGGGATTCAATGTGCAACTGCCTCCAAGTGAAAGGATTCATATTTAATATATTCATGCTGAATGTACTCATACGTATGCTTCATCATTTATTTTCATATACGTCATAACTCATATCATACTTAAATTCATCCTTGCATATAAACATTCATAGTTTCATAGACTTCTACCGTAAATTTGACAGCATAACGGATCAAATCCATTTCCCCATGAATAGTGCCAATCTCACAGACAAATCAGTCATAGCAATATAATCAATCTAACATATCTATCAATGTAAACTTATAGCCGTCAACTCAAGCCTCATATGTTCACTAACACTTTGTGAAACCATTAATGTGGTCATTTCTGCCAATTCTATTCAGTTCTACCCGAATTTTATCTAATCCACCTTTACTTCTATTCAACTCATTTAAACCTAAATTTTTGATATGTCATAGCTCTATATGTCTATTGTCTAACCTCATTGGTCCCATCTCATTTTGATTTGTATAACTCAAGATATTTAAATTTTACCTCAACCTATTCTGTCACTAGTCCGAATTACACTCTTGAAAGTAAAAATTCACTAAAAATCGAAACCAAGATCAAATCGTATGGAATTGGTCTCATATTAAAGCTAACATGACAACCTTTCATTTGCTTCAGTATAGCTCGAGTTATAAGTCCCTAAATTCGACCTTCCTGCACTACCCTATTTTAGCCTGGTTTGGACATAAGGTAAATTCCTCGAATCATTACTAACAATCGGGAACAATTGGGATCATAACAAACTTGGAATTTCATTGTGGGATGTTCCCCTATGTGTAAGCTTTCTAACAAAGTTGGTTTCACTCAATTTGGAGTTGCGTAGGATAAGTTACACCCTCCTCAAGTCATACTGTCCGGATGAAAGTCCTAACTCCTAGGTCAAAATTCAAAAATTCATATCTCTCTCAATACTAATCCAATGGCCTTATATTATATATGTATGGAAAGCTCTGAATGTCTACTTTCATATAAAAATAGTCCCATTGGGTTTAATTGGCTATAAGCAGAGCCGTACACTCCGCCATACAGACTGCCATGGGATTCCTCACCTTGGCAACATCCTAATCCTCCACTTCTCCTAGTTTTCTTCTTCTAACTCTAATTCCAACTCAAGGTTTCATATTAGTCCAACCATAATCCATCACATACATCCAATATATCATCAAATACATGAAGAAGAATAAAATTTCATACAGCCATAGTGCAAAGAATTCAAGAATAGAAATGGAATCCTACCTCTTTGGAGTGTGATTTGAGCTAAGTGTTGAAGCTTGAATTGATAGAACCTTGTTAAGCTTGAAGGAGTGATGGAGTTGGTTGAGAGAAGAAGAAAAGAAGAAGGTTGGAACAAGAGGGAGAGGGGCACAAGTCAGCCAAAAATGAGAAGGAGAGTCTAACTTAAATACATGAGGGTAGTTAGAATTGTGAGTGTTGATTGGTTAAAATTTTGTGATTGAAGTTCGGCCTTGTCTCCCGCTTTTGTGGCCAAATTACTGTCCATGTCGCCCCAAAAGTGGAACTCGCTTCCATTCTATCTAAAATCGGAACTTGCTCCGATTCTACTTAAAGTCAGAACTCGTGCCATTTATTTGACGCTCGAAGATGAAATCAGATATCGGAGGTCTTGTTTGGTTTATTCGAAACTTGGAAGCAAAGTCGGATATCAGAAATCATATAGCACACAATCACATAATCTCGGAACTCCCAATTCAAACTCGGCTACACCAATAGAAATGGAAAGCTCCTAGGAATAAACTTGGAGATCAAAAATCTTGTAAAACATAGAAATCAACTTCAAAGATCTGAACTTGCGTCCATTCTAGTTGAGTTCAACTCTAAGGTCGGAACTCGTTACATTCAATGTGGAGGTCGTACTTGTAACCATTGTGTTAGACTATCGACTCGGAGGTCAGAAATCGTATACACTATTTTGCAACATAAAGTCTTAGGTCGGAAATCGAGTACATCTTGCTTAAACTTGAAGATAAATTATGATATCGGAAATCGGGCCCGTTTCTTAAGACAAAGTTGGATATCGGGAATCATGTCCAGGTTGTTTGGACTTGAAGGTTAAGTTGGGAAGTAGGAAATTATGTTGAAATTTGAAGACGAACTCGTAGGTCGGAAATTATCCCATTTTATGTGAAATTCAAAGATGAAGTCGGAAATCATGGAAACTTGTAGGTGAAGTTGGATGTTGGACCTCGTGCACACCTTATTTGAGACCTGGACATAAATTCGGAGATCGAAAATCATGTCCGTTTTATATGAAGCTTGGGAATATAGTATGAGGTCAGAACCCATATAAATTTTGGTCGAACTTGGAGACCAACTCAGAGATCCGATCTCGCATCCATTAACTCATAGGTTGGGAATTGTGTCTTATTCTGGTTGAACAATCAACCATAAAGTCGGAACTTATATCCTATGTATTTGAAGCATAAGGATGGAAATCATAAATAATAGCCATTTCATTTGGGACTTGGAGATGAAGCCGGAGGTCAAAAATATGACCATTTCGCTGAGATGAGATTGGAGGTCGGAAGTCAGGGATGTTACATAGACTACTGTAGGACATGAGCTTATTTCGTGACTGTCGTCACATAGTTCCTATCTAAAATCAGACTTAGCTAACAAGGGGATACCTCTAACTTGGAGGAATCTATCTCGGCCGTGTGCCTCCAAAGTAGAGGGGTCTCTTAGTTTGTCACTTTCCCCTATCGAGGATTATACCCAACTATCTTGTCTTTGTGGATCACCTTCCCTTACTTCCCTTATCAAAGTGACCAAAGGATCATATCCAATTATTTCTTTTTTATTCTTATCATGACATTTAGTGTTAAAGGGCTTAAGTCTTTCTCATCTTATTACAAGCTACTCATAAGCATGTGACAAATATTTCTAAGTCCACAATTTTGACCCAAGTCTAGTAGCATAAAGGCCAGATTAGGAGATTCCCCAAAATTGCAAACCTACAATGACAAGTATGCTAGCTCCAATGCCTATCAGAAGTTATTTTGAGGCTATGAACTGAATTGTTTTCTAAAAGGTTTTGATGAAAACCAAATCAGAATATAAGCAGAATTTTTTGATCAAGAAAAGGCTAATTTGAATAACAAATTCTTCTATAAGAATGAAATTCAACAAATAGCTTAAGCATTCAAAAAACCTTCAAAGCATCTTTATCCATAACTTTATACTATAATATACTCTATATGGAATATATGCTTTGTGTCTCTCGAGCTATTTTGTGTAGAATCAGAATGGAAGAATTTCAGAAGGCTGAAGCTACACTTCAGAAAGAAAAAACTAGCCTACAAAGCTAAGATATGCCAATTCAGAATGATGACTTAGTCCAGAAGGATTATCCTATCCAGAAGGGGTATTATTAGAAACATATTTCTCATATTTGTCATACCTTTAAAGCTTCCTCAGCATGCTTCATAGAGAACTTCAAAAAGTCAAAAAGATGATTTGACAAAAGGCAGAAGAAGTGCTGACAAGTGTGCATAGTTGGTATAGCAACAAACGACTACTTTCCTATCTCTGCACAAGCTTTGAAGAATAAAGAAAAGGAAAAAATATTATTTCTCTGTCCAGTCTTAGACCAGTAGTTCAAAGAGAACTTCAAAAGTTAAGAATTGAAAGCTCCAACATAAATTTCTATAAAAGGCTGGATGTCGAAGAAAGAATATTAGAACAACTGAATATCTTCTTTGCTTGTAGAGCTTCATAGTTAACTTAACCTTCTGAACTACCAGAAAGTTACTCATTGTAACTTTTGTTAAACAGAAATCTTCTCTTTTGCTTTGTATTTGATAAGATTCTCTTTTTGAGAATCTAGAGAAGTCATAGACAACAAAACACAATTGTTTTATCCTCTGCAAAGATAGTCAGTGTGAGTGTTCACAAACCGTTTTTTAAATCTCAAAACTTGTACACAGACCCAGTAGAGTTTAGAAAAAGCTTGGAGAAGCTAGGATAAAGAATACTCAAGTGAAAGCTTGGAGAGGCTTCAAGAAACACTAATCTTGTGTAAGAAGCTTGGAGAACAAAGAATACTTAGGTTTATATAAAATCTCAACAAAGTGCTGGGGACTGAAAGTAGGCAAGTGGATTAGTCGAAACAATATAAAAACTTCTTGTGTGGTTTCTCTTTTCCCACTTATCTCTTAACTTGATCGTATGCGTTATTTTCTCTACGTGATTTATGTAAATTTGTTCATTTTTTTAAACAAATATAAATATATAAGCCTTCTTTAACTAACACAAAGCTTCCATAATCTAAGTCAAGGACTTGAGATAAATTTTTAACTTCAAATTTTCAGGTTACTTTTAAGTCTTAAAGCAACATGATTCAACCCCCCCTTCTCGTATTACTCTTCCTACAATTAGTATCAGAGCCTAACTCTGGGGTTGAGCTTCCTAACGGTTGTAGAGGTTAAAGATCCTATCAGATGGCCTAACAAATTCATTACATCACAAAAGGTCACTCCAGAAATTGCCCTCCTTATTTCAATGGTGAAAACTATCCATATTGGAAGGATAGAATGAGACTTTTCACTAAGTCCACAAGTCTGGATATGTGGGAGATAATAGAGAATGGTGACTATGTACCTACTGCAGAACAACCAGCACCACAAGTAGTAGCTGATCTAGAACATCCTCCATCAGTAGTAGTAAGAATCATTCCTAGAAATGAATGGACTGATCAGCACAAAGTGAAGGTTCAAATAAATGGCAAGGCAAAATATTGCTCACGTGTGCCTTGAGCAAAAGTGAATATGACAAAATTATATCTTGTGATTTTGCCAAAGAAATCTGGGATAGACTTCAAGTGCTTCATGGAGGAACTGATCAAGTTAAAGAAATGAAAATTAGCATGCTTGTTCATAAATATGAAATGTTCAATATGCTCGCATGAGAATATTGACGAAATGACTACCATATTTATACATATCATAAATCAGCTAAAAGCCTTGGGTAAAAGGTACTCAAATGCAAAAATGATAAGAAAGATCTTAAGGAGTCTTTCAAAGGCCTGGCTTCCCAAAGTTACTGCCATCCAACAAGCTAAAGATCTGAACGTATTCAGCTTGGATGCTCTCCTTGGATCCTTAAAGACTTATGAGATTGAACTGAAAGAAATTTCTGAGGAATCTAATAAGAAGGGAAAGTCCATTGCCCTTAAGACTACTTAGAAGAGAATCATCTCTTCTAAAGCCATGAAGGCCTCAGAAGAATACGATGAGGAAGATGAAAGTTCCTCTAATCCTGATTCTGATGATGAAAATGATGAAATAGCTCATCTAGCTAGAAGAATCTCAAAAGCATGGCTCAGAAGGGAAAAGAAGAACTTTTCTCCAAAAAAGGACAAGAAGTGCAAAGTCAAAACAGATGAAGTAATATGCTTTGAGTGCAAGGAACTAAGGCACATCGGATCAGAATGTCCTAGATTAAAGAAAGCTAGAAAGAAAAAGTCTCCAAAGAAAAAGGCTATGATGGCCACATGGGAAGATCTAGATGAAGAGCAAGAAAATGGTGAATTTCAAGGGGAAGAAGAGATTGTTGCCAACCTCTGTTTCATGGTTGATATCATCTCAGATGAAGAAACTGAGGTATGTGAGTCTAAACCTAAACTTACTTCTAAAAACCTTCAAAAAGCTTACAATGAACTCTTCGGATTATTCCAAGTCTCTTGCTTCTCATTATGCATCTCTTAGAAAAGATTTTAAAAAACTGTCTTTAGAGTTTGAAAAACTTAAGACTGAGAATGAGAAGGTTAGGCATAAAAAGGATGAAATACAGAATGAAAATTTTACTCTTTAGAAGGAAGTAGCAGCCATAAAAGACAAAGTTTCTAAAACTCAAGATAGGACATCCTCCTATGTTTCTAAGCTTCAGAAATTAGTCAAACTTCTCAAATTTGATCTTGAGAAAATGGTTTGTGGCAAAAAATCCAGACTTCATGCTTGGCGGTCAGAAACCATACCTTGATAAAACCACTTTTGGCTATGAGAAAGAAGATGACGAAAAATCATCTGAGAAAATTTCAAGTTTAAATCCAACTTGTATTTACTACTTCAAAAAGGGTCACACTTCTGGTAGCAAGTGTTGCAGCTGCTCCAAATTTCAATTTTAAAATACTTAATTACACTAAATTTGAAGTATAGTGCAACAAAGGTCATCTCACAAGGATGTTATTTGTAACACCCTACAAATTTAATGTTATGCTTAAGTCATAGCATGAAATTTAGTAGTTGCATTACTGTAACATCCTTAATTTCATGTCGTGCTAAATTACCTCAGTAACCTTGAGTAATTAGGCATTTAATGAGAAATTATGAGATTAAGGCTTAATTAAGGGGTTGACTCGGATGAGAAGAGTCAAGAGAATGCTTAATCGAGAGTAGATAATCTCTAATTAAGCAAGTCAAAGCCTTTAGAGCTTAATTAAGCACTAATAGCCCATACTTAGCTTAATCGAGTTTAATTAAGATTAATTAAGCTTAATCGTGTTCTTGTGTGTTAATCACTAATCCTTGCTTAATCATCTTAATTAAGTTGTATGAGCACTTAATCACATGATTAAATTCAAATTTAGTCAACTAGACAATAAAATAGAGAGTGATGTCACTTAAGCAAAAAGTATTAGATAAGACTACTTCATGTAAGAGTTTGACCATGCTTTGTCTCCCCATCATCCCATTTGTCCCTTTAATCACTAATTAACACAAGATAACACAAAGTGAAGCAAAAATATCCCTCCTCATTCCATTACAAGTTTCGGCCACTTCATGCACACACATACACACATTCACTTCATTTTCAACTTCTCATTCTCTCTCTAAAGTTCTCAAACTTTCTAACCTCTCTCTATATTTCCTCTTCTTCTTTTTATTTTCTTCATCTCTTCTTCTTCCTTTCACCACCACCACCACCTAGACCACTCACTTAGCCCATCAAAGACCTCATCTTTGGGTCTTCAGAGATAAGATCAAAACACCACAACGTCCATTTCCACAAGATGTCAAGAGCTTCTCCTTCCTTCTTGCAAAACCGCCACCATCATCATCAAGAGGAGCCATCATCTTCTTCTTCCTCTTCTCTTGTTTTTGCGCTATCTTCAAGAAAGGTAGTGATCTTCATCTTTTTCATTTAGTTTGCTCAAGAAAGCTTGGAGCTTGGTTCTTTCAGGACCAAGATCTCTAAGTGAAAACTTAAGAAGATCCTTCATGCTCTTTAAGAGCAAAAGTTTCCATTTTTGGCAGAATATGTTCTTGTTGTTCTTCATGTGTTGTTAAGTTTCTACTTTTAGAAAATATGTTCTTGTTGTTTTTCATGTGTTCTTAAGTTTCTACTTTTAGAAATATGTGTTCTTGTTGTTCTTCAAGTGTTCTTAAGTTTCTACTTTTAGAAAAATATATTCTTGTTGTTTTTCAAGTGTTCTTAAGTTTCTACTTTTGGCAAAATATGTTCTTACATGTTCTTGATGGTATCTTGCCTAACGTCGTTCCCTTTTTTTTTATGATGAGTTGATGATTAGAAAAGCTTCATCTTATTATGATTTCATGATTTGATTAGACTATAAACATTCTAAAAGCTTTAAACTTTAAAAAGTTTGCTTCTTGATGTACAAAAAGTGGCGCAAGTTTTAGTGCCATCATAAAGTCTTCTTTTGTTTTATTTTGAAGATAAAGATACATGTAAAAGTCTAAGCTTTCCAGAATAACAAGCCTTTTTGAGTTATAAAATGATATCTTGTTACTTTATGTCTTAGAAATCAAACCTTAAAGAAAAGACCTTTCATAAAGTTTCAAACTGTAATCAAGAGTGAAACCTTTAAGTTATAAAAGTGTTGTTTTGTAGCATTTAATTCATAAAGTTTAGATCTTGAACCAAAATAATGCCAAAAGTTGTTAACTTTTTAGTTAAAAAGCTAGTAACTTGTATCATTATTACATAAGGATCAATTCTTTAAGACAAAAGCTTAATATTAAAGGCACTTACTTTTATAAAGAATAAAACTTTCTGGCTACTTTATAAAGAATGATAACTTTAATGATGTTTAAGGTAAAACCTTGATATGTTATTAATGAAAGCTTAAAACTTCGTAAGTTGAATAAGTTAAAAATCACATTAGTGATTAGTGAACATTAGTGTTGTTGCGTTCATGATGTGGTTATGCATTGTCATGACCCAAGGATTAGAGGGATCTCAAACTCCTTGGGAATAGAAGTATGATTAGAGCCTCTAAGCATACCATGAACCTAGGAATCACTAAGTGCACTATTTCAAGGAAAGGAAACGATCACTTAACTTAATTAATTTGAACAAGTGTTCCATAACACATGTACTTAAGTAAAGAATACTTTCATACGAGGACTAAGTAACTAAAAGACCACAAACACATATCCTAACTATGTGATTCTCTCATGGGTAACCACCAGAAATCATATGATTATTCATAAGATTCTTCACAAAGAAAAACACAACTATAAACCCTTTTAGGGTATGAATGTGTGATGCCATCTGGCATGATGGATGATGAGTTTGACTGACCTTTGTCTCATGATTGAATGATGAGTGTGATGATGAACTGTTGGTTGAAAGTTTATGATTGGCATTTTGGGGAAGCTCTGGTCTAGCCTTTATGCCCTCAGATTTTCGCCAAAATTATGGACTTAGTCATATCATTGCATGTGTCTAGTCAAAGAAGTATTATGCATGTAAAGTATAATGATAAGAAACGAAAGAATGGGACATGACCCCTCGATCACTTCTGGGAAGTGGGAGATGGCGATCCACAAGGAACCTCTATGAGGGAGGCAAGGGTGACATAGAGGACCCTCCAACTTAGAGGTAACCAATATCAGCTTAGTCCGATTTGATTAGTATTGCGTGACGACGGTCACGGAATGAGCTCATGTCGAAGAGCAGTCTATTTCAAAGGAAAGTAAATAATGTTAAGCACGTGTTAAAAAAATGAAAGTAAAGTCAAAAGTATAACCATGGTTAAGTCTATGATGATGCAAGTCCTTGCATGTACTTATGTTGTCCATTTGCATTATGAATGTTTATTCTATGTTTCAGCATGTATGTTAGATTATGATGATGTAGTTATGATGCTAAGTTTAAAACCAACCCACTTCGGAGTTTAAGTTTTCAAAACCATTAAAATTGAACTTATATTTGTCTACTACTTTTATAATTAAACCCAAAGTGGCTGGGACGATGATGATGACACTATGCTTGTCTAGTCCCAATCCTATTGAGAAATTTAGTATTTTTCATTCCTACGTTTCTGTGTCGTCTTCAGAGGATGCCGACATCAGGTATGGTGGTGAATTTCATTGAGTTTCTAGTGATGCATTGCCACTTCGACCTGGTGTTGAATGCATCTGTTCTAACTGCTCAGGTAGCGATGCAGGTCTACATGTTCCATAGCCACCAGTTCTATGCACCCATGATGAGTCCGTTTTTCCGCCCTCATGAGCCATTCGAGAACATCACTATGGATGACGTTCGCCCGTCTTTCTATCCTCCGAGGTGCCCTACTGACGGAGATTCCGACTCAGACACCTGCCTGACACCGACAGTTTCATTGGATTCCGATCCTTCGGAATCGTCCTATCCGAGCTACCACATGCAGACGAAACCGTTTGAGCCTTCCTACCCGTCTATGATTTGTCTATCGTCTGATTTGTCTTCTTCGTTTGCAGCCCCTCGTCACACGCCACCCTTGGTTCGCGGTCGTGGGTTCATTCGTACTCGTGCTGTGCCTCGTGGACGTGGCTATGCTCGAGGAGGAGGACGTTGTGATATTCCTGCCAGTGGATTCGGGAATGGCTACCTCCTGCTAGATGGGTGAGGAGTTGATTACATGCGGAGCCGAGCATGAGGATAGCCTCTTTTGGTTAGAGCTAGGGTTATCATTTTTCTTTTGGCATGTATGGGTGTATGGGATTTCTTATGTATTTCCTTTTATCATGTATTTCGTTAGGCTATTTTGTAGGGCCGACAGTAGGTATCGGACCCATTGTTATCATTATGTATGATTGCTGCTATTACTACTACTATATTAACTATGGGATGGCTATGG
The DNA here is from genome assembly GCA_031439585.1 of Pterocarpus macrocarpus. Classification (NCBI taxonomy): domain Eukaryota; kingdom Viridiplantae; phylum Streptophyta; class Magnoliopsida; order Fabales; family Fabaceae; genus Pterocarpus; species Pterocarpus macrocarpus. Next base: position 46,567,991 of record CM062514.1, read on the forward strand.
AATAAATGTTATCTTTATCTAAGATTGTGATTATTCTCAATGCTTCTATTTATGTAAATGCAATCTATGTATGAGATAGCAATGTTTGTATTATATGTTCACGATGCGCTCATGGCTCTCGATTTAAAAAACGGTTTACTTGTTTTGTTCAAAAAAAACTTTGCCCCTATTTTCGTTAAAAAGTAATTTCAAAAAGGTAATGTTAGTTCTGCGAGCAAAGGTAACAACTAGTAATTCCACAATATGACTTAAGCATAGAATGGAACTATTAGGGTGTTACATTTTGGTATTAGAGCAGTTCGTCCTTGAAGAGCCTGGGGATAGACTGACTATGCTTCTAAGCATATGTGTTAGTTGAGCCATGCTTTGAGTCTTGTCTGTATGATAAGACGAAGGAGTTAGATGTGCATGATCATCTATTCTAAATATGGTTAGTTGCTGGTTCAATGAACATAAATGTTGAGCCTGATCAACTCAATGTCTTCTGTTTTGTGTACCAGGAACTAATGGCTTCAGGAAGACATAGTAGGCAACGTAACGAGCCGGAAGGTCCCGAGAAAGTCATGGGGATGCTCCATGAAATGGCTACTGCCATGAGGGAGCAGGCTGCTGCTACCCATCGCATGATAAAGCAAATGGAGCAAAGGGATAAGGAGAATCCCGAAGGGCACAATGGAGGAGCTGACGTAGATCTTGAGTACCTCAAGTTTGCTGAGTTCCGGAAGGCAAACTTGCCGAGTTTCAAAGGAACGTACAACCCCGATCAAGCTGATGAGTGGATCAAAGCCATTGAGAAGATTTTTACGGTGTTGGCTTGTATTGAGGAGCAAAAGGTAGCCTTTGTTACCTATATGTTGTAAGTTGATGCCGAGTTCTAGTGGGTAGGCACAAAGAGGCTATTGGGAGGAACCCAAACCCACATCACTGTGGAAGTTTTCAAGACGCACTTTTATGAGAAGTATTTTCTCACATCCGTGAGGAATGTAAAGGAGCTAGAGTTCATGAGTTTGCATCAAGGGACCATGAATATTGCTGAGTATACGGCCAAGCTTGAGGAGCTGTGCAAGTTCTAGACGATTTATCAAGGGAACTCGGATAAGCGCTGGAAACGTGTGAAGTTTGAAGGGGGATTGCGTGAGGAGATATTGGCATCTGTAGATCCGTGACTATGTTGCACTCATCAACAAGTGCCATTTGGTGGAGGATTGCAAGTTTGTGGCAAGGTCCGAAGCCTACAAAAAGAAGTTGGCACCACAAGGGCAGAAGTTCAAGCCCCAACCCCCGAGGAAACCATTTCAAGGCGGAGTTTCAAAGGAAAGCAACCCCAGAAGCCTATTGGGAATCCACCCAAGCCGGCGAATGGTCAAGCTTGCCCTAAGTGTGGCAAACATCATGGAAGACTGTCTTGTTTAGCCGGCCAAAATGCTTGTTTCCAATGCGGACAGCTTGGACATATGGCTAGAGACTGAACTATAAAGCTGCTGTCCCTTGCCAACAAGCCCCAACACCAAGGAAGGGTCTTTGCCCTTAATGCTGAGGAGGCCACTCAGTCCGATGATCTGATCCAAGGTAAGTACGAGGTTAATGGTAGGATCTTAACTGTGCTATATGATTCTGGAGCTACACACTCCTTTATTTCTCATGATTGTGTAGATAGATTAAGATTGTCTGTGTCTGAATTGCCTTATATGTTAATTGTTTCTACTCCTGCTGGGAAACCAGTTAAGACTTGTCATTGTTGCTTGAGTTGTCGATTCCAAATTGATGGTAGGTCTTTCGTAGCAAATTTGATTTGCTTGCCTTTGTTTGGTCTGGATTTGATTATGGGCATGGATTGGCTTTCGGCTAACCATACTATGATAAATTGCTCTGAAAAATCTATTGCTCTTCCTCCTATACCTGTTAAGCCCGTGGAGCCTGTTAGTTTGTTTTTGAACTCTGTTAAGGTAGGAAGTAGTATGTTGAATGATTAGGGATATGTTCTTCTTATGGCAAGTGAAGTAGAACTCGAGCAAGTATTGGATAAGATCCCCATAATCAGGGAATACCCCAATGTGTTTTCTGATGACATACCCGAGTTTCCCCCGGATAAGGAAATCGAGTTTTCTATAGAGTTGGTGCCGGGTACTGGGCCAATCTCTATAGCACCCTATAGGATGTCCCCAATAGAATTGTCAGAGTTGAAGGGACAATTGGAAGAATTATTGGAGAAGAAGTTCATAAGACCTAGTGCCTCACCTTGGGGAGCCCTGGTATTATTTGTGAAAAAGAAGGATGGCAGTATGAGGCTATGTGTGGATTATAGGCAATTAAACAAAGTGACTGTTAAAAACAAGTATCCCTTACCTAGGATAGATGACCTCATGGACCAACTGCGAGGTGCAGTTGTATTCTCTAAAATTGATCTGAGGTCTAGGTATCATCAAATAAGGGTGAAGGAGGAGGATATACCTAAGACGGCTTTTAGGACAAGGTATGGGCATTATGAGTTTACGGTGATGTCATTTGGATTGACTAATGCCCCTACTGTTTTCATGGATTATATGAGCAGGATCTTTAGACCCTATTTGGACAAGTTTGTAGTTGTTTTCATAGATGATATTCTTATATATTCGAGAACAAAGGAGGAACATGAAGAACATTTGAGGGTTGTGTTAAGGATCTTGATGGAAAAGAAGCTTTATACCAAGTTATCTATGTGTGAATTCTGGATGGAGGAAGTCAAGTTCTTAGGGCATGTGGTGTCACAGGGGGGTTATTGTTGTGGACCCAAGTAAGGTTGAGGCTATGATGAATTGGGAGAGGCCAACCTCAGTGACTGAGATACGGAGTTTCTTGGGTTTAGCCAGTTACTACCGCAGGTTTATAAAAGGATTTTCCCAGATATCTTTACCCTTAACCAAGTTGACGAGGAAGGATGCCCCGTTTGTGTGGACAATGGATTGTGAGAAGAGCTTTCAAGAGCTAAAAGGCAAGTTAATCTCAATACTAGTATTAGTTTTGTCGGACCCTAATAGACCGTTTGAGGTTTACTGTGATGCCTCTGGGAGAGGTTTTGGTTGTGTCTTGATGCAAAATAGGAACATGGTGGCTTATGCCTCTAGACAATTGAAGCCTCACGAAGTGAACTACCCAACCCATGACTTGGAATTAGCGGTTGTAGTGTTTGCCCTGAAGATATGGAGGCATTATCTATATGGTGTGAGGTTCGAGGTGTTCTCTGATCATAAGACCTTGAAGTATCTCTTTGATCAAAAGGAGTTGAATATGAGGCAAACGAGATGGATGGACTTTCAAAAGGATTATGATTTTGGGGTTAACTATCATCCTGGGAAAGCCAATATGGTGGCTAACGCGTTAAGTCGGAAATCCTTGCATGTGTCATGGATGATGGTCAAGGAGGATGAGCTAGTAAGGAGCTTTAGAGACCTTAACCTTGGAGTTATGTTGATCCCCCATAGTTTAAGATTGAATCAGCTTAGGGTGACGAGCGATTTCAAGAGTCAAATTGCTCAAGCCTAAGGCGAGGAAGAGGAGTTCTTGAAAACCCTAGCATTGGTGAAAGAAGGAAAGTTGAACGGTTTTGCACAAGGTACAGATGGACTATGGAAATTTGGAGGAAAAGTATGTGTACCTGCAATTGGTGACCTCCGAAGAAGGATTTTGGAGGAGGCTCATAAGAGCCATTTCACTATACACCCTAGTGTGATAAAGATGTATCAAGATGTTAAGAAGATGTTCTGGTGGCCAGGATTGAAGAGGGATGTTGCGGAGTTGGTAAGCAAGTGTTTAGTCTACCAGAAAGTAAAGATTGAGCACCAAAAGCCCTCTGGTAAGTTGCAACCATTAGAGATCCCAGAATGGAAATGGGAAAGTATCTCTATGGACTTCGTGATGGGTTTACCCAAAATGCAAGCTGGTTTCGATGCAATATGGGTAATTATTGACAGATTAACCAAATTTGCCCACTTTTTGCCTATTCGAGCTACTTATTCTTTGGAAAGGTTAGCCCAGCTATATTTTCAAGAGATAGTAAGATTGCATGGTGTACCTTCAACCATAATCTCAGATAGGGACGCGAGGTTTACCTCTAGATTCTGGAGAGCCTTGCAAAATGCATTTGGGACAAAGCTTTGCCTAAGTTCAGCTTATCACCCCCAGATAGATGGATAGTCGGAGAGGACTATTCAAACTTTGGAAGATATGCTGAGAGCTTGTGTGTTGGACAACCGAGGAAGTTGGGACAAATACTTACCTTTGATTGAGTTTGCCTATAACAATAGCCATCATGCAAGTATTGGTATGGCACCCTATGAAGCTTTGTATGGAAGGAAGTGCCAATCTCCCTTGTGTTGGTTTGAACCGGGTGAGCAAAGCCTATTAGGACCTGATCTGGTGAGGTAAACCACAGAACAAGTCAGAAGGATTAACGACAGAACCCTTACAGCCCAAAGCTGTCAAAAGAGTTATGCGGATAAGAGGAAAAAGCCTCTAGAGTTCCAAGAAGGAGAACATGTGTTCTTGAAAATCACTCCTACGACCGGTATAAGTAGAGCCATGAAGGTCAAAATGTTAAGCCCCCATTTCCTTGGCCCTTTTCAAATTTTAAAATGTGTCAAGTCAGTTGCTTACCAAATAGCCTTACCTCCAAATTTGTCAAACCTCCACGATGTCTTCCATGTGTCACAACTGAGAAAATACCACTTCGATCCTAGTCATCTACTTGAGCCTGAAAGTGTACAGTTAAGGGAGGACCTAACTTTCAATCTACTACCATCTTGGATCATGGATTGTGGGGCAAAACAGCTGAGAAGAAAGATAGTACCCTTGGTCAAGGTGGCTTGGGGTAGAGGGAATATGGAAGAGTATACGTGGGAGCTGGAGGCCGAAATGAAGAATGTGTATCTAAATTTGTTTATAGGTAACGAATTTTGAGGGAAAAATTCTTTTTAAGGTGAGAAGAAATGTAACATCCTCAATTTCATGTCGTGCTAAATTACCTCAATAACCCTGAGTAATTAGGCACTTAATGAGAAATTATGAGATTAAGGCTTAATTAAGGGGTTGACTCGGATGAGAAGAGTTAAGAGAATGCCTAATCAAGATTAGATAATCTCTAATTAAGCAAGTCAGAGCCTTTATAGCTTAATTAAGCACTAATCACCTATAATTAGCTTAATCGAGTTTAATTAAGGTTAATTAAGCTTAATTGTAAGATTAATTTTTGTTAAATGTGTTCTTGTGTGTTAATAACTAATCCTTGCTTAATCATCTTAATTAAGTTGTATGAGCACTTAATCACATGATTAAACTCAAATTTAGTCAACTAGATAATAAAGTGGAGAGTGGTGTCACTTAAGCAAAAAATATTAGACAAGACTACCTTATGTAAGAGTTTGACCAAGCTTTGTCTCCCTATCATCCCATTTGTCCCCTTAATTACTAATTAACACAAGATAACACAAAGTGAAGCAAAAATATCCCTCCTCATGCCATTACAAGTTTTAGCCACTTCATGCACACACACACACACATTCACTTCATTTTCAACTTCTCATTCTCTCTCTAAAGTTCCCAAACTCTCTAACCTCTCTCTATATCTCCTCTTTTTCTTCTTTGTCTTCTTCATCTCTTCTTCTTCCTTTCACCACCACCACCACCTAGACCACTCACTTAGCCCTTCAAAGACCTCCTTTGGAGACAAGATCAAAACACTACAACCTCCATTTTCACAAGATTCCAAGAGCTTCTCCTTCCTTCTTGCAAAACCTCCACCATCATCATCAAGAGGAGGCATCATCTTCTTCTTCCTCTTCTCTTGTTTTTGCACCATCTTCAAGAAAGTTAGTGATCTTCAACTTTTTCATTTTGTTTGATCAAGAAAGCTTGGAGCTTGGTGCTTTCATGACCAAGATCTCTAAGTGAAAACTTGAGAAGATCCTTCATGCTCTTCAAGAGCAAAAGTTTCCATTTTTGGCAAAATATGTTCTTGTTGCTCTTCATGTATTCTTAAGTTTCTACTTTTAGAAAAATGTGTTCTTGTTCTTCAAGTATTCTTAAGTTTCTACTTTTGGCAAAATATGTTCTTAAAGGTTCTTGATAGTATCTTGCTTAAAGCTGTTCCTTTTTTTTTATGATGAGTTGATGATTAGAAAAGCTTCATCTTATTATATTTTCATGATTTGATAAGACTATAAACATTCTAAAAGCTTTAAACTTTAAAATGTTTGCTTCTTGATGCACAAAAAGTGGTGCAAGTTTTAGTGCCATCATAAAGTCTTCTTTTGTTTTATTTGAAGACAAAGATACATGTAAAAGTCTAAGCTTTCTAGAATAACAAGCCTTTTTGAGTTATAAAATGATATCTTTTTACTTTATGTCTTAGTAATCAAACCTTAAAGAAAAGACCTTTCATAAAGTTTTAAACATTAATCAAGAATGAAACCTTTAAGTCATAAAAGTGTTGTTTTGTAACATTTAATTCATATAGTTTAGATCTTAAACCAAAATAATGCCAAAAGGTGTTAATTTTTATAAAGAACAAGACTTTTTAGTTAAAAAACTAGTAACTTGTATCATTATTACATAAGGATCAAATCTTTAAGACAAAAGCTTAATATTAAAGGCACTTACTTTCATAAAGAATAAAACTTTATAGCTACTTTATAAAGAATGATAACATTAATGATGTTTAAGGTAAAACCTTGATATGTTATTAATGAAAGCTTAAAACTTCGTAAGTTGAATAAGTTAAAAATCACCCTTAGTGATTAGTGAACATTAGTGTTGTTGGATTCATGATATGGTTATACATTGTCATGACCCAAGGATTAGAGGGATCTCAAACTCCTTGGGAACAGAAGTATGATTAGGGCCTCTGAGCATACCATGAACCTAGGAATCGCAAATGCACTATCTCAAGGAAAGGAAACAATCACTTAACTTAATTAATTTGATCAAGTGTTCCATAAGATATGTACTTAAGTAAAGAATACTTTCATACGGGGACTAAGTAACTAAAAGACCACAAACACATATCCTAACTATGTGATTCTCTCATGGGTAACCACGAGAAGTCATATGATTATTCATAAGATTCTTCACAAAGAAAAACATAACTATAAACCCCTTTAGGGTATGAATATGTGATGCCATTCGGCATAATGGATGATGAGTTTGACTGAGCTTTATCTCATGATTGAATGATGAGTGTGATGATGAACTATTGGTTGAAAGTTTATGATTGGCATTTTGGGGAAGCTTCGGTCTAGCCCTTATGCTCCCGGATTTCTGCCAAAATTATGGACTTAGTCATATCATTGCATGTGTCTAGTCAAAGAAGTATTATGCATGTAAAGTATAATGATAAGAAACGAAAGAATAGGACATGACCCCTCGATCACTTCTGGGAAGTAGGAGACGGCGATCCACAAGGAACCTCTATGAGGGAGGCAAGGGTGACATGGAGGACCCTCCAACTTAGAGGTAACCAATATCGGCTTAGTCTGATTTGATTAGTACTGCGTGATGACGGTCACGGAATGAGCTCATGTCCAAAAGTAGTCTATTTCAAACGAAAGTAAAGAATGTTAAGCATATGCTAAAAAAATAAATGTAAAGTCAAAAGTATAACCATGGTTAAGTCAATGATGATGCAAGTCCTTGCATGTACTTATGTTGTCCATTTGCATTATGAATGTTTATTCTATGTTTCAGCATGTACGTTAGCTTATGACGATGTAGTTATGATGCTAAGTTTAAAAGCAACCCGCTTCGGAGTTTAAGTTTTCAAAACCATTAAAATTGAACTTATATCTATCCACTGCTTTTATAATTAAACCCGAAGTGGCTGGGACGATGACACTATACTTGTCTAGTCGCGATCCTACTGAGAAATTTAGTATTTCTCACTCCTACGTTTCTGTGTAGTCTTCAGAGGATGCCAACATTGGGCACGATAGTGAATTTCATTGAGTTTTCGGTGATGCATTGGCACCGACCCGATCTTGAATGCATCTATCTTTGACGGCTTTCCAGGTAGCGATGCGGGTCTACATGCTCCATAGCCACCAGTTTCATGCACCCGTGATGAGTCTGTTTTTCCGCCCTCATGAGCCATTCGAGGACATCACTATGGACGACGTTTGCCCGCCTTTCCATGCTCCGAGGTACCCCACTGACGGAGATTCCAACTCGAACACCTGCCTGACACCGACAGTTTCGTTGGATTCCAATCCTTCGGAACCGTCCTATCCTAGCTACCACGTGGAGGCGGACCTATCTGAGCCTTCCTACCCATTTGTGATCCATCTATCATCCAATTCGTCTTCTTCGTCTGCAGCCCCTCGTCACACGCTACCCCCAGTTCGCGGTCATGGATTCATTCATACTTGTGTCGTGCCTCATGGACGTGGCCATGCTCGAGGAGGAGGACGTGGTGATATTCCTGCCGGTGGATTCGGGAATGGCTACCTTCCGCCAGATGAGTGAGGAGTTGATTACATGTGGAGCCGAGCATGAGGATAGCCCCTTTTGGTTATAGCTAGGGTTATCATTTTTCTTTTGGCATGTATGGGTGTATGGGATTTCTTATGTATTTCCTTTTATCATGTATTTCGTTAGGCTATTTTGTAGGGCCGACAGTAGGTATCGGACCCATTGTTATTATTATGTATGATTGCTGCTATTACTACTACTATATTAACTATGGGATGGCTATGGAATAAATGTTATCTTTATATAAGATTGTGATAATTCTCAATGCTTCTATTTATGTAAATGCGATGTATGTATGAGTTAGCAACGTTTGTATTACATGGTCACGATGCGCTCATGGCTCTCGATTTCAAAAATGGTTTACTTGTTTTGTTCGAAAAAAAATTTACCCCTATTTTTGTCAAAAAGTAATTTCAAAAAGGTAATGTTAGTTCCACGAGCAAAGGTAACAACTAGTAATTCCACAACGTGACTTAAACATAGAATGGAACTATTAGGGTGTTACAGTTACCATGTTAGTACTCTATTTATTATTTATTTATTTTATTATATGCTCTTTTTTTTTTTTAACAAAATATACCTTGGGGCGCAGAGAATATATATAAACAGAAGATACGGCGCTTAGTATATAATAAACGTGGTCGGCATCGCAGAACATCATAAATGAATAAATAGTACAACAGAAAAATAAAGTTAAGTAATATAACATCAACTATATATATATCAAAAGCTAACACTTTGGTTTATGTAAAGGTTCAAAATTGGCTACATATGTTGGGCTTATATACACCAAAAAGACATAAGGCCCGTGTCAGTGAAAAGCAATCCTTCTAGGTCCTCAGAGGACATTTTAAACTAGCTGATCTAAGTAACTACATATGTATGGCTAAGTCTATGGCCCAATGCTGCACATCGCCAAAAGAGGACCATACTATGGCCCAATGCTGCACATCAAGTACAATGTAGTCTGCAGTCAGAGCCTACTTCATCAGGTAGCCGTTGGCCATACTAGGCTCGGCTGGGGAGTAGCCAGCATTAGATCTAGAAGAGGAGGAGGATGAACTGGAAGCCTCAAATGTGTTGCTCTCAAGACTGAGTCGGATGTCCGGGACTACTTGAGGAGGTAACGTTGGTGGAAGGTTGCAGGAGCTGCGGGTGCTGCGAGTGCTACGGGTGCTAGAGGAGGTGCAAGGTGTGCTACATGCATGGGAATAGCAAAGTATGGGACGACAAGGTCAAACGCCAGGTGAAATAGGGGGACTGCAAAGTTCCTATTACTAAAAAGGTAAAGGCGAAAACGGCAAGAGCCAGCTATGTATAGTGAATCAATCATAGGGTCATAATGCAACTGCATGTCTGGAATCTCGAGGAAAAGCACGGCCGTTGTGTCCATCACCAGAGTTTGAGAATGATACAGAAACATGAAGCAAAGTGAGAATTTGAATAAATTCTCAGTAGGATTTGAGTGCTGTATTAAACTGACGTCACCTTTATTCTCAGTCGCCTCGGTTTTCATTTAATTATAAAAAAAAATTGGTATCAAAGTGAATTACCCACATTTATTAAGCTTAAGAAAATACCTGGTCCGAGGCAAGATCCAATTTTACTTAAGATAGAAAAAGAAACAGAATAAACTATCATATTACAATATACAAAATAAAGAGCAGAATAAATAAATAGATAGCAGTAAATGAACATAATAATCAATTTATAAACCGCTAACAATAACTATGTAATGCAGTCATTCAAGTACTCATGAGTTCTCTTACTCTTACTCATTCTTAAACTCAGTATCATAAACTTTTCCATTACTTGGTCCTCTAGGAGTTTTTGGCCATTCAACTCCTGGGTAATAATCTGCTTCTCAGGATCGAGCTCGTTCCTATATAGGAATGTCAGGTTTACTTTCCTCGACCTTTCCACTGATCTATTCCCCTTAACTCTAATCCGAGGCTGGCCCAAGTATTATGGAACTTTTATCATCAGCCTTGTAAATTTCTTGCAAAATGCACATGTATCTAAATGTATTTCGTAACTCATGTGTAACACCTTACCAGATAAAATATTATGCATAAGTCATAATATATTACCTGATAAGTGTTATGTGTGGCGGTCTAATTAAATTCCATTTTCTGATTCAATGTTAATTACCCAAACAGAGTTAACTGTTCACTTAATTAATTTCCGTTTGACTATGGAATAAGTAATAGATAATCGCTATAATAGAAATAAAATAAAATAAATAAAAATGTGGAATGGACAGAACTACTGAAACTGCATCATATATATATATACAAAGATGTCTGTTTTCAAAGTTTGACAAAAGATACATAAACAACATAGGGTAATAAAATGAGGCCACTAAAACAAAATAAATTGGCCTGTCTCTATGAACAGTACCCTAATTGGTCTCCACGGGAGATTTCATGTACTAACCATCTGTAACACCCTAATAAACCCATATTACGCTTAAGTCGTATTACGGCGTTTTATTAGTTGTTATTTATGCTCGTGGAAAACTAAACTTCACTTGAAATTAAATTACACGGAAAATACAGTAAGATTTTTCTTTTTGAAATACGTCGTCGCTTTGCAGCATTTTGGAAACTAAAGCCTTGAGCGAGAAGACAGATAGAGAAAGAGCGTATCGCATAAAATACATACCCAAAAATCATAAAACATGAGAAAGGTAAATAAATAATAATTCCCAAATACATTACATTAAATAACTAACCATTACATTCATATGGGTTCATAATATATATATATATATATACATACATATATATATCAGCATTATATCGAAGGAAGCTCATGGTCATGCCATGATACAAATACTAGATACAAACTTAAATTGACATCGTTCGTCACAAAAAGGAATGTATGAAGGTGCAGAGCTACGGTGACTACAAGTCCACATTAGCATTGTCTGACACCCCACGTCATACGTCCGCTCACAATGTGGGGGATCCATGCTCCACTCCACCGAATGTGCCATCGAGATTTGGTGATGATACGAAAGAATAACTAGGGTGAGAAATGGAATTTCTCAGTAGGACTTGAACCCGACACGAAAGTGTCATCGTCATCGTCCCAGCCACTTCGGTTTTATTAATGAAAATAGTGAGCATTCATAAGGTTCCATTCTTAGGTTTTCAAAAACATGAATATCCGAAGTGGATTCAATTTTAACGTAACCTCTAATCATTTATATCACAATATATATAAGCATGAATATAATTACGTAAAACATGCATGGCTATGCAATAAGCTTCTCTTAACTTCTTCCCTTTAGGGGTTTGGACTGAGGTCTCTTTTCTTTTCTTAACTTGACTTTATCTTTTCACCCATTGAACATAAGTGGTAATGAGCTTACACCGTGGCCGTCGCCACCATAGAATTTTGGTACTTACACTAGCTGGGTCTTGCCATGCCTCATGTAAGCCCTATCCCCTATACTCACACTAGCTGGGTCATGCCATACCTCATGTGAGTCGTGAGTGAGGGGAGCTTACTTTGGGTCACCTTCCCTTTTGAAGGATCACACCTTTAGTTCAATCTCTTCTTATTAAAGCTTATGATGCAAAATTGTTCTAATTCTTTTACACATTTAGGCGTTACGTATCGCCGTCCCCAAATGTGATTCCTTTATCGTATATTGTCAAGCATCATATCATCAACATATCATATTCATATCATCATCATATCATTATCATAATCATCATCATCATATCATATCATAATCATCATTACTCATCATCATCATAGTATCATGCTTGCACATAAACATATGCATATTCTCAAGCAAAGTTTTATGAGCTTAGCTTAGTAAATTTGGTACAAGCTTTTAATTGAGGTTGCATCTTGTATAAATTCTTTTATTAGGCATAGGGCCAATTTCATCCATTATCCTTTTTGAAACTTTTAAGTTGAGTTATGAGGGTTTTCCAATGCTTAGAGTAAAGATCTTAATGTCTTAAAACTTATTTCTCATTATTCTTTAACTTTCACCACAACCAGTTTTACTTTTACAGTAAGGTAGTAGCTTTAAAAATTCACCATAATTTCATCTTTTACTCTTTTGTTTCGAATTTTGGTGTGAATATACTTCTCTGAGTCTATTTTTAAACAAAATAAACCCCACTCAAAAATTCATTTTGTAGCTTGAGTTATGCACATTTTATTCTGACTGTTTAGACTTGAAAGTTCAACTCGAGTCAGTGGCTTATCCACTTCACTGGGAGTTCCTCACATGGAATCTGACAAAACTGTTTTATGGGAGTGTTCCTCTATGTCTTAGCTTTCTAAAAAACCTTTGTCCCACTCAAAAATGTAATGTATAACTTGAGTTATGCCCATTTTATTACATACTGCCCAAACAGAAACTCATCTGGGGATAGCAGACTTTGAAAATTCATATCTCTCTCGTTTTAGATCCAAATTTTACGAATTCTACATGTATGAAAAGCTATATGAGTATATTTTCATATAAAATTAGTTTCGTTGCATTTGGAGTTATATTGAAAGAGTTATTAGTTGCAACATATAGACTGCCAAAATTTCCTTGCTTCCATGGTTTTGGTTTCAATGAGTTTTCCTGTAAAAACATTAAAGCTTTTCCTCAAGTGACCACTTTTCTCTTCCAAACCACTTTTATACTTTGAGATCTTGGTATTAAATCAATATTTTAACTTCTAAAAATTTGGTTCAATAGCAATAGACACACCAACCAAAAGTTTCATGCCAAAGAGAAGAACACAACACATGAAAAACCCATCATATCAACAAGCATGGCCATGAGGCCTTGGAAATAAGTCCTAAAACCACCTAGCTATGGAGAGCTTAGGAGTTAAAGGGCTTGAAGAACACATAAAAGAAGAAGGTTAGAGTCACTACCAAATGGGTTTCTTGAGGAGTAGAAAGAGTTGATGGGTTGGAGATGATCTTCCTCCTCCTTGAGCTTGATGATGGGGCTAAGTTAGTGTTTGTTTTGCTTCTTCAAGAACCAAAGAGGGTGGTCCTTGAAGGGCTTGTGAGAATGGTGAAAGGGAAGAGGGTTGAATAAGGTGAGAAAGAGAGAAGAAGAACAAGACAAGTTGAAAGAACAAAAGAGCTAGGATGAAGTTTAGAGAGAGGTGGGAGCTTGGCCTTGTAGTGAGAGGATGAAAATCACAAATAAGAGAGTGGGAGGGCTAGTTTGGGGAGCAAAAATGGGTGAGGGGGCTGATGGCTTTTGCTTCTCCAACAAGCAGGAGTGAGTAGGTGAGTTTTACTTCTTTTTCAAGCAAGAAAGCTAGGAACTTTGGGGTAAAAGAGTGCGTTGTGTTTCCTTCGAGTCTTGGTGTTTGGGTAAGGACCATTTTGTGTTTTCTCAAGTGGTTAAAAGCATGACTACTCTTGGGATTGGCTTGGGTGGATGTGATCACTCCAAGTGTCACAATCTTGATGGAGGAGACTAGATCTTTTGTCTTGACTCAAGGAATCTACTAACATGGACTCCTGATCTAATGGTGTATGATGAGAAGGCAAATGGATGGTTGGATATAGCTCTTGCCTTGACCAAACTTTCAAATAATAATTAAAAGGGAAGTTTCTAAATTTTACCATTGTTACAATTATCTAAATTCTAGTTAATTCAATTGGTTTAATTACACATTAGCATATTTTCAATAAAAAGGATTTTCCTTATTAATTATGTAAAGAAGAGGTGAAGGTTAATCTTCATGTAATTAAGATGTGATACTTATATGCTCTTAGTTAATTAGGTTAGATCACCTTGATTTTATGAATTAATAAGATTGGGCAATTAGGCTTTTAATTGTAACTTTTGATGCATTATGTTTTAATCATTGACTTGCCTTTAATTTACTAAGCCCTTGCTCTCGGAATTAGCCAATTAGTTCTTAATTAATCACTAAACCTTCTAATTAGCCGGAGACATCGAGCTAATTAGCTTAGACAAAAATTGGGGATGTTACACCATCCACTAGATTACTGCTTATGACCCGAAATACCAAAAGAGGGCCACTCTATACACCTCTTGCTGCTACCGCACGTATGCTATCTAGATGGATTCCGAGGAGAGGAATCCATTTGCCATGCCGGCATCAGCTAGAGTGTAGTCCACGCTTGGGGCAAAGGACAAGGAAGACGAACTCACTGCCTTCGACAGATCTTCCTCAGATAGTGAGGCAAAGGGGATCTGCTGCAGTGGTGAAGCTGGTGGAGCCGTGGGAGTTGCTGCTGCTGCCAGTGCTGCTACTACTGGTGCTGCTGCTTCAGGTGGAGGTGGGAATGGATGTGCCATGTAGAGAGGGATGGCAATATAAGGAGCGGATGGGTCAAAAAGGGGGTGAGTAAGTAGGACTACAAAATCTCTACTAAAGAAGAAATAAAGGCAGAAATGGCAGCTACCAGATATGTACACAGCATCTGTGAATGGGTCGAGGTGAAAATGAAGCTCAGGGAACTCGATGAACAGGACTCCCATAGCTGTGTTCTCCATGATCTGAGAATGACGCAGAAACATACAGTAGGGTGAGAAATAAGAATTTCTCAGTAGGAATCCTAATCCTATACACATCTGACATCGCTGTCATTCTCAGTTGTTTCGGTTTTTCTTAGGTTTAAATAATACAATAAGACAATAATATTCAGCTTTACTTGATACAATGAAAAGTGTGACCCGAAACAAGCTTTATTTTAAATTAGAGCAATAATAGGACATTCAAACCAAGCATGTCAACATGCTAAACTAGTAATCATAGTTAAACAGTAACATAATATGAGGGATGCTAATAATTGTAAAAGCAATTAGGAATCAACAAACACAACAGATATACATACTAAAGAAATACACTTTGTCTTTGAGAGCCTTCAACTCTTGTAACTCATAATTTCCATCCTTTTAAACATCATGTGTTCATGCAAGTATAACTCATACAACATATGAATTCTTTGCCAAAATTTCGGCAGCATAACCAATCGAGTTCGCTTTCCCATGAGTAGTGCCAAACTACCAGTAAAATCATTCAAACATGCAAGTCAATATGGAACAACAATCATCTATTCATAATACCATTCATCAAATTCAATACAAACATCAATAGAGTTTTCTGCTTGCTTCATCCTACTGCCCGAATTTTTGTATAATCCACCTTTAGTCCAATTTAACTCATTTAAACCTAAATTTTGGATATGTCATAGCTCTATGTGTCTAGTTTACAACCCTTTTGGCCCCATCTCATTTTGATTGTATAATTCAAGTTATTAGTATTTTACCTCAAACTACCCTATCCTTAGCCAGAATTGCACCCTTATAAATGAAAATTCAATAAAAATAGAAATCTGGTGAAATCATATGAAATTTATAACAAATTAAAGCTAATAGAACAAAATTTTAAATGAAATAAGTTTCATATCATTTGCATGAGTATATTTTGAGATATAAGCCCCGTAACTTGACCCTACTAGACTACCTTATTCTAGTCCAGTTTGAACTTAAGGTAAATTCATTGATGTTCTGGGAATAATTGGCAACAGATCTGACTCTAAAATTTTTTTGGATTATTCCCTTATATGTTAGCTTCCAAACAAAGTTAGTTTCACTCAATTTAGAGTTGCGTAGGGTGAGCTACAGCCTCTCAACTCACACTACCCAGATGAGAATCCAAGATTCTAGGTCAAAATTCAAAAATTCATAACTAATTCCATCCTAATCCAATGGCCTTATATTTTATATGTATAGAAAGTCTTGAATGTCTAGTTTCATATAAAAATGGATTAATCAAATTCAAACAGCTGTAGATGGAGCCGTATACTCCGCCGTATGGACCGTCAAGTGAAAACCCTAATAGCTTCTTAAATTCTCTCCAATCTTCAAGTTCTCTCTTACCAATTCCAATTCTAATTACAACATACATGCAAAATCAACCATAATCCATCATCATCACTCCAAATCACATCAGTATCATAAGAAAAACAAGATCCCCCATAGCCCCAAATCAAGGAAAACAAGAAGAGAAGTTGGATTCCTATCTTATCTAGTTGAAATCTTGTTGGTTTGATGTCTTAGATTGAAGAAACTTGTGATGAAACTTGAAGAGGGGTTGAAGATGGAGTGAAGATGAGTATGAATGGAAGAGAAATGAAGAAAGCTCAGCTCCTTATGTTGGCTGAATTACACAAGGGAGAAGGAAGGAATTATTTCAAGACTTTTGAAGCAAGTTGTTACATGATTGGTGGATTCCTTCTTATTCTTCAATTTACTAGAGCTGCCCACTTTTGGGCTGATTAGTGGCACCACATGCATGGGTGAGTTAAATAAATCTTGGCCATCCATCTTAGGGCACTCATTGTATAAATTCTATTGATTCGATTCCAATAGTTTAAAATACCCAAATCTTACCGATTTCTCTTAAATTGGCAAACCGATTTTAGAAAAACTTTATAAGGTTTCTTATGTTCTTAATCTAATTTCCTAAATTCTAATCCTTCTAAATCATACTTAATTAGATTTAAATAAATGCTCAATCAAATTCTAATTAATCACAATTGTTTGATAAAAACCAAACAACTCGGTTAAAAACGATAGAATTTTTTGGATGTTACATCATGCATAGGCTTTGCTGAAATTTTGGCAGCATTACGAAATATGTCCGCTTTCCCATGAATAGTGTCAGTACTTAGACAACCAATTTTATAGAAAAACCACAACATTTCATTCATAATTCAACATCAAACTCATGGAAATATTAGTTGTATTTGAAGTATAGCTACTATCTTAGCACCTTCACTTTACCTAGTTTTTGTAAAATAAGCCATAATTTCTATTTAAGTCATTTAGACCTAAATTTTGGATATGTTGGAGTGTTGTGTGTCTATTTTCTAACCTCTTTGGTACCATCTAATTTTGATAAATGTAGCTCAAGTTATTTGGGTTCTATCTCAATCTGCCCCTGTAGCTGGCCAGAATTACACACTTAAAAGTAAAAATTCACTAAAAATCAAAACTAGTTGAAATCCTATGAAATTTGTATCATATTAAAGCTAACAGGACAAGCTTTCATTTGAAATAAGTCCCATTTACTACCTTATTTTAGCCCAGTTTGGACTTAGGGCGACTTCCTTGAATTACTTGGAGCAATTGGGATCGAATCTAACTCTGAACTCTTTATGGGATGTTCTCCTATGTGTAAGCTTTCTAAAAAAGTTAGTTTCACTCAATTCTAAGTTGTATAGGGCCAGTTTTGCCCTGAACAACCTCATCAGCCCAAAATTAAACTCAAAAAGCTAGGTCAAACTTCCAAAATTCATATCTCCTTCAATACTAACCCTATGGCCTTATATTTTATATGGTTGGAAATCCCTAATTGTCTAGTTTCATATAAAAATACATTCATCAGATTTGGATGGCGAAATTTTGATCCATACACCACACCCGTACGGACACCATAGGGTTTTTGCAATATTAGTTTCTTACTTCTTTCTATTCTCAACCTTTCCACTTCCTCTTCAACTTAAACACAAAAATAGCCTTCAAACCAGCCAATAATCATCATATATATCCAAACACCACATCAAGAACTGAAAAAAAATTAAACCTGAAATAACTTCTATAACCAAGGAAACAAGAAAAAAAGTTGAATCTCTACCTCCTTTGGGTGTAGTCTTGCTAGATTTGGGTTTAAATTGATGGAACCTTGTTTGAACTTGAAGTTTTGATGGAGTGTATTGAGAGGAAAAGAGAAGAAAGAGGTTGCAAAAGAGTGAGGGAAGGGCAAAATCTGCTGAAGGAAAAAGGACAGAAAAATCTTGTAAATGCTTCAATGACGTAGTTGGCTTCTTATATTTTAATTGGTTGAAATCTTATGGTTAAATTTCAGCCATCTCTCCCCCATTTTGTGGCTTTCCTAGCGCCACCAATGGATGAATAAATGGCTGAGTATTCAGCCATAGAATCATAGAATTTGGGTGCGTAATTCTATTGATTTAGTTCTGACAACTTAAAATATTGAAATCTTACCGATTTTTTTTAAATCAGTAAATCAGTTTAGAAAAATTTCTTTGAAACCTTCTATGCTTCTAATCAAATTCCCTCACATCTAATCTCTCTAAATGATAATTAATTAACCCTTAAATAAATACTTAGTCAAATTCTAATTAACCTCAATTATTCGATAAAAATTGAACAATTTGTTTAAAAACAATAAAATTCTTTGGATGTTACATTACCATCCTCTTAAAAAAAATTTTGTCCTCAAAATTTAGTACCTGAGAGTAGTTCAGGATACTCTTTCTTCATGTCTAATTCTAGTTCCCAAGTGTAGTCCTGAGCATCTTCTATTCCGCATGCTACCTTTACTAATTGTACGATTTTGTTTCGAAGTTGCCTACTACTTCTATCTACGATCCGCGCCGGTGAAACATGGAAAGTCAGGTCCTCTTTTAACTGTATTGACTCAGGTTCTATGAAGTGTGTGGGGTCAGTTTGATATCTTCTGAGTTGATAAACATGAAAAACATCATGAAGGTTTGACGGATGTAGAGGTAAAGCAATTTGATATGCAACTGATCTGATTCGCTTCAAGATTTGGAAGGACCAATAAAGCGCGGACTTAGCTTCTTGACCTTAATGGCTCTACCTATCCCTATTGTAGGCGTAACCTTCAGAAATACGTGGTCTCCTTCTTGAAATTCTAGAGGTTTTCTCCTAGTATCCGCATAACTCTTTTGATGGCTTTGAGCAGCGAGCATCTTGCTTCGAATTTTCTTGATCTGCTCAATAGTTTGTCAGACTAAATTAGGCCCCAATAGACTTAATTCTCCTATTTTATACCAACATAGCGGAGATTGGCACTTCCATCCATAAAATGCTTCGTAAGGAGCCATGCTAATGTTAGTGTGATAGCTGTTATTGTACACAAATTCAGCTAGCTGTAAGTACTAATCCCAGTTCTTACGTTGCTCCATTATATATGCTCGCAGCATATCTTCTAAGGTTTGAATTGTCCTTTCCATCTAACCATCCGTTTGTGGGTGATATGCAGTGCGTAGGCACAACTTAGTACCAAATGCTTTTTGTGAGGCTCCCTAAAACCATGAAGTGAGTCTTGGGTCTCAATCAAAGATAATGGTTGAAGTGGTAGCATGCAGCCTTATAATCTCTTGAATATATAATTGCGCTAATTTTTCCAATGGATAATTTCCTCGAATGGGTAGAAAGTGAGCAGATTTGGTTAATCTATCCACGATAACCCATATGGCATCATATCCTGCTGGCGCTCTTCGTAATCCCATTACAAAATCCATGGAGATACTTTCCCACTTTCACTTGTAACGTCGTCGTCAGTATAGTACTATGCTTAAGTCATAGTACCACACTCTGGAGTTGTTATGGTTACCTGAGCGTACCTTATCTGATAGCTACTTCAGCCGTCTATAAAACTTCTCGAACTATCTGGAGATAACATAGAAACAGGAGTGAGAATTTTAAATTCTCAATAGGATCCACTAAGAAATTTTCATACCGTGTCATCGTTATTATCTCCAGCTGCTTCGGTTTATTATAAAAAAAATGAATATATGATACGAACGGTTCCATTTTTATAATTTGAAAACATATGGCCCGAAGTGAAGTTCATTTTATTCCATGCACTTGAGTCATATTGGCAATATTTCATAATGGGAATAATAACTACTGCATAAGTAGAAGGAACAGTCTCAGCATCAACAAAATATGGGATATAATTATGCAAATACTCATATTTGAATTCATGTAAATGCACTGGTGCTTTCCTTTAACTTTCTTTGCTTTCTTTTCTTGGCACACCTAAGTGTTACGTATCACCATCTCTAGGGTGCTTGCATATATTTTAATCTTTAGTCTTTACTGCCCTTGGATAGTCAGACCTAGGAGTGAGCTCAACTCATGACCGTTGTTATACAGTACTGACCCGTAAGGGGACTCACATGCCTCTAAGTTGGAGGGACTCAGTTGGCCATCTGCCTCCAACATAGAGGGACCCAAAAGTTTTAATTGTGTTCACAGGGAAGGACCCAAATGTGCAACTGCCTCCGAGTGAAAGGACCCACATCTTTATCCTTTACTACCATCACCTAGAAAGACCCAAATAATTGCCTCCAAGTGAAGGGATCTCATATACTCTTCTTTCATTCATATGCAAATATGCATGTTCTCATAAGAATAATTCATGATCATGTCATCATAACATATTCATACCGAGAATATAACAATATCAATAGGTGACATAGAAAAGGGCTTTCTGCCCACTTTAATCAACTATACCGCATTTTAGAGTATGATCACCATGTCATACCCCATCGGGGTGTGATCGCCATGTCACACTTCTTAGGAATATAGGACCTTTATCATATCCATCATCATAGAATTATAAATACACAGGCTTCATACCTTATTCTTAATTGATGATACTTGCAACTTTTATTGATGTTCCTGAGTTTAAGCTTAGGACCGACTTCTGAGATTGAATTGTGTTTGAGTTCCGAGATTATATAATTCCCGACTTCTGGGGTTAGTAATGTTCTAGTTCCCGGCTTCCGGGATTAAGCATTTTAGGTTTTACATTCTTTTCCCTAACTTTCGATTTCAGAGTGTCTTATGTGCTTGTGATTTCGATCTCCGACATTAATCCATAATTGGTCTTCCAAGACTCTTATGAATTTGTTTCCTAAGTTCTGAGTTTCGACATTATCCATACCTGATCTAGTTTCCTATTCACTAAGTTCCGAGTTCAACATTAAGTATACCCAATCTAGCTCTCTATTTGCTAAGCTCCTAGTTCAACATTAAATATACCCGATCTAGCTCTCTGTTTGCTAAGTTCTGAGTTCGGATATTAACTAAACTTGGTCTAGTATTCATACATGTCTCTAACCAAAATTGCAATATTATAAGAGAAAATTCACTAAAAATAGAAATCTGAGTGAAATCGTACAAAATTTATATCACTGTAAAGACAACAGAGCAAGCTTTCAAATGAAGAAAGTTGCATATTATTTGAATGAGTATAACTCGAGATATAAGCTTGAAACTTGACCCCACTGGACTACCTTGTTCCAGCCCGGGTTGAACTTAAGGTGAATTCATTGATGTACTAGGGATAGCTGGCAATGAATCTGACTCTAAAATTTTTATGGGATGTTCCCTCATATGTTAGCTTTCAAACAACATTGGATTCACTCAATTTGGGTTGTGTAGGGTGAGTTACACCTTTCTCAACCCACACTGCCCGAATGAAAGTCCTAATTTCTATGTCAAACTTCAAAAATTCATAACTACCTCTATACTGATCCAATGGCCTTATATTATATATGTATGGAAAGCCCTGAATGTCTAGTTTCATAAAAAATAGATTCATGAAATTTAGTTGGCTATAGGTGGAGCTGTACACTCCGCCGTATGGACCGCTTAGGAAAAACCCAAATAGCTTCTTGAGTTTTCTCTTCTCTTCAAGTTCTTTTATACCAATTCCAACTGTAATCACAACACACATGCAAATTTAGTCATAAATCATCATCATCACTCCAAATCACATTAATATCATGAGGAAAACAGGATCCCTACACAACCCCAAATCAAGAAAAACAAGAAAAGAAGTTGGATTCCTACCTTGTTTAGTTGAATTCTTATTGATTGGGTGTCTTAGATGGAAGCAACTCTTGATGAGACTTGAAGAGGGGAGGAAGATGGAGTGGAGATGAGTGTGTATGGAAGAGAAATGGAGAGTGGTCAGCTCCTTATGCTAGCCGAAATTACCAAGGGAGAAGGAAGGAATTATCTCAAGACTCTTGAAGCAAGTTGTTGCATGATTGGTGGATTTGAGTAGGTTATTCAACTTGGTTTGGCAGCCCGTATGGAGGGCTGAGATAGCACCACTTGCATGGATAAGTTGGCTAAATCTTGGCCATCCATTCTAGGGTTCTCACAGTATAATTTCTATTGATCCGATTCCAACAGTTTAAATTATCGAAATCTTACCGATTTCTCTTAAATCGGCAAATAGGTTTTAGAAAAATTCCTAGGTGGTTTTTTATGTTCCTAATCTAATTCCATCAAGCCTAATCTTTCTAAATCACACTTAATTGGCTTTAAGTGAATGCTTAATTGAATTTCGATTAAACCCACTTATTCACTGGAAACCAAAAAATTCGGTTATTAACGATAAAATTCTTCGGACATTACACCGCTCAGGGATTTCCAGAGGTTGTAGCATCCCGGAAGGTTTCTGATGTTCTGCTTTCACCTTCTGACAGACCAAGCACTTGTTCATGAAGCTTGCCACGTCTAACTTCATGCCTGGCCACCAAAACATTTTCTTGAGGACTTGATATATTTTAGTAATGCCAGGATGTACGGTAAATTCACCTTTATGTGCTTCCTCCAAGATTCTTCTTCGGAGATCATTTCCCTCAGGTACACACACCTTGTTATGATGCCGCCATATGCCCTCTTTATCCTGAGCAAAACCCGTTAATTTCCCTGATTGCACGACATTGATTGTATGTTGGAAACTAGTATCCTGTTGTTGTGCCTGTCAAATTTGTTCCTTAAAGCTACTGGCTATCCTAATTTGGTGTAACTAAATGGTCTTAGGAGTTATAAAGATTCCCAAATTAAGATCTCGGAAGCTCTCAATAAATGCTATCTCTTTAATCATCATCCAAGCTACAGTTAGAGATTTCCTGCTCAAAGCGTCTGCCACAATATTTGTCTTGCCTGGGTGATATTTTAATTCAAATTCATAGTCTTTAAGAAGTTCTATCCATCTCCGTTGCCTCATATTTAATTCCTTCTGATCAAAGAGGTGCTTCAAACTCTTATGATCAGAAAAGGCCTCAAACCTTACACCATAAAGGTGATGTCCCCATATCTTCAAGGCAAATACTACTGTTGCTAATTCAAGATCGTGTGTGGGATAATTCCTTTTATGTGGCTTTAATTGTCTAGAGGCATACGCGACCACCTTTCTAGTTTGCATTAACACGCATCCTAATCCTTGTTTGGAAGCATCACAATAGACCTAAAATGGTCCATGAGGGTCTAGCAAGGCTAACATCGGTGTCATGGTTAACCTCCTTTTCAAATCTTGAAAACTCTGTTCACATTCCAGTGTCCATTCAAATGGAATATTCTTCCTAGTTAGCTTCGTCAAAGACAAAGCTATTCGAGAGAAATCCTTGATGAATCGCCTATATTATCCAGCAAAGCCTAGAAAACTCCTGACTTCAATGACTGTGGTCAACCTCTCCCAATCCAGTACTGCCTCTACTTTGTTAGGGTCTACGGAAATCCCCCCACAAGATACCACATGGTCGAGAAACTTTACTTCTTTCATCCAAAATTAACATTTGAATAACGTAGCATAGAGTTTCTTCTCTCTTAAAATTTGCAGAACCAGCCACAAGTGTTCCGCATGCTCTCGCTCCATCTTCGAATAAACGAGTATGTAGTCGATGAAAACCACTACAAACTTGTCCAGATATGGTCGAAATATCTTATTCATGTAATCCATGAATACTACAGGTGCATTTGTCAACCCAAATGACACCATGGTATACTCGTAGTGCCCATAACGAGTTTGAAAGGTCGTCTTAGGGATATCTTGTTCCTAAGCCTGTATTTGATGATATCTGGAATGCAAATCAATCTTGGAAAATACAATTGCACCTTGTAGTTGGTCCATGAGGTCATCGATCCTTGGTAGTGGATATTTATTCTTAATCGTCACTTTATTCAGTTGTCTATAATCCACGCATACGCGCATGCTCCCATCTTTCTTTTTGACTAATAAAACTGGAGCTCCCCATGGTGTTGCACTTGGCCGTATGAATCCTTTTTCCAAAAGTTCTTTAATCTGTCTCTTTAGGTCTGTTAGCTCCAGAGGTGACATCCGATACAGAGCTATAGATATTGGTCCCATCCCTATGACTAATTCAATGGTGAACTCAATTTCCCACTTAGGAGGGAATTCAGGAATATCTTCTAGGAAAACATTGGGATATTCCTTAACAACTCGGATTTCTTCTAATTTCTGCTCAACTTCCATCACATCAGCAGATAGGAGAATGTATCCTTGACTCTTTGACCCACTATAGTTTACTAATAAAGAGTTCAAATAAAAGTGTCTTGAGGCTTGGGGTTTAGAAGATAAGACAGAGGAGATTACCACCATCTTATCGAAACAATTGAGCATAACTCAATTGGTGGAAAGCAATCTATACCCAAAATTATATCAAGTCCATATAGAAGAAGACAAATCAAATTGGTTGCAAACGTCCTACCCTCAATTTGAAGAGGAACATTAATGCAAACTTGACTAGTTTTGACAGGTTCATTGGTAGAAGTAGAAACCAGTAGATCATAACGTAATTCAAAAATTGGTAATTGCAAAAGCAGCCACACAGTCATGAGAAATAAATGAATGTGAGGCACCTAAATCATAGAGTATAGTTAGAGTCTCACCGTCTACTTCACAGGTACCTTGGATTAGTCCTTCTAACTTGTCAGCTTCTTCTGCATTCATCGTGAAGACCCGTCCTTAACATTAAGCTCTAAAAGTTTGTGGTGGATTCTTGGTTGAGCACTCACAAATTTTGTGGCCTGGTTTGCCACACCCATAGCAGACATTCTGTCCTGCCAAACACGGTCGATCACCATGATTCTTGCTGCATTTTGTGCAAGTCGAATTCGGAAGAGGCCTTTGGGGTTGCTTGCCTTTGTTGCCCACCGATTGAAATCTTCTCTACTGTTGAAAGTTGGACTTGAATCTTGGGCCCTACGGTGCCAACCCCTTCTTGAAGCTACCACTAGATGCTTTGCCTGCAGCCAGTTTCATGTTGTACAAGTCGGCATTTATTTACCAACGTGGGGAAATCTCTAATCTCCATTGGCCCTACTGCTGCAAGAATATCTTCTCATAATCCTCCTTCGAGTTTGACGCACATCCAAGCTTCATCAGGGTTCCTCTGGTAAATTGTAGAAAACTTTCTTCAAACCTGGCAATATACTCAGATGCCGTCTTGTTTCCATGACGAAGCTGCATAAATTCTAATTCCTTGGCATTTTGAACTGTGGCAGGAGTACTTTTGGTAGAAAACATCTCTAAACACTATCCAGGTGACTTCTATCCGAGATTCTTCGAATAGTCCAAATCTACTGCTGGGCCATGTGGATTTTTTAACACCCTAAAAAACCCATACTACGCTTAAGTTGTATTACGGCATTTTATTAGTTGTTACTTATGCTCGTGGAAAACTAAACTTCATTTGAAATTAAGTTACGCGGAAAATATGGTAAGTTTTTTTTTGAAATATGTTGTCGCTTTGCAGCGTTTTGGAAAGTAAAGCCTTGAGCAAGAAGACAGATAGAGAAAGAGCGTGACGTACAAGAGTCCGATTCATAAGTGGAATAAAAACCATACGAGATACATAATACATAAAAATTCTTACATATTCATACCACATAAATATAATTCATAATATCCATCATTACATAAAGGTACTCATAATTAAGTCATCGCTACATATAGAATGTAATCTAGCACAACAAGCTTTTAAGCAGCAGAGATACACAAGGAAGCAAAAATCTCAAAAGTCTATGCGCCTTGGTTCCACACCAAATCCTAAGATCAATCTTCACAATGCACCCTCCGATCTACTGATGTCATGGCCCAAAGATGTGACTCCTCCTAGCTCCTCGCCTTCTGGAGACAAGAGGTGTGCGTATGATAAGGGGGGCCTACGAATTACTTTAATTCGACAAACACGATGACTCAGGCCGGTCTGATTTGGGTCACAACTGGCTGCTAAGGACCACTCCTTGGAAGGATCCTCCTCCGAAGTCTCAGGATGATACTCAGGGTACGACGACGAGGCGGTTGCGGCCCTAGGGGTAGCCATGGAGCTTAGCTTAATCACAGGAATCTCCGGCTACGGTAAGGGCTCGGCGACAAGTAGCTCCGGAGACGTCAGCTCCATCTCAATATCTGGCAACGGCTCAAGCGGAAAATCCCAAGGACCTACCGGCTGTCTAGGGTAGGTGGCAGGAATGTTAGTCAAGGCAGGCGGGACATTGGGCCCCACATCCTCATGTATATGGCCAGGGTAAAAATAGGTGCGCACCACCGTAGTGGTCATTGCCACGATGGCTTGAGCGTCATTGTCGAAAGCCCACTCGTGATGGGGCGGCTCCATGCTCCACTCCACAAGGTACACCATTGAGATCTGGTGACAATACGGAAGAATAACTATGGTGAGAAATGGGATTTCTCAGTAGGACTCGAACCCAACATGGAAGTGTTATCGTCATCATCCCAGCCACTTCAGTTTTATTAATGAAAATAGTTAGCATTCATAAGGTTCCGTTCTTAGGTTCTTGAAAACATGAATATCCGAAGTGGATTCAATTTTAACATACCTTCTAATCATTTATATCATAACATACATAGGCACAAGTATAATTACATAAAACATGCATGGCTATGCTATAAGCTTCTCTTAACTTCTCCCCTTCAAGGGTTTGGACCGAAGTCTCTTATCTTTTCTTAACTTGACTTTATCTTAAGTCTTATCTTTTCACCCATCAAACATAAGTGGTAATGAGCTCATATCGTAGCCGTTGCCACCATAACTTTTCGGTACTTACACTAGCTAGGTCTTGCCATGCCTCATGTAAGCCCTATCCCTTATACTCACACTAGCTGGGTCATGTTGTAACACTCTAATAGTTCCATTCTATACTTAAGTCATATTGTGGAATTACTAGGTGTTACCTTTGCTCGCGGAACTAACATTACCTTTTAGAAATTACTTTTTAACGAAAATAGGGGTAAATTTTTGTTTTTTGAATAACAATGAGTAAGTTGTTTTGAAAACCAAGAGCCATGTGCGCATCGTGAATATGTAAAACAAACGTTGCTATCTCATTCATACGTCACATTTAACATACATAGAAACCATGAGAATAACCACAATCTTAGATAAAGATAACATTCATTCCATAGCCATCCCATAGTTAATTCAGTAGTAGTAATAGCAGCAGTCAAACACAATAATAACAATGGGTCTGATACCTACTGTTGGCCCTACAAAATAACCTAACGAAATACATGATAAAAGGAAATACATAAGAAATCCCAATCTGTCCATGCATGCCAAATGAAAATAATAACCCTCGCTACAAACCAAAGGGGGTTATCCTCATGCTTAGCTCCACATGCAAATCAACACCTCACTCATCTAGCGGGAGGTAGCCGTTCCCGAATCCACCGGGAGGAATATCACCATGTCCTCCTCCTCGAGCACGGCTACGTCCATGAGGTACGTTACGAGTATGAACGAACCCATGATCACGAACTAGTAGTGGCGTATGACAAAGGGCTGCAAATGAAGAAGACGAATCGGACGACAGATGGGTCCGTCTCCACACGGTAGCTCGGATAGGACGGTTCCTAAGGATCGGAATCCAACAAAACTATTAGTGTCAAGCGGGTGTTCAAGTTAGAATCTCCGTCAGTGGGGTACCTCGGAGGATGGAAAGGCAGGCAAACATCGTCCATAGTGATGTCCTCGAACATCTCATGAGGGCGAAAAAATGGACTCATCGTGGGTGCATGGAACTAGCGGCTATGGAACATGCAAACCCGCATCGCTACCTGAGCAGTCAGCACAGATGCATTCAACATCGAGTCGAAGTGCCAATGCATCACCGGAAACTCAATGAAAATCACCACCATGCCCGACACTGGCATCCTCTAAAGATGACACGGAAATGTACAAGTGAGAAATACTAAATTTCTCAATAGGATCGCGACTAGACAAACACAATGTCATCATCATTGTCCCAGCCACTTCGGGTTTAATATAAAAATAGTGGACAGATATTGGTTCAATTTTAATAATTTCAGAAAACGTAAATCCCGAAGCGGGTTATTTTTAACTTTATCATCATATCCATAGTGTCATACATAGGCATACAGGCTAATATACATAATAAATATCCATAATGCACATACGGAATATAATAGCATGCATGACTATGCAACTCATCAACTTGACCATGGTTCTACTTTAACTTTCATTTTTAGCACGTGCCTAACATTTTTTACTTTCCATTGAAATAGACTGCTTTTGGACATGAGCTTATTCCATGACCATCGTCACGCAGTACTAAACCAAATCAGACTAAGCCGATATTGGTTACCTCTAAGTTGGAGGGTCCTCCATGTCACCCTTGCCTCCCTCATAGAGGTTCCTTATTGATCGCCGTCTCCCACTTCCCAGAAGTGATCGAGGGTTCATGTCCTATTCTTTCTTTTCTTATCATTATACTTTACATGCATAATACTTCTTTGACTAGACACATGCAATGATATGACTAAGTCCATAATTTTGACAGAAATCCGACAGCATAACGGCTAGACCGGAGCTTCCCCAAAATGCCAATCATAAGCTTTCAACCAACAGTTCATCATATTTATATCATATCATCACACTCATCATTCAATCATGAGACAAAGCTCAATCAAACTCATCATTCATCATGCCAAATGGCATCACCCATTCATACCCTAAAGGGGTTTATAGTCGTGTTTTTCTTTATGAAGAATCTTATGAATAATCATATGATTTCTCGTGGTTACCCATGAGAGAATCACATAGTTAGGATATGTGTTTGTGGTCTTTTAGTTACTTAGTCCTCATATGAAAGTATTCTTTACATAAGTACATGTCTTATGGAACACT
Organism: Pterocarpus macrocarpus; assembly: GCA_031439585.1. Taxonomy (NCBI): domain Eukaryota; kingdom Viridiplantae; phylum Streptophyta; class Magnoliopsida; order Fabales; family Fabaceae; genus Pterocarpus; species Pterocarpus macrocarpus. The sequence goes on from CM062514.1 coordinate 46,597,271, forward strand.
TGTTGAAATTAATTAAGTGATTGTTTCCTTTCCTTGAGATAGTGCACTTAGTGATTCCTAGGTTCGTGGTATGCTCAGAGGCCCTAATCATACTTCTGTTCCCAAGGAGTTCGAGATCCCTCTAATCCTTAGGTCATGACAGTACATAACCACATCATGAATCCAGCAACACCAATGTTCACTAATCACCAAGGGTGATTTTTAACTTATTCAACTTATGAAGTTTTAAGCTTTCATTAATAACATATCAAGCTTTTACCTGAAACATCATTAAAGTTATCATTCTTTATAAAGTAGCCATAAAGTTTTATTCTTTATGAAAGTAAGTGCCTTTAATATTAAGTTTTTGTCTTGAAGATTTGATCCTTATGTAATAATGATACAAGTTACTAGCTTTTTAACTAAAAAGTCTTATTCTTATAAAAGTTAACTCCTTTTGGCATTATTTTGGTTCAAGATCAAAACTTTATGAATTAAAAGTTACAAAACAACACTTTTATGACTTTAAGGTTTCATTCTTGATTAAAGTTTGAAACTTTATGAAAGGTCTTTTCATTAAGGTTTGATTTCTAAGACATAAAGTAATAATATATCATTTTATAACTCAAAAAGGCTTATTATTCTAAAAAGCTTAGACTTTTACATGTATCTTTATCTCCAAGATAAAACAAAAGAAGACTTTATGATGGCACTAAAACTTGCGTCACTTTTTGTGCATCAAGCAAACTTTTTAAAGTTTAAAGTTTTTTGAATGTTCATAGTCTTATCAAATCATGAAAACGTGAAAGGATGAAGCATTTCTAATTATCAACTCATTATAAGAAAAGGAACAACTTTAAGCAAGGCACCATCAAGAACATTCAAGAACATATTTGGCCAAAAGCAGAAACTTAAGAACACTTGAAGAATAATAAGAACATATTTTTCTAAACATATTTTTCTAAAAGTAGAAACTTAAGAACACTTGAAGAACAACAAGAACATATTTTTCTAAAAATGGAAACTTTTGCTCTTGAAGAGCATGAAGGATCTTTTCAAGTTTTCACTTAGAGATCTTGGTCATGAAAGAACCAAGCTCCAAGCTTTCTTGAGCAAACAAAATAAAAAAGATGAAGGTCACTACCTTTCTTAGAAATGGCGCAAAAACAAGAGAAGAAGGAGAAGATGATGGTGGTTCCTTTCCTTGTAGATGGTGGCAGTTTGGCTTGGTGGAAGGAGAAGCTCTTGAGATCTTGTGAAAATGGAGGTTGTAGTATTTTGATCTTGTCTCCAAAGACCCAAAGATGAGGTCTTTGAAGGGCTAAGTGAGGAAGGTTTGGTTATGGAGGTGGAGAATGATGAAGAAGATGAAGAAGAAGAAGAGGAAATATAGAGAGAGGTTGGAGAGTTTGAGAACTTTAGAGAGAGAATGAGAAGTTGAAAATGAAGTGAATGTGTGTGTGTGTGCATGAAGTGGCTGAAACTTGTAATGGCATGAGGAAGGATATTTTTGCTTCATTTTGTGTTATCTTGTGTTAATTGGTGATTAAGGGGACAAATGGGATGATGGGGAGACAAAGCTTGGTTAAACTCTTACATAAGGTAATCTTGTCTAATGCTTTTTGCTTAAGTGACATCACTTTCTACTTTATTGTCTAGTTGACTAAATTTGAATTTAATTATGTGATTAAGTGCTCATACAACTTAATTAAGATGATTAAGCAAGGATTAGTGATTAACACACAAGAATACATTTAACAAAAATTAATCTTATGATTAAGCTTAATTAACCTTAATTAAACTCGATTAAGCTAATTATGGGTGATTAGTGCTTAATTAAGCTATAAAGGCTCTGACTTGCTTAATTAGAGATTATCTAATCTCAATTATGCATTCTCTTGACTCTTCTCATCCAAGTCAACCCCTTAATTAAGCCTTAATCTCATAATTTCTCATTAAGTGCCGAATTACTCAGGGTAATTTAGCACAACATAAAATTGAGGATGTTACGCATGCCATGTCTCATGTGAGTCGTGGGTGAGGGGAGCTTATTTTGGGTCACCTTCCCTTTTGAAAGATTACACCCTTAGTTCAATCTCTTCTTATTAAAGCTTATGATGTAAAATTATTCTAATTCTTTTCCACATTTAGGCGTTAAGTATCGCCATCCCCAAATGTGATTCCTTTATCGCATATCATTAAACATCATATCATTATCATTATCATAATCATCATCATCATATCATATCATGATCATCATCATATCATTGTCATAATCATCATCATCATGCCATTGTCATCATATTAACACATAAAGGCATACATATAACACAAAGTCTTATGAGCTTAGCTTAGTAAATTTGGTGCAAGCTTTTAATTGAGGTTGCCTCTTGTATAAATTCTTTTATTAGGCATAAGGCCAATTTCATCTATTATCCTTTTTGAAACGTTTAAGTTGAATCATGAAGATTTTCCAATATTTTATTGTAAGGGTCTTAATGTCTTTAAGCTTATTTCTCATTAACCTTTAAAACTTAACCATAACTAGTTTTACTTTTACAATAGGGCAGTAAATTCAAAAATTCACCATAATTTCATCTTTTACAATTTTGACTTGAATTTTGGTATGATTATAATTCTCTGAGTCTATTTTTAAACAAAATAAACCCCACTCAAAAATTCATTTTGTAACTTGAGATATGCACATTTTATTCTAACTGCTCAGCTTTTTAGTTTATTCTCAGTTCAGTGAATTTTAAACTTTACATGAGCTCCTCACAAGGAATATGCCAAAACTGTTTTATAGGGATATTCCTCTATATCTTAGCTTTTTAACAAACTTGATTCCACTCAAAAATGTTCTATATAACTTGAGCTATGCACATTTTATTACATACTGCCCAAACAGAAACACATCTAGGGATAGCACACTTTGAAAATTCATATCTCTCTCGTTTTAAGGCCAAATTTCATGTATTTTATATGTATAAAAAGCTCTATGAGTCTATTTTCATTTACAATTAGTTTCACTTCATTTGGAGTTACATTGAAAGAGTTATTAGTCACTCCATACAGACTACTAGAATTCTCCAGCTTTTATGGTTTTGGTTTCAATGAGTTTTGTTGTTAAAATATTAAGTTTTCTCCTCAAGTGACCTCTTTTCTCTTTCAAACCACTTTTATACTCTAAGATCTTGGTGAAAAATCAATATTTTGAGTTCTAAAAATTTTGATTCAAAATAAGAATAAATGCACAACAAATCATTTTCCAAGAAAAGAGCAAAAATCACAAACAACTTCATATAATGAAAGCATAGCCATGAGGCCTTTAGAGCAAGTCATAAAATCACCTAGCTATGGAGAGCTTAGGAGTTCTAAAGCTTGAAAAACATAGAAGAAAGAGGAGTTAGAGTCACTACCAAATTGGGTTTCTTGAAAGCTTGAAGAGAAAGAAAGATGTTGGAAATGGCCTCCTTCTTCTTGAGCTTGACAATGGGGCTAAGTGAGTGTTTGCTTTGCTTCCTCAAGAACCAAAGAGGGTGGTTGTAACACCCTCTCTTATATAAGCCATGCTCGAGTCATGCAGTTATATTAAGAGTTTATCACTGTGCTAAGAAAACTTTAAAAATATGGACAATATAATATATGGCCCTTCAACTACATATATTATTATTGGCTAATGGTTCATAAACTTTGTCGTCTCTGATACATAAAGGATAAAATAATTACAATTAAAAGTAATGGTGACTAACATAATACACCGAACTTGCTTTCGACTGGTCACTAGCTAGCTTCAATAGTCTCTTGGTCTGGTTTGCGTCCGAGTCTTGCTCAGAAACTGTCCCAGTGCTCTGCCTCGTACTTGATTTCCAACTTAGGCGCTAGAATGTTTACAGAAAAGAAAAACATACAAGCAGGCAGTGAGTACCTAAGGTTCTCAGTAGGGAAACTCAAACTATTACTCATACAGTGCCATCACAAACATCCCAGCTGCCTCGGTTTATTATGAAAATGTGAGTATATATACGTATGCAGCAGTTAAATTTTAAGTTGAAAACATCTTTCTCGAAAAGGGCTATATTTTAACAACCACTTGCCATATCACATGACAGACATAGGAATACAGATAGTATAATATGCTTCAACAAGAATCATAATAGCATTATGACTTAACTAGATAATTGATGATGCACATATAGATGCTTATACTTGAATGTATGTAAGTGCACTTGACTAAATTTGTCTCTTCTTTAACTTGCAGCTTAACCTTGCCATTCTGTACTTGGTCCCCCAAAGGTAAACGGCCTCCCTCACCCCTGGGTGATAGCCTGCTTTTTAGGTCCGAGCTCGTACCTATACATGAGTGATGGGTTTACTTTCCCTGACCCTCACACCGGTCTATTCCCCTTAAATCTAGTCAAGTGCTGGCCCAAGTCTTAGACAATACCGCTCTGTCCCATGCTAGCTAGGTCTATGCCATGCCTCACGTGATAGCTTGGTACGTCTTTCTTGCAAGTTCTCATAAATCTTATTCTTCTTTGGACATGATTATACAGGCATATGCTACATATGGACCAGCAAATATATATATTCATAGCATCATTCATCAATTTCAATTCAAGCACTAATTGGGTTTTCGGTTTATTCTCTCCTGTTCTACCCGAGTTTGGTATACTCCACCCTTTTTGCAATTCAACTCATTTGAATCTAATTTTTGGTTATATCATAGCATTATGTGTCTAGTTTCTAACCCTTTTAGTCCCATCTCATTTTGATTTGTATAACTCAAGATATAAATATTTTACCTCAGCATGCCCTGTTCTTAACCAGAATTGGATTCTTACAAAAGAAAATTCACTAAAAATAGAAAACTAAGTGAAATTATACAAATTTTATATCAAATTAAAGCTAACAGAACATGCTTTCAAGTGAACTAATTTTCATGTCATTTTCCTAAGTATATTTTGAGTTAAGAGTTCTGAAACTTGACCCTACTAGACTATCCTATTCCAGATTAGGTTAAACTTAAGTCAAATTCATTAGTGTACTGGGAACAAATGGCAATGAATCTATTTCTGAAATTTTTATGGGATGTTCTATTATATGTTAGCTTTAAAAAAAATTTAGTTTCACTCAATTTGGAGTTGTATAGGATGAGTTATACCCTTCTCAACTCATACTGCCTGACTAAGAATCCAGATTTCTAGGTTAAATTTTAAAAATTCATAACTAATTCAATACTAATCCAATGGCCTTATATTTTATATGTATGGAAAGCCCTGGATATCTAATTTCATATAAAAATAGAGTCATCAACTTTAAATGGCTGTGGGCAGAGCCGTACACTCTGCCAGTATGGACGCCGTAGGGTTTTCTCACAAGAACAGATTCTGCTTAGCTCCCTTTTGAGTTTTTGATAAATTCCTCAACTTAAACCAAGTTTCCCCACCTCAAAACGTTAGAAGAGCATCAAAGCACCCTTATACATGGCATGAGAAGAACATAGCAGCCACATAATCACATGATACTCCAAACAACCAAGGATTTGAGCTACCTACCTTGAAATCCTTGAAGCTATGGAAGCAAGGAGACCAAGAACCAACTCCTAGCCTTCTTCCTGCATCATGGCAGCAACTGATATGAATGTGGGGAGGCTCTATTTGATGTTTAATCATGAAATTATTAGAGGGGTTTTGTAGAGAAGGAGGTGAGGATCAATTTCCAGCCGTTCAACCTAAGGTTATCAGTGTAAAATTCTACTAATTTGGCTCTGGTAGTTTAGAACACCGAATATTTACTGATTTTCTCCAAACCAGTAAAATGTTACTTAATAGTTTGTAAGATATCTACATATTCATTTTAATTTATCTTAAGCCAAATCTCTCTAACTAATATCTAATTAACTCTTAATTAATATTTAGTTAATCTCTAATTGCCCTTACATAACTATTGAAACCGAATAAGTGAATTAACGGCGTAAATTAGACATTTTCGTAAATTCGAAGCCTTTTTGTTTTCTGTTTTCTATAACTAATGGCATTTCCGTAATTTTGAGCAAGTCTAGGGGCACCCCACGTCATTTCACATCTGACTGCCTCCATGGCCCAATCGGCAGAGATTTAAACTTCTACGGTTTCGCCACGTGATTCTGCTCTGCTTAAAATCCCATTCTGCTAATCCTATAGATGTGGGGACATAAAGGTCATTTTATAAAAAATTCTAGGGTGGACATAAAGGTCATTTTATGAAAAGTTCTAGGGTTATTATGAAAATAAGTTTTTGGGGTCAAATCAAAATTTCTAAAAATTTAGGGTATCACTGCGATTAACAAAAGTTTGCAGGGGCACTTTTGTCATTTCCTAATTTTGAATGTATGGCAGTGCCATATTCTCAACGGTAGTTTTACAGTACCCTATAATTCCAAATGTGAGGATCGTCATGGCATAGCGCTGCCTGAGAAATTCTCACACTGCCTAAAGGAAATAATTCAAAGTTTCCATTATGTTCTGTTTACGAAAGTGGGGATGTTACATTCTACCCACCTTGAAAAGAATTTTGTCCTCAAAATTCTACGATTAAGAAAGGTCAATGAAAAGTCCTTTATAACTTATAGGGATACTCCGCTTTTCGAGTTTGCATCTTGTCTTGAGATTATTTGCCGGTAGCTATGAGGTAGTGTCTTAATTCATACAAAGTATCCATAAGGGTTATGTTGATGTCCAAGCTTGCCTTGTCTCTATGACTCTCTAAATCATTGTTCTATTTATTGGAGACTCTTACTCATCTCCCTTGCTCTATATTTTGCTACTCCTGCTTTGTGGTAGCTGCTAAATCTTCCACAACTTGTACATGAGACCCCAGATTTTCAACTCATGAAGAATTTGCAATTGCAAATATTAGCAGTTATCGTAGTAATTGACATCAATATGTAGTAATGACAATGCCTATGTCAAGGAGGTCCGTATATTCTTTCCCAAGATTCTTATTCGCTCAGCTACCCTTAATTCTATAATAAATTCGCCTCTAACACAGTTCCTTAGAAACATAGGCTGAGGCCTTTCCTCAATATTATAACTAGGAGTCTTATCTTAAAACTCATTCTTTTTGGTAAAACTTGTCCCGTGCCTACTACCTGTTGGAAAATTTCAGGTCGCCCCCGCTATATGGATTAAGTTCTAAGACTCATGACTCTTTCTATTAGTTTGATATCCTTCTTGATTCCTAGTTAGATTCCTAGTTATTAAGATATAGGCAATTTAATGTGAAAACCAAAGTCAAAAGTCAGATCCTTTTATCAAAGCTGCAGAGTTTCCTTACCATATTGTCTTATAAGATGTCTTTCCAATATCTATGCAGAGAGTTGTCATGGATTATATGAGTGCCAACATATAATTTGTTTTGCTTACATTCTGATCCCTCATCAAGTTCATCGAGTAAATTCCTCATCCTCCTGGTCATGTGTCTAACTACTTGTGCGCTATGTTCTCTGATAACTTTCCAATACATGTAACTTGGGCCCTAAATACCAACTAAAGAAGTTCTGCTATTAAGAAAATTATCAGCTACAGCGGCAATCAACTTCAACAAATAGTGGTCATAGTGGATTTGCCGAAGTTTTTCAGGAAATTGATTAAGCTATATCCAAACTCTCACCTACCTGATCTTCTTTGATCAGTGATGAATCCCCTTCCATTAGATTTTAGGTGTAAGGCTAGAGCTCCCTTCTAAACTATAACTATGGTCCTTGCTTCAAAATCTCTCTTTGCTTTTGCAGACTTTATTCCATTTCTCATTATTTGCTAATTGGATCTCATGCTGTTCTTGTTGAACTTCTCAATGATTGTTGCGATACTTGTTCCCTCAAAATATGATCAGCTTCGCGTAAGGAAAGGATTATGGAACAGCCGAAGTTCTTGCCACTCTTATTTTCCTTCAATTGGTTAGCATGGAGATTCCTCGACTATTGTGTTGATGTCCACCTCCCACTTTTGTAGGCACCAATGTTACCAATCTCATTGGGGATTTGTCCTAATACAATATATAGAGGTGTGTTAGTTTTAGTGGCTAAATCTCATATTACCCTAACTACTAAGCTTTCTAGCTATTCTTCATAAAATCTTGCCCCTAGGATCTAATCCATTTGCTGTAAGATATGGGAATGATGGTCTTGCTTCCCTGTTGAAGTTATAATATGAGGACTTCCTAAAAGGTCACCCATCATAATATTGCTCTCATCCAAGCACACTCAACTACGAAACTCTGATGGAACCTAGTGCGTTGGTGATGATTGCATTTAATCTAGTCCAAGGTATGGAGACTCTTCTAACTGCCTCTAATTCCGACATCGTAACCTTGCCCCTCATGGGGCACGCTTCCGAATCCTTTTTGATCATATATTGGTGCATCATTCAGTCTTGCTTAGGGTGCATTGGGTCTGTTGCACTTATGACCGGCGCCAAGGCAACCCTGCTTGGTATTTCGTACACAATCTTATTTGTACCGTAATCTCATACTAGGTAGCTTTGCTCTTTTTAATGGGTTAGTCAGAAATCCAAACTTCCTCTTTTCTTACCACGTTCCTACTGTGTTCTATTATTGCTGCAGAAACTTGTCTATTTTCATTTATCAGAACCTACCTTGCTGCTGCTCCCTTGGCCTATCGGGATTAGTTGCATACTTTAAATCTTTGTTACTCCCGTCTGAATCCGAATACATTTCTCATCGAATTACTCCACCCATAGCATATATAATGGTACTTAATTGCGATTGTTCGACTTTGCCTTTCTCCTCTAAATAGCCTCATTCCTCAACTAATAACATGTTGAAGATGATTCTATCCTCCAATTTTTGTGGTGGCTGAGGTTGATAAAATTTGAATATGACTAGATTTTCTAGCACTTCCTTTATCCTTGAAAGGTAGGAAAATTTACACTTGGTTCATATGCCACCTCTAGTCTGAAAGTGTTCTTACTTCAGGCTAGTAGGAGATATATTGTCTCTCTCTCTTGTTACACTTATAACTCCATCTGCTTCCCATGCCGTGTATAGCCGTATCTCGGTCTTGATTCAATGTACAGTTAGATGGGTCTCTTTACAGTTTGCTCAATTGTTTCCCTTTCGAAGTCAAGATTCCACTTAGTACTTTTCAAATTTGCATTCACTACAAGGTTGGTTCCCAGTACCCTTGAGGAAGAAACCACTCTAGCCTCTGGACGGGGACTTAAAAGGTCTCCTGTATACCTAACCGAAGCTTCTGCCTTTAGCTTCTTTCACTGATCCTTTGCTTCTTTCATCCACTCTACAAGTTCCTTAATGAAGGATCATGTCTTTATAATGTGGTATTTCCACAATCCAAAATACAAACCATTGACTGAATTTGCTGGCGAGGTACCTTCAAGGTAATCTCATCCGTGAAGAAAATAAGGGCACTATTCATGCCACACTTAAGAATACAAAACTAGGTAGAAAAATCCCCTAGATTCAATGTAGAAAAGATAGTCTAGATTGGGTAATCGCAATAAAGCTTGAACCAAGCCCCATCAGGGTGAAGAAGATTCTTACTCAGCTTGTCTTCAACTAAGATCCTGTCCTTGATGATGGAAAATCTTCGGCTACCCAGCAACACTTTGTAAACAGCCTTTTTTGATATAACTAGGTTTACTATGCCCATAGCAAACCACCTGACACAATTCTTTTGATTAAATCCCCAATTCTCTGCACTCCTCAAATTGCTCAATTGTCTATCCCTTTATGCCATCGCTACTTTCTAGGAGTCTTATTCCTAATAATTATGTATAGAAGGCTCCTAATAAGCTTGTTGGGTGTTTTAGGCTTCTGTTGACACAAAACCTTATATTGAGGTGATCAGGCTCAATACTCAGTCAAGTGCAGCAGGTAAGTCCACCACACTCACAACAAGGCTACCATGCTGAATATTTTTATGTCCTCGTCACGCGAAGACCTAAAGCATGGTTTATCTAGATTCTCAGAGTATGCCTCAGAAGCATAATCAGTCCACCCACGGGCCTATATACAACGAACTGCTCTGATACCAATAAATGTAACATGTAACATCCCCATTTTTACCTAAGTTAATTAGCTCGGTGTTTCCGGCTAATTAGAGGGGTTAGCGATTAATTAAGAATTAATCGATTAATCTCGAGAGCAAGAGCTTAGTAAATTAAGTCTAGCCAACAATTTAATCATAATGTCCTAAGCGTTTTAATAAAACCTTAATTGTCTAATCCTTAATTACTCGAAGGTGCCAAAACAAAAGTAAGACAACCTAACCTTACTAATCAAGTTTATAATGATTAAGACACTTAAGACAACTCTTGAAAAATTAAACCCCAAATTTAAGCATATGCTTAACCATAATGCAAGGTATCATAAAAAGTGTAATTGGCAAGAGTTAACTCATGGGTAATTAAGCCAATTAAGTTAAATTACACTTAAATAATTCTAATAATATTTAGAGATAAAAGTTCTTCCATGCATATGCCCTAAAAAGACATACCAAGGAGGAGCAACATCTCACCCTTCATTCGATCTCTTTAATCCTACACCATTAGATCAAAAGCCAAGACTAGGATCCTTGTCATCCACCATTCGATCTTGACACTTGGATGAGTCTTAGACAAGCAACCAAATCCTAAGAGGGGTACTCCCCTTTAACCCCTAGAGAAAAACACAAATTGGACATTAAAATGCCTCCAAGACTCAAGGAAAATACAACCCCCTCTTTTTACCCCAAAGTTCTTAGCCTTCTTGCTTGCAAAAGAAGCTAAACTCACCCACTCCCCTTGCTTGTTGGAGAAGCAAGAGAAATCAGCCCTCCCTCCCTCCATGTACGCCTCCTTCCCTCTCTCTTTCTCTCTTCATTTTCATTTCACTCATCCTCTTCTCTCTCCTCAATTCCAAAATTCTCCTCCTTCTCTCTAAACTCTCCAACTTCTCTCTAGAATCCTTCCACTTCTCTCATCCTTTCCTCTCCTCATCCCACTCACAAGCTCTTCAAGAGCCACCATTTATTTTGTTCTTGGAGAATCAAAGACAATCACATACCAAGCCTCTTTCAAGATCCAAGAGGAGGAATACCACCACCATCACCTTCTTCCATCACAAATTCCTTCAAAGAAAGCTTCTTGGTAGTGGCTCTAAACTCTTTTTCTCTCTTGTTTTTCAAGCTTTAGAACTCCTATGCTCTCCATAGCTAGGTGGTTTTAAAGATTGATTATGGGCATCATAGCCATTCTTGTCATAAAATGAGATGTTGTTGCTTGTATGGTGGTTTGTTGAAAACATGTTTTCAGTTTTGGTGTGATGCATGGTTGAACTCAATATTTTTGAACTCCAACATGTTAGTTTTTCACTAATCTTTCATGGTATATGAGTGTTTTATAACTTGAGAATGTTTTCTTGAAAGTGAGGTTGAGTGTTTTGGAGAAAACATGAGGAAAATCAAAACGTGAAATCTGGATTTTCTGGCAGTCTATAAATCGAACGTTATAACTTTTTCCAGAGAACTCAGAAATGAGTGGAACCAATTTTATATGAAAATAGACTCAGAAAGCTTTCCAGACATATAAAATACATAAGATTCGGAGTTAAAATGAGTGAGATATGATTTTTCAAAGTGGACTATTCTCGGATTGGTTTCTGTCTGGGCAGTCTACACTAAAATGTGTATAACTCGAGTTACAAAAATGATTTTTGAGTGAGACCAAGTTTAAATGAAAGCTAAGACATAGAGGAACAAACCCACAGTTTTCTCAGATTCCTTCTGAGTAATTATAATGAGAAGTAACAATCCACTGTACCGGGAGTGAACTTAGAAACTGAACAGTCAAAATAAAATATGTATAACTCAAGCTACAAAATGAATTTTTAAGTGGGGTTTCTTTTGTTTAAAAATAGACTCAGAGAAGTATATCCACACAAAAATTCGAAATAAAAGAGTAAAAGATGAAATTATGGTGAATTTTCAAAGTTACTGCCCCACTATAAAAGTAAAACTGTCAAAACTTAACCTTAAGAAGACTGTGCATGAATGACTTAAAAAGGTAAAAGACCTTAGCCTAAAGTAATGAAACTTCATAATTTACTTAATGAAGACTAGATAGAATAAAATAATAAGCTCACCTACTCCTTAACAAAAGAAACGAAGAAAACGGAAAACCGAATGTAAATGTAGTTAATGTACTAGATTAAGTTCATAAGATTCTAATCAAACTATAATGCAAAACCTAAACTATAAATCTTCCAAATTAAAATATGACAATCGTATAAGTTAAGTTATAATAATTGAGGAGGAGGAATCGAAGGAGCTTGCCCTAGAAACTTTAAGGAATCAAGAAACGAAAGCCAATGTAAAAGCTTGCACCTAATTTACTAAGCTTAGCTCATAAAATGTTGCTTGAGAATATGCCTATGTTCATGTGCAAGCATGATGTTATAATGATGATATGATGATGTTATGATGATAATATGATAATGATGATATGATATGATGCTTGATGATACTATGATATTGGTTTCTCTGTTTGGCAAAATTTTGGGAAGCTTCGGTCTAGCCGTTATGCTGCCGAAATTTTGTAAGAATTATGGACTTAGAAATATTTTGCATCATAATGCTTAAATAAGAAGAAGTTTAATTCAAGTAAGTGATCCTTCAAAAGGGAAGGTAATCTAATCTAAGCTCCCCTCACCCACGACTCACATGAGGCATGGCATGACCCAGCTAGTGTGAGTATAGGGGATAGGTCTTACATGAGGCATGGCATGACCCAGCTAGTGTGAGTACCGAAATTCTATGGTGGCGACGGCCACGGTATGAGCTCATTACCACTTATGTTTAGTGGGTGAAAAGATAAAGTCAAGTTAAGAAAAGAAAAAGGACTTCGGTCTAAAACCCTAGAAAGAGAAGAAGTTAAGAGAACCTTCTAGCTTGAACATGCATGTTTCATACGATTACACTTGTGCTTATGGTCATTATGATACAAATGATTAGAAAGTATGTTAAAATTGAATCCGCTTCGGATACTCATGTTTTCGAAAATCTAAGAATGGTATTTGATGCATGCTCACTGTTTTTATTAACAAAACCGAAGTGGCTGGGACGATGACGATGACACCACGTGTCAGGGTCGAGTCCTACTGAGAAATCTTATTTCTCACCCTAGCTGTTCTTCCGTCTCGTCACCAGATACTCATGGCTCACCCCGTGGAATGGAGCATGGACCCTCCCGACCATGAGTGGGCTTATGACGGGGATACACACGCTATTGTGGCCACGACCACCACAGTAGTACGTACACATTTTTATCTGGGTCGAATTTTTGAAGAGGAGCCGAAACCCGCCACCAGTAGACGTCTCTTGACTCTTCTTGGACAGCCTCTAGGTCCTTGGGACTTTCCGCCTGAGCCATTACCCGACTTGAGATGGAGCCGATGTCGCCGGGTTGCCCGCAATGAAGTTTGCACTCGCCGGAGATCCTGTGATGGAGGTGAGCTCGACGCCACTCCTAGGCCGCCCACCGCCCCCTGAGTATCACCCTGCTGAGTCCGAAGAGGACCCCTCCGAGGCATGTTCGTCTGTGGCCAGCCATACCCCGGGTCGTCGCATGCGTCGCATTGAGGTGATCAGTCGGCACCCACGCATCATCCGCACTCCTCACGTTCCCCGAGGCCGAGGAGCGAGGGGAACCAGGCATTCGAGGACTTGAGCCCACTTGATCGAAGGCATGGAGAAAGCAGAGAGGCCAGCAGACGTCCACATGGGTCTATTTTTATTTGTGTTCCTTATCTGTGTATTTCATTCTGTATCAGACTTATGTATCTTTGACTTCGGGGCCATGGCATGACCATGAGTTCCCTTTTATGTATTTTATGGATATTATGAGATTAATTATAATTATGTGGTTGTAGTACTAATGTGAATGTATGGTATTTTGATTTTATCCTTGTTCCTTTAAATTATACTGAAATCTTTGCGATACGTTCGTTTGTTGCTACTTTCTCGCGCGAGGCTTTACTTTCAAAAAGTGACGACGTATTTCAAAAGAAAAAGAAAAATTTTACCGTATTTTCCGCGTAATTTAATTTCAAATGAAGTTTAGTTTTCCACGAGCATAAGTAACAGCTAATAAAATGCCGTAATACGACTTAAGCGTAGTATGGGTTTATTAGGGTGTTACATAACACCCTCTCTTATATAAGCCATGCTCAAGTCATGGAGTTATATAAAGAGGTTATCATTGTGCTAAGAAAACTTTAAAAATATGGAAAATATAATATATGGCCCTTCAACTGCACACTTTATTATTGGCTAATGGTTCATAAACTTTGTCGTCTCGATACATAGAGGATAAAATAATTACAATTAAAAGTAATGGTAACTAACATAATACATCGAACTTGCTTTCGACTGGTCGCTATTTAGCTTCAATAGTCTCTTGGTCTAGTTTCCATCCGAGTCTTGCTCAGAAACTGTCCCAGTGCTCTGCCTCGTACTTGATTTCCAACTTAGCCGCTGGAATTTTTACGGAAAAGAAAAACATACAAGCAGGCAGTGAGAACCTAAGGTTCTCAGTAGGGAAACTCAAACTATTACTCATACAGTGCGATCATAAACATCCCAGCCGCATCGGTTTATTATGAAAATGTGAGTATATATACGTATGCAGCGGTTAAATTTTAAGTTGAAAACATCTTTCTCGAAGCGGGTTATATTTTAACAACCACTTGCCATATCACATGACAGACATAGGAATACAGATAGTATAATATGCTTCAACAAGGATCATAATAGCATTATGACTTAACTAGATAATTGGAGATGCACATATAGATGCTTATACTTGAATGTATGCAAGTGCACTTGACTTAATTTATCTCTTCTTTAACTTGCAGCTTAACCTTGCCATTCTGTACTTGGTCCCCTGGAGATGAATGGCCTCTTTCACCCCTGGGTGATAGCCTGCTTTTCAAGTCCGAGCTCGTACCTATACATGAGTGACGGGTTTACTTTCCCCAACCCTCACACCGGTCTATTCCCCTTAAATCTGGTCGAGGGCTGGCCCAAGTCTTAGACAGTACCGCTCTGTCCCACGCTAGCTGGGTCTATGCCATGCCTCACGTGGTAGCTTGGTACGTCTTTCTTGCAAGTTCTCATAAATCTTATTCTTCTTTGGACATGATTATACATGCATATGCTACATGTATTCATTCATATACTTTATATTATACTTAAATCGTCCTTGCATATATGAATCTAATGAGCATAACATATAAATGTTCATAACAATCACATAATTCATATATTTCTGCCGGAATTTCGACAGCATAACGGATCGAGTCCGCTTCCCCATGAATAGTGCCAGGCAACCAGTACAAATGTACAAACTTGCAATTCAATATGGACCAGCAAATATATATATTCATAGCATCATTCATCAATTTCAATTTAAGCACCAATTGGGTTTTCGGTTTATTCTCTCCTGTTCTGCCCGAGTTTGGTATACTCCACCCTTATTGCAATTCAACTCATTTGAATCTAATTTTTGGTTATATCATAGCATTATGTGTCTAGTTTCTAACCCTTTTGGTCCCATCTCATTTTGATTTGTATAATTCAAGATATAAATATTTTACCTCAGCATGCCCTGTTCTTAGCCATAATTGGGTTCTTATAAAAGAAAATTAATTAAAAATAGAAAACTAAGTAAAATTATACAAATTTTATATTAAATTAAAGCTAATAGAACAAGCTTTCAAATGAACTAAGTTTCATGTCATTTTCCTAAGTATATTTTGAGTTAAGAGTTCTGAAACTTGACCCTACTAGACTACCCTATTCTAGCCCAGGTTAAACTTATGTCAACTTCATTGGTGTGCTAGGAACAAATGGCAACGAATCTGGTTCTAAAATTTTTACGGGATGTTCTATTATATGTGAGCTTTTAAACAACTTTAGTTTCACTCAATTTGGAGTTGTATAGGGTGGGATCTACCCTTCTCAACTCATACTGCCTGGCTAAGAATCCAGATTTCTAGGTTAAACTTCAAAAATTCATAACTAATTCAATACTAATCCAATAGCCTTATATTTTATATGTATGGAAAGCTCTGGATGTTTAATTCATATAAAAATAGATTCATCAACTTTAAATGGCTGTGGGCAGAGCCGTACACTCTGCCAGTACGGGCGCAGTAGGGTTTTCTCACAAGAATAGATTCTGCTTAGCTCCCTTTTGAGTTTTTGATAAATTCCTCAACTTAAACCAAGTTTCCCTACCTCAAAACGTTAGAAGAGCATCAAAACACCCTCATACAAGTATGGCATGAGAAGAACATAGCAGCCACATAATCACATGATACACCAAACAACCAAGGATTTGAGCTACCTACCTTGAAATCCTTGAAGCTATGGAAGCAAGGAGACTAAGAACCAACTCCTAGCCTTCTTCCTAAATCGTGGCAGCAGCTCATATGAATGTGGAGAGGCTCTATTTGATGCTTAATCATGAAATTATTAGAGGGGTTTTATAGAGAAGGAGGTGAGGATCAATTTCCATAAAAGGAGCAAGAGGATTTGAGGTCAAGAGGGCTTCCAATCTTGAGCTTGAAGTTCTTGTCCATGGAGGCAAGGAAAGAAAGGAAGAAGAAGGAGAAGAGATGGAAGGCGGCTGAAACAAGGTGGAGGGCACATAATGAAGGGAGGTGGGTGAGATTTTTTCTAGGCTTTATGACCTAGATATGGATGACTTGAGATATTTGGTTTCAATGGTCATGATTTGGCCAAATTTCTCCATCATATGGTTGCCATATGGTGCCATCTAGGGTGGTGGAGGTGGCTGAATTTCAGCCTCTCAACCTAAGGTTATCAGTGTAAAATTCTACTGATTCGGCTCTGGTAGTTTAGAACACCGAATATTTACCGATTTTCTCCAAACCGGTAAAATGTTACTTAATAGTTTGTAAGATATCTACATGTTCATTTTAATTTATCTTAAGCCAAATCTCTCGAACTAATATCTAATTAACTCTTAATTAATATTTAGTTAATCTCTAATTGCCTTTACATAACTATTAAAACCGAATAAGTGAAATAACGGTGTAAATTAGACATTTTCGTAAATTCGGAGCCTTTTTTTTTTCTATTTTCTATAACTAATGGCATTTCTGTAATTTTGAATAAGTCTAGGGACATCCCACGTCATTTCACACCCAACTACCTCCATGGCCCAATCGGCAGAGATTTAAACTTCTACGGTTTCACCACGTGATTCTGCTCTGTTTAAAATCTCATTCTGCTAATCCTATCGATGTGGGGACATAAAGGTCATTTTATGAAAAATTCTAGGGTGGACATAAAGGTTATTTTATGAAATGTTCTAGAGTTATTGTGGAAATAAGTTTTTGGGGTCAAATCGAAATTTCTAAAAGTTCAGGGTATCACTGCGATTAACAAAAGTTTGCAGGGGCACTTTTATCATTTTCTAATTTTAAACGTATGGCAGTGCCATATTCTCAACGGCAGTTTTACACTACCCTATAATTCCAAGTGTGAGGATCGTCATGGCATAGTGTTGCCTGAGAAATTCTCACACTGCCTAAGGGAAATAATTCAAAGTTCCCTTTATGTTCTGTTTACGAAAATGGTGATGTTACAGTGGTCCTTGAAGGGCTTGTGAAAATGGTAAAAGAAAAGAAAGTTGGGTGGGGTATGAAAGTAGGAAGAAGAACAAGAGGAATTGAAAGAGTAGAAGAGTTAGAATGAGGCTTAGAGAGAAATGAGAGCTTTTGCCTTGAAGTGAAAGGATGAAAGCTTGCAATTGGTGCCAAATGGGGCAAGGTGGGACACCACTTTTGGCTAGGAGGGGGCTGGTTGCTTTGCTTCTCCAACAAGCAAGGGAGAGTAGGTGAGTTTTACCTCTTTTTCAAGCAAGAAAGCTAGGGACCTTGGGGTAAAATGGTAGGTTGTGTTTCCCTTGAGTCTTGGCACTTGGGTAAAGACCATGTAGTGTTTTTCAAGTGGTTAAAAGCATGACCACTCTTGGGATTGGCTTGGGTGGATATGATCACTCCAAGTGTCATAATCTTGATGGAGGAGAGTACATCTCTTGGCTTGACTCAAGGAATACTACTAACATAGACTCTTGATCTAATGGTGCATGATGAGAAGGCAAATAGATGGTTGGATTTTGCTCTTGTCCTTGGCCGAAATTTGGTGTATCAATTAGGAAAAATTTTTAAATCTTCAAAGCTATTAGAATTACCTAAGTTGTTAATTCGATTTGATTAGTTAAATTGCTCTTATGAATTATGTAATTAGGGTATAAGAATTAATCTATCTCAAATGGGTAAGGTAGAACAATTGTCTTGTACTTAATGAGATTGGATTAACTTAATTATATTTCTAAGTTACGAATTAATGAGGTTCGAATAATTAGGTTTTAATTAAAACATTTAGTGTGTTATGATTCAATTATTGACTTGACTCAATTTACTAAGCTCTTGCTCATTGAGATTAGCCGATTAGTCCTCAGTTAATCATTAACCTCCCTAATTAGCCAGGATAACTGAGCTAATTAGCTTAGAGAAAATTAGGGATGTTACAGATTTCCTCCATGGTCGCCTGCCTAATTGGTCCATCATCCGATGGGCTGCCGCGGCCTGTTCCTACATCGCATGAGCCATTTCTCGTATTATGTCCATAAAGTCAGTCGAGTTCTCTTGAGCAGGTTCTGTGCGTGGCTTACCTTGCCTTCTGGAAGCCATTAAGTTCTGAGCACACAAAACAAAAGTTGTTAAGTTGATCGGCTCAATACTAAGTCTAATGTGCTAATAAATAACAGCTCACACAATCAGGCATCTCATACACATGCACATCTATATCTCAACCGTACAAACAAGATCTAGTGCATGCGATCATCTAAAAATACAGAATATGCGCAAAGCATAGTTAGTCCAATCCTCAAGCCTTAGCTAGGATGAACTGCTCTGATACCAAAAATATAATACCCTACCAATTTAATGTTATGCTTAAGTCATAGTATGAAATTTAGCAGTTGCGTTACCATGTTAGTACTCTGTTTATTATTTATTTATTATATTATATGCTCTTTTTTTTATAAAATATACCTTGGGGCACAAATAATATATATAAACAGAAGATACGGTGCTTGGTAAAGATGCGGCGCTTGGTATATAATAAATGTGGTCAACATCGCAGAACATCATAAATGAATAAATAGTACAACAGAAAAATAAAGTTAAGTAGTATAACATCAGCTATATATATATAGGGAGCTAACGCCACAGTTTATGTATAGGTTCAAAAGTGGCTACATATGTTAGGGTTATATATACCAAAAAGACATAAGGCCGTGTCAGTGAAAAGCAATCCTACCAGGTCCTCAGAGGACATTTTAAACTAGCTGATCTAAGTAACTACATATGTATGGCTAAGTCTATAGCCCAATGCTGCACACCGCCAAAAGAGGACCATACTGTACAATGTAGTCTACAGTCAGAGCCTATTCCATCAGGTAGTTGTTGGCCATACTAGGCCTGGCTGGGGAGTAGCCAGCATCAGATCTAGAAGAGAGGAAGAGGACAAACCGGAAGCCTCTGATGGGTCACTCTCAGGACAGAGTGGGACGTTCGGGACTACCTGCGGAGGTGATGCTGGTGGAGGGTGTAACATCCTCAATTTCATGTCGTGCTAAGTTACCTCAGTAACCCTAAGTAATTAGGCACATAATGAGAAATTATGAGATTAAGGCTTAATTAAGTGGTTGACTCGGATAAAAAGAGTCAAGAGAACACATAATCGAGATTAGATAATCTCTAATTAAGCAAGTCAGAACCTTTATAGCTTAATTAAGCACTAATCACCCATAATTAGCTTAATCGAGTTTAATTAAGGTTAATTAAGCTTAATCATAAGATTAATTTTTGTTAATCGTGTTCTTGTGTGTTAATTATTAATCCTTGCTTAATCATCTTAATTAAGTTGTATAAGCACTTAATCACATAATTAAATTCAAATTTAGTCAACTAGACAATAAAGTAGAGAGTGATGTCACTTAAGCAAAAAGCATTACACAAGACTACTTTATGTAAGAGTTTGACTATGCTTTGTCTCCCCATCATCCCGTTTGTCCCCTTAATCACTAATTAACACAAGATAACATAAAATGAAGCAAAAAATATCTCTCTTCATGCCATTACAAGTTTTGACCACTTCATGCACAAACACACACATTCACTTCATTTTCAACTTCTCATTCTCTCTCTATATTTCCTCTTCTTCTTCTTCATCTTCTTCATCTCTTTTTCTTCCTTTCGCGACCACCACCACCAAGACCATTCACTTTGCCCTTCAAAGACCTCATCTTTGGGTCTTTGGAGACAAGATCAAAACACTACAACCTCTATTTTCACAAGATCTCAAGAGCTTCTCCTTCCATCTTGCAAAATCGCCACCATCATCATCAAGAGGAGCCACCATCTTCTTCTTCCTCTTCTCTTGTTTTTGCGCCATCTTCAAGAAAGTAGTGATCTTCATCCTTTTCATTTTGTTTGCTCAAGAAAGCTTGGAGCTTAGTTCTTTCATGACCAAGATTTTTAAGTGAAAACTTGAGAAGATCCTTTATGCTCTTCAAAAGTAAAAGTTTCCATCTTTGGCAAAATATGCTCTTGTTGTTCTTCAAGTGTTCTTAAGCTTCTACTTTAGAAAAATGTGTTCTTGTTGATCTTCAAGTGTTCTTAAGTTTCTACTTTTAGAAAAATATGTTCTTGTTGTTCTTCATGTGTTCTTAAGTTTCTACTTTTGGCAAAATATGTTCTTGAATGTTCTTGATGGCATCTTGCTTAAAGTTGTTCCCTTTTTTTATGATGAGTTGATGATTAGAAAAGCTTCATCTTATTATGTTTCTATGATTTGATAAGACTATGAACATTCCAAAAGCTTTAAACTTTAAAAAGTTTGCTTCTTGATGCACAAAAACTGGCGCAAGTTTTAGTGCCATCATAAAGTCTTCTTTTGTTTTATTTTGAAGACAAAGATACATGTAAAAGTCTAAGCTTTTTAGAATAACAAGCCTTTTTGAGTTATAAAATGATATCTTGTTACTTTATGTCTTAGAAATTAAACCTTAAAGAAAAGACCTTTCATAAAGTTTCAAACTTTAATCAAGAATAAAACCTTTAAGTCATGAGCATGTTGTTTTATAACATTTAATTCATAAAATTTAGATCTTGAACCAAACTAATGCCAAAAGGTGTTAACTTTTATAAAGAACAAGACTTTTTAGTTAAAAAGCTAGCAACTTGTATCATTATTTCATAAAGATATAATTTTTAAGACGAGAGCTTAATATTAAAAGCACGTACATTCATAAAGAATAAAATTTTATAACTACTTTATAAGAATGATAACTTTAATAATGTTTAAGGTAAAACCTTGGTATGTTATTAGTAAAAGTTTAAAACTTTGTAACTTGAATAAGTTAAAAATCACCCTTGGTGATTAGTGAACATGGTGTTGTTGGGTTCATGAGGTGGTTATGCATTGTCATGACCCAAGGATTAGAGGGATCTCGAACTCCTTGGGAACAGAAGTATGATTAGGGCCTCTGAGCATAACATGAACCAAGGAATCACTAAGGGCACTATCTCAAGGAAAGGAAACAATCATTTAACTTAACTAATTTGAATAACTGTCCTATAAGACATGAATTTAAGTAAAGAATACTTTTATACGAGAATTAAGTAACTAAAAGACCACAAACACATATCCTAACTATGTGATTCTCTCATGGGTAACCACGACAAATCATATGAATATTCATAAGACTCTTCACAAAGAAAAACACAACTATAAACCCCTTTAGGGTATGAATGTGTGATGCCATCCGGCATGATGAATGATGAGTTTGACTAAGCTTTGTCTCATGATTAAATGATGAGTGTGATGATGAACCGTTAGTTGAACATTTATGATTGGCATTTTGGGGAAGCTCCGGTCTAGCCGTTATGCTACCGGATTTCTGCCAAAATTATGGACTTAGTCATATCATTGCATGTGTCTAGTCAAAGAAGTATTATGCATGTAAAGTATAATGATAAGAAATGAAAGAATGGGACAAGACCCCTCGATCACTTATGGGAAGTGGGAGACGGCGATCCATAAGGAATCTCTATAAAGGAGGCAAGGGTGACATGGAGGACACTCCAACTTAGAGGTAACCAATATCAGTTTAGTCTGATTTGGTTAGTATTGTGTGACGACGGTCACGAAATGAGCTCATGTCCAAAAGCAGTCTATTTCAAAGGAAAGTAATGAATGTTAAGCACGTGCTAAAAATGAAAGTAAAGTCAAAAGTATAACCATGGTTAAGTCTCTGATGATGCATGTCCTTGCATGTACTTATGTTGTCCATTTGCATTATGAATGTTTATTCTATGTTTCAGTATGTATGTTAAATTATGATGATGTAGTTATGATGTTAAGTTTAAAAGCAAACCGCTTCGGAGTTTAAGTTTTCAAAACCATTAAAATTGAACTTATATCTGTCCACTGCTTTTATAATTAAACCCGAAGTGGCTGGGACGATGACGATGACACTATGTTTGTCTAGTTGCGATCCTACTGAGAAATTTAGTATTTCTCACTCCTACATTTCCATGTCATCTTCAGAGGATGCTAGTATCGGGCACGGTGGTGATTTTCATTGAGTTTCCAGTGATGCATTGGACTTTAACCCGGTGCTGAATGCATCTGTGCTGACTGCTCAGGCACAATGGAGGAGCTAAGGTAGATCTTGAGTACCTCAAGTTTGCTGAGTTCCGGAAGGCAAACCCGCCAAGTTTCAGAGGTACGTACAACCCCGATCGAGTTGATGAGTAGATCAAAGCCATTAAGAAGATTTTTACAGTGTTGGCCTGTACCGAGGAGCAAAAGGTAGCCTTTGCTACCTATATGTTGGAAGCTGATGCCGAGTTCTGGTGGGTAGGCACAAAGAGGCTATTGGGAGGAACCCAAACCCACATCACCTAGGAGGTTTTCAAGATGCACTTTTATGAGAAGTATTTTCCCGCATCCGCGAGGAATGCGAAGGAGCTAGAGTTCATGAGTCTGCGTCAAGGGATCATGAATATTGCTGAGTATACGGCCAAGTTTGAGGAGCTGTACAAGTTCTCGACGATCTATCAAGGGAACCTGGATGAGCACTAGAAATGTGTGAAGTTTGAAGGGGGATTACGTGAGGAGATATTGGCATCTGTAGAACCAATGGAGATCCGTGACTATGCTGCACTCATCAACAAGTGCCATTTGGTGGAGGATTGCAACCGCAAGCTGTCTGTGCCGAGGTCTGAAGCCTACAAGAAGAAGTTGGCACCGCAAGGGTAGAAGTTCAAGCCCCAACCCCCGAGGAAACCATTTCAAGGTGGAAGTTTCAAAGGAAAGCAACCCCAGAAGCCTACTGGGAACCTACCCAAGCCGGCAAATGGTCAAGCTTGCCCTAAGTGTGGCAAACATCATGGAGGATGCCCCTGTTTAGCTGGCCTGAATGCTTGTTTTCGATGCGAAAAGCCTGGACATATGGCTAGAGACTGCATTGTCAAGCTGATGTCCCCTACCAACAAGCCCCAACACCAAGGAAGGGTCTTTGCCCTTAATGCTGAGAAGGCCACTCAGTCTGACGATCTAATCCAAGGTAAGTGCGAGATTAATGGTAAAACCTTAACTGTGCTGTATGATTCTGAAGCTACATACTCCTTTATTTCTCATGATTGTGTAGATAAATTAAGATTGTCTGTGTCTGAATTGCCTTATATGTTAATTGTTTCTACTCCTGCTGGGAAACCAGTTAAGACTTGTCATTGTTGCTTGAGTTGTCGATTCCAAATTGATGGTAGGTCTTTCGTAGCGAATTTGATTTGCTTGCCTTTGTCTGGTTTGGATTTGATTTTGGGCATGGATTGGCTTTCGGCTAACCATGCTATGATAAATTGCTTTGAAAAATCTATTGTTCTTCCCCCTATACTTGTTAAGCCTGTGGAGCCTGTTAGTTTGTTTTTGAACTTTGTTAAAGTAGGAAGTAGTGAGTTGGATGATCAGGGATATGTTCTTCTTATGGCAAGTGAAGTGGAAGTAGAGCAGGTATTGGATAAGATCCTCGTAGTTAAGGAATACCTCGATGTGTTTCCTGATGGCATACTCGAGTTTCCCCCGGAGAGGGAAATCGAGTTTTCTATAGAGTTGGTGCCGGGTACTGGGCCAATCTCTGTAGCACCCTATAGGATGTCCCCAATGGAGTTGTCAGAGTTGAAGGGACAATTTGAAGAATTATTAGAGAAAAAGTTCGTAAGACCGAGTGCCTCACCTTGGGGAGCCCTGGTATTATTTGTGAAAAAGAAGGATAGTGGTATGAGGCTGTGTGTGGATTATAGGCAATTAAACAAGGTGACTGTTAAAAACAAGTATCCCTTGCCTAGGATAGATGACCTCATGGACCAACTGCGAGGTGGAGCTGTGTTCTCTAAGATTGATTTGAGGTCTGGGTATTATCAGATAAGGGTGAAGGAGGAGGATATACCCAAGACGGCTTTTAGGACAAGGTATGGGCATTATGAGTTTACGGTGATGTCGTTTGGATTGACTAATGCCCCTGCTATTTTCATAGATTATATGAGTAGGATCTTTAGACCCTATTTGGACAAGTTTGTAGTTGTTTTCATAGATGATATTCTCATCTATTCGAGAACAAAGGAGGAACATGAAGAGCATTTAAGGGTTGTGTTAAGGATCTTGAGGGAAAAGAAGCTTTATGCCAAGTTATCTAAGTGTGAATTCTAGATGGAGGAAGTAAAGTTCTTAGGGCATGTGGTGTCACAAGGGGGTATCGCTGTGGACCCAAGTAAGATTGAGGCTATGAAGAGTTGGGAGAGGCCAACCTCAGTGACTTAGATACAGAGTTTCTTGGGTTTAGCCAGTTACTACCGCAGGTTTATAAAAGGATTTTCCTAGATATCTTTACCCTTCACCAAGTTGATGAGGAAGGATGCCCCGTTTGTGTGGACAATGGACTATGGGAAGAGCTTTGAAGAGCTAAGAGGTAAGTTAACCTCAATAATAACTCCCTTTGGTGAGTTATATTTTTAGTTAGTTTTTATTTAATTTAGGACATAGTTATTTAGTTTTGTTGCTATTTTGTTTTATTTTAGTTAAGTAGTTTAGATTAGGTGGTATTCTTATTTTCTATTATTTTCTTATATTTTGGATACTTATTTTGGGTTTATTTGATTTATTGTAGGTACAAGTGGGCCCAAAAGAAGTTGGAAGAAGCCAAGCCATGAATTCAGACTCAGCACCTTGCGCTATAGCGCAAGCCAGTGCGCTACAGTGCACTGCCGCATAAGGAAGAAAATGCCACATTCATGTTGCGCTATAGCGCAACCAAGCGCGCTATAGCGCGCTCCCGTTTTGTCAAATTCCTATGGTTTTATGTTGCGCTATAGCGCAAGCCTGTTTGCAGCAGATTATCCATTTGAGCTAAGAGTTAAAAGAGGGATCTATGCGCTATAAAAAGGAGGTCACACATATCACAAAGGGTATCCGGAGACACTCACACACCCTTTCCATGATAGAAGACTTCTTCCAGAGAGATTAAAGGTGAAGATTCAAGGATTCCAGAGCTCAAGTTCAACACGGAGAGATCTAATTTTTCCCGAATCTCTTGTCTCTAGTCAGAAATCTCCATGGTTTTTTGTTTTTCTGTTTCCTCATCTTTATACTCTGTTATTGTTTTCTTTTCTTTAGACATGAACTAAATTTCTCTTGCTAGGGCGTTAATGGACCCTTTTGTATGACAGATTTCTTTATGGATTAATGTTAATCTTGTTTCTATTTCAATTGCTTAGTGTTTTTGTTTGTGCTTAATGCTTTTGAGTGATTGGCCACCATTCAATTGATTCATTGGTTTGCAATAACTAGAGATAGGGTTTGTAAACAAAGCTTCTTAACATAAACACCGTGAGCTAAGCGACAACTAAAGATAGACAAATGCGGTTCATGCAGTCAACATAGGAACCCATAGAACTTCAACCTTTTCCTAGATTAGTTTGTGCTAAGAGATTAGGCAATCAGTTTAGGATAAAGAGTATTGCTTGACCTCGAAAGAGGCTAGGAATAAATTAAGGGGAACCGATCGTGAGTCAATTAGGATAGAACGAATTAATAGAAATTCTAGGCAAGGCGTCTACAATAGGTGAAGTTAATTAGCCCTAGCGTTCATTCCGTTATATTTAGCCAACCTTTCTTGAATCCGTCCTGGTTACTATTTTTTGTATTTATTAAATTCTTTTTTTTATTTTAAATTTCTTTACATCCATAATTTCATTTCTTCCAAATAGTCATCTCTTAAACTATCCGGTATTTGATCTATCCTTGTGGGAATGATACTTTTCTCATCACTTTATTACTTGTATGATCCGGTATACTTGCCGGAGTCACATCAAGTTTTTGCCGTCGTTGCCGGGGATAGTATCAATATCATTCTTAGTTGACTGGATACTAGATTGGATATTTTATATTTTATATTTTATATTTTATTTTATTGGTTATTTATTTCTATTTAGCCTTGTTATTTTGTTCACCTGTTCTTGTGTTCCGTTTTTGCAGTTTATGCAAAGGAGCCAATCTGTTGAAGGCTTACTCTTTGATCCAGAAATCGAGCGTTCCTTGCATCAACTTAGGAAAGCACAAAGAGCAACTGAAGAAGTCCCTGAAGTTACCATGGCCAATGAAAATGAGCATGATGATAGAATCATGAAGCACTACCTGGCACCCACTCTTGAAGCTTGCTCATCAAGTATTATGAGACTGCCTGTCGAAGCAAACAACTTCGAGCTGAAAACATCACTCATTCAGTTCGTGCACCAAAACTACCAGTTTGCTGGACTACCTAGTGAGGATCCAAATGAACACCTCAGCAACTTCCTGGAAATCTATGACATCGTCAAAATTAATGGTGCCACGGATGATGTTATTCGGTTGAGGCTATTCCATTTTTCATTGAGGGACAAAGTTAGAGCTTGGTTGAAATCTCTACCACAAGGGACACTCACTACCTGGGATATGGTGGCCAGAAAATTCTTGGAGAAGTACTTTCCTCCTGCCAAGTCTGCTAAGATGAGGAATGACATCACTTCCTTCACCCAAGCAGATGGAGAATCCTTCTATGAGTCCTGGAAGAGGTATAAGGAATTATTGGCCAAGTGTCTATGTAACACCCTAATAAACCCATACTACGCTTAAGTCGTATTACGGCGTTTTATTAGTTGTTACTTATGCTCGTGGAAAACTAAACTTCGTTTGAAATTAAATTACGCGGAAAATACGGTAAGATTTTTTTTTTTGTTTTGAAATACGTCGTCGCTTTGCAGCGTTTTGGAAAATAAAACCTTGAGCGAGAAAACAGATAAGGAAAGAGCGTATTGCATAAAATACATATCCCAATATCATAAAACAAGAGAAAGGTAAATAAATAGTAATTCACAAATACATTGTATTACATAGCTAATCATTACATCCATATGGGTTCATAATATAGATATACATATCAGCATTACAGCGAAGGAGGCTCATGGTCGGGCCATGATCCAAATACTAGATACTAAGTACAAATTTAAATGACAAAGCCCAACTCAAAAAGAAATATGTGAAGGTGCAGAGCGATGGTTGCTACAAGTCCCAAACAGCTTCGTCTTGCATCCCACGTCACACGTCCGGCCACAAAGGTTGGGGGATCCACGCTCCACTCCATCGGATGCGCCGTCGGGATCTGGTGACGATACGGAAGAATAACTAGGGTGAGAAATGGAATTTCTCAGTAGGACTCAAACCCGACACGAAAGTGTCATCGTCATCGTCCCAGCCACTTTGGTTTTATTAATGAAAATAGTGATCATTCATAAGGTTTCATTCTTAGGTTTTCGAAAACATGAATATCCGAAGCGGATTCAATTTTAACATAATCTCTAATCATTCATATCAAAACATACATGGGCATAAGTATAATCATATAAAAATGCATGACTGTGCTATACGTTTTTCTTAACTTCTTCCCTTCAAGGGCTTGGACTGAAGTCCCTTTCTTTTCTTTACTTGACCTTAATCTTACGTCTTTTTCTTTTTCTTTTCACCCACTAAACATAAGTGGTAATGAGCTCATACCGTGGCCGTCGCCACCATAGAATTTCGGTACTTACACTAGCTGGGTCATGCCATGCCTCATGTGAGTCGTGGGTGAGGGGAGCTTACTTTGGGTCACCTTCCCTTTTGAAGGATCACGCGCTTAGTTTACTTTCTCTTCTTATTAAGGCTTATGATGCAAAATTATTCTGATTCTTTTCCACATTTAGGCGTTACATATCGCCGTCCTTAGGGTGTTCATATTTATTAATTCTTTCATGTATATCATTAAGCATCATATCATCAACATATCATGTTATAATCATCATCATATCATATCATAATTCATCATCATCATAATCATACCATATCATAATCATCATCATCATGATCATCATCATATCATTGTCATCATCACCATTATCATACCATCATCATCATATCATATCATCATCATCATGATCATCATCATATCATTGTCATCATATTGACACATAGAGGCATACATATCACACAAAGTCTTATGAGCTTAGCTTAATAAATTTGGTACAAGCTTTTAATTGAGATTGTCTCTTGCATAAATTCTTTTATTAGGCATAGGGCCAATTTCATCCATTACCCTTTTTGAAACCTTTAAGTTGAATTATGAGGGTTTTTCCAATGCTTAGTGTAAGGGTCTTAATGTTTTAAAGCTTATTTCTCATTATTCTTTAAGTTTTATCATAACCAGTTTTTACTTTTATAGTGGGGCAGTAAGTTTAAAAATTCACCATAATTTCATATTTTACTCTTTTGTTTCAAATTTTGGTATGGTTATACTTCTCTGAGTCTACTTTTAAACAAAATAAACTCCACTCAAAAATTCATTTTGTAACTTGAGTTATGCATATTTTATTCTGACTGTTCAGAATTGAAAGTTCACCTTGGGTTAGTGGCTTGTCCACTTCATTGCGAGTTCTCACATGGAATCTGACAAAACTATTTTACGGGAGTGTTCTTCTTTGTCTTAGCTTTCTAACAAACTTGGTCCCACTCAAAAATGTTATGTATAACTTGAGTTATGCACATTTTATTACCCACTGCCCGGACAGAAACCTATCCAGGAACAACAAATTTTGAAAATTCATATCTCTCTCGTTTTAAGGCCAAATCTCACATATTTTATATGTATGAAAATCTCTTTAAGTCTATTTTCACTTAAAATTAGTTTCGTTCCATTTGGAGTTATATTGAAATAGTTATTGGTTGCGCCATACAAACTGCCAGAATTTTCTAGTTTCCACGATTTTAGTTTCAAGGAGTTTTCTTGTAAGAACATTTAGTCTTTTCTTCAAGTGATCACTTTTCTCTTCCAAACCACTTTTAATCTTTGAGATCTTGATATTATCTCAATATTTTAACTTCTAAAAATTTGGTTCAATAACAATAGACACACCAACCGAAAATCTCATGCCAAAGAGAAGTATATAGCACATAAAACTCATCATATCAACAAGCATGGCCATGAGGCCTTGGAAACAAGTCCTAGAACCACCTAGCTATGGAGAGCTTAGGAGTTAAAGGGCTTGAAGAACACATAAAAGAAGAAGGTTAGAGTCACTACCAAATGGGATTCTTGAGGAGTAGAAAGAGTTGATGGGTTGGAGATGATCTTCCTCCTCCTTGAGCTTGATGATGGGGCTAAGTGAGTGTTTGTTTTGCTCTACCAAAGACCAAAGAATGTGATCTTTGATAAGTTAGTGAGGGTGGTGATAGAAGATGAGAGTGATGGTGGTGGAAAAGTGACAAGAACAAGAAGAGAAATAGGAAGAACAAGGGGAGGTGGAGAGGAAAAGGAGTGGCTACTTGGTGTCTTTGGGAAAGAATGGAAATCACAAATGAGAGAGTGATGGAGGGGCTGTTTTTGCGCAAGAAATGGAGTGAGGGAGGGCTGATTGCTTTGCTTTCCCAACA
The DNA here is from genome assembly GCA_031439585.1 of Pterocarpus macrocarpus. Taxonomy (NCBI): domain Eukaryota; kingdom Viridiplantae; phylum Streptophyta; class Magnoliopsida; order Fabales; family Fabaceae; genus Pterocarpus; species Pterocarpus macrocarpus. Next base: position 46,627,407 of record CM062514.1, read on the forward strand.
AGCAAGAGAGAGTAGGTGAGTCTTACTTCTTTTTCAAGCAAAAGGGCTAGGAACCTTGGGGTAAAAGGGTGAGTTGTGTTTTCTTTGAGTCTTGGCACTTGGGTAAAGACCTTGTAGTGTTTCTTTTCAAGTGGTTAAAAGCATGATCTATCCTAAGATTGGCATTGGATGATTGTGATCACTCCAAGTGTCACAATCTTGATGGAGGAGAGTAGATCTTTTGTCTTGACTCAAGAAATCTACTAACATGGACTCTTGATCTAGTGGTGTATGATGAGAAAGCAAATGGATGGTTGTATTTTTGCTCTTATCCTTGGTCAAAATTTGGTGCATCAATTAGGAGAAATTTTTAAATCTTCAAAGCCATTAGAATTACCTAAGTTGTTAATCAATTCGATTAGTTAAATTGCTCTTTAACCGATTTCGGTTAATTACATCTTTAAGATGTTTTTCCTCTTAAAATAATTGATCTTATGAATTATGTAATTAGGGTTTAGAATTAATCTATCTCAATTGGTAAGGTAGAACAATTGTCTTGTACTTAATTAATAAGATTGGATTAGCTTAATTATATTTCTAAGTTACGAATTAATGAGGTTCGAATAATTAGGTTTTAATTAAACCATTTTGTGCATTATGATTCAATTATTGACTTGACTCAATTTACTAAGCTCTTGCTCATCGAGGTTAGCTGATTAGTCCTCAGTTAATCGCTAACCTCTCTAATTAGCCAGGATCACTGAGCTAATTAGCTTAGATAAAAATTGGGGATGTTACAGTCTATATCACGGTATCCCACTCTAGATGCAAATCCAAACATTCTACAATGGTCTTCTCATGTCCACCCAAATCATGGTTGATGCAGCAGCTGGCGGCTCTCTGAATAATAAGACACCAGAGTAGTCATGGGAGCTATTCGAAACAATGGCTAGCAACAATTACCAGAGACCTAGTGAGAGAATTCAGAAGAGGGGAGTTTTGGAAGTTGACACTACCACTGCCCTTTTGGCCCAAATGCAAGCTTTTTCTGTCCAAAACGCAGCCATTTAGAAGCAATTAGATATGCTCAATACCACTTCCCCAGCACCAATCTTACAGTGTGACTTCTGCCAAGGAAATCATCCTAATGGAGAATGTGCCACAGAGCCTACTTCTGATGAGCAAGTCAATTACATGAATGGTCAGAGGCACAATTTCCATTCCAACAGCTATGCTCCTGGATACAGAGACTATGGTCATTCCGATCAGATCCGTGGGAATCAGGGTGCTCCCAGGCATTCATATAACCCACCTGTCTAAGAGAAGAAGTCTAACTTGGAAGAAATGTTCCAACAATTCATGCAGACTCATTCTAATTTTGTGGACAGAACTGAAGCACAGTTCAAGCACCAAGAGGCTTCCATTAGAAATCTTGAAACTCAGTTGGGGTAGATATCCCAACAATTAGCTGAAAGACCATAGGGTACTTTGCCTAGCAATATAGTGAAAAATCCAAGAGAGCAAGTTAAGGCAATTACCCTGCGAAGTGGCAAAGAGCTAGAAGAACCTGAGATGCCAGAAGTGGAAGAAGAGCAACCTGCTAAGACTGAAGTGCAAACTACCCAAGGGAAGAAATATGAGATTCCTATGAGGCGTAGCAAGGGTGTAGGAGAAGAAGAAAAGATGCCAGAGTATGTGGCACCACCTGCCTATGACCCTCTCATTCCCTATCCATAGAGGGTGAAGTAATTGAAGAAAGAGCAGCATGATAAACAATTTGCAAAATTTCTGGAAGTATTCAAGAACTGCAAATTAATATACCCTTCGTGGAGGCATTAACTCAGATGCCTAGTTATGCCAAGTTTATGAAGGAAATCCTCTCTCAGAAGAGAAAAATAAAAAATGATGAGACTGTCCTACTTACTGAAGAGTGCAGTGCCATCTTACAGAACAAGTTGCCTCCCAAGCTTAAGGATCCAGGGAGTTTTACTATTCCATGTGTCATTGGTGATGTTTATTTTAATAAAGCTCTTTGTGATCTTGGTGCCAGTATTAATTTAATGCCTTTGTCTATTTTCAGGAAACTTGGAGTTGGAGAAGTCAAGCCTACCATGATGTCACTACAGCTGGCTGACAGATCAATCAAGCATCCAAGAGGCATTATTGAGGATGTTCTGGTAAAGGTGGATAAGCTCATATTCCTAGTGGATTTTGTAGTGCTTGACATGGAGGAAGACAGTGAAGTCCCCCTCATTCTTGGGAGACCTTTCTTAGCCACTGGGAGAGCTCTCATAGATGTCTAAGAGGGAAAGTTAGAGTTATGGGTACAAGATGAGAAGGTCACCTTCAATGTTTTTTATGCAACTAAGTTTCCCCTGGAAGTTGATTCTTGCCTTAGAGTTGATGTTGTTGAAGAGGTGGTGACCTCTTCCTTTGGAGCTATTTCCACCACCATTCCCTTAGAGGCATACTTGGTGAACTCTAAGATGGCAGAAGAATTAGAGGACAGCAACTTACAACTGTGCCATGAACTTTTGGAAGCCCAACCGATAGTTTCCTATCCTTTTTCTGACACTCTGACACGAGATAAGGAACTACTACCAATGAGTGAGGAGCCACCAAAATTAGAGCTTAAGCAACTTCCTATCCATCTGAGATATGCATTCCTTGGTGCTCAAGCAACTTCCTATCCATCTGAGATATGCATTCCTTTGAGGGCGACACATATCCTGTTATTATTAGTGCCTCACTAAGTAGTGTAGAAGACGAAAAGTTGCTAAGGGTACTAAGAGATCATAAAGCAGCTATTGAGTGGCAGATTTCAGACTTGAGGGGTATCAGTCCCACCTTTTGCATGCATAAAATCTTCATGGAAGATGACTTCAAGCCACTTAAAAGAGGGATTTATGCGTTATAAAAAGGAGGTCACACATATCACAAAGGGTATTCGGAGACACTCACACACCCTTTCCAAGACAGAAGACTTCTTCCAGAGAGATTGAAGGTGAAGATTCAAGGATTCCAGAGCTCAAGTTCAACACAAAGAGATCCAATTTTTCCCAAATCTCTGGTCTCTAGCCAGAAATCTCCATAGCTTTTTGTTTTTTTGTTTCCTCATCTTTATACTTTGTTATTGTTTTCTTTTCTTTAGACATGAACTAAATTTCTCTTGCTAGGGCATTAATGGACCCTTTTGTATGACAAATTTCTTTATGGATTAATGTTAATCTTGTTACTATTTCAATTGCTTAGTGTTTTTGTTTGTGCTTAATGCTTTTGAGTGATTGGCCACCATTCAATTGATTCGTTGGTTTGCAATAACCAGAGATAGGGTCTGTAAACAAAGCTTCTTAACATAAACACCGTGAGCTGAGCGAAAACTGGAGATAGACAATCGCGATTCATGCGGTTAACATAGGAACCTATAGAACTTCAACCTTTTCCTAGATTAGTTTGTGCTAAGAGATTAGGCAATCAATTTAGGATAAAGAGTATTGCTTGACCTCGAGAAAGGCTAGGAATAAATTAAGGGGAGCCGACCGTGAGTCAGTTAGGATAGAATGGATTAACAGAAATTCATAGGCAAGGCGTCTACAATAGATGAAGTTAATTAGCCCTAGCGTTCATTCCATTATATTTAGCCAACCTTTCTTGAATCCGTCCTAATTACTATTTTTCGTATTTATTAAATTCTTATTTTTATTTTGAATTTCTTTACATCCATAATTTCATTCCTTCCAAATAGTTATCCCTTAAACTATCCGGTATTTGATCTATACTCATGGGAACTGTATATGCTTATACTGTAGGTTTTGATGATGCCAAAAGGGTGATAAACGGTTGCAATCAAAGAGCATGAAGATCCTTGAAGACAAACGGGTTCAAGCATCGTTGGTATAAATTCTTAGGCCATAGGTTATTTTTGTTAACAGCTTTTCTATTATTAATTCTCATGGCCAAACTTTTTGAAACTTTATAATTCGTGTTTTCAAAAATGTTTTTTTTAAACAAGCTACCAAGTTAGATATTGATTTTTTTGAAAACATATTATAAGTTTCTAAATAATTTGTCTTAAAGATAGTTTATGGAAAATATGTTTTTTAAATTAAGCAAATGCATGTTTTAGTAAGGTATAATCTATTAGATAAAGTTTTCAATCGATTACGTTCGTTAGAATTTTCAAAAAGTCGTTACAACCGCGGTTTTTTTTTTAAGCTGTAATCGATTACCATCATATTGTAATCGATTACCATTCTGGATTCATTTGTAATCGATTACCACAAAGTGTAATCGATTACCATATTCAAAGACTTGCCCAGAAATTAGTTATTTTACAATGGTAATCGATTACCAAAGTCCTGTAATCGATTACCACGAGCCCTAACTGCAAAAAACGGCTAGTTATGAAAAGTCATGTTCGTTGGCTACTTTTCTCAAACGGCTAGAACGAAATCTAAAGCCTATAAATAGCCATTCATAACACATTTTTAAGCAGAATACTAAAGGGTTAAAAACTCTTAATCAACTTTTTCTATTCCTTGATTTCTAACTCAATTTTCTGTGGCCAAAGAGAGTTGCTATTGAAAAGCTTCATAGTACTTCAAGTAGTATTATTTTCTCTTTTAGAGAGTGATCAATTTCCTTTATTCTGTATCAAATTATAAGAGGGTGAGGCATCCCTCAAGAAAGAAAAGGGTGAGGTATCCCTCTTTGATTGTGAGAAACTCAAACACTAGGGTGAGGGATCCCAAAAGTGTGAGTACTCAAGTATTGTAAAGGTTTTAAAACCTTGAAGAATTTGACATAGTGAGAAATCCTGAGTTGATTGCTTGGGGACTGGATGTAGGCCACAAAGGGTGACCGATCCAGGATAAATCTGAGTTTGCTCTTCTTTACCCTTATCTTTCACTTAATTGCAAGTTAAATTCATACTGTTTATTGTTGAAGTAATTTGAAACTTGCATTAATTTTCAAATAGTTAATCACTTAATCACCTATTTTCTAATAAGATTTAAAAGAAGAGATTTTTGGGAAAAGAATTAGGATAAACTTTAGAACTTAATTTACCCCCCTCTTAAGTTCTTGAGGCCACTTGGTAACAAGTGGTATCAGAGCCCAATTCTTGTAAAGGCTTAACTGCTTCAAGAGTAATGGCCTCATCAAACTCTTTTTTGTCAGAAGGTACCTCCATAAATAGGCCACCTGTTTTTAATGGGGATGGATATTCATATTGGAAAACCCGTATGAGAATCTTTATTGAAGCCATAGACTTAGATGTTTGGGATGCAGTGGAGAAAGGACCTTTTGTTCTAACAAAACTGGTTGAAGGGAAAATAGTTGAAAAGATTAGAAGAATGGACTGATGAGGATAAAAAGAAGGTTCAATATAATTTGAAAGCAAAAAATATCATTACTTCTGTTTAGGACATGATGAATTCTTTCGTGTGTCTAATTGTAAAACAGCCCAAGAAATGTGGGATACTTTACAAGTTACTAATGAAGGAACTAGTGAAGTTAAAAGGGCTAGGATTAACACTCTAACACACAAATATGAATTATTTAGAATGAGTCAAAATGAAAGCATTCAAGATATGCAAAAGAGATTTACACAGATTGTTAATCATCTTGCTTCATTGGGAAAGACATTTCCAAATGAAGATTTAATTAACAAAGTTTTAAGATGCTTGAACAGGCAATGGCAACCAAAAGTAACAGCAATATCAGAATCAAGGAACTTGGCTACAATGATTCTTGCTACCCTCTTTGGAAAACTTCAAGAGCATGAGTTGGAACTCAACAGGCTTAATCAAAATGAGGAAAGTGACAAAAGGAAGAAAGGAATAGCCTTAAAAGCTACCTCTTACACTCATGAAAGAAGTGATGAAGATGAAAAAGACAATTTGGAAGAAGTAGAAGCAGATGATGAAACTTTAGTCTCCTTGTGAAGAAATTTAGAAGATTCCTTAGAAAGAAAGGAAAACAAAGAAAAGTCCCCTTTATCCCAAAGAAGAATATTAACAAAGGCGAAGATACTTCATCCATTCCAAAATGTTATGAATGTGGTCAACCTGGCCATATAAAGATGGAGTGTCCAATCTATTTGAAGAAATTAGAGAAATTAGGGAAAAAATCAAACAAAGAAAAGAAAGGCAAGAAAGCACATATAACTTGGGAGGAGAATGACACTGAATCATCTAGTGACTCCGAGAATGAAGTTGCTAATCTTAGTCTCATGGCTATAGATGGCGAAAGTGATGAAGAGGTAACAACTTCAAATACTGATCTTTCTCTTTCTTTTGATGAATTACAAGATGCTTTTAATGATTTGCATGAAGAGTCTTTAAGACTTACTAAAATTGTTGCTTCTTCTAAGAAAATAATTTTATCTTTGCAAGAAGAGATTACTAGGCTGAACAAAAAATTAGAGGAACTAAAAATTGAAAATAAAACACTTGGATTAATTGATACAAAATCCACTTGCTCTAAATGTCTATCATATGAAAATACAACTACATCAATTTCATGTTCATCATGTAAGAATTTTGAAAAAGAAATTATTGATCTGAAAAATGTGCTTGCTAAGTTCACATTTGGTAGAAATAACCTAGACATATTATTGGGAAAACAAAGATGTATGTTTGATAAAGCTGGATTAGGTTATAATCTAAAGAAACAACAAAAGTATTATAAAAACTTCTTTTCATTATCATCTACCTCTAGCTCTCCTTTCATAACATGTTTTTATTGTGGTAAGAAAGGGCATAGTGCTTCAACATGTTATATTAGAAAGTATGGACTTGCAAGTGGAAAAATGATATGGGTTCCAAAGGGAATATTACCCAAGTCTGACAATCAAGGACCTAAGAAAATTTGGGTACCTAAATCCAAAAATTAAACTTGTGATGTAGGTATGCTTAAAGATCACGAGCTCAAACTGGTACCTTGATAGTGGATGCTCCAAGCGCATGACAGGAGATGTATCAAGTTTTCACAAATAACTCCTAAGAAGCATGGACATGTGACTTATGGAGACAACAATAAAGGAAAAATACTTGGAGTTGGTAAAATTGGTAACACTCCTTCTGCTTCTATAGAAAATGTCTTATTTGTTGATGGCCTTAAGCATAATTTACTTAGCATTAGTCAATTATGTGATAAAGGAAATAGAGTAATCTTTGATTCAAACTGCTGCATTATAGAAGGAATTAGTGATAAAAAGGTTAAATTTGTTGGACACAGAGTAGACAACATATATATGATTAGCCTAGATAATATTCCGTCAAATAATATTCAATGTTTCATGAGTAAAGAAGATGATTCATGGTTATGGCATAGAAGAATTGCACACATTCACATGGATCACTTAAATAGGCTAGTTAAGAAAGAATTAGTAATTGGACTACCAAAACTTAGATTTGAAAAAGACAAGCTTTGTGATGCTTGTCAAAAGGGTAAACAAGTAAGGGTATCCTTTAAATCAAAGAATATTGTTTCAACTTCAAGACCCTTGCAATTATTACACGTGGATCTCTTTGGCCCTTCTAGAACTATGAGTTTTGGAGGAAATTATTATGCTCTGGTAATTGTGGATGATTATTCTAGATTTACATGGACATTATTTCTATCTAATAAAAGTGAAGTATTTCGAGCATTTAGAAAACTCGTTAAGGTTATTCAAAATGAGAAAAATCTTAACATTGCATCTATAAGAAGTGATCATGGAGGGGAATTTGAAAATGAGTCCTTTGAAACCTTTTGTGATGAGCATGGCATTGAACATAATTTTTCTGCACCAAGAACTCCACAACAAAATGGAGTAGTTGAAAGAAAAAATCGTTCTTTAGAAGAAATGGCAAGAACTATGCTAAATGAATCAAATCTTCCTAAGTATTTTTGGGCAGATGCGGTTAGTACCGCTTGTTATGTAATGAATAGAGCCTTAATAAGACCTATTTTAAAGAAAACCCCCTATGAACTATACAAAGGAAGGAAACCAAATATATCCCATCTTCACGTTTTTGGTTGTAAATGTTTTGTTTTAAATAATGGAAATGATAACTTAGGTAAATTTTATGCTAAAGTTGATGAAGGAATATTTCTTGGATACTCATTGCATAGTAAAGCTTATAGAATCTATAATAAGTGAACTATGACTATAGAAGAGTCTGTTCATGTTGCTTTTGATGAGACTAACCTATTTGGTCCAAGAAAGGATATTATTGATGATGTTGTAGAAGCTTTGGAAAACTCTCACATCAATGAAAAAGAAAAGGAGCAAAAGAAAGAGGAAGAAGGTGAGAAAGAAGCTCCAACACAAGAGCAAACAAGGACAAATGATCTCCCAAAAGAGTGGAGGACTTCTAAACACCATTCACTTGACAATATTATAGGTGACATCTCAAAAGGGGTAACAACTCGAAACTCTCTTAGGAATACATGTAATCACATGGCATTTGTCTCTCAAGTTGAACCTAAAAATATAGAAGAAGCCATTATTGATGAACATTGGATTTTAGCCATGCAAGAAGAATTAAATCAATTTGAAAGAAATCAAGTTTGGGAACTTGTGCCAAGACCTAGTGATCATCCTATCATAGGCACCAAATGGGTCTTTAGGAACAAACTTGATGAAAATAGTGTCATCATAAGGAATAAAGCTAGATTAGTAGCTAAAGGATATAATCAAGAAGAAGGAATAGATTATGAAGAAACATATGCTCCTGTAGCCAGATTAGAAGCCATTAGAATGTTACTAGCATTTGCATCTATCATGGATTTCAAACTTTATCAAATGGGTGTAAAAAGTGCATTTCTAAATGGTTATATACAAGAAGAAGTGTATGTTGATCAACCTCCTAGTTTTGAAAGTTTTGACTTACCCAATCATGTTTTCAAATTGAAAAAGGCTTTTTATGGGCTAAAACAAGCTTCTAGAGCCTGGTATGATAGATTAAGTAAATATCTCCTAGAAAATGGTTTTTCAAGAGGAAAAGTTGACACTACACTATTTATTAAAAATAAGGAGCATGATATTCTGTTAGTACAAATATATGTGGATGATATTATCTTTGGTGCTACTAATGATTCTTTATGTCAAGAATTTTCTAAGATAATGCATAATGAATTTGATATGTCCATGATGGGACAACTTAATTACTTTCGTAGACTCCAAATTAAGCAAGCAAAGGACGGAATATTCATAAATCAATCAAAATATTACAGGGAATTGCTCAAAAGGTTTGGAATGGATAATGCAAAGGAAATTACTACTCCTATGAGCACTTCCTGTTACTTAGATAAGGATGATGAAGGTAAGCCTATAGAAGTAACAAAATATAGAGGTATGATTGGCTCTCTCCTTTATCTTACTGCTAGTAGACCTGATATAATGTTCAGTGTATGTATGTGTGCCAGATATCAAGCTAATCCTAAAGAATCTCATTTAACTGCAGTAAAAAGAATTATGAGATGTCTTATTAAAACAGTGAATATAGGTTTATGGTATCCCAAGGGAACCTCATGCAATCTAATTGGTTACTCTGATTCAAATTTTGTTGGCTGTAAAATGGATAGGAAAAGCACCAGTGGAACATGTCAATTAATTGGTAGTGCTTTAGTCTCTTGGCATAGCAAGAAACAAAATAGTGTTGCATTGTCTACTGCAGAGGCGGAATACATAGCAGCTGGAAGTTGTTGTGCTCAAATTCTTTGGATGAAGCAACAACTTTCAGACTATGGATTACACCTTGACCATATGCCTATAAGATGTGATAACACAAGTGTTATAAATCTATCTAAAAATCCTATTTTACACTCTAGAACCGAACACATTGAAATTAGGCATCATTTTCTACGCGATCATGTGCAAAAAGGTGATTACATCTTAGAATTTGTTGAGACAAGTAAACAACTAGCAGACATATTTACTAAACCTTTACCTAGGGAAAGTTTTTCAATATAAGAAGAGAATTAGGAATAGTTGCTTCTTCACATATATAGTTTTTCTTTATTACATTTTTTTTATTATTTATTCAATTTCTTTTTCACTAACTTCAGCATTAGCGATTTCACTAAAATTATTTTGCAGAAACTCTATCATTGTTAAGTTCCTTACGGCTCATAATCTGAAATAACTTGAAGGTCTATGCAGTTTAAGGTTTGGTAATCGATTACGAGAGGCAAGGTAATCGATTATATTCGTCTTTGTTACCCCCGAGTTCAATTTTAATTTTAGTGTAATCGATTACAATATTTAGTAATCGATTACTGGTGCTGGAAAAATAACACTATAGTAATCGATTACATGTCTATTTTAATTGATTACAAAATCTGGGCAACTGGTAATCGATTACAAGACGGGTCTAAAGCCTCCGCGTCCGCATTCTCTCTCCTCATTTCAAACTTCAACTTCTCTTTCTTCGTGCTCTTTCTCTCTCTCTCCCAAAATGCCATTGTCGAAGCTCTACCTTCTCTCTAATATTACTCCCTCATTTTTGCATCAAATCTCTCCGTTTCTTCACCAAACTGCTTCTTTTCTTCCTTTCCACAAAACTCATACACTCTCTATCCCGAAAATCCACAATTCCATGGCTGAGTCATCGAGGGCTCTTAAGAAGAGGAAGGCCTCCGCCAAGAACGCCGAAACTACCACTTCCTCTCTTCCTTCTGTGGATTTGTCGCGATTCTTCTCATCCAAAAAGCAAATGGACTCCTACATTGCTCATTTCCAGACTCGTGAACTTGTCACTCCAAGGTATTTAGATTCTGACTTCTTCAATCAAACTAACTTAGGAGTGTTTACTCTTCTGAATAGATGGGAGTTGGTTAAGTTCCTTACTATGAAAGACAAGATATATCCTGAATTGGTTAAAGTTTTCTATTCCAATTTGAAGTATAAGGATGCCTTCTTATTTTCTGAAGTGAAGCATGTCCAGATAGTCATTGATAGGGGACTGTTTTATCAATTCACTGGTCTGTCTTTTGATGGAGAAACTTTACCTGGGAAGGGCACTGCTCCTGATGATTGGAAGGAGGATTATAATCATGACTTGGCCTTAGCATAGTTCATAGGAGAAGGTGACACAACAAATAACAGAACTTTAGTGGGTAGGCTTTCCTTAGAAGACCGTATTCTTCATTATATCCTTGTGCGTGTCTTGATTCCTAGAGTTGGTAATTATGCTCAAATATCTTCTGATGATGTTCTGGTTATGTAGGCTATGACTACTGAGCGTCCAATAAGCTAGGGAAACTATATTATTCAACACATGTTAAAGGTTAAGAAGAAGGCTAGGTGCGCTTTACCTTATGGGATGCTCATTACTCGTTTTCTTCAGCATTTTCGCATACCTCTCAGTGGTGTGATTACCTTAGATGAGACTCCTCATTATCCCATTAATGAAGGGACACTGACCAAAATGGGCTTCAAGAACTATGCTGGCCAATGGTACATTCCTAATAGGCCTGCAGGAAATGTCCCTCTCCTCCCTCTGCTCCTGGTCCTGCTTCTGCTTTCGCTTCCCTCTCTATTCCTCCACCTCCCTCAGATTATATGGCGGTGATGCTTGAGGAGTTCCGAGGTCTTCGTACCTATGTTGGAGAGCGTTTTGATCGCCTTGAGACTCGTCTGGACCACTATGAGACTACCTTAGTTGGTTATGGGACTCGGATGGATAGTGTGGAGAATGATCTTCATGCCCTACGTCAGCATTTTATCCCGTCTGGTTTTGCTTCTCCACTGCCTCCTTCTCCGGCTCACTTTACTCCGACTTCTCATGCGTCTCATCGTCCCTTTCCTGCAGCTTCTGAGGATCGTGAGACCTTAGGTAGTCGTGATACTATTGACGCCTCTGATTTACTCCCTCCTACAGATCGCACTATACTTCAGCCTAGTGATTCGAATGATTCTAATACTTCTGATGACTCTGATGCTACTGTGACTGATGATATTGAGGATGATGGTGACTCTGATGGGACTTAGTTCATGATCGGATGCCCTTCACTATGTTGCTTTTGTTTTTCTTCTGTCTATGCACTTTTGTTATGCTTATGAACCTTATGCACTAAGACTTCCTTTGCTCCTTATGTTTGTTTTCATTTATGTTTCTGGTCTTTTTGATTATGCCAAAAGGGGGAGAATTGGACATTGGTGAGGTGTAGTTATATTATGCACATATTTGGTGCGGTTATGTTATGCGCATATTTCGGTGTTTAGGGGGAGTTTATATTTTATATTTGATTGTGTATCTTACTCCTTAACTATATATTTAGTGTATACTCTTAGGGGGAGTTTATTTTTCCTTTGTCATATCTTTGTCATATCTATATTTGTTATTGTATCCTCACATAAGAAGTTTGTCATCATCAAAAAGGGGGAGAATGTATATGCTTATACTGTAGGTTTTGATGATGCCAAAAGGGTGATAAACGGCTGCAATCAAAGAGCATGAAGATCCTTGAAGACAAACGGGTTCAAGCATTGTTGGTATAAATTCTTAGGCCATAGGTTCTTTTTGTTAACAGCTTTTCTATTATTAATTCTCATGGCCAAACTTTTTGAAACTTTATAATTCGTGTTTTCAAAAATGTTTTTTTTAAACAAGCTACCAAGTTAGATATTGATTTTTTTGAAAACATATTATAAGTTTCTAAATAATTTGTCTTAAAGATAGTTTATGGAAAATATGTTTTTTAAATTAAGCAAATGCATGTTTTAGTAAGTTATAATCGATTACATAAAGTTTTCAATCGATTAAGTTCGTTAGAATTTTCAAAAAGTCATTACAACCGCATTTTTTTTAAAGCTGTAATCGATTACCATTCTGGGTTCATTTGTAATCGATTACCACAAAGTGTAATCGATTACCATATTCAAAGACTTGCCCAGAAATTAGTTATTTTACAATGGTAATCGATTACCAAAGTCTTGTAATCGATTACCACGAGCCCTAACTGCAAAAAATGGCTAGTTATGAAAAGTCATGTTTGTTGGCTACTTTTCTCAAACGGCTAGAACGAAATCTGAAGCCTATAAATAGCCATTCATAACACATTTTTAAGCAGAATACTAAAGGGTTAAAAACTCTTAATCAACTTTTTCCATTCCTTGATTTCTAACTCAGTTTTCTGTGGCCAAAGAGAGTTGCTATTGAAAAGCGTCATAGTACTTCAAGTTGTATTATTTTCTCCTTTAGAGAGTGATCAATTTCCTTTATTCTGTATCAAATTGTAAGAGGGTGAGGCATCCCTCAAGAAAGAAAAGGGTGAGGTATCCCTCTTTGATTGTGAGAAACTCAAACACTAGGGTGAGGGATCCCAAAAGTGTGAGTACTCAAGTATTGTAAAGGTTTTAAAACCTTGAAGAATTTGACATAGTGAGAAATCCTGAGTTGATTGCTTGGGGATTGGATGTAGGCCACAAAGGGTGACCGAACCAGGATAAATCCGAGTTTGCTCTTCTCTACCCTTATCTTTTACTTAATTGCAAGTGAAATTCATACTGTTTATTGTTGAAGTAATTTGAAACTTGCATTAATTTTCAAATAGTTAATCACTTAATCACCTATTTTCTAATAAGATTTAAAAGAAAGAGATTTTTGGGAAAAGAATTAGGATAAACTTTAGAACTTAATTTACCCCCCTCTTAAGTTCTTGAGGCCACTTTGTAACAGGAACGATACTTTTCTTATCACTTTATTACTTGTACAATTCGGTATACTTATCGGAGTCGTATCACTCAACCCCAGTATTAGTTTTGCCAGACCGTAGTAGACCGTTTGAGGTTTACTATGATGCCTCTAGGAGAGGTTTAGGTTGTGTCTTGATGCAGAATAGGAACGTGGTGGCTTATGCCTCTAGACAGTTGAAGCCCTACAAAGTGAACTACCCCACCCATGACTTGGAATTAGCAGCAGCAGTGTTTGCCCTAAAGATATGGAGGCATTATCTGTATGGTGTGAGGTTCGAGTGTTCTCTGATCATAAGAGCTTGAAGTATCTCTTTGATCAAAAGGAGTTGAATATGAGGCAAAGGAGATGGATGGAGTTTCTAAAGGATTATGATTTTGGGTTGAACTATCATCCTGGGAAAGCCAATGTGGTGGCTGACGCATTGAGTCAGAAATCCTTGCATGCGTCATGGATGATGGTCAAGGAGGATGAGCTGGTAAGGAGCTTTAGAGACCTTAACCTTGGAGTTATGTTAACCCCCATAGTATAAGATTGAATCAGCTTAGGGTGACGAGCGATTTCAAGAGTCAAATTGCTCAAGCCCAAGGCGAGGAAGAGGAGTTCTTGAAAACCCTAGTGTTGGTGAAAAGAGGAAGGTTGAAGGGTTTTGTACAAGGTACAGATAGACTATGGAAATTTGAAGGAAGAGTATGTGTACTTGCAAGTGATGACCTCCAAAGAAGGATTTTGGAAGAGGTTTATAAAAGCCATTTCACCATACACTCTGGTGTGACAAAGATGTATCAAGACATTAAGAAGATGTTCTGGTGGCCACGATTGAAGAGGGATGTTGCTAAGTTGGTAGGCAAGTGTTTAGTTTGCCAGAAAGTAAAGATTGAGCACCAAAAGCCCTCTAGTATGTTGTAACCATTGGAGATCCCAGAATAGAAATGGGACAGTATCTCTATAGACTTCGTGATGGGTTTACCCAGAACACAAGCTGGTTTCGATGCAATATGGGTAAATGTTGACAGATTAACCAAGTCTGCTCACTTTTGGCCCATTCGAGCTACTTATCCTTCGGAAAAGCTAGCCCAGCTGTATGTTCAAGAGATAGTAAGACTGCATGGTGTACCTTCAACCATAATCTCAGATAGGGACCTGAGATTTACCTTTAGATTCTGGGGAGCCTTGCAAAAGGCATTTGGGACGAAGGTTTGCCTAAGTATAGCTTATCACCCCCAGACAGATGGATAGTCGAAAAGGACTATCCAAACTTTGGAAGATATGTTAAGAGCTTGTGTATTGGACAACCGAGGAAGTTGGGACAAATACTTACCTTTGATTGAGTTTGCCTATAACAATAGCCATCATGCAAGTATTGGTATGGCACCCTATGAAGCTTTGTATGGAAGGAGGTGCCAATCTCCCTTGTGTTGGTTTGAACAAGGTGAGCAAAGCCTACTAGGACCTGATCTAGTGAGGCAGACCATAGAGCAAGTCAAAAGGATTAGGGACAGAATCCTTACAACCCAGAGCCATCAAAAGAGTTATGCGGATAAGAAGAGAAAGCCTCTAGAGTTCCAAGAAGGAGAACATGTGTTCCTGAAAATCACTCCTACGACAAGTATAGGTAGAGCCATGAATGTCAAAAAGTTAAGCCCCCGTTTCCTTGGCCCTTTTCAAATTTTAAAATGTGTCTAGTCAGTTGCTTACCAAATAGGTTTACCTCCAAATTTGTCAAACCTTCACGATGCCTTCCATGTGTCTTAATTGAGAAAATACCACTCCGATCCTAGTCATCTACTTGAGCCTGAAAGTATACAGTTAAGGGAGGACCTAACTTTCAATCTATTGCCATCTCGGATCGTGGATCATAGGGCAAAACAGCTAAGGAGTAAGACGATACCCTTGGTCAAGGTGGCTTGGGGTAGAGGGAATATGGAAGAGTATACATGGGTGCTAGAGGTCGAAATGAAGAATGTGTATCCAAATTTGTTTACAGGTAACGAATTTTGAGGGCAAAATTCTTTTTAAGGTGAGGAGAAATGTAGCATCCTCAATTTCATGTCGTGCTAAGTTACCTTAGTAACCCTGAGTAATTAGGCACTTAATGAGAAATTATGAGATTAAGGCTTAATTAAGGGGTTGACTCGGATGAGAAGAGTCAAGAGAATGCTTAATCGAGATTAGATAATCTCTAATTAAGCAAGTCAAAGCCTTTATAGCTTAATTAAGCACTAATCGGCCATAATTAGCTTAATCGAGTTTAATAAAAGTTAATTAAGCTTAATCGTAAGATTAATTTTTGTTAGTCGTGTTCTTGTGTGTTAATTACTAATCCTTGCTTAATCATCTTAATTAAGTTGTATGAGCACTTAATCACATGATTAAATTCAAATTTAGTCAACTAGACAATAAAGTAGAGAGTGATGTCACTTAAGCAAAAAGCATTAGATAAAACTACTTTATGTAAGAGTTTGACCATGCTTTGTCTCCCCATCATCCCATTTATCCCCTTAATCACTAATTAATACAAGATAACATAAAATGAAGCAAAAATATCTCTCCTCATGCCACTATAAGTTTCGGCCACTTCATGCACAAACACACACATTCACTTCATTTTCAACTTCTCATTCTCTCTCTAAAGTTCTCAAACTCTCCAACCTCTCTCTACATTTCCTCTTCTTATTCTTCATCTTCTCTATCTTTTCTTCTTCCTTTCATCACCACCACCACCAAGACCACTCACTTAGCCCTTCAAAGACCTCACCTTTGGGTCTTTAGAGACAAGATCAAAACACTACAACCTCCATTTTCACAAGATCTCAAGAGCTTCTCCTTCCTTCTTGCAAAACCGCCACCATCATCATTAAGAGGAGCCATCATCTTCTTCTTCCTCTTCTCTTGTTTTTGCGCCATCTTCAAGAAAAGTAGTGATCTTCATCTTTTTCATTTTGTTTGCTCAAGAAAGCTTGGAGCTTGGTTCTTTCATGACCAAGATCTCTAAGTGAAAACATGAGAAGATCCTTCATGCTCTTCAAAAGCAAAAGTTTCCATCTTTGGCAAAATATGTTCTTGTTGTTTGGCAAAATATGTTCTTGTTGTTCTTCAAGTGTTCTTAAGTTTCTACTTTTAGAAAAATATGTTCTTGTTGTTCTTCAAGTGTTCGTTCTTGTTGTTCTTCAAGTGTTCTTAAGTTTCTACTTTTAGAAAAATATGTTCTTGTTGTTCTTCATGTGTTCTTAAGTTTCTACTTTTGGCAAAATATGTTCTTGAATGTTCTTGATGGCATCTTGCTTAAAGTTGTTCCCTTTTTTTATGATGAGTTGATGATTAGAAAGCTTCATCTTATTATGTTTTAATGATTTGATAAGACTATGAACATTCTAAAAGCTTTAAACTTTAAAAAGTTTGCTTTTTGATGCACAAAAACCGGCGCAAGTTTTAGTGCCATCATAAAGTCTTCTTTTGTTTTATTTTGAAGACAAAGATACATGTAAAAGTCTAAGCTTTTTAGAATAACAAGCCTTTTTGAGTTATAAAATGATATCTTGTTACCTTATGTCTTAGAAATCAAACCTTAAAGAAAAGACCTTTCATAAAGTTTCAAACTTTAATCAAGAATGAAACCTTTAAGTCATAAAAGTGTTATTTTATAATATTTAATTCATAAAGTTTAGATCTTGAACCAAAATAATGCCAAAAGGTGTTAATTTTTATAAAGAACAAGACTTTTTAGTTAAAAAGCTAGTAACTTGTATCATTATTTCATAAAGATCTAATTTTTAAGACAAGAGCTTAATGTTAAAAGCATGTACTTTCATAAAGAATAAAACTTTATGACTACTTTATAAGAATGATAACTTTAATAATGTTTAAGATACAACCTTGGTATGTTATTAGTAAAAGTTTAAAATTTTGTAACTTGAATAAGTTAAAAATCACCCTTGGTGATTAGTGAACATGGTGTTGTTGGGTTCATGAGGTGGTTATACGTTGTCATGACCCAAGGATTAGAGGGATCTCAAACTCCTTGGGAACAGAAGTATGATTAGGGTCTCTGAGCATACCATGAACTTAGGAATCACTAAGGGCACTATCTCAAGGAAAGGAAACAATCGTTTAACTTAACTAATTTGAATAACTGTCCCACAAGACATGAACTTAAGTAAAGAATATTTTCATACGAGGATTAAATAACTAAAAGACCACAAACACATATCCTAACTATGTGATTCTCTCATGGGCAACCATGAGAAATCATATGATTATTCATAAGATTCTTCACAAAGAAAAACACAACTATAAACCCCTTTAGGGTATGAATGTGTGATGCCATCCGGCATAATGAATGATGAGTTTGACTGAGCTTTGTCTCATGATGTGATGATGAACTGTTGGTTGAAAGTTTATGATTGGCATTTTGGGGAAGCTCCGGTCTAGCCGTTATGCTGCTAGATTTCCGCCAAAATTATGGACTTAGTCATATCATTGCATGTGTCTAGTCAAAGAAGTGCATATAAAGTATAATGATAAGAAATGAAAAAATAGGACATGACCCCTCGATCACTTCTAGGAAGTGGGAGACGGCGATCCACAAGGAATCTCTATAAAGGAGGCAAGGGTAACATGGAGGACCTTCCAACTTAGAGGTAACCAATATCGGCTTAGTCTGATTTAGTTAGTATTGCGTGATGACGGTCACGGAATGAGCTCATGTCTAAAAGCAGTCTATTTCAAAGGAAAGTAACGAATGTTAAGCACGTGCTAAAAATAAAAGTAAAGTCAAAAGTATAACCATGGTTAAGTCTATGATGATGCATGTCCTTGCATGTACTTATGTTGTCCATTTGAATTATGAATGTTTATTCTATGTTTCAGTGTGTATGTTAGATTATGACGATGTAGTTATGATGTTAAGTTTAAAAGCAAACCGCTTCGGAGTTTAAGTTTTCAAAACCATTAAAATTGAACTTATATCTGTCCACTGCTTTTATAATTAAACCCAAAGTGATTGGGTCGATGACGATGACACCATGTTTGTCTAGTAGCAATCCTATTGAGAAATTTAGTATTTCTCACTCCTATGTTTCCTTGTTGTCTTCAGAGGATGCCGGCGTCAGGCACAGTGGTGATTTTCATTGAGTTTTTGGTGATGCATTGGCACTTCAACCCGGTGCTGAATGCATCTGTGTTGACTGCTCAGGCAGCGATGCGGGTCTACATGTTCTATAGCCACCAGTTCCGTGCACCCATGATGAGTCTGTTTTTCCACCCTCATGAGTCATTCGAGGACATCATTATGGACAACGTTCGCCCGCCCTTCCATCCTCCGAGGTGTCCCACTAACAGAGATTCTGACTTGGACACCCGCCTGACACCAACAGTTTCGTTGGATTTCGATCCTTCGGAACCGTCCTATCTGAGCTACCGCATGGAGATAGACTCGTCTGAGCCTTCCTTCCCATCCATGATTCCCCCGTCGTCCAATTCGTCTTTTTCTTCAGTAGCCCCTTGTTACACTTCACCCCCAGTTCGCAGTCGTGGGTTCATTCGTACTCGTACTGTGCCTTGTGGGCGTGGCCATGCTCAAGGAGGAGGACGTGGTGATGTTCCTCCTGATGGGTTCGGGAATGGCTACCTCTCGCCAAATAAGTAAGGAGTTGATTACATGCAGAGCCGAGCATGAGGATAGCCCTTTTTGGTTGTAGCTAGGGTTATCATTTTTTTCTTTTGGCATGTATGGGTGTATGGGATTTCTTATGTATTTCCTTTTATCATGTATTTTGTTAGGTTATTTTGTAGGGCCGACAGTAGGTATCGGACCCATTGTTATCATTGTGTATGACTGCTGCTATTACTACTACTATATTAACTATAGGATGGCTATAGAATGAATGTTGTCTTTATCTAAGATTGTGATTATTCCTAATGCTTCTGTTTATGTTAAATGCGATGTATGTATGAGATAGCAACGTTTGTATTATATGTTCACGATGCGCTCATTGCTCTCGATTTCAAAAACGATTTACTTATTTTGTTTAAGAAAAAAATTTACCCCTATTTTCGTTACAAAGTAATTTCCAAAAGGTAATGTTAGCTCCGTGAGCAAAGGTAACAACTAGTAATTCCACAATATGACTTAAGCATAGAATGGAACTATTAGGGTGTCACAGAGGGGCTACAGGAACTATGGGCGCTGCAGGTGCTGCATGTGTTGGAGGAGGTGCAGGGTGTGCTACGTGTAAACGGATAGCAAAGTATGGGATGGTAGGGTGAAATAGAGGGACTACAAAGTTCCTATTGCTAAAAAGGTAAAGGCAAAAACGGCAAGAGCTAGCTATGTATAGTGAATCAAACATAGGGTCATAATCCAGCAGTATGTCTGGAATCTCAAGGAAAAGCACGACCATTGTGTCCATCACTAGAGTCTGAGAATGACGTGGAAACATGAAGCAAAGTGAGAATTTGAAAAAATTCTCAGTAGGATTCGAGTGTTGTATTAAACTGACATCGCCTTCATTCTCAGTTACCTCGGTTTTCATTTAATTATAAAAAAAAATTGGTAACAAAGTGAATTACCCACATTTATTAAGCTTAAGAAAATACCTGGTCCGAGGCAAGGTCCAATTTTACTTAAGACAGAAAAAGAAATAGAATAAACTATCATATGACAATATATAGAATAAAGAGCAGAATAAATAAACAGATAGTAGTAAATGAACATAATAATCAATTTATAAACTGCTAACAATAACTATGCAATGCAGTCATTCAGGTACTCATGAGTTCTCTTACTCTTACTCATTCTTAATCTCAGTATCATAAACTTTTCCGCTACTTGATCCCCTGAGAGTTCTTGGCCATTCAACTCCTGGGTAATAGTCTGCTCCTTAGGATCAGGTTTACTTTTCTTAACCTTCCTGCCGATCTATTCCCTTTAACTTTAATCCGGGGTTGGCCCAAGTATTATGGAACTTTTATCATAACCATTGTAAATTTTTTCCAAAATGTACATGTATCTAAATGTATTTCATAACTTATGCATAGGCTTTGCTGAAATTTCGGTAGCATGACTGAACGTGGTCGCTTCGCCATGAATAGTGCCAGTACTTAAACAACCAATTTTATAGAAAAACCACAACATTTCATTCATAATTCAATATCAAACTCATGGAAATATTAGTTGTATTTGAAGTATAGCTGCTGTCTTAGCACCTTCACTTTACCCAGTTTTGGTAAAATAAGCCATAATTTCTATTTAAATTATTTAGACCTAAATTTTGGATATGTTCGAGTGTTTTGTGTCTATTTTTTAACCTATTTAGTCCCATCTAATTTTGATAAATGTAACTCAAGTTATTAGGGTTCTATCTCAGCCTACCCTGTAGTTGGCTAGAATTACACACTTAAAAGTAAAAATTCACTAAAAATAGAAAACTATTTGAAATTATACGAAATTTGTATCATATTAAAGCTAACAGGACAAGCTTTCATTTTCAAGAAGTCCCATTTCATTTGCTTGAGTAGAGCTTGAGTTATAAGCTCTGAAATTTGACCCCTCTGGACTACCCTGTTTTAGCCTGATTTGGACTTAGGGTGAATTCCTTGAACTAGTGGGAGCAATTGGGATTGAATCTAACTCTAAAATTCTCATGGGGTGTTCTTCTATGTCTAAGCTTTTCAATTTCACTTAATTCCAAGTTGTATAGGGCAAGTTTTGCCCTGAAAAACCTCATCAGCCTAAAATTAAACTCAAAAATCTAGGTCAAAATTCCAAAATTCATATCTCCCTCAATACCAACCCTATGGCCTTATATTTTGTATGGTTGGAAATCGCTAATTGTCTAGTATCATGTAAAAATACATTCATCAGATTTGGATGGCGAAATTTTGGTTCATATACCATGCCTGTATGGACGCCATAGGGTTTTTGCAAAATCAGTTTCTTGCTTCTTTCTATTCTCAACCTTTCCACTTCCTCTTCAACTTAAACACAAAAATAGCCTTCAAACCAGCCAATAATCATCATATATATCCAAATACCACATCAAGAACTGAAAAAAAAAAATTAAACCCCAAACAGCTTCTATAACCAAGGACACAAGAAAAGATGTTGAATCTCTACCTCCTTTGGGTGCAATCTTCCTAGATTTGGGTTTTGATTGATGGAACCTTGTTTGAACTTGAAGTTTTGATGGAATGTGTTGAGAGGAGAAGAGAAGAAAGAGGTTGCAAGAGAGTGAGGGAGGGGCGAAATCTGCTGAAGGAAAAAGGAAAGAAAAATCTTATAAATGCTTTAATGAGCTAGTTGGCTTCTTATGTTTTAATTGGTTGAAATCTTATGGTTAAATTTCAGCCATATCTCCCCCATTTCGTGGCTTTCCTAGCACCACCAATGGATGAATAAATGGCTGAGTATTCAGCCATAGAATCATAGAATTTGGGTGCGTAATTCTATTGATTCAGTTCTGGCAACTTAAAATATTGAAATATTACCGATTTGTTTTAAATCAGTAAATCAATTTAGGAAAATTTCTATGAAACCTTCTATGCTTCTAATCAAATTCCCTCACATCTAATCTCTCTAAATGATAATTAATTAACCCTGAAATAAATACTTAGTTGAATTCTAATTAACCTCAATTATGCGATAAAAACTGAACAACTTATTTAAAAATAAAATTCTTTGGAAGTTACATTGTTGCTATCTAGTTAAGTAACAAGGGCGTCTGTGCAAACATGCAGTAAATAAGCTATAAAAGAAAATTAGGTGAAAATAAAGACACTAGTTCAAAGAGTTCCTTAGGCATATGGTGAATCAATCATTAACGCACAATATATCAAACATATGGAGTGTGGCTAATTTGAGCTATTAGAGAGACCTCTACTAATAACCCCACAATTCTACCTAGAGAACTCTAGGAATTCAACCAACATATAATTAATTAGATAATTGAGATGTCAACTCTAATTAATCTATGTCGATTTTTAAACCCAATTGCTTTAGCCTAGGTTTGAACCCAAACCCAATTCCTAATTCTTTAATTAATCAACTTTATACCAATTAACCAATTAGTAATCACCCAACTTGTAACACCCTACCAATTTGATATTATGCTTAAGTCATAGCATGAAATTGAGTAGATTGCTTTACTGTGATAGTGTTCCGCTTATAGCTATATTTATTGTATTATATTCTCTTTTTCTCTGATATATATATATATGACGAAACATCTCGGGTTGCAGAGATCGCATAGATATTTGTAAATGGAAGAAACGGCACATAGTATGTAATAAACGTGCTCAGCATTGCAGAACATAACAAAATTTAATAAAAAGCACAACAGAAAGGATAAAGAGAGGTAATATATCATCAATTGTATACACACACACACACACACACACGCGCGCACACACACACACACACACACACACACATACACATATATATGTGTGTGTGTGTTAGAAGCCAATGCTTCAATTTATATACAGGTTCAAAAGAGGATACATAAGTGGGGTCGATGTACCAAAAAGATATAAGGCCCGTGTCAGTCAAAATGGTCCTACGAGGTCCTCATATGACATTTTAAACTAGTTGAAATACTTATGGCTAAGCCTATGGCCCAATGCTATACACTACCAAAAAAGGGCCATACTGTACAATATAACCCATGACCGGGACCTACTCGGTCATGTAGCCATTGGCCATACTAGGCCCGGCTGGGGAGTAGTCAACACTTGGTCCCGAAGAGGAGGATGATAAGCCGATAGCCTCAGAAAGATCGCTCTCAAAACTGAGCGGAATATCTGGAACCACCTGTGGAGGTGACTCTGGTGGAGGCTGGCAAGGGCTGCGGGTGCTAGAGGTACTAGAGGAAGGTGTGCTACATACAATGGGACCGCAAAATATGGAGCAGCAGGGTCGAAAGTAGGGTGAAATAAAGGAACAGCAAAATTTCCATTGCTAAAAAGGTAGAGACAGAAATGGCAGGAGCCAGCTATGTATAATGAGTCCACTATGGGGTGATGGTAGAGCTACAGGTCAGGGATCTCTATAAACAAGGTAGCTGTCAAGTCCACCACCAGAGTCTGAGAATGGTATGGAAATACAAAGCGAGGTAAGAATTTAAAGAAATTCTCAGTAGGATTCGAGTACGGTCTTAAATTGACGTCATATTCATTCTCAGTTGCCTCGGTTTTTATTTAATTATAAGAATATAATGTCAAATTGAACTATCCACATTTAATAAGTTTAAGAAAAGTTCTAGTCCGAGGTAATGTTCTCCGAGGTAATGTTCAATTTTACTTAAGGTAGCATAAGAAATGTAATATCCTCAATTTCATATCATTCTAAATTACCTTAGTAACCTTGAGTAATTAGGCACTTAATGAGAAATTACGGAATTAAGGCTTAATAAAGGGGTTAACTCGAATGAGAGAAGTCAAGAGAATGCTTAATCGAGATTAGATAATCCCTAATTAAGCAAGTTAGAGCCTTTATAGCTTAATTAAGCACAAATTGCCCTTAATTAGCTTAATCAAGTTTAATTAAGGTTAATTAAGCTTAATCACAAGACTAATAATCATGTTCTTGTGTGTCAAACACTAATCCTTGCTTAATCATCTTAATTAAGTTGCAAGAGCACTTAATCACATGATTAAATTCAAATTTGGTCAACTAGACAATAAAGCATTGATGACATCACTAAAGTGAAAAAGTAGAAGACAATATAACCCATGACCGGGACCTACTCGGTCATGTAACCCCTTTAATTAACCATTTTGCTCGCTTAATTACATATAATTAAAGAAAATATCTTCCCAATGCCCATATGAAGGCTACGGCCACCCCTCCCCCTTCATGTATATTCATTTTCATTTTGTGACTCTTCACTCTCTCTCTATGTCTCTAACACCATGTCACTTCTTTCTACATCCTTTCTTCTTCTTCTTCATCTTCTTCATCATTCTCCACCTCCATAACCAAACCTTCCTCACTAAGCCCTTCAAAGATCACATCTTTTGGTCTTTGGAGACAAGATCTAAACACTACAAGACTCATTTTCAAGAGAACTCAAGAGTTCTCTCCTTGCTCATTCAAGACCGCCACCATCATCAACGAAGGAGGAGTCTTCTTCATCTTCTTCTCCTTCCTCAAAGATGCTAATTTCCAAGCTTAGGTAGTGATCTTCATCTTTTTGTTTTGTTTACTCAAGGAAGCTTGAAGCATGGTTCTCTCCATGACCAAGATCTTTGAGTGAAAACTTGAGGAGATCTTTCATGCTCTTCATGAGCAAAAGTTTCTATTTTTGGTTAAATGTGTTCTTGATGTTCTTCAAGTGTTCTTAAGTTTCTACTTTTAGAAAAATGTGTTCTTGATGTTCTTCAAGTGTTCTTAAGTTTCTACTATTCTTAAGCTTCTACTTTTAGAAAAATATGTTCTAAATATTTATTAGGGATCAATTAATTAGCAATTAATTAAGTTTAGATATAAGGGAATTAGGTTAGAAGTATAGAAGTTTTCAAAAAAAATTTCTTGAAACCGATTTACCGATTTAAAGGAAATCGGTAAGATTATAGTATTTTAAATTGTCAGAACCGAACCAATAGAATTACAAGCTTAAAAACCTAAGACCTAAGGGTAATTACTTAGCCACATCAACACATGAAAGTGGCGCCACTTTGGCCACAAGAAACGAGGAAAGTTGGCTGAAATTCAGCCTTGCATTTTTGAACCAATCATGTTGCAAGGTTCCAACTGCCACCTCAAGCTTTTATGACTCATTCCTTTCTCCCCTTCGACCCCATTTCTGCGCTGCCTTTTTCCCTCATTCTAGCCCTCTTCTTCTATTCTCCACTCACCCAACTCCATCAAACCATCAAGCTTAACCAAGTTTTATTGATTCAAACTCCAAAATCAAGCCAAATCACACATAACAAGAGGTAGAGGTTCAATTCTTGTCTTGATTTTTTGATTGTGGGTGGCTGGTGGTGGCTTATTTTCTCAATTCTTGGTATGATGATTGAATGATTATGATGATATTTGGCTAGTTTTTTGGCTATTTGTGATGTTAAAATCGAGTAGGAGGCAAGGAAGGATGAAAATAGGAAGAGCCGAGAGGCTAGAGAATCAAAAACCCTTGGCAGTCCGTACGGCGGAGTGTACGGCTCCACCTACCATCGTTTAAATTTGATGAAACCATTTTTAAATGAAACTAGACATTTAGAACTTTTCATACACTTATCATATAAGGCATTGGAATAGTATTGAGTGAGATATGAATTTTGGAAGTTCGACCTAGGTTTTTGATTTTGATTTTGGACAGACTGGGTTGTTTAGGGTAGAACTCGCCCTATACTACTTGGAATTGAGTGAAACAAACATTGTTAGAAAGTTTACACATAGAAAAATATCCACAAAAATTTTAGAGTTAGATAAGGTCTCGTTTGTTCCCAATAGCTCTAGAAATTTACCTTATGTCCAAACCAAGTAAAAATAGGGTAGTTCAGGAAGGTCAAATTTCAGGGCTTATAACTCGAGCCCTACTAAGGCAAATGGAATGAAACTTTTTACAAATGAAATTTTATCCTATTAGCTTTAATATGAGAGCAATTTCTTATCATTTGAATGAGTTTTCGATTTTTAGTGGATTTTTACTTTTAAGTGTGTAATTCTAGTTAGCTACAGGGCAGGCCGAGATAAAACCTAAATAACTTGAGTTATATTTATCAAAATTAGATGGGACCAAAGAGGTTAGAAAATAGACACATAGCACTTTAACATATCCAAAATTTAGGTCTAGATGAGTTAAATAGAAATTTTGGCTTGAATTACAAAAATTAGGTTGAATGATTGTGCTAAGGCAGTAACCCTGTCTTAATATGACTAATGTTTTTTTGAGTTTAATGTTGAATTATGAATGGTATGCTATGATTTCTTTGATAAGTTGGTGTACTAAGTACTGGCACTATTCATGGTGAAGCAGACATATTCCATTATGCCGTCAAAATTTCGGTAAGACCTATGCATGAGTCATAAGATACATGTGCATTTTCAAGAAAGTCATTAAGGTTATGTTATGATGAACATAAGGATTATGTTATGATGAAAGTTCCGTAATACTTGGACCAACCCCGGAATAAAGTTAAGGGGAATAGATCAGTGGGAAGGTTGGGGAAAGTAAACTCGACATTCCTGTATAGGAACGAGCTCGATCCTAAAAAGTAGACTATTAACCAGGAGTCTAAAATACAAGTAATGGAAAAGTTTATGAAGAAAGGTTCAAGAATAAGTTTTGCATGGTTACATTAAATGCATGATTACATTGAACAATCATTACAAGTTGTTTACAGTTTGTCTGTTATATTTACTTATTGCTGTATGTTCATTTATTTTGCTCATTATTCCGTGTTTTTTTGTTAGTAGTCTATTCTATTTCTTATGCTGTCTTTAGTAAAACTGAACCTTGCCTCGGACCAGACATTTTCTTAAATTTATTAAATATGGATAGTTTAGTTTAATCCGATGTTTTTATAATTAAATAAAAATCGAGGCAACTAAGAATGAATGTGACGTCAGTTAAATACTGTACACGAGCCCTACTAAGAATTTCTTCAAATTCTCACCTCGCTTTGTATTTCTGTATCATTCTCAGACGCTAGCGATGGACTCGACGGCCACTATTTTTATTGAAGATACCTAACCTGTAGCTCCACTAGGACCTCGAGTTGGACTCGTTATACTTAGCTAGCTCCTGCCATTTCCGTCTCTACTTTTTTAGCAACAGAAATTTTGTTGTTCCTTTATTTTACTCTGCTTTTGAAACTTATATATATAAACCGAAGCATTGGCTTCCAACTTATATATGTATATATATACAACTGATGATAAATTACCTACCTTTATTCTTTTCTATGGTGCTTTTTATTAAATTTTGTTACATTCTATAATGTTGATCACGTTTATTATATAAAGTGCACCGTTTCGTAGGTATATCCATCTAATATATATATATTAGAGAAAAAGGCGAATATGAAATAATGAGTACAGCTTTAGATGGAGAACTAACATAGTAACGCAACCTATCCAATTTCATGCTATAACTTAAGCATAACATTACATTGATAGGGTGTTACAACTACTTTATATGAATGATAACTTTAATAATGTTTAAGGTATAACCTTGATATGTCAATAATGAAAGCTTGAAACTTTGTGACTTGGTTAAGTTAAAAGTTACCCTTGGTGTTTAATGAACATGGTGTTATTCGGTTCATGACGTGGTTATGCATTGTCATGACCCGAGGATTAGAGGGATCTCAAACTCCTTAGGAACAGAAGTATGATTAGGGTCTCTGAGCATACCATGAACCTAGGAATCACTAAGTGCACTACCTCAAGGAATGGAAACAATCACTTAACTTAATTAATTTGAACAAGTGTTCCATAAGACATGTACTTAAGTAAAGAATACTTTCATACGAGGACTGAGTAACTAAAAGACTACAAAAACATATCCTAACTATGTGATTCTCTCATGGGTAACCATGAGAAATCATATGATTATTCATAAGATTCTTCACAAAGAAAAACACAACTATAAACCCCTTTAGGGTGTGAATGTGTGATGCCATCCGGCAGGATAAATGATGAGTTTGACTGAGCTTTGTCTCATGATTCAATGATGAGTGTGATGATATGATATAGATATGATAAACCGTTAGTTGAAAGTTTATGATTGGCATTTTGGGAAAGCTCTGGTCTTGCCATTATGCTGCCGGATTTCCGTCAAAATTATGGACTTAGTCATATCCTTGCATGTGTCTAGTCAAAAAAGGAATTATGCATGTAAAGTATAATGATAAGTAAAGAATTAATGGGACATGACCCTTCAATCACTTCGGTAAGGGAAGTAAGAGACGGCTATCCACAAAGACTCAAGGAACCTCTATGAGGGGGGCAAGGGCGACATGGAGGACCCTCCAACTTAGAGGTAACCAATATCGGCTTAGTCTAATTTGGTTAGTACTGCGTGACGACGGTCACGGAATGAGCTCATGTCCATAAGCAGTCTATCTCAAAGGAAAAGTAAAGAATGTTAAGCATGTGCCAAAAATGAAAGTAAAGTCAAAGTAGAACCATGGTCAAATTGATGAGTTGTATAGTCATGCATGTTTCTATATTTCTCATGCGTATTATGAATGTTTATACCATACTCTCACATGTATATGCTCTTATATGGTAGCTTTGAGTTTCTTTATATTGTGTTTTTATGGGAAAGATTAAAAGAAACCCACTTTGGGAGCCTATGTTTTCAAACCCCTTAAAAATAGAACTTATGCATGCTCACTATTTTTATAATTAAACTCGAAATGGCTGGGACGATGACGATAACACATTAGTGGTCTTGTTATGATCCTACTGAGAAATCTTGTATTTCTCACTCCTACGTTTTCGTGTCGTCTTCAGACAGAGCTGATGGCATCCTCGGCAACACTCCCATTGGTACCTGATTGGATGAGACGAAGAGCTACCATGTTTCTTCACCTAACTAAGGAGGATTGAGATAGTAGCATAGTCTTTTCATTTTCGTAAGAGGCCTAGATGGGCAATTTATGTGTAATTAAGAGCATGTAGGAAGTCATGCTACTTAATTTGACCTATTACATATGTGATACTTATTAAGTGTAATGATGATTCTTGAGTATCTATGATTATATTCTTGGCTTAAGGTATTGTGTTATGTTATTTCAATTTTATTTTGTCTTATCAGTAACTCAGCGATATGAGGAACAACGTCTATGTGTATATGAGTAAGTAAGCACGTAAAGGCTCAGTTTTCAAGCATAAAGGTTTTACAAAAAGAAAATTTCCATGCTATTTTTGTATATTATGCTAATTTCAATTATAAGAACTTCCGCTAGTTAAGAGTAACAACTAGTAATGCCATAAAATGACTTAAGCATAGTATGGTATTATTAGGGTGTTACATTTTGGTATTAGAGCAATTCGTCCTTGTAGAGCCTGGGGATGGACTATCTATGCTTCTAAGCATACTCTGTCATGTGTTAGAAATCATGCCATGGATCTTACCACCAGGGGTAAGATATAGGAATTAGGTAGGCATGACTGTCTGGTTGTGAATGTGATTAGCTACTGCCACACTTAGCTCGGTATTGAGCCTGATCAACTTAGTATCTTTGTTTGTGTGTCCAGGAACTGATGACTTCCTACGGATAGGATAGGTTGTGTGGCAAATCTGCCACCTTAGGTATGGCAGATGCAATGAATGTTTCCCCTACAATGATCTCAGCTGTGAGGGGACAAGTTACTGTAACTAATCAAGCATTAGGAGGAATAGCAGGAATTGAGGCAGACCCAGAATACTTGAAGTTCGCTAAGTTTATGAAGACCAACCCATTGACTTTCCATGGAGACTTCGAGCCTAAGGAAGTTGAGGGATGGATTGAGACACTGGAAGGGACATTCTCTTTGTTAGGTTGCACAGGGTTGCAGAAAGTAACATCTGCTATCTACATGCTAGAGGTTATTGCTGAAGCCTAGTGGGCCAATACCAGAAGGATGATTGAGAACTCCCAAACCTTCATTACCTGGGAAGTGTTCAAGGCTGCACTTTATGGTAAGTGCATCATGCCAAAGAAAGACATTGCTAGGAAAAGGACGGTTTTCCGTTGCCAAAGGACTTGGCATAATCTGTACTGCAAGATACAACCACAGTTCGGGTAGGACATGTATGGTCAAGTACCAAAGCAAGTGGTGATCTCTTCATGCCCTAAGTGCGGCAAGAATCATGGAGGACGACCCTGCTTAGCAGGACAAATGGTTTGTTTCCATTGTGGAAAGCCTGGACATATGGCTAAGGATTGCACTATCAAGCTATTGTCCCCTGCCAACAAGCCCCAACACCAAGGAAGGGTCTTTGCCCTTAATGCTGAGGAAGCCACCCAGTCCAGTAATCTGATCCAAGGTAAGTGCGAGATTAATGGTAGAGTCTTAATTGTACTATATGATTATAGAGCTACACACTCCTTTATTTCTCATGATTGTGCGGATAGACTGGGATTTTCTGTGTCTTAATTACCTTACATGTTAATTGTTTCTACTCTTGTTAGGAACCCAGTTAAGACTTGTCATTGTTGCTTGAGTTGTCAATTCCAAATTGATGGTAGGTCTTTCGTAGCTAATTTAATTTGCTTGCCTTTGTCTCGTTTAGATTTGATTCTAGGCATGGATTGGCTTTCGGCTAACCATGCTATGATAAATTGCTCTGAAAAATCTATTGTTCTCCCCCCTATACTTATTAAGCCCGTGGAGCCTATTAGTTTGTTTTTGAACTGTGCTAAGGTAGGAAGTAGTGAGTTGGATGATCAGGGATATGTTCTTCTTATGGCAAGTGAAATGGAACCTGAGTAGGTATTGGAAGAGATCCCCGTGATTAGGGAATACTCGGATGTGTTTCCTGATAACTTACCCGAATTTTCCCTGGAAAGAGAAATCGAGTTTTCTATAGAGTTGGTACCGGGAATGGGGCCAATCTCTATAGCACCCTATAGGATGTCCCTATTGGAATTGTCGGAGTAGAAGGGACAATTGGAAGAGTTATTGGAAAAGAAATTTGTAAGACCTTGTGCCTCACCTTGCGGAGTCGCAGTATTATTTGTGAAAAAGAAGGATAGTAGTATGAGGCTATGTGTAGATTATAGGCAATTAAACAAAGTGACTATTAAAAACAAGTATCCCTTGCGTAGGATAAATGACCACATGGACCAATTGCGAGGTGTAGCTGTGTTCTCTAAGATTAATCTGAGGTCTGCGTATCATCAGATAAGGGTAAAGGAGGAGGATACACCCAAGACGACTTTTAGGACAAGGTATGGGCATTATAAGTTTACAGTGATGTTGTTTGGATTAACAAATGTCTTAGCTATTTTCATGGATTATATAAATAGAATCGTTAGACCTTACTTGGATAAGATGTAGTTGTTTTCATAGATGATATCCTCATCTATTCGAGAACAAAGGAGGAGCACGAGGAGCACTTGAGAGTTGCGTTAGGAATCTTGAGGGAAAATAAGCTTTACGCTAAGTTATCTAAGTGTGACTTCTGGATAGAGGAAGTAAAGTTCTTAGGGCATGTGGTGTCACAAGGGGGTATTGCTGTGGACCCAAGTAAGGTTGAGGCTGTGATGAATTGGGAGAGGCCAACCTTAGTGACTGAGATACGGAGTTTCTTAGGTTTAGCCGGTTACTATCGCAGGTTTATAAGAGGATTTTCCCAGATATCTTTACCCTTAACCAAGTTGACGAGGAAGGATGCCCTGTTTGTGTGGACGATGGACTGTGAGAAGAGCTTTCAAGAGCTAAAAGGTAAGTTAACCTCAACCCCAGTATTAGTTTTGCCGGACCCTAGTGGACCGTTTGAGGTTTACTATGATGCCTTTGGAAGAGGTTTAGGTTGTCTCTTGATGCAGAATAGGAACATGATGGCTTATGCTTCTAGACAGTTGAAGCCTCACGAAGTGAACTACCCAACCCATGACTTAGAATTAGTAGCTATAGTGTTTGCCCTGAAGATATGGAGGCATTATCTGTATGGTATGAGGTTCGAGGTATTCTCTGATCATAAGAGCTTGAAGTATCTCTTTGATCAAAAGAAGTTGAATATGAGGCAAAAGAGATGGATGGAGTTTATAAAGGATTATGATTTTGGGTTGAACTATCATCCTGGGAAAGCCAATATGGTGCCTAACGCGTTAAGTCGGAAATCCTTGCATGTGTCATGGATGATGGTCAAGGAAGATGAGCTAGTAAGGAGCTTTAGAGAACTTAGCCTTGGAGTTATGTTGACCCCCATAGTTTAAGATTGAATCAGCTTAGGGTGACAAGCAATTCCAAGAGTCAAATTACTCACGCCCAAAGTGAGGAAGAGGATTTCTTGGAAACCCTGGCGTTGGTGGAAGAAGGAAAGTTGAAGGGTTTTGCCCGAGGTACAGATGGACTATGGAGATTCGAAGGAAGAGTCTATGTGCCCGCAAGTGGTGACCTCCGAAGAAAGATTTTGGAGGAGGCTCACAAGAGCCATTTCACCATACACCCTGGTGTAACGAAGATGTACCAAGATGTTAAGAAGATGTTAAGAAGATGTTTTGGTGGCCGGGATTAAAGACGGACATTGAGAAATTAGTAAGCAAGTGTTTAGTCTACCAAAAGGTGAAGATTGAATACCAAAAACCCTCTGATATGTTGCAACCATTGGAGATCCCAAAATGGAAATGGGAAAGCATCTCTATGGACTTCGTGATAGGTTTACCCAAAATGTGAGCTAGTTTTGATGCGATATGTTGACAAATTAACCAAGTCTGCTCACTTTTGCCCATTCGAGCTACTCATTCTTTGGAAAAGCTAGCCCAGCTGTATGTTCAGGAGATAGTAAGGTTGTATGGTGTGCCTTCAACTATAATCTCGGATAGGGACCTGAGGTTTACCTCTAGATTCTGGAAGCCTTGTAAAAGGCATTTGGGACAAAGCTTTGCCTAAGTACGACTTATTACCCCCAGACAGATGGACAGTCGAAGAGGACTATCCAAACTTTGGAGGATATGTTGAGAGCTTGTGTGTTGGACAACCGAGGAAGTTAGGACAAATACTTACCTTTGATTGAGTTTGCCTACAACAATAATCATCATGCAAGTATTGGTATGACACCCTATGAAGCTTTGTATGGAAGGAAGTGCCAATCTCCCTTGTATTGGTTTGAACCAGGTGAGCAAAGCCTATTAGGACCTAATCTTGTGGGGCAGACAATTGAGCAAATAAGAAAGATTAAGGACAGAATCCTTACGGCTCAGAGCCGTAAAAAGAGCATTATCGAGAAGAGGAGAAAGCCCCTAGAGTTCCACAAAGGAGAACATGTGTTCCTGAAAATCACTCCTACGACTAGTATAGGTATAGCCATCAAGGTCAGAAAGTTAAGCCCCCATTTTCTTAGCCCTTTTCGAATTCTCAAACGTGTCGGGTCAGTTGCTTATCAAATGGCCTTACCTCCAAATTTGTCAAAAGTTCATGATGTCTTTCATGTGTCTGAGTTGAGAAAATACCATTTCGATCCTAGTCATCTATTTGAATCCGAAAGTGTATAGTTAAGAGACGACCTAACCTTCAATCTGCCGCCGTCTTGGATCGTGGGGTGAAACAGTTGAGGAATAAGACGGTACCCTTGGTCAGGGTGGCTTAGGGTAGAGGGAATATGGAAGAGTATACATGGGGGCTGGAGGCTGAAATGAAGATCGAGTATCCGAATCTGTTTACAGGTAACAAATTTTGAGGGCAAAATTCTTTTTAAAGGTGAGGAGAAATGTAACATCCTCAATTTCATGTCGTGCTAAATTACCTCAATAACCTTGAGTAATTAGGTACTTAATGAGAAATTACGGAATTAAGGCTTAATAAAGGGGTTAACTCGAATGAGAAAAGTCAAGAGAATGCTTAATCGAGATCGTATAATCTCTAATTAAGCAAGTTAGATCCTTTATAGCTTAATTAAGCACAAATTTCCCTTAATTAGCTTAATGGAGTTTAATTAAAGTTGATTAAGCTTAATCGCAAGACTAATTTTTGTTAATCATGTTCTTGTGTGTTAATCACTAATCCTTGCTTAATCATCTTAATTAAGTTGCAAGAGCACTTAATCACATGATTAAATTCAAATTTAGTCAACTAGATAATAAAGCATTGATGATATCACTAAAGTGAAAAAGTAGAAGACAATATTGCTTTATGTAAGAAAAGCATTAGGTCTTGTCTAAAGCAAACCCTTTAATTAATCATTTTGTTCCCTTAATTACAACAAATTAAAGAAAATATCCTCCCTATGCCCATATGAAGGCTACGACCACCCCTCCCCCTTCATGCATATTCATTTTCATTTTGTGACTCTTCGCTCTCTCTCTAAGTCTCTAACACCCTCTCACTTCTCTCTATATCCTTTCTTCTTCTTCTTCATCTTCTTCATCATTCTCCACCTCCATAACCAAACCTTCCTCACTAAGCCCTTCAAAGATCACATCTTTTGGTCTTTGGAGACAAGATCTAAACATTACAAGACTCATTTTCAAGAGAACTCAAGAGTTCTTTCCTTACTCATTCAAAACCGCCACCATCATCAACCAAGGAGGAGTCTTCTTCATCTTCTTCTCCTTCCTCAAAGATGCCAATTTCCAAGCTTAGGTACTAATCTTCATCTTTTTGTTTTGTTTACTCAAGGAAGCTTGAAGCTTGGTTCTCTCCATGACCAAGATCTTTGAGTGAAAACTTGAGGAGATCTTTCATGCTCTTCATGAGCAAAAGTTTCTATTTTTGGTTAAATGTGTTCTTGATGTTCTTCAAATGTTCTCAAGTTTCTACTTTTAGCAAAATGTGTTCTTGATATTCTCCAAGTGTTCTTAAGTTTCTACTTTTAGAAAAATGTGTTCTTGATGTTTCTACTTTTGGAAAGTATGTTCTTATTATTGAGTGTTCTTGATGGTATCTTGTTTGAAGTTCTTCCTTTTCTTATGATGAGTTGATGATTGGAGAAGCTTTATCTTTTTATGTTTTTCGTGATTTGGATAAGACTATGAACATCCTAAAAGCTTAAAACTTTAAAAAGTTTGCTTCTTGAAGCATAAGAAGTGGTGCAAGTTTAGTGTTTTCATAAAAGTCTTATTTTGTTTTGTTTTGAAGGCAATACTACATGTAAAAGTCTAAGATTTTTGCAATAATAAGCCTTTATGTTTCAAAGATTGATCTTTGGAAGCAAATCCTTTCATGAAGTTTGAAACTTGAAATCAAAAAGGCCACTTTTGGATCATAGAAATGCTAACTTTTAAAAAGACCAAAACTTTATAACTTTAAAGTTAATGTCTTATATCTCTAGTTGATAAAGTAGGAATCTTTTTAATATGGAAACAACCTTAGATCATAAAGTTAAGACTTTGATGGTCTTAGAATAATTAAAAGAGTCAACTTTCATAAGAACAAGACTTTTTAGTTAAAAAGCTAGTAACTTGTACCATTATTACATCAGGATCTAATCTTTAAGACAAAAGCTTAATTTTAGAGGCACTTACTTTCATTAAGAGTAAAACTTTATGACTACTTTATAAGAATGATAACTTTAATAATGTTTAAGGTATAACCTTGATATGTTAATAATGAAAGCTTGAAACTTTGTAACTTGGTTAAGTTAAAAGTTACCCTTGGTGTTTAGTGAACATGGTGTTATTGGGTTCATGATGTGGTTATGCATTGTCATAACCCGAGGATTAGAGGGATCTCGAACTCCTTGGAAACAGAAGTATGATTAGGGCCTCTGAGCATACCATGAACCTAGGAATCACTAAGTGCACTATCTCAAGGAATGGAAACAATCACTTAACTTAATTAATTTGAACAAGTGTTCCATAAG
Source organism: Pterocarpus macrocarpus (assembly GCA_031439585.1). Lineage (NCBI taxonomy): Eukaryota > Viridiplantae > Streptophyta > Magnoliopsida > Fabales > Fabaceae > Pterocarpus > Pterocarpus macrocarpus. The sequence goes on from CM062514.1 coordinate 46,663,528, forward strand.
ACATGTACTTAAGTAAAGAATACTTTCATATGAGGACTAAGTAATTAAAAGACCACAAACACATATCCTAACTATTTGATTCTCTTATGGGTAACGACGCGAAAACATATGGTTATTCATAAGATTCTTCACAAAGAAAAACACAACTATAAACCCCTTTAGGGTATGAATGTGTGATGCTATCCAACATGATGAATGATGAGTTTAACTGAGCTTTGTCTCATCATTGAATGATGAGTGTGAAGATATGATATAGATATAATGAATCATTGGTTGAAGGTTTATGATTGGCATTTTGGGGAAGCTCCCGCCTAGCCGTTATGCTGCCAGATTTCCATCAAAATTATGGACTTAGTCATATCCTTGCATGTGTCTAGTCAAAAAAGGAATTATGCATGTAAAGTATAATGATAAGCAAAGAATTAATGGGACATAACCCTTCAATCACTTCGGTAAGGGAAGTAAGAGACGGCGATCCACAAAGACTCAAGGAACCTCTATGAGGGAGGCAAGGGTGACATGGAGGACCCTCCTACTTAAAGGTAACCAATATTGGCTTAGTTTGATTTGGTTAATACTGCATGACGACGGTCACGGAATGAGCTTATGTCCACAAGCAGTCTATTTCAAAGGAAAAGTAAAGAATGTTAAGCACATGCTAAAAATGAAAGTAAAGTCAAAGTAGAACCATGGTCAAATTGATGAGTTGTATAGTCATGCATATTTCTATATTTCTCATGCATATTATGAATGCTGATACTATACTCTCACATGTATATGCTCTTATATGGTAGCTTTGAGTTTCTTTATATTGTGTTTATATGGGAAAGATTAAAAGAAACCCACTTCGGGAACCTATGTTTTCAAACCCCTTAAAAATAGAACTTATGCATGCTCACTATTTTCATAATTAAAACTCGAAGTGGCTGAGACGATGACGATGACACATTAGTGGTCTAGTCGAATCCTACTGAGAAATCTTGTATTTCTCACTCCTACATTTTCGTGTCATCTTCAAATGAAGCTGATGGCATCCTCGGCGGCACTCCTATTGGTACCTAATTGGATGAGATGAAGAGCTACCATGTTTCTTCACTTAGCTAAGGAGGATTGAGTTCGTAGCATAGTATTTTCATTTTCTTAAGAGCCCTAGATGAGTAGTTTATGTGTAATTAAGAGCATGTAGGAAGTCATGTTGCTTAATTTGACCTATTACATATATGATACTTATTAAGTGTAATGATGACTCTTGAGTATCTATGATTATAGTCTTGGCTTAAGGTATTGTGTTATATTGTTTCAATTTTATTATATATCTTATCAGTAACTTAGCGATATGAGGAACAACGTCTATGTGTAGATGAGTAGGTAAGCGCGTAAAGGCTCAATTTTCAAGCATAAAAGTTTTACAAAAAAAAAATTTACATGCTATTTTCGTATATTACGCTAATTTCAATGATAAGAACTTCCGCTAGTTAAGAGTAACAACTAGTAATGCCATAAAATGTCTTAAGCATAGTATGGTATTATTAGGGTATTACAAGAAACAAAATAAACTACTATAGTGTCACACAGAATAATAAGCAGAATAAATGAACATGTAGCAATAAGTAAACATAACAGTCGTACTGTAAACAACTTATAATGACTATACAATGTGACCATGCAAAAACTCATTCTTAAACTTATCATCATAAACTTTTCCGTTACTTGGTCCCTTGGGAGTTCTTCGCCATTCAGACTCCTGGGTAATATTTTGCTTTCAGAATCGAGCTTGTTCCTATATAGGAATGCTGGGTTTACTTTCCCCGACTTTCCCGCCGATCTATTCCCCTTAACTTTAATCCGGGGTAGACCCAAGTATTATGGAACTTTTATCATAATATAATCTTTATGAATTTCTTGAAAAATGCACATGTATCTGAATGTATCTTATAACTCAAGCATAGACTTTACCGAAATTCCGGTAGTATAACAAAATGTGTTCGCTTCCTCATGAATAGTGCCAGTACTCAGAAAACCAATCTTTCAGAGAAACCATAACATTTCATTCACAATTCAAACATCAAATTCATAGGAACATTAGTTGCCTTTAAGACATGGTTGCTGTCTCAACACGCTCACTCAAACCGATTTTTGTAAGTCAAGCCAAGATTTCTATTTAACTCATCTGGACCTAAATTTTGGATATGTTAGAATGTTGTGTGTCTATTTTCTAACCTCTTTGGTCCTATCTAATTTTGATAAATGTAGCTCAAGTTATTTAAATCTTATCTAGGTCTGCCCTATAGTTGGCCAGAATTACACATTTAAAAGTAAAAATCCACTAAAAAATGAAAATTAGTTCAAATCATACGAAATCATATTAAAGCTAATAGGACAAGCTTTCATTTGCAATAAGTTCCATTTCATTTTCTTTAGTAGAGCTTGAGTTATAAGTCTTGAAATTTGACCTTTTTGAACTATCTTGTTTTGGCCCAGTTTGGACTTAGGGTAACTTCCTCAAACCACTGGGAATAAACGGGACCGTATCTAACTTTCAAATTTTTATGGGATGTTCTCCTATGTGTAACCTTTCTAAAAAAGTTGGTTCCATTCAATTCCAATCATATAGGGCAAGTTTTGCCCCAAACAACCTAGTCTGCCCAGAATCAATCTCAAAAACCTAGGTCAAATTTCCAAAATTTATATCTCTTTCAATACTAATCCAATGGCCTTATATTATGTATGTATAGAAAGCCCTGAATGTCTGCCGAAGGGTTTTAACCTTCTAGCCCCTCCTTGCATCCTACTCTCACTCTTTTCTACTTCTTAATCGATTATAACACCAAAGATAGCCAATAAAACTAGCCAAAGATCATCATATTCATTCAATCATCACATCAGTAAGTGCAAAAATAAAGCCCCAATCAGCCACCCATAACTAAAAGAACAAGAACAAAGTTGAATCTTTACCTTTATTTTGATATAACAACTAGCTAGTCTTGAGTTCTAGTGAAGAATATGGATGCAAGAGGCTTGATGGAGGAGGAAAGTGGAAGAAGGAGATGGAGAAGATGAAGAAAAGGACAGAAGAAGGTTGCTGGAAGGAGGCCGAATTCTACTTGTGCAGAAAAGGGAAATAAGGCAGCAGAATATTTGGGGGTAGTTAGAAAGGAAGCATCACATTAGTTGAAGAGTCTTGTGGCTCAATTTCAGCTAACCTTCCCCTATTCTTTGTTGTTGTCTTGCGCAACTTTTATAGGTTAAATGGCTGAGTTTTCAGCCACTTGATGTAGGGTTATTGAATGTAAAATCCTATTGGTTCGGGTCCGACAATTTATCACACCGAATCTTTACCGATTTCCTTTAAATCGATAAATCGGTAAATCGGTTCCAGGAAAATTTCTATGAAATCTTCTATGCTTCTAACTTAATTCTCTTATATCTAAACTCAATTAATTGCTAATTAATTGATCCTAAATAAATATTTAGTCGAATTTTAATTAACTTCAATTTTTCGATAAAAATCGAACAACCAGGCAAAAAACGATAAAAAAAAAATCCATTGGATGTTACACAAGTAATTCCACATTCATAAGCCCACATATCAATACCATTCAATGCAAGTATACAAATTAAAGAGGGCAAAGAATCAAGAAACAAACATGATTGAGATTCAAGTATAAGGTTTCAAGATTACAACCATAATACCCTTGGAGACTCCTTGAACTAGCTTAAAGTTCTACTCCTCCATAGCAATGAAGGTTACAAAATAGAACCAAAAACAAGTATCTTACAAAATAAAAGGAAAAGAAAAGAAAAGAAGAGGAGAGGAGAAGAGAAGAAAAAAAATGAAAAATTTTGAAGAGGAGAGTCATTCGAGTCTCTATCTTCTCACTTCTCATCAGACCTCAAATGTGAATATCTAACATTGCCCTTTAGCCCAAATTAATCCTCTGCCTCTTAGCTTTAAGTAGATACCCAATTTGCCTAATTTGGTTTTGAAATAAGAGAGTTATGGCCCAATCTTTGTAACATGTCTAGGTTATGCCTCAATTCACGTCAGTCAAATTCAACAACCAATGTGTCCATCAAGATGTCATTATTTTGGGGAGTGTTCTTCATATGAATTTAAGCTTTATATCTTAGCTTTCAAATGACACCAGTTTCACCTCAATCCAATGTCTACAACCCAAGTTATGGCCCAATTAGTGCACACTGCTCAGGTTCCAGTGCAACAACCTTGTTCTGACTTTGTGACCCAATTCGTCCTAATAGACATCTGAATTAGTTTTTGACTTCTTCATAAAATTTGTAGATATTTCTCTCAGCTTTACTACAATATAAAATTTTTAATTTTTAGAGGTCGACAACTCAAGATTTGATCAAAATACAGAAACAGTATAAATTTGTAATAATGTTAAAAAATACAATTAAGCCCCATTAGAGCCAAAGCTCATAGAATGTGTCTAATATTGATCAATTAAGCACAAAAGAGGTCTAATAAACTAAATATGAGAGTTAATCAATACATCAAAATATTACTTATCAACTTCTGATAGATGCTTCCCCAGTAGGAGAGCAAAACGACAAATAGTGAAAAAGGCCAAGAAACCTGCTAACCCAAAAAGACCCAAGAAAATATGAGTACCTATAGTCAAAATTGCTTCTGATGTAGGTATGCCTTAAATCAATTCATCAAAAGGAAAAGAAGTGGTATCTGGAAAGTGGATGCTCCAGACACATGACTAGAAATAAATCCTGGTTTAGAAATCTCAAACCCAAGGATAGTGGAATAGTCAAATTTGCCAATGGAATCAAATCCAAAGTTGTTGGTATCGGTAATGTTGGCAAGAACAATTCCAACCTGATAAATGGTGTCATGTTAGTAGAGGGATTAACTCACAATCTCTTGAGCATTAGTCAATTTTGTGACCAATGCTACAAAGTTGTGCTTGAATCTTCTTACTGTATTATTAAAGATTCTACTAATGACGAGATTATTCTTACTACCAAGCAGCATAACAATACATATGTGTTGTATCTAGATGATCTCTTAGATCAGAATGTAAAATGCTTAGCTTTCTTTTTGGATGAAAAGTGGTTGTGGCATAAAAAGTTTGGTCATGCTAATATGAAATTGATCTTTGAGATCTCACAGAAAGAACTGGTCATAGGTTTGCCAAAATTTGATTTTGAAAAAGATTCCTCTTGTGAATTCTGTCTCAAAGGCAAACACACCAAAAGCTCTTTCCATATCAAGAATGTAGTTTCTACCACTAGACCACTTGAGCTTTTACATCTTGATCTTTTTGGACTAACTAGAACTGCCAGTCTAGGTGTAACATCCTCAATTTTATGTCGTGCTAAATTACCTCAGTAACCCTGAGTAATTAGGCACTTAATGAGAAATTATGAGATTAAGGGTTAATTAAGGGGTTGGTTCGGATGAGAAGAGTCAAGAGAATGTTTAATTGAGATTAGATAATCTCTAATTAAATGAGTTAGAGCCTCTAGAGCTTAATTAAGCACTAATCGCCCTAAATTAGCTTAATTGAGTTAATTAAGGTTACTTAAGCCTAATAGCAAGATTAATTTTTGTTAATTGTGTTCTTATGTGTTAATCACTAATCCTTGCTTAATCACCTTAATTAAGTTGTATGAGCACTTAATCACATGATTAAATTAAAATTTAGTCAACTAGACAATAAAGTAGAGAGTGATGCCATTAAAGCATAAAGCATTAGACAAGAGTGCTTTATGTAATAGTTTGACCATGTTTTATTCCCCCATCATCCAATTTGTCCCCTTAATCACTAATTAACACAAGATAACACAAGATAACACAAAGTGAAGCAAAAATATCTCATTCTCCTTCCTTTATATGGATGCCATTTTCACACACACACACACACACTCACATTTTCATTTTCACTCATCCTATTCTCTCTCTTCCAAGCCAAATCCTCCAACTTCTCTCTAAAATTCTCTTTATCTTCTTCATCATCTTCTTCTTTTCTCCACCACCACCACCCAAAACTACTCACTAAGCCCTTCAAAGACCTCATCTTTGGGTCTTTGGATACAAGATCAAAACACTACAACCTCCATTTTCACAAGATCTTAAGAGCTTCTCCTTCCTTCTTGCAAAATCGTCACTATCATCATCAAGAGGAGCCAACATCTTCTTCTTCCTCTACTCTTGTTTTTGTGCCATCTTCAAGAAAGGTAGTGATCTTCATCTTTTTCATTTTGTTTGCTCAAGAAAGCTTGGAGCTTTGTTCTTTCATGACCAAGATCTCTAAGTGAAAACTTGAGAAGATCCTTCATGCTCTTCAAGAGCAAAAGTTTCCATTTTTGGCAAAATATGTTCTTCTTGTTCTTCATGTGTTCTTAAATTTCTACTTTTAGAAAAATATGTTCTTCTTTTTCTTCTTTTTCTTCATGTGTTCTTAAATTTCTACTTTTAGAAAAATATGTTCTTGTTGTTCTTCAAGTGTTCTTAAGTTGCTACTTTTAGAAAAATGTTTCTTGTTGTTCTTCATGTGTTCTTAAGTTTCTACTTTTAGAAAAATGTGTTCTTGTTTTTCTTCAAGTGCTCTTAAGTTTCTACTTTTAGAAAAATGTGTTCTTGTTGTTCTTCAAGTGTTCTCTTCAAGTGTTCTTAAGTTTCTACTTTTAGAAAAATATGTTCTTATTATTCTGCATGTGATCTTAAGTTTCTACTTTTGGCAAAATATGTTCTTGAATATTCTTGATGGTATCTTGCTCAAAGTTGTTCCCTTTTTATGATGAGTTGATGATTAGAAAAGTTTCATCTTATTATGTTTTCATGATTTGATAAGACTATGAACATTCTAAAAGCTTTAAACTTCAAAAAGTTTGTTTCTTGATGTACAAAAAGTGGCGCAAGTTTTAGTGCCATCATAAAGTCTTCTTTTGTTTTATTTTGAAGACAAATATTCATGTAAAAGTCTAGGCTTTTTAGAATAACAAGCCCTTTTGAGTTATAAAATGATATCTTGTTACTTTATGTCTTAGAAATCAAACCTTCAAGAAAAGACCATTCATAAAGTTTCAAACTTTAATCAAGAATGAGACCTTTAAGTCATAAAAGGGTTGTTTTGTAACATTTAATTCATAAAGTTTAGATCTTGAACCAAAATAATGCCAAAAGGTGTTAACTTTTATAAAGAACAAGACTTTTTAGTTAAAATGGTAGTGACTTGTATCATTATTACATAAGGATCTAATCTTTAAGACAAGAACTTAATTTTAGAGGCACTTATTTTCATAAAGAATAAAACTTTATGGCTACTTTGTAAATAATGATAACTTTAATGATGTTTAAGGTAAAACCTTGATATGTTATTAATGAAAGCTTAAAACTTCATAAGTTGAATAAGTTAAAAATCACCTTTGGTGATTAGTGAACATTGGTGTTGTTGGGTTCATGATGTGGTTATGCGTTGTCATAACTCAAGGATTAGAGGGATCTCAAACTCCTTGGGAACAGAAGTATGATTAGGGCCTCTGAGCATACCATAAACCTAGGAATCACTAAGTGCACTATCTTAAGGAAAGGAAACAACCACTTAATTAATTTGAACAAGTGTTCCAAAAGACATATACTTAAGTAAAGAATATTTTTATATGAGGACTAAGTAACTAAAAGACCACAAACATACATCCTAACTATGTGATTTTCTCATGGGTAACCACGAGAAATCATATGATTATTCATAAGATTCTTTACAAAGGAAAACAACTATAAACCCCTTTAGGGTATGAATGTGTGATGCCATCTGGCATGATGAATGATGAGTTTGACTAAGCTTTGTCTCATGATTGAATGATGAGTGTGACAATATGATATAGATATGATGAACTGTTGGTTGAAAGTTTATGATTGGCATTTTGGGGAAGCTCCGGTCTAGCCGTTATGCTGCCGGATTTCCGTCAAAATTATGGACGTAGAAATATCCTTGCATGTGTCTAGTCAAAAAAAGGAATTATGCATGTAAAGTATAATGATAAGCAAAGAATTAATGGGACATGACCCTTCAATCACTTCGGTAAGGGAAGTGAGGGACAGTGATCCACAAAGACTCAAGGAACCTCTATGAAGGAGGCAAGGGTGGCATGGAGGGCCCTCTAACTTAGGGGTAACCAATATCGGCTTAGTTTGATTTGGTTAGTACTGTGTGACAATGGTCACGGAATGAGCTCATGTCCAAAAGCAGTCTATTTCAAAGGAAAGTAAAGAATGTTAAGCACGTGCTAAAAAATGAAAGTTAACGTAGGGCCATGGTCAAGTTGATGAGTCGCATAGTCATGCATACTATTATATTCCTTACGTGCACTATGAATGTTTATTATGTATATTAGCCTGTATGCCTATATATGACATTATGGATATGATGATAAAGTTAAAAGTAACCTGCTTCGGGATTTACATTTTCTGAAAACTATTAAAATTGAACCGATATCTATCCACTATTTTTATATTAAACCCGAAGTGGCTGCGACGATGACGATGACACTGTGTTTGTCTAGCCACGATCCTACTGAGAAATTTAGTATTTCTCACTCCTACATTTCCGTGTCGTCTTTAGAGGATGCCGGCGTCGAGCATGGTGGTGATCTTCATTGAGTTTCCGGTGATGCATTAGCACTTCGAGCTGGTGCTGAATGCATTTGTGTGACTACTCAAGCAGTGATACGGGTCTACGTGTTCCATAGCCGCCAGTTCCGTGCACCCGTGCTTAGTCCATTTTTTCGCCCTCATGAGCCGTTCGAGGACATCACTATGGATGACGTTTGCCCGCTTTTCCATCCTCCGAGGTATCCTACTGATGGAGATTCTGATTCGGACACTCTTCTAACGCCGACAGTTTCGTTGGATTCCAATCTTTCGGAGCCGTCTTATCCGAGCTACCACGTGGAGACGAACCCATCTGAGCTTTCCTACATGCGTGATCCGCCTCATCGCCCACCTAGTCTTCTGCAACCCCTCGTCACACACCACCCCCAGTTCGCAGTCGCAGGTTCATTCATACTCGTGGGCATGGCCGTGCTCGAGGAGGAGGACGTGGTGATTTTCCTCCCAGTGGATTCGGGAATGGCTACCTCCTGCCAGATGAGTGAGGAGTTGATTATATGCGGAGCCGAGCATGAGGATAGCCCCTTTTGGTTGTAGCTAAGGTTATCATTTTTCTTGTGGCATGTATGGGTGGATGGGAGTTCTTATGCATTTCCTTTTATCATGTATTTCGTTAGGTTATTTTGTAGGGCCAATAGTAGGTATCGGACCCATTGTTATCATTGTGTATGACTACTACTATATTAACTATGTAATGGCTATGGAATGAATGTTATCTTTATCTAAGATTGTGGTTATTCTTATGGATTCTATGCATGTTAAATGTAATGTATGAATGAAGTAGCGACGTTTGTTTTACACGTTCACGAAGCGCTCATGGCTCTTGGTTTTCAAAACAGTTTACTCGTTATTATTCAAAAAAAAATTTACCCCTATTTTCGTTAAAAAGTAATTTCTAAAAGGTAATCTTAGTTCCTCGAGCTAAGGTAACAACTAGTAATTCCACAATATGACTTAAGCATAGAATGGAACTATTAGGGTGTTACATTTTGGTATCAGAGCAGTTCGTCCTTGAAGAGCCTGGGGATGGACTGACTATGCTTCTAAGCATATGTGTTAGTGAAGTCATACTTTGAGTCTCGTCTGTATGATGAGGTATAGGAGTTAGAAGTGCATGATCATCCATTTTGAATGTGGTTAGTTGCTAGTTCAGTCAACATAAATGTTCAGCCTGATCAACTCAATGTCTTTTATTTTGTGTACTAGGAACTAATGGCTTCAGGAAGACGTGGTAGGCCCCGTAATGATTCAGAAGGTCCCGAGGAAGTCATGGGGATGCTCTGTGAAATGGCTGCTGCCATGATGGAGTAGGCTGCTGCTGCCCATCGCATGATGGAGCGAATAGAGCAAAGGGATGAGGAGAATCCCAAAGGGCACAATGGATGAACTGAGGTAGATCTTGAATACCTCAAGTTTGTTGAGTTCCAGAAGGCAAACCCGCCGAGTTTCAAAGGAACGTACAACCCCGATCGAGCTAATGAGTGGATCAAGGCCATTGAGAAGATTTTTATGGTGTTGGCCAGTATCGAGGAGCAAAAGGTAGCCTTTATTACCTATATGTTGGAAGCTGATGCCGAGTTCTAGTGGGTAGGCACAAAGAGGCTATTGGGAGGAATCCAAACCCACATCACTTAGGAAGTTTTCAAGACGCACTTTTATGAGAAGTATTTTCCCGCATCCGTGAGGAATATGAAGGAGTTGGAGTTCATGAGTCTGCATCAAGGGACCATGAATATTGCTAAGTATACGGCCAAGTTTGAGGAGCTGTGCAAGTTCCCGACGATCTATCAAGGGAACCTGGATGAGTGCTAGAAATGTGTGAAGTTTGAAAGAGGATTGCGTGAGGAGATAATGCCATCTGGAGATCCGTGACTATGTTGCACTTGTCAACAAGTGTCGTTTGGTGGAGGATTGCAACCGCAAGCTGTCTGTGGCAAGGTCCGAAGCCTACAAGAAGAAGTTGGCACCATAAGGGCAGAAGTTCAAGCCCCAACCCCCGAGGAAACCATTTCAAAGCGGAGGTTTCAAAGGAAAGCAATCCTAGAAGCCTATTGGGAATCCACCCAAGCCGGCAAATGGTCAAGCTTGCCCTAAGTGTGGCAAATATCATGGAGGACGCCCTTGTTTAGCTGGCCAGAATGCTTGTTTCCGATGCGAAAAGCCTAGACATATGGCTAGAGACTGCACTGTCAAACTATTGTCCCCTACCAATAAGCCCCAATACCAAGGAAGGGTCTTTGCCTTTAATGCTAAGGAGGCCACTCAGTCCGACGATCTGATCCAAGGTAAATGCGAGGTTAATGGTAGGACCTTAACTGTGCTGTATGATTCTGGAGCTACACACTCCTTTATTTCTCATGATTGTGTAGATAGATTAAGATTGTCTATGTCCGAATTGCCTTAAATGTTAATTGTTTCTACTCCTGCTGGGAAACCAGTTAAGACTTGTCATTGTTGCTTGAGTTGTCGATTCCAAATTGATGGTAGGTCTTTCATAGCGAATTTGATTTGCTTGCCTTTGTTTGGTTTGGATTTGATTTTGGGCATGATTGGCTATCGGCTAACCATGCTATGATAAATTGCGCTGAAAAATGTATTGTTCTTCCCCCTATACCTGTTAAGCCCGTGGAGCCTGTTAGTTTGTTTTTGAACTATGTTAAGGTAGGAAGTAGCGAATTGGATGATCAGGGATATGTTCTTCTTATGGCAAGTGAAGTGGAACTTGAGTTGGTATTGGATAAGATCCCTGTAGTCAAAGAATACCCTGATGTATTTCCTGATGACATACCCAAGTTTCCCTCGGAGAAGGAAATCGAGTTTTCTATAGAGTTGGTGCCGGGTACTGGGCCAATCTCTATAGCACCCTATAGGATGTCCCCAGTGGAGTTGTTAGAGTTGAAGGGACAACTGGAAGAATTGTTGGAGAAGAAGTTCATAAGACCTAGTGCCTCACCTTGGGGAGCCCTAGTATTATTTGTGGAAAAAAAGGACGGTAGTATGAGGCTGTGTGTGGATTATAAGCAATTAAACAAAGTGACTGTTAAAAATAAGTATCCCTTGCCTAGGATAGATGGCCTCATGGACCAACTGCAAGGTGCAACTGTGTTCTCTAAGATTGATTTGAGGTCTGGGTATCATCAAATAAGGGTGAAAGAGGAGGATATACCTAAGACGGCTTTTAGGACAAGGTGTGGGCATTATGAGTTTATGTTGATGTTGTTTGGATTTACTAATGATCCTACTGTTTTCATGGATTATATGAACAGGATCTTTAGACCCTATTTGGACAAATTTGTAGTTGTTTTTATAGATGATATTCTCATCTATTCGAATACAAAGGAGGAACATGAAGAATATTTGAGGGTTGTGTTAAGGATCTTGAGGGAAAAGAAGCTTTATGCCAAGTTATCTAAGTGTGAATTCTAGATGGAAAAAGTAAAGTTCTTAGGGCATGTGGTGTCATAGGGGGGTAATGCTGTGGACCCAAGTAAGGTTGAGGCTATGATAAATTAGGAGAGACCAACCTTAGTGATTGGGATACGGAGTTTCTTGCATTTAGCCGGTTATTACCGTAGGTTTATAAAAGGATTTTCCCATATATCTTTACCCTTAACCAAGTTGACGAGGAAAGATGCCCTGTTTGTGTGGACAATGGATTGTGAGAAAAGCTTCCAAGAGCTAAAAGGTAAGTTAACCTCAACCCCAGTATTAGTTTTGCCGAACCCTAGTGGATAGTTTGAGGTTTACTGTGATGCCTCTAGGAGAGGTTTAGGTTGTGTCTTGATGCAGAATAGGAACATGGTGGCTTATGCCTCACGATAGTTGAAGCCTCACGAAGTAAACTACCCAACCCATGACTTGGAATTAGCGGCAGTAGTGTTTGCCCTGAAGATATGGAGACATTATCTGTATGGTGTGAGGTTTGAGGTGTTCTCCGATTATAAGAGCTTGAAGTATCTCTTTGATCAAAAGGAGTTGAATATGAGGCAAAGGAGATGGATGGAGTTTCTAAAGGATTATGATTTTGGGTTGAACTATTATCCTTAGAAAGCCAATATGGTGGTTGATGCATTAAGTCAGAAATCCTTGCATGCATCATGGATGATGATCAAGGAGGATGAGCTAGTAAGGAGCTTTAGAGACCTTAAACTTGGAGTTATGTTGAACCCCCATAGTATAAGATTAAATCAGCTTAGGGTGACGAGCGATTTCAAGAGTTAAATTGCTCAAGCCCAAGGCGAGGAAGAGGAGTTCTTGAAAACCCTAGCGCCGGTGAAAGAAGGAAAGTTGAAGGGTTTTACGCAAGGCACAGATGGACTATGGAAATTTGAAGGAAGAGTATGTGTACCTGCAAGTGGTGACCTCCGAAGAAGGATTTTGGAGGAGGCTCATAAGAGCTATTTCACCATGCACCCTGGTGTGACAAAGATGTATCAAGATGTTAAGAAGATGTTCTGGTGGCCAGGATTGAAGAGGGATGTTGCGGAGTTGGTAGGCAAGTGTTTAGTCTGCCAGAAAGTGAAGATTAAGCACCAAAAGCCCTCTGGTATATTGCAATCATTGGAGATCCTAGAATGGAAATGGGAAAGTATCTATATGAACTTCGTGATGGGTTTACCCAAAATGCAAGCTGGTTTTGATGCGATATGGGTAATTGTTGACAGATTAACCAAGTCTGCTCACTTTTTGCCCATTTAAGCTACTTATCCTTTGGAAAGGTTAGCCTAGCTGTATGTTCAAGAGATAGTAAGATTGCATGGTATACCTTCAACCATAATCTCAGATAGGGACCCAAGGTTTACCTCTAGATTCTAGGGAGCCTTGCAAAAGGCATTTGGGATAAAGCTTTGCCTAAGTACAGCTTATCACCCCCATACAGATGAACAGCCGGAGAGGACTATTCAAACTTTGGAGGATATGCTGAGAGCTTGTGTGTTGGACAACCGAGGAAATTGGGACAAATACTTACCTTTGATTGAGTTTGTCTATAACAATAGCCATCATGCAAGTATTGGTATGGCACCCTATGAAGCTTTGTATGGAAGGAAGTGCCAATCTCCCCTGTGTTGGTTTAAATTGGGTGAGCAAAGCATATTAGGACCTGATCTAGTGAGGCAGACCACAGAGCAAGTCAGAAGGATTAGAGACAGAATCCTTACAGCCCAGAGTCATCAAAAGAGTTATGCGGATAAGAAGAGAAAGCCTCTAGAGTTCCAAGAATGAGAACATGTGCTCCTGAAAATCACTCCTATGACCGGGTCAGTTGCTTACCAAATAGCCTTACCTCCAAATTTGTCAAACCTTCATGATGTCTTCCATGTGTCTCAATTGAGAAAATACCACTCCGATCCTAGTCATCTACTTGAGCCTGAAAGTGTACAATTAAGGGAGGACCTAACTTTCAATCTATCACCATCTCAGATCATGGATTGTGGGGCAAAATAGCTGAGGAGCAAGACAGTACCCTTGGTCAAGGTGGCTTTGGGTAGAGGGAATATGGAAGAGTATACGTGGGAGCTGAAGGCCGAAATGAAGAACATGTATCCGAATTTGTTTATAGGTAACGAATTTTGAGGGCAAAATTCTTTTTAAGGTGAAGAGAAATGTAACATCCTCAATTTCATATTGTGCTAAATTACCTCAGTAACCTTGAGTAATTAGGCACTTAATGAGAAATTATGAGATTAAGGCTTAATTAAGGGGTTGACTAGGATGAGAAGAGTCAAGAGAATGCTTAATTAGAGATTATCGGATGAGAAGAGTCAAGAGAATGCTTAATCGAGATTAGATAATCTCTAATTAAGCGAGTCAGAGCCTCTATAGCTTAATTAAGCACTAATCGCCCTTAATTAGCTTAATCGAGTTTAATTAAGGTTACTTAAGCCTAATCGCAAGATTAATTTTTGTTAATCGTGTTCTTGGGTGTTAATCACTAATCCTTGCTTAATCACCTTAATTAAGTTGTATGAGCACTTAATTACATGATTAAATTCAAATTTAGTCAACTAGACAATAAAGTAGAGAGTGATGTCATTAAAGCATAAAGCATTAGATAAGAGTGTTTTATGTAAGAGTTTGACCATGTTTTATTCCCCTATCATCCAATTTGTCCCCTTAATCACTAATTAACACAAGATAACACAAAGTGAAGCAAAAATATCTCATTCTCCTTCCATTATGTGGACGCCACTTCCACACACACACACACACTCGCATTTTCATTTTCACTCATCCTATTCTCTCTCTTCCAAGCCAAATTCTCCAACTTCTCTCTAAAACTCTCTTTATCTTCTTCTTCCTTTCTCCACCACCACCAGCCAAAACCACTCACTTAGCCCTTCAAAGACCTCATCTTTGGGTTTTTGGAGACAAGATCAAAACACTACAACCTCCATTTTCACAAGGTCTCAAGAGCTTCTCCTTCCTTCTTGCAAAATCGCCACCATCATCATTAAGAGGAGCCATCATCTTCTTCTTCCTCTTCTCTTGTTTTTGCGCCATCTTCAAGAAAGGTAGTGATCTTCATCTTTTTCATTTTGTTTGCTCAAGAAAGCTTGGAGCTTGGTTCTTTCATGACCAAGATCTCTAAGTGAAAACTTGAGAAGATCCTTCATGCTCTTCAAGAGCAAAAGTTTCCATTTTTGGCAAAATATATTCTTGTTGTTCTTTATGTGTTCTTAAGTTTCTACTTTTAGAAAAATATGTTCTTGTTGTTCTTCAAGTGTTCTTAAGTTTTTTAGAAAAATGTGTTCTTGTTGTTCTTCAAGTGTTATTAAATTTCTACATTTAGAAAAATGTGTTCTTGTTGTTCTTCATGTGTTCTTAAGTTTCTACTTTTAAAAAATTGTGTTCTTCTTGTTCTTTAAGTGTTCTTAAGTTTCTACTTTTAGAAAAATATGTTCTTGTTGTTCTTCAAAAATATGTTCTTGTTGTTCTTTAAGTGATCTTGAGTTTCTACTTTTAGAAAAATGTGTTCTTGTTGTTCTTCAAGTGTTCTTAAATTTCTACTCTTAGAAAAATATGTTCTTATTGTTCTTCATGTGTTCTTAAGTTTCTACTTTTGGCAAAATATGTTCTTAAATGTTCTTGATGGTATCTTGCTTAAAGTTGTTCCCTTTTTATGATGAGTTGATGATTAGAAAAGCTTCATCTTATTATGTTTTCATGATTTTGTTAAGACTATGAACATTCTAAAAGCTTTAAACTTCAAAAAGTTTGTTTCTTGATGTACAAAAAGTGGCGCAAGTTTTAGTGCCATCATAAAGTCTTCTTTTGTTTTATTTTGAAGATAAAGATACATGTAAAAGTCTAGGCTTTTTAGAATAACAAGCCCTTTTGAGTTATAAAATGATATCTTGTTACTTTCTGTCTTAGAAATCAAACCTTCAAGAAAAGACCATTCATAAAGTTTCAAACTTTAACCAAGAATGAGACCTTTAAGTAATAAAAGTGTTGTTTTGTAACATTTAATTCATAAGGTTTAGATCTTGAACCAAAATAATGCCAAAAGGTGTTAACTTTTATAAAGAACAAGACTTTTTAGTTACAAAGCTAGTAACTTGTATCATTATTACATAAGGATCTAATCTTTAAGACAAGAACTTAATTTTAGAGGCACTTACTTTCATAAAGAATAAAACTTTATGGCTACTTTATAAAGAATGATAACATTAATGATGTTTAAGGTAAAACCTTCATATGTTATTAATGAAAGCTGAAAACTTCGTAAGTTGAATAAGTTAAAAATCACCTTTGGTGATTAGTGAACATTAGCGTTGTTGGCTTCATGATGTGGTTATGCATTGTCATGACTCAAGGATTACAGGGATCTCAAACTCCTTGGGAACAGAAGTATGATTAGGTTCTTTGAGCATACCATGATCCTAGGAATCACTAAGTGCACTATCTCAAGAAAAGGAAAAAATCACTTAACTTCATTAATTTGAACAAGTGTTCCATAAGACATGCACTGAAGTAAAGAATATTTTGATACAAGGACTAGGTAAATAAAAGACCACAAACACATATCCTAACTATGTGATTTTGTCATGGGTAACCACGAGAAATCATATGATTATTCATAAGATTCTTCACAACGAAAAACAACTATAAGCCCTTTTAGGGTATGAATGTGTGATGCCATCCGACATGATGAATGATGGGTTTGACTGAGCTTTGTCTCATGATTGAATGATGAGTGTGGCGATATGATATAGATATAATGAACCATTGGTTGAAAGTTGATGATTGGCATTTTAGGGAAGCTCTGGTCTAGCCGTTATGCTGCCGGATTTCCGTCAAAATTATGGACTTAATCATATTAGTGCATGTGTCTAGTCAAAAAAAGGAATTATGCATGTAAAGTATAATGATAAGCAAAGAATTAATAGGACATGACCCTTCAATCACTTCGATAAGGGAAGTGAGACACAGCGATCCACAAAGACTCAAGGAACCTCTATGAGGAAGGCAAGGGTGACATAGAGGACCCTCCAACTTAGAGGTAACCAATATCGGCTTAGTCTGATTTGGTTAGTACTGCGTAACGACGGTCACGGAATAAGCTCATGTACAAAAACAGTCTATTTCAAAGGAAAGTAAAGAATGTTAAGCACGTGCTAAAAAATGAAAGTTAACGTAGGGCCATGGTCAAGTTGATAAGTTGCATAGTCATGCATGCTATTATATTCCTTACGTGCACTATGAATGTTTATTATGTATATTAGCCTGTATGTGATAACTTCCTTTGGTGAGTTATATTTTTAGTTAGTTTTTATTTAATTTAGGACGTAGTTATTTAATTTTGTTGCTATTTTGTTTTATTTTAATTAAGTAGTTTAGATTTGGTGCTATTTTCATTTCTGTTATTTTCTTATATTTAGGATACTTATTTTGGGCTTATATTGATTGTCATTAAGTAGAAGCACTCAGCTAGAATTTGGAGCCATGATAGAGCTTATCTTGCATAAAATCAAGATATTTCAGTATTGGAAATTTGATATCTAGCTCTCTAGAAATCGGATTATGATGATTCAAGATTCTTTGGAAAGAAGAGAAGAAGATCTTCAACTTTGTTGTTGGATACCTTTCCCAGTTCTTGAGTCCTCTAGGAGAAAAAGGCGAAACAAGATTGAAGCTTTATCTTATTTTTGATACTATCAAGTCTGACCTTTCATCACTCTTTCACTTGTATCTTGAGTTATAGAACTCTAATTGAGGTGATTCTTATTGCGTTGGAAAGCTTACTCAAAGATCTACAATCGCTATTTCTACCACCAAGGCCAAATTCTAACTATTCTGACCGTTACAGCGCTTGGAAGTGTGTAAAAATAGTTGGCACTGTCTGTGCAAAGGCGCTTACTCATAGCTTATAGCTAACGCTGCTTATAAAAGAAATTGCTGGTTCAGGCCAAAATTTGAGAAAAGGATTCTTAAACTATAAAAGGCAACACATAAGGTCAGAAAAAGGATCCCTAGACACACACACACACCCCTCCCCAAGATAGAAGACTTTTTCCAGAGAGATTGAAGGTGAAGATTCAAGGATTTCAGAGCTCAAGTTCAACACGGATAGATACACATTCTTCCGAATCTTTGTCTCTAGCCAGAATTCTCCATGGCTTTTGTTTCTTCTATCTTCTCATCTTCACACTCTTTCATTGTTTTATTTTCTTTAGTTATGAACTAGTTGTCTTTTGCTAGGGCGTTAATGGACCCTTTTTGTATGGCAAGTTTACTCATGGATTAATGTTAATCTTGGTTTCTATCTCTATTGCTTAGTGTTTTGTTTGTTCTTATTGCTTTTAATTGCTTGATCACCAATTAATTGATTTGGGGATTTACAATAACTAGAGAGAGGGTTTGTGAATAGAGCCTCTTAACATAAACACCGTGAGCTGAGCGAAAACTAGAGATAGACAAACGAGGTTCATGCGGTCAACATAAGAACCCATAGAGCTTCAATCTTTACCTAGATTAGTTTGTGCTAAGAGATTAGGCAATCAGTTTAGGATAAAGAGTATTACTTGATCTCGAGAGAGACTAGGAATAAATTAAGGGGAACCGACCGTGAGTCAATTAGGATAGGAACTGATTAACAGAAATTCATAGTAAATGTGTCTATAATAGGTGAAATTAATTAGCCCTAACATCCATCCCATTGCATTTGTTTACCCAGTTAGCATCTATCTACATTATTAATTTATTTATTTATTTATTTTTGTTTGAATTTTAATTTCTTTACCCGTGAATTCATTCCATCCAAATAGTCATCCTTAGACTATTCGGTATTTGATCTATCCTCGTAGTAATGATACTTTACTTATCACTTTATTACTTGTACGATCCGGTATACTTGCCGGAGCCGCATCAGTATGCCTATGTATGACACTATGGATATGATGATAAAGTTAAAAGTAACCCACTTCGGGACTCACGTTTTCTGAAAACTATTAAAATTGAATCGATATCTGTCCACTATCTTTATATTAAACTCAAAGTGGCTGGGACGATAATGATGACACTGTATTTGTCTAGTCGCGATCCTACTGAGAAATTTAGTATTTCTCACTCCTAAGTTTGCATGTCGTCTTCAGAGGATGTCGGCGTCGGGCACGGTGGTGATCTTCATTGAGTTTCCGATGATGCATTGGCACTTCGACCCGATGCTGAATGCATCTGTGCTGACTGCTCAGGCAGTGATGCGGCTCTACATGTTCCATAGCCGCCAGTTCCATGCACTCATGATGAGTCCATTTTTTAGCCCTCATGAGCCATTCGAGGACATCATTATGGATGACGTTCGCTCGCCTTTCCATCCTCCGAGGTACCCTACTGATGGAGATTCTGATTCGGACACTCGTCTGACGTCGACAGTTTCATTGGATTCCGATCCTTCGGAGCCATCTTATCTAAGCTACCACATGGAAATGGACCCATCTGAGCCTTCCTACCCGTCTGTGATCCGTCTGTCATCAAATTCATCTTCTTCTTCTACAGCCTCTCGTCACACACCACCCCCGGTTCGCGATCGCAGGTTCATTCGTACTCGTGCCGTGCCTCGTGGGCGTGGCCGTGCTCGAGGAGGAGGACGTGATGATATTCCTCCCTGTGGATTCAGGAATGGCTACCTCCCGCTAAATAAGTGAGGAGTTGATTACATGTGGAGCCGAGCATGACGATAGCCCTTTTTGGTTGTAGCGAGGGTTATCATTTTTCTTGTGGCATGTATGGGTGGATGGGATTTCTTATGTATTTCCTTTTATCATGTATTTCATTAGGTTATTTTGTAGGGCCGACATTGGGTATCGGACCCATTGTTATCATTGTGTAATACTACTACTATATTAACTATGTGATGGCTATGGAATGAATGTTATCTTTATCTAAGATTGTGGTTATTCTTATGGATTCTATGTATGTTAAATGTGATGTATGAATGAGATAGCGACGTTTGTTTTACACATTCACTATGCGGTCATCGCTCTTCGTTTTC
This sequence comes from Pterocarpus macrocarpus, assembly GCA_031439585.1. Taxonomy (NCBI): domain Eukaryota; kingdom Viridiplantae; phylum Streptophyta; class Magnoliopsida; order Fabales; family Fabaceae; genus Pterocarpus; species Pterocarpus macrocarpus. Next base: position 46,683,666 of record CM062514.1, read on the forward strand.
AAAACAGTTTAGTCGTTATTATTCAAAAAAAAATTTACCCCTATTTTCATTAAAATGTAATTTCTAAAAAGTAATGTTAGTTCTGCGAGCAAAGGTAACAGCTAATAATTCCACAATATGACTTAAGCATAAAATGGAACTATTAGGGTGTTACACTAGGAGGTAAGAGATATGGTTTAATCATTGTGGATGATTTTTCAAGATTTACATGGGTTATGTTCCTAATCCACAAGGATTATGCCTTTGAGGTCTTTAAATCCTTTTTAAAAAGAATTCAAAATGAAAAAGGGTTTTACATCACTTCCATCAAATCAGATCATGGTGGAGAATTTGAAAATCATGGTTTTGAAAATTTTTGTGAAGAAAATGGCATTTCTCATAATTTCTCTTCTCCTAGAACTCCTCAGCAAAATGGGGTAGCGGAAAGGAAGAATAGATCTCTACAAGAAATGGCCAAAACTATGCTTCTTGAAAGCAGCTTATCAAAAGGTTTTTGGGCAGAAGCTGTTAACATTGCCTACTATATTCAAAATCGTATTTGCTTAAGACCAATCCTCAAGAAAACTCCTTATGAATTATGGAAAGGAAGAAAACACAACATTTCCTATTTTCATATTTTTGGATCCAAATGTTTTATACTAAACACCAAAGACAAGCTATCAAAGTTTGATCCTAAATCTAATCCTGGAATTTTTCTAGGATATTCTTCTGTGTCAAAAGCTTACAAGGTGTTCAACAAAAGGTCTCAATCTATAGAAGAAACTATCCACATAAGCTTCATTGAAAAGAAAAATGACCTAAATCAGAAGGTTGCTGATTTGGAAATGGAAATAGAAAGTATTTTGTTAAATGAAGACTCCCACGCCCAATAAAACCTTTAGATGACCACTAGAGAAGATGATGAAAATGTTTCTAAAATTCCATCACATCAACATGTTTCTGATGATGCATTTGAAGAACTAGAAAGTGCTCCTTTGAGGTAAAGGTACTCGGGTGTAAAAGACTTGAAAATTGTCTCTCAAAACCAAATTATTGGTGAACTTTCTCATGGAATCAAAATAAGATCCTCATTTAGAAATAATTCAAATCTCACTCTTATCTCTGAGATTTAACCAGAAAATATCTAAAAGGCCCTTATGGATGAATTATGGATTGAAGCTATAAAACAGGAGTTATCTTAATTTGAGAAAAACAAAGTCTGGACCCTGATACCACTACCTAAAGGACGATCTGCCATTGGAACCAAATGGGTATTCAGAAACATGCTTGATAAGGATGGAAAGGTTGTCAGAAACAAAGCAAGATTAGTGGCTCAAGATTATAATCAGCAAGAAGGCATAGATTATGATGAAACTTTTGCTCCTGTTACAAGATTAGAAGCCATTAGAATGTTGCTTGCCTATGCATCTTACAAAGGTTTTAAGTTATTTCAAATGGATGTAAAATCTTCTTTTTTAAACGGTTTCATATTTGAGGAAATTTATGTTAGTCAACCTCCTAGCTTTGAAAATAAAACTTTCCTCAACATATGTTTAAACTTTCAAAAGCTCTCTATAGGTTAAAACAAGCTCCCAGAGCTTGGTATGATAGACTCAGCTCTTTTCTAACCAAAAATGATTTTGTACGAGGAAAGGTTGACACCACCTTGTTTATTCATCATGACAAAAATGATTTTCTAATTGTTCAGATATATGTTGATGATATTATTTTGGGAGCAACTAATCAAAGTTTGTGCAAGAATTTTTCTTATCTTATCAAGGAGAATTTGAAATGAGCATGATAGGAGAACTAAAATTCTTTCTTGGACTATAAATGAAATAAGAGAAAGATGATATCCTAATTCATTAAGAAAAGTATGCCATGGATTTGCTCAGAAAGTTTGATATGGACAAGGCCAAGAGCATTTGTACTCTTATGCACGCCTCACAAGTTTTAGAAGCTGATGAAGATGATGAGGAAATTTCTGAATCTCTCTACAGAGGTATGATTGGATCATTATTATATCTAACTGCTAGTAGACCTAACTTGCAATTAAGTGTAGGAATTTGTGCTCAATTTCAATCAAATCCTAAACTTTCACACTTAATTACTATTAAAAGAATTTTGAGATATTTAGATGGTACTACTAATCTCAGTCTATGGTACGAGAAAAGTACTTCTTGTGATATTATAGGATACTGTGATGCTGATTTTACTGGAGATAGAGTGGAACGAAAAAGCACTATTGGTTGCTGTTGCTTTCTTGGAAACTCTTTGATAACATGGTCTAGCAAGAAACAGAACACTATTGCTTTTTCAACTGCTGAAGCAAAATATGTATCTACTACAAATTGCAGTACCTAGATTCTATAGATCAAGCAACAATTAGAGGATTTCAACTTGAGGTATACCAAAATCCTATCCTGTGTGACAATACAAGTGCTATAACCCTCACCAAGAATCCTATTTAGCATTCTAGATCTAAGCACATTGACATAAAGCATCATTTCATAAGAGATCATGATCAGAAAGGTGACATTGAGCTAAGGTTTATTAGTATTGAAAGTCAAATTGCTGACATTTTTACAAAACCCTTAGCAAAAGATCGATTCTCCAAAATAAAGAACCTTCTGAACTTGATCAACTTTTGATCATTCACATGCATTGCCATATTTCAATGGGGTTTGCTTTCTAGAACAATGTTCTTCTTCGTCTAAGTTTGCTTTAGAAAAGTCACATCATGAGAAACTCGTAGAGTCTGTTCAGAATGCGTTCTCTCACCATTCAAAAAGATTACTTTAGAAAAGAATGAAAATGAAATGAGAAGAATAACAGCTTTAGAAAATTGAATTAGTCTTCTCATAGAATTGCTTTCTCATTCCTCTAGAAAGATGGTCAACTTTGACGAATGAAGGTTCTGGTTAAAAGATACGGTTTTGTTACATGCATCACTCGGGTGATCACCCACTATCACATGAGGACCATTACCTAATTAAGCGGGAAATTCCAAAAGGCATGCCTACTCTAAAAACGGCAGCGTTTTTCTCTAAATCTGCTCACATACTTTAACCGTTGGTCTACCTCATTAACCATTACACATCACATTAACTTTTTCATTTCTCAAGTCTTAGAGAAAAACCTTTCACTATTCTTCATCTTCCCCACTTTAAAATTTCCTAACCCTCACATTTTTCCCATATACCTTCCCCTAACACACTCTATCCTTCACATATAGTTACATATCTCATCTATGCATCATGACTAAGAAAGGAGACTACAGTGTGCCTTACATGTTTGACGACGATGAAATGCAGACCAGATTTCATAGGTAGTTCTTCATATGGCCTATTGCTTTTGGAAGAAGTTTTGAATTGGAGAATTTCTCAGCCTTTGCCTAGATTACAGAAGTGTTCGAGTTCCAAGGATAGAATAATTTCTTGAATATTTCTGAAGATGTCTACACTGGAGTTGTTGCCGCCTTCTATAGCACCCTCGCCCCTGTTGATGAAGACAATACATCTTTGAGGAGCATCATAAGGAGCTTCAAGATCCAAATACTTCCTTTTGATCTCACTCATGTCACCAACACTCCAAATTAAGGGGTTTTATGCAGAGGTGGTTCAAGATGGCAGGACTTGAAGCCACAGAAGAAGATGTCTCTGAAGTCCTTACTGAAAGAAGGGACATACAAGTGAGAAATATTCGCACTTCCTCTCTTATCTTAAATGTTAGAGCAATCTATTCTGTTGTCCAACACACAGTGCTTCCAAGGATGGGAAACACTGATGTCATGACTGAGGTAAATCATATGGTCATGTTTTGCCTCATGACTAGAAGAAGGATTAATTTAGTCAGGTTAATCCTGGACTATATGCTCTCTACTATGGATGATGCCAGAAGGAGTCATGCAGCCTTGCCCTACGGCATGCTCCTAATACGCATCTTCCAAAGAGCCCAACTTCCTGTTGAAGGACAATAGAATGATGAAAAATCCCTTGCCACCACTATGAAGACCTTCTCTGCTATGGGTTTAAAATCCCAAGGTATTGAGATAGGAGAAAAGAAAAAGAAAAAGAAGGAAAAAGACGGAAAAAGAAGAAAAGAAGAAGGAGAATAAGAAGGAGAAGAAAAGAAAATCAACCAACCTTCAAAGGGATGTTTCTAAACCTTCTGAAGAGAGAAAATTGAAGAAAAGGCATAAATGAGATCTCTCACCTGTTCTTGAGGAGAGAAGAATCAACAAAAGAAGAGTGCTGAGAATTGCTGAATCCTCCTCCTCCAAAGGCGTAGTCGATGATCGAGCATTGCGGACAACCCATGAATCTTTCGCTCCTACAATATCTGCTTCACAACCTCCTAGAACTAAGGGGATTGTCATTAGGGAATAGGCTCCTCAAGCTCCTCCAAAAGAACAACTTAAAGCAGAAGCTTTAAAACCAAATAAGGACTCTGAGATAATCAGAAAGGGGAAGAAAAAGAAAGTCTATGTCAGGAAAGCTATGTTAGAAGCTGCTCAGGACAAACTAAGAAATGAAGCATGGCTTCAAAGGCAAAGAGATAAAGCGTCTGGAGTTGGTGGGTCAGTAAGAAGAACAAGGAGCTTATCAACCTCTTTGGAAGTGAAGCAAGACTTCATTGTCATTAAAGAAGTCAATCCATATTCTGAAATAAAGATAGTGGTTCTATCTTCTGAAGAACTATCAAGAAGACTAGCACAGCCTTCAATACAAACAAAATCTACTCCAAAAAGATCAAAACATGATAGAACTCTTGTTCTGGTAGCAGAATCAAAAATTGAAGCAGCTGTTGCTAAATATCAGGCTCTTTTGCTGAGCACTCCAATGCCTCATCTAGCTGCTACCTCTGAACCTTAAGAAACTCATGTCACCCCTGTTACAGCTCAGACCTTGCTGCTGCTCACTTCCACACCTAGATTTGGTGGGAAAACCTCTCTTGTTATATTTGAGTCCCAACAACACTCAACAAACAACTCTTTACACACTGAAAAGTTGCCTTCTGAAGAACCTTCATCTACTGAAGTGTTTCCCAATGCTACTGACATTCAGATGGATCTGTTCCTTGCCAATCAACATACATTATTGGCAAACCAGGCTGAACTTCAAGCGCACCAGCAGAGAATGGATCGTAGTATGGACAAAATGGAAAACCTTCTTTTGCAGATTCTAAGGACCATCCAGAAAGAAAAGGGCAATCAGTGATGGCACTTCCATGATCCCACATCATTCTTTTTTGATGATGTCAAAGGGGGAGAAGAAGAAAATATTTAAGAAAGCTCAAGCAGAGAGAGAGCATAGCATAACTGCATACACTTAGGAAGAAGCATGCATGCATACACGTACATTCTCTTTAATGTTATATATGTGCTTACAGCTCTGTTTAATTTTGGTTAAAAATAGTTAGTGATTTTTTTTTTTTTTTTTGCAAATGTGTTCAAAGATTCAATATTTATCTATCATATTTTTAATTGCTCTAATTGAATATTCTGTTACCTATAGCATGCTCTGATACCTCAAATTATTGAATGTGCTCTAATATTTCAAATTATTGAATGCTCTGATTCTTATTTAGAACAATCAACAACTGTTTTGATATTTAATGATTGGATATCTATTCAAATGAAATGCTCTGATCCTCATTAAATACTTGTTTGAAGTTTTGAGTTATTGATTGATTAGCTATTCTCTGACCATATGCATCCTAGTTGATTTATCTTAACTTTTGCTCTGATATATCAAAATATTGTACTAAGATAAATCTTAAATTCATATGCCTTCATGTGATGACATTCAAAACATTTTTTTTGAAAAATTACTCTAATATATCTCAATGATGTATTATGATAGAAGTAATGATCTTTGAATTCATCATTCCTCTTTGAAATAAGTTATTTTTCAAACAATAAATCATGTTCTTTCAAAAGGTCTTTTCTGATAACAAAAAGCATTTCTTAGATACTGATTTGCCATCATCAAAAAGGGAGAGATTGTTAGCTCCAATGCCTATCAGAAGCTATTATGAGGCTATGAACTGAATTGTTTTCTTAAGGGTTTTGATGAAAATCAAATCAGAATACAAGCAAATCTTTTTTATCAAGAAAAGCTAACTTGAATAACAAATTCTTCTATAAGAATGAAATTCAACAAGTAGCTTAAGTGCTCAAAAAATCTTCAAAGCATCTTTATCCATAACTTTATACTATAATATACTCTATGAGGAATATATGCTTTGTGCCTCTCGAGCTATTTTGTGTAGAATAAGAATAGAAGAATTTCAGAAGGTTGAAGATACATTTCAAAAAAGAAAGACGAGCCCAGAAAGCTAAGATATACTAATTCAAAATGATGACTTTGTCCAGAAGGATGATCCTATCCACAAGGGATATCACCAAAAGCATACTTCTCATATTTGTCATACCTTCAAGGCTTCCTCATCACGCTTTATAGAGAAATTCAAAAAGTCAAAAAGATAATTTGACAACTGTAACCCCCTCTATTATATAAGCTATGCTCGAGTCATGAAGTTATATTAAGAGGTTGTCACAGTGCTAAGAAAATCTTTAAAATGTTGAAAATATAATATATGGCCCTTTAACTGCACACGTTATTACTGAATAATAGTTCATAAATTTCGTCCTCTCTGATACATAGAGAATAAAATAATTACAATTTAAAGAAAATTGTGACTAGCATAATACATAGAACTTCCTTCCAACTAGTCATCAACTAGCATTCAGTAGTCTCTTGGTCTAGTTTGCACCCGAGTCTTGTTTAGTGAATGTCCCAGTACTCTGCCTTGCACTTGGTTTCCAACTTAGGTGTTGGAATGTTTACGGAAAAGAAAAAAACATACAAGCAAGTAGTGAGAATCTAAGGTTCTCAGTAGGTAAACTCAAACCATCACCCTTACAGTGTCCTCATAAACATTCTAGCCGCTTTGGTTTATTATGAAAATATGAGCACATCTACACAAATAGTGGTTCAATTTAAGTTGGAAACACCTTTCTCGAAGCGGGTTATATTTTAACAACCACTTGCCATATCATATGCCAGACATAGAAATACGAATAGTATAATATGCTTCAACAAGAATCATGATAACATTATAACTTAACAAGATAATTGAAGATGCACATATAGATGCTTATACTTGACTGTATGTAAATACACTTGACTTAGTTCGTATCTTTCTTTAACTTGCAACTTAACCTTGCTCTTCTGTACTTGGTCCCCTGGAGGTGAATGGCCTTTCTCACCCCTGGGTAATAGTCTGCTTTTCAGCTCCGAGCTCGTACCTATACATGAGTGACGGGTTTATTTTCCCTGACCCTCACACTGGTCTATTCCCCTTAAATCTGGTCAAGGGCTGGCCCAAGTCTTAGACAGTACTGCTCTAGCCCACGATAGCTGGGTCTATGCCATGCCTCATGTGGTAGCTTAGTACGTCCCTCTTGCAAGTTCTTATTATCTTTTCCTTTCCATTTCTTATCATGCATGTGGATGCTTTGCACATTTATGGATATGTCTCACACCTTACTTTTCGCATTATATTCTAATTATACTTGCATGCATGACATACATGAACATGACATGTAAATATAAGTATATCCAAAGTATAATCACCCATAGCATAAGTTCTCATAACTTCATATTATACTTAAATCATTCTTGCATATATGAATCTTATGAGCATAACATATAAATGGTTATAACATTCATATAATTCACATATTCCTGCCGGAATTTCGGTAGCATAATGAATCAGACCTGCTTCCCCATGAATAGTGACAGCTCCCACGGACAAATCAATCATAGCAGTATAATCAATCTAACATATCTATCAATATAAAACCTGCAACCTTCAACCCAAGCCTTATATGTACCCTAATACTTGTGAAACCATCAATTTGGTCATTTCTACCAATTCTATTTAGTCCTGCCGAATTTTGTATAATCCACCTTTAGTCTAATTCAACTCATTTAAACTTGAATTTTGGATATGTCATAGCTCTATGTGTCTAGTTTCCAACCTTTTTTGTCCCATCTCATTTTGATTTGTATAACTCAAGTCACTAGCATTTTACCTCAGACTGCCTTATATTTAGCTAGAAATGCACCCTTATAAGTGAAAACTCACTAAAAATAGAAATTAGGGTGATATCATATGTAATTTATATCAATTTAAAGCTGACAGAACAAGCTTTCAAATGAAATAAGTTTCATATTATTTACATGAGTGTATTTTGAGATATAAGCCTCGTAACTTGACCCTACTAAACTATCCTATTCCAGCCTAGTTTGAACTTAAGTCAAATTCATTGATGTGTTGGGAAAAAATGGCAATGAGTCTAACTCTGAAATTTTTATGAGATGTTTCCTTATATGTTAGCTTTCAAACAGAGTTAGTTACACTTAATTTAGAGTTGTGTACAATGAGTTACACCCATTCAAATCATACTACCTAGAAGAGAATCCAGATTTCTAGGTCAAACTTCAAAAATTCATATCTCCCTTAATACTAACCTAATGACCTTATAATTTATATGTATGGAAAGCTATGAATGTCTAATTTCATATAAAAATAGATTCATCCACTTTCTATGGTTGTAGGCAGAGCCATACACTCGACCGATATGGACGCCATAGGTCTTTCTCACAAAAATAGATTCTGCTTAGCTCCTTTTTGGGTTTTTGATAAATCCCTCAACTTAAACCAAGTTTCTTCATCTCAAATCACTAGAAGAACATCAAAACACCATCATACAAGTATGGCATAAGAGGAACACAGTAGCCACATAGTCACATGATACATCAAATAACTAAGGATTTGAGCTACCTACCTCAAACTCCTTGAAACCATGGATGCAAGGAAGGCAAGAGCAACATCCTAACCTTCTTCCCCTCTCATGGCAGCACCATAAATGGTGGTGGAGGAACACCACTTGATGCTAAATCATGAAATTATTAGAGGAGTTTTGTAGAGGAGATGATGAGGATTAATTTTCATAAAAAGAGTGCGAAGATTTAAAGTCAAGAAGGGCATGAACTATGAGCTTGAAGCTCATACCCATGGAGGTGGTGAAGTAGAGAATGAAGATGAGAAGATGGTGGTGGTGGTGGCGTAAATGATGAGGGGAAGGAGAGTGTGTAGAAAAGTCTAGGGCTTGAGGGTATTTTAGTAAAAGTAAGGGTGACTTACTCATTAAGCTTGGTTAGCTTGTTTAGGAAGCTTTGTGGGTAAATTTTCATTGGTGGGTTTGGAACGCAATTTAAATTCTACTAAACTTGAATTTTGAGTGGCTCATCTTAAGCTACTGCTAAAAGGACTTCTAATTGATGCTCATGCCTATAGACAATATGAGACTCATGAAGATTAATTCAAGGTGTCCAAATATCAATTTGGGTATTCAAACTACCTGAATTTCTAAAATATTGTGTGAGTAATCTCATACTCTTATTTGAAATTTTGGGTAGAAGATCTCAATTCAAAGTTATTACAAGTATTTTAGTTGCCTACTAGTGTTTTGAAACCCACAAAATTTCTGAAAATAGAAATTCTCTACGGTTGCCCTTCCTGACAACCATAAAGCCCTTATTACGACCTTGTCACTATAATCCAATGATGACAACCTCACCCTTGGTTTCTCTGCGGGTTATCTAATTGCTATTGTGCCCTTGTATCAGACCCGAGCTTACTCCTATCCTAGCCTATTCTCAAGGTTCGGGATGTTACATTCCTTTTAGCCTTCCGGAAGCCCTTTAGTATTTTCTGCCGAAGTTTCTGCCTTATTTTTTTTTTCTATTTTCCACATCTAATGGCAATTTCGTAATTTTGAGCAAGTCTAGGGGCACCCCACATTATTTCACACCCAACTACCTCCATGGCCCAATCGATAGAGATTTAAACTCCTACGATTTCATTACGTGATTCTGCTTCGTTTAAAACCACATTATGCTAATTCTATACATGTGGGAATATAAAGGTCATTTTATGAAAAGTTTTAGGGTTATTGTGGAAATAAGTTTTTGGGTTCAAAATATAATTTCTAAAAATCCTGGGCATCACTGCAATTAACAAAAGTTTACAAGGGCACTTTTGTCATTTCCAAATTTTTAACATATGGCAGTGCCATATTTTCAACGGTAGTGTTACACTACCTTATAATTCTGAGTGTGAAGATCGTTACAGCATAATGCTGCCTGAGAAATTTTTACACTGCCTAAGGGAAATAATTCAAAGTTTCCAATACATTCTATTTACGAAAATGGGGATGTTACAATTCCGAGCTCCGAATTCAAGTAGAATCGACGATCTAAGGTTTTTAGCTCCGAGTTCAAGCAGAACAAGCAATATCAGGTTCTGAGCTCCATGTTGAACGTTGAGTTCAATCGGAATGGATATGAGTTCCGATATCCGAAGTGGTCTCCAAGTTCAAATAAAATAGACATGAGTTCTGATCTCCGAATTGATCTCCAAGTTCGAAAGTAAATGGATGTGAGTTCGACTTTGCGAATGGAGGCGAAGTTCTGATTTCGCATGAGAATGGAAACGAGTTCCAATTTCTAGGCAAAATGGAAAATAATTTAGGATAAGAAAAATTGAGGGTGTCACAACAACAGGCAGAAGAAGCATTGACAAGTCTGCACAGTTGGTATAACAACAAACGGCTACTTCCCTATCTCTACACAAGCTTTGAAGAATGAAGCAAAGGAAAAACTATTGTTTCTCTGTCCAGTCTTAGAGCAACAGTTCAAAAAGAACTTCAAAAGTTAAGAACTAAAAGCTCCAACGGATATATTTCAAATATCTATAAAAGGCTGGATGTCAAAGAAAGAATGTTAGAACAACTGAATATCTTCTTCACTTGTAGAGCTTCATAGTCAACTTTCTAAACCTTCTAAACCACTAGAAAGTTACTCATTGTAACTTTTGTTAAACAAAAATCTTCTCTTCTGCTTTGTATTTGATAAGATTCTCTTTTTGAGAATTTAGAGAAGTGAAACACATCGAAAAACAAATGTTTTATCCTCTGTAAAGAAAGTCGGTGTGAGTGTTCACAAACCTTTTTTTAAATCTCAAAACTTGTACACTGACCCAGTAGAGGTTAGAAAAAGCCTGGAGAAGCTATGATAAAGAATACTCAAGTTAAAGCTTGGAGAAGCTTGGAGAAACACTACTCTTGTGTAAGAAGCTTGGAGAAGCTTGAACAAAGAATACTCAGGTTTATATAAAATCTCAACAAAGTGTTAAGGACTAGAAGTAGGCAAGTGGATTGGCTAAACCAGTATAAAAACTTCTTGTGTGGTTTCTCTTTTCCCACTTATCTTTTAACTTGATCATATAAGTTATTCTCTCTACATGATTTATTTAAATCTGTTCATCTTTTCAAACAAATATAAACATATAAGTCTTCTTTAACTAACACAAAGCTTCCACAATCCAAGTCAAGGACTTAAGATAAATTTTTAACTTCAAATTTTCAGGTTACTTTTAAGTCTGAAACAATATGATTCAACCCCCTTCTTGTGTTATCTCTTCCAACAAAGTATTGATAACATTGATAACATTTATATCATATCCATACATCCACAATCATTCCATCGCATCATAGATCATGATTCTTGTAGGTTTCCCCTCAAGAATCCTAGCACTCAATCTTGGTATAGTTATAATTCACAAATCAATAATCTTAATATTCAAAGAAGTTTATCATTCTTCCCATGAGTGGAGAACAAATATACCAATGCATTTGAGAGCCTTATGAACATGGTTGGGTGATTAAGTTTGATCTTGTAAATTATAATTTTGCGAAGGAGCTTTTAGTTATTGGTTTTGCATTAGATAAATTTCGTTCATATTTGCTAGGCTCTAAAGTTATTGTTTTCTCTGATCATGTTGCTTTGAGATATTGCTTAAGAAGTCAGATTCTAGGTCGTGATTGATTCATTAGATGCTTCTTTTGTAGGAGTTCGATATTGAGATTAGAGATAGAAGTGGTGCAGAAAACTTGGTGGCAGATCACTTGAGTAGAATTCAACTGCCACTCGAGGATTTCCCTATTCGTGATACATTTTCAAATGAGCAGCTGTACCAGATAGGAAGGCAGGATCCTTGGTATGCAGACCTAGTGTGTAACATTCCCATATAACTTAATATGAAGTAATAACAACAAACTTTTGTTATTCATCACTTTGCCCATAAACCTTTTAGGAAATGATATTTAGGTCCCTATGTCAATAGAATTAGCAGAATAAGGTTTTAAACAAAGCAAAATCACGTAGCAAAAACGTAGAAACCTAAACCTCGGCCGATTGAGCCATGGAGGTATCCATATGTGAAATGACATGGGATGCCCCTAGACTTACCCATAATTACAAAAATACCATTAGCCTTGAAAAACAGAAACAGAAGGCCCTAAAATTTGCAAAACGTTTAATGTACACTATTAATCAATTTATTCGATTTTATTGAGTTTGTAGAGTTTAATAAAAAGTTAATTAGAGGTTAACTAGAAGTTGATTAGAGGTTAAAATTAGAGAAATTAGGACTAAGATAGAAACTTATAAAAACCTCACAAAATTCTTCAAAATTGTTTTACCGATTTAACGGAAAGCGGTAAGATTATGGTATTTTAAACTATCAGAACCGAACCAATAGAATTTTAACTCACTAATCGTACTTTAAGTGGCTGAGAACTCAGCCACTTAACCCCCCAAAGTGGCGCAAACAAGGCCACAAAACATGAGGAAAGTTGGCTGAAAATTAGCCTTATAATCTTGGCCAATCATATTACAAGTAGCCAAATACCACACCATTAAATCAGATTTTTTTCTTTTTTCTCCACCCAATTTTCGAGCTCCCTCTTCCAGCAGCCTTCCTCTCCTCTTTTCTTCATCCTCTTCATCTCCTTCTTCCACTTTCAGCCTCCCTCAAGCTTCTTGCATCCATATCCTTCACTAGAACTCAAGACTAGTTAGTTGTTGCATCAAAATAAAGGTAGAGGTTCAACTTGTTCTTGTCTTCTTGGGTATTGGGGGGGCTGATGGTGGCTCTATTTTCTCTATTCTTAATGTGAGGATTGAATGAATATGATGATATTTAGCTGGTTTATTGACTATTGATGATGTTAAAATCGAATAGGAAGTAAGAAAGGATGAGAATAGAAAGATGTGAGAAGCTGGAAAACCAAAACCCTTCGACAGTCTGTACGGTGGTGTGTACGGCTTTGCCTACAGCCTATTAAATTTGATGAAACCAATTTTAAATGAAACTAGACATTCAGGGCTTTTGATACATATATCATATAAGTCCATTGGATTAGTATTGAGTAAGATATGAGTTTTCGAAGTTCGACCTAGGTTTTTTATTTTGATTCTGGGCAGACTGGATTATTCAGGGTAGAACTCGCCCTATACTACTTGGAATTGAGTGAAACAAACTTTTTTAGAAATCTTACACATAGGAGAATGTCCCATAAAAATTTCAGAGTTAGATAAGATCCCATTTGCTCCCAGTGTTCCAAGAAAGTTGTCCTATGTCCAAACCGGACCAAAACAGGGCAGTTCAAGAAGGTCAGATTTCGGGGCATTTAACTTGAGATTACTAAGTCAAATGAAATGGAACTTTTTGCAAATGAAATTCTGTTAGCTTTAATATGACACCAATTTCGTATGATTTGGACTTGTTTTCGATTTTTAGTGGATTTTTACTTTTAAGTGTGTAAGTGCCTTAGCTAAGGGCGAGCCGAGAGATAAAACCAAAATAATTTGAGTTATACTTATCAAAATTAGATGGGACCAAAGAGGTTAGAAAATAGACACATGACACTTTAACATATCCAAAATTCAGGTCTAAAGGAGTTAAAATGAATTTATGGCTTAAGTTACAAAAATCGGGCAAAATAGGTATAATGGGCAGAATAGATATAAGTGTCCAACCCCCACATGATTGATATTAATGAGACATGTTTGTTACTCTATGTTGAACTTCTGCTTGATTGGTTTTACTGGTAGCCTGGCACTATTCACAGGAAAGCGAACTCAATCCGTTATGCTGCCAAATTTCTGGCAGAAGTTAGTGATAGTTCTAAAGGTTGTTGTGTTAATATTGTTTTGTGACATGTATGAATACTAAGCAAGTATTATTGTTTGAGATTAAGGTATGAAGCCTACGTATTTATGATTTTATGATAAAAGATATGATGATGAGTCCATATTCCGAAGGAACGTGACATGGCGATCACGCTCTGATAGGGTATGACACGGCGATTATACTCTCGAATGTGGCATAAGGATCCCACCCCTAAGGAATATGACATGGTGATCATATCCCGAGGGAGTATGACATGGCGATCATACTCTGGGACGTGGTAGGATGAATATATTTTAAGGAGTGTGACATGGTGATCACAACCCGATGGGGTATGACATGGCGATCGTACTCTGGAATATGGCATGATTAAGGAATGTGACATGGTGATCACACTCCGATGGAGTATGACAAGTAAAGAAAGACCAAGAAAGAAAAGAAAATTATGTATATCTGCATAACTTCAAGTACAAGTGAAGGTAGATGCAAATTTCAAGTTTCCAGTATGTTAGTATTATTATATTTTAATATGTTATAGTTATTATGCGTAATATGCTTCATGACTTTTTTGTGTATTGGCTCTCCCAAAAGACAAGTGCATGAATAAAATGAATTTTGCTTCGGACAATATGTTTTTCGAACTATAAAACTGAACAGTCTAGTAAACATGCTCACATTTTTCATAATAAACCGAAGCAGCTGGAGATAATAAGGATAACACCGTACAAAATTTCTTAGCGAACCCTACTGAGAATTTAAAATTCTCACTCTTGTTTCCGTGTTATCTCTAGATAGTTCGAGAAGATCCAAAGACAGCTGAAGTTGATGCCAAGTAAGTTTCACTCAGGTAACAATAACAACTCTAGAGTGGGGTATTATGACTTAAGCATAGTACTGTACAGAAGAGGACGTTACATAGTGAATTATCTTACTGCCAAAGAGATCCCAGCACACTTTTTGAGAGCACAGGCTGCCAAGTTAAAGAGTGATTCAAAGTACTACATATGGGATGATCCTTACTTATGGAAGACGTGTAGTGACCAGATCATCAGATGATGTGTGCCAGACCATGAGTTTCAATCCGTACTCAGATTTTGTCATTCCTTGGCTTATGGTGGTCATTTCGGGCCCCAACGCACAGCCCAGAAAGTCTTGGACTCTGGATTGCATTGGCCCACCTTGTTCCAAGATGCACATAACTTCTATAAGACATGTGAGCAATGCTAGCGGACCGGGAATATTTCGCGCAGAAATGAGATGCCTTAACAACCTCTCCTTTTTTGTGAGGTGTTTGATGTATGGGGTATAGATTTTATGGGTCCATTTCTTGTTTCATTTGGCTTTGCTTATATACTGTTAGCTGTTGACTATGTCCCCAAGTGGGTGGAGGCAAAAGCCACTTGTACTGATGATGCTCGAGTTATTGTAGATTTTGTTAGGTCACACATTTTTTGCAGGTTTGGATTTCCTAGAGTTTTGATCAATGACCAGGGATCACATTTCTGCAATTGCACCATGGATGCCTTGCTGCGTAAGTTTGGGGTCATGCATAGAGTTTCTGCACCATACCACCCCCAAACGAATGGGCAAACAAAGATCTCCAACCGGGAAATTAAGCAGATCTTGGAGAAGACAGTCTAGCCTAACAGGAAGGATTGGAGTTTTCGCTTAGAAGATGCTCTGTGGGCGTACAGGACTGCCTACAAAACGCCGATAGGGATGTCCCCTTATCAAGTTGTTTTTGGTAAGGCATGTCATCTTCCGGTGGAAGTAGAGCACAAGGCATTATGGGCGGTAAAGTAGTGCAATATGAATTTGGAAGCATGCAGCTCACATAGTAAGCTTTAGTTGCAAGAGTTGGAAGAGATTTGTAAGGAAGCATATGAGAACTCCAACATCTATAAGGAGCAGACTAGAGCATTTCATGACAAGATGATAGGGCCTAAAGAGTTCAAAATTGGTAAAAAAGTTCTTTTATACAATTCTAGACTTAAGTTGATGCCTGGTAAATTAAGATCTAGGTGGGATGGTCCTTTTCTTGTTGTTAACATTTTTCCTTATGGTGTAGTGGAGCTTCAAGACATAGGAACCAAGAAGAGCTTCAAGGTTATGGGCATTAACTCAAGCACTTTCATGAGGACATAAAGGAGCAAGCACTAGAAGAAACCACCTTTGGGTTGGCTATTTACCCCGATTGATCATAGGGGAGTGTTATTACCCCACTTTTATTTTGATTGTTCTACATTGTCCATTATATCTCATGTTGTTTACAGTGAGGGCAATGTAATCTTTAAAGTATGGAGGGAGGCACAACATTTTTGTTGTTACATTCTATTTTGCGTATTGTTTTGCATGTTGTCTATTGGTTTTTAAGTGTTTTCAAGGTTATGAGCATATATCAAGTGAGTGAAAATTTCATTGTTTGAATGGATTGAATAACTTGTATTTTGGATTCAATAAGTGAGCTTTAAGAGTCATTTGTATGGATCATTGTGAGATTTTTTTTTTTTATTGGGCCTATTGTATAAATGACAACATCATGTCATTCTTTCTTCCCTTCTTATGTATTGCATTCATGATTGTATGTCACACTAGAACTTGCCTTGAGTTTTCTTTGAGGTCACATTTTTGCATGCATACATAAATATGATTGAGGCATTGTTTCTTGAATAAGTTACTTGGCCAAATAGCCAACCTTGCATTATATCCTTTGTTGAGCCCCTTGAGCATATTTTAACCAATTCTTGTTTTATTAGCTCATTACAAGCCAAAGTGGAAAACCATGGGTTGACCTTACCATTGAGGACAAAAGAGCTTTGGAATTGTTTTGGGAATGATTTAAGAACAAGTACAGGGGTGGCCTTGAAGTTGTGTCAACAGTAAAAAAAAAAAAAAAAGAGAGTAGTAGCATATGTTAAAAAAAATGAAAATGAAAAAAAAAATATAAATTTCAGTTTCAAAAAAAATAAAAATAAAAAGGGAAGAAAGGAAATTAAAAATTGCTATCTAACATTAGCATTCTTTGGGGTAACTTTCATGCTAGCTTCTATGATCATTCCCCATTGTTCTTTTATGTTTTTTTGGTATTGCCTTGTTTATCCTTGCATCCTTACCTTTTCCCTTAGCCTCATTACAACCCATTAAAGTCCTCTTGATTTTTGAGTGGTGGAGAAGTAAAACAATAGGCAAGCTTAAGGTTGTGCATGCTTCATGATGTACATTTGAGTGATATATAGTAACCTAAACACTTGAGAGTTGAGAGTATGACTTGTGAGGTTTCCTACTTTTGATCCATTCATTTGACTTGATTAGTTTCTCTTGCTAACTTAAGTGTGAGAAATGATATCCATGATTACTTTGTTCTCTTTACCTTGCTTGGCTTTGTTCATAGGTTTACAACCTTGATTTACATAGAAAGTGTTGTTTAGTGCATGTTTGTTTCTTGTGCATGTTTTGATTTCTATTTCCTTAGTCTTTCATTTTAGTCTTGCTCGAGGACATGCAAAAGATAAGTGTGGGGGGATTTGATAGAGCATTCATTTATGCATTATTCTAGTGTTATTCCTAACTTGTTTAATCATAATTGTGCTTTAATTGATGCAAATAAATGAGTTTAATGACATTGACTTTCATTGAGAACTTGTATAAATGTGTGCTAATTTTCGGATTTCATACTTGTTTTGACCTTTCTATCTTCTACAGCCCATATCTTGAGCTACAAATATCAGAATTCAGCAATCTTTAGCTTGTTGGAAGGACAACAAAAAATCCTACAACTTTACTGAAGACCTCAAGACCGTAATCTGTCAAATTCTAGATGTAATTTTCATTGCAAAGAGGCTATAGTAAATAGGCCCGGAATTGAGTCCTTCTTAGGCCTATTTGTTTCAGAGGGGCTTGGCCCTCTTTTGAGGTTTTTTTAGTTTTCTGAAAATACTATTAGATATATAATGGACGAGTGGCGAATTTGAGGGGTTTTTTGGAATTTCAGAAGTTTAGGTTTTCATTAGAAAGTAAGTTTTCATTATTTTTATTTTTCAGTTTTGATTTTTTCTAGACATTTCTATTTTATTTGTCCATGGAGATGGAAGGCTGAATTTTCTTTCAGCTTAGGAGATTCATCACTCAATGCATGGATTCTGAGATTTAGTGTTTAATTAGATTCAATTTCAGTTTCTATTCTTTTCTTTCTCTCTACAATTCTGATTTTTCATTTTGTCTCTCAAACATCGATCAATGCTTGATGAAGCTATTCTGATTAGAATAGAATTCTTTGTTTTAGAATTGAATCCTAATTAGATTTGGATTGATTAATTTGAATTGGATTAGATTAAAATAGAGGCTAATCTCAGATTTGGGAATTAGGTTAAAATTGAATTAAAAACTTGAAGATTTCTTGTGTTTAATTTGAAATTAACGAAATGGAACTGAATACGAAATGCTTCTTGTGAATGTATGACGAATCTAATTGATGTGAATGAATTTCCTAAGTTGATCCTTAATCAAGTGATTTTTCTACAACTATCCTTAATTCTATTTCAATTAGATTTCTGAATTCTTGTTAATGAAACCCCCCCCAACCTTGTTTATCCTAATGTATTCACAGAATTTAGAGTAATTCCTTGGGAAATGATCTAGGTTTGTACCTATTACTACATTCTTTTATTCAAAACCTAATCAATTTGAGTGCATTGCAATAGTTCGCATCAGTCCCTTTGCGGGTCAGTACTGTGTGACGATGGTCATGAGTTGAGCTCACTCCTAGATCAGACTACCCAAGGGCAGTAAAGACTAAAGATTAAAACATATGCAAGCACCCTAGAGACGGCAATACGTAATGCCTAGGTGTGCCAAAGAAAGGAAGTCAAAGAAAGTTAAAGAAACACAAGTGCATTTTGCATGAACTCAAGTGAACGTATTTGCATATGCATGATCTGTTCTATTTCTTCATTATCTTGGAATTATTATGTTTGAATATACTGCAACAATTATTTAAGTTATGAGTTGTAAATTTATTTTATAATAACTCTTATATCTTAAGTGTATGAATAAAAGGAACTCTGCTTCGAATAATATATTTTCAAACTATAAAATTGAACAATTTGTTTGGCATGATCACCTTCTTCATAATAAATCGAAGCAGCTAGAGATAATAACGATGACATTACGTGTGATAGTTTAGAGAATTCTACTGAGAATTTTAAATTCTCACTCCTATTTCCGTGTTATCTCCAGATAGCTCGAAAGGTTTTGAAGACGGCTGAAGTTGCTGTGAAATAAGGTCCGCTCAGGTAACAGTAACAACTCTTGAGCATGGTGCATGACTTAAGTATAGTACTATATTTGGGAGGGTGTTACAGAAGTGATTGAAGGTTTATATCCCATTTTTTCTTTTCTTATCCTTATACTTTACATGCATAGTACTTCTTTGACAAGACACATGCAATGATATAATAAATCCACAATTTTGATAGAAATCTGGCAGCATGACGGCTAGACCGGAGCTTCCCCAAAATGTCAATCATAAAACTTTTAACCAACAGTCCATTATATCCATATCTTATCATCACACTAATCATTCAATCATGAGACAATGCTAAATCAAAGTTGTCATTCATCATGCCGAATGGCATCATACATCCATACCCTAACAGCTTCATAGTTGTGTTATTCTTTGTGGAAAGTCTTATGAGCCATCATATGAGAGAATCACATAGTTAAAATAAATATGTATGTAGTCTTTTAGTTACTTAGTCCTTATGTGAACTTACTCTTTACTTGTGTACATGTCTTATGCAACATTGTTCAAATTAGCTAAGTTAGGTAATTATTTTCTTTTCTTGAGATAGCGCACTTAATGATTCCTAGGTTCATGGTATTCCTAGGTTCATGGTATACTCAGGGGCCTTAATCATACTTCTGTTCCCAAGGATTTCGAGGTCCCTCTAGTCCTTGGGTCATGACAATGCATAACCACACTCATGAACCCAACAACATGATGTTCACTAAGCACCAAGGGTGATTTTTAGCTTATCCAAGTTACAAAGTTTTAAGCTTTTATCATTAACATAACAAGATCTTATCTTAAATATTATAAAAGTTATCATTCTTTATAAAATAGTCATAAAGTTTCATTTTTTAAAAAAGTATGTGCCTCTAAAATTAAGATCTTGTCTTAAAGATTTAACCTTTATGAAATAGTGATACAAGATGCTAGCTTTAAAACTACAAAGTCTTGTTCTTTATAAAAGTTGACACTTTTAATTATTCTAAGACCATCAAGGTCTCAACTGTATGGCTTAAAGTTGTCTAAAGTCCAAAAGATTCCTACTTTATGAAACAATGATACAAGACATTAGCTTTAGAATTAGAAAGTCTTGTTATTTATAAAAGTTATAAAAGTTAACACTTTATGCATTATTTTGATTCAAGATACAAACTTTATAAATTAAAAGTTGCAAATTAACACTTTTATGACTCAAAAGTGACATTCTTGATCAAAGCTTAAAACTTTATGGAAGGTCTTATATTCAAAAGTTTATCTTTAAGACATGAAGTGACAAGTTATCATTTTTATAACTTCAAATGGCTTCATATTGCAAAAAGCTTAGACTTTTACATATATTCCTGTCTTCAAGGCAAGACAAAATAAAACTTTATAAGAGCACAAAACTTGCGCCACTTTTAAGGTTGCAAGTAACAAACTTTTTGAAATTTCATGCATCAAGAGTGTGTTTAGTTTTGTCAAATCCAGAGAAAATGATAAAGATGACAACTTTTCTAATCATAAGCACCATCATAAGAGGATAAACAACTTTCAACCCAAATACCACCAACAACATCAAGATCTCATGCATCAAGATAAAAACTTTGAAGCACTTAAAGAAAGGAGCTTTTCAAAAAGGTCAAGAACAACTCATGAACAAGAACATGAACATATTTTACCAAAATAGAAACTTTTGCTCATGAAGAGTATGAAAGATTTTCTCAAGCTTTCAGTTGAAGATGTTGGTCATGAGAGGAACTAAGCTTCAAGCTTTCTTGAGTAAACAAAAGAAAATAGTAGAGATCACTACCCAGTATTGAAAGTAGCGAGTTCTTGAAGGAGAAAATGAGGAAGATGATGCTCCTCCAAGTGGATGAGGTGGCAATTTTGGATGAGCAAGGAGAGAGATCTCGAGTTCTCTTGAAAATGAGGCTTGTAGTGTTTAGATCTCTTCTCCAAAGAACAAAAGATGTGGTCTTTGAAGGGCTAAGTGAGAGTTTTTGTTATGGTGGTGGTAGAGAAAGGAAGAAGAAGATGAAAGAATGTAGGTAGAGGTTGGAGAGAATCTTGAGGAAGAAAGGATTTTAGAGAGAGAATGGAAGTTGAAAAATGAAGTAAAGGTGTGTGCATGTGGGTGTATTGGCCGTAACTTCTATGAGGGTGGGGAGAAGATATTTTGCTTCATTTTGTGTTAATTAAGGTTTAGGAAGACAAATTGGATGATAGGGGAGCAAATCATGGTCAAACTCTTACATAAAGCACTCTTATTTCTTACTTTTTATTTTGGTGACATCACTAATTATTTTATTGTCTAGTTGATTAAATTTTAATTTAATCATGTGATTAAGTGCTCTTGCAACTTAATTAACATGATTAAGCAAGGATTAGTAATTAACACACGAGAACATGATTAAGAAATTAAGCTTGTAATTAAACTCAATTATCCTTAATTAATCTCTATTAAGCCAATTATGTGTGATTAGTGCTTAATTAAGTTATTAAGGGTTTGACTTGCTTAATTAGAGATTATCTAATCTCAATTAAGTATTCTCTTGACTTTTCTCATCAGAGTTAACTCATAAACATTTTGTTAATATCTTAATTAAGCCTTAATCTCATAATTTCTCATTAAGTGCCTAATTACTCAAAGTAACTAAGGAAATTTAGCATGAAAAGAAATTGAGGATGTTACAAAAGTCACCTCTTGACGATGGTAACCACATGTGTTGTTGGGTTCAGAGTGTGGTTATGCATTGTCATGACCCAAAGGACCAGAGGGATCTTGAAATCCTTTGGGAACAGAAGTATGATTAGGGTCTCTAAGCATACCATAAACCTAGAAATCACTTGTGCACTATCTCAATGGAAACTAGAAATCTTGAATGAGAAGCATTGGCTAAAACTTGTATAAAACTTGTATAATACTATACTATGCTGTTATGCTGCTAGATTTTCTTTAAAATTATGGATTAAGTCATATTATTACATGTCAACATGTGTCTTGCTAGTAATTTCAATGCCTGAAAGATGTGATTATAGAAAAAGAAGAGAAATAATTGGATGTGATCCTTCAATCACTTCGGTAAAGGAAGTAAAGGAACGTGATCCTTAAGGACCCTCTATGATGGAGGCAAGGGTAACATAAGACCCTCCAACTTAGGGGTAACCATTATCAGCTTTGTCTAATTTGGTTTTATACTGCATGAGGATGGTCACGGAATGAGCTCATGTCCAATAGGAGTCTATTTCAAGGAAAAAGTAAAGAATGTTAAGCATGTACTAAGTATGAAAGTAAAGTCAAAGTAAAACGATGGTCAAGTCCATGATGTGACATGAATATGCATGCGTCTTTATTCTCTCATATACATGGTTATGAATGTGTATACTATGTTTTCAAATATATGTTCCTACCTTTTGGCTTTGTGTCCATTTATATTATGTTTACATGATGAAGATTAAAAGAAACCTATTTTTGGAACCTATGTTTTCAAACCCTTTAAAAATCGAATCTATGCATGCTTACCGTTTTCATAATTAAACCTGAAGTGGCTAGGATGACGACAATGACACATTAATGGTCTAGTCGGGATCCTACTGAGAAATCTTGCATTTCTTACTCCTATGTTTCCATGTCGTCTTCAGACAGATTTGATGGCATCCATAGCAGCACTTCTGGCAATACCTGACTAGACAAGACAAAGAGTTGTCATGTTATAACACCTAGCTAGGAGATTCGAGATAGTCACACTGTGTCTTTGCTTTCTCAAAGGCCCTGGTTAGGTAGTTTATGTGTAATTAAAAGCAAGTAGGAAGCTATGCTACTTAATTTGACTTATTAAGTGTGATTATGACTCCTGATTGCCTATGATTACATTATTGCCTTGAGGTAGTGTTATGTTATTTCGATTTTGTCATACGTCTTTCTAGTAACTCCATAATACGAGGAATAACGTTTGGATGTATGCGAGTATGTAAGTGCTTAAAGGCTCAGTTTTCAAGCATAAAGGTTTTGCATTAAAGGAAAAAAAAAAATTTACACGGTATTTTCATATATTACGCTAATTTCAATTATAAGAACTTCTGCTAGCTACGAGTAACAACTAGTAATGCCATTTTAAGCATAGTATAGTATTATTAGGGTGTTACACCAAGTCTGAATATACTGTGGCTACCAATCTTTCCCTCAATTAAGGATGTATATTATTCACAACAACTATAGCATATTCAGACTCTGGTAATTGCACACTACACTGGCTGCTTATTCTCCTGAATCTTTCAAGGAACTATGCTAGTGGGTCATTTGGCAATTATTTGAGGCTCATTAATCCAGCAATAGAAACTTCAAGCTAAGGCTTATAAAAGCAATGATGGAAAAGTCTCTCCATGTTGGCCCAGCCTTAGACTAAATTTGAAGCAAAAGATGAATGCTAAGAAAAAGCACCCGAATGAGATATAAAGGAAAGAGTTGAAGTTTACAGTACTCATTCGGCTTAGCCTCACTATACTAAACCATAAAATGGCTAATTTGTTCCATGGTAAACTTCCCATCCTTACCCGAAAAGGTAGTAAAATTTGGAGTTCTATAGCCCTCTGCAAATAGTCAAGGTATGGCTCCCTATAAATTATTCTATTTAATGGCCTAAGTTGGATATCAAAATGTCGCCTGATAGCTTTGGCAATCATGTTGTAGTTCATCAAAGATTGGCTATTTGCCCATGGGTCTACTTGCATCAAAGGTGGAACCTTTTGCCTATAACCATTTTGATTTCCAAGTCCTTGCACATCATAATTTTGACATGGAGGAACGTGAGGACTAGGCTAAAGGTATGCAGTATGATTTTGTGCGAATGAAGTCTAAGGTTATGAATAGATGTTTTGATTTGAATAATTATACATTGGTCTTCCTATAGCAATAATGGGCAGATGTTGTGTAAACGGCATATTACATATGGTGGCATCATATTATAACCATTATACTTATCTATGTCCATGCTCCCATTAGTTCAAAACTGCCTACTACCGATGGATCATGGGTAGTATTCCACATATTACCATTTGGACTAGCGGAAATCGCAAGTAAACCAATGCTTCCTGGAACATTGGGTAGCCTGTGCAAGATGCTCACCTGTTCGTATTTTCGGTGGTTAGGTAGGTTGCCTCTTAGCTGACTAGCTAAGGTATTTCCACTAGCCACATTTTCACAGGCCGTTGCCAATGTAGAATTATCCTTCATGTTAGCCTGTTGTTAGGGGCACTTGGATTTCATTTAGTCTCATATCAATTCATTCACGTATGAAGGATATGGTCATAACACTCGCTTACCCCTTCCCCTCCACCCTTGAGTGATAGGGAATTGCTTGATGAAGAAGCAACCAAATTAACCACAAGTTGGGTCACACATTCTTATAACGGCTATGAACCTACGCCCCTTGGAAAGGTACAAGGTGTTGCCGATGTGGCCACTAGTGGACCTCTAGCCTTGTAGTTATTTTGTTTTGGTGGTTATAGACTTGAGATAATTAATTTTCTTGATCCTAAGATCAGACACCAAGTATGATCTAATCCAGGTTTTGGAAATTTCGATTGATCTATTGGTGAGTCCGACTGGGCATTCCAAAAATACGTTTGGACTATTTTCGGGTACTACATTGCCATACTTTGAAATCAGCTAGTAAAAACTATCAATTCCAAAAGTCAAATGATTAATCCAAGGAGGGAAATCTACTCGTTGGATATGGGTTCCTAAGTTACTCAAAGAAAGCAATTGGCTAAGATCAACCAAGAATAGAATATAGGTATAGAACAATAGGCAGAACTTTTATTAAACTTCCAACTAATTACAATGTGGAACCCTTCTAAGCTCCAACGGGGGATGGAAAGCTTAATGGATTGAAACGATACTAGTGGATATAACTTTAAACTAAAGTCTAGAAAGATGAAATAGGGCTGAAACTAAAGTACATGAAAACTTAAAAGGAAAGGTAAAGGTAGAAGTAAAGTAAAGTAAAGTAAAATAAAATGATGAAGTCCTCGATTTAAGGTGCAGATCTCTTGCAATGGCTATGTAAGTTCCAATGCTTTTCAAAAGACACTTCGTGGTTTGAACCTTAATGAACTAAAAGGATTTGATGAACAATAAATCAAGCTTTAATAAAATCTTTTGTTAACTAACCGATTGTTTAAATGTTTGAATGCTTCTGTGAGTTAGATCAATTTATTCGCACAGGAATGAGTATTGCATTATACAAAGCTAAATGTTCTGTTGTGCATCTCAATAAGGAAAACTAACCATCAAAAAGATCACAATCACTCCAGAATGTTAATCTATCCAGAAGGGTGACTACCAAAAAGTTGAAATTCTTGAAAGTGCTACACCTTTAAAGCGTCTTCTACATGTTTCAAGGATCACTTTCAAAAGTCAAATGTGACATGACAAGATCCAAAAGAAGTGCTAACAAGTCTGAAAAGTTGGTGAACCATCAATGACTATTTTTCCTTTTTTGTGTATTTTTTACCTGCTAAGAAAGAAAGAAATATCTTCTCTATATAGTCTTAAACCCGTGGATCAAAAAGACCCAAGGCTCAAGATCTGAACGCTTCAACAAATATATTTCAAAGTCTATAAAAAGCTGGAAGACGATGAAGAATTGGTTAGATTTTGAACATTTTGTGCTTTGAATGATCACCTAATACTTCTTTCTTAACTTTCTGAACATCTCAAAGTTACTTGTTGTAACTTCTGAAAAGATAAAATCTTCTCTTTTGCTTTGTATTAACCTATATACTCTTGTTGAGAGTTTAGAGAAGTCACTTTACATTATAACTAGGTGCTTATACTCTTCAGAGAGATTTAATGAGTGTATCAAATGCAAACCTCAAAAATCTGATTATTGTAACCTGGCCCGTTAGTAGTCTTTGTAAGCTTAGAGAGACTTTGTAAAGACTACTCGTTTGGATAGCTTGGAGAGACTAAGAAGAACTACTCATTTGTAAAAGCTTGGAGAAGCTTAGAAAAATAATACTCGATTTATAAAAATCTCAACAGAGTGTTGGCAACTAGACGTAGGTAGTAGTTGGTCGAATCAATATAAAAATTCTCTGTGTGATCTTTCCATCCCTTCTGCTCTTTATTATAATTATTGATTAAGTCTTTTATTCTATGTGCTAACTTATTCTCTGCATTACAATACAATTGTGAAAACTACAACTTTTGTTTCTTACTCATTCGCTTCCATATTCCAAGTCCAAGACTTGAGAAAGTTGTTTAAAAGTTTTTCAATAGCAAAATTATTTTAGAAGCACAATTTAACCCCCCTTCTTGTGCTACCTCATTCTACAATTGGTAACAGGGCCAAGCCTCTAAGGTTGAGCTTCCTAACAATTGTAGAGGATAAAGATCCAAAAAATGGCACAGCAAATCAACCATATTGCTGAGAGACACTCCATTAACCACCCTCCATACTTCAATGGTGAAGACTATCCTTATTGAAAAGATAGGATGAGACTTTTTATTGAGTGTACAAGCATTGATATATGGAAATTATTGAGAATGGTGAGATGTTCCAACTATTGAGCAACTAGTGCCTTAAGTGGTTACTGATCCAGATCAGGCCCTACCAGTAGTGGTCAAAACGATTCCATGAAACCAATGGACTGACCAACACAAAAGCCAGAGTTTAGATGAATGATAGGCCAAGTATCTTCTCACATGTGCCTTGAGCAAGAATAAATATGATAAGATCATCTCATGTGACTCTACCAAGGAGATTTTGGATAGACTCCAAGTTCTCTATGAAGGAACTGACCAGGTCAAAGAAACCAAGATTAGTGCATCAATATGAAATATTCAAGACATTAGAGCATGAAAATATTGATGAGATGACAACTAGATTTATGCATATCTTAAATTAGTTGAAAGCATTGGGCAAGAGATATACAAATGCTGAAATGGTAAGAAAGAGTATAAGGAGTCTTTCTAAGGCCCGACGCCTTAAGATGACCACTATTCAAGAAGCAAAAGACCTAAATGTGCTCAGTCTTGATGCTCTCATTGGGTTTTTGAAGACTCATGAGATTGAACTGAATAAAGCCTCTGAGGAGTTAAATAGAAGAAGCAAATTCATTGCTTTCAAGTCTACTCAAAGAAAAGCTAGCTCTTCTAAGGCCATGAAAGTTGCAGAAGAATCATAAGAATAAGAAGAAGAAGATTCCTTTGAGGATGATGATGATGATGATAAGAAGGATGAAATTGCTCATCTGGCAAAAAAGATATCCAAAGCATGGATCAAGAGGAAAAAGAAGAAAGGTTTTATCCCTAAAAAGGACAAAAAAGGAAAGGCTAAGTAAAGTAAGGTCATATGCTTTGAATGCAAAGAGCCTGGACATGTGAGATGAAAATGTCCAAGGTTGAAGAAAAGCTCCAAGAAAAAGACTCCCAAGAAGAAGGCTATGATGACTACATGGGAAGATCTGGATGAGGAGCAAGAAAGTATAGAATCTGAAGAAGAAAAAGAGATTATGGCAAATCTATGCTTATGGCTGATATAATTTTAGAAGAAGAAACTGAGGTATTTGATTCTGAACCTGAACTTTCATTTGAGGATCTTTAGAAAGCTTATGATGAACTTTTGGATGATTCTCAAACACTTGCTTCTCACTATGCATCTTTAAAGAAAAATTTTTAAGGATTGTCTCTTGAACTAGAAAACCTCAAGAATGAAAAAAAGAAGATACGACATGAAAAATCTTAGCTGTTAAAAGAAAACAAACTTCTTTAGAAGGATTAACTACCCTAAGAATAGAAGCTTCTGAAGCCTTTTAGAATGCATCTTCTGATGTTTCTAAACTTCAGAAAATTGTTAAGCTTCTCAAATCAAACCTTGATGAAATGGTAAATTGCCCCAACAATCTAAATCTGATGCTTGGTAGTCAAAAGCCATATTTTGATAAAATAAGACTTAGGTTTGAGAAAAAAGATGATAAGAAATCATCCAAAAATTCTCAAAATAAAATTCCTACATGTATATACTATTTTAAGAAGGGACACTCTTCTGAAAAATGCTTTTCTTGAAGAAAAGCAAAAAAGAAAAGACAGAAGGTGAAAAAGCCCAAGAAGACAACTAACCCAAAAGGTCCCAAAAAGATATGGGTACCTAAAGTGAGAACTGTTTCCAATGCAGGTGTGTCTTAAATTGCACCACTAGAAGGAGATGAAGTGATATCTAGATGGTGGATGTTCCAAACACATAACTGGAAACAAGTCTTATTCAGAAACCTCAGATCTAAAGATGGAGGATTTGTTAATGATGGTATCAAATCAAGAATCATTGGTATAGGTAATGTCGGTAAGGATACTTCTGACTTGATTACTGATGTTAAGTTAGTTGAAGGATTGACTTGCAACCTTCTGAGCATTAGTCAATTTTGTGACTAAGGCTACAGAGTTGTGTTTGAACCTTCTCGATGCAATATAAAGGATTCTACATTTAGATAAAATCATTCTCACTACTAGAAGGCATGATAATACTTATGTATTATATCTAGATGGCCTTCTAGATCAAAATGTAAAATGCTTGACATCCTTTGTAGATGAAATGTAGTTATAGCACAAGAAACTTGGTCGTGCTTATATGATATTAGTCTTTGACATTTCTCAAAAAGAGCTTTTCAAAGGTTTACCCAAGATCAGTTTTGACAATAACTTAACCTATGAGTTTTGTCAAAGAGAAAAACAGGTCAAGAGTTCTTTCCACAGCAAGAATGTAGTCTCAACTACTAGACCACTTAAGCTTTTACATCCTGATGTATTGGATGTATTTGGATAAACTAGAACTGCCAGTCTTGGTGGTAAGAATTATGGTCTAGTCATTGTTAATGATTTTTCTAGATTCACATGTGTAATATTCCTTGTCCATAACGATGAAACATGTGAGGCCTTCAAAATTTTTTCAAAAAGAATTGAAAATGAAAAAGATTTCTGTATTTCATCCATCTAATCAGATCATGGTGAAGAATTTGAAAACTATGCTTTTGAAAACTTTTGTAATGAAAATGCTATTTCTCATAACTTCTTTTCTCCTATAACTCCTAAACAAAATGGGGTTGTTGAAAGGAAGAATAGATCTTTACAAGAAATATATAGAACCATGTTTTTAGCAAGTGGATTGTTAAAAGGTTTTTGGGTAAAAGCTATTAACACTACTTGTTATATTCGAAACTTTGTTTTTGTAAGGCCAATTATCAATAAAATCCTCTAGAATTATAGAAAGGAAGGAAACCCAATATGTTTTACTTTCATATCTTTGGATCTAAATGCTTTATTCTTAACACCAAGGATAAGCTATCAAAGTTTTATCCTAAATCTGATCCTAGTATATTTCTAGGATATTCTTCTGTGTCAAAAGCTTACAGGGTTTATAATAAGAAGACTTAGACTGTGGAAGAGACTATACATATAACTTTCAAGGAGAAAAAGAAAGATGCTGATCAAAAAGTTGCAGACCTTGAAGAAGAGATGAAGAATTTGTCTTAGAATGATGATGCTTATAATCAACAATCTCTTCAGATAGCCAAAAGGAATGACTATGAAGATTCTGACCCACCCTTACATCAGCATGCTTCTAATCACATATCTGAAGATCCATAAGACCCACTCATCAAGAGAGATGTACTGGTGCAAGAGATTTGAGGGTTGTCTCTCAAAATCAAATTATCAGTGAACTTTCTCAAAATCCAACTTGGCCTTGATCTCAGAGATTCAACAAGAAAGTATTGATGAAGCTTTACAAGATCAAAGCTAGATTGAAGCCATGAAAAAGGAGCTAAATCAGTATAAAAAGAGTAGAGTTTGGACTCTAATTCCTTTGCCTAAAGGACATTCTATCGTTGGTACTAGATAGGTGTTTAGAAACAAGCTTGATGAAAGTGGAAAAGTGATAAAAAACAAAGCAAGGCAAGTGTCTCATGGATACATAATGAATTGGATTTTTATATATATCTATTCTCCCTCATGTTTAGTGGATTAACTCTCTTTTGTGCAAAATTGATGTCATTTGGTTTATATTTGTTGATTAGGTTTTCGTTGGGCCTTGCTCCAATTTTTCCAGCATTGTGCTCATTTTGGCACTACTTTTGTATTTGGACCATAACTTGAGTTCTAGACCATATTAGATTGTGATTCATGATTTGTAGGAAAGCTAAGAGTTAGACCTATAACTTTCATGAAGAGGTCAGAGGTTGATTCTTAAGTCATGCAATTAGAATTAGACCTAGAAGTGGAGTTAAAGGATGCAGCCACGGTCCTTAAGTAAGTTGTATTGTATAGGCCATATCTTGGCCCATAGGAGCACAATTGACCCTATTTCAATGTCATTTGAAAGCTAACATCCAAGGCTTCAATTCACCTTAAGAGCAATAATCCAAATAAAGGCATATTATTGGCCAAAAACACAATGGAAGTCTACTATTAGTCCACGAAAACCAATTGAATGTTTTAGGCATAACTTTCTTTCCAAAATTCCAATTTATGCAAATAAGGTGTCCAAATGTAGCTTAGGGAGGGAGGATTAATGATTTAGTGAACTAATTAGTAAGTATAAATAGGGAAGACCGAATTTAGATACACCTTTTGAATCATTTACATAGAATTTGAAGAAAAACACTTCATCCATTTTTTTTTCTCTTCCTTCTATTCTCTCTTCTCTCTTTCTACAAACCCTTTCTCTTTTCCTTTTTGAATTGTCGTTCACCTTCATCTATAGAAGAGCAGGTTCTTATCTGATCCAAGAATTCAAAGAAGCATTAACACTCTTGAGGATTGGTGAATTCGGATTCAAGATTGCACTTCGACTTTCTCTACTCTTTCTTCTATTCTTGATCTCATTTTTTAATTGAAGGTTTTCATTCTGAAATTGTGATTAAGAATTTGACTGTTTTCATATTAATAAGTTGATTTGTATGATTGAATTATTGGATGAGTATGAATTAGGTTTTAGATCTAGATCTAAGGTCAATTGTGTTGGTGCTCGAAATTAACATGATTCAATTATGTTCTAGAGGTCTCTAAATTTGATTGATTATATGTTAATTGAATGCCTGGAGGTTTTCATAATTGAATGCTGGATTTGAATTGAGATTTCATTCGAATTCAACATTAACCATTGAATTGGAATGTTGATGCATGGTTAAAATTCTATGATAGAGTAGCAATTGTCTTCTCTTAATTCTTGGATTGGACCTTTGATTCTATTTTAATTTCACTTTAATTCTTTACATTTACATACTGCATATGTATTGTTTGATGTTAAAAACCCCTAAGATTTTTGATCAAATTGCATTAGCATCCTAGGGAGATAACTCGGATTGCACTATACTACAAGTTTTTGTAATTTGATCGAGTTCGACACTCGAGTTAGTACAATCAACAAGAAGGCATTGATTATGATAAGACATTTGCTCCTGTTGCAAAATTAGAAGCAATCAGAATGCTACTTGCCTTTGTAGCATATGCAAGTTTTGTTTTATATCAAATGGATGTAAAATCTGCTTTCTTAAATGGTTTCATTTTGTAAGAAGTATATGTCAAACAACCACTTAGTTTTGAAAATGAAACCTTTCCTCATCACGTTTTTAAGCTATCAAAAGCCTTATATGGTCTAAAAAAGCTCCAAGAGCTTAGTATAAAAGACTTAGCTTGTAACACAATAATAGTTCCATTCTATGTTTAAGTCATATTGTGGAATTACTAGTTGTTACTTTTGCTTGAAAAATTAACATTACCTTTTTGAAATTACTTTACCTAAAAATACGGGCAAATTTTTTTTTTTGAATAATAACGAATAAACTATTTTGAAAATCAAAAGCCATGAGTGCATCGTAAACGTGTATTACAAACGTCGCTATCTCATACATATTATGCAAGTAACATGAATATAAATAATAAGAATAACCACAATCCTAGATAAATATAATATTCATTCCACAGCCATCCATAGTTGATATAATAATACTAAGGATGATATATAGTGATATAAGGGGTCCGATATCTACTGTCGGCCTTACAAAAGAAACCTAACAAATACATTGGTAAAGGAAATACATAGGAGATCACATCCACCCATACATGCCAAAAGAAAACGATAACCCTAGCTACAAACAAAAAGGGCTATCCTCAAGCTCGGCTTTGCATGCAATCATCACATCACTCATTAGGCGGGAGGAAACCATTCCCGAAACCACCGTACCCGACGCCGATATCCTCTGGAGATGACACGGAAACTTAGGAGTGAGAAATACTAAATTTCTCAATAAGATCGCGACTAAACAAACACTATGTCATCATCATCATCCCAGCCACTTCGGATCTAATATAAAAATGGTGGACATATATAAGTTTAGTTTTAACAATTTCTGAAAACATAAATCCCGAAGCGGATTGCTTTTAAGTTTATCATCATATCCATAACGTCATACGTAGGCATACATGCTAACAGACAAAATAAACATTTATAATGCATATAAGGAATATAAGAACATGCATGACTATGCAACTCATCAACTTGACCATGGTCCTACTTCGACTTTCATTTTTAGCACTACTTAATATTCTTTTACTTTTCCTTTGAAATAGACTGCTTTTGGACATGAGCTCATTCTGTGACTGTCGTCACGCAGTACTAACCAAATCTGACTAAGCCGATATTGGTTATCTCTAAGTTGGAGGGCCCTCCATGTCACCCTTGCCTCCCTCATAGAGGTTCCTTGAGTCTTTGTGGATCACCGTCTCTTACTTCCTTTATCGTAGTGATTGAAGGATCATGTCCCATTAATTCTTTTCTTATCATTATACTTTACATGCATAATACTTCTTTGACTAGACACATGCAATAATATGACTAAGTCCATAATTTTGACGAAAATCCGGCAGCATAACTGCTAGACCGGAGTTTTCCCCAAAATGCCAATCGTAAGCTTTCAACAATAGCTTATCATATCACAATACTGAATCAATCATGAGACAAAGCTCAATCAACTCATCATTCATCATGCCGAATGGCTTCACACATTCATACCCTATAGTTTTGTTATTTTTTGTGAAGAATCTTATGAATCATCACATGATTTCTCGTGGTTACCCATGAGAGAATCACATAGTTAAGAAATATGTATGTGGTCTTTTAGTTGTTTAGTTCTCATATGAAGTTATTCTTCACTTGAGTTCATATCTTATGGAACACTTGTTCAAATTAATTAAGTTAAGTGATTGTTTCCTTTTCTTGAGATAGTGCACTTAGTGATTCCTAGGTTCATGATATGCTCAGAGGCCCTAATCATGCTTCTGTTCCCAAGGAGTTCGAGATCCCTCTAATCCTTGGGTCATGACAATGCATAACCACATTATGAACCCAACAACACCATGATCACTAAACACCAAGGATGGTTTTTAACTTAATCAAGTTACAAAGTTTTAAGCTCTTATCACTAACATAACAAGATCTTACCTTAAGTATTATAAAAGTTATCATTCTTTGTAAAGTAGTCCTAAAGTTTTGTTCTTTATGAAAGTAACTGCCTTTAAATTAAGCTCTTATCTTAAAGATTAATGAAACAGTGATACAAGTTACTAGCTTTTTAACTAAAAAGTCTTGTTCTTTAGGTAAGTTGATTCTTTTAATTATTCTAAGACCATCAAGGTCTCAACCTTATGATTTAAAGTTGTCTCTTAAAAAGGTTCCTACTTTATCAACTAGAGACATAAGACATTAGCTTTAAAGTTATAAAGTCTTGATCTTTATAATAATTAACACCTTTATGACTCAAAAATGTTATTTTGGCTTAAAGCTTGGAACTTTACTAATATATTCATCTCAAGATTCCACCTTTAAAAGACTTAGAGTGCAAACTTATAACTTTATAACTTAAAGTCACCTTCTTGATTAAAGTTTAAAACTTTATGAAAGGATTTACATCCAAGAATCAATCTTTACTGTAACATCCTGAGTTTCGATTTCCGACCTAACCTTCAAGCCCATCATTTCCGGCTTCATTTTGGAATATCGGTTAGAATATTATTTCCAATTTTCTAGTTCCGACTTCGCTTTCAGGACTGATCAATTTCAATTCCCGACTTCATCATCGAATTCTACACAGAATGGGTTAAATTCCGAATTCCGAGTTCGCCTTACTAAATATACGATTTCCGACTTAGTCTTGCTCAATATCCGGGTTCATGTTTCAAGGATAAATATAACCGGTTTCCGATCTCATCACACACTGTATATAAATCCTGACTTTCGGGTTTAAGTACTTGGGTTTCGAATGCCGACCTCATGCCTCATGCTTCACAATAGTGTGTGTGGTTTCCGACCTCAGAAGTAATGGTTTGACACAATAGTACATGAGTTGAACTCAATGGAGATGAGTTCAAATCTTTGAGTTGATTTCAGTTATACACGACTTCCGATCTCCGATTTTATGTGCATTGACATTCCCGAGTTCAGATAGGGAGTTCCGAGATTATATGATTTTCAGCTGCATTACTTCCGATATCCGACCTTGATTCCAAGAATCAGAATAAACAAGATTTCCTCAAGTCACCAACAACATGGTACGAGTTCCGACATCCGGTTTCAGCTTCAAGCACTGTAAAAAAGAGGGTCACGAGTTCCGACTTCAAGTAATATAGGGATGAGTTCCGATTTCAGGTAGAGCGGAAGCGTATCCCAGTTTTTCGACGACGTGGAGAGCAAGTTGGCCACAAAAGTGAGAGACGTGGCCGAACTTCAACCACAAATCTTCAGCCAATCAACACCACATTTTCTTGTATTTAAGTTAGACTTCCCCCTTCAACCCAAGCTGATTTACGTCTCCTTTTTCTCCTCTTGCTCCAGCCTTCTCCTTCCCTTCCTCTCTCAACCAAACTCCATCAAATCCCCAAGCTTGGTCAAGGGTCCATCAATCCAGAAATCAGATTCAGCAAGATCATACTTCAAAGGGGTAGGATTCTACTTCTATTCTTGAATTTCTTGCACTATGATTGCATGAGATTATACTCTTCTTTATGTATTTGATGAATTATTGGATGTATTATGATGAATTATGATTGAATTAATAGAAGATTAAAATGAAATATTGAGTTAAAATTAGAGTTAGAAGAAGAAAATTAGAAGGAACCAAGGGTTAGGATGCTGTCTGGATGAAGAATTCCACGGCAGTCCGTACGGCGGACTGTACGACTCCGCCTACAATCGGTCAAATCCGATAAAACCATTTTTAGATGAAAGTAGACATCCAGGGCTTTTCATAGATATGTCATATAAGGTTATTGGATTAGTATTGAGAGAGATACGAATTTTTGAAGTTTGACCTAGGGTTCAGGAATTTCATCCGGGCAGGGTGACTTATGGAGGGTATAACTCGCCTTATACAACTCCAAATTGAGTGAAACTAACTTTGTTAGAAAGCTTACACATAGGGGAACATCTCAATATGAGATTCTGAGTTTGTTATGGTCCCAATTGTTCCCAGTAACTGGAGGAAGTTACTCTATGTCCAAACCGAGCCAAAACAGGGTGGTTTAGGAAGGTCGACTTTCAGGACTTATAACTAGAGGTATACTTAAGCAAATGGAATGAAACCTGTGGCAAATGAAAGATTGTCCTGTTAGCTTCAATATAGACCAAATTCGCATGATTTGAGTTTAGTTTCGATTTTTAGTGAATTTATACTTCCAGAAGTGTAATTCGGGCTAGTGGCTGACAGGCTGAGGTAAAAGTTGAATATCTTGAGTTTTGTAAATCGAAATGATATGGGACTAAAGAGGTTAGAAAGTAGACACATAGAGCCATGATATATCCAAATTTCAGTTTTAAATGAGTTGAATAGAAATAAAGGTGGATTATTCAAAATCCGGGCAGAACTGAGCAAGTTTGGCAGAGTGGCCAAGTTGATAATTTTACAAGTGATTAGGGAAACAAATAAGGTTTAAGTGAGGATTGCCAGTTTTGCAGTGATACATATATATGTGTTAGATTGATTATGTTGCTATGATTGATTTGTCTGTGAGAACTGGCACTATTCATGGGGAAGCAGATCTGATCCGTCATGCTACCGGATTTACGGTAGAAGTTTATGAAATTGGGAATGTTTACATGCAAGGATAAATCTGATGATGATATGGATTACCAAGGAAGAATTAGAATATGAATGGGTATATAGAAACCCTATATTTGAGAATGACATAAGTATGATAAGAGATATGTGAGACTAAACTATGAAGCCTATATTTGAGAATGACATAATTATGTTATGAGGTATATGTACGAGTACACTCAATATGACTACGCTTGATTATGCATGAGAGTGAAAGAATGTAAATATATTGAATGTAAATCCCTTCACTCGGAGGCAGATACTTAAGATCCCTCCCTGTGAAGGCAGTTAAATATAACGATATGAATCCCTTCACCTGGAGGCAGTTGCACTTTGAATCCCTCCTTGTGAAGGCAGCTAAAACTATGAGATCCCTCTACCTTGGAGGCACGTGGTCAGATGAGATCCCTTTATGTTGAAGGCACGTGGTCAGATGAGATCCCTAAATTTTGAGGCACGTGACCAGAATCGATCCCTTCACTTAGAGGCACGTGACCAGAATGAGATCCCTCCAAGACTAGAGGCACGTGGATCCTCTTGCGGGTGAGTCGGTGTGACAACAGTCACGGGTGAAGCTGACGAGCTCACTCCAAGGCCAGACTACCGAAGGGCAGAAAAGGCACCCTAGGGACGGCGATACGTAACGCCTAGGTGTGCAAAGTAAAAGATTAAAGATTAAAGCTTATGCAGGTACCCCACTCACATGAGGCATGGCATCGACCCAGCTAGTGTGAGTATAGGGGACAAAACTTACATGAGGCATGGCTTGACCCAGCTAGTGTAAGTACCAAAGGGAGATCCCACAATCCTAAGGAACGTGACATGGCGATCACACTCTGATGGGGGTATGACATGGCGATTATACTCTGGAATATGGCACGTAAAGATTTCATGATGACAAAGAAAAGAAAGATGAAGGAAGAAAAGCAAGTTTTACGCCTATGTATGAATTCAAAAACAAGTTAAGTTATGTGCAGATGTAAGGTTCTCAGCATATTGATGTCATGTGGGCATCATCTTAATATACTGTAGTACCAGTAAAGTATATGTAGAAATTATGTCTCTAGTGCATTGAGGCTATCGTACTTTATTGTATTTCAGTTATTAGTCCCAATATGATTCATGACTTGAATTTTTATGAATTCTCTCAGATGCCAAGTGTATGATAAAAGTGAACGTTGCTTCGGATAATATATCTTCTAACTGTAAAATTAAATAGTCCACATTATATGTTCACCTTTTTCATAATAAACCGAAGCAAACTGGGGATGACAACGATGACATTACATGTGTATTGTAGAGAATCCTACTGAGAATTTATAATTCTCACTCCTATTTTCCGTGTTGTCTCCAGAAAGTTCAGGAGGTATCAGAGTAGCGCAGCGGGAGTTGCTGTCAGATAAGGTCCGTTCAGGTAACTGTAACAACTCCAGGGTGTGGTACTATGACTTAAGCATAGTACTGTACTAAGGAGGGTGTTACATTTACAACATAAAGTGACAAAATACCATTTTTATAACTCAAAAAGGCTTGATATTCCAAAATGCTTAAACTTTTACATGTAGTCTTGTCTTCAAAACAAAACAAAATAAGGCTTTTATGAAGGCACCAAACTTGCGCCACTTTCTATGCATCAAGGAGCAAACTTTTTAAAGGTTTAAGCTTTTAGGATATTCATAGTCTTATCAAATCATGAAAAGCAAATAAAGATGAAACTTTTCTAATCATAAACTCATCATAAGAAAAAGAGTAACTTTAAGCAAAATACCACCGAGAACATCAAGAACATTCACGAATAAGAACATGAACATATTTTTCCAAAAGTAGAAACATCAAGAACACTTGAAGAAGAACAAGAACATATTTAACCAACATCAAGAACACTTGAAGAAGAACAAGAACATATTTAACCAAAAATAGAAACTTTCACTCATGAAGAACATGAAAGATTTTCTCAAGTTTT
Source organism: Pterocarpus macrocarpus (assembly GCA_031439585.1). Classification (NCBI taxonomy): domain Eukaryota; kingdom Viridiplantae; phylum Streptophyta; class Magnoliopsida; order Fabales; family Fabaceae; genus Pterocarpus; species Pterocarpus macrocarpus. The sequence continues at coordinate 46,722,128 of CM062514.1, forward strand.
AATTTAAAGATATTGGTCATGAGAAGAACCAAGCTTCAAGCTTTCTTTAGTAAACAAAATAAAAAGATGAAGATCACTACCTTTCTTAAAAATTGCACTACAACAAAAGAAGAAGAAGATGATGATGGTGGTTCCTTTCCTTGAAGATGGAGGCGGTTTGGCTTGATGGAAGTAGAAGCTCTTGAGAGCTTGTGAAAATAGGGGTTATAGTGTTTAGATCTTGTCTCCAAAGACCCAAAGATGAGGTCTTTGAAGGGCTAAGTGAGAGATTTTGGGAGAGATTTTGGGTGGTGGTGGTAAAGAAAGGAAGAAGAAGATGAAAAAGAAGAAGAAAGTTTTAGAGAGAAGTGATAGGATTTGGTTTGAAGAGAGAGAATGAGATGAGTGAAAATGAAAATGTGAGTGTGTGTGTGTGTGTGTGCGTGTGTGTGTGTGGCATCCACTAGTCAAGTGGAAGGAAGAAGAGATTTTCTTAATTTTGTATTAATTAAGGTTTAAGGGGACAAATTGGATAATGGGGAACAAATAAAGTACTAACTCTTGCATAAAGTACTCTTGTCTAATGCTTTATATTTTAGTGACATCACTCTTTACTTTATTGTGTAGTTGACTAAATTTGAATTTAATCATGTGATTAAGTGCTCTTGTAACTTAATTAAGATGATTAAGCAAGGATTAATAATTAACACACAAAAACATGATTAACAAAAATTAATCTTGTGATTAGACTTAATTAACCTTAATTAAACTCGATTAAGCTAATTAAGGGTGATTAGTGCTTAATTAAGCTATAAAGGCTCTGACTTGCTTAATTAGAGATTATCTAATCTCGATTAAGCATTTTCTTGACTTTTTTTATTCGAGTTAACTTATAAATCTTCGTTAACCCTTTAATTAAGGCTTAATCTCATAATTTCTCAGTAAGTGCCTAATTACTCAGGGTTATTGAGGTAATTTACCACGACAAGAAATTGAGGATGTTACATTTCTCCTCACCTTTAAAAAGAATTTTGCCCTCAAAATTCGTTACTTGTAAAGAATTCTGGATACTCGTTCTTCATCTCAGACTCTAGCTCCCACATATACTCCTCCCTGTTTCCTCTATGCCAAGCCACCTTGACCAAGGGTACCATCTTACTCCTTTGCTGTTTTGCCCCACGATCCACGATCTGAGATGGCGGTAGATTGAAAGTTAGGCCTTCCCTTAACTGTACACTTTCAAGCTCAAGTAGATGACTAGGATTGGAATGGTATTTTCTCAATTGAGACACATAAAAGACATCATGAATGTTTGACAAATTCAGGGGCAAGGCCATTTGACAAGCAACTGACCCAACACATTTCAAAATTTGAAAGGGTCTAAGGAAAGGGGGCTCAACTTCTGACCTTCATGGCTCTACCTATACCGGTCGCAGGAGTGATTTTCAAGAACATATGTTCTCCTTCTTGGAACTCTAGAGGCTTTCTCCTCTTATCCGCATAACTCTTTTGACGACTCTGGGCCGTAAGGATTCTGTCCCTAATCCTTCTAACTTGCTCTGTAGTTTGCCTCACAAGATCAGGTCCTAATAGGCTTTGCTCACCTAGTTCAAACCAACATAGGGGAGATTGAAACTTCCTTCCATACAAAGCTTCATAGGATGCCATACCAGTACTTGCATGATGACTATTGTTATAGGCAAACTCAATCAAAGGTAGCTGTCTATCCCAACTTCCTCGATTATCCAACACACAAGTTCTCAACATGCCCTCTAAGGTTTGGATAGTCTTCTCTGACTTTCCATCCATCTAGGGGTGATAAGCTGTACTTAGGCAAAGCCTCGTCCCAAATGCCTTTTGCAAGGCTTTCCAGAATCTAGAGATAAACCTCGGTTCCCTATTCGAGATTATAGTTGAAGGTACACCATGTAACCTTACTATCTCTTGAACATATAGCTAGGCTAGCTTTTCCAAAGGATAAGTAGCTCGAAAAGTGAGCAGACTTGGTTAATCTGTCAACAATTACCCATATCGCATCAAAACCAGCTTGCGTTTTGGGTAAACCCATCACGAAGTCCATAGGGATACTTTCCCATTTCCATTCTGGGATTTCTAATGGTTGCAACATACCAGAGGGCTTTTGGTGTTCAATCTTCACCTTTTGGTAGACTAAACACCTACTTACCAACTCTGCAATGTCCCTCTTCAATCCCGGCCACCAAAACATCTTCTTATTGTCTTGTTACATCTTGGTCACACTAGGGTGTATGGTGAAATGGCTCTTGTGAGGCTCCTCCAAAATCCTTCTTCGGAGGTCACGACTTGCGGGTACACAGACTCTTCCTTCAAACCTCCATAGTCCATCTATACCTTGAGCAAAACCCTTCAACTTTCCTTCTTTCACCAACACTAGGGTTTTCAGGAATTCCTGTTCCTTGCTTTGGGCTTGAGCAATTTGACTCTTGAAATCGCTTGTCACCCTAAGCTGATTCAATCTTAAACTATAGGGGGTCAACACCACTTCAAGGTTAAGGTCCCTAAAGCTCCTTACTAGCTCATCCTCATTGACCATCATCCATGACGCATGCAAAGACTTCCTACATAGAGTGTCGGCCACCACATTGGCCTTCCTAGGATGATAGTTCAGCCCAAACTCATAATCCTTTAGAAACTCCATCCATCTTCTTTGCCTCATATTCAATTTCTTTTAATCAAAGAGATATTTCAAACTCTTATGATCAGAAAACACTTCGAACCTTACTCCATGCAGATAATGCCTCTATATCTTCAGGGCAAACACTACAGCCGCTAACTCCAAGCCATGGGTTGGGTAGTTTACTTCATGAGGCTTCAACTACCTAAAGGCATAAGCCACCACGTTCTTGTTCTGCATCAAGACACAACCTAAACCTCTCCTAGAGGCATCATAATAAACCTCAAATGGTCCACTTGGGTCAGGCAAAACTAATACTGGTACTGAGGTTAACTTTCCCTTTAGCTCTTGAAAGCTTTTCTCACAATCCATGGTCCATACAAATGGGGCATCCTTCCTTTTTAACTTAGTTAAGGGCAAAGATATCTGGGAAAATCCTTTTATAAACCTACGATAGTAACCGACTAAACCCAAGAAACTCCTTATCTTAGTTATTGAGGTTGGTCTCTCCCAATTCATTACAGCCTTAATCTTACTTGAATCCACGGCGATACCTCTTTGTAAGACCACGTGTCCTAAGAACTTTACTTCCTCCATCAGAATTCACATTTAGATAACTTAGCATAAAGCTTCTTTTCCTTCAAGATTCCTAACACAACTCTCAAATGCTCTTCGTGTTCCTTATTTGTTCTCGAATAGATGAGAATATCATCTATGAAAACGACTACAAACTTATCCAAGTAGGGCCTAAAAATTTTGTTCATGTAATCCATAAAAATAGCAGGCCATTAGTCAATCCAAACGACATCACCGTGAACTCATAACGTCCATGTCTTGTCCTAAAAGCTGTCTTGGATATATCCTTCTCTTTCACCCTTATTTGATGATATCCGAATCTCAAATCAATCTTAGAGAACACAATTGCACCTCGCAGTTGGTCCATGAGGTCATCTATCCTAGGCAAAGGGTACTTGTTCTTAACGGCCACTTTGTTCAACTGCCTATAGTCCACACATAGCCTCATGCTCCCATTTTTCTTTTTCACAAACGACACCGGGGCTCCCCAAGGTGAGGCACTAGGTCTTACAGATCCCTTCTCTAACAACTCTTCCAATTGTCCCTTCAACTTCGACAACTCCATTGGGGACTTTCTATAGGGTGTTATAGAGATTGGCCCCATTCCCGGTACTAACTCTATAGAAAACTCAATTTCCTTTTTTCGGGGAAACTCGGGTATATCGCCAGGAAACACATCCGGGTATTTCTTAACAATAGGGATTTCTTCCAATACTTACCCGAGTTCTACTTCACTTACCATAAAGAGAACATATCCCTGATTATCAGACTCACTACTCCCTATCTTAACAGAATTCAAAAACAAACTAATAAGTTCAATAGGCTTAACAGGTATAAGAGGAAGAACAACAGATTTCTCAGAATAGTTTATCATAGCATGGTTAATAGAGAGCTAATCCATGCCTAGAATCAAATCCAAACCAGACAAAGGCAAACAAATCAAATTTGCCATTAAAGACCTACCCTCAATTTGGAACGAACAATTTAAACATCAATGGCAAGTCTTAATTGGTTTCCCAGCAGGAGTAGAAACAATCAACATGTGGTGATTCAGACACAAACAATCCTAATCTATCTACACAATCATGAGAAATAAAAGAGTATGTAGCTCCAAAATCATATAGTATAGTCAAGGTTCTACCATTGACCTCGTACTTACCTTGGATTAGATCGTCAAACTTAGTGGCCTCCTCAGCATTAAGAGCTAAGACCCTTCCTTGGTGTTGGGGCTTGTTGGCAGAGGATAATAGCTTGACAATGCAATCTCTAGTCATATGTCCAAGCTTTTCACATCGGAAACGTGCATTCTAGACAGCTAAACAAGGGTATCCTCCATGATGTTTGCCACACTTAGGGCAAGCTTGACCATTTGCAGGCTTAGGTGGATTCCCAGTAGGCTTTTGGCATTGCTTTCCTTTGAAACCTCCACCTTGAAATGGCTTCTTCAGGGGTTGGGGCTTGAACCTCCTCCTTGAAACGGCTTCCTCAGGGGTTGGGGCTTGAACTTCTGCCCTTGTGGTGCCAACTTTTTTTTGTAAGCTTCGGACCTTGCCACAGATAGCTTGCAATTGCAATCCTCCACTAAATGGCACTTGTTAGTAGCATAATCACGGATCTCCATAGATCCTACAGATGGCAGGATTTTCTCACACAATTTTCCTTCGAACTTGACATGCTTCCGGAGCTCATCGGGGTTCCCTTGATAGATCGTCGAGAATTTGCACAGTTCCTCAAACTTAGCCGTATACTCGGCAATATTCATGGTCCCTTGATGCAGACTCATGAACTCCAGCTCCTTCGTGTTCCTCACAGTTACGGGAAAACACTTCTCGTTGAAGTGCAACTTGATAATCTCCTAGGTGATGTGGATCTGAGCACCTTCCAACAGCCTCTTGGTGCCCATCCACCAGAACTCAGCATTAGCCTTCGACATGTAGGTAGCAAAGGCTACCTTCTACTCCTCGGTGCAAGCTAACACCATGAAAATCTTCTCAATGGCCTTGATCAACTTATCAGCTCAATCGAGGTTGTATGTTCCTCTGAAGCTCGGCAGATTTGCCTTTCAAAACTCCACAAACTTGAGGTATTCGAGATCTACCTCAGCTCCTTCATTATGCCCCTCGGGATTCTCTTCATATCTTTGTTCCATCCGCTCCATCATGCGACCAGCAGCAGCAGATTGCTCCCTCATGGCAACAGCCATTTTGCAGACCGTCCCCATGACTTCCTCGGGACCTTCTGGCTCATTACGGGGCCTACCATGTTTTCGTGAAGACATTAGTTTCTGGTATACGAGTCAGAGGACATTGAGTTAATCAGGCTCAACATTTATGTTGAGTGAACCAGTAACTAATCACATTCAGAATAGACGATCATGCATATCTAATCCCTACGTCCCATCATATAGACGAGACTCAAAGCATGACTTAACTAACACGTATGCTTAGAAGCATAGTTAGTCCATCCCCAGGCTCTTCAAGGATAAACTGCTCTGATACCAAAATGTAACACCCTAATAGTTTTATTCTATGCTTAAGTCATATTGTGGAATTACTAGTTGTTACTTTTGCTCGTGGAAACAACATTATCTTTTTGAAATTACTTTACCTGAAAATAGGGGTCAATTTTTTTTTTGAACAATTAACGAGTAAACTGTTTTGAAAATCGAGAGCCATGAGCGCATCGTGAACGTGTATTACAAACGTCGCTATCTCATGCATATTATGCAAGTAACTGATGAATTGGATTTTTATACTATTTTTATCCTTCATACTTGTCTCATTAATCCTCCTTTGTGCTTAATTGGTTGAGTTTAGATCATTTTCTTTTTTTTTGGATCTTAGTGAGACTTAGTTAATTTTTGCAGCATTTTGGTTATTTTCCCCTGCTTCAGTGTTTAGATCATATCTTGAGATCTATACCTCATTTTATTATACTTCTTGATTTGTAGGAAAGCTAAGAGATAGAGCTACAATTTCTATGAAGAGGGCAAGGGCTAATTCTGAGATCTTAAAGCCGAAATTGGGCTCGGAACTGAACTGAAGCGTTTGGGCGCGGTTTCTGAGCAGCCTTCAATGATTGGACTATATCTTGGGCTACAGGGACTCAATTGAGCCCATTCCGGTGGCATTGGAAAGCTAACATCCAGGGATTCATTTTATGTTCAGAGTACTAAGCCAAGAAGAACTGTTATGAGGCCCAAAAACGTGTTGGAAGTCGCTGCTGAGTCTAAGAGAGCCCACTCAACTTGTTTTGGGCACAACTTTCTCTCTAAGCATCCAAATTGGGCAAATGAGCTATCCAAATTTAGCTTAGGAAAAGAGGATTATTTTAATTAAGTAATTAGTGACTTTTAATTAGAGGTATATATAGAAATTCTGATTATGCTTCAGGAGCTTTTTGCTCATTTTGTAATTTTGAGTTTTATTGAGTAAGAAAACTCTCTCTCTCTCTCTCTCTCTCTTTCTCTCTTTCTCTCTTTCTCTCTTTCTCTCTTTCTTTCTTTTGTGTTTTCCTCCATTAATGGAGGGGTGATTCTCCTCTGATCCAAGGCATCAAGAGAAGCATTCAAGCTCTTGAGGATTGGTGGATCAAGACATGGAAATTCCAATTTCGGTTTCACTCCTCTTCTCTTCTTCTTCATCTCGTAATTGAATTGGAGGTTTTCATTCATGCATGTTGATTAAGAGTCAATCAATTCATGCATAATTCGGTTGATATATGTGATTCGATTGTTCAAGAGTGTGATTCATATTTCGGTTCTGAATATGAGATTAGAGCATTGGTTTGGAAGCTAATCCAAAATCAATTCGGTTTTAGAGGTCTCTAAACCGAATTGCTTGAGTGATTAGTTGAATGCATGGAGATTTTCATGTGAATGCTAGGTTTGATTTGAGGTTTCAATTGAATCTAAAATTAATCATCGAATTGGAGTGTGCATGTATATTTGAATCCAATGATTGAGTGTTGATTGCTTTCTTCTTGTGTGTCTTGGATTAGAATTTTAATTCGGTTTAGTCTTTTTGTTTTCCGTTTGCTTTGGAATTCAGCATTGCATTTTAAGTGTTTGTTATAAAAACCCCCCTGAATTTTCTGATCAAATAGTGTGTTTATCTTTGGGAAACGATCCGAGTTGGCTACTATACTATAGTCGCTATTCGGTTTAATTTGCTCGTGTTACGACGCGCGAGTCAATAACATGAATAGAAACAATAAGAATAACCACAATCCTAGATAAATATAACATTCATTCTATAGCCATCCATAGTTGATATAATAATACTAAGAGTCATACATAGTGATGTAAGGGGTCCGATATCTACTATCAGCCCTGAAAAGAAACCTAACAAATACATTAGTAAAGAAAATACATAGGAAATCACATCCACCCATATATGCCAAAAGAAAATGATAACCCTAGCTACAACAAAAAAGGGCTATCCTCATGCTTGACTTTGCATGCAATCACCACATCACTTATCAGGCAAGAGGAAACCGTTCCCGAAACCACTGTGCCTGATACCAGCATCCTATACAGATTACACGAAAATGTAGGTGTGAGAAATACTAAATTTCTTAGTAGGATTGCGACTAGACAAACACTATGTCATCATCATCGTCCCAGCCACTTTGGGTCTAATATAAAAATGGTGGATAGATATAGGTTCAATTTTAACAATTTTTGAAAACATAAATATCGAAGCGGATTGCTTTTAAGTTTATCATCATATCCATAATGTCATACGTAGGCATAAACGCTAATACAAGAAATAAACATTCATAATGCACAAAAGGAATATATGAACATGCATGATTATGCAGCTCATCAGCTTGACCATGGTCCTACTTCGGCTTTCGTTTTTAGCACGTGCTTAACATTCTTTAACTTTTCCTTTGAAATAGACTGCTTTTGGACATGAGCACATTCCGTGACCATCGTCACGCAGTACTAACCAAATCAGACTAAGCCGATATTGGTTACCTCTAAGTTAGAGGGTCCTCCATGTCACCCTTACCTCCCTCATAGAGGTTCCTTGAGTCAATGTGGATCACCGTTTCTCACTTCCCTTATCAAAGTGATTGAAGGGTCATGTCCTATTAATTATTTTCTTATCATTATACTTTATATGCATAATACTTCTTTCACTAGATACATGCAATGATATAACTAAGTGATTGTTCAAATTAATTAAGTGATTGTTTCCTTTCCTTGAGATAGTGCACTTAGTGATTCCTAGATTCATGGTATGCTCAGTGGCCCTAATTATACTTCTGTTCCCAAGGAGTTCGAGATCCCTCTAATCCTTGAGTCATGACAATGCAAAACCACATCATGAACCCAACAACACCATGTTCACTAAACACCAAGGGTGGTTTTTAACTTAACCAAGTTACGAAGTTTTAAGCTTTTATCACTAATATAACAAGATCTTACCTTAAGTATTATAAAAGTTATCATTTATTGTAAAGTAGTCCTAAAGTTTTATTCTTTATGAAAGTAAGTGCCTTTAAATTAAGTTCTTATCTTAAAGATTAGATCTTCATGAAACAATGATACAAATTACTAGCTTTTTAACTAAAAAGTCTTGTTCTTTAGGTAAGTTGAATATTTTAATTATTATAAGACCATCAAGGTCTCAATTTATGATTTAAAGTTGTCTCTAAATTAAAAAGGTTCCTACTTTATCAACTAGAGACATAAAACATTAGCTTTAAAGTTATAAAGTCTTGATCTTTATAATAGTTAACACCTTTATGACTTAAAAATGCTATTTTGGCTTAAAGCTTGGAACTTTACTAATATATTCATCTCAAGATTCCACCTTTAAAAGACTTAGAGTGCAAACTTATAACTTTATGACTTAAAGTCACCTTCTTGATTAAAGTTTAAAACTTTATGAAAGGATTTACATCCAAGAATCAATCTTTACAACATAAAGTGACAAAATACCATTTTTATAACTCAAAAAGGCTTGATATTCCAAAAAGCTTAAACTTTTACATGTAGTCTTGTCTTCAAAACAAAACAAAATAAGGCTTTTATGAAGGCACCAAACTTGCGCCACTTTCTATGCATCAAGGAGCAAACTTTTTTAAAGCTTTAAGCTTTTAGGATATTCATAGTCTTATCAAATCATGAAAAGCATGTAAAGATGAAACTTTTCTAATCATAAACTCATCATAAGAAAAAGAGTAACTTTAAGCAAAATACCACCGAGAACATCAAGAACATTCAAGAATAAGAACATGAACATATTTTTCCAAAAGTAGAAATATCAAGAACACTTGAAGAAGAACAAGAACATATTTAACCAAAAATAGAAACATCAAGAACACTTGAAGAAGAACAAGAACATATTTAACCAAAAATAGAAACTTTCGCTCATGAAGAGCATGAAAGATTTTCTCAAGTTTTAATTTGAAGATCTTGGTCATGAGAAGAACCAAGCTTCAAGCTTTCTTTAGTAAACAAAATAAAAAGATGAAGATCATTATCTTTCTTAAAAATTGCACTACAACAAGAGAAGAAGAAGATGATGATGGTGGTTCCTTTCCTTGAAGATGGTGGCGGTTTGGCTTGATGGAAGTGGAAGCTCTTGAGATCTTGTGAAAATGGGGGTTGTAGTGTTTAGATCTTGTCTTCAAAGACCCAAAGATAAGGTCCTTGAAGGGCTCAGTAAGAGATTTTGGGAGAGATTTTGGGTGGTGGTGGTGAAGAAAAGAAGAAGAAGATGAAGAAGAAGAAGAGTGTAATATCCACCAAAATTCTTTTATCGTTTTCCATTCAATTGTTCAATTTTTATCGAATAATTGAAATTAATTAAAATTCGGTTAAATAATTATTTAGGATCAATTGATTAGCAGTTAATTGAGATTAGGTACAAGTTAATTAGGTTGGAAATATAGAAGATTTCATAAGAATTTTTACGAAACCGATTTACCGATTTAAAGAAAATCGGTAAGTTTACGGTATTTTAAACTGTCAAAACCAGACCAATGGAATTACAAGCTTTAAACCCTATTTTAAGTGGCTGATAACTCAGCCACTTATCACCAAAAAGTAGCGCAACAAAGGCCACCAAAACATGAAGAAGCTTGGCTGAATTTCAGCCATACAAGAAGCCACCAATCACAAGCCAAAGCAAGCCAATTACTACCACTCATGTAATCAGATTTTTTCCTCCCTTTATCACCCATTCAGACCCCTTTGTTTGCACCACTTTCTCCTCTCATTCAGCTCTCTTCTCCTCTTCTTTACTCACATAACTCCAACCAATCATCAAGCCTACTCAAGCTTTGCTCATCTTAGCCCTCAAAACTCAAGCAAAATTACTTATAACAAAGGTAGAGGTTTAATTCTTGCACTAATTTTGTGGCTTTGGCTGGCTGAGGTTGGATTATTCTTACAATCTTTGATGTGTTAAATGAATGATTATGATGGTATATGGCTAGCTTTTGGCTGTTTGTTTGGTTAAAATCAAATTGGAAGTGAGAAAGAATGAAAATAGGAAGGGATGGAGGGCTAGAGAACCAAAAACCCTCGGCAGTCGATACGGCGGAGTGTACGGCTCCGCCTACAACCCATTAAATTTGATGAAACCAATTTTAAATGAAACTAGATATCCAGGGCTTTCCATACATATATCATGTACGGATTTTGGATTAAAATTGAGAGAGATATGAATTTTTGAATTTCGACCTAGGTTTCTGACTCTGATTCTGGGCAGATTGGGTTCCTCAAGGTAGAACTCGCCCTATACTACTTGAAAATGAGTGAAACCAACTTTTTTACAAAGCTTCACATAGGAGAATGTCCCATCAAAATTTCAGAATTAGATAAGGTCCCGTTTGCTTCTAGTGATCCAAGAAAATTGCCCTATGTCCAAACTGGGCAGAATAGGACAGTTTAGGAAAGTTAGAATTTGGGGCTTATAACTCGAGCCCTACTAAGTCAAATGGAATGGAACTTTTTGCAAATGAAACTTTACCCTGTTAGCTTTAATATGAGTCCAATTTTGTATAATTTGAGTCAGTTTTCAATTTTTAGTTGATTTTTACTTTTAGGTGTTTGATTACTGATCCTTTAGCGAAATTTGGGATAAAATCTAAATATCTTGAGCTATAGATATCAAAATTAGATGGAATCAAAGAGGTTAACACTTTAACATACGCAAATTTGAGGTCCAATGAGTTAAAGAGAAATAATGGCTTGAATTATAAAAACCGGGTTGGTTGACTATGCTGAGGCAGAAACTCTGCCTTGATGAGATTAATGTTATTATGAGTTCCATATTGAAATATGTGTGTAATGTTGTGACCATATTCATAAACTGATGCTCTGATGCACTAGTACTACTCATGGGAAAGCGGACACATTCCGTTATGCTGCCGAAATCTCGGTAGAATCCATGTATAAGTTATGAATTACATGTTAATGCATGTGTAATTTCAAGAAAGCTATGAAAGTTATGATAAGAATTATGTTGCTATGAAAGTTCCATGCTACTTGGGTCAGCCCCGGATAACAAGTTAAGGGCAATAGATCGGTGGGAAGGTTGAGGAAAGTAAACTCGGCATTCCTGTATAAGAATGAGCTCGGTCCTAAAAAGCAGACTATTACCCAGGAGTCTAAATGGCCAGAACTCCCAGGGGACCAAGAGATGGAAAATAAGGAAAAGTAATGGGGAAGCTTATGAAGAAAAGTTCATGATTAAGTCTGCATGATTAAATAACTACATGATTTCATGAAATAAATTGTGTCAGGATGGATGCAGTGCCTATGATGTTTATTAACTGCCGTTATTCCTTCATTCTGTTTATTATTCTGTGAATTATTATTAGCAATTCTACTCTGTTTCTTGTGCCACCTAAAGTAAAACTGGACCTTGCCTCGGACCAGACGTTTTCTTAAATTCATTAAAACGGATAGTCTAGTTTGAACACATATTTTTATAATTAAATAAAACCCGAGGCAACTGAGAATGTATGTGATGTCAGATAACCTCTATGCCCAAACCCTACTGAGAATTTCTTTAAATTCTCACCTCGTTCTGTATTTCCCGCATCATTCTCAGACGTTGGCGATGGACTCCACGGCCACCCTCTTCATTGAGATCCCAGATTTGCAGCTTCACCATGACCCAGAATTGGATTCTTTGTATACAACCGGTTCTTGTAACCTCCGCATTTACCTATTTAGCAATAGGAACTTTGCTTTCCCTGTACATCATCCTTTTTTCGACCCTGCGACTCCTTACATTGCGGTCCCGCTGCACATGGCGCACCCACCTCCAGCTCCTCCTGCACCTGCAGCTCCTGCCGATCCTGCACCCGAGTCACCTCCACAGGCGGTTCCAGATATACCACTTAGCTCAGAGAGTGACCCTTCCGAGGCCACTGGCTCATCACCCTCTTCCTCTTCGGGACCCAGTGCAGAGTACTCTCTAGCCGAGCCTGGCATGGCCAACGACTATCTAACAGAGTAGGTCAGCCAGCAGGAGATGTTGTACAGCATGACCTTCTTTTGACAGCACATAGCTCTAGGTCATAAACTTGACAGTAAGATTAGCAGTAGGTTATGAAATGTCCTCTGAGGACCTATAGGACCTTTCTGACTGATATGGGCCTTATGTCTTTTTGGTACGCCGGCCCACCTTTGTATTTCACTTTGAAACTCTGTACATAAACTGAAGCAATGACTTCTGACATGTAAATATATATGTATGTATACAGTTGATGTTTTTATACTATTTCTTATCTGTTGTGGTATTATGTTAAGTTTCGTAACACTCACAGTATAGCAGCGTGTCGTTTCATTTCAAAAAAAAAAAAAAAAAAGAAAATAAGCAGAATATTAACACAGTAACACAGTCTACTTAATTGCATGCTATGACTTAAGCATATCAAAATAGTAGGGTGTTACATTTTGGTATCAGAGCAGTTCGTCCTAGCTAATGCCTGAGGATGCGCATATTCTGTACTTTTAGCTGATAATATGCACCAGTTCTTGCTTGTATGGTTGAAATATAGTTGTGCATGTGTATGAAGTGCCTGACCGTGTGAGTTGTTATTTACTAGCACATTAGACTTAGTATTGAGCCTGATCAACTCAATAACTTTTGTTTTGTATGCTCAGAACTTAATGGCTTCTGGAAGGTGAGGCAGACCACGTGCAGAACCTCCTCTAGAGGACCCGACTGATTTTATGGCCACAATGCGAGAAATGGCCCATGCTATGCAGGAGCAAGCTGCAGTGGCTCATCTGATGATGGATCAACTAGGCAGACAACCTGTGACAAGCTATGGAGGGAACCCTCACGGCCCAAGGATTGACCTGGACTATCTCAAGTTTGCTGAGTTTAGAAAGGCAAATCCGCCAAGTTTCCGAGGGGTGTATGATCCTGATAAGGCTGACGAATGGATCAAAGCCATGGAGAAGATTTTCTCTGTTTTGGATTGTTCGGATCATCAAAAGGTGACCTTCGCCACTTACATGCTTGAAGTAGACGCCGAGTTTTGGTGGAACAGCATGCGAAGATTATTCGAAGAATCTCAGGCGGTAGTCACCTGGGTGATGTTTAAGGATGTATTTTACCAGAAGTACTTTCCAGCTTCCATTCAAAATGCCAAGGAACTTGAGTTTATGCAGCTTCGTTAGAGAAACCGGACGATATCTGAATACATTGCCAAGCTCGAAGAGCTGTCTAAATTTTTCATGATTTACCAAATGAACCTAGATGAAGCTTGGAAGTGCATCAAATTTGAAGGAGGGTTATGAGAAGACATTCTTACAGCAATAGGGCCAATGGAGATCAGAGATTTCCCCACGCTGGTGAATAAATGCCGACTTGTGGAAGATTGAAACTTGAAATTAGCTGCAGCTAGGGCATCTGGTGGAAATTTCAAGAGGGCGTTGGCCCCACAGGGCCCAAGATTCAAGCCCAACGTGCAACAACAGCGGAGATTTCCGCCGGCAGGCAACAAGGGCAAGCAGCCACAAAGGCCTTTTCGAAATCCAACTTGCACAAAATGCGATAAGAATCATGGCAATCGCCCGTGTTTGGCAGGCCAGAATGTTTGCTATGGATGTGGCAAGCCAGGTCATAAAATTTATGAATGTCCAACCAAGAATTCATCGCAGCCTCCTTGACCCCAACGTCAAGGATGGGTCTTTACAATGAGCGTAGAAGAAGTTGACAAGTTGGAAGGACTAATCCAAGGCACCTGTGACGTGGACGGTGAGACTCTAACTGTACTCTATGATTTGAGTGCTTCACATTCGTTTATTTCTCATAGCTGTATAGTTGCTTTGCAATTGCCAATTTCTGAATTACCTTGTGATCTATTGGTTTCTACTCCTACCAATGGGCCTGTTAGAACTAGTTAAATATGCATCAATGTTTCTCTTCAAATTGAGGGTAGGACCTTTGCCGCTAATTTGATTTGCCTCCCTCTGTTTGGTCTTGACATAATTCTGGGCATGGATTGGCTTTCTACCAATCGAGTCGTACTCAATTGCTCTGATAAGACAGTGGTAGTCCCCTCTGTCTCACTTTCTGAATCCCAAACTACAACACTCTTTTATCTGAACTCTTTTGGGTCAAAGAATCAAGGATATATTCTCTTGTCAGCTAATGTGATAGAAGCTGCACAGGAACTAGAAAAGATCCCAGTTGTTAAGGAATAACCGGATGTTTTCCCAGAAAATATTCCTAAATTTCCTCCAGAAAGAGAGATTGAGTTTACCATCAAGTTGGTTCCAGGTGCGGGGCCAATTTCTATAGCTCCATATTGAATGTCACCTATGGAGCTGATGGAACTAAAAAGGCAGATCGAAGAGCTTTTAGAAAAAGGATTCATACAGCCAAGCGCGTCACCATGGGGAGCTCCGGTCTCGTTGGTCAAAAAGAAAGATGGAAGCATGTGCTTATGCATAGATTATAGGCAACTGAACAAAGTGACCATTAAGAATACATATCCTCTGCCAAGGATTGACGATCTCATGGACTAACTACAAGGTGCAATGGTATTCTCCAAGATTGACTTGCATTCTGGATACCACCAAATTCGAGATTGGGAACAAGATATCCCTAAGACAGCTTTTTGAACTCGTTACGAACACTATGAGTATACCGTGATGTCGTTCGGATTGACGAACGCACCAGCAGTATTCATGGATTACATGAATCGAATATTCTGTCCATATCTGGACAAGTTTGTAGTGGTCTTCATCGACGATATACTTGTCTACTCGGAGACGGAGCAAGAGCATGTGGAACACTTGCGGTTAGTTCTGCAAATTTTAAGAGAAAAGAAACTCTATGCTAAATTATACAAATGCGAATTTTGGATGAAGGAGGTAAAATTTCTCGGCCACATAGTGTCATCTGAAGGAATCTCTGTAGACCCCAGCAAAGTAGAAGTAGTTCTAAACTGGGAAAGACCGACCACAGTCTTTGAAGTTAGGAGTTCTCTGGGCTTAGCTGGATATTACAGGCGATTCGTTAAGGATTTTTCTCGAACAGCCTTGCCCTTAACCAAGCGAACCAGAAAGAATGTTCCATTTGAGTGGACGCTGGAGTGCGAATAGAGTTTTCAGGATTTGAAGAGGAGGTTAACTACGACACCAGTGCTAGCCTTGCCAGATCCTCATGGACCATTTGAGGTCTATTGTGATGCTTCCAAACAAGGGCTAGGGTGCGTGTTGATGCAAACCGGAAAGGTGGTCGCATATGCCTCTAGGCAATTAAAGCCACACGAAAGGAACTATCCTACTCACAACCTCGAATTAGCAGCAATAGTATTTGCGTTGAAGATTTGGAGACATCACCTGTACGGAGTGAGGTTCGAGGTCTTTTCTGATCATAAGAGTTTGAAGTACCTTTTTTATCAGAAGGAATTAAACATGAGGCAATGGAGATGGATGGAACTCCTTAAAGACTACAAATTCGAATTGAAATACCACCCAAGTAAGGCAAATATCATGGCGGATGCGTTGAGCAGGAAATCATTGACCATAGCCTGAATGATGATTAAAGAGCTAGAGCTTATTGAAAGCTTCCGAAATCTTAATTTGGGACTCCTTGCAACTCCCAAGACCCTTCAGTTACACCAAATTAAGATAACCAGTAGCTTTAAGGACCAGATTCGACAAGCACAGCAGCAGGATGCTAATTTTCAGCATACGATTAATCTCGTGCAATTAGGGATGCTAACGGGATTTGCCCAAGATAAAGAGGGCATCTGGCGGTGTCACGATAGAGTATGTGTTTCCGAAAGGAATGATCTCCGAACAAGAATCTTAGAAGAAGCGCATAGAGGTGAATTCGCTGTACATCCTGGCATAACTAAGATGTATCAAGACCTCAAGAAAATGTTTTGGTGGCTGGGCATGAAGTCAGATGTAGCAAACTTCGTGGGCAGATGCTTGACTTGTCAGAAGGTGAAAGCGGAACATCAGAAACCTTCTGGGATGTTACAACCCTTGGAAATCCCTGAGTGGAAGTGGGAGACTATCTCCATGGATTTTATAATGGGGTTGCCAAGGACCTCAACGGGATATGATGATATATGGGTCGTTGTGGATAGATTAACCAAATCTGCTCATTTCCTACCCATCCGAGCAAATTACCCATTGGGGAAATTGGCGCAGTTGTATATCCAAGAAATTATCAGGCTACATGGTACCCCTTCAACTATTATCTCGGATCGAGACCCAAGGTTTACCTCACGGTTCTGGGGAGCTTTACAGAAGGCGTTCGGTGCAAAATTGTGTCTAAGCACTACTTATCACCCACAAACAGATGGCCAAACCGAAAGGACGATTCAAAACTTGGAAGATATGCTACGAGCCTATATACTGGAACAACGTGGAAATTGGGATCGATACTTATCGTTGGCCGAATTTGCATACAACAACAGCTATCACGCTAGCATCGGCATGGCTCCTTATGAAGCATTGTATGGACGAAAGTGCCAATCTCCCTTGTGCTAGTATGAGATAGGAGAATCAACTCTACTGGGGCCTAATTTAGTCGAGCAGACCACCGAGCAGATCAAGAAAATACAGAGCAAGATGCTTGCCGCTAGAGCTGCCAGAAGAGTTACGCCGATACCAGGAGGAAACCTCTGGAATTTCAGGAAGAAGACCACGTGTTTCTGAAGGTTACTCCTACAATAGAGATAGGTAGGGCAGTTAAAGTCAAGAAGCTAAATCCTCGCTTTATTGGTCTCTTTCAAATCTTGAAGTGAATCGGATCAGTCACATACCGAGTCGCTTTGCCTCAACATCTATCAAACCTCCATGATGGTTTTCATGTCTCCCAACTCAGAAAGTATCAACCTGACCCTACACACTTCCTGGAACCCGAATCAATACAGTTAAAGGAGGACCTTACTTTCCACTTACAACCCGCACGGATTGTAGACAGAAGTACCAGACAACTTTGAAACAAGACCGTTTAGCTAGTAAAGGTAGCTTGGGGAAAAGGAGATGCTGAAGACTACACCTGGGAGCTGGAATCAGATATGAGGAAAGAGTATCCTAAACTATTTTAGGTACTAAATTTTGAGGACAAAATTTATTTTTAAGGAGGGTGGTAATGTAACATACACCGAAATTTTTTTATCGTTTTCCGTTCAATTGTTCGATTTTTATCGAATAATTGAAATTAATTAAAATTCGGTTAAATAATTATCTAGGATCAATTGATTAGCAATTAATTGAGATTAGGTATGAGTTAATTAGGTTAGAAATATAGAAGATTTCATAAGAATTTTTACGAAACCGATTTACCGATTTAAAGGAAATTGGTAAGTTTACGGTATTTTAAACTATCGGAACCGGACCAATGAAATTACAAGCTTTAAACCCTATTTTGAGTGGCTAATAACTTAGCCACTTATCACCTAAAAGTGGCGCAACAAAGGCCACTAAAACATGAAGAAGCTTGGCTGAATTTCAGCCATACAAGAAGCCACCAATCACAAGCCAAAGCAAGCCAATTACTACCACTCATGTAATCAGATTTTTTCCTCCCTTTATCACCCATTCAGACCCCTTTGTTTGCGCCACTTTCTCCTCTCATTCAGCTCTCTTCTCCTCTTCTTTACTCACATAACTCCAACCAACCATCAAGCCTACTCAAGCTTTGCTCATCCAAGCCCTCAAAACTCAAGCAAAATCACTTATAACAAAGGTAGAGGTTTAATTCTTGCACTAATTCTGTGGCTTTGGCTGGCTGAGGTTGGATTGTTCTTACAATCTTTGATGTTTTAAATGAATGATTATGATGATATATGGCTGGATTTTGGCTGTTTGTTTGGTTAAAACCGAATTGGAAGTGAGAATGAAAATAGGAAGGAATGGAGGGTTGGAGAACCAAAAACCCTCGGCAGTTCGTACGGCGGAGTGTATGGCTCTGTCTATAGCTGATTAAATTTGATGAAACCAATTTTAAATGAAACTAGACATCTAGGGCTTTCCATGCATATATCATATAAGGCTTTTGGATTAGTATTGAGAGAGATATGAATTTTTGAATTTCGACCTAGGTTTCTGACTCTGATTCTTGGCAGATTGGGTTCCTCATAGTAGAACTCGCCCTATACTGCTTGAAAATGAGTGAAACTAACTTTCTTAGAAATATTACACATAGGAGAATGTCCCATAAAAATTTCAGAATTAGATAAGGTCCTGTTTGCTTCCAATGATCCAAGAAAGTTGCCCTATGTCCAAACCAAGCCAAAATAGGCCAGTTTAGGAAGGTTAGAATTCGGGGCTTATAACTAGAGCCCTACTAAGTCAAATGGAATGGTACTTTGTGCAAATGAAGCTTTGCCCTGTTAGCTTTAATATGAGTCTAATTTTGTATAATTTGAGTCAGTTTTCGATTTTTAGTTGATTTTTACTTTTAGGTGTCTAATTTTGGCCAGTCACTAGGCAGGCTGGGATAAAATCTAAATATCTTGAGCTATAGATATCAAAATTAGATGGGACCAAAGTGGTTAGAAAATAGACACATAAAACTTTAACATATCCAAATTTGAGATCCAAATGAGTTAAATAGAAATAATGACTTGAATTATAAAAGCCGGGTTGGTTGACTATGCTGAGGCAGAAACTCTGCCTTGATTAGATTAATGTTATTATGAGTTCCATATTGAAATATGTGTGTAATGTTGTGATCTTATTGATAAATTGATGCTCTGATGCACTGACACTATTCATGGGGAAGTGGACACATTCCGTTATGCTGCTGAAATCTCAGTAGAATCCATGTATAAGTTATGAATTACATGTTAATGCATGTGTAATTTCAAGAAAGCTATGAAAGTTATGATAAGAATTATGTTGCTATAAAAGTTCCATGCTACTTGGGCCAGCCCCGGATAAGAAGTTAAAGGGAATAGATCGATGGGAAGGTCGGGGAAAGTAAACCCGGCATTCCTATATAGGAACGAGCTCAATCCTGAAAAGCAAACTATTACCTAGGAGTCTAAATGGCCAAGAACTCCCAGGGGACCAAGAGATAGAAAATGAGGAAAAGTAATGGGGAAGCTTATGAAGAAAAGTTCATGATTAAGTCTGCACGATTACATAACTGCATGATTTCATGAAATAAACTGTGTCAGGATGGATGTAGTGCCTATGATGTTTATTAACTGCCGTTATTCATTCATTCTGTTTATTATTCTGTGAATTATTATTAGCAACTCTACTCTATTTCTTATGCCACCTAAAGTAAAACTGGACCTTGTCTCGGACCAGACGTTTTCTTAAACTCATTAAAACGGATAGTCTAGTTTGAACACATGTTTTTATAATTAAATAAAACCCGAGGCAACTGAGAATGTATGTGATGTCAGATAATCTCTATGCCCAAACCCTACTAAGAATTTCTTTAAATTCTCACCTCGTTCTGTATTTCCTGCATCATTCTCAGACGTTGGCGATGGACTCCACGGCCACCCTCTTCATTGAGATCCCAGATTTGCAACTTCACCATGACCCAGAATTGGATTCTTTGTATATAGCCGGTTCTTGTAACTTCTGCATTTACCTATTTAGCAATAGGAACTTTGCTATCCCTCTACATCATCCTATTTTCGACCCTGCGACTCCTTACATTGCGGTCCCACTGCACATGGCGCACCCACCTCCAGCTCCTCCTGCACCTGCAGCTCCTGCCGACCTTGCACCCGAGTCACCTCCGCAAGCGATTCCAGACATACCACTTAGCTCAGAGAGTGACCCTTCCGAGGCCACTGGCTCATCACCCTCTTCCTCTTCGAGACCTAGTGCAAAGTACTCTCCAGCCGGGCCTGGCATGGCCAACGGCTATCTGATAGAGTAGGTCAGCCACCAGGAGATGTTGTACAGCATGACCCTCTTTTGACAGCACGTAGCTTTGGGTCATAAACTTGACAGTAGGATTAGCAGTAGGTTATGAAATGTCCTTTGAGGACCTATAGGACCTTTCTGACTGATATGGGCCTTATGTCTTTTTGGTACGCCAGTCCACCTTTGTATTTCACTTTGAAACTCTGCATATAAACTGAAGCAATGACTTCTGACATGTAAATATATATGTATGTATACAGTTGATGTTTTTATACTATTTCTTATCTGTTGTGGTATTATGTTAAGTTTCGTAACACTCACAGTATAGCAGCATGCCGTTTCATTTCAGAAAAGAAAAAAGAAAATAAGCAGAATATTAACACAGTAACACAGTCTACTTAATTGCATGCTATGACTTAAGCATAACATCAAATTAGTAGGGTGTTACAAAGAGAGTTTTAGAAAGAAGTGATAGGATTTGGTTTGAAGAAAGAAAATGAGATGAGTGGAAATGAAAATGTGAGTGTGTGTGTGTGTGGTGTCCGCTATCCAAGGGGAAAGAGGGAGAGATTTTCTTAATTTTATGTTAATTAAGGTTTAAGGGGACAAATTGGATGATGGAGGAACAAATCAAGTACTAACTCTTACATAAAGTACTCTTGTCTAATGCTTTATGCTTTAGTAACATCGTTTTTTACTTTATTGTTTAGTTGACCAAATTTGAATTTAATCATGTGATTAAGTGCTCTTACAACTTAATTAAGATGATTAAGCAAGGATTAGGAATTAACACACAAGAACATGATTAACAAAAATTAATCTCATGATTAAGCTTAATTGACCTTAATTAAACTCGATTAAGCTAATTAAGGGTGATTAGTGCTTAATTAAGTTATAAAGGCTCTGACTTACTTAATTAGAGATTATCTAATCTCAATTAAGTATTCTCTTGACTTTTCTCATCCGAGTTAACTCATAAACTCTTCGTTAACCCCTTAATTAAGCCTTAATCTAATAATTTCTCATTAAGTACCTAATTACTCAGGGTTACTGAGGTAATTTAGTACGATAAGAAATTGAGGATGTTACATAGTTGTTTTCTGCTTAAAAACGGTTTTAAAAGAGGAAAAGTTGATACTACTTTGTTTATCATCCATGAGAAAAGTGATTTTCTTATTGTTTAGATTTGCGTAAATGATATAATTTTTGGTGCTATTAATCAAAATCTATGCAAGAGTTTTTCTGAGCTTATGCAAGGAGAATTTGGGATGAGTATGATGGGAGAACTCAAATACTTTCGAGGATTACACATAAAGCAATAGAAAGATGGGATCCTGATTCATCAAGAAAAATATACCAAGGATTTGCTTAAGAGGTTTGACATGGACCAAGCCAAAAGCATCTATACTCCTCTGCACTCTTCTCAAGTTCTAGATGTAACACCCTAATAAGCCCATACTACGCTTAAGTCGTATTACGGCATTTTATTAGTTGTTACTTATGCTTGTGGAAAACTAAACTTTTTTTATAAAATAATTTACGCAAAAAATACCGTAAAATTTTTCTTGAAACACGTTGTCGCTTTGCAAAGTTTTGGAAAGTAAAGCCTTGAGCGAGAAGATAGATATAAACGAGCGTGTCGCATAAATTTAAGTCATAAAATAAGGGGACAGTGGATAAATAGAAATATAATGCATTCACCTTACTTAAACAACCATATATAAAGTTTCATAATTTTCAACAATACATAAAAGGAAACTCATGGTCATGCCATGGCCCCAAAGTATCAAGCATAAGCTAATATGACAAAGTTCGCCACAGAATGAAATACATAAGATGAGGAGCAATAATAAAATAAGCCCAAGTAGACACATTCTGGTTCCTTTACCCCTACCATGCTCCTTAATTAGATGAAATTAGGTCCTCGAGTGCCTGGTTCCCTTCGCTCCTCGACCTCGAGGAACGTGAGGAGTACGGATGATACGAGGGTGCCTATTGATCACCTCGATGCAGTGAACACGACGACTCGGCCGGGCATGGTCTGGAGCACAGCTAGCTACCAAAGAATATTTCTCAAAGGGATCCTCCTCAGATGTGAAGGGGTGGTACTCAAGGAGTGGTGATGGAGTGACTGCGGCACTAGGAGTGGCAGTGGAACTCACGTCGATCACAGGAATCATAGGCTGCGGCATGGGCTCGGCTGTGGGCAGGTCTGGAGACATCCGCTCCATCTCAACGTCCGACAAGGGCTGGGATGGAAAATCCCAAGGACCCAGCGGCTGTCTGAGGTATGCTGAAGAAATGTCTATTGGGGCTGGCGAAACATCGGGCTCCTCTCCTTCATGCATACAACCCAGGTAAAAGTAGGTGCGGATTACCATGGTGGTCATAGCCATGATAGCCTGGGCATTAGCATTGTAGATCCACTCATGGTAGGGAGGGTCCATCCTCCACTCCACCGAGTGCGCCATAGGTATTTGGTGACAAACAAAAAATAACTAGAGTGAGAAATAAGATTTCTCAGTAGGACTCTAACCCGGCACAAAAGTTTCATTGTCATTGTCCCAGCCACTTCGGTTTTATAAATGAAAATAGTGAGCATTCATAAGGTTCAATTCTTAAATTTTCGAAAACATAAGTATCCAAAGCGGATTCAATTTTAAGTACGTATTCTCATTATAATAACAACATCATCGTATACATAGGAGCTTATATGACAATTTGTATCATGCATGATCATCTTGAGGTTTCATCCTTTACTTGGATCCGACCGAAGTCCCTTTCCTTTCTTAACTTAACCCTTATCTTAGTTCTTTTTCTTTTTACCCACTAAACATAAGTGGTAATGAGCTCATACCGTGGCCATCGTCACCATAAATTTTCGGTACTTACACTAGTTGGGTCATGTCATGCCTCATGTAAGCCATATCCTCTATACTCACACTAGCTGGGTTGATGCCATGTCTCATGTGAGTTGTGGGTGAAGGGAACTTCTTATTATGGGTCACCTTCCCTTTTCAAGGATCACACCCTTAGTTCAATCTCTTCTTATTAAGGCTTATGATGCAAAATTATTCTAAGTCCACAATTTTTATGGAATTTCCATAGCATAATGGCTAGGCTGAAGCTTCCCAAAATTTTTGCCAAACAGAGAATCCAATCACAAGACATCATCATATGTATTAATCAACATTGTATGCAACATAATCGTCGTCATCATAATCATATCATCATCATATTATCATATTGCACATAGAGATAGATATATCACATTAAAGTGTTATGAGCTTAGCTTAGTAACTTAGGTGCAAGCTTTTTAATTTAATTGGCATCTCGTTTGGTTCTTTCATTAATTATAAGGCAAGTACCGCCTATCACTTCTTTTAAACCTTCGTAAGTTGAATTATGAAGTTTCCATTATCTTAAATTAAGAGTCTTAGTGTGCTTAAGTGAGATTGTCATTAGTGCTAGAAAAATTTTCCTTAACCAGTTTTTACTTTTACTGCAGGGCAGTAATTTTTAAAATTTACCATAAATTCATCTTTTATCATTTTAACTTGATTTTTGGTAGAGTTGTACTTTTCTGAGTCTATTTTTAAATGAAATAAGTCCTAGTAAAAAAATCCTTCTATAACCTGAGTCATACACTTTTTGCTTTGACTGCTCAGACTTGAAAGTTCATCTCGGGTCAGTGGCTTGTCAACTCCACTGGGAGTTCCTCACATGGAATTTGACAAAACTGTTTTATGGAGTGTTTCCCTATGTCTTAGCTTTTAGAAAAACTTGGTCCCACTTAAAAATGTTTTGTATAACTCGAGTTATGCATGTTTTAGTATCGAATGCCCAGACATAAACACATTTGGAGACAGCCCACTTCAAAAATTCATATCTCAAAGCCAAAGTTCACGTATTTTATATGTATGAAAAGCTCTCTGAGTCTACTTTTACAGAAAATTAGTTTCATCACATTTTGAGTTTTGTAGAGCGAGTTATACAATATGCATTACAGACTGCCAAAATTCCAGCTTAACTAGTTTTTGTGTTTTGCAATCCAAACTTGTGAAGATGTTGCTATCCCACTTCAAATCACCATTTTTATGTTTTATCTCATCATCATATTCAAGATTCTAATCACTGAATCAGTATTTTAGAACAAAAATAAAGTAAGATACATAAAAACCATCATACCACATAATTTCATTTTAAGACAACATTTTCAACAAGGCAAGAAAAGCTCATAGAACAAGATGTGGTCATGAGACCTTAAAACAAGTCCTAAAACCACCTAGCTAAAAGGAGCTTAGGGTTTCTAGTACTTGAAAAATACATGAAAAATAAGGGTTAGAGTCATTACCAAAGAGAGCTTCTTGAAGAATTTGGAGTGTAAAGAAGATTGGAGAGAGCCTCCCTCCTTGGAAGCTTGGAAATGGAGCTTATGTGTGGGTTGTCTTGTTTTTCCAAAGACCAAAAATGGTGGTCCTTGAAGGGGTTATAAGGGTGGTGATGGAAATGAGGTAGGAGGTAGTAAGGAGATTGAAAGAAGAACAAAAAGGATTGGATGAACAAGAGAGTAGGGATGAGACTTGGAGAAAGAAGAGAGCTTTGTGTCTCGAGAGAGGAAATGAAAAATGAAATGAGGGGGAAGAGAGAGGGGGTTGATGGTGCAAAAAAGGAGGGGGAAAGTGATGTGATTTTGCTTCTTACAACAAGCAAGAGAGTGGGGGAAAACCTTGGGGTAAAAGAGGGAGTTGTATTTCCTTTGAGTCTTGGCACTTAGATTTAGTGTTTTTCAAGTGGTTAAAGGAATCACCACTCTTGGGATTGGCTTGGGTGAATATGATCACTCCAAGTGGCATAATCTTCATAGAGGGGAGTACATCTCTTGTCTTGACTCAAGGAATACTACTAACATAGATTCTTGATCTAATGGTGCATGACGAGAAGGCAAATGGATGGTTGGATATGGCTCTTACCTTGACCAAACTTTCAAACAATAATTAAAGGGAAGTTTCTAAATTTTCACAATTGTTACAATTATCTAAATGCTAATTAATTCAATTGGTTTAATTACACCTTAACACATTTTCATTGAAAAGAATTTTCCTCATTAATTATGTATAGAAGGTGTGAGGGTTAATTTGTCAAGTGTGATTAAGATGTAATGCTTGTCATGCACTTAGTTAATAAGGTTAGGTCACCTTGATTATATGTTCTAAATCATGAATTAACAAGAATTAGGCAATTAGGCTTTCAATTATGACCTTTAATACATTATGCTCCACTTGTTGAATTTTCTAATTAATAATTGATTTTCAATTATCTTGTTGACTTGCCTTTAATTTACTAAGCTCTTGCTCTCGAGATTAGTCGATTAGTGCTTAATTGATTGCTAACCCCTCTAATTAACCAAAGACACCGAGCTAATTAGCTTAGATAAAAATGGGGATGTTACAATTGAAGTTGATGAAGATGGAGAAAAGTTTCTAATAAACTATATAGAGGTATGATTCGATCTTTACTTTATCTTATAGCTAGTAGACCTAAATTGCAATTAAGTGTGGAAATTTGTGCTAGATTTCAATCTAACCCAAAGCAATCACACTTAAATGTTGTCAAGAGAATGTTGAGATATTTAGTAGGTACTACTAATCTTAGTCTCTAGTACAAGAAAGGTATTGCTTGTGCGTTACAAGTTATTGTGATGCTAACTTTGCTGGAGACAGAGTTGAAAGAAAAAGCACAAGTGACTGCTACTATTTTCTTGGAAAATGCTTTGTAACATGGCCAAGTAAAAAGTAAAACACAATTGCTTTCTCCACTACTGAAGCTAAATACATATATACAGCAAACTGTTGTGCTTAGATTCTGTGGATTAAGCATTAATTGGAGGATTTCAACTTGAAGTATACCAAGATCTCCATCTAGTGTGATAATACAAGTGCAATTAACCTTGCTAAAAATCCTATTTAGCATTCTAGATCTGAGCAGACAGACATTAAGCATTATATCATAAGAGATCATGTTCATAAAGAAGATATTGAGCTAATTTTTGTAAATATTGAAGATCAAATTGCTGATATTTTTTACAAAATGATTAGCTAAAGATCATTTCTATTATATAAAGAACCTTCTAAATATGGTCACTTTCTAAACATGGATTGTAGCCCCTTCTCGACAAATGCTTAAAGCTGAAATTGCTCCATCCAAATGAAATTCCTTTCTGAAGAAGGATTCTCAAGGAATGATATTCAGAACTTATTTAGAACGATCAACTCAGAGTAATTGAGAAAGAACATATCAAACTGATTTGTTGAATATGTTCAAAAAGATTGCAATTCAGAAATGGTTCAAAAAGTTCAAATCTAAAAGGTATGAAGATTTGTTGAGAAAGATGGGTTTAGAATGATTAGTTCCGAAAATGGGCTCAGATCATGAGTTTAGAAAAGAAGCTTCTCATCAGAAAGATGACTCTAGCCACTAATCAAAAACTTAAAAATGAAGAGTTGTAACCGTGTTGGAATGTGGGACGCTTTTGTAACTTCCCACTATGCCACATCGCTATCTCAAAATGAAGCGAGAAAATCAAAAGCCTCATACACTCTTAAACATTGCCATTTTAGTCTTGAAATCGATCATATTTCTTTACCTCTTGGTCATTTTCTTTAACCACGAAATCATTTTACATGCTCTGAAACCTTTTTTCCCTAAAGTACAGAAAACCTAAACATTGTTTATCTTCATCTTGAAGCCTCAAACTTTCAAACCTGCCATTCTCTATTCTCACTTCTTACCCAAACACATTTCCTTTCTCCCTTCAAGGTTCAACATTTGTACTTCATTATGACTAGGAAGGGTGACCAAAGTGTTCTATACATTTTTTAAGATGATGAAATGCAAGCCAACTTCCAAAGGAATTTCTTTAGGAAACCCATAACTAGGGGAAGGAGTTTTTATTTGGGAAACTTCACCTCACCTCCTGAAGTCTTTAATGTCTTCGAGTTCCAAGGGTGGAATGATTTCTTGAGGATATCAGAGGATATCTATACAAGGTTAGTTCTTGCATTCTATAACACCCTTATTCCTATTGATGAAGACAACATGTCTATTTGAAGCATAATTGGAAGCTTCGAACTACAAGTTCTACTATCAGATATTGCTTAGATCACCAACAAGCAAAATGAGGGCATTGTGTACAGAAATGGTGAGAGATGGTGGAAAGAACTTAAGGCAATAGAAGAGGAAGTCGTTGAAGTCCTCACCGGCAAGAGAAGTATGCATGTAAGAGACATTCATACTTCTCACTTACTCATTTTTGTTAAGGCTATATACTCAGTGGTCCAACACATTGTGCTACCTTAGAGTGGTAACACAGATATCATGATTAAGGTGGAGCAAATGGTCATGTTTTGCCTCATGACCAAGAGAAAGATCAACTTCATAAGGTTGATTCTAGACTTCATTCTTGTTGTTGTCAATGCAAAGAGAATAAAGCATGCCACTCTTCTCTATGGTATGTTCCTCACAAGAGTCTTCATCCGAGCCCAATTACCTATACATAGGCACAAGGTAGAGACTAAAAGACTAACAACAACCATGAAGACCTTCTCAGCCCTGGGATTGAAGCCTTAAGCTCCTGAGAAAGAGAAAAAAAAAAGGAAAAGGAGAAGGAGAAAGAAAAAGAAAAGAAAGATTCTTCAAAAAAGAAAATCAAAGAAAAAGAAAAGAAAGATTCTTCAAAAAAGAAAATCAATGCTAAAGAGCACAAATACAAGCCTTCTGAAGAAAGCAAGAAGAAGAAGAAGAAATTGAAGAGAAGCCTCTCTCCTATTTCCGAAGAGAGAAGAACAAGTAAGAGAAGGCTACTAAAAGTTGCTGAGGATTTCTCTTCTGAAGATGAAGCATCTACCATTGTTGCAAAACCCATGAATGCTGCTGCTCTTGCTACTCAACCTACAACTAGAAGCTCCAGACCAATTCAGAGGGGGATTGCTCTAAAGGAACTTGTGCCTCAAAAACAATTTGAACAACAAGCTGAAGAAGGGACTTCAGATGAAGAAAAGATCTCAGATTACAAGCACAAGGACAAGAAAAAGCTAAAAAAGGTGCTTGCTAAACCCTCTAGAGATTCCACTCCCTCTCCTCTGAGAAGAGCTAGAAGAGAAGCTGGAGAGAATAAGCTCAAATAGGAAGCATGGTTGTAATAGTAGAAAATTTTGGCTTTTGGTGTTGGTGCCTTAGAACCAAGAAGCACTTCTATATCTCAAGAGGTAAATCAACAATATGTGGTGACTGAAGAGGTCAATCCTCCTTCTAAAATAAAAAAGGTTATTGTACACTCTATGCATCAAGAAGAAATCAAAAAATAGCCTTCTGCTCAACCAACAAGCTTACCATTGGTGCCTTTGAATTAAGAAGGCACCATGGTTAAAAAAGCTAAAATTGCACCAGAAAGAACTAAGCCTAAAATGACAAATGCCCTGATGATAGAACCTGAAGATGTACTTGCTATTTTCTGTACCTAAAACTACACCTCCAGCCACTCTAATGCCCATATCAATATCTGTCACAGCCTCCCAAGATTTTCCAGCCACCCCAACTGCAACTAAAACTTTGTTGCAGGTGACTCTGGACCACAATATGACAAAAAAACAACTCCAAACTCATTCTGCATTTGCCAAATCATCAAAAAGTAAAAGCCCCACATTGACAAGCTACCTTTTGGGGCACCATCCAATGCAGATACATTTCCTGATGTTGCTGGTCAGATAGATCTGCTTCTAGCCAACTAACACACGCTCATGGCCAATCAGTGCAATCTAGAAAGAAGAATGGACAAAATGGAACAACTAATGCTGCAAATACTGAAGGCACTTCAGAAAAGAAAAGGCAATTAGTGATGGTCCTTCTATGATCCCTAATCATTGTTTTTGATGATGTCAAAGGGGGAGAAGAATTGAGAAAAGCTTAAGTTGAGGGAGAGCATATCTAGGGGGAACTAGAAGTCATATATTGTTACTGCTGTATTCATTTTCACATCATTCATTTAGGAACTTTATGAATTTTTATCATCATTTCTTATTTTCTAGAATTACTTTAAATTTCTAGAGTTATAGTTATAATCACTGCTAGATAGTTTATATCATATTATTTCAATTGATTATATCATTTGCTATCTTTTAATTATTCATGCTCTGATATTATTGCTCAAATACTATTATTTTGCACTATCATCTTATGCAAATTTATGGCATGATATCCTTATTCTTTGATTTGCTTGATTATATTATTTTCACTACTACTCTAATCATTAGTGTTGCATCATTATTTCTCTAATACTTCATATATTTTGCTCTGATAGTTATAATCTTTCTCGGATTACTTCATTTCTTTTCGTGCTTTGATTTATCATGAACCTTCTTAATCATTTAAATTGAGATAATTTGAAACTCATCTCACTTTATTGGTAAATGTTTAAAATGTTCATGATTAATGACTTCTTCACTTAAACAATCTTTTGAATAAACTATACTTATCATTGAAGTTTCTGAATAACTTGATTATTTAATAATCACTTCAGAAAGTATAGTTTTCAAATTAGAAGATTAAAAACAAACGTCAGATTGGATGCCTATGCACTTTTAATTCATTTTTTTATGTACAAAAGCTTCTCTCAAATATTGATTTGCTTGACTTGAGTGTCAAGCTTGGTCAAATTATAAAAACCAAATTACACTAATTCGTAGTAAAAGGTGCAACTCGAGTCGTTTCCCAGTGATGACAATGCTATATGATCAAAATCTTAGGGGGTTTAGGAATTAAAAATGAAAGAAATAGAATATGAATCACGGGATTAAAATAAAATGGGAAGCATCCAATCCAAGAATCAAGGGAAATGACAACAGACACTCAATCATCGAATTTTAAAATTAATTCAGCAAATGTAACGTCCCCCGATTTCCATCCTCCGACCTCATCTCAGCGAAATGTTCAAATTTCCGAACTCTGACTTCATCTCCAAGTCTCGAATGAAATAGCTATGATTTTCGATTTCCGACCTTATGCTTCAAACACATAGGATACGAGTTCCGACTTCATGGTTGATTGTTCAACCAGAATAAGACACGAGTCCCGACCTATGAGTTAATGGATGCAAGATCGGATCTCTGAGTTGGCCTCCAAGTTCGACCAAAATTTATACGAGTTCCGACCTCATACTTTATTCCCAAGGTTAAAATAAATGGACATGATTTTTGATCTCCAAATTTATGTCCAGGTCTCAAATAAGGTGAGCATGAGTTCCGACATCCGACTTCACCCTCAAGTTCAAATAAAATGGACACGAGTTCCAATTTTACATAGAATAGGGACGATTTCCGATTTCAGATAGAATGGAGGCGAGTTCTACTTTTAGGCGACATGGAGAATAATTCAGCCACTTGATCCATGAAAGTGGCACCACCTTGGCCACAAGAAAGGAGGAAAGTTGGCTGAAATTCATCCTTGCATTTTTGAACGAATCATGTTGCAAGAAGCTAACTACCACCTCAAGCTTATATGACTCATTTCTTTCTCTCCTTCAGCCCCATTTTCTGTACTGCCTTCTCCCCTCTTTCAGCTTTCTTCTCCTCTTCTCCACTCACCCAACTCCATCCAACCTTCAAGCTCAATCAAGTTCTGTTGATTCAAACTCCAAAATCAAGCCTAATTACATAACAAGAGGTAGAGGTTCAAATTTTATTCTTGTTGTTCTAATTGTGGATGGCTGATTTTGATTTTATTTCCTCACTTCTTGATGTGATTAGTGAATGAATATGATGATCTATAACTATTATTGTGTTTAAATTTGATTAAGGGATAGGAAGGGTGAGGATAGGAAGATGTGAGAGGCTGGAAGACCATTTGCCCTCGACAGTCCATACGGTAGAGTGTACGGCTTTGCCTAAAGCTAGTTAAGTCCGATGAGACTATTTTTATATGAAACTAGACATGTAGGGCTTTCCATACATATATCATATAAGACCATTGGATTAATATTGAGAGAGATATGGATTTTTGAACTTTGACCTAGGAATCAGGACTTACCTCCGGGCAGTGTGAGTTGAGAAGGGTGTAACTCACCCTATACAACTCCAAATTGAGTGAAACTAACTTTGTTAGAAAGTTTATACATAGGAGAACGCCTTATAAAGAAATTTCGAGTTTGTTACCATCCCCTTTGTTCCCAGTGATTAGAATAAGTTACCCTATGTTGAAATTGGGACAAAATAGGGTAATTCAGGAAGGTCAAATTTTGGGGCTTATGACTCGACTCCTACTAAGGCAAATGGAATTGAAATTTTTGCATATGAAAGGTTGTCTTGTTAGCTTTAATATGCAACCAATTTTGTATAATTTGAATTAGTTTTCGAATTTTAGTGGATTTTTACTTTTCAGTGTGTAATTCTGGCTAGCTATAGGGCAGGCTGGGATAAAACGTGAATAACCTAAGCTATACCTATCAAAATTACATGGGACAAAAATGTTAGAGAATAGACATATAACACTTCAACATATCCAAAATTGAGGTCCAGATGAGCTAAATAGAAATTATGGCTTGAGTTACAAAAATCGGGTTGAATGATTATGCTGAGGCAGTAACCCTGTCTTAATGTGATTAATGCTTCTATAAAGTTAATGTTGAATTATGAATCGAATGATATGATTTCTTTAGTAAGTTGATATACTGAGTACTGGTACTATTTATGGGGAAGCAGACATGTTCCGTTATGCCGCCAAAATTTCGGTAAAGTATATGCATGAGTTATGATATACATGTAGATGCATGTGCATTTTTCAGAAAGTTATGAAAGTTATGTTATGATGAACCTAAAGATTATGTTATGATGAAAGTTCCATGATACATGGGTTAGCCCTGGAATAAAGTTAAGGAGAATAGATCGGTGGGGAGGTCAGGGAAAGCAAACCCAGCATTCCTGTATAGGAATGAGCTCGATACTGAAAAGCAGACTATTACCTAGGAGTCTAAAATGGCCAAGAACTCCCAGGGGACCAAGTAATGGAAAAGTTTATGAAGAAAGTTTCAAGAATAAGATTTGCATGATTACATTAAGTGCATGATTACATTGAACAATCATTACAAGATGTTTACAGTCTGTCTATTATATTTACTTACTGCTGTATATTCATTTATCCTGCTCTTTATTCTACGTTTTACTATTAGTAGTCTATTCTGTTTCTTATGATGTCTTAAGTAAAACTGAATCTTGCCTCGGACCAGACATTTTCTTAAACTTATTACAAATAGTACTATTTGAACCCATGTTTTCATAATTACATAAAAATCGAGGCAACTGAGAATGATTGTGATGTCAACTTAATACCATACGCGAACCTTACTGAGAATTTCTTCAAATTCTCACCTCGTTTTGCATTTCTGCATCATTCTCAGACGCTGGTGACGGACTCAATGGCCACTCTGTCTATTGAGCTCCCTAACCTGCAGCTCCACCAGGACCCCATGTTGGATTCGTTGTACTTAGCTGGCTTCTGCCATTTCCGTCTCTACTTTTTAGCAATAGGAATTTTGCTATTCCTTTGTTTCACCCGCTCTTGAATATACAGAGATAAACTGAAGCGTTGGCTTCCAACTTATATACGTATATATATGACTGATCATGTACTGTCTGTCTTTATTCCTCTCTGTAGTGCTTTTATTTAAATTTTGTTATGTTTTACAATACTGGTTATGTTTATTATATACTGCACGCCATTTCGTAGGTATATTCAGCAAAAATACATATATATATCAGAGAAAAAGAGAATATAACATAACGAATACAGTTTTAGACGGAGAACTAACATGGTAACGCAACCTATCCAGTTTCATGCTATGACTTAAGCATAACATTAAATTGATAGGGTATTACATTTTTGGTATCAGACCCTAGTTTGTCCTAGCTAAGGCCTGAGGATTGGAATGCCTATGCTTCGCGCATATTCTGTATTTCTAACTGACAACATGCACTAGATCTTGCCTGTACGGTTGAGATATAGGTGTGCATGTGTAAGAAATACCCGACCGTGTGAGCTATTATTTACTAGCACATTAGACTTAGTGTTGAGCCTGATCAACTCAATAACTTTTGTTTTGTGTGTTTAGAACTTAATGGCTTCCAGAAAGCGAAATAGACCACGCATAGAACCTGTTCAAGAGGATCCCGTTAACCTTATGGACACAATACGAGAAATGGCTCAGGCGATGCGGGAGCAGGCCGCAGCAGCTCACCAGATGATGGATCAATTAGGCAGGCGACCTGAGGCAAGCTGCGGAGGAAACCCACATGGCCCAGAAGCTAATCTGGACTATCTCAAATTTGCTGAGTTTAAGAAGCCAAATCCGCCCAGCTTTCAAGGAGCCTACAACCCTGATAAAGCCGATGAATGGATCAAAGCTATGGAGAAGATTTTCTCTATCCTGGATTGCTCGAATCATCAAAAGGTGACCTTTGCCACCTACATGCTCGAGGCAAACGCCGAGTTTTGGTGGAACGGCTAACGAAGGCTATTCGAAGACTCTTAAACGGCAGTCACCTGGATAGTGTTTAAGGATGTATTTTACCAAAAGTACTTTCCTGCTTCCGTTCGAAATGCCAAGGAACTCGAATTTATGCAGCTTTATCAAGGAAACCGGATGATATCTGAATATATTGCCAGATTTGAAGAGCTATGTAAATTTTCTACAATTTATCAAAGGAACCCAGATGAAGCCTGGAAGTGCGTCAAGTTCGAAGGAGGGTTACGGGAAGATATTCTTACCACAATAGGGCCAATGGAGATTAGAGATTTTCCCACGTTGGTAAATTAATGCCGACTTGTGGAAGATTGCAACTTGAAACTGGCTGCAGCCAAGGCATCTAGTGGTAGTTACAAGAAGGCGTTGGCCCCGCAGGGCCCAAGATTCAAGCCCAACTTTCAACAACAGAGAAGGTTTCAACCGGTGGGCAGCAAAGGCAAGCAGCCCCAAAGGCCTCTTCCGAATCCAACTTGCACGAAGTACGGTAAGAATCATGGCGATCGGCCGTGTTTGGTAGGCCAGAATGTCTACTATGGGTGTGGCAAGCTAGGCCACAAAATTTATGAATGTCCAACTAGGAATCCATCACAGCCATCTCAACCACAACGTTAAGGACTGGTCTTTACAATGAATGCAGAAGAAGCTAACAAGTTCGAGGGACTAATCCAAGATATCTGTGAAGTGGACGGTGAGACTCGAACTATACTTTACGATTCGAGTGCCTCCCACTCATTTATTCCTCATGATTGCCTAGTTGTTTTGCAATTACCGATTTCTGAATTGCCTTATGATCTACTAGTTTCTACTCCTACCAATGAACCTGTTAAAACTGGTCAAATTTGCATCAATGATCCTGTTCAAATTGAGGGTAGAGCTTTTACAGCCAATTTGATTTGTCTTCTTCTGTCTGTCCTTAACATAATTCTGGCCATGGATTAGCTTTCCACCAATCAAGTCATGCTCAATTACTCTGATAAGACGGTGGTATTCCCCTCTGTCTCATCTTTGAATCCCAAGCCTCAACACTCTTTTATCTGAATTCTATACTAGTAAATCATAGCGGGTCGAAGAATTAAGGATATATCCTCTTGTTAGCTAATGTGATGGAAATTGAACAGAAACTAGAGGAGATTCTAGTTATTAAGGAATATCTTGGTGTTTTTCCAGAAGATATTCCTGAATTTTCTCCTGAGAGAGAAATTGAGTTCACCATCGAGTTGGTTCTAGGTGCGGGACCAATATCTATAGCTCCGTATCGAATGTCACCTTTGGAGCTAGCAGAACTAAAGTGACAGATCAAAGAGCTTTTGGAAAAAGGATTCATACAGCCAAGCTCATCGCCATGGGGAGCTCCAGTCTTGTTGGTCAAAAAGAAAGATGGGAGCATGTGCCTATGTGTGGATTACAGGCAGCTGAAGAAAGTAACAATTAAGAATAAATATCCACTACCAAGGATTGATGATCTCATGGATTAGCTACAAGGTTCAACAGTATTCTCTAAGATCGATTTGCGTTCCAGATATCATCAAATTCAAGTTCGGGAACAAGATATCCCTAAGACAGCCTTTCGAACTCGTTACGGGCACTATGAGTATATCGTGGTGTCGTTTGGACTAACAAACACACCAGCAGTATTCATGGATTACATGAATCGAATATTCCGCCCATATCTGGACAAGTTTGTAGTGGTTTTCATCGACGACATACTTGTCTACTCGAAGACAGAGCGAGAGTATGTGGAACACTTGCGGTTGGTTCTGTAAATCTTAAGAGAAAAGAAACTTTATGCTAAGTTATCCAAAAGTGAAGTTTGGATGAAAGAAGTAAAATTTCTCGGCCATGTAGTATCCTATAGAGGAATCTCCATAGACCCCAGCAAAGTAGAAGCAGTACTAAATTGGGAAAAGCTGACCATAGTTATTGAAGTCAGGAGTTTTCTAGGCTTAGCAAGGTATTACAGGCGATTCGTTAAGGATTTTTCTCAAATAGCTTTGCCCTTGACCCAGCTAGTCAGGAAGAATGTTCCATTTGAATAGATGCCGGAGTGCAAATAGAGTTTTCAAGATTTGAAGAGAAGGTTGACTACGACACCAGTGTTAGCCTTGCCAGACCCTCATGGACCATTTGAGGTCTATTACGATGCTTGCAAACAAGGATTAGGGTGCATGTTGATGCAAACTAGAAACGTGGTCGCATATGCCTCCAGACAATTAAAGCCACATGAAAGGAATTATCCTACACATGATCTTGAATTAGCTGCAGTAGTATTTCTCTTGAAGATATGGAGACATCACCTGTATGGTGTAAGGTTCGAGGTCTTTTCTAATCATAAGAATTTGAAGTATCTTTTTTATTAGAAGGAATTGAATATGAGGCAGCGAAGGTGGATGGAACTTCTTAAGAACTACGAATTTGAATTGAAATACCACCCAAGTAAGGCAAACATTGTGGCAGATGCTTTGAGCAAGAAATCGTTGACCATAGCCTAGATGATGATTCAGGAGATGGAGCTTATTGAGAGCTTTTGAAATCTTAATTCAAGAATCCTTATAACTCCCAAGACCCTTCAGCTACATCAAATTAAGATCGCCAGTAGCTTTAAGGAATAGATTTGGCAAGCACAATAGCAGGATGCTAATTTTCAACATACAATTCATCCTGTGCAATTAGGGAAATTGACGAATTTTGCTCAAGATAGAAAGGGCATATGGCGGTGTCATAACAGGGTGTGTGTAACCGAGGGAAATGATCTCCGGAGGAGAATCTTGGAGGAAGTACACAAGGGTGAATTTACTGTACATCCCGGCATTACTAAAATGTATCAAGATCTCAAGAAAATATTTTGGTGGCTAGTCATGAATTCAGACGTGGCAAGCTTTGTGGGCAAGTGTTTGGTCTGTTAGAAGGTCAAAGCTGAACATTAGAAACCCTCCGGTATGTTACAACCCTTGGAAATCCCTGAGTGGAAGTGGGAGAGTATCTCTATGGATGTTGTAATGGGATTACCAAGGACATCAATTGGATATGATGCCACATGGGTCATTGTCGATAGATTGACCAAATCTGCTCACTTTCTACCCATTCGAGCAAATTATCCGTTGGAAAAGCTGGCACAGCTGTACATTCAAGAGATTATCAGGCTACATGGGAACCCTTCAACCATTAGCTCTGATCGAGACCCGAGGTTTACTTCACGGTTTTGGGGAGCCTTACAAAGAGCGTTTGGTGCTAAGTTGTGCCTAAGCACTGCATATCACCCACAAACGGATGGCCAAACAGAAAGGACAATTCAAACCTTAGAAGATATGTTATGAGCTTATATAATGGAGCAACGCGGGAATTGGGATCGATACTTGCCGTTAGCCGAATTTGCATACAACAATAGCTATCACGCTAGCATCAGGATGGCTCCGTACGAAGCGTTGTATGGATGAAAGTGCCAATCTCCCCTGTGTTGGTATGAAATAGGAGAATCAACTCTATTAGGGCCTGATTTAGTTGAGCAGACCACCAAGAAAATACGAAGTAAGATGCTTGCCGTTTAAAGTCTTCAGAAGAGTTATGTGGATACCAGGAGAAAACCTCTAGAATTTCAAGAAGAAGACCACATATTTCTGAAGGTTACACCTACAACAGGGATAGGTAGAGCCATTAAGGTCAAGAAGCTAAGTCCTCGCTTTATTGGTCCCTTCCAAATCTTGAAGTGAATTTGAGCAGTTGCATACCAAATCGCTTTGCCTCCACATTTGTTAAACCTTCACAATGTTTTCCATGTTTCTCAACTTAGAAGATATCAGCCTGACCCTACACACTTGCTAGAACCCGAATCAATACAGTTAAAGGAGGATCTGACTTTCCATGTACAGCCAGCACGGATCATAGATAGAAGTAGCAGACAACTTCGAAATAAAACCGTGCAGCTAGTAAAGGTAGCATGGGAAAAAGAAGATGCTCAAGACTACACACGGGAATTAGAATCAGACATGAAGAAAGAGTATTCTGAACTATTCTCAGGTACTAAATTTTGAGGACAAAATTTTTTAAGGAGGGTGCTAATGTAACGTCCCCCGATTTCCGACCTCCGACCTCATCTCTAATTCCAGCGAAATAGTCAAATTTCCAACCTCCGACCTCATCTCAGCGAATGTTCAAATTTCCGACCTCCGACTTCATCTCCAAGTCTCGAATGAAATGGCTATGATTTTTTATTTCCAACCTTATGCTTCAAACACATAGGATACAAGTTCCGACTTCATGGTTGATTGTTCAACTAGAATAAGACACGAGTCCTGACCTACGAGTTAATGGACGCGAGATCGGATCTATGAGTTGGTTTCCAAATTTGACGAAAATTTATACGGGTTTCGACCTCATACTTTATTCCCAAACTTCAAATAAAATGGACATGATTTTTTATCTCCAAATTTATGTCCAAGTCTCAAATAAGGTGAGCACGAGTTCCGACATCCGACTTCGCCCTCAAGTTCAAATAAAATGGACACGAGTTCCAATTTTACATAGAATAGGGACGATTTCCGATTTCAGATAGAATGGAGGCGAGTTCTACTTTTAGGCAACATGGAGAATAATTCAGCCACTTGATCCATGAAAGTAGCACCATCTTGGCCACAACAAAGGAGGAAAGTTGGCTGAAATTCAGCCTTGCATTTTTGAACGAATCATGTTGCAAGAAGCCAACTACCACCTCAAGCTTATATGACTCATTTCTTTCTCTCCTTCGGCCCCATTTTCTGCGCTGCCTTCTCCCCTCTTTCAGCTCTCTTCTCCTCTTCTCCACTCACCCAACTCCATCTAACCTTCAAGCTCAATCAAGTTCTGTTGATTCAAACTCCAAAATCAAGCCTAATTACATAACAAGAGGTAGAGGTTCAAATTTTATTCTTGTTGTTCTAATTGTGGATGGCTGATTTTGATTTTATTTCCTCACTTCTTAATGTGATTAGTGAATGAATATGATGATCTATAACTGTTATTGTGTTTAAATTTGATTAAGGGATAGGAAGGGTGAGGATAGGAAGATGTGAGAGGCTGGAAGACCATTTTCCCTCGACAGTCCATACGGCGGAGTGTACGGCTCCGCCTATAGCCAATTAAGTCAATGAGACTATTTTTATATGAAACTAGACATGTAGGGATTTCCATACATATATCATATAAGACCATTGGATTAATATTGATAGAGATATGGATTTTTGAAATTTGACCTAGGAATCAAGACTTACCTCCGGGCAGTGTGAGTTGAGAAGGGTGTAACTCCAAATTGAGTGAAACCAACTTTGTTAGAAAGTTTATATATAGGAGAACATCCTATAAAGAAATTTTGAGTTTGTTACTATCCCCTTTGTTCCCAGTGATTAGAAGAAGTTATCCTATGTCCAAATCGGGACAAAATAGGGTAATTCAGGAAGGTCAAATTTTGGGGCTTATAACTCGACCCCTACAGAGGCAAATGGAACAGAAATTTTTGTATATGAAAGGTTGTCCTATTAGCTTTAATAAAAGACAAATTTTGTATAATTTGAATCAGTTTTCGAATTTTAGTGGATTTTTACTTTTAAGTGTGTAATTTTGGCCAACTATAGGGCAGGCCGGGATAAAACGTGAATAACCTAAGCTATACCTATCAAAATTACATGGGACTAAAAATGTTAGAGAATAGACATATAACACTTCAACATATCCAAAATTGAGGTCCAAATGAGCTAAATAGAAATTATGTCTTGAGTTGCAAAAATCAGGTTAAATGATTATGCTGAGGGAGTAACCCTGTCTTAGTGTGATTAATGCTTCTAGGAAGTTAATGTTTAATTATGAATGGAATGATATGATTTCTTGGGTAAGTTGATATGCTGAGTATTGGCACTATTCATGGGGAAGCAGACATATTCTGTTATGCCACCAAAATTTCGGTAAAGTATATGCATGAGTTATGATATACATGTAGATGCATTGCATTTTCAAGAAACTTATGAAAGTCATGTTATGATGAACCTAAAGATTATGTTATGATGAAAGTTCCATGATACTTGGGCTAGCCTTGTAATAAAGTTAAGGGGAATAGATCGGTGGAGAGGTCAGGGAAAGCAAACCCAGCATTCCTGTATAAGAACGAGCTCGATCCTGAAAAGCAGACTATTACCTAGGAGTCTAAAATGGCCAAAAACTCCCAGGGGACCAAGTAATGGAAAAGTTTATAAAGAAAGGTTCAAGAATAAGATTTGCATGATTACATTAAGTGCATGATTACATTGAACAGTCATTACAAGACGTTTACAGTTTGTCTTTTATATTTACTTACTGCTATATGTTCATTTATCTTGCTCTTTATTCTATGTTTTACTATTAGTAGTTTGTTCTGTTTCTTATGATGTCTTAAGTAAAACTGAATCTTGCCTTGGACCAGACATTTTCTTAAACTTATTACAAATAGTTCTTTTTCAGCCCATGTTTTCATAATTACATAAAAATCGAGGCAACTGAGAATGAATATGACGTTAGCTTAATACTGTACGCGAACCTTACTGAGAATTTCTTCAAATTCTCACCTCGTTTTGCATTTCCATATCATTCTCAGACGCTGGTGATGGACTCGATGGCCACTCTGTCTATTGAGCTCCCTGACCTGTAGCTCCACCAGGACCCCATGTTGGACTCGTTGTACTTAGCTAGCTTCCGCCATTTTCGTCTCTACTTTAGCAATAGGAATTTTGCTGTTCCTTTGTTTCACCCGTTCTTGAATATACATAGACAAACTGAAGTGTTGGCTTCCAACTTGCATATGTATATATATGACTGATTATGTACTATCTGTCTTTATTCCTTTCTGTAGTGCTTTTATTTAAATTTTGTTACGTTTTACAATACTGGTTATGTTTATTATATATTGCGCGCCATTTCATAGGTATATTTAGCAAAAATACATATATATATATATATATGTATATATATATATATATATATATATATATGTATATATATATATCAGAGAAAAAGAGAATATAACACAATGAATACAGTTTTAGACGGAGAACTAACACGATAACGCAACCTATCCAGTTTCATGCTATGACTTAAGCATAACATTAAATTGGTAGGGTGTTACAGCAAACCAATTCAGTGATTAACAATAAATCTGAATGAAATCTCAATTTGAACTTAGCATTCAGACAAAAACCTTCATGCATTTGATTAACACAAAATTAGTTAATGTTCAAAGACTTATAGAACCTAATTGAGTTGTGTTAATTTTGGGTATCAATGTAGTTAATCATAGAATTCAAACCTGAAATTCTAATTCATACTCTTTCAATAATCTGATCACATTCATCAATCGAATAATATGCAACCAATCAAGTTTTCAATCCACAATTCAGAACAAAAAAACTTGAATTCGGAATGAGATTAAAAATGTGAGGAAGAGTAGATGAAACCGAAA
This sequence comes from Pterocarpus macrocarpus, assembly GCA_031439585.1. NCBI lineage: Eukaryota > Viridiplantae > Streptophyta > Magnoliopsida > Fabales > Fabaceae > Pterocarpus > Pterocarpus macrocarpus. Next base: position 46,763,706 of record CM062514.1, read on the forward strand.
TCTGTATGCTGAATTCAGTCACGCCAATTCTCAAGAGTGTTGGTGCTTCCTTGATCCTTGAATCTGATAGAATTTTACTCCTCAATCGATGGAGGAAAACGAAGTTTTAGAAGTGTCAAGGTGGGAGGGGAGCATGAGAGAGAAGAAAGAAAGAGAAAACCGAAACAATTTTTCTATTCCAAAATCTGTCTCCCTGATACAAGGTTCTGGCCTTCATTAAACTTGGCCAATTCAGAATCAAAAAATGCCTAAATTAATTCCATAATACTTATTACATTAATCCCCTGTCTCTAAGATAAATCTGGACACCTTATTTGCTAAATTTTGAATCATAGACAGAAAGTTACACTAAAAGCATGTAATCAAGTTCCTTAATTCCATCAGTAACATTCTTCTGCTATTTTGGCTATGAAAATGGCTCCATTTGGATTTGTATTCTGAAGGCAAATTGTAGCTTTGGATGTCAGCTTCAAAACCACTCGAATGGGCTCAATTGGGCTTTGTGGACTAAGATATAGCCTCCCAATGCATGCTGCTCAGGATCCGCGACTACAGTCAAGGCTCTACTTCCAGGCCTAATTCCAGCTCCAAGACTTCATAATTTGCCTTTGACATCTCATATGAGTTGTAGGTACGTCTCTCAGCTTTCCTACAAACCAAATATCATGATCAAATGAGCTCTATAACTCAATATATGGCCCAAAAATGAAAGCAGTATCAGAATTAGCCTAATGCCAAAAAAATTAAATCAAGCCCAACCAAAATCCAATAAACACAATGTAACATCCCGATTTCTGAGTTCCGACTTCATCTTCAAGTTTGATCAAATCCCATTCCCGACTTCATCTTCGAATTTCAGATAAATGGGAATATTTCTGAGTTCCGAGTTCGTCTTGCACAATTTCCGACTTCATATTCTAGCTTCGAGTTAAATGGAGTGGCTTCCAAGTTCCAATATCTGACTTCGAGTTAAAGTGTATTGGGCATAATTTCTGACCTCCGATTTCAACTAGCATAATTTCCTACTTCCCGACTTAATCTTCAAGTCCAAACAACATGAACATGATTCCCGATATCCGACTTTGCTTCTCAAAGACAACGTACCCGGTTTCCGATCTCATAATTTATCTCAAAGTTTAATCATGATGTACCCGATTTCCGACCTAATACCTCATGTTTCAAAATAAAGTACATAGTTTCTGACATTCGAAGTTATAGTTTAACACAATGGTACAAAAACCAACCTCCAAGTTGAATGTAACGAGTTCCCACCTTAGAGTTGAACTCAATGGACATGAGTCCAAATCTTTGAGTTGATATCCAAGTCATACATGAGTTCCGATCTCCGAGCTTATTCCCGGGAGCCTTCCATTTCTGCTAGCGTTCCCAAGTTTAAATTGGGAGTTCCGAGATTAGGTGATTGTAAGCTATATGACTTCCGACACCCAACCTTGCTTCCAAGTTTCGATCAAACCAGACAAGATTTCCTCAAGTCACAAACAAGATGGCACGAGTTCTGATATCCGGCTTCAGCTCCGAGTTCAAGTAAAATGGCACAAGTTCTGACTTCAAGCCTAATAGAGACTAGTTCAAATTTCAGGTAGAACGGAAGCGTATTCCACTTTTGGGACGATGTGGAGAGCAGTTTGTGGGACAATGTGGAGAGTAATTTGGCCACAAAAGTGAGAGACATGGCCGAACTTCAACCATAAAATTCCAACCAATCGATACCACAATTCCAACTACCCTCATGTATTTAAATTAGACTTTCCTCTCCATTTTGATCTGATTTACGTCTCCCTTTCCCCTTGTTCCAGCCTCCTTCTTCCTTTCTCTCAATTAACTCCATCACTCCTTCAAGCTTAGCAAGGTTCTATTAACTCAAGCTTCAACACTTAGCTCAAATCACACTCCAAAGAGGTAGGATTCTATTTCTGTTCTTTAATTAATTGCACTATGATTGCATGAAATTGTAATCTTCTTCAATTATTTGGTGGATTATCGGATGTATTATGATGGATTATGATAGGATTAATATGAAATCTTGAGTTGGAATTAAAGTTAGAAGGAGAAAACTAGAGGGAATGGAGGACTAGGATGCTGTCTGGGTGAAGAGTCCTCGGCAGTCCGGATGGCAGAGTGTACGACTCTGCCTACAATAGGTTAAGTCCAACGAAACTATTTTTAAATGAAAGTAGACATTCAGGGCTTTCCATACATGTATATATGAGGTTATTGGATTAGTATTGAGAGAGATATGAATTTTTGAAGTTTGACCTAAGAATCAGGGCTTTCATCCGGGCAGGGTGACTTGAGGAGGGTATATCTCACCCTATACAACTCCAAATTGAGTGAAACTAACTTTGTTAGAAAGCTTACACATAGGGGAACATTCCACTATGAAATTCCAAGCTTGTTATAACCCCAATTGATCCCAGTGATTCGAGGAAGTTACCCTATGTCCAAATTGAGCCAAAATAGAGTAGTTCAGAAAGGTGGGATTTCAGGACTTATAACTCAAACTATACTAAAGCAAATGGAATGAAACTTATTGCAAATGAAAGGTTGTCCTATTAGCTTCAATATGAGACCAATTTCGTATGATTTGAACTTAGTTTCGATTTATAGTGAATTTATACTTCCAGGAGTGTAACTCGGGCCAGTGACTAAATAGGCTGAGGCAAAATTTGAATATCCTGAGTTATATAGATCAAAATGATATGGGACCAAAGAGGTTAGAAACTAAACATATCCAAAATTTAGGTTTAAATGAGTTGAATAGAAGTAAAGGTAGATTATATAAGATTCGGGCAGGACTGAATAGAATTGACAGAAGTGACCTAATTGATGATTTCACAAGTGTTAGTGAAACATATAAAGTTTGAGTTGATGGTTGCAAGTTTTACATGCATAAATATATTAGATTGATGATACAGCAATGACTGATTTATTTGTGAAAACTGGCACTATTCATGGGGAGACGGACCGGATCCGCTATGCTGCCGAATTTACGGCAGAAGTCTATGAATGTTTATATGCAAGGATGAGCTTAAGTATGATGTGAGCTAATAAATGATGAAGTATATATATATAGATATATGAGTGCATTCAGCACGTCTGTGCATGACCCATGTATGAGAATGAAAAGACATGAGTATATTAAATATGAATCCTTTTACTTGGAGGCAGTTAATTAAGATCCCTCCCTGTGAAGGCAGTTTAATGATAAAATGTGAATCCCTTCACCTGGAGGCAGTTGCACATTGAATCCCTCCCGGTGAAGGCAGTTAAAAGATAAAGATATGAATCCCTTCACTTGGAGGCAGTTGCACTTGAATCCCTCTTTGTGAAGGCAGCTACCCTCTATCTTGGAGGCACGTGCTCAGATGAGATCTCTCTATATTGAAGGCGCGTGGTCAGATGAGATCCCTCAATTTTGAGGCACGTGACCAGAGGAGATCCCTTCAATTAGAGGCACGTGCCTAGAATGAGATCCCTCCAAGACTAGAGGCATGTGAATCCCCTTGTGGGTGAGTCGGTGTGACGACGGTCACGGGTGAAGCTAAAGAGCTCACTCCAAGGTCAGGCTACCCAAGGGCAGTAAAGGCAAAAAACTAGAGAATAAAGACTAAAGATTAACATAGAAGCCAGAACCCCACTCACATGAGGCATGGCATCGACCCAGCTAGTGTGAGTATCGAGGACAGAACTTACATGAGGCATGGCATGACCCAGCTAGTGCAAGTACCGAATGAAGGTCCCATATTCCTAAGGAACGTGACATGGCGATCACGCTCTAATGGGCTATGACATGGCGATAATACTCTGGAATGTGGCAAGTAAAGATTTTATGATGAAAAGAAAGATGAAGAAAGAGAAGCAGATTTGATGTATATGCATAAGTTCAAGTATAAGTAAAGTATGTGTAGATGTTATGTCCCCAATGTAGTGATGCTATTATATTTTATTATTCCTGATATAATTCATCCCAAATGACAAGTATATGAATAAAATAAACTTTGCTTCGGATAATATATTTTTCGAAATGTAAAATTAAACAGTTTGTATAGCATGTTCACCTTTTTTATAATAAACCGAAGCAAACTGGAGATGACAGTGATGACATTATGTATGATAATTAGAGAATCCTACTGAGAATTTATAATTCTCACTCCCATTTTCGTGTTGTCTCTAGATAGTTTCAGAAGTTTCCGAAGACGACTGAAGTGGCTATCAGGCAAGGTCCGCTCAGGTAACAGTAACAACTCCAGGGTGTGGTACTATGACTTAAGTATAGTACTGTACTTGGGAGGTTGTTACACACAAATTGGTCCAAATCAATCCAATGAAGCACAAAAGAGGATTAATGAACTAAATATGAGGGAAAATAAAAATATAGAAATCCAATTAATCATTGCCCTCATCAAAAAGGGGGAGATTGTAAGCTCTAATTGTAACACCCTACCAACTTAATGTTATGCTTAAGTCATAGCATGAAATTGGATAGGTTACGTTACCATGTTAGTTCTCCGTCTAAAGCTGTATTCATTATATTCTATTCTCTTTTTCTCTGATATCTAGAAGGATGGAAGGGATCACAAGGGTAATGAAGAGGGGAGGAGGCGGACTCCTATTCACATGATATGCAAATGCAATGCAGATAAAATAATTTACAGAGAATATAAATTACAGAAAATAAAAGAAAGCCAGAGCGTGGTAGTTCGTCGGGACTAGCTGAGGGAGAAAGAGATATGCAGAAATAAAAGATAAATTTTATTACAAAAGAAAGCTTACAGAAGTATCTCAGAACTCCTACAAACTCTCTGATCGGTTGTAAAAGGATGACTTACAACTGAGACGGGCAGTCCTTTTATAGATACAAGTTTGACTGTTACAACAGTACAAGTTACATGACCAGACTATTGACTACAGTACAGGTTACATACCTGAAACTATTACAACAGTAAAAAGTTTGTCCTGATGTCGAGAGTGACTAAAGGTGATAGGGCACCAAGCTTTGTCTGCCAAAGCAGATTCCTTTTGTTGGCCATTTGGGAAAAGGAGATTCCTTCTGACTAGGCCAATTTTGTCGTTTGCTTTAACAATCTTCACCCAAATCAATTCCAAAGCAATCATCTTCATTTTGGTAGAATCCTGATGATGATGCTGATGAAGAGGATGATGACGGTAATTCTTGTTTGGTTGATGACTCAGCTTCATCTGTTTGGAGGAGCTTCAGAATATCCTTCAAGTTCTGAGCAAATGACTCTTTGCTTGTGGATGCTCCTAAAGCTGCTAAAATTTGAGACCTTTGATTGAAAAATTTACAGCTTTCTGGATCAAAGGCTGAGAGGAATTTGGGATTCTTCTTGAACCAATCTTTAACCTTTTGAGGACTGATCCAGGAAGTATCAAATTCTGCCCACCATTTGACATATGCCTGCCTTTGGAGGAAGGGCAATAAATTTTTGTTTTCATGAACTCCAAAAACATACCGCCAAGAAAAAACGCAGGCTAATGAAAATTTGGAGTAAAAATGGAGATCTACTGGGAAAGGATCTCCCGTAAGATTAAACATTTTTGAAAAAGTTTGATATCCTTCTAAGGCATTGCTAGGAAGGATTTGGTCAATTGGTCCAAAGAAATTCCACCACTGGGCAAACTAGTGAGGGAATTTATATAAAGCATTTCTTTTAAAATAAATCAGCCATGAATAGCGGAATGCTTTATTTTGGAACCAAAATACGTTGGTCCAAGCTTGAACATAATCCCAGTAATTATATCCAATTGGATCAAAGTTTTGAGAAAATTTTTTAATATTGTTTGGATTCTTTCCAAAGTCAGATGGTGTTAAAACCTTAAGAATTTGGAAAGTCGAATGAGTAATGTTTGGAAGACTGGCTTTGTCCTTATAATGTTTGATGGACACTGAATCAGAATCTACCAGGATAAATTCATAATATTTTTGTGTCCTGTTTGGAGAAAAAGGTTTGAAATGAAAATCTTTTGGGAAGATTTTTGAAGGTATTTTGTTGGGATTTTTGTCCCAAAATTCTGGTTCAATTTGGGTTATTGGCATGAATTTTTCTTTTGCCAGGTATTGTGTTTGGGATTTTTTTATGGTAGTTTGAGTGGTCGTAAATTGTTTGGATGACTCTTGTTTGGTAATCTGTTTGCTCAGGTTTTCAATAATGAGGGATAATGGGTAATCCTCATTATCTTCGTCAGAGGCAATTTCTGCCCAAGACTTTTTTGGTAGTTTGGTTAAGCCTTGATCTTGGAAGGCCAACAGTATTTCGATTGGGAAGGCATAGTCTTCCTTGGTTTGTTTTTGGGTTTGTGTTTGCTGGGTAGATGACCCAGATAAGTTGGGGTTTTGGGTGGATGACCCAGTTTGGGTTTTTGTTTGCCCGGTTAGGACAATTTCTTTTCCTTTTCCTTTGTCTTTTTCTTTTTCTTTTGTTTTTCCTCCTCTAGAGGAAGATGATGATTTTGGCATTCTTTTCCCTGCAAAAATTCACAAGTGAGGTAATCAGGGAGAGAGTTTGAAGTGCCTTTGAGATACTCAATTTCAAAATCAAAAACACTTAAAATAGCTTGCCATCTTGCAAAAATTTGTTTTGATGCAAGGTTTTTAACATCTTTTTGCAAAATGTCTTTTGCTAATTTACAATCCACACGGACCAAAAATCTTTGGTTTAGTAAATCAGATTGAAATTTTGAAATGCAGAGAACAATTGCTAAAACTTCTTTTTTAATTGTAGAATACTTTTGTTGAGCAGTATTCCAATGTTTTGAAGTGTATGCAATGACATGCTCTCTATCATTCAGTTTTTGTTTTAAAATGCCACCAAAACCTAAGTCAGAAGCACCTGTCTCAACAATTTTGAAGGCTTGGGGGTTTGGTAAGTAAAGCAAGGAAGAGTTTTGACTTGACCTTTAACTTGTTTGACAATGTTTGTATGAACGTTTGTCCAAGGGGGAGGAACCTTTTTAAGACGATCATGGAGAGGTTTGATAAGATTATTAAGCTGGGGGAAGAAGTCAGAGACATAATTCAAACAGCCTAAAAACCTTTGTAATTGAGTTTTATCAATAATTTGATTGGGAAAATTATCCGCAAAACGGATTGCCCGATCAATTGGGACGATAGTACCTTGAAAGATATTATGTCCAAGAAATCTAATTTTGTTTGGAAAAGATCAATTTTTGTTTTAGAAATAGCAAGGCCATTTCTTTTGATTATAATCACAAAAGTGTGAATATGTTTGAACTGTTGATCAATAGATTGAGAAAAGACTATAACATCATCTATGTAGACAATGATAAAGTTTGAATAAGAATAAAAAATATCATTCATGATTTTTTGAAACTCAGAAGGGGCATTTTTGAGTCCAAAGGGCATTACATTCCATTCGTATTGCCCAAAAGGAACAGTGAAAGCTGTTTTGTAGCGGTCGCTTTCTTGAATTTGGATTTGCCAAAATCCAGATTTCATGCCAAATTTTGAAAATATTTTTGCTGAATGCAAATGATTTAGGAGATCTTTTTTGTTTGGGATCGGATATCTGATCCATTGAAGTGCTTTGTTTAAAGGCTTATAATTAATTACAAGCCTTGGAGTACCACGCTCAATTTCTACTTGTTTATTAACATAAAAAATAGAACAAGACCATGGACTCTTGCTCTTTCGGATTAGACCTTTGTGAAGAAGATCTTCGATCTCCTTCCTACAATAAATGAGGAGTTCCTCATTCATTTGTATTGGTCTGGCTTTTGTTGGAATCTGATGCTCATGAAAATCCTTTTCATAAGGGAGACTGACAACATGTTTTTTCCTTTGCCAAAAGCGATAGGAAGATCGAGCATGCAGTTGTTTGAATATGTTTGAGAAGATCTTGGACTTTTTTCTGAACATCCTGTTTGAAAAGTTAGGATTCAATATTCTTAAAAGATATTTCGTCTTTTAAAAAATTGATCTGATTTTGCTTAGTTTGAATCAAATTAAGCTTCTTTGAAATTGGTTTTCTTAAAAAAGGAAAACTGATTATCTCACCTAGGTATTCAGTAAAAATACCTTCATCGGTGATATTTAATGGGAAAAGGGACCTAATAAAGGGTGTTCCTAAGATCATTGCATTACTAAGATTTTTTACCAATAAAAATGAGGTTTTTATTCTAAGGTTCTGATTTTCAATCATCGCCTCAGAAAGTTTAAAATTGATTTTGAGTTTTGAACCACTAGTAGTGCTAAGTCGTTCAGAGGTTTTCTCAAAATATTTAGTTGGAATAAGTCCTTCCTGTATGCAATTCGAATCTGCACCAGTATCGAATAATCCGACAGTTTCAAGAACAAAATCTTTTATTTTTATTTTGATATTGATATAAAATTTTTGGATTTTTAGCATGTTAATTAATCCAAGAAATTCGTCATCATTTGGGGGACTTTGAGAACCGCTATCATCGGAGACAGCATCAATCTTTTGATTATTTATCAGGGTATCAATGATTTTCTGTTGAGAATCTTGTTGTTCTCTAAGAGTTTTAACTTCAACTTTGAGATTCTGAATCTCGTGTTGAAGATCATGAATAGTAACTGGTTTAACGGATTTTTTCTCAAGTTTTTTGAGAGTTTCATTCAGACTAAATTTATTAGTCTGAATTGAAGGTTTGATTTTAGAAGAACTGGCCTCTAAAGTAGATTTGAGTTTGTTGAGATAGATCCTTTTCTCATCAGGATCCGGAATGGCGTTTATGGCTTCAAAAAGAAGCTCTTGTTCTTTGGTGAGAACGTTTATAGATGATTCTTCAATAGTATCTTCAGAAGATATTACTTCGTTATCATCTGACACAATGGATTCTTCAGAGGACATTTCATGTTCCTCTTCAGAAGTTTCAGTGAGAATTTTGTTAATTTGCTCTTCGATGTTGGGCTCAAGACTTAGAGCCTTTATTTTTTCTTTAAGCCTACAATTTCTGGCTATATGGCCAGCTTTGCCACATTTGAAACATGTGATAGGTTTGTCAGTGTAGTTTGGTTGTGAGTGAGTTTTGGGTTTCCTCGGTGGAGGTTTAACCCTTTTGGGTGGTTTGGGCCTAGGAGGAGGCTTATGTTTATCTTTGGGCTTGGACCTCTTTTTTGTGCAGGGCAAACCAAATTGTTCGCAAAAAGTGCCCATTTCCCTTCTGTTTTGGGATTTTTCTTTAGCCAATTGATTTTGAATTTTGTCATCTTGGCAAATTTTTAAGGCAACCTTTTGAATATAAGCAATAAGTTGACCATAACTGAACTGCTCATAATGTATGTTTCCGTCAGGAGATTGGTTATAAATCTTTTCCCTAACCTTATCTCCGAGTGATTTTGGAAGACTAGCCAAGAACTTTTCTTTCCAGAAAGATTGTTGACTATCTTCTCTGGTGAAAACTCTGGTAAGGAAAGTATCCCTATACCAGCGGAAGTTTCCAAGCATTTTACACTTGAGATTGGACAATAATTCAGCTGACCTATCCTTCCAAAGGGTCGGATCGCCAATAAAATGCTGAACAATTGTAAAGATTAGAGTGTTAACAGCATCAGGGATAGGTTCCCCATTGCTGGTTATTGGTGTTTCATCGTGTTCGGTTTTGATTGCATAAAGAATTTTTGATTTTTCAGAATCAGTAAGATAATTATCCCACCAACCTTTTAGTTGACCAGAAAACCCAGCAACCAAAATTTCAACAATTGTTTCCTCCGAACAATTGAGGTTTGTAGAATATGCAGTTGCAACCATAGTCATATGCTGCAAAGTATTCATGATTTGATATTCAATTTGACCATCTATGTTCCACTCATAGATGTTATTTGCGTTAAAGGACTTAATACTTAAAGATTTCTCTTCAAGTAATAAATCAGGAGGAGTAGCGCGTTGTAATAAAGTTTTGAAGGTTTTTTCCAGTTTTGAGAAGTAACTTGCTCAATTTTTTGACCTTCAGAATTTTCAGAAAACTCAGTTGTTTTTTCAAGAGCACTAATGATCCTTGATCTAGAAGTTTCTTGAAGTGGAGTATTAGGCACAACAGTTTCCAAAAGTTTGAGTTTTTCATTAATTTTGTTTAAAAATTCTTCTTCAGAAGAAACAGTTTTAGGATGAAGACTTAGTGCTTTACTAGCTTTAAATGGTTTAAAAAGAGGTTTAACTTCTTGTATTTCAGAAACAGTTTTTGAGGAAGAAGGTTCCTCTTTAATTTTGACGGGTTTTCCAAGAAGTTTCGGACCCAAAGTTTGAAGATATTTGTTTGTATAGTTGGATTGCTCCATGAGACTCTTGATGTCTCTTGGATTTAGAGGTTCATCATCCTTTCTGAATTTGAAAGGTGATGCTATGATGGGTTTGCCATCAGCATCCTTGATGTTAGGAAGCTGAAATTTGGTTTTAGGAGGAAGTTCAGATTGAACCGTCTCATTAATTTTGAGATGCCAGAGGACATCTAAAGTTTTTTCACTTAATTCTGTTTTCCAAGGATAATCAACCTTATTTTTAACAGAAAAAACATGAAACCAATCGAAGAAAAATATATTTTGTTTGACCTTGTTAAGAAAATCATAAAAATTTTCTTGAATATCTTTTCTATTTTTTCCTTGATAATTTTGAAAAAACCAATTTCTTTGAGGGGTCAAATCCTCAGAGTAAAAGTTTTTCCTAAGGGATTCTTTATCTATGGTGAACTCAGACATCATAAGGTTCATTCATAGAGGAATAAGTTGGAGATTAGATTGATTTTTGGTCTTCTTCTTCCTTCTGATAGACTGGTCTCGGAAGGTCAGAAGACATATCCAACCCACGGAGTCGGATATTTGGGATTTAAGTCTGTGAGGTAGTTGAAAATGACTTTCTAGACACAACCGAAGTAGCTGTCTTAAAATCCTCAGATACCTCAGATCTAGAAGAAGTTCCAAAATGGAAAGAGTTTCTTCTATCAAAGAATAACTCAACCTTTCTAGTATCATATTGCCTAATATCCTAAAAGTCAGGAGTAGGCTTGGGTTTAGCTGGGACAACTCTGTCAAGTGTCCATTTTTGGGGAAAATTTATTTCATTCCATTGAATAGCCTTTGGCACAGTGACCTTGGCTTTAGTTGTGTCGGTGAGAAACAAAGTAGTTTCACCGCTTTGTTGAGGTTTGAGGACCCTAGAGATCATGGAGTTCATGACCTTATATTGGACCCTGTAGGTTAAGTTTATTGGAACAGATCCGGTCTTCATGTCAAGTCCGGATATCAAAAGATTGAGAGTTAGTACATCAATGATATTTCTATCAGCAAGATTAACAGTAAGGTCTGGGAAACAATTAAAGTAAATTGGCCCAGCACAGGTACTAGTTTCAACAGTTCCAAGAAGAGAATCATGAAACTGATTATGTCTAGCATCACGAAGGCAGATCAGGATAGAGGTGTTCATACCTAGTCTGATGGTTGGTTTGAGGGAGACTTGAACGCACCCTATGTGAAGAAAATTAAATTTTTCTTTATGTTTTCTGATTGATTTGTTTGAAAGAAGTCGAAAAGTTTTCTCTATTTCGTCCAAGGGGACAACTTCTTCTACAGTTCTGACTATGTAGTCAGATTTGGAGAAAAAAGTTTTCTTTTCAGTTTTGTAAATTTGAGTTTCAGGGATCCTGGGTATTTCCCAAGTTCCTAGATCCTCATCGTTTATATCTTCAAATCGGATTTCCTCTTTGAAGATATTGTTTATTTTGTTTTTTGTTTGATGATCATTTTCATGATCATTTGAAGAGGAAGAAGATGAAGAACCAGTAGAAAAACGGCGAGAAAGGGAGCGGAAAAACATAAAATTTTTAAATCCCCTACTGATACCAGTTCCTTTAGGTTCAGTAAAGAATCATAATACGATTTAACAAAATATTTTATTTACTGAACTAAGTATTGATATTCCCTTTCTGTTGATAATTTTATTTAATCCTATTTTAAAGCAACTTTCAAATAGTTCTTTTAAATCCCAGCCACTGACTTACTGCCCTTAACCATCACGGGACTTACTGCATGCTTCCAGATTACTAAGAACTATTAAAGTTTCTTTTCCAACCAAAATAGGGAGTGGGTCAACACAAGGAATATCAGTACAGAGTTCATCCAGATAAAACATTTATTAACTCAAATCATAATCCCCTACTTCCCCCTTAGGCTCTGATACCAGAGAACCGGGGTGGCCGGAAGGGTGGAAGGGATCACAGGGGTAATGAAGAGGGGAGGAGGTGGACTCCTATTTTACCCCTGTGATCCCTTCCACCCTTTCGGCCACCCCAGTTCTCTGGTATCAGAGCCTGAGGGGGAAGTAGGGGATTATGATTTGAGTTAATAAATGTTTTATCTGGATGAACTCTGTACTGATATTCCTTGTGTTGACCCACTCCCTATTTTGGTTGGAAAAGAAACTTTAATAGTTCTTGGTAATCTGGAAGCATGCAGTAAGTCCCGTGATGGTTAAGGGCAGTAAGTCAGTGGCTGGGATTTAAAAGAACTATTTGAAAGTTGCTTTAAAATAGGATTAAATAAAATTATCAACAGAAAGGGAATATCAATACTTAGTTCAGCAAATAAAATATTTTGTTAAATCTTATCATGATTCTTTACTGAACCTAAAGGAACTGGTATCAGTAGGGGATTTAAAAATTTTATGTTTTTCCGCTCCCCTTCTCGCCATTTTTCTACTGGTTCTTCATCTTCTTCCTCTTCAAATGATCATCAAACAAAAAACAAAATAAACAATATCTTCAAAGAGGAAATCCGATTTGAAGATATAAACGATGAGGATCTAGGAACTTGGGAAATGCCCAGGATCCCTGAAACTCAAATTTACAAAACTGAAAAGAAAACTTTTTTCTCCAAATCTGACTACATAGTCAGAACTGTAGAAGAAGTCGTCCCCTTGGACGAAATAGAGAAAACTTTTCAACTTCTTTCAAAACAAATCAATCAGAAAACATAAAGAAGAATTTAATTTTCTTCACATAAAGTGCATTCAAGTCTCCCTCAAACCAACCATCAGACTAGGTATGAACACCTCTGTCCTGATCTGCCTTCGTGATGTTAGACATAATCAGTTTCATGATTCTCTTCTTGGAACTGTTGAAACTAGTATCTGTGCTGGGCCAATTTACTTTAATTGTTCCCCAGACCTTACTGTTAGTCTTGTTGATAGAAATATCATTGATGTACTAACTCTTAATCTTTTGACATCCGGACTTGACATGAAGACCGGATCTGTTCCAATAAACTTAACCTACAGGGTCCAATATAAGGTCATGAACTCCATGATCTCTAGGGTTCTCAAACCTAAACAAAGCGGTGAAACTACTTTGTTTCTCACCGACACAACTAAAGCCAAGGTCACTGTGCCAAAGGCTATCCAATGGAATGAAATAAATTTTCCCCAAAAATGGACACTTGACAGAGTTGTCCTAGCTAAACCCAAGCCTACTCCTGACTTTTAGGATATTAGACAATATGATACTGGAAAAGTTGAGTTATTCTTTAATAGAAGAAACTCTTTCCATTTTGGAACTTCTTCCAGATTTGAGGTATCTGAGGATTTTAAGACAGCTGCTTCGGTTATGTCTAGAAAGTCCTTTTCAACTACCTCACAAACTGAAATCCCAAATATCCGACTCCGTGGGTTGGATATGTCTTCTGACCTTCCCAGACCAGTCTATCAGAAGGAAGAAGAAGACCAAAAATCAATCCAATCTCCAACTTATTCCTTTATGAATGAACCTTATGATGTCTGAGTTCACCATAGATAAAGAATCCCTTAGGAAAAACTTTTACTCTGAGGATTTGACCCCTCAAAGAAATTGATTTTTTCAAAATTATCAGGGAAAAAATAGAAAAGATATTCAAGAAAATTTTTATGATTTTCTTAACAGGGTCAAACAAAATATATTTTTCTTCGACTGGTTTCATGCTTTTTCTGTTAATAATAAGGTTGATTATCCTTGGAAAACAGAATTAAGTGAAAAAAACTTTAGATGTCCTCTGGCATCTCAAAACTAATGAGATGGTTCAATCTGAACTTCCTCCTGAAACCAAATTTCAGCTTCCTAACATCAAGGATGCTGATGGCAAACCCATCATAGCATCACCTTTCAAATTCAGAAAGGATGATGAACCTCTAAATCCAAGAGGCATCAAGAGTCTCATGGAGCAATCCAACTATACAAACAAATATCTTCAAACTTTGGGTCCGAAACTTCTTGGAAAACCCGTCAAAATTAAAGAGGAACCTTCTTCCTCAAAAATTGTTTTTGAAAAACAAGAAGTTAAACCTCTTTTCAAACCATTTAAAGCTAGTAAGGCACTAAGTCCTCATCCTAAAACTGTTTCTTCTGAAGAAGAATTTTTAAACAAAATTAATGAAAAACTCAAACTTTTGGAAACTGTTGTTCCTGATACTCCACTTCAAGAAACTTCTAGATCAAGGCTCATTAGTGCTCTTGAAAAAACAACTGAGTTTTCTGAAAATTTTGAAGGTCAAAAAATTGAGCAAGTTACTTCTCAAAACTGGAAAAAACCTTCAAAACTTTATTATCAACGCGCTACTCCTCCTGATTTATTACTTGAAGAGAAATCTTTAAGTATTAAGTCCTTTAACGCAAATAACATCTATGAGTGGAACATAGATGGTCAAACTGAATATCAAATCATGAATACTTTGCAACATATGACTATGGTTACAACTGCATATTCTACAAACCTCAATTGTTCGGAGGAAACAATTGTTGAAATTTTGGTTGCTGGGTTTTCTGGTCAACTAAAAGGTTGGTGGGATAATTATCTTACTGATTCTGAAAAATCAAAAATTCTTTATGCAATCAAAACCGAACACGATGAAACACCAATCACCAGCAATGGGGAACCTATCCCTGATGCTGTTAACACTCTAATCTTTACAATTGTTTAGCATTTTATTGGCGATCCGGACCTTTGGAAGGATAGGTCAGCTGAATTATTGTCCAATCTCAAGTGTAAAACGCTTGGAAACTTCCGCTGGTATAGGGATACTTTCCTTACCAGAGTTTTCACCAGAGAAGATAGTCAACAACCTTTCTGGAAAGAAAAGTTCTTGGCTGGTCTTCCAAAATCACTAGGAGATAAGGTTAGGGAAAAGATTCTTAACCAATCTCCTGACGGAAACATACATTATGAGCAGTTAAGTTACGATCAACTTATTGCTTATATTCAAAAGGTTGCCTTAAAAATCTGCCAAGATGACAAAATTCAAAATCAATTGGCTAAAGAAAAATCCCAAAATGTAAGGAAATGGGCACTTTTTATGAACAATTGCTTTGCCCCCAAAAAGAGGTCCAAGCCCAAAGATAAACATAAGCCTTCTCCTAGGCCCAAACCACCCAAAAGGGTTAAATCTCCATTGAGGAAACCCAAAACTCACTTACAACCAAACTACACTGACAAGCCTATCACATGTTTCAAATGTGGCAAAGCTGGCCATATAGCCAGAAATTGTAGGCTTAAAGAAAAAATAAAGGCTCTAAGTCTTGAGCCCAACATCGAAGAGCAAATTAACAAAATTCTCGCTGAAACTTCTGAAGAGGAACATGAAATGTACTCTGAAGAATCCATTGTGCCAGATGATAACGAAGTAATATCTTCTGAAGATACTACTAAACAATCATCTATAAACGTTCTCACCAAAGAACAAGAGCTTCTTTTTGAAGCCATAAACGCCATTCCAGATCCTGATGAGAAAAGGATCTATCTCAACAAACTCAAATCTACTTTAGAGGCCAGTTCTTCTAAAATCAAACCTTCAATTCAAACTAATAAATTTAGTCTGAATGAAACTCTCAAAAAACTTGAGAAAAAATCCGTTAAACCAGTTACTATTCATGATCTTCAACACGAGATTCAGAATCTCAAAGTTGAAGTTAAAACTCTTAGAGAACAACAAGATTCTCAGCAGGAAATCATTGATACCCTACTAAATAATCAAAAGATTGATGCTGTCTCCGATGATAGCAGTTCTCAAAATCCCCCAAATGATGACGAATTTCTTGGATTAATTAACATGCTAAAAATCCAAAAATTTTACATCAATATCAAAATAAAAATAAAAGATTTTGTTCTTGAAACTGTCGAATTATTCGATACTGGTGCATATTCGAATTGCATACAGGAAGGACTTATTCTAACTAAATATTTTGAGAAAACCTCTGAACGACTTAGCACTGCTAGTGGTTCAAAACTCAAAATCAATTTCAAACTTTCTACGGCGATGATTGAAAATCAGAACCTTAGAATAAAAACCTCATTTTTATTGGTGAAAAATCTTAGTAATGCAGTGATCTTAGGAACACCCTTTATTAGGTCCCTTTTCCCATTAAATATCATTGATGAAGGTATTTTTACTGAATACCTAGGTGAGATAATCAGTTTTCCTTTTTTAAGAAAACCAATTTCAAAGAAGCTTAATTTGATTCAAACTAAGCAAAATCAGATCAATTTTTTAAAAGACGAAATATCTTTTAAGAATATTGAATCCCAACTTTTGAAACAGGATGTTCAGAAAAAGGTCCAAGATCTTCTTGATGAATTGGATTTTTATACTATTTTTATCCTTCATACTTGTCTCATTAATCCTCCTTTGTGCTTAATTGGTTGAGTTTAGATCATTTTCCTTTTTTGGATCTTAGTGAGACTTAGTTAATTTTTGCAGCATTTCGGTTATTTTGACCTGCTTCAGTGTTTAGATCATATCTTGAGCTCTATACCTCATTTTATTATGCTTCTTGATTTGTAGGAAAGCTGAGAGATAGAGCTACAATTTCTATGAAGAGGGCAAGGGCTAATTCTGAGATCTTAAAGCCGAAATTGGGCTCGGAACTGAACTGAAGCGTTTGGGCGCGGTTTCTGAGCAGCCTTCAATGATTGGACCATATCTTGGGCTACAGGGACTCAATTGAGCCATTCCGGTGGCATTGGAAAGCTAACATCCAGGGCTTCATTTTATGTTCAGAGCACTAAGCCAAAAAGAACCGTTATGAGGCCCAAAAACGTGTTGGAAGTCGCTGCTGAGTCTAAGAGAGCCCACTCAACTTGTTTTGGGCACAACTTTCTCTCTAAGCATCCAAATTGGGCAAATGAGCTATCCAAATTTAGCTTAGGAAAAGAGGATTATTTTAATTAAGTAATTAGTGACTTTTAATTAGAGGTATATATAGAAATTCTGATTATGCTTGAGGGACCTTTTGGCTCATTTTGTAATTTTTAGTTTTATTGAATAAGAAAACTCTCTCTCTCTCTCTCTCTCTCTTTTGCGTTTTCCTCCATTAATGGAGGGGTGATCCTCCTCTGATCCAAGGCATCAAGAGAAGCATTCAAGCTCTTGAGGATTGGTGAATCAAGACATGGAAATTCCAATTTCGGTTTCACTCCTCTTCTCTTCTTCTTAATCTCATAATTGAATTGGAGGTTTTCATTCATGCATGTTGATTAAGAGTCAATCAAATCATGTATAATTCGGTTGATATATGTGATTCGATTGTTCAAGAGTGTGATTCATATTTCGGATATGAATATGAGATTAGAGCATTGGTTTGGAAGCTAATCCAAAATCAATTCGGTTTTAGAGGTCTCTAAACCGAATTGCTTGAGTGATTAGTTGAATGCATGGAGATTTTCATGTGAATGCTAGGTTTGATTTGAGGTTTCAATTGAATCTAAAATTAATCATCGAATTGGAGTGTGCATGTATATTTGAATCCAATGATTGAGTGTTGATTGCTTTCTTCTTGTGTGTCTTGGATTAGAATTTTAATTCGGTTTAGCCTTTTTATTTTCTGTTTGCTTTGGAATTCAGCATTGCATTTTAAGTGTTTGTTATAAAAACCCCCCTGAATTTTCTGATCAAATAGTGTGTTCATCTTTGGGAAACGATCTGAGTTGGCTACTATACTATAGTCGCTATTTGGTTTAATTTGCTCGTGTAATGACGCGCGAGTCACTTCTCAAACATATTCAAACAACAATCTGTTCTGATCTTCCTACTGCATTTTGGCAAAGGAAACATGTTGTCAGTCTCCCTGTAACACCCTAGTAGTTCCATTCTATGTTTAAGTCATATTGTGGAATTACTAGTTGCTACTTTTGCTCGCGGAACTATCATTACCTTTTAGAAACTACTTTATACCGAAAATAGGGGTAAAATTTTTTCTACAAAACAAGTAAACCATTTTTGAAATCGAGAGCCATGAGCGCATCGTGAACATATAAAGTAACACCGCTATCCCATACATATATCGCATTTAACAAGCATAGAGACCATAAGAGTAACCACAATTCTTAGAATAATGTAACATTCATTCCACGGCCAACCATGATAATACAATAAGAGTCGTACCAGTTCATACATAAGATAATAATGGGTCCGATATCTATCGTCGGCCCTACACAAAAGCCTACCAATACATAATAAAAGGAAATACATCAGAGAATCCTACTACCCAAGCATGCCACATAACAGAATGATAACCCTATAACTACTACCAAAAGGGGGCTATCCTCGTGCTCGGCTCCGCATGCAGTCGTCACATCAAGCATCTGGCAGGAGGAAACCGTTCCCATATCCACTAGGAGAAGTAATACCACGTCCTCCTCCTCGAGCACGTCCTCGCCCACGGGGCACAGCGCGGGTACGAATGAACCCACGCCCGCGAACCGGGGGTGAAAATGGGCCAGCAGATGAAGCAGAAGAATCAGAAGATAGACGAATCACTGAAGGCTGCGATTTAACCCGGACGGTGAGAACCCCCAGAATGAGTCGGATAGAGGGGCTCGGACGGATCGGTCTCCACATGGAAGCTCGGATAAGACGGCTCCGAGGGATCGGAATCCAGTGAAACAGTCGGAGTCAAACGGGTATCCGAGTCAGCCTCATCATCATCAGTGGGGTATCTCGGTGGTTGAAAGTAGGGGCGAATGTCATCCATAGTAACCTCGCCAAATGGCTGATGCGATCGGAAAAATGGGCTGATCACGGGAGTCTGGAACTGGCGGTCGTGGAAGATGTAGACCTTCGTCGCTGCGCTCGCCGATAGCACTGAGGCGTTCAGCACCGGGTCAAAGCGCCAACGCCGCATCGGGAACTCAATGTAGATCACCACCGTGCTCGACGTCGACATCCTTTGAAGACGACACGGAAACGTAGGAATGAGAAATACTAAATTTCTCAGTAGGATCGCGGCTAGACAAACACAGTGTCATCGTCATCGTCCCAGCCACTTCGTGTTTAATTACAAAAAGCGATGGGCAGATATAAGTTCAATTTTTAATGGTTTTGAAAACTTAAACCTCGAAGCGGGTTGCTTTTAAACTTAACATCATAAACATATCATCATGACTAACATCCGTACTAAAACATAGAATAACATCCATAATGCAAATGGGCCATATACTTTCATGCAAAGACACGCATCATCACAGATGTAACCATGGTCATACTTAGACTTTACTTTCATTTTTAGCACGTGCTTAACATTCTTTACTTTCCTTTGAAATAGACTGCTTTTGGACATGAGCTCATTCCGTGACCGTCGTCATGCAGTACTAACCAAATCAGACTAAGCCGATATTGGTTACCTCTAAGTTGGAGGGTCCTCCAAAATACCCTTGCCTCCCTCATAGAGGTTCCTTGTGGATCGCCGTCTCTCACTTCCCTTACGGAAGTGATTGAAGGGTCACGTCCCATTGATTCTTTTCTTATCTTTATACTTTACATGCATAACTCCTTGACTAGGCGCATGCAATGATATGACTAAGTCCATAATTTTGATGGAAATCCGGCAGCATAACGGCTAGACCTGAGCTTCCCCAAAATGCCAATCATCAGCATTCAACCAATAGTTCATCATATCTATATCATATCATCACACTTATCATTCAATCATGAGACAAAGCTCAATCAATCTCATCATTCATCATGCCAAGTGGCATCACACATTCATACCCTAAAGGGGTTTATAGTTGTGTTGTTCTTTGTGAAGAATATTATGAATCATCACATGATTTCCCATGATAGAATCACATAGTTAGGATATGTGTTTATAGTCTTTTAGTTACTTGGTCCTTGGATGAAAGTATGCTTTACTTAAGTACATGTCTTATGAAACACTTGTTCAAATTAATTAAATTATGTGATTGTTTCCTTTCCTTGAGATAGCGCACTTAGTGATTCCTAGGTTCATGGTATGCTTAGAGGCCCTAATCATACTTACATTCCCAAGGAGTTCGAGATCCCTCTAATCCTTGGGTCATGACAACGCATAACCACATCATGAACCCAACAACACCAATGTTCACTAATCACCAAAGGTGACTTTTAACTTAGTCAAGTTGCAAAGTTTTAAACTTTTACTAATAACATACCAAGGTTTTGCCTTAAACATTATTAAAGTTGTCATTCTTTATAAAGTAGTCATAAAGTCTTATTCTTTATGAAAGTAAGTGCCTTTGACATTAAGCTCTTATCTTAAGATTGGATCTTTATGAAATAATGATACAAGCTACTAGCTTTTTGAATAAATAGTCTTGTTCTTTATAAAAGTTAACACCTTTTGCATTAGTTGGGTTCAAAGTCTAAACTTTATGAATGAAATGTTATAGAACAACATTTTTATAACTTAATGATCTCATTCTTGAATAAAGTTTGAAACTTTGTGAAAGGTCTTTTCTTTAAGGTTTGATTTCTAAAGCCTAAAGTGACAAGATATCGTTTTTCTAACTCAAAAAGTTTAGACTTTCACATGTATTCTTGTCTTCAAAACAAAACAAAATAAAACTTTATGGAAGCTTAAAAGTTGCGCCACTTTGAAGAAATCATGAAGCAAACTTTTTAAAGTCTAAAACTTTGAGAAGGTTCATAGTCTTATCAAATCATGGAAACATGGAAAGGTGAAGCTTTTCTAATCATTCACTCATCATGAAGAGAAAGGAACAACTTTAAGCTAGAGATCAATAAGAACATAGGTTTCCAAAAGAAGAAACTTAAGAACACATGAAGAACATCAAGAACATATTTTACTAAAAGAGGAAACTTAAGAACACATGAAGAACATCAAGAACATATTTTTCTAAAAGAGGAAAGAACATCAAGAACATATTTTTCTAAAAGAGGAAACTTAAGAACACATGAACATGAAGGACCTTCTCAAGTTTTCACTTAGAGATCTTGGTCATGAAAGACCCAAGCTCCAAGCTTTCTTGAGCAAACAAAATGAAAAAGATGAAGATCACTACCTTTCTTGAAGATGGCGCAAAAACAAGAGAAATGGAAGAAGAAGATGATGACTCCTCTTGATGATGAAGGTGGCGGTTTTGCAAGAAGGAAGGAGAAGCTCTTGAAATTTTGTGGAAATGGAGGTTGTAGTGTTTTGATCTTGTCTCCAAAGACCCAAAGATGAGGTCTTTGAAGGGCTAAGTGAGTGGTTTAGGGTGGTGGTGGTGGAGAAAGGAAGAGGAAGATGAAGAAGATGAAGAAGTGTTTAGAGAGAAGTTAGAGAATTTGGCTTGAAGAGAGAATAGGATGAGTGAAAATGAAAATGAATGAGGGAGGGAGAGAGAGAAAGTGGCGTCCACTTTAAGGAGGGAGGATGAGATATTTTTGCTTTACTTTGTGTTATCTTGTGTTAATTAGTGATTAAGGGGACAAATGGGATGATGGGGAGACAAAGCATGGTCAAACTCTTACATAAAGTAGTCTTGTCTCATGCTTTTTGCTTTTATGACATCACTCTCTACTTTATTGTCTAGTTGACTAAATTTGAATTTAATCATGTGATTAAGTGCTCATACAACTTAATTAAGGTGATTAAGCAAGAATTAGTGATTAACACACAAGAACATGATTAACAAAAATTAATCTCACGATTAAGCTTAATTAACCTTAATTAAACTCGAGTAAGCTAATTAAGGGCGATTAGTGCTTAAGTAAGCTATAGGGGCTCTAACTTGCTTAATTAGAGATTATCTAACCTCGATTAGGCATTCTCTTGACCCTTCTCGTCCGAGTCAACCCCTTAATTAAGCCCTAATCTCGAAATTCCTCATTAAGTGCCTAATTACTCAGGGTTACTACGGTAATTTAGCACGACATGAAATTGAGGATGTTACACTCCCTTATGAAAAGGATTTTCATGAGCGTCAGATTCCAACAAAAGCCAGACCAATACAAATGAATGAGGAACTCCTCATTTATTGTAGGAAGGAGATCGAAGATCTTCTTCACAAAGGTCTAATCCGAAAGAGCAAGAGTCCATGGTCTTGTTCTACTTTTTATGTTAATAAACAAGCAGAAATTGAGCATGGTACTCCAAGGCTTGTAATTAATTATAAGCCTTTAAACAAAGCACTTCAATGGATCAGATATCCGATCCCAAACAAAAAAGATCTCCTGAATCATTTGCATTCAGCAAAAATATTTTCAAAATTTGACATGAAATCTGGATTTTGGCAAATCCAAATTCAAGAAAGCGATTGCTACAAAACAACTTTCACTGTTCCTTTTAGGCAATACGAATGGAATGTAATGCCCTTTGGACTCATAAATGCCCCTTTTGAGAATAAAAAATATCATTCATGATTTTTTGAATAGAATATATATATATATATATATATATTTGATGAATATACCTACAAAACAGCACATTGTATATAATAAACGTGATCAGCATTATAGCACATAACAAAAAGTAATAAAAAGCATTACAGAAGAAAATAAAGACAGGTAGTATATCATCAATCGTATACATACATATGTAAGTTGGAAGCCAATGCTTTAGTTTACATATGGCTTCAAAAGTGGGTGAAATAAAGGAACATCAAAATTCTTATTGCTAAAAAAAAGTAGAGATGGAAATAGCAGGAGCCGGCTGTGTACAGCGAGTCCACTATAGGATCATGGTGGAGCTGCCGGTCTGGAATCTCAATAAAAAGAGTGGCTGTCGAGTCCATCACCAGCGTCTGAGAATGATGCAGAAATACAAAGTGAGGTGAGAATTTAAGGAAATTCTCAGTAGGGTTTGCGTATAGTATTTAACTGACTTCACATTCATTTTCAGTTGCCTCGGTTTTTATTTAATTGTAAAAACATGGGATCAAACTGAACTATCCATATTTAATAAGTTTAAGAAAACGTCTGGTCCGAGGTAAGGTTTAGTTTTATTTAGGACAGTATAAGAAACAGAATAAACTACTAATAGTGATACACAGAATAATGAGCAGAATAAATGAACATACAGCAGTACGTAAACATAAAAGACAAACTGTAAATGACTTGTAATGACTATTCAATGTAATCATGCAAAACTCATTCTTGAACTTATTTTCATAAACTTTTCCATTACTTGGTCCCCTGGGAGTTCTTGGCCATTTAGACTCCTGGTAATAGTCTGCTTCTCAGGATCAAGCTCGTTCCTATATAGGAATGCTGGGTTTACTTTCCTCGACCTTTCCACCGATCTATTCCCCTTAACTTTAATCATAATATAACCTTTAGGTTTATCATATCATCATAACATGACCTTTATGAACTTCTTGCAAATGCACATGGATTTGAATGTAGATTATAACTCATGCATAGGCATTACCGAACTTTCGGCAGCTTGACGGAATGTGCTCGCTTTCCATGAATAGTGCTAGTACTCAAAACATCAAATTTTCAGAAAAATCATAACACTTTATTCATATTTCGGACATCAAAATTCATGGCACAATTACTACAATTAAAACATGGTTGCTGTCTCAACACTTGCATTCAACCCGATTTTTGTAAATCAGGCCATAATTTCTATTTAACTCATCTGGACCCCAATTTGGATATGCCAAAGTGTTATGTGTCTATTTCTTAACCTCTTTGGTCCCATCTAATTTTGATAAATATGGCTCAAGTTATTTAAGTTTTATCTTGGCCTACCCTGTGGCTAGCCAGAATTACACACCTAAAAGTAAAAATCCCCTAAAAATCGCAAACAAGTTGAAATCATATGAAATTGACATCATTTTAAAGCGAACAGGACAATCTTTCATTTGCAAAAGTTCCATTTCATTTGCTTTAGTAGAGCTCAAGTTATGAGCCCGAAATTCGACCTTCTTGAACTGTCTTATTTTGGCCCTTTTTGACATAGGGCAAATTCATCGAACCACTGAAAGTAAATGGGACCGTATCTAAGTCAAAATTTTATTATGAATGTTCTTCTATGTATAAGCTTTCTAACAAAGTTAGTTTCACTCAATTTGCAGTTGTTTAGGGTGAGTTACGCCCTTCTCAACTCACACTACCCGGATGAAAGTCCTGATTCCTAGGTCAAACTTCAAAAATTCGTATCTCTCTCAATATTAACCCAATGGCCTTATATTATATATGTATGGAAATCTCCGAATGTCTACTTTCATAAAAAAATAGTTTCATCAAATTTAACCTGCTATAGGTGGAGCCATACACTCTGCTGTACGGACTGTCGAGGGAATTTGGTCTTCCAGCCCCTCACATCTTCCTATCCTCACCCTTTTCTACTCCTTAATCAAAGTTAAACACAAAAACAGCCAACAACCGGTCAAAGATCATCATAATCATTCCCTAATCACATCAAAAAGTGAGAACATAAAGCGAAAATTAGCTACCCCAGTCAGAATAACAAGCACAAAATTGAACCTCTACCTCTTTGGAGTGTGATTTTGCTAGGTGTTGAAGTTTGAATTGATAGAACCTTGTGAAGCTTGAAGGTTTGGTGGAGTTAGTTGAGAGGAGGAGAAAGAAAGAAGGTTGAAATCAAAGGAGAGAGTATCGCAAATCAGTATGGGAATAATAGAGAAAAATCTGATTTAAGCATTGAAGGGGTAGTTGGCTTTGTGAGTTTTGATTGGTTGAAATTTTGTTTGTAAAGTTTAGCCATGTCTCCATCTTTTGTGGCCAGATTATTCTCCATTTTGCCTAAAAAAGTGGAACTCACTTCCATTGTATCTGGAATCGAAACTCGTCTCGATTCTGCATAAAGTCGAAACTCGTGCCCATCTTATTTGAAACTTGGAGATGAAATCGGAGATCGAAAATCTTGTCTGTTTTATTTGAAACTTGGAAATAAAGTTGGATGTTGGAAATCATGCACAATTTATTTGAAACATAAAGTTGAAGGTCGGAAATCATGTCCATTTCATTTGAATTGGAGTTGTCGGATGTCGAAAATCATATAGCACATAAATCACCTTAAAATCAAAAGTCAAGGACAAGAATATGAAACCTAAAATACTTAAACCCGGAAGTTGGGGATGTTAACGTAAACTTGGACGCCGAGAACTAGGACGCTTTAAAATTCTTAATACACGTAATTCTAAAACTCGGTCCACAATCAATCTCGGAGATCGATTCTAAGCATAACACCGGAAATCGGGAATCAAAACATTAACCTTATGTACCGAGAAATCAGAACTTATATAATCTTGGAACTCCCAATTCAATCTTGAAAGTCGGTCATAGGTCAAACTCGATAACACCAATAGAAATGAAAAGCTCTTGGGAATAAATTCGAAGGTCGGAACTCGTGTATAACTTGGAAATCAATTCGGAGGTTAGAACTCATTGTGGATGTTGTAACACCCTAATAAACCCATATTACGCTTAAGTCGTATTACGGCGTTTTATTAGTTGTTACTTATGCTCGTGGAAAACTAAACTTCACTTGAAATTAAGTTACACGGAAAATACCGTAAGATTTCTTTTTTTTTTCTTTTTTTTTTTTTGGAAATACGTCGTCGCTTTGCAGCGTTTTTGAAAAGTAAAGCCTTGAGCGAGAAGCTAGATAGAGAAAGAACGTGTCGCATAAAATACATACCCAAAATTCGTAAAACAAGAATAAGGTAAACAAATAATACTTCACAAATATATTACATTAAATAACTAACCATTACAATTCATATGGGTTCATAATATATATACATACATTTCAGCATTACAACAAGGGAGGCTCATGGTTGAGCCATGATCCAAATACTAGATACTAAGTACAAATTTAAATGGCAAAGCCTAACTCAAAAGAAATATGCGAAGATGCAGAGCGATGGTCGCTACAAGTCCCAAAACAGCTTCGTCTTGCATCCCACGTCACACGTCCCCTCACAGTGTTGGGGATCCACGCTCCACTCCACCGGAGGCGCCGTCGAGATCTGGTGACGATACAGGAGAATAACTAAGGTGAGAAATGGAATTTCTCAGTAGGACTCGAACCCGACACGAAAGTGTCATCGTCATCGTCCCAGCCACTTCGGTTTTATTAATGAAAATAGTGAGCATTCATAAGGTTCCGTTCTTAGGTTTTCGAAAACATGAATATCCGAAGCGGATTCAATTTTAACATAACCTCTAATCGTTTATATCATAACATACATAAGCACAAATATAATTACATAAAACATGCATGTCCATGCTATAAGAATTCTCTTAACTTCTTTCCCTTTCTAGGGTTTGGACCGAAGTACCTTTTCTTTTCTTAACTTGACTTTATCTTTTCACCCACTAAACATAAGTAGTAATGAGCTCAAACCGTGGCCGTCGCCACCATAGAATTTTGGTACTTACACTAGCTGGGTCATGCCATGCCTCATGTAAGACCTATCCCCTATACTCACACTAGCTGGGTCATGCCATGCCTCATGTGAGTCGTGGGTGAGGGGAGCTTACTTTGGGTCACCTTCCCTTTTGAAGGATCACACCCTTAGTTTACTTTCTCTTCTTATTAAAGCTTATGATGCAAAATTATTTTAATTCTTTTCCACATTTAGGCGTTACGTATCGCCGTCCCCAAATGTGGTTCCTTTATGAATCACCTCTAGGCGTTACGTATCGCCGTCCCCAGGGTGTTCATATTTATTAATTCTTTCATGTATATCATTAGGCATCATATCATCAACTTATCATATTCATATTATCATGATTCATTATAATATCGTCATCATATCATTATCATCCTCATCATCATCATAACACTATCATAATCATCATGTCACTATCATAATCATCATATCATATCATCATTACCATTATCATACCATCATCATCATGATCATCATCATATCATATCATCATCAACATGTCATTGTCATCATATTGACAAATAGAGGCATACATATCACACAAAGTCTTATGAGCTTAGCTTAGTAAACTTGGGTACAAGCTTTTAATTGATTTGCTTCTTGCATAAATTCTTTTATTAGGCATAGGGCCAATTTCATCCATTATCCTTTTTGAAACTTTTAAGTTGAATTATGAAGGTTTTCCAATACTTAATGTGAGGGTCTTAATGTTTTAAAGCTTATTTCTTATTAACTTTTAAATTTTACCATAACCAGTTTTACTTTTATGGTGGGGCAGTAACTTCAAAAATTCACCATAATTTCATCTTTTACTCTTTTATTTCGAATTTTGGTATGCTTATACTTCTCTGAGTCTATTTTTAAACAAAATAAGCCCCACTTAAAAATTCATTTTGTAGCTTGAGTTATGCACATTTTATTCTGACTGTTCAGGATTGAAAGTTCATCTCGGGTCAGTGGCTTATCCACTTCACTGGGAGTTCCTCACATGGAATCTGACAAAACTGTTTTATGGGATGTTCCTCTATGTCTTAGCTTTCTAACAAACTTGGTCCCACTCAAAAATGTTATGTATAACTTGAGTTATGCATGTTTTATTACCTACTGCCCGGACAGAAACCCATCCAGGAACAGCAAATTTTGAAAAATCATATCTCCCTTTTTAAGGCCAAATCTCACATATTTTATATGTATGAAAAGCTCTTTGAGTCTAATTTCATAGAAAATTATTTTCGTTGCATTTTGAGTTCTGTAGCAATAAATATACTGCATGCTTTACAGACTGCCAGAATTCCAGATTCACTAGTTTTTAAGTTTTTCACTTCAAGCTTATGGAGAAATTGTTATATCACTTCAAATCACCATTTTCATGTTTTAACTCATCATCATATTCAAAGTTTTAGTCACCCAAAATCAGTATTTTGAAACAAAATAAAGCATGATACATAAAAACCACCATACCACAAAATCTCTTTTCAAAATAACATTTTTATCAAGGCAAGAACACTCATAAGGCAAGATGTAGTCATGAGACCTTGAAGCAAGTCCTAAAACCACCTAGCTATAAAGAGCATAGGAGATTCTAGGGCTTGAAAAATACATGAGAAAGAAGAGTTAGAATCACTACCCAAAGTGTTTCTCTTGGAAGTTTGGAAAATGAAGTGGTTGGAGATGGCCTCCTTCTCCTTGAGCTTGATAGTGAGGCTTGTGTATGAGTGGCTTTGTTTCTCCAAGAACCAAAGAGGGTGGTCCTTGAAGGGCTTGTGAGAATGGTAAATGGAGATGAGTAGGAAGTAGTATGAGGGTTGGAAGAAAAACAATGAAGCTTGGAAGAAGAAGAAAGTATGAGACTTGGAGAGAGGAGAGAGGAGAGAGCTTTGTGTGTGTGTCTTGAGAGAGGAAGTGAAAAATGAAATGAGGGAGAGAGAGAGAGGCTGATTGGCGCATAAAGGGGAGGGAGAGAGTGATGTGATTTTGCTTCTTTTATAAGCAAGGAGGCTAGCAACCATGGGATAAAAGGGTGGGTTGTGTTTTTCTTGAGTCTTGGCACTTGGGTAAAGGCTTGTAGTGTTTCTTTTCTAGTGGTTAAAAGCATGAGCTCTCTTAGGATTTGGCATTGGATGGCTAGGATCACACCAAGTGTCATTATCTTGATGAAGGAGAGTACAACTCTTGTCATGACTTAAGGAACACTACTAGTATGGACTCTTGATCTAGGGGTGTATGATGAGAAGGCAAATGGATGGTTGGATATGACTCTTGCCTTGACCAAACTTTCAAACAATAATAAAAGGGAAGTTTCTACATCTTTATAATTGTTACAATTATCTAAATGTTAATTAATTTGATTAGTTAAAGTGCTCTTTAACCGATTTCGGTTAATTACATCTTTAAGACGTTTTTCCTCTTAAAAGAATTGATCTTATGAATTATGTAATTAGGTTTTAGAATTAATCTATCTCAATTGGTAAGGTAGAACAATTGTCTTGTACTTAATTAATAAGATTGGATTAGCTTAATTATATTTCTAAGTTACGAATTAATGAGGTTCGAATAATTAGGTTTTAATTAAACCATTTAGTGCATTATGATTCAATTATTGACTTGACTCAATTTACTAAGCTATTGCTCATTGAGATTAGCCGATTAATTCTTAGTTAATCGTTAACCTCTCTAATTAGCTTGGATCACTGAACTAATTAGCTTAGACAAAAATTGGGGATGTTACAGATGTTACCCCAATGCCTTTGAAAAGCCACTTCTTGGTTTGAACCTTAATGACCTAAAAAGTTTTGATGAACAACCAATCAAGCTTTAATAAAATCTTTTGTTAACTAATCGATTGTTTATGTGTTTGAATGCTTCTATGAGTTAGATCAAGTTATTCGCATAGGAAAAGGTATTGGATCATACAAAGCTCAAAGTTCTATTATTCATCTCATCTTTACACTTTTTGGAAGAGAACACTTTGACAAATCTATGATCTCTTTTACTCGAGAAGCATATCAGAAAGTTCAGAAGGATGGATCTAAGCCATCAGAAAGGAAAACAAGCTATCAAAAGGATCATAGTGCCTCCAGATTGTTGATTTATCTAGAAGACAATGTCCAAAAGGGTGACTACCTGAAAGTTACACTTCTTGAAAGTACCACACCCTCAAAACATCTTCTGCACATTTTAAGGATCATTTTCAAAAGACAAAGGTGACATAAGAAGATCCAAAAGAAGTGCTAATGAGTTTGAAAAGCTAGTGAACCATCAATGGCTATTTTTCCTCTTTTGTGTATTTTTCACTTGCTGAGAAAGAAAGCAACATCTTCTCTATTCGGTCTTAAGTGGATCAAAAAGGCTCAAGGCTCAAGATCTGCACACTTCAACGGATATATTTTGAAGTCTATAAAAAGCTAGAAGACGATGAAGAATTGGTTAGACTGTTGAACATTTTGCACTTTGAAAGATCATCCAATACTTCTTCTTTCTCAACCTTCTGAACATCTAGAAAGTTACTTGATGTAACTTTTGGAAAGATAAAATCTTCTCTTCTACTTTATATTAGCTTATATTCTCTTGTTGAGAGTTTAGAGAACTCACTTCAGACTGTAACTAGGTGCTTATACTCTTCAGAGAAATTAAGTATGGGTGTATCAAACCCAAACCTCAAAAATCTAATTATTATAACCTGACTCATTAGTGGTCTTTGTAAGCTTGGAGAGGCTAGGAAAATACTACTTTATATTAGCTTGGAGAGGCTTTGTAAAAACTACTCACTTGGATAGCTTGGAAAAGCTAAGAAGAACTACTCATCTATAAAAGCTTGGAGAAGCTTGAAAAAATAATACTAGATTTATAAAAATCTCAACAATGTGTCAGGGACTAGACATAGGTAGTGGTTGGCTGAAGCAATATAGAAATTCTCTGTGTGATCTTTCCATCCTTTCTACTCTTTATTACAATTATATATTAAGTCTTTTATTTTGTGTGCTAACTTATTCACTGCATTACAGTATAATTGTGAAAACTACAACTTTTATTTCTATCTCATTTGCTTTAGTATTCCAAGTCCAAAACTTAGAAAGTTGTTTAAAAGTTTTTCAAGAACTAAAATTATTTTAGAAGCACGATTCTACCCCTTTCTTGTGCTACCTTATTCTATAGGTTGAGTCTTCCTCTATTTATAGGCAAGGCTCATTCCTAAATTGCCTTTGAATAACCACCAAGGTTGCATGTTTGGACCCTCGAATGGCTGCTCCTCAAAGCTATGTCGTGGGAAGGCTACCACATGTCAGCATGTTCTATGTTTGCATCCCAAGCACTAGACTTAGAAGCTTTTCTCCAAGAGTGCTCTTAGGCTCTTTCAAACCTACCATCTTGTACTTCAAATTTATTTCTTGCGCAACCTAACCAATCATCTGAACTTGCTCTTGGCTAATCCATGCTTGCATTACGGCCCAGCAAATGATCTTCTCCATTATATTAGCTTATAGCTATGTTACTACTAGTCACAGAGTCAAAATCTCTCCCGGCTAAGTCCTATCCTCAGTCAAGTACACTTACTAATTTTTTTTTGTGCCAACAATTATTATTCATAGCGTAGTTGCACATCGAGATTATTACCTTAGATTTTGTTTTTCTTTTAGAAAAAAATTAACATAAATGAGATGGCACCATGTCTCAGTCAAAACTTAACATAATGTTTGATATAACTTTATTAACTAAAGAATTGTTTTCACAGTTTTCAGATTAGGTGTACTAGTTATGTAAAGCTCTCTTAAAGATTGAGAACTCTAATATTTGAATCCCAATATTTGTAATGTTCACTATCATAGAACTCCAAATATTAAACATAATGTTTGTTTGAGCTTGCATCTAGCTTCCACCGTAACAATTTGTTTTACTCGATTTTTTGCTTACTGTCGAAATCAAACAAATAATAGTGATAGTCTGCTTCTTGATCTCAGTTTGGGGAAGAGAAGCGGTTCATCTTGTAGGTTCTCAGACTTAGAGCTTTTGCCAAAAGATCTTTTCTAATAAGTTCTTTTTGTCTCTCGATGTTTTCTAGTGAATTGTCATTGTTTTTAAGTTCAAGTGTAAAATATGCCGCGAAATGAAATAAAGTGTAAACTAACAGAAATAAAATATAAAGATAAACAAAGCACAAAAAAGATAAAGTTTAAAGGAGGAATTAGATGAGAATTTTGGTTAAGTAAAGATGAAAGTAGCTAAGAAGAACGAGAAGAAGAAGGAACAACGGAATGATACAATGGAAAACTAAACTTAAAAGGAAAAAGATGAGTTCAAGGGAATATACTTGGTTTCCAATTGACTCCACATTGTTAGCCTAGCAAAAGAGTATTTAGGGTGTTTACAAGTGTGTGCTCCCAGACTGAACTCTCAAAAACTAGTGACTCCTTCCCTATTTATAGACTTAAGCAACTCTTTCAAATTTTGCCAAGTGTCCTTGATAGTTACTGTAAGCTCTAATTCCCTTCTGAAACCATCTCACAACTTAAGATGTTTCAAGCTGTAAGGTTTTGATGAATAACAAATCAAGCTTTAATTAAAACTTTTGTTTGTGAATAATTTGTTTAGGTTAAACATATTTTTTTCGTTACCAAAATCATTTATCTCATGCTTAAACAATTTTTGAATCAACCAAAGTGTCCTAATCCATAGTACTTGTAACATCCTAATAATGTCATCTTATGCTTAAGTCATTTTATGGCATTACTAGTTGTTATTCTTAACTAGCGGAAGTTCTTAAAGTTGAAATTAGCGTATTATACGAAAATAGCTTGTACTTATTTTGTTTTTTTTTTAAACCTCTATTCATGAAAACTGAGCCTTTAAACGCTTACTTACTCGCATACGCATAGACATTGTTCCTTATATTGCAGAGTTACTAGAAAGACGTATGGCAAAATTGAAATAACATAACACCATACCTTAAGCCAATGATGTAATCATAGATAATCAAGGGTCATTATTACATTAATAATTATCATATATGTAATAGGAAAAATTAAATAGCATGACTTCCCACATGCTCTTAATTACATATAAACTGCCCCAACTAGGGCTCTCAAGAAGGTGAATATACTATGCCACTATCTTGATCCTCCTTAGCTAGGTGAAGGGACATGGCAACTCCTCCTTTTATCAAGTTAGGTACCATCAGAAGTGATACCATGAGTGCCAGCAGCTCCGTCTGAAGATGACATGGAAACGTAAGAGTGAGAAATATAAGATTTCTCAGTAGGATCGCGACTAGACAAACACTGTGTCATTGTCATTGTCCCAGCCACTTCGGGTTTAATTATGAAAACAGTGGACATGTATAGGTTCAATTTTAATGATTTTGAAACTTAAGTCCTGAAGCGGTTTTCTTTTACACTTAACATCATAACTATATCATCATAACTAAACATACACACGAAAGCAAAGAATAAACATTCCTACTGCATATGGACAATATAAATACATGCAATGAAATGCAACCTCATAGACTTAACCATGGTTTTACTTTAACTTTACTTTCATTTTTAGCACGTGCGTAACATTCTTTACTTTTCCTTTGAAATAGACTGCTGTTGGACATGAGCTCATTCCATGACCGTCGTCACACAATACTAAACCAAATCAAAGTAAGCCGATATTGTTTACCTCTAAGTTAAAGGGTCCTCCATGTCACCCTTGCCTCCTTCATAGAGGTTTCTAGAGTCTTTATAGATCACCGCCTCTCACTTCCCTTATCAAAGTGATTGAAGGGTCATATCCATATGCCATGTAACCTTACTATCTCTTGAACATATAGCTGGGCTAACTTTTCCAAAGGATAAGTAGCTCGAATGGGCAAAAAGTGAGCGGACTTGGTTAATCTATCAACAATTACCCATATCACATCAAAACCAACTTGTGTTTTGGGTAAACCCATCACGAAGTCTGTAACATCCCCATTTTTATCTAAGCTAATTAGCTCGGTGTCTCCGACTAATTAGAAGGGTTAGCAATTAACTAAGAACTAATCGGATAATCTCGAGAGTAAAGGCTTAGTAAATTAAAGGCAAGTCACTAAGATAAGTGAAAGTCAACAATTGAAACATAATGCATTAAAAGTTACAATTAAAAGCCTAATTACCTAATCCTTATTAATTCATGATTTAGAACATAAACTCAAGGTGACCTAACCTTATTAACTAAAAGCATATAAGCATCACATCTTAATCACAGGAAAATTAACCCTCACATCTTCTTTACATAATTAATGAGGAAAATCCTTTTCATTGAAAATGTGTTAAAGTGTAATTAAACAAATTGAATTAATTAGCATTTAGATAATTGTAACAATTGTAAAAAAATTTACAAAATTTCCTTTAATTATTGTTTGAAAGTTTGGTCAAGGCAAGAGCCATATCCAACCATTCATTTGCCTTCTCATCATACACCATTAGATCAAGAGTCCATGTTAGTAGATTTCTTGAGTCAAGACAAACAATGTACCCTCCTCCATCAAGATTGTGACACTTGGAGTTATCATATTCACCCAATGCCAATCCTAAGAGAGGTCATGCTTTTAACCACTTCAAAAACACTACATGGTCTTTACCCAAGTGCCAAGACTCAAAGGAAACACAGCTCCCTCTTTTGCCTCAAGGTTTTCCCCACTCTCTTGCTTGTTGTAAGAAGCAAAATCACATCACTCTCTCCCCCTCATTTGTGCCATCAGCCCACCCTCTCTCCCCCTCACTTCATTTTTCAACTCCTCTCTCAAGACAGAAAGCTCTCTCCTCTCTCCAAGTCCTATTCTTACTCTCTTGTTCTTCCAAACCTCCTTGTTCTTCTTCCAATCTCCCAACTACTTCTCACCTCATTTCCATCACTACCCTCACAATCCCTTCAAGGGCCACCATTTTTGGTCTTTGGAGAAACAAGATCATCCATACACAAACCCCATTTTCAAGCTTTCAAGTAGGAAGGCTTTCTCCAACTTTCTCCACCTTCAAAATCCTTCAAGAAGCTCTCTTTGGTAGTGACTCTAACCTTTCTTTTTCATGTATTTTTCAAGCTCTAGAACTCCTAAGCTCTTCATAGCTAGGTGGTGTTAGGACTTGCTACAAGGTCTCATGACCATATCTTGCTCTATGAGTTTTTCTTGTCTTGTTAAAAATGTTGTATTGAAATGAGATTATGTGGCATGATAATTTTTATGTATCTTGCTTTATTTGTCTTAAAATACTGATTTGGTGACTAAACTCTTGAATATGATGGTAAGATAAAACATAAAAATGGTGATTTAAAGTGGTATAGCAACATCTCCACATGTTTGATATGTAAAACATGAAAACTAGTTAAGCTGGAATTCTGGTAGCCTGTAATGCGTACTGTATAACTCGTTCTAAAAAACTCAAAATGTAATGAAGCTAATTTTCTGTGAAAGTAGACTCAAAGATCTTTCCAAACATATAAAAACGTGAAATTTGGATTTAAAATGAGGGAGATATGATTTTTCAAAGTTGGCTGCTCCCGGATAGATTTCTGTTTGGGCAGTCTGCACTAAAAACTATATAACCGAAACTACAAAAATTATTTTTGAGTAGGACCAAGTTTGTTAGAAAGCTAAGACATAGAGGAACATGCCCATAAAACAGTTTTGTTAGATTCCATGTAAGGAACTTCCAGTGGAGTTGACAAGCTACTGACCTGAGTTGAACTTTCAAGTCTGAACAGTTAGAATAAAATGTGCATAACTCAAGCCACAAAATGAATTTTTGAGTGGGGTTTAAAAATAGACTCATAGAAGTATAATCATACCAAAATTTGAAGCAAAAGAGTAAAAGGTGAAATTATGGTGAATTTTTGAAGTTACTGCCCCACTGTAAAAGTAAAAACTAGTTGTGGTGAAAGTTAAGGAATAATGAGAAATAAGCTTTAAGACACTAAGACCTTTACTCTAAGCATTGGAAAAACCCTCATAATTCAACTTAAAAGTTTCAAATTAATGGATGAAATTGGCCCTACGCCTAATAAAAGAGTTTACACTAGAGACAATCTCAATTAAAAGCTTGCACCAAATTTATTAAGCTAAGCTCATAAAATTTTGCTTGAGAATGTGCCTATGTTTATGTGCAAGCATGATGCTATGATGATGATGATATGAATATGATATGTTGATGATATGATGCTTAATGATATGTGATATTGGATTTCTCTGTTTGGCAAAATTTTGGGAAGCTTCGGTCTAGCCGTTATCTTCTGAAAGTGCAAAAATTGTGGACTTAGAAATATTTTGCATTGTAAGCTTTAATAAGAAGAGATTTAATTAAGTGTGTGATTCTTCAAAAGGGAAAGTGACCTAATTTAAGCTCCCTTCACCCATGACTCACATGAGGCATGGCATGACCTAGCTAGTGTGAGTATAGGGGATAGGGCTTACATGAGGCATAGCATGATCCAGTTAATGTAAGTACCGAAATTCTATGATGGCAACGGCCACGGTATGAGCTCATTACCACTTATGTTTAGTGGGTGAAAAGAAAAGACTTAAGATAAAGACAAGTTAAGAAAAGTAAAGGGACTTCGGTCCAAACCCTTGAAGGGAAAAAGTTAAGAGAAGCTTATAGCATAGCCATGCATGTTTCATATAATTATACTTATGTCCATGTATATTATGATATAAATGATTAGAAGGTATGTTAAAAATTGAATCCGCTTCGGATATTCATGTTTTCAAAAATCTAAAAATTGGACCTTATGCATAGTCACTGTTTTCATTTATAAAACCGAAGTGGCTAGGACGATGACGACGACACTTTAGTGTTGGGTTTGAGTCCTACTAAGAAATCTTATTTCTCATTCTAGTTACCTTTCTATACCATCACTAGAATTCGATGGCGCCTCCGGTGGAGTGGAGCGTGGATCCCCCACACTGTGAGCGGACGTGTGACGTAGGATGCCAGACGAAGCTATTTTGAGACTTTTAGCAACCATTGCTCTGCACCTTCACATATTCCTTTTTGAGATAGGCTTTGTCATTTAAATTTGTACTTAGTATCTAGTATTTGGATCATGGCACGACCATGAGACTCCTTAGATGTAATGCTAATATATATGTATATATATTATGAACCCATGTGGATGTCATGATTAGCCATGTATGCAATGTATTTGCGAATTACTATTTACTTACCTTTCTCTTGTTTTATGATATTGGGGTATGTATTTTATGCGACACGCTCGTTTATAGCTATCTTCTCGCTCCAGGCTTTACTTTCCAAAATGTTGCAAAGTGATGACATATTTCAAACAAAAAATTTACAGTATTTTCCACTTAACTTAACTTATAAATAAAATTTAGTTTTCCACGAGCATGAGTAATAACTAATAAAATGCCGTAATACGACTTAAGCATAGTATGGATTTATTAGGGTGTTACAAAGTCTATAAAGATACTTTTCCATTTCCACTTTGGGATCTCCAATGGTTGCAACATACCAGAGGGCTTTTGGTGTTCAATCTTTACCTTTTGGTGGACTAAACACTTGCTTACCAACTCCACAATGTCCCTCTTCAATTTCAGCCACCAAAACATCTTCTTAACATCTTGATATATCTTCGTCACACTAGGGTGTATGGTGAAATGGCTCTTGTGAGCCTCCTTCAAAATCCTTCTTTGGAGGTCACCACTTGCGAGTACACAAAACTCTTCCTCCAAACCTCCATTGTCCATCTGTATCTTGAGCACTAGGGTTCTTAAGAAATCTTCTTCCTTACTTTGGGCTTGAGCACTTTGACTCTTGAAATCACTCGTCACTGTAAGCTGATTCAATCTTAAATTATGGGGGGTCAACAAAACTCCAAGGTTAAAGTCTCTAAAGCTCCTTACTAGCTCATCCTCCTTGACCATCATTTATGACGCATGCAAAGATTTCCGACTTAGAGTGTCAACCACCATGTTGGCCTTCCCAAGATGATAGTTTAACCTAAACTCGTAATCCTTCAAAAGTTCCATCCACCTCCTTTGCTGCATATACAACTCCTTTTGATCAAAGAGATATTTCAAACTCTTATGATTAGAGAACACCTCAAACCTTACTCTATACAAATAATGCCTCCATATCTTCAGGGTAAACACTACAACCACTAATTCCAAGTCATGGGTTAGGTAGTTTACTTCGTTAGGCTTCAACTGCCTAGAGGCATAAGCTACCACGTTTCTATTCTGCATCAAGACACAACCTAAACCTCTCCCAAAGGCATCACAATAAACCTCAAATGGTCCATTTGGGTCAGGCAACACTAATATTAGGGTTGAGGTTAACTTTCCCTTTAGCTCTTGAAGGCTTTTCTCACAATCCATATTCCACACAAATAGGGCATCCTTCCTTGTTAGCTTGGTTAAGGGCAAGGATATCTAGGAAAATCCTTTATAAACCTATGGTAGTAACTGGCTAAACCCAAGAAACTCCTTATCTTAGTTACCAAGGTTGGTCTCTCCCAATTCATTATAGCCTCAATCTTACTTGGATCCACAGTGATACCTCCTTGTGACACCACATGTTCTAAGAACTTTACTTCCTCCATCCAGAATTCATACTTAGATAACTTAGTATAAAGCTTCTTTTCCCTCAAGATTCCCAACACAATCCTCAAATGTTCCTCCCTTGTTCTTGAATAGATGAGAATATCATATATGAAAATAATTACAAACTTATCCAAGTAAGGTCTAAAAATTCTATTCATATAATCGATAAAAATAGTAGGGGCATTAGTAAAACCAAATGACATCACCGTAAACTCATAAAGCTATCTTGGGTATATCCTCCTTTTTCACTCTTATCTGATGATATCCAGATCTCAGATCAATCTTAGAAAACACAGTTGCACCTCGCAGTTGGTCCATGAGGTCGTCCATCCTAGGCAAAGGGTACTTGTTCTTAACAGCTACCTTGTTCAACTGCCTATAATCTACACATAGTCTCATGCTCCTATTGTAACAACCTAATAGTTCTAGTCTATGCTTTTGTGGAATTACTAGTTTTTACTTTTACTCGCAAAAC
This sequence comes from Pterocarpus macrocarpus, assembly GCA_031439585.1. Classification (NCBI taxonomy): domain Eukaryota; kingdom Viridiplantae; phylum Streptophyta; class Magnoliopsida; order Fabales; family Fabaceae; genus Pterocarpus; species Pterocarpus macrocarpus. The sequence goes on from CM062514.1 coordinate 46,802,415, forward strand.
TAACATTACCTATTCGAAATTACTTTACCAGAAAAGAGGGGTAAATTTTCTTTTGAACAATAACGAGTAAATTGTTTTGAAATCAGGAGCCATGAGCGCATCGTGAATGCATAAAAAAAAAACAACGCTATCTCATACATACCATGCGAATAACAATAAACAGAAGCAACAAGAATTGTTATTGTTACCTGAGCGGACCTTATCTGACAGCAACTTTAGCCATCTTCGGAACTTCTTGAACTATCTGGAGATAACACAGAAATAGGAGTGAGAATTATAAATTCTCAGTAGGATTCTCTAATTATCTTACATAATGTCATTGTTGTCATCTCCAGTTTGCTTCGGTTTATTATGAAAAAAGCAAACATGCTATATAAACTGTTTAATTTTATAGTTTGAAAATATATTATCCGAAGCAAAATTTATTTTACTCATACACTTGGCATTTGGGAGAACCCATAAAAATCAATTCATGAATGATACCATGGATAATAACTGCAACATATTAAAATACACATAGCATCTGCACATAACTTTACCTATACTTGAATTTATGCATATAAATAAAATTTACATTTCTTTCTTCATCTTCCTTTTCATCATAAAATCTTCACATGCCACATTCCAGAGTATGATCGCCATGTCATACCCCATCGGAGCATGATCGCCATGTCACGTTCCTTGGAAATATGGGACCTTCATTTGGTACTTACACTAGCTAGGTTATGCCATGCCTCATGTAAGTTCTATCCCCTATGCTCACACTAGTTGGGTCGATGCCATGCCTCATGTGAGTGGGGTATCTGTATATACTTTAATCTTTAGTCTTCAGTCTTTAGCCTTTACTGCCCTTGGGTAGCCTGATCTTGGAGTGAGCTCGTCAGCTCAACTTGTGACCGTCGTCACACTGACTGACTCACAAGGGGACCCACTGCCTCTAAGTTGGAGGGACTCAATGTGCAACTGCCTCCAACATAAAGAGACCCAAGTTTTAGCTGCCTTCACAAGGAGGGATTCAATGTACAACTGCCTCCAGGTGAAAGGACCCACGTCTTTATCATTTAACTGTCTTCACAAGGAGGGATTCAATGTATAACTGCCTCCAAGTGAAGAGACCCACATCTTTATCATTTATCTATCTTCACAGGGAGGGATCTCAAATAACTGTCTCCAAGTGAACGGACCCACATTCAATATATTCACATTCTTTCATTCTCATGCATAATCAAGCATAAATATGCAGGATGTACTTATACATATGCTTCATGATTTATTTTCATATACCTCATATCATACTTATAACATTCTTGCATATAGAATTTTCATATACATATTCATAATTGTATAGCTGTTTATATCATAAATTCCTTGTAATATAAACACTTATAGTTTCATAGACTTCTATCGTAAATTTGGCAGCATAATGGATCAGATTCATTTCCCTATGAATAATGCTAGTTCTCACGGACAAATCAGTTATAGCAGTATAATCAATCTAACATATCTATCAAGGTAAAACTTGCAACCATCAACTCAAACCTTATATGTTCACTAACACTTGTGAAACCATCAATTTGGTCATTTCTGCCAATTCAACTTGGTTTTGCCCTAATTTTGTATAATCCACCTTTACTTCTATTCAACTCATTCAAATCTGAATTTTGGATATATCATAGCTCTATGTGTCTATTTTCTAACCTCATTGGTCCCATCTCATTTTGATCTGTATAACTCAAGATATTTAAATTTTGTCTCAGCCTATTCGGTCACTAGTTTGAAATACACTCTTAGAAGTAAAAATTCACTAAAAATCGAAACTGAGCTCAAATCATACAAAATTGGTACCATATCAAAGCTAACAGGACAACCTTTTATTTCCAAAAGTTTCACTTTATTTACTTCAGTATAGCTTGAGTTATAAGTCCTGAAATTTAACCTTCTTGAACTACCCTGTTTTGGCCTAGTTTGGACATAGGGTAACTTCCTTGAATCACTGGGAATAAAAGAGATCATAAGAAACTTGGAATTTCATATTGGAATGTTTTCTATGTGTAAGCTTTCTAACAAAGTTCATCTTACTCAATTTGGAGTTTTGTAGGGTGAGTTACACCCTCCTCAAGTCACACTGCCCGGATGGAAGTGCTGATTCCTAGGTCAAACTTCAAAAATTCATATCTCTCTCAATACTAATCCAATAACCTCATATTATATATGTATTGAAAGCTCTAAATGTCTATTTTTATTTAAAAATAGTTTCATAAGATTTAACCAGCTACAGGTAGAGCCATACACTCCGCCATACAGACTGCTATGGAATTCCTCACATAGGCTGCATCCCAATCCTCCACTTCTCCTAGTTTTCTTCTTGTAACTCTAATTCCAACTCAAGATTTCATATTAATCCAACCATAATCCATCACATACATCCAATATATTATCAAATACATGAAGAAGAATAAAATTTCATATAGCCATAGTGCAAAGAATCCAAGAACAGAAATGGAATCCTACCTCTTTGGAGTATGATTTTGCTAGGTGTTGAAGCTTGAATTGTTAGAACCATGTTAAGCTTGAAGGAGTGATGGAGTTGGTTGAGAGAAGAGAAGAAGAAGACTGGAACTAGAGGGAGAGAAGAAGAGACATAAATTAGCTAGAAATGAGAGGGGAAGTCTGACTTAAATATTTGAGGGTAGTTGGAATTGTGAGTGTTGATTGATTGAAATTTTGTGATTGAAGTTCGGCCATATCTCCCACTTTTGTGGCCAAATTGCTCTTCACGTCATCCCAAAAGTGGAACTCGCTTCCACTGTATCTGAAATCGGAACTCATCTCGATTCTGCTTAAAGTTGGAAGTCGTGTCATTTTTACTTAAGCTTGGAGCTGAAGCCGGATGTTGGAACTCGTCCCATCTTATTTGAGACTTGGAAGTAAACTCAGATATCGGAAATCTTGTCGGGTTTAATTGAAACTTGGAAGCAAAGTCGGATGTCAGAAGTCATGCAGCTTACAATCACATAATCTCAGAACTCCCCATTAAAACTCGGGAATAACAATAGAAATGGAAGGATCCTGGGAACAAACTCGGAGATCGGAACTTGTGTATGACTTGGAAATCAACTCAAAGATTCGAACTCATATCCATTCTAGTCGAGTTCAACTCTAAGGCGGGAACTTGTTATATTCAACTCGGAGTTAAGTCGGAAGTCGGAATGAGGATGCTGGTATGGTTAAGATCGGAATGCGTGAATTCGGAATCGCAATATCAAACCCAAATACTTAAACCCGGAAGTCAGGATTTTTACATAAAAGTGGAAATCGGTACCAGAATAGGAAACCTTATGCCCGAATCCAAGAAGTCGGAAATTATATACAGTATATTTGAGACTCTAAGTCGGAGGTTGGAACTCGCGTATATCTTGCTTGAAACTTGGAGATAAATTATGAGATCGGAAATGGGGTCTGTTTTCTTTGAGACATGAAGTCGAATATCGAGAATCATGTCCATGTGTTTAAACTTGAAGATTAAGTCGAAAGTTGTGGAAATTGTGCTAGACAAAGTCGAAAGTCGTATATTAACGTGAGACGAACTCGGAAATCGGAAATTATCCCATTTTATGTGAAATTTGAAGATGAAGTCAGAAATGGGAATTGATCAAACTTGAAGATGAAGTCGGAACTCGGAAATCGGGATGTTACATTACTACCCTCCTTGAAAAGAATTTTGTCCTCAAAATTCTAGAATTAAGGAGTGTCAAGGAAAAATATTTTTTTAACCTTTAGGGATACTCCTCTTTTCGAGTTTGTATCTGGTCTTGAGATTACTTGCCAGTAGCTATGAATATTATCCTACTACGTACAAAGGATCCATAAGGGTTTCGTTGGTGCCCAAGCTTGCCTTATCTCTACGACGCTTTAAATTATGGTTCAGTTTATTGGAGACTCCTACTCATCTTGTAACACCCTAATAAACCCATACTACGCTTAAGTCGTATTACAATGTTTTATTAGTTGTTGCTTATGCTCGTGGAAAACTAGACTTCACTTGAAATTAAGTTACGCGGAAAATACGGTAAGATTTTTTTTTGAAATATGTCATCGCTTAGCAACGTTTTGAAAAGTAAAGCCTTGAGCGAGAAGGTAGCTATAAACGAGCGTTTCGCATACATACAAGTTGTAAAATAAAGGAACAATAGATGTATAGAAACATAATACATTCACCTTACTAAATCAATCATACATATATATAAAGTCTCATAGTATTTAACAATACATAAAAAGGAGACTCATGGTCATGCCATGGCCCCAAAGTATCAAACATAAACAAATATGACAAGGTTTGTCCCAAAATGAAATACATGAGATAAGGAGCAATATTAAAATAGCCCATGTGAACACGTCTGGCTTCCTCGGCCCTTCTGCGGCACTCGATCGGATGAAAATCAAGTCCTCGAGTGCCTGGTTCCCCTCGCTCCTCGGCCTCGGGGAATGTGAGGAGTGCGGATGATGCGAGGGTGCCTACTGATCACCTCTACGCAATGAACACAGCGGTCTGAAGTATAGCTGGCTACCGACGAATGCTCCTTGGAGGGATCCTCCTCAGATGTGGCAGGGTGATACTCAGGGGGTGGCGGCGAAGCGGCTGCAGTCCTCAGAGTGGCCATGGAGCTCACATCGACCATGGGAATCGCCGGTTGTGGCAGGGGCTCGGCAGCTGGCAGGCCCGGAGACATCGGCTCCATCTCGATGTCCAGCAAGGGCTCAGGGGGAAAATCCCAAGGACCCAACGGCGGTCCAAGGCGTGCAGAAGAAACGTCGACTGGGGCTGGTGGGATGTCGGGCTCCTCTCCTTCATGTAAACGACCAAGATGAAAGTAGCTATAGACTACCGTGGTGGTCATCGCCACGATAGTTTGGGCATCCTCGTTGTAGGCCCACTCATGGTGGGGAGGATCCATGCTCCACTCCACGGGATATGCCATAGGTATCTGGTAACGAGACGGAATAATAACTAGAGTGAGAAATAAGATTTCTCAGTAGGACTTGAACCTGACACGAGAGTGTCATCGTCGTCGTCCCAGCCACTTCGATTTTTATTAATGAAAATAGTGAGCATGCATAAGGTTCAATTCTTGGATTTTTGAAAACATGAATATCCGAAGCGGGTTCAATTTTAACGTATCCTCTAATCATTTATATCATAATATACATAAGCACAAGTATAATTACATAAAACATGCATGTCCATGCTATAAGATTCTCTTAACTTCTTCCCTTTCTAGGGTTTGGACCGAAGTCCCCTTTCTTTTTTTAACTTGACTTTATCTTTTCACCCACTAAACATAAATGGTAATGAGCTCATACAGTGGCCGTCGCCACCATAGAATTTCGGTACTTACACTAGCTAGGTCATGCCATGTCTCATGTAAGAACTATCCCCTATACCACACTAGCTGGGTCATGCCATGCCTCATGTGAGTCGTGGGTGAGGGGAGCTTAAATTAGGTCACCTTCCCTTTTGAAGGATCACACCCTTAGTTCATCTTCTTCTTATTAAAGCTTATGATGCAAAGTTATTCTAATTCTCTTCCACATTTAGGCGTTACGTATCGCCGTCTCCAAATGTGATTCCTTTATGGTATATTATTAAGCATCACATCATCAACATATCATATTCATATTGTCATCATATCATTATCATAATCATCGTCATCATATCATATCATATCATATCATCATCATCATCATCATCATCGTCATATCATATCATCATATGGATACATAGAGGCATACCTATCACACAAAGTCTTATGAGCTTAGTTTAGTAAATTTGGTGCAAGCTTTTAATTGAGGTTGCCTCTTGTATAAATTCTTTTATTAGGCATAGGGCCAATTTCATCTATTATCCTTTTTGAAACTTTTAAGTTGAATTATGAGGGTTTTTCCAATGCTTAGAGTAAAGGTCTTACTGTCTTAAAGCTTATTTCTCATTATTCTTTAACTTTCACCACAACTAGTTTTTACTTTTACAGTAAGGCAGTAAATTTGAAAATTCCCCATAATTTCATCTTTTACTTTTTTGTTTCAAATTTTTGTGTGAATATACTTCTCTGAGTCTATTTTTGAACAAAATAAGCCCCACTGAAAAATTCATTTTGTAGCTTGAGTTATGCACATTTTATTCTGACTGTTCAGACTTGAAAGTTCAACTCGGGTCAGTGGTTTGTCAACTTTACTGGGAGTTTCTCACACAAAATCTGGAAAAACTGTTTTATGGAAGTGTTCCTCTATGTCTTAGCTTTCTAAAAAACTTGGTCCCACTAAAAAATGTTATGTATAACTTGAGTTGTGCACATTTTATTACATACTACCGGAACAGAAATCCATCCAGGAACAGCCAACTTTGAAAAATTATATCTCACTCATTTTAAATCCAAATTTCACGTATTTTATATGCTTGGAAAGCTTTTTGAGTATACTTTCATATAAAATTATTTTTTCTGAATTTCGAGTTATATTAAAAGAGTTATCAGTCACGCCATACAAACTGCCAGAATTTTCTAGCTTCCACGGTTTTGGTTTCAATGAGTTTTCTTGTAAAAACATTAAAGCTTTTCCTCAAGTGATCACTTTTCTCTTCCAACCCACTTTTAATCTTTGAGATCTTGATATTACTCAATGTTTTAACTTCTAAAAATTTGGTTCAATGACAATAGACATACCAACCAAAAATTTCATGCCAAAGAGAAGAACACAACACATGAAAACTCATCATATCAACAGGCATGGCCATGAGGCCTTGGAAACAAGTCCTAGAATCACCTAGCTATGGAGAGCTTAGGAGTTCAAGGGCTTGAAGAACACATAAAAGAGGAAGGTTAGAGTCACTACCAAATGAGTTTCTTGAGGAGTAGAAAGAGTTGATGGGTTGGAGATGACCTTCCTCCTCCTTGATCTTGATAATGGGGCTAAGTGAGTGTTTGTTTTGCTTCCTCAAGAACCAAGAGGGTGATCCTTGAAGGGCTTGTGGAATGGTGAAAGGAAAGAGAGTTGGATGGGGTGTGAAAGTGGGAAGAAGAACAAGAGGAATTAGAAGAGTAGAAGAGCTAGAATGAGGCTTAGAGAGAAGTGAGAGCTTAGGTTTGTAGTGAGAGAATGAAAATCACAAATGAGAGAGTGGAGGGGCTGTTTGGGGCACAAAATGGGGGGGGAGGGAGTGGGCTGATTGCTTTGCCTCTCCAGCAAGCAAGAGAGAGTAGGTGAGTCTTACTTCTTTTTCAAGTAAAAGGGCTAGAAACCTTGGGGTAAAATGGTGGGTTGTGTTTTCCTTGAGTCTTGGTGTTTGGGTAAGGACCATTTTGTGTTTTCTCAAGTGGTTAAAAGCATGACCTATCTTAGGATTGGCATTGGATAACTATGATCACTTCAAGTGTCACAATCTTGATGGAGGAGAGTAGGTCTTTTGTCTTGACTCAAGGATTCTACTAACGTGGACTCTTGATCTAATGGTGTATGATGAGAAGGCAAATGGATGGTTGGATATGGCTCTTGCCTTGACCAAACTTTCAAACAATAATTAAAGGAAAGTTTCTAAAATTTTACAATTGTTACAATTATCTAAATACTAATTAATCCAATTGGTTTAATTACACATTAGCACATTTTCAATGAAAAGGATTTTTCTCATTAATTTTGTAAAGAAGAGGTGAAGGTTAATCTTCATGTAATTAAGATGTGATACTTATATGCTCTTAGTTAATTAGGTTAGATCACCTTGATTTTATGTTCTAAATCATGAATTAATAAGGATTGGGCAATTAGGCTTTTTATTGTAATTTTTAATATATCATGTTTCAATTGTTGACTTTCACTTATCTTATTGACTTGCCTTTAATTTACTAAACCCTTGCTCTTAAGATTAGCCGATTAGTTCTTAATTAATCGCTAATCCCTCTAATTAGCCGGAGACACCGAGCTAATTAGCTTAGACAAAAATTGGCAATGTTACACATCTCCCTTGCTCTATAATTCGCTACTCTTGCTTTGTGGTATCCGCTAAATCTTCCGCCACTTGTGCATGAGACCTCAGATATCCAACTCATGAAGATTTGCAATTACAAAGATTAGCAGTTATCGTAGTAATTGACATCAATATGTAGTAATGATAATGCCTATGTCAAGGAGGTCCATATATTCCTTCCTAAGATTCTTATTCACTCAGCTACCCTTAATTCAATAACAGATTTGCCTCGAAACATTGGCTTAGGCCTTTCCCCAATATTATAACTATAAGTTTTATCTTAAAACTCCTTTTTTTTGGTAAAATTTGTCTAGTGCCTAATGCTTGTAGGAGGATTTTAGGTCGCTTCCACTATACGGATTAAGTTCTAAGACTCATGACTCTTTCTATTAGTCTGATATCCTCCTCGATTCCTAGTTATTAAGATACAGGCAATTTAATGCGAAAACCAAGGTTAAAAGTCAAATCCTTTTTACTGAAGCTATAGAGTTCCCTTACCATATTGTCTTACAAGATGTCTTTCCAATATCCATGCAAAGAGTTGTCGTAGATGATATGGGTGCCAAAAGACACTTTGTTTTGCTGACATTATGATCCATCATCAAGTTCATCGAATAAATTCCTCATCCTCCTTGTCATGTGTTTGACTACTTGTGCACTGTATTTTCCAGTAAATTCTCTAATACTTGTGCCTTGGGCCGGATTAAATGCGATCATCACTAACGCACTAGATTCCATCAGAATTCCGTAGTTAAGCGTGCTCAAACAAAAGTAATATGGAGATGGATGACCATATGGGAAGTCCTCATATTTAATCACAAAATTAACTATTTATTACTGTAAGAGTTTAGTAAGAGAGTTTATATATAAGCACATAGAAAGTCAATAAGCATAATCAAAGAAAATATAGCAAACCCAAATATATAACTCAACATAGCACAGTTAGCAAAAAGTGAATCTTGGTCCTAGGTTATCGCTAATTTTATTTCAGCTCCCCTAGGAAAGTAGTCTTTTCAGCGCTCAACCTTGGATGTTACGGCTTAGGAATAGGTAGCTGATGGCCAGGGCATTTTCTAATCATGTGTTCTGGCTTTCCACACTTAAAGCATACCTTCTGTCCAGCCAGACAAGGCCTTCCTCCATGATACCTTCAACACTTTGAACATTCTTGCTTAGTGGTTAGCCCCTACGGCTGCTTACCTTCATTTCCATTAGGTTGAAATGGCTTCTTTGGTAGGGGAATATATTGAAACTCTTGGCCTTCACGTGCCAGCCTCTTTCCACAAACATCCATCCTAGTATCAGCGAGCTTCTTATTATATTCCTCAACTAATCAACTTTTGTTTGCTAATGCAGCAAAATCTCTTATCTCCATTGGCCCCACCGAGGCTAAAATGTTCGCATTTAGTCCTCCCTCAAATTTGATGCATTTCCAGTTTCGTCAAGGTTGTGCTGATAGATGGTGGAAAATTTGCAGAGTTCTTCGAACTTAGCAATATACTTTGAAACACTCATATTTCCTTGTTGAAGCTTCATGAATTCCAATTCCTTAGCATGTCACACCGATGCCGAGAAATACTTCTGATAAAATGCCTCCTTAAATATGTCCCATGTGATATCAACTTGGGGTTCCCCCAATAGTCTCTTCGCGCCATTCCACCAAAATTCGGCGTCCGCTTCCAACATATAAGTGGTAAAGGCTACTTTCTGTTGATCAGTGTAGGCCAAGACAGAAAAGACCTTCTCCATTACCTTGACCCATTCCTCGGCTTTATCTAGGTTGAAAGCCCCTTGGAAACTAGGCGGATTTGCTTTCCTGAACTCAGCAAATTTAAGATAGTCTAGGTTTGCACCTAGGCCATGTGGATTTCCCCCATGGTTTGCCTCAGGCCGCCTACCCAACTAGTCCATTATCTACTGAGCTGCAGCGGCCTGCTCCCATATTGCATGAGCCATTTCACGCATTATGTCCATAAAATTAGCAGGATTTTCTGGAGTGGGTACAACTTGTGGCCTACCACGCCCCTTGGAAGCCATTAGTCCCTAATCACATGCAACAAAATATTGAGTTGATCAGGCTCAACAATAAGTTAAGTGTGACAATAACTAATAACATTCATAGTTAGGCAGTCATGCATATCTGATTCTCTATATCTTATCTGAACAGATAAGATTTGTCACATGACATTTTCTAAGGATTCCAGAGTGCACTGGAAACATAGTCAGTCCAAATCCTCAAGTCTGAGGAGGATCGAACTGCTCTAATACCATAAATGTAACACCCTCTCAAGTACAGTACTATACTTAAGTCATAGTACCACACCCTAGAGTTGTTATTGTTTCCTAAGCGGACCTTATCTAACAGCAACTTCAACCGTCTTCGGAACTTCTTGAACTATCTGGAGATAACACGGAAATAGGACTAAGAATTATAAATTCTCAGTAGGATTCTCTAATTATCTTACATAATGTCATCGTTGTCATCTCTGTTTGCTTTGGTTTATTATGAAAAAGGTGAACATGTTATATAAACTGTTTAATTTTATAGTTCGAAAATATATTATCCGAAGCAAAGTTTATTTTACTCATACACTTGGCATTTGGGAGAACCCATAAAAATCAATTCATGAATGATACCATGGATAATAACCGTAACATATTAAAATACACATAGCATCTACACATAACTTTACTTGTACTTGAATTTATGCATATACATAAAATTTACTTTTCTTTCTTCACCTCCCTTCTCATCATAAAATCTTTACATGCCACATTCTAGAGTATGATCGTCATGTCATACCCCATCGGAGCATGATCGCCATGTCACGTTCTTTAGGAATATGGGACCTTCATTTGGTACATACACTAGCTAGGTCATGCCATGCCTCATGTAAATTCTATCCCCTATGCTCACACTAGTTGGGTCGATGCCATGCCTCATGTGAGTGGGATGTCTGCATATACTTTAATCTTTAGTCTTTAGTCTTTAGTCTTTAGCCTTTACTGCCCTTGGGTAGCCTGATCTTGGAGTGAGCTCATCAGCTCAACACGTGACCGTCGTCACACCGACTCACCCACAAGGGGACCCACTACCTCTAAGTTGGAGGGACATTGTTAGCTGCCTTCAGAAGGAGAGATTCAATGTGCAACTGCCTCCAGGTGAAGGGACCCATATCTTTATCATTTAACTACCTTCACAAGGAGGGATTCAATGTGCAACTGCCTCCAAGTGAAGGGACCCACATCTTTATCATTTATCTGCCTTCACAGGGAGGGATCTCAAATAACTGCCTCTAAGTGAAGGGACCCAAATTCAATATATTCCCATTCTTTCATTCTCATGCATAATCAAGCATAAACATGCGGGATGTACTTATACATATGCTCCATGATTTATTTTCATATACCTCATATCATACTTATAACATTCTTGCATATAGAATTTTCATATATATATTCATAATTGTATAGCTATTCATATCATAAATTCCTTGTAATATAAACACTTATAGTTTCATAGACTTCTGCCATAAATTTGGCAGCATAACAGATCAGATCTGTTTTCCCATGAATAGTGCCAGTTCTTACGGACAAATCAGTCATAGCAGTATAATCAATCTAACATATCTATCAAGGTAGAACTTGCAACCATCAACTCAAACCATATATGTTCACTAACACTTGTGAAACTATCAAGTTGGTCATTTCTGCCAATTCTACTCGGTTCTGCCCAAATTTGGTATAATCCACCTTTACTTCTATTCAACTCATTTAACCCTGAATTTTGGATATGTCATAGCTCTATGTGTCTATTTTCTAACTTCATTGGTCCCATCTCATTTTGATCTGTATAACTCAAGATATTTAAATTTTGCCTCAGCCTGTTCGGTCACTAGTCTGAATTATACTCTTAGAAGTAAAAATTCACTAAAAATCGAAACTGAGCTCAAATCATAATTGGTGCCATATCAAACCTAACAGGACAACCTTTCATTTGCAATAAGTTTCACTTCATTTGCTTTAGTATAGCTCGAGTTATAAGTCCTGAAATTCGACCTTCCTGAACTACCCTATTTTGGCCTGGTTTGGACATAAGGTAACTTCCTCCAATCATTGGGAACAAAAGAGATCATAACAAACTCGAAATTTCATATTGGGATATTCCCCTATGTGTAAACTTTCTAACAAAGTTCATCTCACTCAATTTGGAGCTTTGTAGGGTGAGTTACACCCTCCTCAAGTCACACTACCCGGATGGAAGTCCTGATTCCTAGGTCAAATTTCAAAAATTCATATCTCTCTAAATACTAATCCAATAACCTCGTATTATATATGTATGGAAAGCCCTGAATGTCTACTTTCATCTAAAAATGGTTTCATCAGATTTAACTGGCTGTAGGCAGAGCCGTACACTCCGCCATATGGACTGCTGTGGAATTCCTCACTTAGGCTGCATCCCAATCCTCCACTTCTCCTAGTTTTCTTCTTCTAACTCTAATTCCAACTCAAGATTTCATATTAATCCAACCATAATCCATCACATACATCCAATATATCATCAAATACATGAAGAAGAATAAAATTTCATACAGCCATAGTGCAAAGAATCCAAGAACAGAAATGAAATCCTACCTCTTTGAAGTGTGATTTTGCTAGGTGTTGAAGCTTGAATTGTTAAAACCTTGTTAAGCTTGAAGGAGTGATGGAGTTGGTTGAGAGAAAAGAAGAAGAAGGCTGGAACTAGAGGGAGAGAGGGAGAGACATAAATCAGCTAGAAATGAGAGGGGAGGTCTGACTTAAATACTTGAGGGTAGTTGGAATTGTGAGTGTTGATTGGTTGAAATTTTGTGATTGAAGTTCGGCCATGTCTCCCACTTTTGTGGCCAAATTGCTCTCCATGTCGTCCCAAAAGTGGAACTTGCTTCCACTGTATCTGAAATTGGAACTCGTCTCGATTCTGCTTAAAGTCGGAAGTCGTGTCATTTTTACTTGAGCTTGGAGCTAAAGCCGGATGTCGGAACTCGTCCCATCTTATTTGAGACTTGGAAGTAAACTCGGATATCGGAAATCTTGTCTGGTTTATTCGAAACTTGGAAGCAAAGTCGGATGTCAGAAGTCATACAGCTTACAATCACATAATCTCGGAACTCCCCATTAAAACTTGGGAATAACAATAGAAATGGAAGGATCCTGGAAATAAACTCGGAGATCGGAGCTCGTGTATGACTTGGAAATCAACTCAAAGATCCGAACTCATATCCATTCTAGTCGAGTTCAACTCTAAGGCAGGAACTCATTATATTCAACTCGGAGTTAAGTCAGAAGTCGAAATGAGGATGCTGGTATGGTTAAGATCGGAACTCGTGAATTCGGAATCGCAATATCAAACCCAAATACTTAAACTCGGAAGTCGGGATTTTTACATAAAAGTGGAAATCGGTACCAGAATAGGAAACCTTATGGCCAAATCCAGGAAGTCGGAAATTATATACAGTATATTTGAGACTCTAAGTCGGAGGTTGGAACTCGCGTATATCTTGCTTGAAACTTGGAGATAAATTATGAGATCGGAAATGGGGTCCATTTTCTTTGAGACATGAAGTCGGATATCGGAAATCTCGTCCATGTGTTCGGACTTGAAGATTAAGTCGGAAGTGGTGGAAATTGTGCTAGATGAAGTCAGAAGTCGTATATTAACGTGAGACGAACTTGGAAATTGGAAATTATCCCATTTTATGTGAAATTCGAAGATAAAGTTGGAAATGAGAATTGATCAAACTTGAAGATGAAGTCGAAATTTGAAAATCGGGATGTAACAACTTAGATAATCATAATATTCATTCCATGGCCATTCATAGCTAATATAATGCTAATAGTGTTACTAAAAGTCATATATATATAGATAATGATGGGTTCGATACCTTCTATTAGCCCTACACACGAAACCTACCAGATACATGATAAAAGAAAATACATCAAAAATTCCTATAGCCCAAGCATGGCATACTATAAAATGATAACCCTATAACTACAACCAAAAGGGGCTATCCTCGTGCTTAGCTCCCCATGCAATCACCACATCACTCGTTAGGCAGGAGGAAACCATTCCCGAATCCACTAGGAGTAACATCACCACGTCCCCCTCCTCGAAGGCATTGCACAAGTATGAATGAACCTGTGACCACGAACCGAGGGTGGACTGTGATGAGGAACTGCTAAAGAAGAAGACGAGTTAGACGTCAGACATATCACAGATGGATAGAAGGGTTTAGATGAGTCATTCTCCACATTATAGCTCGGGTGTGAAGGCTCCGAAGGGTCGAAATCCAAGGAAACGGCTGGAGTCAGACGGGTATCTGAGTCGATCTCATCATCAGTAGGGTACCTTGGCAACCGAAAGTAAGGACGGATGTCATCCAAGGTAACCTTGCCAAATGGCTGATATGGTCGAAAAAATGGGCTAATCACAGGAGTCTGAAACGGACAGTCATGGAATATGTAGACCCTCATCGCTGCACTCGCAGACATCATTGAGGCATTCAGCATTGGGTCAAAGCACACGCCATACTGGGAACTCAATGAAGATCACCATCGTGCCTGACATCGGCATCCTCTGAAGATGACACGGAAATGTATGAGTGAGAAATACTAGATTCCCAGTAGGATGGTGACTAGACAGACACTATGTCATTGTCATCGTCCCAGCCACTTCGGGTTTAATTATAAAAATAGTGGACAGATATAAGTTCAATTTTAATAATTTTGAAAACTTAAACGTCAAAGCGGGTTGCTTTTAAAATTAACATCATAACTACATCATCATAACTAAACATACATACTAAAGCATAGAATAAACATTCATAATGCAAATAGACAATATAAATACATGCACGGACATGCATCATCATAGACTTAACCATGGTTATACCTGACTTTACTTTCGTTTTTAGCACGTGCTTAACATTCTTCACTTTGCTTTGAAATAAACTACTTTTGGACATGAGCTTATTCCGTGATCGTCGTCACGCAGTACTAAACCAAATCAAACTAAGCCGATATTAGTTACCCCTAAGTAGGAGGGTCCTCCATGTCACCCTTACCTCCTTGATAGAGGTTCCTTGAGTTTTTGTGGATCACCGTCTCTAACTTCCCTTATCAAAGTGATTGAAGGGTTATGTCCCCTTAGTTCTTTCCTTATCATTATACTTTACATACATAATACTTCTTTGACTAGACACATGCAATGATATGACTAAGTCTATAATTTTAATGGAAATCCGACAGCATAACGGCTAGACCGGAGCTTCCCCAAAATGCTAATCATAAACTTTCAACCAATAGTCCATAATATCTACATCATATCATCACACTCATCATTCAATCATGAGATAAAGCTCAATCAAACTTGTCATTTATCATGCCGAATGGCATCATCCATTCATACCCTAAAAAGGTTTATAGTTGTGTTATTCTTTGTGAAGAATCTTATGAATCATCACACGATTTCCCATGGTTACCCATGAGAGAGTCACATAGTTAAGATATATGCACGTGGTCTTTTAGTTGCTTAGTTCTCATATGAAATTATTCTTTACTTAAGTTCATATCTTATGGAGCACTTGTTCACATTAATTAAGTGATTGTTTCCTTTCCTTAAGATAGTGCACTTAGTGATTTCTAGGTTCATGGTATGCTCAGAGGCCCTAATCATACTTCTATTCCCAAGGAGATCGAGATTCCTCTAATCCTTGGGTCATGACAATGCATAACCACATCATAAACCTATCAACACCATGTTCACTAAACACCAAGGGTGATTTTTAACTTAACCAAGTTACAAAGTTTCCAGCTTTTATCATTAACATAACAAGATCTTACCTTAAATATTATCAAAGTTATCATCCTTTATAAAGTAGTGGTAAAGTTATTATTCTTTATGAAAGTTGACACTTTTATTTACTCTAAGACCATCAAGGTCTCAACTTTATGATTTAAAGTTGTCTCTAAATTAAAAAGGTTCCTACTTCATGAACTAGTGATATAAAATAATAGCTTTAGAGTTATAAAGTCTTGATCTTTATAAAAGTTAACACTTTTATGACTCAAAAGTGCCATTTTTGCTTAAAGTTTAGAACTTTACTAATATATTCATCTCAAGATTCCACCTTTACAAGACATAGTGTGCAAGCTTATAACTTTATGACTTAAAGTCACCTTCTTGATTAAAGTTTAAAACTTTATGAAAGGACTTACATCCAAGAATCAATCTTTACAACATAAAGTAACAAAATACCATTTTTATAACTCAAAAAGGCTTAATCTTCCAAAAAGCTTAAACTTTTACATGTAGTCTTGTCTACAAAACAAAAGAAAATAAGACTTTTATAAAGGCACCAAACTTGCGCCACTTTTTTTGCATCAAGAAGCAAACTTTTTAAAGCTTTAAGCTTTTAGGATGTTTGTAGTCTTATCAAATCATGAAAAGCATGTAAAGATGAAACTTTTCTAATCATAAACTCATCATAAGAAAAAGAACAACTTTAAGCAAATCACCACCAAGAACATTCAAGAATAAGAGCATGAACATATTTTTCCAAAAGTAGAAATATCAAGAGCACTTGAAGAAGAACAAGAACATGTTTTTCCAAAGGTAGAAACATCAAAAACAAACATCAAGAACACTTGAAGAAGAACAAAAACATATTTAACCAAAAATAGAAACATCAAGAACACTTGAAGAAGAACAAGAACATATTTAACCCAAAAATAGAAACTTTTGCTGATGAAGAGCATGAAAGATTTTCTCAAGTTTTCACTCAAAGATCTTGGTTGTGAGAAGAACCAAACTTCAAGCTTTCTTGAGTAAACAAAATAAAATGATGAAGATCACTACCTCTACTTGAAAATGGCGCTACAACAAGAGAAGGAGAAGAAGATGATGACGGCTCCTCTTGATGATGATGGTGGCACTTTTGCAAGGAGGAAGGAGAAGATTTTGAGATCTTGTGAAAATGGAGGTCGTAGTATTTAAATCTCTTCTTCAAAGACCAAAAGATGTGGTCTTTGAAGGGCTAAGTGAGAGGTTTTGGTGGTGGTGGTGAAGAAAGGAAGAAGAAGATGAGAGAATTTTAGAGAGAAGTTGAAGGAGTAGGAAACTTAGAGAGAGAATAGAAGTTGAAAAATGAAAAGTGAGTGTGTGTGTGTGTGTGTGTGTTGTGTATGGCCATAAGTTTCAAAGGGAGAGAAGGAGATATTTTTATGTTATTTTGTGTTAATTAAGGTTTAGGGGGACAAATTGGATGATGGGAGAACAAATCAAGTACTAACTCTTACATAAAGCACTCTTGTCTAATGCTTTATGCTTTAGTGACATCACTCTTTACTTTATTGTCTAGTTGACTAAATTTGAATTTAATTATGTGATTAAGTGCTCTTGCAACTTAATTAATATGATTAAGCAAGGATTAGTGATTAACACACAAGAACATGATTAACAAAAATTAATCTTGCAATTAAGCTTAATTATCCTTAATTAAACTCAATTAAGGTAATTAATGATGATTAGTGCTTAATTAAGCTATAAAGGCTCTAACTTGCTTAATTAGAGATTATCTAATCTTGATTAACCATTTTCTTGACTTTTCTTATTCGAGTTAACTCATAAACTCTTCGTTAACCCCTTAATTAAGCCTTAATCTCATAGTTTCTCATTACGTGCCTAATTACTCATGGTTACTAAGGTAATTTAGCATGACAAGAAATTGACGATGTTACATCCATCCTTTTTTTTTCACAAACAACACTAGGGCTCCCCAAGGTGAGGCACTAGGCCTTACAAATCTCTTCTCTAACAACTTTTCCAATTGTCCTTTTAACTCTGACAACTCCACTGGGGACATCCTATAGAGTGCTATAGAGATTGGCCCCATTCTCGTTACCAACTCTATAGAAAACTCGATTTCCTTTTTCGAGGAAAATTCGGGTATATTTTCAAGAAAAACATCTGGGTATTCCCTAATTATGAGGATCTCTTCTAGTACTTGCTCATGTTCTACTCCACTTGCCGTAAGGAGAACATATCCCTGATTACCGAACTCACTATTCCCTATCTTAACAGAATTCAAAAACAAACTAACAAGTTCAACAGGCTTAACAAGTATACGAGGAAGAACAATAGATTTCTCAGAACAATTTATCATAGCATGGTTAGCCGAAAGCCAATCCATGCCTACAATTAAATCCAAACTAGATAAAGGCAAACAAATCAAATTTGCTACGAAAGACCTACCATCAATTTGGAATTGACAATTCAAACAAAAATGACAAGTCTGAACTGGTTTCCCAACAGGAGTAAAAACAATTAACATATAAGGTAATTCAAATACAGACAATCTCAATCTATCTACACAATCATGAGAAATAAAGGAGTGTATAGCTCCAGAGTAACACAGTATAGTTAAGGTTCTACTGTTAACCTTGCACTTACCTTGGAGCAGATCATTGGACTGAGTAGCCTCCTTGGCATTAAGGGTAAAGACTCTTCCTTGGTGTTAGGGCTTGTTGGCAGGAGATAACAGCTTGACAATGCAGTCTCTAGCCAAATGTCCAAGCTTTCCGCATCGAAAACAAACATTTTGTCCTGCTAGGCAGGGTCATCCTCCATGATTCTTGCCACATTGGGGCACCAAGGAATCACCACTTGCTTTAGTAATTGACCACTCGTGCCCCTCCCGAACTACAGTTATATCTTGCAGTACAAATTGTACCTAGTCCTTCAGTATTAGGAAATCGTCCTTTTCCCAGAAGCATCTTTATTTGGCATGGCACACTTATCATAGATTGCAGTCTTGAACACTTCCCAGGTAATGGGGGTTTGGGAGTCCTCAATCATCCTTCTAGCATTGGCCCACCAAGCTTCAGCATCAGTCTCTAGCATATAGGTAGCAAATGTTACTTTCTACAGCCCTATGCAACTTAACATAGAGAATGTCCTTTCTAGTGCCTCGATCCATTCCCCAACTCCCTTAGGGTTGAAGTCTCCTTGGAAAGCTGGTGGGTTGGTCTTCATAAACTTAGCGAACTTCAAGTATTTTAGGTCAGCCTCAATTCCTGCATTTCCTCCTAATGCTCGATTAGCTATAGTAACTTGTTGCCTTGCTGCTAAAACTCGTGTAGGAGAAATATTTGCTACATCTGCCATACCTAAGATTGCAGATTCGCCTCGCAACCTATTCTACCTATTAGAAGCCATCAATTCCTGGACACACAAACAAAGATATTGAGTTGATCAGGCTCAATATCGAGCTAAGTGTGACAATAGCTAATCACATTCACAATCAGGTAGCCATGCCTACCTAACTCCTATATATAAGATCCATGGCATGATTTCTAACACATGACAGAGCATGCTTAGAAGCATAGTCAGTCCATCCCCAAGCTCTACAAGGATGAGCTGCTCTGATATCAAAATGTAACATCCTAATAATACCATATTATGCTTAAGTCATTTTATGGCATTACTAGTTATTACTCTTAACTAGCGAAAGTTCTTAAAGTTGAAAATATCGTATTATACAAAAATAGCCTGTACTTATTATTATTTTTTAAACCTTTATGCATGAAAATCGAGCCTTTAAGCGCTTACTTATTCGCATATGCATAGACATTGTTCCTTATATCGCGGAGTTACTAGAAAGACATATGGCAAAATTGAAATAACATAACACCATACCTTAAGCCAATGATGTAATCATAGATAATCAAGAGTCATTATTACATTAAGAATTATCACATATGTGATAGGACAGATGTGATAGGACAGATTAAGTAGCATGACTTCCCACATGCTCTTAATTACACATAAACTGCCCAACTAGGCTCTCAAGATGGTGAAAATACTATGCTAATATCTTGATCCTCCTTAGCTAGGTGAAGGGACATGGCAGCTCTTCCTCTTATCTAGTCAGGTACCATAGGAAGCGATACCATCGATGCCAGCAGCTTCGTCTGAAGATGACACAGAAACGTAGGAGTGAGAAATACAAGATTTCTTAATAGGATCGTGACTAGACAAACACTATGTCTTCATCATCGTCGTAGCCACTTCGAGTTTAATTATGAAAATAGTGGACATGTATAGGTTCAATTTTAATGATTTTGAAAACTGAAGTCCCAAAGCAGTTTGCTTTTAAACTTAACATCATAACTATATCATCATAACTAAACATACACATGAAAGCATAGAATAAACATTCATACTGCATATGGACAATATAAATACATGCAATGGCATGCAATCTCATAGACTTAACCATGGTTTTACTTTAACTTTACTTTTATTTTTAGCACATACTTAACATTCTTTTCTTTTCCTTTGAAATAGATTGCTTTTGGATATGAGCTCATTCTGTAACCATCGTCACGCAGTACTAAACCATATCAGACTAAGTCGATATTGGTTACTTCTAAGTTGGAAGGTCCTCCATGTCACCGTTGCCTCCCTCATAGAGGTTCCTTGAGTCTTTGTGGATCACCGTCTCTCACTTCCCTAATCGAAGTGATTGAAAGGTCATATCCATTCTTTCTTTTTTTATCATTATACTTTACATGCATAGTACTTCTTTGACCAGACACATGCAAGGATATGACTAAGTCCATAATTTTGATGGAAATCCGATAGCATGACAGTTAGACCGGAAATTCGCCAAAATACCAATCATAAAACTTTCAACCAATAGTCTATTATATCCATATCAATCATCATAGTAATCATTCAATCGTGAGATAGTGCTCAATCAAACTTGTCATTCGTCATGCCGAATGGCATCATAAATTCATACCCTAACGGGGTTCATAGTTGTGTTGTTCTTTGTGAGACGTCTTATAAGTCATCATATGATTTCCCGTGGTTACCCAAGAGAGAATCACATAGTTAAAATGAATGTGTATGAAATCTTTTAGTTACTTAGTCCTTACGGGAATTTACTTTTTACTTGGGTATATGTCTTATGGAATATTTGTTCAAATTAACTAAGTTAGATAATTATTTCCTTTCCTTGAGATACTGCACTTAGTGATTCCTAGGTTCATGGTAAGCTCAGAGGCCCTAATCATACTTTTGTTCCCAAAGTGTTTGAGATCCCTATAATCCTTAGGTCATGACAACATATAACCACACTCATGAACCCAACAACACCATATTCACTAATCGCCATGGGTGATTTTTAACTTATCCAAGTTGCAAAGCTTCAAGCTTTTATTATTAATATGACAAGATCTTACCTTAAATATTATCAAAGTTATCATTCTTTATGAAGTAATTATAAAGTTTTATTCTTTAAGAAAGCATATGCCTCTAGGATTAAGCTTTGGCCTTAAAGATTCATTCTTTGTGAAGTAATGATGCAAGATATCAACTTTAGAGCAAAAAAGTCTTATTCTTTATGAAAGTTGACACTTTTAATTATTCTAAGACCAACAAGGTCTCAAGTTTATGATTTAAAGTTATCTTAAAGTCTAAAAGATTCCTACTTTATAAACTAAAGATATGAAACATTAGCTTAAAGTTAGAAAGTCGTGATCTTTATAAAAGTTAACATTTTTATGACTCAAAAGTGACATTTTTGCTTAAAGCTTAAAACTTTACTAATATATTCATCTCAAGGTTCAACCTTTACAAGACTAAAGTGCAAGCTTATAACTTTATGACTTAAAGTTACCTTCTTGATTAAAGTTTAAAACTTTATGAAAGGATTTGTATCCAAGGGTCAATCTTTAAAACATAAAGTGACAAGATGTCATTTCCATAAGTTTAAAAGGCTTCATATTCCAAAAAGCTTAGACTTTTATATATATTCTTGTCTTCAAGAAGAATAAAATGAAACCCTGTGAAACCCATAAAAATAGTGCCATTTTTTAAGCACCAAGAAGCAAACTTTTTAAAGTTTTAAGCTTATAGGATGTTCATAGTCTTATCAACCATGAAAAACATATAAAGATGAAACTTTTCTAAACATAAGCTCATCATAAGAAAAGGAGCAAACTTTAAACAGAATACCACCAAGAACATCATTCTTTTTCAAACAACTCACAAGAAATATCAAGATCTCAAGCATTAAGAAAGAAAAATAAGAACTTAGAGGCATTCAAGAAACAAACTTTCAAATAACCAAGAACATCTCATAAAGAAGAATATGAACACTTTTTGCCAAAAAAGGAAGCTTTTGCTCATGAAGAGCATAAGAGTCTTTCTCAAGCTTTCACTTGTAGATCTTGGTCATAAAAGGAACCAAGCTGCAAGCTTTTGTGAATAAACAAAAGAGAAAAGTAGAGATCATTACCTAAGCTTCAAAATGGCATCCTTGAAGGAGAAGAAGAAGATGAAGAAGACTCCTCATTTGATGATGGTGATGGCAGTTTTGAGAGGAAGAAGATGGAAGCTCTTGAGTTCTCTTGAAAATGAGTCATGTAGTAGACCAAAAGATGTGGTCTTTGAAGGGCTTGCTAAGAGTTTTGTTTATGGTGAGGGTGGAGAAAGTAAGAAGAAGACAAAGAAGATGAAGAGAATTTTAGAGAGAAGTGAAAGGATTTGAGAGTTAGAGAGAGAATGAAAGTGTGAAAATGAAAAGTGAAGGTGTGTGCATGTATGTGTGTGGCCGTAACATGTATGGAGGGTGGGGAGGAGATATTTTCTTAATTCT
This sequence comes from Pterocarpus macrocarpus, assembly GCA_031439585.1. Lineage (NCBI taxonomy): Eukaryota > Viridiplantae > Streptophyta > Magnoliopsida > Fabales > Fabaceae > Pterocarpus > Pterocarpus macrocarpus. The sequence goes on from CM062514.1 coordinate 46,825,134, forward strand.
GTGTTAATTAAGATTTAGGGAGACAAAATGGATGATGGGGAGACAGAACGGATGATGGGGAGACAAAACATCATCAAATTCTTACATAAAGCACTCTTGTCTAATGCTTTATGCTTTTATGACATCACCTTTTACTTTATTGTCTAGTTGACTAAATTTGAATTTAATCATGTGATTAAGTGCTCTTGCAACTTAATTAACATGATTAAGTAAGGATTAGTAATTAACACACAAGAACATAATTAACAAAATTTAATCTTGCAATTAATCTTAATTATCCTTAATTAAACTCAATGAAGCTAATTAAGGGCGATTAGTGCTTAATTAAGCTATTAAGGCTCTGACATGCTTAATTAGAGGTTATCTAATCTCAATTAAGCATTCTCTTGACCTTTCTCATCAGAGTTGACTTATAAATACTGTGTTAATCCCTTAATTAAGCCTTAATCTCATAATTTTTCATTAAATGCCTAATTACTCAGGGTTACTGAGCTAATTTAGCATGACAAGAAATTGAGGATGTTATAGTACTTCTCTTGAATATACTTATATTGGAACAAATGCTTTGTGGTTTATATGATTTCTCACTTAAGAAGTAGACAGAAAGTTTAGAAGGATGAAATTATAGCATCAGAAAGAAAAATGTCACGAAAAGGATCACTGTTCATTCAGATTGATGACTTCATCCAGAAGGGATCATCAAAAACATGCTTTTGATGAAGTACCTCATCTTCAAAGTTTCTTCTACACGATTCATTGATAAATTCAAAAGGTCAAACATGATTTGACAAGATGCAAAAAAAGTCTGAAAAGTTGGTGAACACTTCAACAGCTATTTTTCCTCTTCTAAGTCATTTCTATTTGTTGAAGAAGAAAACTGCATTTTCTCCTTTCAGTTGTAGACCAGTGTATCAAAGGGACACAAGGCTCAAGTTCTACAAGATTCAATGGTCATATCTTGAAGTATATATAATGTTGGAAATCAAAGAAAAGAAAGGTTACACTATTTGAATATTTCCTATGCTGCAAAAGTTTTCATCCTTTAACCTTCTCACCTTCTTGAGTCTCCAGAAAGTTACATATTGTAACTTTTGTTTGAAAATCATCTCTACTTATTTGTAGTAGATAATATTCTTGTACTAAGAATCTAGATAAGTCATACACACTCTAGTGTGAGTGCTCAAACACAAACGAATATATCAACTTCTTGTAACTAGACCAGATAATGATTAATGTGAGCTTGGAAAGGCTAGGATAAATATTACTTGTTTAGCTTAGAGAAGCTAGGACAAAGAATATTTGTTATATAAAAACTCTCAACTAAGTGTTGGGGACTGTATGTAGGCTTTTGGTTAGCCAAACCAATATAAACTCTATTGTGTGATCTCCCTATCCCTTTTAGCTCATTTACTGTCTTTACCTCATATATAAATCTATGTGCATAAGATAATCCTATTTAAAAAAATTGTGTAAGTAAAATAACTTTTATTACTAACCAAATTGCTTTCGCATTCCAAATCCTAGACTTGAGAAAGTTGTTTTATTAAAGTTTTAGGTGTAGAAATTTTTATCTAAAGCACGATTCAAACCCCCTTCTTGTGCTACCATTTCCAATAATTACTCAATCAAGGCTTCAAAATGCTTTGAGTTTGATTTACCAACAACTACTCTTGCTTCTGTCTTCAAAGTCAAAATTGCCAGAATTGTTCAATTGATTCAAATCTTTGTAACCGCTCCATATTACTTCTGGGCCGTAACTATCGATGCCTTTCAACTTTTAGGATGTTATGTCCTCGTGCCTAAAGACACGTGCTACATGTTAAATCCATTCTCCTGAATTTTCCAAGTACATACCTTACACCTCGTCCATGAGCTTCATACCATCAATGTCGATTAACTTTTTGACACTTTGGATAATTTTAGTCCCCAACATGATACCCCCCAAGATTTATCTTCTCTTCAACTATGGAGATAGAGGGATAAATCTTTGTTGTTTGTATATGAGTGGACTCACTCATAAGAATTCTTCATCAGATTAAAAATTCAAATTCCAAATCCCTATAAACAATGCATTCGTTCTGAGATTCAAGGACCCACTAAGTCAATTTTACTCGTCATTATAGCCCACATTCATCATTATCCTCAACTTCACTCTTTAATTACTCCTCATATAAATACTTGTTAGCTAAGAGACAAGACTCTGTTCTTGCATTTTCTTTCTTCTACCTTTTTTCAAAGTCTTTTCATCTTCAATCTTTTGCAAACCCTATCACCTATTATGAACCCTAGTCGCTCTTCATCCTCCTTGCTATACTCTTTTTCATCTCTCATGGCACCGAAACCAGCAATCATTTTAAAGGCAAAAGAACCCATCCAAGACAAGGAACACCTCTATGCTCCAAAACTAGAGGTTGAAAAATTAGAGCTTTGGACCTAACATGTATTACTTCCTTTCCCTATTGGAGATTCTATACATGCATTTATTGGTCCACTCATATTTCTAGAGCAAGCCTTTGAAATGAACCTTTGCTTCCCTTGCCAAGCCAAACATAAACTTGTAACCTTTTCTGATCCCATACCTATAGGTTATTTTGAAAAGGATAATATGTTCTTTAGAACAAGCATTCATGCCTAGGGAAAGTGTCAAAGCAATCTTCCTCAGAATATTCTATGTTTTGAACTTGTTCAAACTCTGAAGGTAGAATAGAAATAACTCCAATGAAGTTCTCAATCCCTATAATTGCCTCTAAACTATCGTCAATGCCAGTCTCAAAGTTCTTAGTAATCAAATCATCTTCATCTATTTCTGGCTTTTGGCATATATCATCTTTCTTATCAACCTTGTTCTCAGGATTAGATGATGACAATTCTATCTGAATTGGTCTTGTCAATTCGGCCACGGAGAGAAAATTGACATCTGACCCCTTGAAGTCTGATAATGGAATGTACTCTAGATATTTTCTTTGAGACCCCTTTGAAACCTGCAGAGGACTTTTTGGGACATACATTTGATTGGTCTGTAATTGCTTCAACTGTGAGTGCCATGCTTAAGGTGGATTCTAGAAGTACCTAGGCATAGAGTTATTATTCCTTACCCATTTCTTCTTTTTCTTCATAGGGAATGGCATAGACGATACATGAACATTCTTGACATTTTGGACCCCCTATTGTTAGCAATGTTAGTGGGTGGAACCCTAGTTCTTATATGCATCTCCTTTAGCATATTGTCAACCATCACTATCATTTTCATCTTTTGCTTGACAGGTCCATATGGCTTCAAATAACTTGGGTGGAAAGGGCCAAAATCAAACATTTTTTGTTTCCCTGCCAATTCGCATTTCAACTTAGCTCTTTCGGCCTCTTTTTCAGCAATTTCCATTTCAAGCTCCTACTTCTCTTTGGCTTTTTTAGCCTCCACTTATTTTTTCGTAAGTTATTGTTGCGTTTTTGTCAAAAACAGCATTGCAGAAAGGGCACATTGCAACATTTGCATTCCTATCCCTTTGCTTGAGAAGGAAATCCAATAAATCTTCCCCTGGCTTGGACCTTTCAGTGTTTTCAAACAAGTCTAGACTCATTTCATCTTGAAGCTTCTTTTCCTTAGCCTCTTGGCTATCAAAACCAACCACACCTATTGGCAATGTGACAGGTTCCACATAGATGGAATCGACATCAAAAGGCTCAATGTCAACTTTCATAAGAGTAGATTTTTCTTCAAACTTCAGCCTCCCATCTTTTAATCCCTTCTAAATCAGATACCTGAAATGCACACAATTGTTTGCGGAATGACCAACAATTTAGTGAAATTTACAAAATTTTCTATTCTTAATTTCATCAACAAAAGGCATCCTTTTTCCTTCAGGAAGAATCATTTGTTTATCCTTAAAAAAATGTCAAATATTTAATCAACCTTAGTTATGCCAAATGAATCATATATTTCTATCTTAAGGTAATACTATGACTTTTCATATTCTGCATATCAAGAGTCTCAATTTAATACTCTCAATTTAATATTTTTTATTTTTCTCTCTTTCCAAGACTTGCATTAAATAGCTATAATACGAGTGTTAGGCTTCTCCACTAATTTATTGATAGTTATTTTTTTTCGTAAAACCAAAATTTTTTAATTTTCCATTAATTTATACATTTCTAAAATTTTTTTGGTACAAAATTAAATTTTTTTTGGGTACAAAATCAAATATATTTTCAATCAATTAATTTCTATATATTTGTAGAGATTTTTTATATGGTATCGTTAATGTATAGATTAAAAAATAAAGAATATATTTTTTTAAAAATTAATATATTAACAGCTAAAAAAAAATTATGAATTTATATTTTAAGTATTTGTTGAATTTGTAGGAAAATAATCATATATCTATATATTAAAGTAATACTACGACCTTTCATATTTTGAATATCAAGAGTCTCAATTTAATATTTTTTATTTTTCTCTTTTTCCAATACTTACATTAAATAGCTATAATATGTTAGGCTTCTCTACTAATTTATTGACAGTTATTTTTTTCTAAAACGAAAATTTTTCAATTTGCCATTAATACATACATTTCTAAAATTTTTTGGTACAAAATAAAATTTATTTTATTTTTGGGTACAAAATCAAATACATTTTCACTCAATTAATTTCTATATATTTTTAGAGATTTTTTATATGGTATCATTAGTGTATTGATTAAAAAATAAAGAATATAATTTTTTTTAAAAATTAATATGTTAACAGCTGAAAAAAAAGTTATAAATTCATATTTTAAGTATTTGTTGAATTTGTAGGAAAATAAAAGAAAAGGAGGAGTGTAGATGAAACAACTATATGCACGGGAAAATATTTTAGTTTAATAGGTGCTTTGTTTAGATATCCATCAACACTATATATATAACAAATAGGAAATAAATACAACTTTATATACATATATATAATCATAGTGCATAGTGCATAGTTTTATAATCACTCTTTTTAAAAGCTGAAACAGTAACACCCTAATAATACCATACTATGCTTAAATCATTTTATGATATTACTAGTTGTTACTCTTAACTAGCGGAAGTTCTTATCGTTGAAATTAGCGTAATATATGAAAATAGCATATAATTTTTTTTTGTAAAACCTTTATGCTTAAAAACCTAAGCCTTTCGGCGCTTACTTATTCGTATACATATGGATGTTGTTCCTCTTATCGCTTAGTTACTAATAAGACGAATGATAAAATTGAAACAGCATAACACAATACCATAAGCCAAGAATGTAATCATAGATACTCAAGAGTCATCATTACACTTAATAAGTATCACATATGTAATAAGTCAAATTAAGCTGCATGACTTCCTACATACTCTTAATTACACATAAACTGCCCAACTAGGGCTCTTAAGAAAATGAAAATACTATACTACTATCTCGATCCTCCTTAACTAGGTGAAGAAACATGGCAGCTCTTCGTCTCATCAAGTCAAATACCAATGGGAGTGCTGCCGAGGATGCCATCAGCTTCATCTGAAGACGACATGGAAATGTAGGAGTGAGAAATACAAGATTTCTCAGTAGGATCCCGATTAGACCACTAATGTGTCATCGTCGTCATCCCAGCCACTTCGGGTTTAATTATGAAAATAGTGAGTATGCATAAGTTCTATTTTTAAGGTGTTTGAAAACATAGGTTCCCGAAGCGGGTTTCTTTTAATCTTTCCCATATAAACACAATATAAAGAAACTCAAAGCTACCATATAAGAGCATATACATGTGAGAGCATGGTATAAACATTCATAATACGCATGAGAAATATAGAAACATGCATGACTATGCAACTCATCAATTTGACCATGGTTCTACTTTGACTTTACTTTCATTTTTTAGCACGTGTTTAACATTCTTTACTTTTCCTTTGAAATAGACTACCTTTGGACATGAGCTCATTCCATGACCATCGTGTACTAAACCAAATCAGACTAAGCTGATATTGGTTATCCCTAAGTTGGATGGTCTTCCATGTCACCCTTGCCTCCCTCATAGAGGTTCCTTGAGTCTTTGTGGATCGCCGTCTCTCACTTCCCTTACCGAAGTGATTGAAAGATCATGTCCCATTAATTCTTTTCTTATCATTGTACTTTACATACATAGTTCTTCTTTGACTAGACATATGCAATGATATGACTAAGTCCACAATTTTGAAGAAAATTCGGCAGCATAACAGCTAGACCGGAGCTTCCCTAAAATGCCAATCATCAACTTTCAACCAACAGTTCATTATGTCTATATTATATCATCATACTCATCATTCAATCATGAGACAAAGCTCAATCAAACTTGTCATTCATCAAGCCGAGTGGCATCATACAATCATACCCTAAAGGGCATTATAGTTGTGTTAATCTTTGTGAAGAATCTTATGAATCATCATATGATTTCTCGTGGTTACCCATGGGAGAATCGCATAGTTAAGATATATGTGTGGGGTCTTTTAGTTACTTAGTTCTCATATGAAATTATTCTTTACTTGAATTCATGTCTTACGGAACACTTGTTCAAATTAATTAAGTTAAGTGATTGTTTCCTTTCCTTGAGATAGTGCACTTAGTGATTCCTAGGTTCATAGTATGCTTAGAGGCCCTAATCATACTTCTGTTGTAACACCCTCCCAAGTACAGCACTATTCTTAAGTTATAGCACCACACTCAGAAGTTATTACTGTTACTTGAACGGACCTTGTCTGATAGCAACTTCTGGTTGTTCCCAATATTTCTTGAACTATCTAGAGATAACACGAAAATAAACATAGGGGTGAGAATTATAAAATTCCCAGTAGGATTCATTAATAAATTTCATACCGTGTCATCATTATTATCTCCAGCTGCTTCGGTTTATTATGAAAAATGTGAGCATGTTAAATAGATTATTCAGTTTTATAGTTGAAAATATAATGTCCGAAGCAGAGTTCATTTTATTCACGTGCTTGAGTCGCATTGGCAATATTTCATATTTAGAAAATAATCACAACATGAATAGATAGTACAGCTTCAGCATCAAGTAAACATGGGATGTCATTATGCAAATTCTCATCTTTGAATTCATGCAAATACCTTGATGCCTTTCTTTAGCTTTCTTTGCTCTGTACTAAGTTAATGTCATGGATGTTGCCACCATACATTTTCATTGCTTACACTAGCTGGGTCATGCCATGCCTCATGTAAGTGGGGTGCTTGCATATCTTTTAATCTTTAGTCTTCAGCCTTTACTACGCTTGGGTAGCCTGGCCTTGGAGTGAGCTCGTCAGCTCGACTCGTGACCGTCGTCACACCGACTCACCCATAAAGGGACCCACGTGCCTCTAGGTTGGAGGGACTCAATTGGCCATCTGCCTCTGTAACACCCTAATAAACCCATACTATGCTTAAGTCGTATTACGGCGTTTTATTAGTTGTTACTTATGCTCGTGGAAAACTAAACTGCACTTGAAATTAAATTACGCGGAAAATACGGTAAAATTTTTCTTTTTCTTTTGAAATACGTCGTCACTTTTTGAAAGTAAAGCCTTGAACGAGAAGCTAGACAGAGTAACTGCGTGTCGTATAAAATACGTACTCCAATATCATAAAATCAGAGAAAGATAAATGAATAGTAATTCCCAAGTACATTGCATTATATAGCAAAGTCATTACATCGATATGGGTTCATAATATATATACATATCAGCATTACAGGGAAGGAGGCTCATGGTCGGGCCATGATTCAAATACTAGATACTAAGTACAAATTTAAATGACAAAGCCCAACTCAAAAAGAAGTATGCGAAGGTGCAGAGCGATGGTCGCGACAAGTCCCAAAACAGCTTCGTCTTGCATCCCACGTCACACGTCCGCTCACAGTGCTGGGGATCCACGCTCCACTCTACCGGATGCACCCTCAAGATCTGGTGACGATATGGAAGAATAACGAGGGTGAGAAATGGAATTTCTCAGTAGGACTCGAACCCGACACGAAAGTGTCATCGTCATCGTTCCAGCCACTTCGGTTTTATTAATGAAAATAGTGAGCATGCATACGGTTCAATTCTTGCATTTTTCGAAATCGTGAACATCCGAAGCGGATTCAATTTTAACATACTCTCTAATCATTTATATCATAACATACATGGGCATAAGTATAATCATATAAAAATGCATGACTGTGCTATAAGTTTTTTCTTAACTTCTTCCCTTGCTAGGGTTTTGGACCGAAGTCCCTTTTTCTTTTCTTAACTTGACTTTATCTTTTCACCCACTAAACATAAGTGGTAATGAGCTCATACCGTGGCAGTCGCCACCATAGAATTTCGGTACTTACACTAGCTGGGTCATGCCATGCCTCATGTAAGACCTATCCCCTATACTCACACTAGCTGGGTCATGCCATGCCTCATGTGAGTCGTGGGTGAGGGAAAACTTAAATTAGATTACCTTCCCTTTTGAAGGTTCACTTACTTGAATTAAACTTCTTCTTATTTAAGCATTATGATGCAAAATATTTCTAAGTCCATAATTCTTACAAAATTTCGGCAGCATAACGGCTAAACCGAAGCTTCCCAAAATTTTGCCAAACAGAGAAACCAACATCGTAGTATCATCAAGCATCATATCATCATCATAACATCATCATATCATCATGATCATTATCATAACATCATGCTTGCACATAAACATAGGCATATTCACAAGCAACATTTTATGAGCTTAGCTTGATAAATTAGGTGCAAGCTTTTAATTGAGGTTGTCTCTTGTGTAAACTTCTTTTATTAGGCTTAGTGCCAATTTTATCTATTATCCTTTTTGACACTTTTAAGTTGAATTATGAGGGTTCTCTAATGCTTAATATAAGGGTATTAATGTCTTAAAGCTTATTTCTCCTTATTCTTTAACTTTTACCATAACCAGTTTTATTTTTACAGTGGGGCAGTAACTTTGAAAATTCACCATAATTTCATATTTTACTCTTTTATTTCGAATTTTTGTGTGGATATACTCCTCTGAGTCTATTTTTAAACAAAAGAAACCCCACTTAAAAATTCATTTTGTAGCTTGAGTTATGCATATTTTATTCTGACTGTTCAGTTTCTAAGTTCACTCCTGGTACAGTGGATTGTTACTTCTCATTATAATTACTCAGAAGGAATCTGAGAAAACTGTTTTATGGGTTTGTTCCTCTATGTCTTAGCTTTCATTAAAACTTAGTCTCACTCAAAAATCATTTTTGTAGCTCGAGTTATACACATTTTAGTGTAGACTGCCCAGACAGAAACCAATCCGAGAACAGTCCACTTTGAAAAATCATATCTCACTCACTTTAACTCCGAATCTTATGTATTTTATATGTATGGAAAGCTCTTTGAGTCTACTTTCATAGAAAAATAGTTTCGTTCCATTCTGAGTTTTGTAGCAATAAACATACCGCACGCTTTACAGACTGCCAGAATTCCAGATTCACTAGTTTTTAAGTTTTTCACTTCAAGCTTATGAAGAAATTGTTATATCACTTCAAATCACCATTTTCATGTTTTAACTCATCATCACATTCAAAGTTTGAGTCACCAAATCAGTATTTTGAACCAAAATAAAGCAAGATACATAAAAACCATCATACCACAAAATCTCTTTTCAAAACAACATTTTCATCAAGGCAAGAACACTTATAAGGCAAGATGTGGTCATGAGACCTTGAAGCAAGTCCTAAAACCACCTAGCTATGAAGAGCTTAGGGGTTCTAGTTCTTGAAAAATATATGGAGAGGAAGGGTTAGAGTCACTACCAATTGGATTTCTTGAAAGCTTGAAGAGAAAGAAAGATGTTGGAGGTGGCCTCCTTCTCCTTGAGCTTGATAGTGAGGCTTGTGTATGAGTGGCTTTGTTTCTCCAAGGACCAAAAATGGTAGTCCTTGAAGGGCTTGTGAGAATGGTAAATGGAGATGAGTAGGAAGTAGTATGAGGGTTGGAAGAACACAATGAAGCTTGGAAGAAGAAGAGAGTATGAGACTTGGAGAGAGGAGAGAGAGAGAGCTTTGTGTGTGTGTGTCTTGAGAGAGGAAGTGAAAAATGAAATGAGGGAGAGAGAGGGGCTGATGGTGGCGCAAAATGGGGGAGAAAAGGTGATGTGATTTTGCTTCTTACACAAGCTAGGGAGTGGAAAAACCTTGGGGCAAAAGAGTGTGTTGTGTTTCCTTTGAGTCTTGGCAATTGGGTAAAGACTATGTAGTGTTTTTGTCAAGTGGTTAAAAGCATGAGCTCTCTTAGGATTGGGCATTGGATGGCTAGGATCACACCAAGTGTCATGATCTTGGTGAAGAAGAGTACAACTCTTGTCATGACTTAAGGAAGCTCCTAATATGGACTCTTGATCTAGTGGTGTATGATGAGAAAGAAATTGAATGGTTGGATGTGGCTCTTGCTTTGACCAAACTTTCAAACAATAAAGGGAAGTTTCTACATCTTTATAATTGTTATAATCATCTAAATGCTAATTAATTCAATTGGTTTAAATTACACATTAGCACATTTTAATTAAGAAGGATTTTCCTCATTAATTATGTAAGAAGATGTAAGGGTTAATGTGATTAAGTCTTGAGACTTATGTGCTCTTAGTTAATTAGATTAGACCACCTTGATTTTATGTTCTAAATCATGGATTAATAAGGATTGGGCATTAGGCTTTTAATTATAACTTTTAATGCATTATGTTTCAATTGTTGACTTTTACTTATCTTGTTGACTTGCCTTTAATTTACTAAGCTCTTGCTCATCGAGATTAGCCGATTAATTCTCAATTAATCGTTAATCTCTCTAATTAGTCAGGATTACTGAACTAATTAGCTTAGACAAAAATTGGGGATGTTACAGCCTCCAACATAGAGGGACCCAAAAGTTTTAGCTACCTTCACATGGAGGATTCAATGTGCAACTGCCTCCAAGTGAAGGGACCCACATCTTATCTTATTTAACTGCCTTCACAAGGAGGGATCTTGTAACTGCCTCCAGGTGAAGGGACCCACATTTAATATATTCATATCATACTTAAATCATTATTGCATATATGAATCTTATGAGCATAACACATAAATGTTTATCACATTCATATAATTCACATATTTTTGCTGGAATTTCGGTAGCATAACGAATCAAGTCTGCTTCCCCATGAATAGTGCCAGCACATCAGAATATTAATTTATCAATAAGGTCACAACATTACACACATATTTCAATATGGAACTCATAATAACATTAAACTCATCAAGGTAGAGATTCTGCCTTAGCATAGTCAACCAACCCAGTTTTTATAATTCAAGCCATTATTTCTATTTAACTCATTTGGACCTCAAATTTGGGTATGTTAAATTGTTATGTGTCTATTTTCTAACCTCTTTGGTCCCATCTAATTTTGATATCTATAACTCAAGATATTTTGAGTTTATCCCGGCCTGCTCAGTGGCTGGCCAGAATCAGACACCTAAAAGTAAAAATATACTAAAAATCGAAAAATGAATCAAATCACACGAAATTGGTCTCATATTAAAGATAACAGGGCAAAGTTTCATTTACAAAAAGTTGCATTCCATTTGACTTAGTAGCGCTCAAGTTATAAGCCCTGAATTCTGACCTTCCTAGACTGCCCTGTTCTGGCCCGGTTTGGACATAGGGTAATTTTCTTGGATCATTGGGAGCAAACGAGACCTTATCTAATTTTGAAATTTTTATGGGACATTTTTCTATGTATAATATTTCTAAAAAAGTTAGTTTCATTCATTTTCAACTAGTATAGGGCGAGTTCTACCCTGAACAACCCAGTCTGCCTAGAATCAAAGTCAAAAACCTAGGCCAAAATTCAAAAATTCATAACTCTCTCAATACTAATCCAAAAGCCTTATATGATATATGTATGGAAAGCCCTAGATGTCTAGTTTCATATAAAAATATTTAATCAAATTTAATTGGCTGTAGACAGAGCCGTACACTCCGCCGTACGGACTGCCAAGGGATTCTAAGTTTTCAGCTTCTCACATCTTCATCCTTTCACCTTTTCTTACCTCCTAAACGAATATAACACCAACAACAGCCAACAAACCAGCCAAATAACATCATAATCATTCAATTATCTCATCAAGAATTGAGTAAATAGAGTCACCACCAGCTACCCACAATCAGAAAACCAAGACAAGAATTGGAATCCTACCTCTAGCAAGTGAGATTCTTGATCAAGATGGGTGTTTGTGGGTAAGGAGGGTGGATGAGAGCTTGAGAGGAGATAATATGAAGTAGGACAAGAAGAGGAAAATGAAGAAGGGAAGGAAAGAAAGAGGCAACCGTAGCACACAAGGGAAAGGAAGAAAAATCTGGTTTGATGTAATGATGATAGTTGGGACTTTAACATTTGATTGGAGGAAAAATGGATGGCTAGATTGAAGCCAAGATCACCCCATTTGGGACAGCCATTAGGCGTCCAAATGCTTGGTGAGAGTGGCTAATTTTTAGCCACTCATTTTAGGGTCATAGGTGTATTATTTGGTTGCTTCGGTTCCAGCAGTTTTAAAATACCGTAATCTTACTGATTTTCTTCAAATCGGCAAAATATTACTAAATAGTTTTGTGAGAGTTCCTATGTATCTATCTTAACCTAAGCTTAATCATTCTAATTAACACTTAATTAGCTTCTAATTTAATCCTACTTATCCTATAAAATCGAATAAATTGATTAACGATATAAATTAATCGTTTTACCAATTTGGGGCTATTTTGTTTTCTGTTTTTTGTGGCTAATGGCATTTTCGTAATTATGTGTAAGTCTAGGGGCATCCCATGTCATTTCACATATGGATGCCTCCGTGGCTCAATCAGCCGAGGTTTAATTTTCTACGTTTTTGCTACGTGGTTCTGCTTTGTTTAAAACCTTATTTCGTTAATCCAACTTATATAAGGACCTAAAGGTCATTTTCTAAAAATTTCAAGGGCAAGGTTGTAAATAATAAAAGTTTATTTGTATTATTTTCTATTACGTTATATGGGGATGTTATATCTGTTCCCAAGGAGTTTAAGATCCTTCTAATCCTTGGGTCATGACAATGCATAACCACATCATGAACCCAACAACACCATGTTCACTAAACACCCCAGGTGATTTTTAACTTAACCAAGTTACAAAGTTTCAAGCTTTTATCACTAACCTAACAAGATCTAATATTAAATATCATAAAAGTTATCATTGTTATAAAGTAGTCATAAAATTTTATTCTTTATGAAGTAAATGCTATTAACATTAAGCTCTTATCTTAAATATTAGATCTTTATGAAATAATGATACAAGTTACTAACTTTTTAACTAAAAAGTCTTGTTTTTTGTGAAAGTTGACTCATTTAATTATTCTAAGACTATCAAGATCTCAACTTTATGACTTAAAGTTGTCTCTACATTAAAAAGATTCCTACTTTATCAACTAGTGATATAAAACATTAACTTTAAAGTTATAAAGTTTTGGTCTTTTTAAAAGTTAGCATTTCTATGATCCAAAAGTGACCTTTTTGATTTCAAGCTTCAAACTTTATGAAACGATTTGCTTCCAAGGATCAATCTTTGAAACATAAAGTGACAAGACATCATTTTTCTAACTCAAAAAGGCTTATTACTCCAAAAAGCTTACATGAAGTATTGTCTTCAAAACAAAGCAATGTAAGACTTTTATGAAGGCACTAAACTTGTGCCACTTTTTATGCTTCAAGAAGCAAACTTTTTAAAGTTTTAAGCTTTTAGGATGTTCATAGTCTTATCAAATCACGAAAAGCATGTAAAGATGAAACTTTTCTAATCATAAACTCATCATAAGAAAAAGATCAACTATAAGCAAGATACCACCAATAACATCAAGAACACTTGAAGAAGAACAATAACATATTTTTCCAAAAGTAGAAACATCAAGAACACTTGAAGAACAACAAGAACATACTTTACGAAAAATGGAAACTTTTGCTCTTGAAGAGCATAAAGGATTTTCTCAAGTTTTCACTTAGAGATCTTGGTCATGAAAGAACCAAGCTCCAAGCTTTCTTGAGCAAACAAAATGAAAAAGATGAAGATCACTACCTAAGCTTGAAAAATGGCGTCTTTGAGGAAGGAGAAGAAGATGAAGAAGACTCCTCCTTGGTAGATGATGGTGGCGGTTTTGAATGAGCAAGGAGAGAACTCTTGACTTCTCTTGAAAATGAGTCTTGTAGTGTTTAGATCTTGTCTCCAAAGACCAAAAGATGTGATCTTTAAAGGGCTTAGTGAGGAAGGTTTGGTTATGGAGGTGGAGAATGATGAAGAAGATGAAGAAGAAGAAGAAAGGATGTAGAGAGAAGTGAGAGGCTTTTAGAGACTTAGAGAGAGAGTGAAGAGTCACAAGGTAAAAATGAATATGCATAAGGGGGGAGGGGTGGCCATAGCCTTCATGTGGGCATGGGGAGGATATTTTCTTTAATTTGTTGTATTTAAGGGAACAAAATAGTTAATTAATAGGTTTACTTTAGACAAGACCTAATGCTTTTCTTATATAAAGCAACATTGTCTTCTACTTTTTCACTTTAGTGATGTCATCAATGCTTTATTGTCTAGTTGACTAAATTTGAATTTAATCATGTGATTAAGTGCTCTAGCAACTTAATTAAGATGATTAAGTAAGGATTAGTGATTAATACATAAAAACATGATTAACAAAAATTAATCTTGTGATTTGTAACTACCTCTATAATATAGGCCATGCTCGAGTCATGGGGTTATATTAAAAGGCTGTCACTATGCTAAGAAAGCTTTAAAATGTGGAAACTATAATATATGGCCCTTTAATTACACACTCTATTACTGAATATTAGTTCATAAATTTCATCATCTCTGATACATAGAGAACAAAATGATTACAATTTAAAAGAATTTGTGACTAACATATCACATAGCATTTGCTTCCGACTAGTCGTTAGCTAGCTTCAATAGTCTCTTGGTCTGGTTTATGCCCGAGTCTTGCTCAATGAATGGCCCTGTACTCCGCCTTGCACTTGATTCTCCAACTTGGATGTTGGAATATTTACGAAAAAGAAAAGCATACAAGCAGGCAGTGAGAACCTAAGGTTCTCAGTAGGTAAGTTCAAACCATCACTCTTACAGTGTCATCATAAACATTCTATCCACTTTGATTTATTATGAAAATATGAGAACATATAAATAAATAGTGGTTCAATTTTAAGTTGAAAACACCTTTCTCGAATCAGGTTATATGTTAACAACCACTTGCCATATCGTATGATAGACATAGAAATATGAATAGTATAATATGCTTCAACAAGAATCATAATAGCATTTCAACTTAACGAGGTAATTGGAGATGCACATATAGATGCTTATACTTGACTGTATGCAAGTGCACTTGATTTAATTCATGTCTTCCTTTAACTTGCAACTTGATCTTGCTCTTTTGTGCTTGATCCCCCGGAGGTGAATGGCCTCTCTCACTCCTGGGTAATAGCCTACTTTTCAGATCCGAGCTTGTACCTATATATGAGTGATGGGTTTACTTTCCCCGACCCTCACACCGGTCTATTCCCATTAAATCTAGTCAAGGGCTGGCCCAAGTTTTAGGCAATACCGCTCTAGTCCACGCCAGCTGGGTCTATGGTAGGCCTCACATGGTAGCTTACTATGTTCCTCTTACACGTTCATATTATCTTTTTCCTTTCCATATCTTATCATGCATGCGGATGCTTTGTGCATTCATGGATATGTCTCACACCTTATTTCTCATATCATATTCTAATTATGCTTGCATACATGACATACATGAACATGACATGTAAATGTAAATATATCCAAAGTATAATCACCTATAGCATAAGTTCTCATAAACTCCTGTCGAAAATTAGGCAACATAATGGATCAGGTCTGCTTCCCTATGAATAGTGCCAAACTACCAATACAATCAATTAAGTATGTAATTCATTGTAAAACAACAAGTTACAACAAGATTATTAATCATATGGTATGTCAAAATCAATAGAAATATCAACAGAGTTTTCTGCTCACTCTACACTCTTCTGCCCGAATTTTGTAAAATCCACCTTTACTTCTATTCAACTCATTTAAACTTGAATTTTGCATATGTCATAGCTCTATGTGTCTAGTCTCCAACCCTTTTGGTCCCATCTCATTTTGATTTGTATAACTGAAATTATTAGTATTTTACCTCAGACTGCCCTATACTTAGCCAAAAATGCACCCTTATAAGTAAAAATTCACTAAAAATAGAAATACAGGTGAAATCATACGAAATTTGTATCAATTTAAAGCTAATAGAACAAACTTTCAAATGAAATAAGCTTTATATCATTTTCATGAGTATATTTTGAGATATAAGCCTTGCAACTTGATCTTACTAGACTACCTTGTTCCAGCCTGGTTTGAACTTAATGTAACTTCATTGATGTGCTAGGAATAATTGGCAATGAATGTAACTCTGAAATTTTTATGGGATGTCCCTTTATATGTTAGCTTTCAAAAAACATTGGTTTCACTCAATTTAGAGTTGTGTAGGGTGAGTTACACCCTTCTCAACTCATACTGCCTAGATAAGAATCTAAATTTCTAGGTCAAATTTCAAAAATTCATAACTAACTCTATACTAATCCAATGGCCTTATATTTTATATGTATGGGAAGCCCTGGATGTCTAGTTTCCATAGCTTATGGCATTTCTATAATTTTGAGCAAGTCCAAGGGTACGCCATGTCATTTCATACCTGATTACTCTTATGGCCCAATCGGCAAAGATTTAAACTTCTACGATTTCGCCATGTGATTTTGCTCCACTTAAAACCTCATTCTGCTAATTCTACAGATGTGGGGACATAAAAGTCATTTTATGAAAAAGTTCTAGGGTCATTGTAAAAATAATTCTTTGGGGTCAAAGTATAATTTCTAAAAATTCTGGGCATCACTGAAATTAACAAAAGTTTACAGGGGCACTTTTGTCATTTTCTAATTTTTAACATATGGCAGTGCCATATTTTCGACGGCAGTGTTACACTACCTGTAACACCCTCCCAAGTATGGTACTATGCTTAAGTCATAATACCACACTTAGGAGTTGTTACTGTTATTTGATCAGACCTTGTCTGGCAGCAACCTTCGGCCACCTTCAATCTTACTACTCAACTCCGCCTTGGAGGACCTTCTTTGGAACTTCTGAACTATATGAAGATAACACAGAAATAAATATAGGAGTGAGAATTATAAATTCTCAGTAGAATTCATTAAACTACCATATGCTGTGTCATCGTTATTATCTCCAGCTGCTTCGGTTTATTATTATGAAAAAGGTGAACATGTTAATAGACTTTTCAGTTTTATAGTTCGAAAATGTATTATCTGAAGCAGAATTCATTTTATTCATGCACTTGTTAATCAAAGGAAGAATCTAAACATAAGTGCACCAGAATAATCAACATCTGCATATAGATACAATTAGTCTCTTAATAAGCAGGGAAAGGAATTGAAGCATAAGCATAATAGATCAAAGATCAACTACATAATATGTATTTATGAGGGCAACCATACATTTGATACAAGTGATTATTTCTTCTGTTAACTTCCTTTACTTTCGTTACTTGGCACACCTAGGCTTTACATATCACTGTCCCTAGGGAGCTTGTATATATTTTAATCTTTAGTCTTTACTGCCCTTGGGTAGTCTGACCTAGGAGTAAGCTCAACTCGTGACCATCGTCACACAGAACTAACCAACAAAGGGATTCACGTGCCTCTAGTCTTGGAGGGATCTCATTTTGGCCACAT
The DNA here is from genome assembly GCA_031439585.1 of Pterocarpus macrocarpus. Taxonomy (NCBI): domain Eukaryota; kingdom Viridiplantae; phylum Streptophyta; class Magnoliopsida; order Fabales; family Fabaceae; genus Pterocarpus; species Pterocarpus macrocarpus. Next base: position 46,842,981 of record CM062514.1, read on the forward strand.
GCCTCGAGTCTTGGAGGGATCTCATTTTGGCCACGTGCCTCTAAATTGAAAGGATCTCTCTTGGTCATGTGCCTCAAGAATAGAGGGATCTCAGCTGACCACTTGCCTTCAATGTAGAGGGATCTCATTTGACCACGTGCCTCCAAGGTAGAGTGATCTCATCTGACCACGTGCCTCCAAGGTAGAGGGATCTCATAGTTTTATATTACTTTTACAAGGAGGGATTCAATGTGCAACTGCCTCTAAGTGAAGGGACCTACATCTTATCTTATTTAACTGCCTTCACAAGGAGGGATCTCATAATTGCCTCTAGGTGAAAGGATTCACATTTAATATATTCATATCCTTTCATTCTCATACATAATCATGCATAGGCATGCTGAATGCACTCATACATATGCTTCATCGCTTACTTTCATATATCCTTGCATACATGATTCCCACATATATATTCATAACATATAAGTGTTCATAACTTTCTTACAATTCTACCGAAAATTCGGCAGCATAACGGATCAAATCCGTTTCCCCATGAATAGTGCCAGTTTCAACAAACAGTCAGTCACAATAAGAAATCAAATATAATACATAAATCTTTCAAGCACCAACATGGAATTGCAACACTTAGACTTTAATTGGACTCATATATGCCTTATGGTGCCAAATCCTCTAATTTCGGGAAATCCTGCTCATATTCTTCAACTCTGCCCATTATATCAATTATGCCCAGTTTTTGTAAATCAAGCCAAATTTCCTATTTAACTCATCCAGACCTAAATTTTGGATATGTTAAGATGTTAATGGCCTATTTTCTAACCTCTTTAGTTCCATCTAATTTTGATAAATGTAGCTCAAGTTATTTAAGATTTACCTCGGCCTACCCTGTAGCTAGCCAAAATTGTACACTTAAAAGTAAAAATCCACTAAAAATCGAAAACTAGTTTAAATCATACAAAATTGGTCTCATATTAAAGTTAACAGGACAAAATTTCATTTTCAAAAAGTTACATTCCATTTGCCTTAGTAACGCTCGAGTTATAAGCCCTAAAATATAACCTTCCTGAACTGCCCTATTTTGACCTAGTTTAGACATAAGGCAATTTTCTCAAGCTACTGGGAACAAATGAGACCTTATCTAACTCTAAAATTTTTATGGGATATTCTCCTATGTGTAATATTTCTAAAAACGCTAGTTTCATTCAATTCCAAGTAATATAGGGCGAGTTGTTCCCTGAACAACTCAGTCTGCCCAGAATCAAACCCAAAAACCTAGGTTGAACTTCAAAAATTTATATCTCACTCAATACTAATCCAATGGCCTTATATAATATATGTATGGAAAGCCCTAAATGTTTAGTTTCATATAAAAATGGCTTCATGAAATTTAAATGGCAGTAGGCAGAGCCATATACTCCACCGTATGGACTACTGAAGAGTTTTGATTTTCCAGCTTCTCACATCTTTCTATTCTCATCCTTTCTTACTTCCTATTTGATTTTAACATCATCAACAACCAATAAACCAGCCAAATATCATTATATTCATTCAATCATCACATCAAGAATAGAGAAAATGGAGCCACCATTAGCCCCCCCATACCCAAGAAGACAAGAACAAGTTGAATCTCTACCTTTATCTTGAAGCAACAACTAGCTAGTCTTGAGTTTTAATGGAAGATATGGATACAAGAGGTTTGATGGAGGCTGAAAGAGGAGGAAGGAGATGAAGAGGATGAAGAAAAGAAGAGAGGAAAGCTGCTGGAAAGGGGTTCGAATTCAGCAAGGAGTAAGGAAGCAAAAATCTGATTCAAATACAAAGAGGTAGTTGGAAGTGTGAGTTGCGATTGGCTAGGATTTTTGTGGTTATATTTCAGCCATCACTCTCCTTCCTTGTGGCCTTTCTTGCACCACTTTCATGTGTTAAGTGGCTGAGTTTTCAACCACTTGAGCTAGGGTTATGGGGTGCAAAATGCTATTAGTTCGGTTCCGATAGTTTAAAATACCGAAACTCTACCGATTTCTTTTAAATCGGTAAAACGATTTTGAAGAATTTTGTGAGGTTTTTATAAGTTTTTATCTTAATTCTGATTTCCTTAATTTAACTTCTAATCAACTCCTAGTTAACCTCTAATTAACTTTTTAATTAACCCTACAAACTCAATAAAATCGAGTAAATCAGTTAACAGCGTACATTAAACGTTTTGCAAAATTTAGGGCTTTCTGTTTCTGTTTTTCATGACTACTGGTATTTTCGTAATTATGGGTAAGTCTAAGGGCATCCCATGTCATTTCACATATGGATACCTCCGTGGCTCAATTAGCTGAGGTTTAGCTTTCTACGTTTTTGCTATGTGATTCTGCTTCGTTTAAAATCTTATTCTGCTAATTCTATTGATCTAGGGACCTAAATGTTATTTTCTAAAAAGTTCAGGGGCAAGGTTGTGAATAATAAAAGTTTGTTTTTATTATTTCCTATTACGTTATATGAGGATGTTACACTACCCTATAATTCCAAGTGTGAGGATCGTCATGGCATAGCGCTGCCTGAGAAATTTTCACACTACCTAAGAGAAATAATTCAAAGTTTCTATTACGTTCTGCTTACGAAAATGGGGATGTTACACAATTAAGTTTAATTAAGCTATAAAGGCTCTGATTTGCTTAATTAGAGATTATCTAATCCCGATTAAGTATTGTCTTGACTTTTCTCATCCGAATTAACTCGTAAACTCTTTGTTAATCCCTTAATTAAGCCTTAATCTCATAATTTCTCATTAAATACCTAATTACTTAGGGTTACTGAGATAATTTAGCATGATAAGAAATTGAGGATGTTACAGAAACAAATGCACCTTTAGTCACATGCATTAATTCTAACAATTTATACACACACACACACACACATAATGTTTTTACTTTTAGTAATGTATAAAGAAATTTAATAAATATAATTTTGCTATGTTATTCATGGAATTTTTTTTTTTTTTTTTACTTTTAAGTGTTTTATATCTTTATGTTGTAGTTATAATTTTAAAATTTTAACTTAATCTAATTTAATCATGGTACAAAATATGTATATATTCTCTTTAAAATATTCATATCACTTATTGCTTATTTTATAAGAGTGAAAATATCTAACTTTATCCTAATAAAAGCAATATCTAAATTTTAATTTAATTAGTCTCAAATCTTTATATCTTTATATATTAAATCATTCCAACTAATTCATTATTTTATTGGGTATTCAAAATCTTTATTGTTATTAAAAAAATTCTGTGATTAATCAAATTGCCGAATTGATTACCGTCATTGTTTTAACTGAATCTCATTAACAAAATTAATTTTATAACCATATTTTGAGGTGTCTTATTCAGTAAAACCAATATCTTGCTATTATTTAATTTAATTTATAAAAAATATAGTTTTATATATATATATATATATATATATATATTAATTTGAACTTGACAAAATCCAAATCTTTAGTATAATTTAAGTGATTTCAACTATTTTTCCAGATATACACTATATAACTTTTTGTAATATTTTAATATACTTATATTATATATTGGTTCAATCTATGTTAAATTAAACTTAATAAACACAATATCGACAATTTGTCCTGATTAATTTCAAAATTTTTAAGGTGAATAATTATGCACAATGGTTGGATAATTATAATATATATAAATATTATTATTACAATTTAAAATAGTTACAGTAATTATCATCCAATTAATAACCAATGTATTTATGTTAAATATAACCTAATAAAGGCAATATCTAAAATTTAATTTTATTAATTTCAAAATTTTTATAACTTTATATATTACTTTATTTTAACTAATTCATTATTTTATTGATATTCAATTATTTTTAAAAAATTATGTTGTTAATCAGATTGTCATATAGATTACCTACAATTATTTTTTTAAATAAAAAATTAACTCATTAACAAATTCATCTTATAGCCATGTGGTGTATGTTCTGCAAAAAAAGGGGAAAGAGTTAGGTAATAAAGATATCTTTTAAGGGATGGGTGTCTAATTTATTCATTTTCTTATTTAGCAATAATTAATAACAAATATGTATAAAAATAAATTTGTTCAAAAGTAAAATTATAAAAAATTTAAATATCTTATAAAAAAATGTTAAACAAATTTAAATAACATCAAATTAAATAATAATTTTAAAATTTGTTTTCCTATGCAGTGCATGGGTACTGTCTTGTAAAACTTATGGGAGGTCACGTTTAATTTTTCTGTCCATTTGGCAGGCCTCAAAGAGGTACAAACATAAAGTGGCCTAGCTTGTAACTTAGCATTATGAATGTCACTTTTGTTGAAATCTTCCTCAGAATTGGCACATTCTATATAAGCTATTCTTTCACATTTATGACCCATTTTAAGCCTTTCTTTTTCTGCTCTTAACTGCTCAATTTGAGCAAGATCTAGAAATTGCTGGGTGACAAATTTCTTCCTAATCCTATAATTAAGGGGGCAAAATGGTTAATTAAGGGGTTTATTTTAGACAAACCTTAGTGTTTGTCTTACATAAAGCAATATTGTCTTTTACTTTTTCACTTTAGTGATGTGATCAATGCTTTATTATTTAGTTGACTAAATTTGAATTTTAATGATGTGATTAAGTGCTCTTGCAACTTAATTAACTTGATTACACAAGGATTAGTGATTAACTGATGAGAACATGATTGAGAAAATTAAACTTATAATTAAACTCAATCATCCTTAATTAAATTCGATTAAGTTAATTATTGATGATTAGTGCTTAATTAAGCTATTAAGAGTTTGACTCACTTAATTAAAGATTCTCTAATTTTAATTAAGCATTCTCTTATCTAATTTAGCACGAAGGAAAATTGAGAATGTTTCACCTTTCAAATATATAACGGATAATCATTATTCCCTTTCCTTTTTCTAATTGGTTTTATCCTTTCTTATCCATGATCTCAAAATTCAAGTAGAAATGGTTAGAGTTAAGGCACCAAGTAAAAAGAGTTAAAATTAGAATGTTTCTTATCAAACTACCACACTGATATATCTTCCATAAAAAATCCACTACCTTATGGTTTATTGTTATTACAAACAAAAAAAAATGCACTAAGGCAAAATGAGAACTAGAAACTAACCGAAAATTGAAAGATGGTATGATTCAAAATGAGGTTGGTAGAAACAAGTAAGTAGGGGGATGACTTTGTGATGAAGTTCGAGCATGGTTGGAGAAAGTAGAGGAAGTAAACTTTGTGATGTTTAGTGAAAACAAGGAAGCACTTCGTTAGCCATTCAATGGCCACTATGATCTCTTTACATTTATGGCCTATCCAAATTGCAAAATTCATTATTGGTTAGGGCTTAATTAAGAAAAATTGATAGCCTAGATCCGACCCTAAATCCTATCATTATAGAACAAATGCTTAGTGAGGCATGTTTGATAAACTGAAAGGCACATGTGAAAAGAATTCTCCCCTACAGTTTTCAATCAACACATGAAGGGTTTCTATTCACAACCATCACAAGGCCAAACCACTAAGAGCTTTGCTCTAACCCTCGTCAAATTTTCAAGTTTAAGGCTGTGGATTGGACGATATCCTCAGGCTAAGAATTTTGGTTCACAAATAAACATTAATTGGCTATCAAATTATTGACATAATCTATCTAATGCAACATGACTTATTAAACTTATAACATGAATCATTTACCCAAGCATGAATTATTCTATCCTTAAACCTAAAATTCAAAGAATCTTATTGCATAATCACACACCTAAGACTATAAGTATTAGGAATGTAAAACAGGTATCAATTTCAACTCATCAATAAATTCTACAGGAACAGCCAATAAATTTCAATACAATGAACAATTAGATCCAAGATAGACATCATGTCTAAAATGACTATCAAATTATAAAACTAGATAAATAATCTATACTCGAAAGAAATACTCATTATCGCCTGGTTTTGACTTTGTCAATGCCTTAAAGAAAGGAATTAACTACACATAGTAAAGAAATTAAAATCAAGATGGAGAGAAGAACCCATGATAGTTGAATCCTTCCAAGATGTGCAACAACTTTCCTAAGGCGTGTGAGAGCTGTTTCTCCTTTCAAAAGTTCTATCCATGGTCACATAGTCTTATTTATGCAATCCCTAAACACCCATGACCATATGCTAACAAAATATAAAACTAATTAAAAACATTTTTAAAAAAAGTCTAGTGTGGTGTTATAGTGTTAGATTCTGGAGCTAAAATACTAGCCATCTGCCCACTCACGTTAAATTATTGTTATGTGGAAATTTTAACAATTTTTGTCTCCAAAATTGATCATGATTTTCACTTCTCTAACATTTGAAATAGGTTTTATTGCCTTCATGAATGTTGTGAACTTTTCTCTTAACTTTCAAATGCCACTACAACTAGCTTGAGACAAATTTTCTAGCTTAAGCTATGCCTAAATTACCGTAGCAACTTTGCCATCTATCCTAACTTGGTTTTCTCACTTAGTTTGGCTTTCTTTTTCGTATTGTAACTTCAAAACATAATCAAATGCCAAAGTTGAGAAACACAATTAAGAATATTAAACAATAAAGCTCCAAGCTAAACAAAATTCTAGAAAGAGTTTATTAATTTCATTAAATTTACCAACGTTGGGATCTAAGCCAAACTAATTAACATCTCAAGGTTTTGGCATACTTTTGTGTATGTCTTGTGATGAAGTATGTAACACCTTACCAGATATAAGATTATGCTTAAGTCATAATATTTTATTCGATAGTTTATTACATGTGGTATCTCTTAATTCGTCTATCCTTAGTTTACTGATTAGATCGAGTAAGTTTTTATCATGAAATGTGGTGACTAATTTGGCGTTAATTTACGTAGGCGATATATATATATATATATATATGTATGTATGTTCCATGGCGCAATAAAAGAAAGATCAATAAATCGAGCAGAAATAACTGCATAATATCACTGAACCATTTCTTTATACATTCATATATATAGTCAAAGTGTTCAGAAGTACATGTTATATAAAACAATGGGTACAATATGGCAGGACCATCAAACAAAAATAGCCCAGCCCACGATCATGAAGTACTACCCTCTATGGTCCTCAAAGGGTATTTAGTTTACCATTCCTCTGAGAAACACAAAAAGAAACTAAACCTATGACCCAAGGTCATACACATGCCAAAGGAGGGCCGCTCTATACACTATGTTGGCGAGGAGGATGCTATCTCTAGTCGGATGCTGAAGACAGAAAATCGTTAGCCATGCCGGACTCTGCTAGGGTGTAATCGTCACTAGGTCTGGAGGATGAGCCCGAGGATAACTCTGAAGCCTCTAAAGGATCCTCATCATGAAGGGAGAGGGAGGGAACTGCATGAGGTGGTGAGGTAGGTGGTGTAGCTGCTAGTGGTGCTGGAGGTGGTGTGGGATGCGCCATATATAAGGGTATGGCTATAAAGGGTGCATGTAGGTTAAATAGGGGTGAAAAAGAGGAACAACAAAATCTCTGCAGAAAAAGAAGTATAAACAGAAATGGCAGGTGTCGGTGATATATACAGAGTGTAACACTCTAATAGTCCCATATTATATTCAAGTCATATTATGGAATTACTTATTGTTACTTTTGCTTGCGGAACTAACTTTACCATTTCTAAATACTTGTAATGAAAATAGGGGTAAATTTTTTTTTGAATAATAATAACGAACAAACTCTTTTGAAAACAAAGAGCCATGAGTGCATCGTGAATGCACAGTATAAACATCGCTATCTCGTACATACGATGCAAATAAGATAAATAGAAGCAATAAGAATAACAATAATCTTATATAAACATAATATTTATTCCGCAGCTATTCATATTTAATATAATAATAGTGTTAACAGCAGTCATACATATACATAATGATGGGTCCGATACTTATTGTCGGCCTTACATAAGAAACCTACCAAATACATGATGAAAGAAAATATATCAGAAATCTCTATTGCCCAAGCATGCCATACCATAGAATAACAACCCTATAACTACAACCAAAAGGGGCTACCCTTATGCTCAACTCTGCATGCAATCACCACATCACTCATCAGGCGGGATAAAATTGTTCCCGAATCCATTGGGAGCAATATCACCACGTCCCCCTCCTCGAGCACGCCCACACCCATGAGGCATAGCACGAGTACGAATGACCTCGTGACCGCAAATCGGGGGTGGAGTGTGATGAGGGGCGGCTAAAGAAGAGGATGAATCAGACGTCAAGTGTATCACGGACGGATAGGAGGGCTTAGATGGGTTAGTCTCCACATAGTAGCTCGAATAAGACAGCTCCAAAGGATCAAAATCCAATGAAATCATAGGAGTCAAATAGGTATCTGAGTCAGTCTCATCATTAGTAGGGTATCTAAGTGACTGAAAGTAGGGGTGGATGTCATCCATGGCAACCTCACCGTATGGCTGATGTGGTCGGAAAAACGGGCTCATCTCCGGAATCTAAAACGGACAGTCGTGGAAGATGTAGACCCTCATCACTGCACCCACAGACATCACCAAGGCATTCAGCACTGGGTTGAAGTGCCAACACCATATTGGAAACTCAATGAAGATCACCACCATGCCCGACATCGACATCCTCTGAAGACGACATAGAAACATAGGAGTGAGAAATACTAGATTTCTCAGTAGGATCATGACTAGACAAACACTGTGTCATCGTCCCAGTCACTTCGAGTTTAATTATAAAAATAGTGGGCGTGTATGGATTCAATTTTAATGATTTTGAAAACTTAAGCTTCGAAGCGGGTTACTTTTAAACTTAACATCATAACTATATAATCATAGCTGAACATATATACGGAAGCATAAAATAAATGTTTATAATGCATATGGACAATATAAATACATGTAATGACATGCAACCTCATAGACTTAACCATGGTTATACTTTGACTTTACTTTCATTTTTAGCATGTGCTTAACTTTCTTTACTTTCCTTTGAAATAGATTGCTTTTGGACATGAGCTCATTCCGTGATCGTCATCACGCAGTACTAACCAAATCGGACTAAGCTGATATTGGTTACCCCTAAGTTGGAGGGTCCTCCATGTTACCTTTACCTTCCCAATAGAGGTTCCTTAGGTCTTTGTGGATCGCCATCTTTTACTTCCCTTACCGAAGTCATTGAAGGGTCATATCCCATTCTTTCTTTTCTTATCATAATACTTTACATGCATAATACTTCATTGACTAGACACATGCAATGATATGACTAAGTCCATAATTTTGACGGAAATTCGACAGCATAACGACTAAACCGGAGCTTCCCCAAAATGCCAAACATAAAACTTTCAATCAATAGTCCATTATATCCACATCATATCATCACACTAGTCATTCAATCATGAGACAAAGCTCAATCAAATTTTTCATTCATCATGCCAAATGACATCATACATTCATACCCTAAAGGGGTTCATAGTTGTTGTCACGACCTAACCTAAGTCGTGACCGGCGCATAGGGACATGTCCCTAGCAAGCCTACTTTAGACTTTATTCTAATAGAAAATTGGGCAGAGTCGCTTTTGTATTTAGAACAATTCCCAAATAAGGATCCTCGCTCTGCATAGAACACATAAACATGCAAACTCATTGGGAATCCAGGCATTCTCCGAATGCACCCCACAGCACACAAAATGAGAATTTAAATCATAATCACTTATAGAAAATATGTTTACATAACTATTCAAGAAGCTTAAATACATAATCATTGAGATTTAAACTGATTACATATAACAACATAGGACCCAACACAGGGAGGACCCTGCCAGTAGGTTAATAGAGCACTTCTAGAGATTTTACAATTAAACTTAGATGCTGAAACTTCTAATTAGCTGTGGAAGCTTGAGCACAATCTCGCACCTGTCTAAAAACTTGGAAGGAAGAAAGAGTAAGTCATACGACTCAGTGAAGGATAATATATCTATAACAAGGGTGGGACAAGCCGATGCACAACATTTGCAAAACAATAACTTTATAAGTTTCTTAAAAAAAACCTCGTACCACATTTGCTATTGGAAATACTTCATCTATGTATGTCAAATACCGTAAGATTTTCAGTAAACCTATATTTTTCATTAAATCGCCTTTTTAATTCGACTGGATAATAATTTCATTACAAACATATATATATGCATAATACTTTTAAATCTAGCTGAAATAAATCATAATAAAGCTTAAGGGAGAATCCTATTTCAGAAATAACTGCCTGACTGGGTGGCCCTATGGCCTAACTCCAGCAGTAAATGATAACTTCACGCCTATGCGTGTCTATATATTTCGGACATGTCGGCCAAACATGCCGGGCTAGCAATCACCTTGCTAGCTAGGTTACTCGAGGTGCACCAAGGCTAATGCTGCTGCAATTAGCAAACAGTTCTGCTATAGTTCCCTCCCCCTTGAAAACCTTTGCTCATTTCTAATTTGTTATCCTTAAAATTCCTTAATAACTTTACTCCAGACATCAAGTCTAGATTCTAAATACATTACTTAAGCTTTTAAAATATTAACATTTCATAGTTCTTAACATATCAAGTTTTTTAAAAAAAAAAAAAACAAACATCAATGTGAAAATGATTCATAGAAATCAATATTAAGCTTTCTTCATAGAAATCTATAATTTCTAAACATCATATCAACTTCAAGCCTTTATATAGCTAACATCTAATTACTTGAAACCATATCTTTCTCTATCAAACTATTCAAGTATTGAAATTCACCTTTAAGGTGCTTGTCCTGCACACATACATAATCATATATATATATATATATATAGAAAAGAGTAATATCTTTTATCTTTCAAGAATTCACTAAGGTCATCATTAAAATGCTATTTCAATTTCTTTGATCTTTAATAACCTAAACCACAAACATAACATTTATGAGATCATGGATATACATAAAACAAACTATAAATTATACATATACTTAAAACAAACTAGCTATAAATATGTTATCCACTCACAGCCTATGCTTGGAAAGGAAGAAGCTCAAACTCTGCGATGCCTTAGAGCCACCAAGAGATTCTGGAGAGAGTCTAATGACGTGACTGTCGAATTCACTCAAATTAATCAGGCTATAAACAAAAAAAAAATTGTAATATAGAGCAACCTGAATCGTTTCCCAAGGAATCCGCAATGAACCAATTCGCTCAATTGGAACAACACAATCTGAGTAGCTTAGAAATGAAAAGGGGGGTTTGTTCAATTTCAATACAGATAACAGATAATAAGAAAACGAGATTAACAATTTTAAAGCAACCAACCCAGACTTGAGTTCCTAAAATCCGTCATTGGACAATGAATCCCTGAATTCGTGGTTGATCCTAAACAAATCGAAATCCCTGCATTCATTTAGAAAAACGAATCCACTAGGCGATCACCTAGCATTTTATCAGAAACTCGGCGTGTTCACTCATTCAACGTACAGTGCCCACTTAAACCCGTTTTGATTTTAAGCCCTTTCGATTAATCAACCTAAATGTTAAATCTAACATTCAGCACCCCTTCCCTTAAGTTATCCAGAATCGAAATCTGAGAGGAGAAAGGAAAGAACGAACTCAGTATGATGCAAAAACGTCCTCTGGATTGAAGGCGGAAACTCAATTCGTGGGTTGGACGATTAGTGCCTTAGCCAACCATGGTAGAATAAAAACCGCAAAAATGAAGAAGAAAAAGTCGATAGTTTCTCAACTCAATGGAATGAATATGCGCAGACTCTACACCCATGAAAAGTTCCTGCCCCCGAAAATAATAATAACCCTCGTCCCTTCGTTTTCCAGCTCTAAAAATAAATAAATAAATAAATAAACCGGTTCAAAGGACAAGAACCGAACCAAACAAAAGAGAAAAAAAAACCGAAAACTAATGGCTTTGGTCCCTTGCAATTTGGACACTTAATTAACTAAACTTTGCTCCAGCATTTCGTGACTGCCTTGTTGTCCGAATTTGGCCTTTAATCGGGAACCTGAAACAAAAGTTATAATTAATTCCACTTAAAAGCCCAAAATCCAATTTAGACCGAAAACCAATATTTACACACTAAATTGCCCCAAGATCATTATTCAATTACAAAAATAAAGTGTGATAAAAAATCAATTATCAAATCCCCCCACACTTATCCTTTTGCACTCCGGGGCAAAATTAAAAACTCAACAAAACATAAAGACTCAAAAACTCAAAAATAAAGACTAAAGGATAGACCTCTCCTTCTAACAATTGTCAAGAGTGCAAAATTTGGACTGGAAACACAAAATGTCAAAAGATCAACTAATTAATTATGACAGAAATTTCTTCATCTCAAATTACAAAACATGGCAATCTCAATTGATGATCTTTGATCACGCAAGATGGCCTCTCAAGGTATGCTCTCAATCAATCTCTCAGGTGTATAGGGTAGCAAGTGTATCGCTCAAATTCCACTCAACAAAACTGCCCTACCATAAGCTTGCTCAAAATCTACTTCTCTACTACTCAAAACACATGCATACACAAATCAAGAGGACTTATTATTCAAGGTTGTAATGGGGCTATGGTCAAGGTATAGGTATGGACGAGGAATGAAAAGAATGAAAGGCTAAGCACCCAAGAAATTTAGAAGAGCATTAGTCAAGTAACACCAAGGTGTGCTCAAAACCAACTAAGTAATGAAATGCAAATTTTCAAACAAATAACTTCTTCTTCTTCTTCTTCTTTTTTTTTTTTTTTTTTTTTTTGAATTTTTGTTTTATTATTTTTTTTTTTTGATTTTTTTTTTGATTTTTTTTTGAATTTATAATCCATAACAAAACAATGAGAAACCAATACTAAATAACAATTGGCATCAAATAGCACCATAATAGCTCCCCCCACACTTAAATTGTTGCACACTTGGGCAACCCCCACACTTTAAACACAATACTAAGGTGCTACCAATTAATGCTCAATAAATGTCCAAGGTGCGGAATAAAATGGTTTTACACTTAGGCTCGTAATGTGGCTAAGACAAGAATGGTACACAATAAAAGCACAAAGGGGCTAACCAACGGGGATATAATGCAAGGGAAGGCTATCTGGCCAAAGTGGTGACTAAAAGAAAGAAGGCCTCTATCATATTCATGCATACAAGTGAAAAATGTAGTTTCAAAAAGATTAAGAGCAAGTTCTAGAGAACAGAATCATGAGTAGAAGCACACAAGAAAGAAAGAATGTATAAAATTGATTCCATTCACACAGGTCCAAAATCTCACAAAGGTCAATACCAACACACGTACACACGTACAGCATCACAGATCAACTACCAAGTTAGATAATCCAAAAGTCAAGAAATTCAGTCCAACAGAATGATCTATCAAAAACAAAATATCCAAGTCAAGTCCAATAATACTATGTCCAACTCAACAATTATCAGAAGGAGGGTCTTTTATTAACAATCAAAGTTGAAATTGAAAGCGACAAAGAAAAATAGAGAAAAGGGAAAGAAAACTCCCTTAAGGAGGGTATGGAGCATCAGTGAGCCTAATCTCTGTCTCCCCAGGTTGCTGCGGAGGTCCCTCATAAAAATGCTTTAGGCGGTGTCCATTCACAGTGAAAATCCTCCTGGTTTGTTCATCACATAACTCAACTGCACCATAAGGAAAGACATTAGTAATCACAAAAGGGCCATCCCATCTTGATCGAAGTTTACCAGGCATAAATTTAAGATGGGAGTTAAATAAAGAACTTTACGCCCACAACAAACTCTTTTCTCAGAATGTGCTTATCATGAAATGCCTTTGTCTTTTCTTTGTATAAACGTGAACTCTCATAGGCATCCAATCTAAGCTCTTCTAGCTCTTGCAACTGCAGCTTCCTCTCCACCCCTGACTTGGTCAAATCCATGTTGCACTGCTTAATGGCCCAATATGCCTGATGCTCCAACTCTACCGGAAGATGACATGCCTTACCAAAAACAAGCCGAAAAGGAGACATCCCAATCGGAGTCTTGTATGCAGTTCGATATGCCCACAATGCATCATCTAGCCTCTTACTCCAATCTTTCCGGTTAGAGTTAACAGTTTTCTGAAGAATTTGCTTAATCTCTCTGTTTGAGATTTCAGCTTGGCCATTGGTAGTGGATGGTATCTTTGTGGCAACCTTGTGTATCACTCCATACTTTCGTAATAAAGCACCCATGCTTCGATTACAAAAGTGAGAGCCCTGGTCACTGATAATAGCTCTAGGAACACCAAACCTGCAGAAAATATGAGACCTAACAAAATCTACAACAACAGCAGAATCATCAGTCCGAGTGGCTTTCGCCTCAACCCATTTTGAAACATAATCAACAGCCAGCAATATATAAGTAAAACCATGAGAAACAGGGAATGGACCCATAAAATCAATACCCCAGACATCAAAAACTTCACAAAACAGTATGGGTTGTTGGGGCATCTCATGCCTACGGGAAATACTCCCTGTTCGCTGACAGTTCTCACATGACTTACAAAACAGATATGCATCATGAAACAAGGAAGGCCAAAATAAACCAGAATCTAGCACCTTCCTAGCAGTTCTTTGGGGTCCAAAGTGACCACCACAGGCAGAAGCATGGCAAAAATGCAAAATGGAATGAAACTCATTATCAGGCACACATCTCCTAATCACTTGGTCATTACAAAATCTCCATAAATAAGGGTCATCCCAAACATAGTGTTTAGATTCACTCTTCAATTTCAAAGTCTGGGCCCTAGTGGAATCAGCAGGCAAAACACCAGCAACCAAATAATTTACCAAATCAGCATACCAGGGAAGCGTACCTTGTAGCTGTAAAAGTTGCTCATCAGGAAAATCATCCCGAACGGGAGAGAGGTCATAATGGTGAGTGACTCGACTCAAAAGATCAGCTACCCAGTTTTCTGCTCCACTTCTGTCCTTAATCTCAATGTCGAATTCTTGGAGCAACAACATCCACCGAATGAGTCGGGGCTTAGCATCTGGCTTCCTCAAGAGATACTTTAAGGCTGCATGGTCAGAAAAGACAGTAACCCTAGTATCTAGCAGATATGACCTAAATTTATCAAGTGCAAAAACAACAGCCAAAAATTCTTTCTCAGTGGTTGTGTAATTAGACTGGGCAGAATCCAAAGTCTTAGATGCATAGGCAATGACATGAGGAGCCTTTTTGACTCGTTGAGCAAGAACAGCACCAACAGCATAGTTGGAGGCATCAGACATCAGCTCAAATGGAATAGACCAATCTGGTGACTGGATCACCGGAGTCATGGTCAGGCAGCGCTTCAAATGGTTGAAGGCCGACTTACACTCATCATCAAACACAAAATCTGTGTTGTGCTGCAAAAGGTTGGTCAAGGGTCGGGCAATCTTGCTGAAGTTTTGGATGAAGCGCCGGTAGAATCCTGCATGACCAAGAAAAGAACGCACTTCCCGCACAGAAGCGGGGTAAGGTAAAGTAGAAATAACATCTATCTTAGCAGGATCTACCTCAATGCCTTTCCTAGATACAATATGTCCCAAAACTATCCCTGACTCAACCATGAAATGACATTTCTCAAAATTCAACACAAGATTGGTCTCAATGCATTTGTTCAAAACTCTAGCCAAATTACCCAAACATGCATCAAAAGAAGACCCATAAACAGTAAAATCATCCATAAATACTTCCATGCAATCCTCTAAAAATTCAGAAAAAATGCTTACCATGCACCGCTGGAAGGTTCCAGGTGCATTGCAGAGTCCAAAGGGCATCCTTCTATATGCAAATGTTCCAAAGGGGCATGTGAAGGTAGTCTTCTCTTGATCTTCAGGCGCAATGTGGATTTGGAAGTAGCCTGAGTAGCCATCCAAGAAGCAATAGTGAGATTTACCAGCCAACCGTTCCAGCATTTGATCAATAAAGGGTAAAGGATAGTGATCCTTGCGGGTGGCCTGGTTGAGCTTCCTGTAGTCTATACAGACTCTCCAGCTATTTTGAACTCTTGTGGAAATTAGCTCATTCTTCTGGTTGGCCACAACAGTCACTCCAGATTTTTTAGGAACTACCTGAACTGGGCTAACCCACTGGCTATCTGAGATGGGATAGATAATGCCAGCTTGCAGGAGCTTAGTTACTTCCTTCTTCACCACATCCAGAATAAGGGGATTCAGGCGCCTCTGAGGTTATCTCACTGGCTTAGCACCTTCTTCCAATGAAATTCGATGCATGCACATGCAAGGGCTAATGCCAACAATGTCGGCCAAGGTCCACCCAATCGCCTTCTTATTTGCTTTCAATAATCTCAGCAACTGCTCCTCTTGATCAGGTAGAAGGTTCCTTGCCACAATGACTGGCAACTGCTCATTCTCCTCCAAAAAGGCATATTTCAAGTGATCAGGCAGAGATTTCAGCTCCAACTTAGGTGGTTGCTCTGTAGAGGGAAGAAGGTTGGCAGATTGCACCAACTCTGCAGCATATGCTTCAATTGAACCTGTAGTGCCTGAAAATGAATTGAAAAGATCTAGATTCTGCCCAGATGGCACATTAGAATTATCATCAACATCATCATCACTATGAAGTGCATCACAGAAATTAGAAAAACATGAAAAATTAGTGCAAATAAGACACCATTCATTATCATTACAACCACAAACAACAGTGTCATTAACAGATGCAAAATCTGGACAATCAGCACAAAACTCAGCATAAGCATCATCAACCACATCATCAATCACATCAATGCACAAAACTGAATGCTCCTCTCTAGGGTGTTTCATGGCATCAAAGATATTAAAATGCACAATACTATCACCAAATTCCATGGAAAGAGTACCAGAATGCACATCTATCTTGGTCCTAGCTGTTTTCAAGAAAGGCCTCCCAAGAATAATCGGGGGTCCACTGCTAGGAGACTTACCATCCATCTCTAAAATGTAAAAATCAGCGAGAAATATCAACTCATTGACTCTAACCAGAACATCTTCAATCAAACCAGCAGCGTGAGCATTACTCCTATTGGCTAATTGGATGACAACACCAGTAGCACGCAAAGGGCCAAGACCAAGAGTATTATAAATAGATTCAGGCATGACATTTATGGAAGCACCTAAGTCTAACATGCAATCAGAAAATTTACAATTTCCAATAATGCAAGGAATAGTAAATGTCCCTGGATCTTTGCACTTCTTAGGCATGGGTTGGATGAGTGCTGACACATTTCGACTCAAGCTCACTCGCTCATTCCCTTGTAGTCGCCTCTTGTTGGTACACAACTCCTTCAAAAATTTGGCATATTTGGGGATCTGCTTGATCGCATCTAAGAGAGGAATGTTCACTTCAACTTTTCTGAATGTCTCAAGGATCTCCTTCTCTTGTGCTTTCTCTGCCAACTTTTTGGATTGAAGGGCTCTCTGAGGAAAAGGTAGAGGGATGGGAGTTTTGGACTGATCACTACTCTGCTTCAGTGTTTCATTGCTCCCCTTTTCTGAGGTTGGTTCAGCTTCAGCAGCAGCTTGCTTGGGCTCTTCTAGTTGCTTGCCAGACCTTAGGGATATAGCACTGACATTCCCCTTCGGATTAGGAATTGTCTGGGAAGGAAGAGAGCTACTGGATGCTTGGGGTTGCAGTTGATTCAGTGAAGTTGCTAACTGCCCAATCTGAGTTTGCAAATTCTGAATTGAAGATTCTGTTCTTTGCTGGAATTGCAAACTGTTTGTTGCAAGCTGCTTCACCAAATCTTCCAATGAGGGACCACCACCACTGCTAGTCTGCTGTTGTGCTGGTGGTGGAGGTCTGACTCTTTGGACATTCTGTCTTTGCTGTGTAAAATTCTGCCTCTGCTGGTACTGCTGGTTCTGGTTCCACCTGAAGTTTGGATGATCTCTCCAGCCAGGATTGAAAGTATTGGAATACGGATTATGCTGCTGCTGCTGCTGCTGATATTGTGGTTTTCCAGGAAAAACTCCTGCAGCAGCTACTGATTGGTCTAGAGAGGTGCCTTCTTGCAAAGTCAAGCAAGCATCTGTGGACTGGAGTGGTTCATAGAGAGTGGGAGCCTGCACTGTTTGTGTCACTGCCAACTGCCTTACCAATGAGGTCAATTCATCAAGTCTGTTTTCCAGTCTCTGGTGGTCTGTACTGGACACTACTGCTGGTTTATGGGCACTGTGATGTTGGGCTGGGGGTGCTTGAATTGAGAACACCGCCCCACTGCTGTTTGCTCTAGTGCCAAATTGCTGAGAATTAGCTGCCATGTTTGCTATCAATTGTCTGGCAGCAGCAGGTGTCTTATCAACCAAAGCTCCACCACTAGCTGCATCCACCATATTTCTGTCATTGGGCAGCAAGCCCTCATAGAAATACACTATCAGTAACTGGTCAGCTATCTGGTGGTGTGGACAGCTCGAACATAGCCTCTTGAACCTCTCCCAATATTCATGCAAACTCTCTCCATTCACTTGCCTTATCCCACATATCTCTTTTCTGATTGCAGTGGCTCTTGAGGCTGGGAAAAATTTCTCGTAAATAATCTCTTCATGTCATTCCAGCTCCCAATAGATGAGGGTGGGAGGTAATACAACCAGTCTTTAGCTCCACCATCTAGAGAGAAAGGAAAAGCTCTCAATTTAATCTGTTCCTCATCAATTCCTTGCGGCTTCATTGTGCTGCAGACCACATGGAACTCCTTCAAATGCTTATGTGGATCCTCACCTGCAAGACCATGAAACTTGGGAAGCAAATGGATAAGACCGGATTTAAGCTCAAAGTCAGCTTCAAGATTAGGATATTGGATGCATAAAGGCTGATAGTTAACATCAGGTGCAGCTAATTCCTTTAATGTCCGATTATCCATGTTATCAGAAAAATGAAAACTAAGAGATGCAACAGAATTGGAATCAGAATGCTCAGTATGCCTTAGCTTAGAAGCCCTCTGAGTAGCATGCAATGTTCTCTCTATCTCAGGATCAAAAGCTAATAGGTCATGTGCATTGCTACTACTCCTAGTCATACAGCATAAGACATAATAGGCAGAAACATGAAATTAATCAAAATAAAATCAAAAACACTATCAAATGAATTTTAAAAATTATACGAACACCACAGCAAAATTATAAAATGTATTTTTGATTTTTTGGAATTTTTTGACGATTTTTAAAAATCATGAAATTGAAAAAAAATTGAAAAAGTGGTCTAAACGATGGAATTTGACAAAATTAGACCCTACATCAGCCTACCTACTCCATAGGAGCTGAAAAATATTTATTGATTTTTTTCCTGCCCCCTAACCAATTTTCAGAGCAATTGGAGATAGTTGACAGAAACCAAAAAAATGCAAAATTGACAGAAACCGAAAAAAAAAAATACGAAATATGCTATGCTATGCTATGCTATGCAACATGTAATATGATGAATTTATTCTACTGTATTATGCAGCAATCAAGGTAAAAAGGCAATGCAAATTCCCCGGCAACGGCGCCAAAATTTGACGTGACTGTCGAATTCACTCAAATTAATCAGGCTATAAACAAAAAAAAAACTTGTAATATAGAGCAACCTGAATTGTTTCCCAAGGAATCCGCAATGAACCAATTCGCTCAATTGGAACAACACAATACAGAATTAGCAGCAGAAATGAAAAGGGGGGGTTTGTTCAATTTCAATACAGATAACAGATAATAAGAAAACGAGATTAACAATTTTAAAGCAACCAACCCAGACTTGAGTTCCTAAAATCCGTCATTGGACAATGAATCCCTGAATTCGTGGTTGATCCTAAACAAATCGAAATCCCTGCATTCATTTAGAAAAACGAATCCACTAGGCGATCACCTAGCATTTTATCAGAAACTCGGCGTGTTCACTCATTCAACGTACAGTGCCCACTTAAACCCGTTTTGATTTTAAGCCCTTTCGATTAATCAACCTAAATGTTAAATCTAACATTCAGCACCCCTTCCCTTAAGTTATCCAGAATCGAAATACAGAGGAGAAAGGAAAGAACGAACTCAGTATGATGCAAAAACGTCCTCTGGATTGAAGGCGGAAACTCAATTCGTGGGTTGGACGATTAGTGCCTTAGCCAACCATGGTAGAATAAAAACCGCAAAAATGAAGAAGAAAAGGTCGATAGTTTCTCAACTCAATGGAATGAATATGCGCAGACTCTACACCCATGAAAAGTTCACACTCAAAATAATAATAACCCTCGTCCCTTCGTTTTCCAGCTCTAAAAAAAAATAAATAAATAAATAAACTGGTTCAAAGGACAAGAACCGAACCAAACAAAAGAGAAAAAAAAACCGAAAACTAATGGCTTTGGTCCCTTGCAATTTGGACACTTAATTAACTAAACTTTGCTCCAGCATTTCGTGACTGCCTTGTTGTCCGAATTTGGCCTTTAATCGGGAACCTGAAACAAAAGTTATAATTAATTCAACTTAAAAGCCCAAAATCCAATTTAGACCGAAAACCAATATTTACACACTAAATTGCCCCAAGATCATTATTCAATTACAAAAATAAAGTGTGATAAAAAATCAATTATCATCTAACATGACAAATATAACTATTAGGCTTCCACAACATAACTATTCTAAGAATTTACTAGGATAAGCTCCATAAGGCAAAAACCCCTAATTTCTAGAACCCTAACCCTTCTTTCATAACCTTAAACATGGAATTTATGAAAAAACTAGCTAATCTATAGTCTAATAAGGAGGGTTGAGCTCAAGAATTACCTTAGAGAGCGGAGGAAGGTGGTGGAGTGTGAGGAGAGTGGTGGGTCTTCTCCCACCATCACTTTCTCTCACTAGAAGATAAGAGAGAGAGCTCCAAAGGGAGAATCAACCTCCAAAGCTTGGATAATGATAAGGAAATGATGGATTTTGGTGGTAGATTGAGTAAAAATGGGTGAAGGATTGATGGAATCCATGAGGGAAGAAGAAGGATGAGAGAGGAAGGAAGAGAGAGAGAGATTGGTGAAGAATGAGAGAGAAGCTTCGGGCTTCTTCTTTTAATTACATCCAGCGGGCGCCATGCGACGACTGCCACTGGGCGCCCACCTACCAAGTCGCATCACTGCAGAGCACACCAAGACCTAGGCGCTGGCCTTGGGTGCCTAGGTGCCCAGTCCCTGCTCTTTTTTTTTTTTTTTTTCTCCTCTTCCAAACACTTCTCAAACATCATCATATACTTATTTACAAGTTAATGTCCTCATTTATTTTATTCTCCATTAACTTTAAAACATAAATGTAAATAAGAGAATAACCCCCATTTGAATCCAATAAAAATATTGGAAAAATCAAACTCCTTAAGAATCAAAATCCAACTTTTGGATTTTAGTACAAACTTCCGAAAACTTATATTTTCTTAAACTTCAAGCTCGAAAACAAAAGGGTTAATAACTTCCAAATATTCATTAAAAATTGCTCTTCAATTCTTTGATATCTAAGGAATAATTACCGGGACTTTTGATCCCATGAAAATGTCCCAAACCTATAGCCCTCCAAGGGGGCATAAGGTCCAAACTTAGAGCTTTCACAGGGTCCGACAGAGCAATGTGTCATAATTCGTGTGACTCTTGATCCGGGCATTACAGTTGTGTTATTCTTTGTGAAAAATCTTATGAGTCATCATATGATTTCCCATGGTTACTCTTAAAAGAATCACATAGTTAAAGTATATGTATATGTAGTCTTCTAGTTACTTAGTTCTCATGTGAAATTACTCTTTAATTGAGTACATGACTTATGGAGCATTTGTTCAAATTAATTTAGTTAAGTGATTGTTTCCTTTCCTTGAGATAGCGCACTTAGTGATTCCTAGGTTCATAGTATGTTCAGAGACCCTAATCATATTTCTGTTCCCAAAGAGTTCGAGATCCCTCTAATCCTTGGGTCATGACAACGCATAACCACACTCATGAATCCAACAACACCATGTTCACTAATCACCAAAGGTGATTTTTAACTTATTCAAGTTACAAAGTTTCAAGCTTTTATTATAAACATAACAAGGTCTTACCTTACATATTATAAAAGTTGTCATTCTTTATAAAGTAGTCATAAAGTTTTATTCTTTATGAAAGTAAGTGCCTCTAAAATCATACTCTTGACTTAAAGAGTAAATCTTTATGAAATAATAATACAAGATAATGACTTTTACAACACCCTTCATTATATAAGCCATGCTCAAGTCATGGAGTTATATTAAAAGGTTGTCACTGTGCTAAGAAATCTTTAAAATATGGAAAATATAATACATGGCCCTTTAATTGCTCACTTTATTACTGATTAATAGTCTCTGATACATAGTTAACAAAAAAAATTTACACTTTAAAGGAAATTGTGACTGGCATAATACATAACGTTTACTTCTGACTAGTCGTTAGCTAGCTCCAATAGTCTCTTGGTCTTGCTCGCGCCTTATTCTTGCTCAATGAATGACCCTGTACTCTGCCTCATACTTGATTTCCAACTTGGGAGTTGGAATATTTACGGAAAAGAGAAACATACAAGTAGGCAATGAGAACCTAAGGTTCTCAGTAGGTAAACTCAAACCAATCTTATAGTGTCATCATAAATATTCCAGCTGCTTTAGTTTATTATGAAAATATGAGCACATATAAACAAATAGTGGTTCAATTTTAAGTTAAAAACACCTTTCTCGAAGCGGGTTATATTTCAACAACCACTTGTCATATCATATAACAGACATAAAAATACGGATAGTATAATATGCTTCATAAAGGTCATAATAGCAGTATGACTTAACTAGATGATTAAAAATGTACATATAAATGCTTATACTTGAATGTATGCAAGTGCACTTAACTTAACTTATCTCTTCTTTAACTTGTAACTTAACCTTGCTATTCTGTACTTGGTCCCCCGGAGATGAATGGCCTCTCTCACCCCTGGGTGATAGCCTACTTTTCAGGTCCAAGCTCGTACCTATACATGAGTGACGGGTTTACTTTCCCTGACCCTCACACCGGTCTATTCCCCTTAAATCTGGTCGGGGGCTGGCCCAATTTTTAGATAGTACTGCTCTGGCCCACGCTAGCTGGGTATATGCCATGTCTCACGTGGTAGCTTGGTATGTCCTTCTTGCAAGTTCTTATTATCTTTTCCTTTTCATATCTTGTCATGCATGCAGACGCTTGGTGTATTCATGAGTATGTCTCATACTTTATATATCATATCATGTTCTAAATATATACTTGCATGCATGATGTACATGAATATGACATGTAAACGTAAATATATTCAAAGCATAATCATCCATAGCATAAGTTCTCATAAATTCCTGCCGAAAATTCGGCAGCATAACGGATCGAGTCCGCTTCCCCATGAATAGTGCCAAGCAACCAGTACAAATATACAAACTTGCAATTTCAGAATAGACCAGCAATTACATACATACATTCATAGCATCATTCAATAATTCCAAATCAAGCATCATTAAGGTTTCAGTTTGTTCCTCCCTGTTCTGCCCGAATTTGGCATGCCCCAATTTTTATTCAATTCAACTCATTTAAATCTCATTTTTGGATATGTTACAGCTTTATATGTCTAGTTTCTAATCCCTTTGGTCCCATCTCATTTTGAGTTGTATAACTCAAGATATAAACATTTTATCTTAGCATGTCCTGTTCTTAGCCAGAATTGGGTTCCTATAGAAGAAAATTCACTAAAAATCAAAAGCTAGATGAAATCATGCGAATTTTATATCAAAATAAATTTAACACAACAAGCTTTAAAATGAGTTAAGTTTCATGTCATTTGCCTACGTAGATTTTGAGTTATGAGTCTTGAAACATTACCCTACTGGGCTGTCTTGTTCTAGGCCAGTTTAAACCTAGGCCAACTTCATTGATGTGCTGGGAACAAATGACAATGAATTAAATTCTAAAATTTTTATGGAACGTTCTATCATGTGTTAGATTTCAAAAAACTTTAGTTGCACTCAATTTGAGGTTGTATAGGGTGAGTTACACCCTTCTCAACCCATGCTGTCCGGGTGAGAACCCAGATTTCTAGCTCTAACTTCAAAATTTCATAACTAATTCTATACTAATCCAATGGCCTTATATTTTATATGTATGGAAAGCCCTGGATGTCTAGTTTCATTTAAAAATGATCTCATCAGATTTAAATGGCGGTAGGCAGAGCCATACACTCCGCCATACGGACCGCCGAGGGAAAACCTTAACAGCCTCTAGATTTGTCTTCTTCCTTCAAGCTATTTGTCCTCAATTCCAATTTTAATCACAACATACATGCAAAATCAGTCATGAAACATCATCATCACTCTATAAAACACCAACATTTCAGATTATGCATGCCCAACATGCAGCCCCAAATCAGAGAAATAAGAGGAGAAGTAGGATTTCCTACCTTGTCTAGTTGAGTTTGGGTGGATTTTGTGTCTTTGATGAAAGCAACTTGTGATGAAACTTGAAAATGGATGAGAATGGAGTGGAAATAAGAGTAAAGAGAAGAGAAGAAGATGACCTTCAGCAGTTGGAAAGGGAGGACGAAAATGATAAGGGAAGGAAGGAAAAGTTAGAGATATTTGGAAGCTAGATGCATGTGATTGGTGGATTTCACTCCCTTCTCCAATTTAGCTTGGCTTCCCATCATCAAAGGCTGATCAAGGCGCCACTTGAGGGGGTTGCTTGGCTAAATCTTAGCCATTGATCCTAGGGTTTAAATAGTATAATTTTCATCACTTCGGTTCCGACAATTCAAAGTACCGAAATCTTACCGATTTCCTTTAAATCGGTAAATCGATTTTGGAAAAATCCTACGAAGTTTTCTATGCTTTCAATCTAATTCTCTCATATCTGATTTCTCTAAATGATACTTAATTGGCTCTAAGTAAAAATTTAATCGAATGCTAATTAATCTTAAATAGTTGATAAAACCGAATAACTAGGCGAAAACGATAAAAATCTAATGAAGGTAAAGCCAAGTTTTTCCACTATCTTGAGCAACACTTGGCACCACTCATATGTGGTAGGACAGGCTGAATTTCAGCCATTTAAGTGAGAAATTCCATTAGAAAATTCTACTGGTTCGGTTCTGGTGGTTTAAAATACCGAATCTTTGCCAATTTTCTCCAAATCGGTCATACGTTACTTAATAGTTTTGTAAGATGTCTACATGTTCATTTTTAATTTATCTTAAGCCTAATCTCTCTAACTAATATCTAATTAACTCTTAATTAATATTTAGTTAACCTCTAATTGCCCTTACATAACTATTGAAACCGAATAAGTGAATTAACGGCGTAAATTAGACATTTTCGTAAATTCGGAGCCTTTTTGTTTCCTATTTTCTGTAACAAATGGCATTTTCGTAATTTTGAGCAAGTCCAGGGGCATTCCACGTCATTTCACACCCGACTGGCTCCATGGCCCAATCGGCAGAGATTTAAACTTCTACGGTTTCACCACGTAATTCTGCTCTGCTTAATCCCATTCTGCTAATCTTATAGATATCGGGACATAAAGGTCATTTCATGAAAAGTTCTAGGGTTATTGTGGAAATATTCACTTGGGGTTAAAGTACAATTTCTAAAACTTTTGGGCAAGAGTGAAATTAACAAAAGTTGATAGGGGCACTTTTGTCATTTCCTAATTTTTTAACATATAGCCGTGCCATATTTTCAACGGCAGTGTTACACTACCTTATAATTCCAAGTGTGAGGATCGTCATGGCATAACGCTGCCTGAGAAATTCTCACACTGCCTAAGGGAAATAATTTAAAGTTTCTATTACGTTCTTTTTACGAAAGTGGGGATGTTACAACTTTTGAACTAAAAGTCTTGTTCTTTATGAAAGTTGACACTTTTAATTATTCTAAGACCATTAAGGTCTCAACTTTATGATTTTAAAGTTATCTTGAAGTCTAAAAGATTCCTACTTTATGAACTAGTGATATAAAACATTAGCTTTAGAGTTATAAAGTCTTGATCTTTATAGAAGTTAATACTTTTATGACTCAAAAGTGACATTTTTGCTTAAAGCTTAAAACTTTACTAATATAATCATCTTAAGATTCCACCTTTAGAAGGCTTAAATTGCATGCTTATAACTTTATGACTTAAAGTCACCTTCTTGGTTAAAGTTTAAAACTTTATGAAATGATTTGCATCCAAGAATCAATCTTTAAAACATAAAGTGACAAAATACCATTTCTATAACTCAAAAAGGCTTAATATTCCAAAAGCTTAGACTTTTACATTTATTCTTGTCTTTAAAACAAAACAAAAGAAGACTTTATGAAGGCACCAAAACTTGTGCCACTTTTCATGCATCAAGGAGCAAACTTTTTAAAGCTTTAAGTGTAACACCCTCCCAATTATAGTACTATGCTTAAGTCATAGTACCATACCCTAGAGATGTTACTGTTATCTGAGCAGATCTTATCTGACAGCAACTTCAGCCGTCTTCGGAAACTTCTGAAATTATTTGGAGACAACACAAAAATAGGAGTGAGAATTATAAATTCTCAGTAGTACTCTCTAATTATCATATGTAATGTCCTCGTTGTCATCTCCAATTTGCTTCGGTTTATTATGAAAAAGGTGAACATACTATACTAACTGTTCCATTTTATAGTTCAAAAATATAATGTCCAAAGCAAAGTTCATTTTACTCATACATTTGGCACTTGGGAAAGCCAAAGCTTACATAATATCAATTCACTAATAATACCATAAATAATAACCGCACATATTACAATACATAACATTAATATATTGGGATCATAACTTCTACACATAACTTTACTTTCCTTTCTTCATCTTTCTTTTTATCATAAAATCTTTACATGCCACATTCCAGAGTATGATCGCCATATCATACCCCATTAGAGCGTGATCGCCATGCCTCATGTAAGTTCTGGCCCCTATACTCACACTAGCTGGGTCGAAGCCATGCCTCATGTAACATCCCCATTTTCACCTATGTTAATTAGCTTGGTGTTCCCGGCTAATTAGAGGGGTTAGCGATTAATTGAGAATTAATCGATTAATCTCGAGAGCAAGAGCTTAGTAAATTAAAGGCAAGTCAACAATTGAAACATAACACATTAAAAGTTACAATTGAAAAGCCTAATGGCCCAATCCTTGTTAATTCATGACTTAGAAATATAAAATCAAAGTAACGTAACCTCATTAACTAAGAGAATGGCAAGCATCACACCCTAATCACATGAAAAATTAATCCTCACACCCTCTTCACATAATTAATGAGGAAAACTCCTTTTCGATAAAAATGTGTTAAGGTATAATTGAACTAATCAAATTAATTAACATTTAGATAATTGTAACAATTATAAAGATGTAGAAACTTCCCTTTTATTAGTGTTTGAAAGTTTGGTCAAGGCAAGAGTCATATCCAACCATCCATTTGCCTTCTCATCATACACCCTAGATCAAGAGTCCATGCTAGTAGTGTTCCTTGAGTCAAGACAAGAAATGTGCTCTCCTCCACCAAGATGGTGACACTTGGAGTGATCATAGCCATCCAAGCCAAATCCTAAGAGAGCTCATATCTTTAACCACTTGAGAAAACACTACATGGTTTTTACCCAAATTGCCAAGATTCAAAGGAAACACAATACTCTCTTTTGCCCCAAGGTTTTTCCCACTCCCTAGCTTGTGTAAGAAGCAAAAATCACGTCACCCTTCTCCCCTCATTATGCGCCACCTTCAGCCCTCTCTCTCCCCTCATTTCATTTTCCATTCCTCTCACTAGAACACCAAAAAAGCTCTCTCCTCTCTCCAAGTCTCATCCTACTCTTTTGTTCTTCCCATCTTTCTTGTTCTTCTTCCAACCTTCTTACTACTTCCTACCTCATCTCCATCACCACACTCACAATCCCTTCAAGGACTACCATTTTTGGTCCTTGGAGAAACAAAGCCACTCATACACACAGCCCCAATATCAAGCTCAAGGAGAAGGAGGCCATTTCCAACCATCTTCATCCTTCAAGCTTTCAAGAGAAACACATTTGGTAGTGACTCTTACCCTTCTTCTCCGTGTATTTTTCAAGCTCTAGAACCCCTAAGCTCTTCATAGCTAGGTGGTTTTGAAGCTTGCTTCAAAGTCTCATGACCATATCTTATTCTATGAGTTTTCTTGCCTTGATGAAAATGTTGTTTTGAAATGAAATTTTGTGGTATGATAGTTTTTTTTTATGTATCTTGCTTTATTTTGTTTTAAAGTACTGATTTGATAACTAAAATATTGAATATGATGGTGAGACAAAACATGAAAATGGTGACTTGAAGTGGTACAACAACATCTCCATAAGTTTAACATGTAAAACATAGAAACTAGTAAATCTGGAATTCTGGCAGTCTGTAAAGCGTATAGTATAATTCACTCCACAAAACTCAAAATGCAATGAAACTAATTTTCTGTGAAAATAGACTCAAAGAGATTTTCATACATATAAAATATGTGAGATTTGGCCTTAAAAGGAGAGAGATATGAATTTTCAAAGTTTGCTGTTCCTGGATGGGTTTCTGTCCAGGCAGTCGGTAATAAAACGTGCATAACTCAAGTTATACAGAACATTTTTGAGTGGAACCAAGTTTGTTAGAAATTTAAGACATAGAGGAACACCCCCATAAAACAGTTTTGGTATATTTCTTGTGAGGAGTTCACAGTAATGTTTAAAAGTCACTGACCCGAGATGAACCTTCAAGTCTGAACAGTCAGAATAAAATGTGCATAACTCAAGCTACAAAATGAATTTTTGAGTGGGGTTTCTTTTGTTTAAAAATAGACTCAGAAAGGTATAATCATACCAAAATTCGAAACAAAATAAGAAAATATAAAATTATGGTGAATTTTTGAAGTTACTGCCCCACCGTAAAAGTAAAACTGGTTAGGGTAAAAGTTAAAGGTTAATGAGGAATAAGCTTTAAGACATTAATATCCTTATATTAAGTATTAGAAAACCCTCATAATTCAACTTAAAAAGCATCAAGAAGGACATTAGACAAAATTGGCCCTGCAACTAATAAAAGAGGATATACAATAGGCCCTCTCAATTAAAAGCTTGCACCTAATTTACTAAGCTAAGCTCATAAAACTTTGCTTTAGAATATGTCTACGTTTATGTGCAAGCATGATGCTATGATGATGATTATGATGATGATGACATGATGATGATGATATGATGATGATGATATGATAATGATGATATGATATGATGCTTGATGATACTATGATATTGGTTTCTCTGTTTGGCAAAATTTTGGGAAGCTTTGGTCTAGCCGTTATGCTGCCGAAATTCTGCTAAAATTATGGACCTAGAATTATTTTGCATCATAAGCTTTAATAAGAAGAAATTTAATTCAAGTAAGTGATCCTTCATAAGGGAAGGTGACCTAATTTAAGTTTCCCTCACCCACGACCCACATGAGGCATGGCATGACCCAGCTAGTGTGAATATAGGGGATAGGGCTTACATGAGGCATGGCATGACCCAGCTAGTGTAAGTACCGAAATGCTATGGTGGCGACGGCCACGGTATGAGCTCATTACCATTTATGTTTAGTGGGTGAAAAGAAAAGGACTTAAGAGAAAGTCAAGTTAAGAAAATAAAGAGACCTCGGTCTGACCCAAGTAAAGAGTGAAACTCATAAGATGTGCATGCATGATACAAATTGTCATACAAGTTCCTATGTATACCATGATGTTGGCATATGAGAAATACGTAATTAAAATGGAAACCACTTCGGATAATGATATTTTCGAAAACCTAAGAATTGAACCTATTGAATGCTCACTGTTTTCATTTATAAAACCGAAGTGGCTGGGACGATGACGATAACACTTATGTGTTAGGGTCGAGTCCTACTGAGAAATCTTATTTCTCACCCTAGTTATTTTTCAGTCTCATCACCAGATACTCATGACACACCCCGTAGAGTGGAGCATGGACCCTCCCCACCATGAGTGGGCCTACAATGGGGATACTCATGCTATTGTGGCCACGACCACCACAATAGTCCGCACATATTTCTATCTGGGTCAAATTTTTGAGCAAGAGGAGCCAGAAGTCCCGCCAGCCCCTGTAGACGTTTCATCGGCTCACCTTGGACCGCCGCTAGGTCCTTGGGATTTCCCACCTAAGCCATTGCCAGAAATCGAGATGGAGCCAATGTCTCCGGGTCTACCTGCAGCCGAGCTCGTGCCATCGCCAGAGGTCCCTGTGATCGATGTGAGTTCGACGGCCACTCCTAGGGCCGCAGCCGCTTCGCCGCCGCTCCCCGAGTATCACCCTGCCGCATTTGAGGAGGATCCCTCCGAGGAACGTTCTTCGGTCGCCAGCTATACTCCTGGCCATCGCATCCGTCGCGTTGAGGTGAACAGCAGGCACCCTCGTATCATCCGTACTCCTCATGTTCCCCGAGGCCGAGGAGCGAAGGGGACTAGGCACTCGAGAACCTGAGTCCATCCGATTGAAGGGCGTGGAAGGGGCAGAGAAGCCAGCCTACGTCTACGTGGGCCTATTCCATTATTGCTCCTTATCTTTTGTATTTCATTTTGTATCGGACCTTGTCAGACTTGTGTACATTTGATTTTGGGGCCATGGCATGACCATGAGTTCCCTTTTTATGTATTTGTTGGATATTATGAGGCTAATTATATTTAGATGGTTGTTGTAGTAATTTGAATGCATGGTATTTTGATTTATCCCTTGTTCCTTCAATTTATACTGAAATATTTACGATACACTCGTTTATTGCTATCTTCTCGCGCAAGTCTTTACTTTCCAAAAGTGGCAACTTATTTCAAAGAAAAATTTTACCGTATTTTTCGCGTAATTTAATTTCAAGTGAAGTTTAGTTTTCCACGAGCATAAGTAATAACTAATAAAATGCCGTAATACGACTTAAGCGTAATATGGGTTTATTAGGGTGTTACACCTCATGTGAGGGGTGTCTGCATATACTTTAATCTTTAGTCTTTAGTCTTTAGTTGGCATATCTAGGCGTTATATATCGCCGTCCCTAGGGTGCTTTTACTGCCCTTAGGTAGCCTGGCCTTAGAGTGAGTTCATCAACTTCACCCGTGACCGTCATCACACCGACTCACCCACAAGGGGATTCGCGTGCCTCTAGTCTTGGAGGGATCTCATTCTGGCCATGTGCCTCTAATTAAAGGGATCTCTTCTGGTCATGTGCCTCAAAATTGAGGGATCTCATCTGACCACGTACCTTCAACATAGAGGGATCTCATCTGACCACGTACCTCCAAGGTAGGGGGTAGCTGCCTTCACAGGGAGGGATTCAAAGTGCAACTGCCTCCAAGTGAAGGGATTCACATCTTTATCTTTTAACTGCCTTCACCGGGAGAGATTCAATGTGCAACTGCCTCCAGGTGAAGGGATTCACATTTTGTCATTTAACTGCCTTCACAGGGAGGGATCTCAATTAATTGCCTCCGAGTGAAGGGATTCACATTTTATATACTCATGTCTTTTCATTCTCATACATGGGTCATGCATAGATGTGCTGAATGCACTCATATATGTGTATATATACTTCAGCATTTATTGTCATATACATCATAGCTCACATCATACTTAAACTCATCCTTGCATATAAACGTTCATAGACTTCTGCCATAAATCCGGCAACATAACGGATCCGGTCCGTCTCCCCATGAATAGTGCCAGTTCTCACGGACAAATCAGTCATAGCTGTATCATCAATCTAATATATTTATCCATGTAAAACTTGCAACCATCAACTCAAACCTTATATGTTTCACTAACACTTGTGAAATCATCAATTGGGTCACTCCTGTCAATTCTATTCAATTCTGCCCGAATCTTGTATAATCCACCTTTACTTCTATTTAACTCATTTAAACCTGAATTTTGGATATGTCATAGCTCTATGTGTCTACTTTATAACCTCTTTAGTCTCATATCATTTTGACTTATATCACTTAACATATTCAAATTTTGCTTCAGCCTATTTAGTCACTGGCCCGAATTACACTCTTGGAGGTATAAATTCACTAAAAATCGAAACTAAGCTCAAATCATACGAAATTGATGCCATATCAAAGCTAACAGGACAACCTTTCATTTGCAACAAGTTTCACTTGATTTGATTAAGCATACCTCGAGTTATAAGTCCTGAAATTCGACCTTCCTAAACTACCCTATTTTGGCTCGGTTTGGACATAGGGTAACTTCCTCGAATCACTGGGATCAGTTGGGACCATAACAAATTTGGAATTTCATATTAGGATGTTCCCCTATGTGTAAACTTTCTAACAAAGTTATTTTCACTCAATTTGGAGTTGTATAGGGTAAGATATACCCTTCTCAAGTCACCCTGCCCGGATGAAAATCTTGATTCCTAGGTCAAACTTCAAAAATTCATATCTCCCTCAATACTAATCCAATGACCTCATATGATACAGTATGAAAGCCCTGGATGTCTACTTTCATCTAAAAATAGTTTCATCGGATTTAACCTATTGTAGGCGGAGCCGTACACTCCGCCGTATGGACTGCCGTGGAATTCTTCACCCAGACAGCATCCTAATCCTCAATCCTCAATTCCATCTAATTTTCTCCTTCTTACCATAATTCCAACTCAAGATCTCCCATTAATTTAATCATAATCCATCATAGTACATCCAATAAGTCATCAAATAATTGAAGAAAAGTGGAATCTCATACAGCCACAGTTTAGAGAAATCAAGAATAGAAAGTGAATCCTACCTCTTTGGAGTGTGATCTTGCTGAATTTGAGTTTAGATTGAATAGAGCCTTGCCAAAGCTTGGAGATTTGATAGAGTAGATTGAGAGGGAGAAAGGAAGAAGAAGGCTAGAGCAAGAAGAAAAGAGAGTGGCATAAATTAGCTGGGAAGAGGAGGGGAGTCTGACTTAAATACATGAGAGTTGTGGTGTTGATTGGTTAGAGTTTTGTGGTTGAAGTTCGGCCATGTCTCTCACTCTTGTGGCCAAATTGCTCTCCACGTCATCCCATAAAGTACTCTCCACGTCATCCTAAAAGTGGGATATGCTTTCGTTCTACCTAAAATCAGAACTCGTCACTATAATACTTGAAGTCGGAACTCGTGCCCTTTTACATTGCTTGGAGCTGAAGCCGGATGTCGGAACTCGTACCATCTTGTTTGTGATTTAAGGAAATCTCGTCTGGTTTATTTCGAGACTTGGAAGCAAGGTCGGAGGTTGGAAGTCATGCAGCTGAACTCTAAGGCGGGAACTCATTACATTCAACTCGGAGGTCGGTACTTGTAACCATTGTGTTAAACTATAACTTCTGAGGTCGGAAACCACGTACACTATTTTGAAGCATGAGGTCTAAGGTCAAAACTTGGGTACCTCGGTTGAAATTGGAAGCTACATCATGAGACCAGAAATTGGGCACATTTTCTTTGAAACATGAAGTCGGATATCGGTGATCACATCCGTGTTGTTTGTACTTGAAGGTTAAGTCGGAAGTTGGGAAATGAGGGCTGGTTAAGGTTGGAAGTCGGAAATTATGTTGAAAGTTGAACGCGAACGCGGAAATCGGGAATAATCCTCATGGGAGACCTGGACATAAGTTTGGAGATCGGAAATCATGTCCTAGTATACTTTAACTCGAAGTCGGATGTTGGAACTCGGAAGCCACCCATTTAACTTGAAACCAAAACATGAAGTCAAAAATCAGGAACATTCAAAATTAGGCGAAATCGAAAGTCGGAGAGGACATGAAGTCGAAAACTGTGCAAGACAAACTTGGAACTCGGAAATAATCCCTTCTATCTGAAATTCGAAGATGGAGTCGGGAATGGGATTTGATCCATCTTAAAGGTGAAGTCGGAACTTGGAAATCGGGGATGCTACATTAAGCTTTTAGGATGTTCATAGTCTTATTAAACCATGAAAAACATGATAAGATGAAACTTTTCTAATCATAAACTCGTCATAAGGAGAAGAACAAACTTTAAACACAATACTACCAAGATCATCATTTTTTTTAAGCAACTCACAAGAAACATCAAGATCTCATGCATCAAGAAAGAAAAATAGAAACTTTGAAGCACTCAAAGAAAGGAACTTTTCAAGAACTCAAGAACACGAACATATTTTACCATAAATAGAAACTTTTGCTCATGAAGAGCATGAAAGATTTTCTCAAGTTTTCACTTAAAGATCTTGGTCATGAGAAGAACTAAGCTTCAAGCTTTCTTGAGTAAACAAAATAAATGAGTGAAGATCACTACCTAAACAAAATAAAAGAGTAAAGATCTCTACTTAATGATGAAAGTGGCATCCTTGAGGAAGGAGAAGAAGATGAAGAAGACTCCTCCTTGGTAGATGATGCAACATCCTCAAGTTCTTGTCATGCTAAATTACCTCAGTAACCCTAAGTAACTAGGCACTTAATAAGAAATTATGAGATTAAGGCTTAATTAAGGGGTTAACGAAGAGTTTATGAGTTAACTCAGACGAGAAAAGTCAAGGGAATGCTTAATCTAGACTAGATAATCTCTAATTAAGCAAGCCAGAGCCTTTATACCTTAATTAAGCACTAATCACCCTTAGTTAGCTTAATCGAGTTTAATTAAGGTTAATTAAGCTTAATTGCAAGATTAATTTTTGTTAATCATGTTCTTGTGTGTTAATCACTAATTCTTGCTTAATCATCTTAATTAAGTTGCATGAGCGCTTAACTACATGATTAAATTTGAATTTAGTCAACTAGACAATAAAGTAAAGAGTGATGTCATTAAAGCATAAAGCATAAGATAGGAGTGCCTTATGTAAGAATTAGTACATGCTTTGTTCCCCCATCATCCAATTTATCTCCCTTCTTCCCTTTATGTTGGATGCCACA
Organism: Pterocarpus macrocarpus; assembly: GCA_031439585.1. Classification (NCBI taxonomy): domain Eukaryota; kingdom Viridiplantae; phylum Streptophyta; class Magnoliopsida; order Fabales; family Fabaceae; genus Pterocarpus; species Pterocarpus macrocarpus. The sequence goes on from CM062514.1 coordinate 46,877,908, forward strand.
CTCATCCTATTCTCTCTCTTCAAACCAAATTCTCCAACTTCTCTCTAAACTCTCTCATCTTCTTCTTCCTTTCTTCACCACCACCACCCAAAATCTCTCACTTAGCCCTTCAAGGACCTCATCTTTGGGTGAAGAAAAGATCTAAACACTACCACCATCATTTGCAAGAGAACTCAAGAGTTTCTCCTTCCTCCTTGCAAAACCGCCACCATCATCATCAAGAGGAGCCATCATCTTCTTCTTCCTCTTCTCTTGTTTTTGCGCCATTTCTAAGAAAGGTAGTGATCTTCATCTTTTTATTTTGTTTACTCAAGAAAGCTTGAAGCTTGGTTTTCTCATGACCAAGACCTTTGAGTGAAAACTTGAGGAAATCTTTCATGCTCTTCATGAGAAAAAGTTTCTACTTTTGGAAAAATATGATCTTGCTCTTCTTCAAGTGTTCTTGATGTTTCTATTTTTGGAAAAGTGTGTTCATGCTCTTATTCTTGAATGTTCTTGATGTTCTTGATGGTATCTTGCTTAAAGTTGCTCTTTTTCTCATGATGAGTTTATGATTAGAAAAGTTTCATCTTTACATGTTTTTCATGATTTGATAAGACTATGAACATCCTAAATGCTTAAAGCTTTAGAAAGTTTGCCTCTTGATTCCTTAAAAGTGGCACATCATTTAAGCTTCCATAAGGTTTTCTTTTGTTTTGTTTTGAAGGCAAAAATACATGTAAAAGTCTAAGCTTTTTGGAATAATAAGTCTTTTTGAGTTAGAAAACTGATGTCTTGTCACTTTATGTTTCAAAGATTGATCCTTGGAAGCAAATTCTTCCATAAAGTTTGAAACTTGCATCAAAAAGGTGACTTTTGGATCATAAAAATGCTTACTTATATAAAGATCAAGACTTCATAACTTTAAAGCTAATGTCTTATATCACTAGTTGATAAAGTAGGAACCCTTTTAATGTAGAGACAACTTTAAATCATAAAATTGAGATCTTGATAGTCTTAAAATAATTAAAAGTCAACTTTCATAAAGAACAAGACTTTTTATTTAAAAAGTTAGTAACTTGTATCATTATTTCATGAAGGTCTAATCTTTAAGATAAGAGCTTAATTTTAAAGGCACTTACTTTTATAGAGATAAAACTTTATGGCTACCTTATAAAGAATGATAACTTTTATAATACTTAAGGTAAGATCTTGTTATGCTAGTGATAAAAGTTTAAAATTTTGTAACTTGAATAAGTTAAAAATCACCCTTGGTGATTAGTGAACATGGTGTTGTTGGGTTCATGATGTGGTTATGTGTTGTCATGACCCAAGGACTAGAGGGATCTTGAACTCCTTGGGAACAGAAGTATGATTAGGGCCTCTGAGCATACCATGAACCTAGGAATCACTAAGTGCACTTTCTCAAGGAAAGGAAACAATCATTTAACTTAATTAATTTAAATAAGTGTTCCATAAGACATGAACCAAAGTAAAGAATAATTTCATACGAGAACTAAGTAACTAAAAGACCACATGCATACATCTTAACTAAGTGATTCTCTCATGGGTAACCATGGGAAATCATGTGGTGATTCATAAGACTCTTCACAAAGAATAGCACAACTATAAACCCCTTTTGGGTATGAATGTGTGATGCCATTCGGCATGATGAATGATGAATTTGATTGAGTTTTGTCTCATGATTGCATGATGAGTGTGATGATATGATATAGATATGATGAATTGTTGGTTGAAAGTTTATGATTGGCATTTTGGGGATGCTCCGGTCTAACCGTTATGCTACCGGATTTCCGTCAAAATTATGGACTTAGTCATATCATTGCATGTGTCTAGTCAAAGAAGTACTATGCATGTAAAGTATAATGATAAGAAAAGAATTAATGGGACATGACCCTTCAATCACTTCGATAAAGGAAGTAAGAGACGGCGATCCACAAAGACTCAAGAAACCTCTATGAGGGAGGCAAAGGTGACATGGAGGACCCTCCAACTTAGAGGTAACCAATATCGACATAGTCTAATTTGGTTTAGAACTACGTGACGACAGTCACGGAATGAGCTCATGTCCAAAAGTAGTCTATTTCAAAGGAAGGTAAAGAATGTTAAGCACGTGCTAAAAATGAAAGTAAAGTCAAAGTATAACCATGGTTAAGTTTATGATGATGCATGTCTTTGCATGTATTTATGTCATCCATTTGCATTACGAATGCTTATCCTATGCTTTAGTATGTATGTTAGTTATGATGTTGTAGTTATGATGTTAAGTTTAAAAGCAACCCGTTTCGGGGTTTGAGTTTTCAAAACCATTAAAATTGAACTTATATCTGTCTACTATATTTATAATTAAACCCGAAGTGGCTAGGATGATGACAATGATACAGTGTCTGTCTAGTCATGATCCTACTGAGAAATTTAGTATTTCTCACTCCTATGTTTCCGTGTCGTCTTCAGAGAATGATAACTCCCTTTGATGAGTTATATTTTTAGTTAGTTTTTATTTAATTTAGGACGTAGTTGTTTAGTTTTGTTGCTATTTTGTTTTATTTTAGTTAAGTAATTTAGATTATGTGGTATTCTTATTTTCTATTATCTTCTTATATTTTGGATACTTATTTTGGGCTTATTTTGACTGCCATTAGGTAGAAGCACTCAAGTTGGAATTTGGAGCTATAAGAGAGCTTATTGTGAATAAAATCAAGATCTTTTAGCATTGGAAATTCAATATCTAGCTCTCTAGACGTTGGATTATGATGGTTCAAGATTCTTTGGAAAAAAGGGAAGAATATCTTCAACTTTGTTGTTGGACACCTTTCCCAGTTCTCGAGTCTTCTAGGAGAAAAAGGCGAAACAAGATTGAAGCTTTATCTTATTTCTGATGCTATCAAGTCTGACCTTTCATCACTATTTCACTTGTATCTTGAGTTGCAGAACTTCGATTGAGGTGATTCTTATTGCGTTGGAAAGCTTACTCAAATATCTAAAACCTCTATATCTACTCCAAGGCCAAATTCCAACTATTTTGACCACTATAGAGCTTGGAAGTGTGTAACAATGGTTAGCACTGTATAGCGCGTCTGCCTTGCGCTATAGCATGACGCCGTTTGCAGCAAGTTGCTGGTTTGGGCCAAAATTCTAGAAAAGGATCCGTAAACTATAAAAGGCAACACATAAGGTCAAAAAAAGATCTTTAGACACTCCCACACACTTTCCAAGATAGAAGACTTCTCCAAAGAAATTGAAGGCGAAGATTCAAGGATTCCCAAGCTTAATGTCAACACGGAGAGATCCACACCTTCTGAGTCTCTTGTCTCTAGCTTCAATACTTTATGGCTTTTCTTTCTTCTATCTTCTCATCTTCATATTCTTCCGTTGTTTTCTTTTCTTCAGTTATGAACTAAGTTTCTCTTGCTAGGGCATTAATGGACCCTTTTTGTTTGACAATTTTATATATGGATTAATGTTAATCTTGTTTTCTATCTCTATTGCTTAGTGTTTTTGTTTGTGCTTAATGCTTTTAATTGCTTGATCACTCATTAATTGATTTGGGGATTGACTCGAGTACCGAGCTCGGTCAAATTACAATAAAATCGAATTTCACTAAATTGTAGTAACAGTGCAACTCGGGTCATTTCCCAGTGATAACAATGTTATATGATCAGGAAATTGGGGGGGGGGTTTAGGAATTTAAATTACCAAAATGAATAGAAAAGAAATGAACAAAATTTGGAACATCTAATCCAAGAATCAAAAGAAGACCATTCTCATTCAATCATTGAGTTCTAATTGTATGTCAACAAACCAGTCATTGATTAATGTCAAGTTTGAATGAAATCTCAATTCGATCTCTGCATTACACATGAAAAACTTCACGCATTCAATTAACACTTAAATGATTAAACTCAGAAACCTCTAGAATCTAATCAATTCGTGTTAATTTTCAAGCACTAATGCACTTAATCACCAAGTTCAAATCTGAAACCTGATTCTACTTGTCAAAATAGTTGCGCTACAATATTAAACAACCGAGTAATATGCAAGCAAATAAACAACCAAGTAGTTAATCACAATACCGGATTGAAAATGTTCAAATCTGAAATTGAATCAAAAACAAGGAAAAAAGGGAGTAGAAGAAACCGAATTGATGAACTTTGAAGCAACAACCCTCAAGAATGCTAATGTTGTCTTTGAATCCTTGGATTAGATGGAAGCTTACTCCTCCATGAATGGAGGAAGACAAATTTGCAAGGTGGGGGGGCATCAGAGAAAAGAGGAAGAAGAAGTCAAAAATCGAAAATTGCTTATCCGAAAAATCTGTCCCCTCCAAGTTACAAGTTTGGCCTCCTTCAAAAATCGGCCAAAATCAGAATCAAAACTGCCTAAAATTATTAAATTGTAATTACTAAATTAATCCTCTCTCTCTCCTTTGAATCTGGACATCTTATTTGCTAAAATCCAAATTATAGAAAGAAAGTTACACTAAAAACATGAAATCATTATAACTAATTCCGTGAGTAACATTCTTCTACCATTTTGGCTATCAAAACGATTCCGTTTGGATTTCCACTCTGAAGAAGAATTGTAGCCTTGGATGTCATCTTCAAAATGCCACTAGAATGGGCTCAGTCAGGCATTTGTGGGCCAAGATATAGCCCAAATACCACACCCTACTCAGAATCCGTGGCTGCACCACTTTAGTTCATATCTAGGCCCAATTTCAGCTTCTTAACACCAGAATTAGCCTCTGACCTCTTCATATAACTTGTAGGCCTATCTCTCAGCTTTTATACAAATCAAGAATCACAATAAAACGAGCTCTACAACTCAAGATATAATCCAAAAACCAAAATAGTATCAGAATTCGCCTAATACTGGAAAATTTACCTCAAACCCAAATAAAATCCAAACAATACAAAATGGTCCAATTCAAAACAATTAGGCACAAGAGAGAATTAATGAGCTAGGAGTGAGGGAAAATAAGTATATAAAAATCCAATTGATCAAGTTCCCTCACACTTAACTCTTGCATGTCCTCATGCAAGATTCAACTAAGGACATAGAGACATGCAACCTAAAAATCATGGAATAACCCAAAATGAACAAGCAAATTCTCCAATGAATCATCAAAAGTGCCAAGCTTAGGAACATAAGAGCATACAAGGCGTCAAGAGTTTACAACAATCAAATCATTCAACACTCCATCTCTCAAAAGTGCAAGTTAAGCAATATCCTTCAAAATGCAAATAGATCAAGCATGAAAGGGTTAACAAGATGGTGTTTAAATCTCTCAACTCTCAAGTGTATGGGCAAAAGTGTTTCACTCAAGTCACCTCAATAGACAATGCATTACCAAAAGCTTGTTAATCTTCTACTTCTCCACTACTCACAATTATATGCAAACACAAATCAAGAGGACTTTATTCAAGGTTGTAATGGGGCCAAGGTAAGGCTATGAAACTATGAGGATATGATAAGATATAACCTAAGAGAATAGAAGTGACATTGGTCATTAGACAAATCAAGCCATCACAAACTTACTCTCTTTGAACTTTCTTTTCCTCTTATCAAGATTCCCAATTTTATTTTATTTTATATTTTTTCTTTTTCTTTTTTTTCCTTCTTTTTTTTGTTTTTTTTTTTTCGCTTTCCTTGCATCCTTTCAAACCCCACACTTGAAATGCAACAATAATGATGAAGCCAATGCACTTCCTATTCCCTAAGGTTGGGTATAACATGGTTTTCCACTTAAAGCTTATAATGTGCCAGAAACCAAGAAATGGTTAATACGGCTCAAAGGGGCTAAACAAGGGGCAAAATGTAAGGTAAGATATATGGCCGAGTGGTTAAAATGAAAGAAATGCCTTTATCATGTTCATGAATGCGTATGAAAAATGTAGCCTCAAAGAAGAATCAAAGCAAGTTCTAGAATAACAAAATCTATGAGAGAAAACACATAAGAAAGAAAAGAATGGCATAAAGTGCTACCATCCAAAATAAGGCTCACAAAGGTAAAATTCAACATACTCAATCATGGCAAATCAAGATCAACCACCCAACTCACACATATCAAGAAGATGAAGATGAAATCATGTTGGAACCCTATCCTCCCTAAAGCCTAATGCCTTAACAACTTTCAATTCAACAATGGAGAACCAAAGCAAAACAAAGCAGAACAAAGCAAAACAAAGCAAATTTTTGTTTTTTTTTAAAGCAAAAATGAAGTAAAAACAACCATTAAACAAATCTATAATTCATGATTAATTACCAAACGACATAATCTACAACCTATGTCGAAACCACCACCCCATACTTCAACTTTACATTGTCCTCAATGTAATACACACAACGGAAATGCAAGCCAAGTAAAATGAGGTGAGGGAAAGAAAAGAGAAAGTCCCCTATCAAGTGTAAGTGGCCGCTAGCAAGCGGAGCTCCTCAATGGTCTCCAAGGGTGTGTCTTCATGAAATGGCTTTAGGCGGTGGCCATTCACCGTGAAAGCTTTATCAGTCCTAGGCTCCAAAATCTGCACAGCACCATATGAAAAAATTTTAGTCACTATATAAGGACCAAGTCACCTAGAACAAAGCTTACCAGAAAAGAGCTTGAGGCGAGAATTGTAGAGAAGCACTTTCTAGCCAATGGAGAACTCCTTCCGCAGCAACTTCTTATCATGAATGAGTTTTGTCTTCTTCTCCTTGTACATGCGGGAGTTCTCATAAGCTTCCAACTGGATCTCCTCCAACTCCTGAAGTTGGAACTTCCTATGAAGTCCGGACTGGCTAATATCAAGGTTGCAGTTCTTGATTGCCCAATATGCTTTGTGCTCAATTTCCACCGGAAGGTGGCATGCCTTGCCAAAGACAATCCTATAAGGGGACATCCCCAAAGGAGTCTTGTAGGCGGCAAAGAAGCCCATAATGCATCCTCCAGCCTCTTGCTCCAATTCTTCCCCGCTAGGTTTGCACCGCTTTCTCGAACTGCTTCAAGTCCCTATTTGATACCTCCTCCTGTCCATTAGTCTGCGGACGGTATGGAGTTGAGACCTTGTGGGTAACACCATATTTCTTCAACAGAGTTACCATGTTCCTGTTATAGAAATGGCTCCCCTGATCACTGATGATTGCTCTAAGCAATCCAAACTCGCAAAAAATGTGTGATCTGACAAAATCTACAGCAACATGAGAATCATCAGTCCGGGTGGCCTTGGCCTCCACCCACTTGGAGACATAATCAATAGCCAGCGAAACATAAACAAAACCAAATGAGATAGGAAATGGACCCATAAAGTCAATACCCCAAACATCAAATATCTCACAAAACAATAATGGTTATTGAGGCATCTCATTCCTACTGGAAATAGAACCCGTCTTTTGACACTATTCACAATTCTTACAATAAGTGTAAGAATTGCGAAATAATGTGGGCCACTAAAAACCTGCATCTAAGACCTTCCTAGCAGTGCATTGTGGTCCAAAGTGACCACCACAAGCAAGTGTGTGACAGAAATGCAAAATGGAAGGAATCTCAAGCTCATGCACACAGTGCCTAATAATCTGATCACTACACATGCACCACAAATAAGGATCATCGTAGACATAATATTTAGCCTCACTCTTAAGTTTGTCTATCTGATGCTTTTTAAAATCAGCAGGCAACTTAGAAGCAACTAGATAGTTAATCAAATCAGTATACCATGGATCCTTACCTCGCAAGTCTAAAAGCTACTCATCTGGAAAGGTCTCACGGATAGGTAGAGGCTCCAAGGTCTGTGAAATGCGACTCAAGTGGTCTGCTACTGTGTTCTCACCCACTCTTGTCCCTGATCTCAATATCAAATTCTTGCAACAGTAACATCCACCTGATGAGTCTAGGCTTTGCATCCAGCTTCTTCAGTTAGAACTTCAAGGCTACATGATCAGAAAAAATAGTCACTTTAGTTCCTAATAGATAAGCACGGAATTTATCTAAAGCAAAAATAATGGCTAAAAGCTCCTTCTCCGTGGTGGTGTAATTAGCCTGTGCAGAGTCTAGGGTCCGGGAAGCATATTCTATGACATGAGGAATCTTCCCAACCCTCTGGGAAAGAACAACTTCAACTGCAAGGTTCGATGCATCACACATGAGCTCGAACGGGTATTCCCAGTTCGGCGGCTGAAGAACAGGAGCAGAAATCAGGTGCCGCTTCAACTGGTCAAAAGCTTTCTTGCAGTTATCATCAAACTAGAAGTCTATATCCTTCTGCAACAGCTTGGAAAGTGGAAGGGCAATTTTGCTGAAGTCTTGGATAAATCGCCTGTAAAAACCTGCATGTCCAAGAAAGGAATGCACTTCTCGCACATATGTGGGGTAAGGTAGAGAAGCAATAACATCAATCTTGGACCTGTCAACAGCAATACCTTCACTAGAAATAACATGTCCTAAGACTACACCTTGTTTAACCATAAAATGACATTTTTCAAAGTTCAAAACAAGGTTAGACTCAACACATCTGTTCAGTACCTTATCAAGACTATCCAAGCATGCATCAAATGAAGTGCCATAAATAGTAAAATCATCCATAAAGACTTCTATACAATTCTCTAGAAAATAAAAAAAAATACTCACCATGCACCTCTGAAATGTACCTAGGGCATTGCACAAACCGAAAGGCATCCTCCGGTATGCAAATGTGCCAAATGGGCAAGTAAAGGCGGTCTTCTCCTGATCTTCTGGTGCAATGTGGATTTGAAAATAGCCAGAAAACCCATCAAGAAAACAGTAGTGTGACTGACCTGCCAATCTCTCCAGCATCTGATCAATGAAGGGTAATGAGAAGTGGTCCTTCCTGGTGGCCTGGTTCAGTTTCCGGTAATCTATGTAGACTCTCCAGCTGTTCTGCACTCTTGGAGGGACCGGCTCCTCCTTTGAGTTCTTCACCACTGTTATTCCAGTCTTCTTTGGAACCACTTGCACTGGGCTCACCCACTTGCTGTCTAAAATTGGATAAATAATTCTTACAGCGAGCAACTTGCTCACTTCTTTCTTCACCATATCCAAGATAAGCGGGTTGAGCCTTCTCTGAGGTTGCCTCACTGGTTTTACTCCCTCCTCTAACTGAATTCTGTGCATGCATGTAGAGGGGCTAATCCTAGGTATGTCTGCCAATGTCCAACCTATAGCCTTCATGTTCTGCCTCAGGATGTTCAGCAACTTCTCTTCTTGCTCTAGTTGCAGATCTTTGGCTATAATGACTGGTAGCTTCTCATTTGATGCCAGAAATGCATACTTCAAATTTTCTGGCAGTGGCTTCTGCTCTAAGGTGGGTGGTTCTTGCATGGAAGGTGCTAGTCTTGGGTTTTCTTCAGCAAGTTTAATTTTAGCACCTGCAACATGTGAAGAATCTTGCACAAGAGCATTATCATATCCTTTGGAAACAAAATTAGCAGAATTAGGTGCAAAAGACTTCATACTTCTAGAATGCACAAAATTAAAATTTCTATAATGTGCAGAGTTTTCAGGATTCACAGCAGATTTACTAATTCCAGAACCTGTAGAAACATCAGAGTTAGCAGAAAGAATAGAATCAGCAAAAACAGCATGTGTGCAACCATAATTTGCGCAACTAGAATGAACAATAGCAGAATTGCTAGAAACAGATGCTGTAGCAAAAATTAAATCAGTGGAAACAGAATTTTCTGCAACAGAAAATAATGTGACAGCACCTTCAGAATTTTTAGCTTCAAAAATAGAACCAGAGTTTGCAGATTTGCAATTAACAGCAAAAACAGAAACAGATTTGTCAAAAAAATTTTGAACAGCAGAAAAAATAGGAATAGCAGCAGAATCTGCACAATTAAAAATAGAATTTACAATATTTTCAAAATGTGCAGAAATTAAATCAGAATATGTAGAAATAGTACATTCAGTAGAAACAGCAGAAATAGCAGGTTCAGAAACAACAGATTCGAAAATAACAGATTCAGAGACAGCAGAAATTGCACATTCAGAGATAGTAGAAACAGCATTTTTAGCTTGTAAGCATGCGGCAAATTAAACATAAATAGCACAAATAGCACATAAGTCATTACTACCATCACAATCACAATTAACACAATATAATTCAGCCAGCAAGTTCTCATGCACTTCATCAACCAATGAATCAATAATGTCTATATGAAAAATAGAATGCTCTTCCGATGGGTATCTCATGGCATCAAATAGATTAAAATGCACTTTACTATTCCCAAATTCCATGGATAATGTACCAGAATGCACATCAATCTTAGTCTTAGCAGTTTTCAAAAATGGCCTACCTAAGATTAATGTTGGTTGATTAGCATGCAATTCATCCTCCATATTTAGCACATAGAAATAAGTAGGAAAAAATAAGGTCATTTACTCTTATCAACACATCTTCTAAAACTCCCTCAGGGTGAGTTGTGCTTCGGTTGGCAAGTTGGATGACCACTCATGTTGGCTTGAGCTCTCCAATGCACAAAGACTGGTAAATTGATTTCGGCATGACATTTATTGAAGCTCCAAGATCGAACATAGCTTGACTGAATTGCTTACTTCCTATGATGCATGGAATGGTGAAAGTCCCTGGATCCTTGCATTTCAGAGGAATACTTGGCTGAATGATTGCAGAAACATTTCTGCCCATGCTCACCTTCTCATTTCCCTTCAGCCTCCTTCTATAAGTGCACAAGTCCTTAAGAAATTTGGCATACTTTGGAATCTGTTTGATGGCTTCTAAGAGTGGAATATTGACTTCCACTTTTCTGAATGTGTCCATGATCTTCTTGTCCAATTCAGCTTCTACTCGCTTCTTATTTTGTGTCACTCTATTGGGGAAAGGCAGTGGAGCACTTTGTTCAGGTTGCTTGCTGCTGCTACTGCTTGGCTCTGCACCATTTGTCTTTATTTCTGCAGAATTAGATTTTTTTGCTACCTCTAGTTGTTCTGTAGAATTTGCTTAGTTGTTTTTTTCTACAACATCAATAACCTTAAGCTGCTTGCCACTTCTCAATGTGATGGAACTCACATTCTTTGGATTGGTCACGGATTGGGAGGGAAGGTTACCAAAACCTTGAGACTTTATCTCATTTACTGTTGTAGCCAACTGACTAATCTGTGTTTGCAGATTTTGGATGCTGGCTTCTGTTCTTTGCTGAAATTGAACACTGCTGGTTGCCATCTGCTTCACCAATTCTGCCAAGCTTGGCTCTGAGCTGCTTTGTGGTTTATTTTGCTGAACTGGTGGATGATATTGTCCTGAGCTTGGTGCTGCAGAATTTTGCTTAAACTGAGGTTGTTGCTGAAATTGATTGAAGTTGTTACCATACCTCAGATTCAGGTGATCTCTCCAGCCAAGATTGTATGTGTTGGAGAATGGATCATAACTCTTCTGCTGCTGCTGATAAGGCCTACCAGGAAAAATTCCTGCAACAGTTTCATTGCTCTCCTGCAGATGTGGACACTGATCTGTTGGATGTCCTGGTATAGAGCAAATACCACAAATCATAGCTATTGGTTGTTGGGGCTAGGACTGCTGGCCAAGTGCCAATTGCCTCACCAAGGTTGTTAACTCATCTATTCGGTTCTCCATCCTCTGTTGGTTTGTATCAGAGGTTTGTACTTCATTTACTCCACTTGTTAACACTATGGCTCAGGTACCAAACTGTTGTGCATTGGCAGCCATGTTTGCAATTAATTCACGAGCTGCAGTAGGTGTTTTATCTACTAAAGCCCCTCCAGAAGCAGCATCAACCATACTTCTATCCATTGGTGTAACACCCTAGTAGTTCCATTCTATGCTTAAGTCATATTGTGGAATTACTAGTTGCTACTTTTGCTCGCGGAACTATCATTACCTTTTAGAAATTACTTTATACCGAAAATAGGGGTAAAATTTTTTCTACAAAACAAGTAAACCATTTTTGAAATCGAGAGCCATGAGCGCATCGTGAACATATAAAGTAACACCGCTATCCCATACATATATCGCATTTAACAAGCATAGAGACCATAAGAGTAACCACAATTCTTAGAATAATGTAACATTCATTCCACAGCCAACCATGATAATACAATAAGAGTCGTACCAGTTCATACATAAGATAATAATGGGACCGATATCTATCGTCGGCCCTACACAAAAGCCTACCAAAACATAATAAAAGGAAATACATCAGAGAATCCTACTACCCAAGCATGCCACATAACAGAATGATAACCCTATAACTACTACCAAAAGGGAGCTATCCTCGTACTCGGCTCCGCATGCAGTCGTCACATCAAGCATCTGGCAGGAGGAAACCATTCCCATATCCACCAGGAGAAGTACTACCACGTCCTCCTCCTCGAGCACGCCTCGCCCACGGCACGCCAAGGGTACGAATGAACCCACGCCCGCGAACCAGGGGTGAAAATGGGCCAACAGATGAAGCAGAAGAATCAGAAGATAGACGAATCATTGAAGGCTGCGACGAACCCGAACGGTGAGAACCCCCAGAATGAGTCGGATAGAGGGGCTCGGACGGATCGGTCTCCACATGGAAGCTCGGATAAGACGGCACCGAGGGATCGAATCGGTGAAAGCGATGAGTCAAACGGTATCCGAGTCAGTCTCATCATCATCAGTGGGGTATCTCGGTGGCTGAAAGTAGGGGCGAATGTCATCCATAGTAACCTCGCCAAATGGCTGATGCGGTCGAAAAAATGGGCTCATCACGGGAGTCTGGAACTGGCGGTCGTGGAAGATGTAGACCCATCCGCTGGCCGACAAAGATCGAGGCGTTCAAAGACCGGGTCAAAGCGCCAACGCCACATCGGGAACTCAATGTAGATCACCACCGTGCCCGATGTCGACATCCTCTGAAGACGACACGGAAACGTAGGAATGAGAAATACTAAATTTCTCAGTAGGATCGCGGCTAGACAAACACAGTGTCATCGTCATCGTCCCAGCCACTTCGGGTTTAATTACAAAAACAGTGGACAGATATAAGTTCAATTTTTAATGGTTTTGAAAACTTAAACCCCGAAGCGGGTTGCTTTTAAACTTAACATCATAAACACATCATCATGACTAACATCCGTACTAAAACATAGAATAACATCCATAATGCAAATGGGCCATATACTTTCATGCAAAGACACGCATCATCACAGATGTAACCATGGTCATACTTAGACTTTACTTTCATTTTTAGCACGTGCTTAACATTCTTTACTTTCCTTTGAAATAGACTGCTTTTGGACATGAGCTCATTCCGTGACCGTCGTCACGCAAAGTACTAACCAAATCGGACTAGCCGATATTGGTTACCTCTAAGTTGGAGGGTCCTCCAAAACACCCTTGCCTCCCTCATAGAGGTTCCTTGTGGATCGCCGTCTCACTTCCCTTACCAAGTGATTGAAGGGTCACGCCCCATTGATTCTTTTCTTATCTTTATACTTTACATGCATAACTCCTTGACTAGACGCATGCAATGATATGACTAAGTCCATAATTTTGGCGAAATCCGCAAAGATAACGGCTAGACCGGAGCTTCCCCAAAATGCCAATCATCAGCATTCAACCAATAGTTCATCATATCTATATCATATCATCACACTTATCATTCAATCATGAGACAAAGCTCAATCAATCTCATCATTCATCATGCCAAGTGGCATCACACATTCATACCCTAAAGGGGTTTATAGTTGTGTTGTTCTTTGTGAAGAATATTATGAATCATCACATGATTTCCCATGATAGAATCACATAGTTAGGATATGTGTTTATAGTCTTTTAGTTACTTGGTCCTTGGATGAAAGTATGCTTTACTTAAGTACATGCCTTATGAAACACTTGTTCAAATTAATTAAATTATGTGATTGTTTCCTTTCCTTGAGATAGCGCACTTAGTGATTCCTAGGTTCATGGTATGCTTAGAGGCCCTAATCATACTTCTGTTCCCAAAGAGTTCGAGATCCCTCTAATCCTTGGGTCATGACAACGCATAACCACATCATGAACCCAACAACACCAATGTTCACTAATCACCAAGGGTGACTTTTAACTTAGTCAAGTTGCAAAGTTTTAAACTTTTACTAATAACATACCAAGGTTTTGCCTTAAACATTATTAAAGTTGTCATTCTTTATAAAGTAGTCATAAAGTCTTATTCTTTATGAAAGTAAGTGCCTTTGACATTAAGCTCTTATCTTAAGATTGGATCTTTATGAAATAATGATACAAGCTACTAGCTTTTTGAATAAAAAGTCTTGTTCTTTATAAAAGTTAACACCTTTTGCATTAGTTGGGTTCAAAGTCTAAACTTTATGAATGAAATGTTATAGAACAACATTTTTATAACTTAATGATCTCATTCTTGAATAAAGTTTGAAACTTTGTGAAAGGTCTTTTCTTTAAGGTTTGATTTCTAAAGCCTAAAGTGACAAGATATCGTTTTTCTAACTCAAAAAGTTTAGACTTTCACATGTATTCTTGTCTTCAAAACAAAACAAAATAAAACTTTATGGAAGCTTAAAAGTTGCGCCACTTTGAAGAAATCATGAAGCAAACTTTTTAAAGTCTAAAACTTTGAGAAGGTTCATAGTCTTATCAAATCATGGAAACATAGAAAGGTGAAGCTTTTCTAATCATTCACTCATCATAAAGAGAAAGGAACAACTTTAAGCTAGAGATCAATAAGAACATAGGTTTCCAAAAGAAGAAACTTAAGAACACATGAAGAATATCAAGAACATATTTTACTAAAAGAGGAAACTTAAGAACACATGAAGAATATCAAGAACATATTTTTCTAAAAGAGGAAACTCATATTTTTCCAAAAGAGGAAACTTAAGAACACATGAAGAACATCAAGAACATATTTTTCTAAAAGAGGAAACTTAAGAACACATGAAGAACATGAAGAACACATTTTTCCAAAAGAGGAAACTTAAGAACACATGAAGAACATCAAGAACATATTTTTCTAAAAGAGGAAACTTAAGAACATATGAAGAACATGAAGGATCTTCTCAAGTTTTCACTTAGAGATCTTGGTCATGAAAGACCCAAGCTCCAAGCTTTCTTGAGCAAACAAAATGAAAAAGATGAAGATCACTACCTTTCTTGAAGATGGCGCAAAAACAAGAGAAATGGAAGAAGAAGATGATGACTCCTCTTGATGATGAAGGTGGCGGTTTTGCAAGAAGGAAGGAGAAGCTCTTGAAATCTTGTGGAAATGGAGATTGTAGTGTTTTGATCTTGTCTCCAAAGACCCAAAGATGAGGTCTTTGAAGGGCTAAGTGAGTGGTTTAGGGTGGTGGTGGTGGAGAAAGGAAGAGGAAGATGAAGAAGATGAAGAAGTGTTTAGAGAGAAGTTAGAGAATTTGGCTTGAAGAGAGAATAGGATGAGTGAAAATGAAAATGAATGAGGGAGGGAGAGAGAGAAAGTGGCCTCCACTTTAAGGAGGGAGGATGAGATATTTTTGCTTCACTTTGTGTTATCTTGTGTTAATTAGTGATTAAGGGGACAAATGGGATGATGGGGAGACAAAGCATGGTCAAACTCTTACATAAAGTAGTCTTGTCTGATGCTTTTTGCTTTTATGACATCACTCTCTACTTTATTGTCTAGTTGACTAAATTTGAATTTAATCATGTGATTAAGTGCTCATACAACTTAATTAAGGTGATTAAGCAAGAATTAGTGATTAACACACAAGAACATGAATAACAAAAATTAATCTCACGATTAAGCTTAATTAACCTTAATTAAACTCGAGTAAGCTAATTAAGGGCGATTAGTGCTTAAGTAAGCTATAGGGGCTCTAACTTACTTAATTAGAGATTATCTAACCTCGATTAGGCATTCTCTTGACCCTTCTCGTCCGAGTCAACCCCTTAATTAAGCCCTAATCTCGAAATTCCTTATTAAGTGCCTAATTACTCAGGGTTACTACGGTAATTTAGCACGACATGAAATTGAGGATGTTACAATTGGCATGAGACCTTCATAAAAATACTGAATGAGAAGCTGGCCACTAATCTAATGGTGTGGGCAGCTTGCACACAATTTCTTGAACCTCTCCCAATACTCATGCAATGTCTCTCCACTAATCTGCCTTATTCCACAAATGTCCTTCCTAATTGTAGCAGCTCTTGATGCACGAAAGAATTTCTCCAAAAACATCCTCTTCATGTCTTGCCAACTTGTGATGGAACTTGGATGCAAGTAATACAACCAATCCTTGGCAGATCCATCCAGGGAGAAAGGAAATGCCCTTAGCTTGATATGTTCTTCCTCCACTTCATGTGGCTTCATAGTTGAGCACATTACATGGAACTACTTCAAGTGCTTGTGAGGGTCTTCTCCAACTAAGCCATGAAACTTGGGTAGCAGATGTATCAGTCCTAATTTTTGCTCGAAGTTTGCATCCAAATTCGGGTACTGAATGGCCAAAGCTTGATAGTTGACATCAGATGCTACAAGTTCCTTCAAGGTTCTGTTAGCCATGCTTCCTGAAAAATCCGAATTGTCAACAAAGTTAGGAATAGAATAAAAAATAAAATTATTAGCAAAACTAGTCTCAAATAGCCTCCTCTTAGCTCTTCTAATTTGTCTGAGAGTCTTCTCTAATTTAGGATCAAACTCAACTAAATTAGGACTTGGATCAGACCTAGTCATGCACTAACAAAATAACAAATAGAACCATATGCACACCTATTTCACCCCTAACACAAAGCACTAACAATTGCACACAAACACTCAAAATAATCAAAATAAATATAAAACACAACCAAATAATTTTTAAAAATTATTGGACCACCACACCTCAAAAATTTTGCCCTCAAGAAGTAAGAAAATGCAAAGAAAAATCTTAAAAAATTAAAAAAAGTGGTCTAAACAAAGGAATTTGCTTAAAAATAAAGAGTCAACAGCTTTGCTCTTGATCTTGATCAGAAGGCCATTTTCCTTCAACTGACCAATTTTCAAGTCAATCGGAGCAGAAAATCTTTTACAAAAATACCCATTACATCTCTAAAAAATACCAAAAAGATTAAAAAACTCTAAAAACCTATCTAAACGATGGAATTTGACAATAATAGGGGGGCCACAATCCTTGAAGGATTGAGTTTTTCTCAGAATGATGTTTTACTATGGAATCAAGTCCCCTGAAATCAATTGAAAAGAGTAGTCGTCAAAAACCGTAAAACCAAACTACTAACTATAAATTAAAACTAACAACTTAACCAAACACACATCAAAACAGAATATGCAATGATATAAACACAAATTAACATGACCAAATAACATCAATCATCCTCGGCAACAGCGCCAAAATTTGACTCGAGTGCCGAGCTCGGTCAAATTACAATAAAACCAAATTTCACTAAATTGTAGTAACAATCCAACTCAGGTCATTTCCCAGTGATGACAACGTTATATGATCAGGAAATTAGGGGGGTTTAGAAATTTAAATTCCCGAAATGAATAGAAAAGAAATGAACAGAATTTGGAACATCTAATCCAAGAATCAAAAGAAGACCATTTTCATTCAATCATTGAGTTCTAATTGTATGTCAACAAACCAGTCACTGATTAATGTCAAGTTCGAATGAAACCTCAATTTGATCTCTGCATTACACATGAAAAACTTCACGCATTCGATTAACACTTAAATGATTAAACTCAGAAACCTCTAGAATCTAATCAATTCGTGTTAATTTTCAAGCACTAATGCACTTAATCACCAAGTTCAAATCTGAAACCTGATTCTACTTGTCAAAATAGTTGCGCTACAATATTAAACAACTGAGTAATATGCAAGCAAATAAACAACCAAGTAGTTAATCACAATACCGGATTGAAAATGTTCAAATCCGAAATTGAATCAAAAACAAGGAAAAAAGGGAGTAGAAGAAACCGAATTGATGAACTTTGAAGCAACAACCCTCAAGAATGCTAATGTTGTCTTTGAATCCTTGGATTAGATGGAAGCTTACTCCTCCATGAATGGAGAAAGACAAATTCGCAAGGTGGGGGGGGGGTGAGAGAAAAAAGGAAGAAGAAGTCAAAAACCGAAAATTGCTTATCCCAAAAATCTATCCCCTCCAAGTTACAAGTTTGGCCTCCTTCAAAAATTGGCCAAAATCAGAATCAAAACTGCCTAAAATTATTAAATTGTAATTACTACATTAATCCTCTCTCTCTCCTTTGAATCTGGACATCTTATTTGCTAAAATCCAAATTATAGAAAGAAAGTTACACTAAAAACATGAAATCATTGTAACTAATTTCGTGAGTAATGTTCTTCTACCATTTTGGCTATCAAAACGATTCCGTTTGGATTTCCACTCTGAATAAGAATTGTAGCCTTGGATGTCAGCTTCAAAATGCCACTGGAATGGGCTCAATCGGACATCTGTGGACCGAGATATGGTCCAAATACCACACCCTACTCAGAATCCACGGCTGCACCACTTCAGTTCACTTCTAGGCCCAATTTCAGCTTCTTAACACCAGAATTAGCCTCTGACCTCTTCATATAACTTGTAGGCCTATCTCTCAGCTTTTCTACAAATTAAGAATCACAGTAAGATGAACTCTACAACTCAAGATATAACCCAAAAACTAAAATAGTGTCAGAATTCGCCTAATGCTGGAAAATTTAACTCAAACCCAAACAAAATCCAAGCAATACAAAATAGTCCAATTCAAAACAATTAGGCACAAGAGAGAATTAATGAGCTAGGAATGAGGGAAAATAAGTATATAAAAATCCAATTGATCAGGGATTTACAATAACTAGAGAGAGGGTTTGTGAATAGAGCCTCTTAATATAAACACCGTGAGCTAAGCGAAAACTAGAGATAGACAAACGCGGTTCATGCGGTTATCATAGGAACCCATATAGCTTCAACCTTTACCTAGATTAGTTTGTACTAAGAGATTAGGCAATCAGTTTAGGATAAAGAGTATTGCTTGACCTTGAGAGAGGCTAGGAATAAATTAAGGAGAATTGATCGTGAGTTAATTAGGATAGGAACTGATTAGCAGAAATTCATAGTAAATGCGTCTACAATAGGTGAAATTAATTAGCTCTAGCATCCATTCGATTGCATTTATTTACCCAGTTAGCATCTGTCTACATTATTAATTTTCTTATTTATTTTATTTTGTTTGAATTTTAATTTCTTTATCCTTGAATTCATTCCACCCAAATAGTCATCTCTTAAACTATCCGGTATTTGATCTATCCTCATAGGAGCGATACTTTACTTATCACTTTATTACTTGTACGACCCGGTATAGTTGCCGGGGCCACATCAGAGGATGTTGACGTCAGGCGCTGTAGTGATCTACGTTGAGTTCCCAGTGTAGCGGTGGCGCTTTGGCCCGGTGCTAAATGCCTCCATGCTGTTTGTGAATGCAGTAATGAGGGTCTACATCTTCCACAACCGCCAGTTTCAGACTCCTGTGATGAGCCCATTTTTTCAACCACGTCGTCCATTCGGCGAGGTAACTATGGATGACATCCACCCCTGCTTTTAGCCACCGAGATAGCCCATCGACGATGATGAGACTGACTGACGCGCACTGTTGCAATGCACTCAAATAGACTAGGTTTTGAGCAAAACAATGTAGTAGTAGGTGCAAACCTAGATCGTTTCCCAAGGAATTATTCTAAATTTCGTGAATACATTAGGATGACCAAAATGGGGGGGGAGGGGGTTTCATTAACAAGAATTCAGAAATCTAATTGAATTTAAAACAGTTGCAGAAAAACCACTTGATTGAGGATCAACTTAGGAAATTCATTCACAACAATTAGGATTCGTCATAGGTTCACAAAAAGTATTTCGCATTCAACTCCATTCTGTTATTTTCGAACTAAAAACAAGAAGATCTTCAAGTGTTTAATTCGATTTTAACCTAATTCCAAGATCTGAGATTAGCCCTTTATTTTACTCTAATCCAATTCGAATTAATCAATCCAAGTCTAATTAGAATTCAATTCTGAAACAAACAATTCTATTCTAATCAGAATAGCTTCATCAACCATTGATCAATGTTTGAGAGAATAAACGAAAATCAGAATTGTAGAAAGAGAGGGAAGGATAGGGACTGAAATTGAATATAATCAAACACTAAACCTCAGAATCCATGCATTGAGTGATGAACCTCCTAAGCTGAAACAAAACTTCAGCCTTCCATAGCCATGGACAAAAAAATAGAAATAAAACATCCAGCCAAAAAGAAAGCAAAATCGAAAAAATAATAATAACTTCCTCTCTAATGAAAAACCTAAAACTCCTTCAAATTCCACTCCACTCTCTTTTTTAACTTGTCCCCCTCTCTCTAATAGTATTTTCAGAAAACTTCAAAAACCTCAAAAGAGGGCCAAGCCCATCTAAAACAAATAGGCCCAAGAAAGACTCAATTCTGGGCCCATTTACTATAGCCTCTTTGTAATGAAAATTACATCTAGAATCTAACAGATTTCGGTCTTGAGGTCTTCAGCAAAGTTGTAGGATTTTTCATTATCTTTCCAACGAGCTAAAGATTGCTTAATTTCGGTACTTGTAGCTCAAGATATGGGCTGTAGAAGACAGAAAGGTCAAAATAAGTATGAAATCCGAAAATTAGCACACATTTATACAAATTCTCAATGAAGGTCAATGTCATCAAACTCATTTATTTGCATCAATTAAAACACAATTATGATGTAAACAAGCTAGGAATAACGCTAGAATAATGTATAAATGAATGCTCTATCACTGACTCGGATGCCCGTTTGACTTTGACTATTTCATTGGATTTCGATCCCTCGAAGCCATCTTATCCGAGCTATCATGTGGAGATTGACCCTTCTGAGCCCTTCTATCTAACTCGTTCTGGGGGATCTCACCATTTGGGTTTGTCGCAGCCTTCGGTGATTCATCTATCTTCTAATTCTTCTACTTCATCTGCTGGCCCAACTTCATTGCTGGTTCGCAGACGTGGGTTCATTCGTACTTGCGCTGTGCCCCATGGATGAGGACGTTCTCAAGGAGGAGCACGTAGTGATGTTTCTCTCGGTAGATATGGGAACGGTTTCCTCCCACCTGACACGTGATGTGATGATTGCATGCGGAGCTGAGCATGAGGATAGCCCCTTTTTGGTTGTAGTTATGGGGTTATCATTCTGTTGTATGACATGCTTGGGTTGTAGGGTTTTCTGATGTATTTCCTTTTATAATGTATTTGGTAGGTTTCTTATGTATGGCCAACAGTAGATATCGGATCCATTATTATCTTATGTATGACTCTCGTATGACTATTATTCTATTATTATGAATGGTCGTGGAATGAATGTTATCTTTATCTAAGATTGTGATTATTCTAATTGCTTCTATTTATGTTGAATGCGATGTATGTATGAGATAGCGACATTTGTATTACATGTTCATAATGCTATCATGGCTCTCGATTTTCAAAACAGTTCAGGTAAAGTAATTTCAAAAAGGTAAGGTTAATTCTGTGAGCAAAAGTAACAACTAGTAATTCCACAATATGACTTAAGCATAGAATGGAACTATTAGGGTGTTACAGATGATGGTGGCAGTTTTGGATGAACCAAGAGGGGAACTCTTATGTTCTCTTGAAAATGAAGCTTGTAGTGTTTGAATCTCTTCTTCAAAGACTAAATGATGCGGTCTTTGAAGGGCTAAGTGAAGAAGGTTTGGTTATGGAGGTGGGGAATGGAAAAAGAAGATGAAGAAGAAGAAGATAGTTTTACAGAGAAGTGAAATGATTTGAGGATTAGAGAGAGAATAGGAAGGCACAAAATGAAAATAAGTGTGTGTGTGTATGTGTTGTTGTTGTGGCCGTAGCCTTCTTTAGGGTGGGGAGACATATTTTTGCTTTATTTTATGTTAATTAAGGTTTAGGGGACAAATTGGATGATGGGCGAACAAAGCATATACAATCTCTTACATAAAGCACTCTTATCTTATGCTTTTGTGCTTTAGTGACATCACCTTTGCTTTATTATCTAGTTGACTAAATTTGAATTTAATCTTGTGATTAAGTGCTCTTGCAACTTAATTAATATGATTAAGCAAGGATTAGTGATTAACACATAAGAACACGATTAACAAAAATTAATCTTGCAATTAGACTTAATTATCCTTAATTAAACTCGATTAAGCTAATTAATAATAATTAGTGCTTAATTAAGCTATTAAGGGTTTGACTTGCTTAACTAGAGATTATCTAATCTCGATTAAGCATTCTCTTAACCTTTCTTCTCATAATTATCTCATAAACACATCGTTAATCTCTTAATTAAGTCTTAATCTCATAATTTCTCATTAAGTACCTAATTACTAGGGTTACTGAGGTAATTTAGCACAACACGAAACTGAAGATGTTACACGGAGTCTGTCACTAGGTCTGTGCAACTGCAGATCAGGGAACTCAATGAAGAGGATACCCGTCGTCACCTGGTCCATTGTTTAAGAATGATGCGAATACATTCAGTGGGGTGAGAATTTGTAAAATTCTCAATAGGATTCTTATAACTATGCTATGCTGATATCATATTCATTTTCAGTTGCTTCGATTTTATTTAATTTCATGAAAATGTGAATGATATCTAAATAGTTCCATTTCTCATTGTTTGAAAAATATAGCCCGAAGTAAGGTTCAATTTTACGTAAGATAGGGAGAGACAGAATGATCATCACACATAATATCATATAGGATAGAGCACATGCAAGTGAACAAAAATAATTATAAAGAAGAGCATATGATAATAGTCATATGAAACTACATGTATAAATAGCACAATTTAAAGCACAAACCATTCGTCAAATCTTCACAATGCATTAATGCATGGAAATGGAATGTACTTTATCATCATGGATCCTTAAACTTTTACCCATACTTGAGCTCGTTCCTATACAGGATTATCGAGTTTACTTTCCCTGACTTTCTCATTAATCTATTCCCCTTAATTGTATTTTTGGGGTTGGCCCAAGTGAATGGAATCTGTTTAGTCTTGATAGATCATAAGTTTATAGCCAATTCAACTTAAATGACATGAGAAATATATGCAAAGTGCATAAATTTTGCTGAAATTTCAGCAGCATAACAGATCAAGTCCGCTTCCCTGTGAATAGTACTAGCTCAGCAGAAAGTTAGTCACAACAATAGAGCAACATCATGCATTAATGGCTCAACATTGTCATAGGGTTCATGTATTAAGGTAGCCAATTACTTAATTGACAATTCTGCTCATATCTTTCAAGTTTGCCCGTTTTTGTGTTTTATGCCATAATTTCAGCTTAAGTGATTAAATTCTGAATTTTTACTATGTTTAAGTGTTGTTTGTCTAGTTTTTAATCTCTTTGGCCCCATTCAATTTTTGATAAGTACAACTTAAGGTATTGAGAGTTTACCTAGGTCTGCCCTGGGTTAGACAGAACATGGGTCTAAAATATAAAAATTGGCTAAAAATAGAAATCTTATTGGATTTGAGTGAATATCATATTCTTGTAAAGCTAATAGAACCATATTTCATTTCATTTAAGTGAGTAGAGCTCAAGTTATAAGCTTTCAAAGTTAGTGGAATTGGTCTACCTGGTCTCTATCGAGGTAGGAGATGGGGCAACTTTGCTGAATTATTGGGAGAACAGGGATTGAATTTGACTCTAAAAATTTTATGGCATCTTTCCTTATGTGTAAGCTTTCTAAAAAAATTAGTTCTACCCTAATTGAAGTTGTATAAGGCGAGTTATGCCCTGCACACCAAGTCTAGTCAGATCTAGAGGCAAAAATCTAGGTTAAACTTCAAAAATCATATCTCACTCAATACTAATCCAATGTCCTTATAATTTATATGGTTGGAAAGCTCCAAATGTCAAGTTTGATTTAAAATTAGTTTCATTAAATTCTGATAGCTAAGTTTGAAGCCGTACCCTTTGAAGGTATAGATGTTGTAGGGTTTCTCAACTCAATCAATTCTAGTTAGCTTTTCTTTTAGTTTTTCAATCAAGTTTCAATCCAAACCCAATAATTTCATGCTAATCCAACTATAAGAGATCATATAAACACTATATAACCTCAAATAAAGGAATGGAAATAGAATCCTCATCAGCCACAAAATCACAAATATTAAGCAAGAATCATGAATCCTACCTCCAAGTGATGCAAAACTAGCTAGATTTGAGTTTCTTTTAATCGAGGAAGGGATTAAGGCTTGAAGATGGAGAAAGGGCTGTTCAAAGTGGTTGACCAAATAAGGGACATGGAAGGCAAAAATGAAATTTTTATAAAGCTTAGGTAGTTGGAAGCATGACATGTGATTGGTTGCTGTTTATGCGGTTATTATTTGACAAATTTCCCCCATTCTTGTGGCTATTCTGGTTCCATTTAGGGGGAAAGGTCGCTGAATTATTGGCCACTAATTTTAGGATTTTCAATGCGTATTTCTATTGATTTAGTTTTTGTAACACACTAATAGTCCCTTACTATACTTGAGTCATATTATGGAATTACTAGTTGTTACTTTTGCTCGCAAAACTAACTTACTCTTTTGAATTTACTTTATATAGGAAATAGGAGTATTTTTTTTTTTTTTTGAAAAAATACAATGAAAGTAATCTTTTGGAAAAATAAGAGCCATGAGCATATCGCAAAGCATATAATACTAAACGTCAATATATCACACATATATATACTTAAATATAGTGCAAAGAGTCATACATAAATAGTCATGGGTTCGATACCTACTATCAGCCTTACAAAACACCTAACCAAATACAACATCAAAGTAAATACATTAGAAATCTCTACTGCCTATGCATGCTACACAATAAAATGATAACCTTATAACTACAAACAAAAAGGGCTATGCTCATGCTTGACTCTGTATGCAATCACCACATCACCTATCGGACGGAAGAAATCCATTCCCAAATCCACCGGGTGTATCACCTCCACTTCCTCCTTATCGAGCATGCCCACGTCCATAGGGCACAGCACTGGTATGGATGAACCCACGACCACGAACTGGGGTGGTGCATGATGACGAGTTGCAGATGAAGAAGACGAAATAGAAGTTAGGCAAATCACTGATGGGTAGGAAGGCTCGGAGGGGTCAGACTCCCCACGGTAGCTCGGGTAGGATGGCTCCAAAGGATCGGAATCCAAGGAAACAGTTGGTGTCTGGTGGGTATTCTAGTTAGATTCTCCATCGGTGAGGCACCTCGGCAGCTGAAAGTAGGGACAAATATCATCTAAGATGACTTCACCATACGACTGGTATGGACGGAAAAACGAGCTCATAATGGGTACCTAGAATGAACAGCCATGGAAGATATAAACCCTCATGACTGCGTTCACAGACATTACAAAGGCTTTAAGCATCGGGCCAAAGTGCCAATGCCATACAATGAACTCAATGAATATCAACACCATGCCCCAAATCGGCATCCTCTGAAGATGACACGGAAATGTAGGAGTAAGAAATATTAGATTTCTTAGTAGGATTGTAACTAGACAACTATTGTGTCATCGTCATCGTCCTAGCCACTTCAGGTTTAATTATAAAATTAGTGGACATGCATAGGTTCAATTTTAATAATTTTGAAAACATAAATCGCAAAGCAGGTTGCTTTTAGGTTTAACATCATAATTATAACATCATAATCATAACCTCCTACAAATTGGTGGCGACTCCATTAATATATTGCTATTCTTAAATATTTATTGTCGCCTCCCATCACAACGCCCTCCGAGTACATTGTGATAATGTTAGCCTCCATGGGATGATAGTTCAACCCAAATTCATAATCCTTCAAAAATTCTATCCACTTTCTCTGCCTCATATTTAACTCCTTTTGATCAAAGAGAGACTTCAAACTCTTAGGATCATAAAACACTT
This sequence comes from Pterocarpus macrocarpus, assembly GCA_031439585.1. Taxonomy (NCBI): domain Eukaryota; kingdom Viridiplantae; phylum Streptophyta; class Magnoliopsida; order Fabales; family Fabaceae; genus Pterocarpus; species Pterocarpus macrocarpus. The sequence continues at coordinate 46,903,820 of CM062514.1, forward strand.
GAAATCTTACTCCTTATAAGTAATGCCTCGATATCTTTAGGACAAACACTATGGCCGCTAACTCCAGATCATGGGTTAGGTAGTTTATTTCGTGAGGCTTCAATTGCCCAGAGGCATAAGCTACCATATTCCGATTTTGCATCAAGACACAACCTAAGCCTCTCAAAGAAGAATCATAATAAACCTCAAATAGTTCACTTGGGTCAAGCAATACTAACATTAGGGTTAAGGTTAACTTCTCTTTTAACTCTTGAAAACTTTTCTCATATTCAACGGTCCACACCAAAGGGCCATTCGTCAATTCAAAAGACATCACTGTGAACTGATAATGCCCATACCTTATCTTGAAGGTTGTCTTAGATATATCTTCCTCCTTCACCCTTATCTAGTGATATCCAAATCTTAGATCAATCCTTGAGAACATAGCTTCTCCTCGTAGTTGGTCTATGAGGTCATCTATCTTAGGTAGGGTATACTTGTTCTTAACCATCACTTTGGTTAGTTGCCTATAGTCTACACACAGCCTTAAGCTGCCATCCTTTTTCTTCACAAACAGCACTGGGGTTCCCCAAGGTGAAGCACTAGGTCTCACGAACTTCCTTTCTAACAATTCTTTTGGCTGACTTTTGAACTTCACCAACTCCATTGGAGACATCCTATATGGTGCTATAAAGATTAGTCCCGTTTGTAGTACCAACTTTATAGAAAACTCGATTTTTCTTTCTGAGGAAAACTCGGGTATATCGTGGGAAAACACATCTGGATATTCCCTAACTACAAGGATCTCATCCAACACCTGTTCGTATTCCACATCACTTGCCATAAGGAGAACATACCCCTAAATATTAGTCTCATAACTTCCTGCTCTAATAGTGCTTAAGAATAAACAAATAAGTTCAACAAGCTTAATAGGCATAGAGGGAAGTACAATAGGGTTTTCAGAACAATTTATCATAACATGATTGGCTAAAAGCCAGTCCATGCCCAAAATCAAATCCAAACTTGATAAAGGAAGACAAATCAAATTTCCTACGAAAGTCCTACCATCAATTTGGAAGCGACACTTCAAACAATAATAACAAGTTTTAACTGGTTTCCTAATGGTAGTAGAAACTATCAAGATGTAAGATAACTCAGACACAAACAATCCCAATCTATCAGCATAATCATGAGAAATAAAGGAGTATGTAGCACCAAAGTCAAATAGCACAATTTAGGTCCTACCATTAACTTCGTACTTACCTTGGAACAGGTCATCGAATTGAGTGGCCTCTTTAGTATTAAGGGCAAAGACCCTCCCTTGATGTTGGGGCTTGTTTGTAGGGGCGGCAACTTGATAGTGCAGTCCTTGATCATATGTCCATGCTATTTAGAATAGAAATAAATGTTCCATCCTACTAAGCACGGTCGACTTCCATGATTCTTATTGCACCTAGGGTATCGAGGATTCACTAATTGCATTGGTAACTGACCGCCCGTGCCCCTACTAAACCGTAGTTGTCTTTTACGTTATGGGGCATACCTAGACCCTCGGTATTGGTAAACCACCATTTTCCCAAAAGCGTCTTCCTTTGGCTCAGTGCATTTACTATAGAGTACAACCTTAAACACTTCCTAAGTGATGAGGGCACACAAGCCCTCAATCATCCTTTTAGTATTGGCTCAATAGGCCTTCTTGTAACACCCTAATAGTTCCATTCTATGCTTAAGTCATATTGTGGAATTACTAATTGTTACTTTTGCTCGCGAAACTAACATTACCTTTTTGAAATTACTTTACCTAAAAATAGGGTGAATTTTTTTTTTTTGAACACTAATCAAATAAACTGTTTGAAAATCGAGAGCCATGAGCATGTCGTGAACACGTAATACAAATGTCGCTAGCTCATACATACATTGCATTTAACATAAATAAAAGCAATAAGAATAACCACAATCTTAGATTAAGATAACATTCATTCTATGGCCATTCATAATAATATAATAATAGTCATACCATAGTCATACATAAGATAATAATGGGTCCGATATCTACTATCGGCCCTATACAAGAAACCTACCAAATACATGATTAAAGAAAATACATCAGAAAACCCTACTACCTAAGCATGCCATATAATAGAATGATAACCCTACAATTAAAACCAAAAAGGGCTATCCTCGTGCTCAACTTCGCATGCAATCATCACATCAAGCATCAGGCGGGAGGAAACTGTTCCCATATCCACTGGGAGAAACACCACCACATCCTCCTACACGGGGCACAGCGCAGGTACGAATGAACCCACATCCGCGAACCAGGGGTGAAGCTGGGCCAGCAGAAGAATTGGAAGATAGACGAATCATCGAAGGTTGAGACAAAACCGAACAGTGATATCCCCCAGAATGAGTTGGATAGGAGGGCTCAGAGGGGTTAGTCTCCATAAGGTAACTCGGATATGACGGCTCTAAGGGATCGGAATCCAATGAAACGGTCGGAGTCAAATGGGTATCTGAGTCAGTCTCATCATCATCGGTAGGGTATCTCGGTGGCTGAAAGTAAGGGCAGATGTTATCCATAGTAACCTCGCCAAATGGCTGATGCAGTTGAAAAAATGGGCTCATCACGGGAGCCTGAAGCTGGCAATCGTGGAAGATGTAGACCGTCATCGCTGCGTTCCCCGACAGCACAGAGGCGTTCAGCACCGGGTCAAAGCGCCAACGCCACGTCGGGAACTCAACATAGATCACTGATAAGCAATATTTTGATACATTGATTAACCCTCATATTTAGTTTATTGAACCTCTTTTGTGCTTAATTGAATAATATTGGACACATTTTATGTTTGGAATCTAATTAGGCTTAATTGTATTTTTCAGCATTATTACAAATTTATACTATTTTTGTATTATGGTTGTATCTTGAGTTGTAGATATCTAAAATTTACAAATTTTATATTGTAGGAAAGCTGAGAGAAAGATCTACAACATTGATAAGAAGTCAACAACAAATTCAGATGTCTCGTGGGTCAAATTGGGCCACGAAGTTAGAATAGGGCTGTTGTGCTGGAACCGGAGTAGTGTGCACTAATTGGGCCATAACGTGAGTTGTGGACATTGGATTGAGGCAAAACTAGTGCCATTTGAAAGCTAAGACATAAAGCTTCAATTCATTTGAAGACCACTCTCCAAAATAATGACATCTTCATGGATTTATTGGCTGTTAAAATGGACTGACATGAATACACGTACAACCTGAACATGCTATAAAGATTGGGCCATAACTCTCTCATTTTAAGTCCAAATTAAGCAAATTGAGTGTCCACTTAAAACTAAGAGACAGAGGATTAAGTTGGACTCAAGGGTATTTTTGAATTTTGACATTTGAGGTCTGATAAGAAGAGAGAAAAGGGAGACACGGAAGAGGACTCATCTCCAACATTTTTCATTTTTTCTTTCTTCTCTTCTCTTTTCCTCTTCTTTTCTTTTTTCTTTTCCTTTTATTTTGTAAGATACTTGTTTTGGGTTCTATTTTGTAACCTTCATTGCTATGGAGGAGTAGGATTTCAAGCTAGTTCAAGAAGACTTTAAGGGCATTATGGTTGTAATCTTGAAACCCTATGCTTAAATTTCAATCATGTTTGTTTTCTTGATTCTTTGCCCTCTTTTATTTGTAAATTTTCATTGAATGGTATTGATAAGTGAGTTGATGAATGAGGAATTAATTGGGTGATTGCTAATTGGTCAATTGGTATGAACTTGATTAGTTAAAGAATTAGGAATTGGGTTTGGGTTCAAACCTAGGCTAATACAATTGGGGCTAGAAATCAACATAGGTTAATTAGAGTTGAGGTCTCAATTATCTAATCAATTATGTGTTGGTTGAATTCCTAAAGTTCTCTAGGTAGAATTGTGGGGTTGTTAGTAGCGGGCTCTCTAATAGCTCAAATTAGTCGCACTCCATGTGTTTGATATATTGTGCGTTAATGATTGATTCACCTTATGCTTAAGGAACTCTTTGAACTAGTATTTTTATTTTCATCTAATTTTCTTTTATAGCTTATTGACTGCATGTTTGCACATACCCCCTTGTTACTTAACTAGATAACAACAACATCCTTGTGAGACGACCTTGGTTGTACTATACTTCAAATTTAGTGTAATTAAGTATTTTAAAATTGTAATTTGGAGCAGGCTGCGACACTTGCTACCAAATTTTGGTGCCGTTGTCAGGGATGTTTGTAACACCCTAATAAACCCATACTACGCTTAAGTCGTATTACTGCGTTTTATTAGTTGTTACTTATGCTCGTGGAAAGCTAAACTTCACTTGAAATTAAGTTATGCGGAAAATACGATAAGATTTTTCTTTGAAATACATTGTCACTTTGCAGCATTTTGAAAAGTAAAGCCTTGAGCGAGAAGATAGCTAGAGAAAGAGCGTGTCACATAAAATATATACCCCAAAATCGTAAAATATGAGAAAGGTAAACAAATAATAATTCACAAATACATTGCATTAAATAACTAACCATTACATTCATATGGGTTCATAATATATATATCCATACATATCAGCATTACAACGAAGGAGGCTCATGGTCGTGCCATGATCCAAATACTAGATACAAATTGGAATCGACATCGTCTGTCACAAAAGAAATGAATGAAGATGTAGAACTACGGCGACTACAAGTCCACATCAGCATTGTCTGACATCCCACGTCATACGTCCGCTCACAATATGGGGGATCCATGCTCCACTCCATCGGATGCGCCATCGAGATCTGGTGACGATACGGAAGAATAACTAGGGTGAGAAATGGAATTTCTCAATAGGACTCGAACCTGACACGAAAGTGTCATTGTCATCGTCCCAGCTACTTCGGTTTTATTAATGAAAATAGTGAGCATTCATAAGGTTCCATTCTTAGGTTTTCGAAAACATGAATATCCGAAGTGGATTCAATTTTAACATAATCTCTAATCACTTACATCATAACATACATGGGCATAAGTATAATCATATAAAAATGCATGATTGTGCTATAAGTTTTTTCTTAACGTCTTCCCTTTCTAGGGTTTGGACCGAAGTCCCTTTTCTTTTCTTAACTTTACTTTATCTTTTCACCCACTAAACATAAGTGGTAATGAGCTCATACCGTGGCCGTCGCCACCATAGAATTTCGGTACTTACACTAGTTGGGTCATGCTATGCCTCATGTAAGACCTATCCCCTATACTCACACTAGCTGGGTCATGCCATGCCTCATATGAGTCGTGGGTGAGGGGAGCTTACTTTGGGTCACCTTCCCTTTTGAAGGATCACGCTCTTAGTTTACTTTCTCTTCTTATTCAAGCTTATGATGCAAAATTATTTTAATTCTTTTCCACATTTAGGCGTTACGTATCGCCGTCCCCAAATGTGGTTCCTGTATCAATCACCTCTGAGTGTTACGTATCGCCGTCCCTAGGGTGTTCATATTTATTAATCTTTTCATGTACATCATTAAGCATCATATCATCAACATATCATATTCATATCATCATGATTCATTATAATATCGTCATCATATCATTATCATCCTTGTCATCATCATAACACTATCATAATCCTCATGTCACTATCATAATCATCATATCATATCATCATCACCATTATCATACCAGCATCATCATGATCATCATCATATCATATCATTGTCATCATAATAACACATAAAGACATACATATCACACAAAGTCTTATGAGCTTGGCTTAGTAAATTTGGTGCAAGCTTTTAATTGAGGTTGCCTCTTGAATAAATTCTTTTAATAGGCATAGGACCATTTTCATCCATTATCTTTTTTGAAACTTTTAAGTTGAATTATGAAAGTTTTCTAATACTTAATGTGAGGGTCTTAATGTTTTAAAGCCTATTTCTCATTAACCTTTAAATTTTACCATAACCAGTTTTTACTTTTATAGTGGGGTAATAATTTCAAAAATTCACCATAATTTCACCTTTTACTCTTTTGTTTCGAATTTTGGTATGGTTATACTTCTCTGAGTCTATTTTTAAACAAAACAAACTCCACTCAAAAATTCATTTTGTAGTTTGAGTTATGCACATTTTATTCTGACTGTTCAGACTTGAAAGTTCAACTCGGGTCAGTGGCTTGTCCACTTCACTGGGAGTTCCTCAGATGGAATCTAACAAAACTGTTTTATGGGAGTGTTCCTCTATGTCTTAGCTTTCTAAAAAACTTCATTTCACTCAAAAATGTTATGTATAACTTGAGTTATGCACGTTTTATTACCCACTGCCCGGACAGAAATCCATCCAGGAACAGCAAACTTTAAAAATTCATATCTCTCTCGTTTTAAGGCCAAATCTCACATATTTTATATGTATGAAAAGCTCTTTGAGTCTATTTTCACCAAAAATTAGTTTCATTGCATTTTCAGTTTCTTGGAGTGAGTTATACCGTACATTTTACAGACTGCCAGAATTCCAGATTTACTAGTTTCTATGTTTTACATGTTAAACTTATGGAGATGTTGTTATATCACTTCAAGTCACCATTTTCATGTTTTATCTCACCATCATATTCAATATTTTAGTTATCAAATCAGTACTTTAAAACAAAATAAAATTTCATTTCAAAACAACATTTTCATCAAGGCAAGAAAACTCATAGAATAAGATATGGTCATGAGACCTTGAAGCAAGCTTCAAAACCACCTAGCTATGAAGAGCTTAGGGGTTCTAGAGCTTGAAAAATACATGGAGAAGAAAGGTAAGAGTCACTACCAAATGAGTTTCTCTTGGAAGCTTGAAAAATGAAGTGGTTGGAGATGGCCTCCTTCCTCTTGAGCTAGCAAATGGGGCTAAATGAGTATTTGTTTTGTTCTACCAAAGACCAAAGAATGTGATCCTTGATCAGTTAGTAAGGGTGGTGATAGAAGATGAGGGTGATAGTGGTGGAAAAGTGATGACTTAGAGTAGGAAAAACAAGAAGAACAAGAAGAAGAGTAGGAAGAACAAGGAGAGGTTTAGAGAAAGGTGAGAGCTTTGTGTCTTGAGAGAGGAAATGAAAAATGAAATGAGGGGGAGAGAGAGTGGGCTGATGGCGCAAAAATGGAGGGAGAGATTGATGTGATCTTGCTTCTTACAACAAGCAAGAGAGTGGGAAAAACCTTGGGGCAAAAGAGGGAGTTGTGTTTTCTTTGAGTCTTGGCACTTGGGTAAAGACTTGTAGTGTTTCTTTTCAAGTGGTTAAAAGTATGATCTATCCTAGGATTGGCATTGGATGATTGTGATCACTCCAAGTGTCACAATCTTCATGGAGGAGAGTAGATCTTTTGTCTTGACTCAAGGAATCTACTAACATGGACTCTTGATCTAGTGGTGTATGATGAAAAGGCAAATGGATGGTTGGATATGGCTCTTGCTTTGACCAACTTTCAAACAATAATTAAAGAGAAGTTCCCTAAATTTTTACCATTGTTACAATTACCTAAATGCTAATTAATTCAATTAGTTTAATCACACATTAGCATATTTTCAATGAAAAGGATTGTCCTCATTAATTATGTAAAGAAGAGGTAAGGGTTAATCTTCATGCAATTAAGATGTGATACCTATATACTCTTAGTTAATTAGGTTAGATCACCTTGATTTTATGTTCTAAATCATGAATTAATAAGGATTGGGCAATTAGGCTTTTAATTGTAACTTTTAATGCTTTATGTTTCAATTATTGACTTTTACTTATCTTGTTGACTTGCCTTTAATTTACTAAGCCCTTGCTCTCGAGATTAGCATATTAGTTCTCAATTAATCGCTAACCCCTCTAATTAGCCAGAGACACCGAGCTAATTAGTTTAGACAAAAATTGGGGATGTTACAATGTTGATGCTATTTAGTTTGTAAATATATGTGTTTACTTGCTTTTGTTTGAGTTTTGCATGTTTTGGTCGTTTTCGGTGTTTTTAGGCTAATTTTGGGTGCCATCCTGTACTATTTGTGCTCAAATCACCCTGAAACTTTTTAGTCCAAAGGTTTTCGGTATTCTAAGCAAGACTCACTAAAATAGTGAGCCCCACCTTATTTTTGCCAAATTCAATTGTTTTGACCACTTTTTCTATTTATTTTGATTTTTCTTGCATTTTTTAACATTTTCTTTTATGTCTTCCATTTTTGTTTCTTGTTTATATAACCCAAAACATTTTTTACAGTATTTTCTTAGTTTTTTTAAGCCACTTTAGAGTAGTTTTTAGTTTCTTTTTCCATTTAGTTTACTCATTTCTACTTTTCTAACATGTTCACTAACTCATCTTTTAGTTCCCAGACATATGGTTGTTGGAATGTTGCAGGAACTGGAGTAGTTGTTGAGGATTCTTACCAAAGAATGGAACAGCAGCTGGATGAGATAAAGTACCTAATAGAGCAATATGCCATGAGGAATCACATCCAACAACCACAATAAGGATATGAACCAAGTTCCAGTATGTACCAGTCTGATTGGTATGATGGAGTTGATCAGGGATATGGGGGTGTTCTGTCACAGCAACCCCTATATTTTTAGTAGCAGTTCCAACCTTTACTCGCCTTCAATCAACAGCACTTGCATCTACTCCAGAAGTCATATGAGCAACCACAGCTTGAGTTACCACTTGCATATCATCAAGCCGGTCCACTAGCCACCTCACTTGAGCCCTCTCTAGAAGATCTTGTGAACCCGTTGATGGAGAGTAATCTCCAATGGCAGCAGAGGACTGATGAAACTATTCAAGACTTGCAAACACAATTGAGCTAGTTAACTTCTACATTGAGCAAATTGCAAGCTCATGAGGGGAATATGCCAGATATGCAATCACATGAGCTAGCTGAGGGGATTGGTGAGAGTCAAGATGTAGCTGGGCCACTAGATGAGATACCACAAGAGACATTCGTTGAGGAGATATCTCATGATCTTGTTGGTGCTGAGAAAATGAATATGTTTACATGCATGGATATTTTCACTTTTTTAGAAGACCCGATGAGTGACCTCTCAGCAAAATTCCCTGAGCTAACTGCTATTGACACTTTTGCTGGATTCACATGTGCTGACTGTGAAGGTGAGTATATCTACCCTGTATGTGCAGAGATTGAGGCATGTTTGAGGGGAGATCCTCTCATGCTAGAAAATGGTGAAGTTGTAGCTGATATTCAAAGAGTTAAGCTATTGGAGGAACAAGTTAAAGAAACCACCCAGCCTCTCCTCTCCACTGTCCTTCTACCTGCAACTAAGACATACTCAAGTGGTTTAGAGTATGCACCTACAACTTTCTTGGGGCAGTTTGAATATGCCAACTTGGAGAATGATGCCCAACTCCAAACCATTTGTGACATGACAACTGGCTTACTTCATCCGGGTGCATGAAAGTGGATGGATTATGTCTACATGAAAAACAAATCTTGCCCCCAAGCTGCTTGTTTCATCATTGTAGAGGTGCTACCTGGGGGGATGCTAAGGCCATCAACATTGATCTATTAAGGCACCAATAGCAAGGATGGCACTGAATTCAAGATCACCTCATTGGATCCTGGAGGAGGCAAAAGATGCCAATCTTGGTGGGAATTCCTGGACCAGTTCAAGCATAAGCCACCATGAGGGAGTTCTCACCACTTTTTACCTTTTTAAATTTTTGTCTTGCATTTTTAATTTTTTGTCTTGAATTTTAATTTTAGAATAAAATATGTTTAGTATTAGTTTTCATATGCTAGTTATGTTGTTTAGTTGGATGTTCCCCTATGGTGATTCTTTAGTTGTTAGCTTTAGGCAATAGACATTCATGGCTTGAGGCTTCAACATGCTTGACTTTTCATCTCATTCTTTATGTTTTGCATGCTTGGTAGCTTGATCTTCAATTGCTTGGATTGAGTATGTTGGACATGACCATTGTGAGCTTTTGAGCCATATTTGGATGGCTATGTTACATGCCATTCTTTTATTTCTTGTGTGTTTTGTTCCCTCATAGGATTTGTCACTCTAGAACTTGCTTTGATTCTTTTTGAGGATACACTATTCATTTGCATACATGAATATGATTGAGGCATTCATTTTGTAATTAGCCACTTAACCAAATAGCCACCCTTGTATTTTTACCTTTGCTTAGCCCCTTTGAGCCTTTTTAGCTATTCTTTGTTTTTAGCATATTTCAAGCCAAAAACGAAAAACCATGATTCTACCTAGCTTTAGGGATTACTAGACCATTAGTTACCATTAGCAATGTGCATTCACATAAATGTGGGGGTTTGCATGAAGACATACAAGACTTTAAGTGTAGGGGTGCAAAGTAGTGAAAAGAGAAAAAGGAAAGAAATGAAAAGATTAAAAAAGAAAAAGAAGAAAAAGAAGCAAAGAAAATGTAAAAAAAGAAAAGCAAATAGAAAAAGAAAAAGTCAATAAATTGGGGCAATTTTGATAAAAAAGAAAGTAAAAAAGTGGGATAAAAAAGAGTTGTTTGTTGCATTCTTAGATTTGAGGAGAGCCCTCACATTTGTGACCTCATGTCTTTGCCAATGTTCTTCTATTCTCTTTGGTTTTTACCTTGCATATCCTTACTATTTCCTTACCCTTACCTTGGCCCCATTACAACCTTGAATAAAGTCCTCTTGATTTGTGTGTGCATGTGTTTGAGTGGTGGAGAATTAGATGATAAGCAAGCTTATAGTAGTGCTTTTCCTTTTGAGATGATTTGAGTGGTATAATTGAGCCTTAAACACTTGAAAGTAAGAGTACTAAATACATTATCTTGTGAGATCCTCCATGCTTGATCCATACTTTTTGGAGTGATTTTTGGCTTGCTTACACCTTTGTAGAGATGTGTCTTGATTGTTGAATTTCTTGATGCCTTGGATGTGGTTTTTGCCTATATGCTTGACACTCTTGAGGATCCATTGGGAATTTGCATTTCATAGTATTTGGTCATTTTTTGTTTTTAGGACTTTTGTGTTTGTTTTAGATTCTGATGTTTCATTTTCGGCACCTTTGAGTATATTTTGGATTTTGCATGAGGACATGCAAAAAGCTAAGTGTGGGGGAATTTGCAAAGTGGTGAAAAGGGAAAAAGGAAAGAAATGAAAAGATTAAAAAAAAAAAAAAAGAAGAAAAAGAAGCAAAGAAAATGTAAAAGAAGAAAAGCAAATAGAAAAAGGAAAAGTCAATAAATTGGGGCAATTTTGATAAAAAAGAAAGTAAACAAGTGGGATAAAAAAGAGTTGTTTGTTGCATTCTTAGATTTGAGGAGGGCACTCACATTTATGACCTCATGTCATTGCCAATGCTCTTCTATTCTATTTGGTTTTTACCTTGCATCTCCTTACTATTTCCTTACCCTTACCTTGGCCACATTACAACCTTGAATAAAGTCCTCTTGCTTTGTGTGTGCATGTGTTTGAGTGGTGGAGAATTAGATGATAAGTAAGCTTAGAGTAGTGCTTTTCCTTTTGAGATGATTTGAGTGGTATAATTGAGCCTTAAACACTTGAGAGTAAGAGTGCTAAATACATTATCTTGTGAGATCCTCCATGCTTGATCCATACTTTTTGGAGTGATTTTTGCCTTGGTTGCACCTTTGTAGAGATGTGTCTTGATTGTTGAATTTCTTGATGCCTTGGATGTGCATTTTGCCTATATGCTTGACACTCTTGAGGATCCATTGGGAATTTACTTTTCGTAGTATTTGGTCATTTTTTGTTTTTAGGACTTTTGTGTTTGTTTTAGATTCTGATGTTTCATTTTCGGCACCTTTGAATATATTTTGGATTTTGCATAAGGACATGCAAAAAGCTAAGTGTGGGGAAATTCACAAAGTGGTGAAAAGAGAAAAAAGGAAAGAAATGAAAAGATTAAAAGAAAAAAAAAAAGAAGAAAAAGAAGCAAAGAAAATTTAAAAAAACAAAAGCAAATAGAAAAAGAAAAAGTCAATAAATTGGGGCAATTTTGATAAAAATGAAAGTAAAGTAGTGGGATAAAAAAGAGTTGTTTGTTGCATTCTTTGATTTGAGGAGGGCCCTCACATTTGTGACCTCATGTCTTTGCCAATGTTCTTCTATTCTCTTTGGTTTTTACCTTGCATATCCTTACTATTTCCTTACCCTTACCATGGCCCCATTACAACCTTGAATAAAGTCCTCTTGATTTGTGTGTGCATGTGTTTGAGTGGTGGAGAATTAGATGATAAGCAAGCTTAGAGTAGTGCTTTTCCTTTTGAGATGATTTGAGTGGTATAATTGAGCCTTAAACACTTGAGAGGAAGAATGCTAAATACATTATCTTGTGAGATCCTCCATGCTTGATCCATACTTTTTGGAGTGATTTTTGCCTTGGTTGCACTAGATATGTCTTGATTGTTGAATTTCTTCAAGCCTTGGATGTGCCTTTTGCCTATATGCTTGACATTCTTGAGGATCCCTTGGGAATTTGCTTTTCATAGTATTTGGTCATTTTTTGTTTTTAGGACTTTTATATTTGTTTTAGATTCTGATGTTTCATTTTCGGCACCTTTGAGTATATTTTGGATTTTGCATGAGGACATGCAAAAAGCTAAGTGTGGGGGAATTTGATAAGCAATATTTTGATACATTGATTAACCCTCATATTTAGTTTATTGAACCTCTTTTATGCTTAATTGAATAATATTGGACACATTTTATAAGTTTGGACTCTAATTGGGCTTAATTGTATTTTTCAGCATTATTACAAATTTATACTATTTTTGTATTATGGCTGTGTCTTGTGTTGTAGATATCTAAAAATTACAAGTTTTATATTGTAGGAAAGCTAAGAGAAAGATATACAACATTGATGAAGAAGTCAACAACAAATTCAGATGTCTAGTGAGTCGAATTGGGTGATGAAGTTAGAACAGGGCTGTTACGCTAGAACCGGAGTAGTGTACACTAATTGGGCCATAACATGAGTTGTGGACATTTGATTGAGGCTAAACTAGTGCCATTTGAAAGCTAAGACATAAAGCTTCAATTCATATGAAGACCACTCTCCAAAATAATGACATCTTCATGGATTTATTGGCTGTTAAAATGGACTGACGTGAATACACATACAACCTGAACATGCTATAAAGATTGGGCTATAACTCTCTCATTTTAAGTCCAAATTAAGCAAATTGGGTGTCCACTTAAAACTAAAAGGCAGAGGATTAAGTTGGGCTCAAGGGTATTTTTGAATTTTGATATTTGAGGTCTAATATGAAGAGAGAAAAGGGAGATGCGGAAAAGGACTCATCTCCAACATTTTTCATTTTTTCTTTCTTCTCTTCTCCTCTCCTCTTCTTTTCTTTTTTCTTTTCCTTTCATTTTGTAAGATACTTGTTTTGGGTTCTATTTTGTAACCTTCATTGCTATAGAGAAGTAGGATTTCAAGCTAGTTCAAGGAGATTCTAAGGGCATTATGGTTGTAATCTTGAAACCCTATGCTTGAATTTCAATCATGTTTGTTTTCTTGATTCTTTGCCCTCTTTTATTTGTAAATTTGCATTGAATGGTATTGATATGTGAGTTTATGAATAAGGAATTAATTGGGTGATCGCTAATTGGTCAATTGGTATATATGAACTTGATTAGTTAAAGAATTAGGAATTGAGTTTAGGTTCAAACCTAGGCTAATGCAATTGGGGCTAGAAATCAACATAGGTTAATTAGAGTTGAGATCTCAATTATCTAATCAATTATGTGTTGGTTGAATTCCTAGAGTTCTCTAGGTAGAATTATGGGGTTGTTAGTAGAGGTCTCTCTAATAGCTTAAATTAGTCGCACTCCATGTGTTTGATATATTGTGCGATAATGATTGATTCACCTTATGGCTAAGGAACTCTTTGAACTAGTGTTTTTATTTCCTAATTTTCTTTTATAGGTTATTGACTGCATGTCTACACATACTCCCTTGTTACTTAACTAGATAGCAACAACATCCTTGTGAGACAACCTTGGTTGCACTATTCTTCAAATTTAGTGTAATCAAGTATTTTAAAATTGTAATTTGGAGCAGGCTGCGACACTTGCTGCCAATCACCACCGTGCCCGATGTCGACATTCTCTGAAGACGCCACAGAAACATAAGAGTGAGAAATGTAACATCCTCCTTTGTTCAATACTATGCTTAAGTTATAGTACCACACTCAAGAGTTATTATGGTTACCTGAGCAGACCTTAACTGACAGCAACTTCAGCCGTTTTTGCAACTTCTCGAACTATCTGGAGATAACACGGAAATAGGAGTGAGAATTTTAAATTCTCAGTAGGATTCCTTAACTATCATACATACTATCATCATGGTCATCTCCAGTTTGCTTCAGTTTATTATGAAAAAGGTGAACATGTTATGTAAACTGTTTAGCTTTATAGTTTGAAAACATACTATTTGAAGCAAAGTTTATTTTACTCATACACTTGGCATTTGGGAAAGCCTATACAAATTCAATTCATGAATTATACTATGAACAACAACTGCAATATATTAAAATATGATAGCATTAATAATCTGGGTGGAATCATACGAAATTTATATCTCTATAAAGCTAACACGGCAAGCTTTCAAATGGAGCAAATTGCATATTATTTGAATGAGTCTATTTTGAGATATAAGCCCTAAAACTCGACCTTCCTAAACTATCCTATTTTAGCCCAGATTGGACATAGGGCAACTTTCTCGACTCACTGGGAACAAATGAGTTCGTAACAAACTCGAAATTTCATTATGAAATGTTCTCCTATGTGTAAGCTTTCTAACAAAGTTGGTTTCACTCAATTTGGAGTTGTATAGGGTGAGTTACACCCTTCTCAACTCATAATGCTCGGATGAAAGTTCTGTTTTCTAGGTCTAACTTCAAAAATTTATAATTTCCTCTTTACTAATCCAATGGCCTTATATTGTATATGTATGGAAAGCCCTAGATGTCTAGTTTCACATAAAAATAGATTCATGGAGTTTAAAGGGCTATAGGCGGAGCCGTACACCCTGCCGTACAGACTGTCGAAGAAAAACCCTACAAGCTTCATGAGTTTTCTCCTTCCTTCAAGTTCTTTTCATACCAATTCTAATTCTAATCATAATATACATGCATAATCAAATATAAAACATCATCATCACTCTATATAACATCGATATCATAGCTTATACATGACCCCCATGTAGCTTCAAACCAAAGAAAGTAAGAAGAGAAGTAGGATTTCCTACCTTGTCTAGTTGAATTTGAGTTGATTTAGTGGCTTTGATGGAAGCAACTTGTGATGAGACTTGAAGAAAGGATGAAGACGGAGTGAAATAGGAGTAAGGAGAAGAGAAAAGAGATAAGCTTCAACAGCTTTGGGTGGCCGAGAATGACAAGAAGGAAAGAAAGAAAAGGTGAAGATTTTTGGAAGCAAGGCTCATGTGATTGGTGGACTTCACTTCATCATCCAATTTTGGTTAGCTTCCCTCCCTCAACGGCTGATCAAGGTGCCACATGAGGGGTTAGTTTGGCTAAATCCTATCCATTGATCCTAGGGCACTCATAGAAAAATTTCTATTGGTCCGGTTCCAACAATTTAAAATACTGAGATCTTACCGATTTCTCTTAAATCGGCAAACTGGTTTTAGAAGAATCCTATGAAGTTTTCTATGGTTCTAGTCTAATTTCATTATAACTAATCATCTTAAATCACACTTAATTAGTTTTAAGTGAGTGTTAAATCGAATCCTATTTAATCACAATTATTTACTAAAAATCGAACACCTTGATTAAAAATGATTAAAATTTTTCGGGCATTATATTACTACCCCCCTAAAAGAATATTTTGTCCTCAAAATTTGATTATAATACTAGTTATAATCATAATAAGTTAAATAAAGTTCATACATAAGCACACGATAAATACAAAACCATTTAGCATAATAGGATCAACTAAAACTAAATTAGCCAATCCCTTATTCAGGTTTGTCCCTAATTTTCGCTCTGGTTCCTTTGGGGTGTAGTCTCCTCTGCATTTATAGTAAAAACTCTTCCTAAACGTTGCAGTTTAGGAGTTGGTGGTTGATTCTTAGGGCAATCTCTAATCATGTGACCCGGGTTTGCACACTTGAAACATACATTCCGTCCAACCAAACAAGGCATTCCTCCATGATACCTTCCGCACTTTGAGCATACTTGCCCCGCGCTTGGCTTTTGTAGTTGTTTATCCTCATGTCCATTAAATTGGCACAGCTTCTTTGGTGGTGAGGCATATTCAAGTTCCTGGTTTTCAGGTGCAGACCTCTTTCCATAAATATCAAACTAGGAAATGTCCAATTTCTTTTTATAGTCTTCCACAAGTTTGCACTTATTTACCAAGGTAGGAAAATCCCTAATCTCCATATGGCCTATTGCTGCAAGGATATCTTCCCTTAATCCGCCTTCAAATTTGACGCACTTCCACGCCTCATCTGGATTCCGCTGATAGATTGTGGAAAACTTGCATAGTTCCTCAAACGTAGCGATGTATTCTGACATGCTACTGCTTCCTTGGCAGAGTTTCATAAATTCCAACTCCTTGGCATTCCGAACTGATGGAGGGAAGTATTTCTAGTAAAAAGCGTCCTTGAACGAAGTCTAGGTGATCTCTGTCTGGGACTCTTCTAATAGCCGTTTCACACTATTCCATCAAAATTGTGTATATGCTTCGAGCATATAAGTGGCGAAGGCCACTTTTTGGTGGTCAGTGCAGTCTAGAATGGAGAAGACCTTCTCCATTGTCTTAATCCACTCGTCAGCCTTATCAGGATGAAAAGCTCCTCTAAAACTGGGTGGGTTCGCTTTTCAAAATTCTACGAATTTGAGATATTCCAAATCCAATCCTGAGCTATTCGGGTTTCCACCGTGACCGGTTCTAGGTTGTCTCCCCAACTGGTCCATCATTTGGTTTGCTACAGTAGCTTGTTTGCGCATGGCATATGCCATTTCTCGTAGAGTGTCCACAAAATTAGCGGGATCTTCTGAAGTGGATGCAATTTGTGGCCTACCATGCCCCCTAGAAGCCATTAGCTCCTGATCACACACAACAAAACATTGAGTTCATCAAGCTCAATAATAAGTTAAGTGTGACAACAACTAATAACAATCATAGTTAGGCGATCATGCATATCTAATTTCCTATATCTTATCTAGGCAGATAAGATTTATCGCATGACATTTTCTAAGGATTCCAGAGTGCACTGGAAACGTAGTCAGTCCAAATCCTCAAGTCCGGGGAGGATGGAACTGCTCCGATACCATTAGTGTAACATCCTCCTTTGTGCAATACTATGCTTAAGTCATAGTACCACACTCAGGAGTTGTTACGGTTACCTAAGTGGACCTTAACTAATAGTGACTTCAGCCGTCTTTGCAACTTCTTGAACTATCTGGAGATAACACGGAAATAGGAGTGAGAATTTTAAATTCTCAATAGGATTCCTTAACTATCATACATACTGTCATTGTTGTCATCTCTAGTTTGCTTCGATTTATTATGAAAAAGGTGAACATGTTCTGTAAACTGTTTAACTTTATAGTTCAAAAATATACTATTCGAAGCAAAGTTCATTTTACTCACACACTTGGCATTTAGGAGAGCTTATACAAATTCAATTCAAGAATTATACTATGAATAACAACTGCAATATATTAAAATACGATAGCATCAATAATCTACGTTGAATCATGCGAAATTTATATCTCTATAAAGCTAACAGGGCAGGCTTTCAAATGGAGCAAATTACATATTATTTAATGAGTATATTTTGAGATATAAGCCCTAAAACTCGACCTTCCTAAACTACTCTATTTTAGCCCAGATTGGACATAGGGCAATTTTCTTGACTCACTGGGAATAAATAGGATTGTAACAAACTCGAAATTTCATTATGAAATGTTTCCCCATGTGTAAGCTTTCTAACAAAGTTCGTTTCACTCAATTTGGAGTTGTATGGGGTGAGTTACACCCTTCTCAACTTGTAATGCTCGGATGAAAGTCTTGTTTTCTAGGTCTAACTTCAAAATTTATAACTTCCCTTTTACTAATCCAATGGTCTTATATTGTATATGTTGGAAAGCCCTAGATGTCTAGTTTCACATAAAAATAGATTCATGGAGTTTAAACGGCTGTAGGTGGAGCCGTACACTCCGCCGTACGGACTATTGAAGAAAAACCCTACCAGCTTCATGAGTTTTCTCCTTCCTTCAAGTTTCATTCATACCAATTCTAATTCTAATCATAATATACATGCATAATCAACTATAAAACATCATCATCACTCTACATAACATCAATATCATAGCTTGTACATGAACCCCATGCAGCTCCAAACCAAAGAAAGTAAGACGAGAAGTAGGATTTCCTACCTTGTCTAGTTGAATTTGAGTTGATTTAGTGGCTTTTATGGAAGCAACTTGTGCTGAGACTTGAAGAAGGGATGAAGATGGAGTGAAATAAGAGTGAGGAGAAGAGAAAAGAGATAAGCTTCAGCAGGTTTGGGTGTCCGAGAATAACAAGAAGGAAAGAAAGAAAAGGTGAAGATTTTTGGAAGCAAGGCTCATGTGATTAGTGGACTTCACTTCATCATCCAGTTTTGCTTAGCTTCCCTCCCTCAATGGCTAATCAAGGTGCCACATGAGGGGCTAGTTTGGCTAAATCCTATCCATTGATCCTAGGGCACTTAGAAAAATTTCTATTGGTCCTGTTCTGACAATTTAAAATACCGAGATCTTACCGATTTCTCTTAAATCGGCAAACCGGTTTTAGAAGAATCCTATGAAGCTTCCTATGGTTCTAGTCTAATTTCATTATAACTAATCATCTTCAATCACACTTAATTAGTTTTAAGTGAGTGCTAAATTGAATCCTATTTAATCACAATTATTTACTAAAAATCGAACACCTTGATTAAAAACGATTAAAATTTTTCAGGCGTTATAAGAAATACCAAATTTCTTAGTAGGAACGCGACTAGACAAACACAGTGTCATCGTCATCGTCCCAGCCACTTTGGGTTTAATATAAAAATAGTGGACAGATGTCGATTCAATTTTAATAGTTTCAGAAAATGTAAATTCTGAAATGAGTTACTTTTAACTTTAGCATCATATCCATGTGTCATACATAGACATACATGCTAACATACATAATAAACATTCATAATGCACGTAAGGAATATAATAAAATGCATGACTATTCAACTCATCAACTTGACCATGGTCCTACTTTAACTTTCATTTTTAGCATGTGCTTAATAGTCTTTAGTTTCCTTTGAAATAGATTGCTTTTGGACATGAGATCATACCGTGACCATCATCACGCAGTATTAACCAAATCAGACTAAGCTGATATTGGTTACCTCTAAGTTGAACAGTCCTCCATGTCACCCTTGCCTCCCTCATAGAGGTTCCTTGAGTCTTTGTGGATCGTCATTTCTCACTTCCCTTACCAAAGTGATTGAAAGGTCATGTCCCATTAATTCTTTTCTTATCATTGTACTTTACATACATAGTTCTTCTTTAACTAGACACATGTAATGATATGACTAAGTCCATAATTTTGATGGAAATCCGGCAGCATAACGGCTAGACTAGAGCTTCCCCTAAAATGCCAATCATCAACTTTCAACCAACAGTTCATTATATCTATATCTTATCATCATACATTTTTACCCTAGAGGGGTTCATAATTGCGTTATTCTTTGTGAAGAATCTTATGAATCATCATATGATTTCCCATGGTCACCTATGAGAGAATGACATAGTTAAGATATATGTGTGGGGTCTTTTAGTTACTCAGTTCTCATATGAAATTATTCTTTACTTGAGTTCATGTCTTATGGAACACTTGTTCAAATTAATTAAGTTAAGTGATTGTTTTCTTTCCTTGAGATAGTGCACTTAGTGATTCCTAGATTCATGGTATGTTCAGAGGCCCTAATCATACTTTTGTCCCTAAGGAGTTCGAGATCCCTCTAATCCTTGGGTCATGATGTAACATCCCCACTTTCGTAAACAGAACATAATGAAGACTTTGAATTATTTCCCTTAGGCAGCGTGAGAATTTCTCAGGCAGTGTTATGCCATAACGATCTTCACACTCAGAATTATAAAGTAGTGTAACACTATCGTTGAAAATATGGCACTGCCATATGTTAAAAATTAGGAAATGACAAAAGTGCCCTTGTAAACTTTTGTTAATTGCAGTGATGCCCAGAACTTTAAGAAATTATATTTTGACCCCAATGACTTATTCCTACAATAACCCTATAACTTTTCATGAAATGACCTTTATGTCCCCACATCTATAGAATTCGCAAAATGGGATTTTAAACAGAGCAAAATCACGTGGTAAAACCGTAGAAGTTTAAATCTCTGCCGATTGGGCCATGGAGGTAGTCTGGTGTGAAATGATGTGGAGTGTCTCTGGACTTGCTCAAAATTTCGGAAATGTCATTACCTACGGAAAACAAAAAATAGAAAGACTCTGAATTTGCAGAACATTTAATCTGTTAATCAATTTATTCAATTTTGCTAATTAAGCAAGGTTAATTAGAAATTAATTAAAGATTGATTAGAAGTTAATTAGGTGTTAATTAAAGAGATTAGACTTAAAAACAATTAGAATGGAGATGTAGAAAATTTCACAAAGTTATTTAGAAATGTTTTGTCGATTCGAAGGAAATCGGTAAAGATTCGGTATTTTACACCGCAAGGACCGAATCAGTAGAATTTTATACTGAAAACCCTAGGATAGATGGCCAAGATTCAACCACCACACCCTCACAAATGGCGCCACCAACAGCCATGAAGAGGGAAGCCAAGCCAAGTTTGAATGAGGATTGAAGTCCACCAATCAAAAGCTAGCTTCCTTCAAAAGTTTTCATTTTTTCTTTCCTTCTCCCCTTGAATTTTCGGCCAATATTGCTACTGAGCTCTCATTATTTCTCTTCTATTCACACTCATCTTCACTCCATCTTCATCATCTCTTCAAGTCTCATCAAAAGTTCCTTCAATCTAAGACACCAAACCAACAAGATTTCAACTAGACAAAGTAGGAATCCAATTCTCTTCTTATTTTCCTTCATTTGGGGCTATGTAGGGATCCTATTTTTCTCATAATACTGATGTGATTTGGAGTGATGACAATGGATTATGGTTGATTTTACATGTATGTTGTGATTAGAATTGAAATTGGTATGAAAGAACTTGAAGATAGAGAGAATTTAAGAAGCTATTAGGGTTTTTCCCTTGATGGTCTGCATGGCGGAGTGTACGGCTCTGCCTAAAGCTGTTTAAATTTGATGAACCTATTTTTATATGAAACTAGACATCCAAGGATTTCTAACCATATAAAAAATATAAGGCCATTGGATCAGTATAGAATTAGTTATAAATTTTTGGAATTTGACCTAGAATCCTAGATTCTTATCTTGGCAGGATGAGTTGAGAAGGGTGTAACTCACCCTACACAACTCTAAAATGAGTGCAACTAATGATGTTTGAAAGCTAACAAACATTTCATAAAAATTTCAAAGTCAGATTCGCTACCATTTGTTCCCAGCACATTAAAGAAGTTGCCTTAAATTCAAATCAGGCTGGAACAGGGTAGTTCAAGAAGGTCAATTTATGGTGCTTATATCTCAAGATATACTTATGAAAATGATATACAACTTATTTCATTTAAAAGCTTGTTCTATTAGCTTTAATTTGTATAGGCTTCATAAGATGTCACCCAGATTCCTATTTTTAGTGAATTTTCACTTATAAGGATGCAATTCTAGCTAAGTGCAGGGCAATCTGAGGTAAAATACAAATAACTTGAGCTATACAAAAATGACATTGGACTAAAAGGGTTGAAAACTAGACACATAGGGCTATAACATATCCAAAATTCAGGTTTAAATGAGCTGAATAGGAGTAAAGGTGAATTTTATAAAATTCGGGCAGAAGTCTAGTGAGCAGAAAGCTCTGTTGATATTCCTATTGATTTTGACATGCCATATGATTGATGTTGTGATTATATACTTGCTATTCCATATTACTTTGAATACTTGATTGATTGCGCTAGTAACCTAGCACTATTCATGGAAAAGCGGACTTGATCCGTCATGCTGCCAAAATTTTGGCATAGCCTATGGATAGGTTATGAAATACACTTTGATACATATGCATTCATGATTATGATGAAAACTATAATAAAGATTCTATGATGAAAGATATGATGATGAGTCCATATTCCGAAAGAACCTGACGTGGCAATGATGCTTTGATGGGGTATGACATGGCGATCATGCTCTAGAATGTGGCATAATGATCCCACACCCTAAGGAATGTGACATGGCAATCACATCCCGATCGAGTATGATATGGCGATCATACTCTGGGACGTGGCAGGATGAACATATTCCTAAGGAGTGTGACATGGTGATCACACCCCTATAGAGTATGACATGGTAATCGTACTTTGGAATATGTATAACAAGTAAAGGAAGATAAAGGAAGAAAAGAAAATTATGCGTATCTGCGTAAATTCAAGTACAAGTAAAGGCATGTGCAGATTTTATGTTTTCAGTATATTGGTGTTGTAACATCCTCCTTTGTATAGTACTATGCTTTAGTCATAGTACCACACTCAAGAGTTGTTACGGTTACCTGAGCGGACCTTAACTGACAAAAACTTTAGCCATCATTACAACTTCTCGAACTATCTGGAGATAACACAGAAATAGGAGTGAGAATTTTGAATTCTTAGTAGGATTCCTTAACTATCATACATACTGTCATCGTTATCATCTCCATTTTGCTTCGGTTTATTATAAAAAAGGTGAACATGTTATGTAAACTGTTTAACTTTATAGTTTGAAAACATACTATCTGAAGCAAAGTTCATTTTACTCATACACTTGGCATTTGGGAGAGCCTATACAAATTCAATTCATGAATTATACTATGAATAACAACTGCAATATATTAAAATACGATAGCATCAATAATCTAGAGATATAATATCTGCACATGTCTTTGAATTTATGCAAATATATAAGATTTACTTTTCTTTCTTTATTTCTTTGTCTTCCCATAATATTTATCTTTATTTCCTTCCTTTGACACACCTAGGCGTTACGTATCGCCATCCCTAGGGTGTCTGCATCTGCTTACACTTGAGCATTACATATCACCGTCCTCAAGTGCAGCATTACTCATCTTGAATTCATATGGCACACCTAGGCGTTACGTACCGCCATCCCTAGGGTGCTTGCATCTGCTTATACTTCAGCATTACGTATCGCCATCCTCAAGTGCAACATTACTCATCTTGAATTCATATGGCATACCTAGGCGTTACGTATCGCCATCCCTAGGGTGCTTACATCTGTTTTAATCTTTAGTCTTTACTACCATTGGATAGTCTGATCTTCGAGTGAGCTCGTCAGCTCAACTCGTAATCGTCGTCACATAAACTAACCTACAAGGGGACCAATGTGCCTCTAGTCTTGGAGGGATCTCTTCTAGTCACATGCCTTAAGAATTGAGGGATCTCATCTGACCACGTGCCTCCAAGGTAGAGGGATCTCATAGTTTTAACTATCTTCACAAGAAGGGATCTCATAACTGCCTCCAGATGAAGGGATTCACATTTAATATGTTTATATTATTTCATTCTCATACATAATCATGCATGGACATGCTGAATGTACTCATATATATACTTCATCATTCATCTTAATATACCTCATATCATATTTAAATCAGACAGCAAACCTAGGATAGGACATTGTAATTATGCTAAGAAGATAACAATATCAATAGGTGCAAGTTCTATAGTCTTAAGCCTTAAGTTGTTTCGCAAGCTTTTTAACTCTTACTAATGTTCCCGAGTTTGAGTTCATAACCGACTTTCGAGTTCCGATGTCATATCTGCTTCGACTTATAGGTCCATGTCTTGGTTCTCCACTTCCGGGATCATTACTCAATGTCTTAATTCCCGACTTCCAGGGTCATGGTCTTGATTCTCGACTTTCGGGGTTGTATTGAAGACCCTAGACTTCCGGGTTTAAGTATCTTAGGTTCTATATTCTCATCCTTAACTCTAGATTTCGAGTTCCGACATTAACCATTCCTGATCGGGCCTGCTATTCACTAAGTCCCGAGTTCCGGCATTAACTATACCTGATCGGGTTTACTATTTACTAAGTCCCGAGTTCATCCTTAAGTCACCCTTTCGAGTTCAACCTTAAATATATCATTCTGAGTTCATCCTAAAGTATACCGGACCTAGCTCTCTATCTGCTAGATTTCTGAGTTCAACATCTTAGAGTTCAATTTAAGTTCACTATTTCTCGAGTTCCGACACGGATTAAACTTGATCTAGTTTTCACACATGCCTCTAGCCCGAATTACACTCTTATAAGAGAAAATTCATCAAAAATAGAAATCTGGGTGGAATCATACAAAATTTATATCTTTATAAAGCTAACAGGGTAAGCTTTCAAATGAAGTAAGTTGCATATCATTTGAATGAGTATATTTTCAGATATAAGTCCTGAAACTCGACCTTCCTGAACTACCCTATTTTGGCCTGGTTTGGACATAGGGCAAATTTCTTAACTCACTGGGAAACAATGGGATTGAAACAAACTAGGAATTTCTTTATTGGATGTCCTCCTATGTGTAAGCTTTCTAACAAAGTTGGTTTCACTCAATTTTGAGTTGTATAAGGTGAGTTACGCCCTTCTCAATTCACACTGCCCGAATGAAAGTCCTAATTCCTAGGTCAAACTTCAAAAATTCATATCTCTCTCAATACTAACCAATGATCTTATATGATATATGTACGGAAAGCCCTGAATGTCTAGTTTCATATAAAATTAGATTCATGGAGTTTGAACAGTTGTAGGTGGAGCTATACACTCCATCGTATAGATTGCTAAAGAAAAACCCTACCAGCTTCATGAGTTTTCTCCTTCCTTCAAGTTTCTTTCATACCAATTCTAATTCTAATCATAATATACATGCATAATCAACTATAATTCATCATCATCACTTCACATAACATCAGTATCACAAGGTATACAAGACCCTTACACAACTCCCAACCAAGGAAAATAAGAAGAGGAGTAGGATTCCTACCTTGTCTAGTTGAATTTGAGTTGACTTAGTGGCTTTGATGGAAGCAACTTGTGATGAGTCTTGAAGAAGGGATGAAGATGGAGTGAAATAAGAGTGAGCAGAAGAGAAAAGAGATGAGCTTCAGCAGCTTTGGGTGGCCGAGAATGACAAGAAGGAAAGAAAGAAAAGGTGAAGATTTTTGGAAGCAAGGCTCATGTGATTTTGGTGTACTTCACTTCATCATCCAATTTTGCTTAGCTTCCCTCCCTCAATGGCTGATCAAGGCACCACATGAGGGGGTAGTTTGGTTAAATCCTAGCCATTCATCCTAGGGAACTCATAGAAAAGTTTCTATTGGTCTGGTTCTGACAGTCTTAAATATCGAAATCTTACTAATTTCTCATAAATCGGTAAACCGGTTTTGGAAGAATCCTACGAAGGTTCCTATGGTTCTAATGTAATTCCATTATAATTAATCATCTTAAATCACACTTAACTAGTTTTAAGTGAATACTAAATCGAATCCTAATTAATCACAATTATCTGCTAAAAAATCGAACACTTCAATTAAAAATGATTAAAATTTTTTGGGCATTACAGGTGTTATTAAATTTTCATACGCTACAGTTATTATTCATAGTATAATTCATGAATTGATTTTGTATTGGCTCACCCAACTGACAAGTGTATGAATAAAATAGACTCTACTTTGAATAATATGTTTTCGAACTATAAAATTAAACAGTTTATATAACATGTCCACCTTTTTCATAATAAATCGAAGTAGCTGGAGAAAATAACGATGACACGATATGAAATTTCTTAGTAGATCCTACTGAGAATTTAAAATTCTCACTCCTGTTTTCATGTTATCTCCAGATAGTTCGAGAAGTTTCAAAGAGGGCTGAAGTTGCTGTCAGATAATGTCCACTCAAGTAACAGTAACAACTCCAAAGTGTGGTACTATGACTTAAGCATAGTACTGTACAAAGGAGGATGTTACACATGACAATGCATAACCATATCATAAACCCAACAACACCATGTTCAATAAACGCTATGGATGATTTTTGACTTAACAAAGTTACAAAGTTTCAATCTTTTATCACTAACCTAACAAGATCTTGTTTTAAATATTATAAAAGTTATCATTCTTATAAAGTAGTCATAAAGTTTTATTCTTTATGAAAGTAAGTGCATTTAACATTAAGCTTTTATCTTAAAGATTAGATCTTTATGAAATAATGATACAAGTTACTAGCTTTTTAACTAAAAAGTCTGGTTATTTATAAAAGTTGACCCATTTAATTATTTTAAGACCATCAAGGTCTTAACTTTATGACTTAAAGTTGTCTCCGCATTAAAAAGGTTCCTACTTTATCAACTAGTGGTATGAAACATCAACTTTAAGGTTAAAAAGTATTAATCTTTATAAAAGTGAACATCTTTTAGCATTGTTTTGGTTCAAGATTTAAACTTTATAAGTTAAATGTTACAAAACAACACTTTTATGACTTAAAGGTCTCATTCTTGATTACGTTTGAAATTTTATGAAAGGTTTTTTCTTTAAGGTTTGATTTCTAAGACATAAAGCGACAAAATATCATTTTTCTAAATCAAAAAGGCTTATTATACCAAAAAGCTTAGACTTTTACATGTATTCTTGCCTTCAAAATAAAACAAAATGAAACTTTATGGAAGCTTAAAAGTTGTGCCACTTTTAAGGAATCAAGAAGCAAACTTTTTAAAGTTTTAAGCTTTTAGAATGTTCATAGTCTTATCAAAACATGAAAAATATAAAAAGATAAGGCTTTTCTAATTATCAACTCATCATAAGAAAAGGAACAACTTTAAACAAGATACCATCAAGAACACTCAATAATAAGAACATATTTTCCAAAAGTAGAAACATCAAGAACACTTGAAGAACATCAAGAAACAACAAGAACATATTTTTCCAAAAATAGAAACATCAAGAACACTTGAAAAATAACAAGAATATATTTTTTCAAAAGTAGAAACATCAAGAACACTTGAAGAACAACAAGCACATATTTTTCTAAAAATAGTAACATCAAGAACACTTGAAGAATAACAAGAACATATTTTCCCAAAAAAGGAAACTTTTGCTCTTGAAGAGCATGAAGGATATTCTCAAGTTTTCACTTAGAGATCTTGGCCATGAAAGAACCAAGCTCCAAGCTTTCTTAAGCAAACAAAATGAAAAGGATGAAGATCACTACCTTTCTTATGAAAATGGTGCTACAACAAGGAAGGAGAAGAAGAAGATGATGGCTTCTCTTGGTGATGATGGTGGCAGTCTTGTAAGAAGGAAGGAGAAGCTTTTGAGATCTTGTGAAAATGAATGTTATAGTGTTTTGATCTTGTCTCCAAAGACCCAAAGATGAGGTCTTTGAAGGGCTAAGTGAAGAAAGTTTGGTTATGGAGGTGGAGAATGGAAGAAGAGGATGAAGAAGAAGAAGAGACTTTTAGAGAGAAGTGAGAGGATGAGAGTTTTAGAGAGAGAATAGGAAGAAACAAAATGAAAATGTGAGTAATTGTGTTGTGTTGTTGTGGCTGTGAGTTTCAAGTGGGTGGGGGAGAAGATATTTGCTTAATTTTGTGTTAATTAAGGTTTAGGGGGACAAATTGGATGATGGGGGAACAAAGCATATACTAACTCTTACATAAAGCACTCTTGTCTTATACTTTATGCTTTTATGACATCACTTTTTACTTTATTATCTAGTTGACTAAATTTGAATTTAATCATATGATTAAGTGCTCATACAACTTAATTAATATGATTAAGCAAGGATTATCGATTAACACAGAAGAACATGATTAACAAAAATTAATCTTGCAATTAAGCTTAATTAACCTTAATTAAACTTGATTAAGCTAATTAAGGGTGATTAGTGCTTAATCAAGCTATAAAGGCTCTGACTTGCTTAATTAGAGATTATCTAATCTCGATTAAGCATTCTCTTGACTTTTCTCATCCGAGTTAACTCATAAACTCTTCATTAACCCATTAAGCCTTAGTCTCATAATTTCTCATTAAGTGCCTAATTACTCAGGGATACTGAGATAATTTAGCACGACAAGAAATTGAGGATTTACACTTCTCCTCACCTTTAAAAAGAATTTTGCCCTCAAAATTCTTTACCTGTAAACAATTCTGGATGCTCGTTCTTCATCTTGGACTCTAGCTCACACATATATTCTTCCGTATTTCCTCAACCCCAAGCCACTTTGACCAAGGGTACCGTCTTATTCCTCAACTATTTCACCCCACGATCCACTATCCGAGATAGTGGTAGGTTGAAAGTTAGCTTCTCCCTTAACTATACACTTTCAGGCTCAAGTAGATGACTAGGATTGAAATGGTATTTTCTCAACTAAGACACATGAAAGACATCATGAAGGTTTGACAAATTTGGAGGTAAGGCCATTTGATAAGCAACTAACCCGACAAGTTTAAGAATTTGAAAGGGGCCAAGAAAACGAGGGCTCAACTTTCTGACTTTCATGGCTCTACCTATACCAGTCATAGGAGTGATTTTTAGGAACAAATATTCTCCTTATTGGAACTCTATAGGCTTTCTCCTCTTATCGACATAACTCTTTTGGCGACTCTGAGCCATAAGAATTCTATCCCTAATCCTTCTTATTTGCTCAGTGGTCTGCCTCACAAGATCCGGTCCTAATAGGCTCTGCTCACCCGATTCGAACCAACACAGGGGAGATTGACACTTCCTTCTATACAAAGCTTCATATGGTGCCATACCAATACTTGCATGATGACTATTGTTATAGGCAAACTCAATCAAAGGTAAGTGTCTATCCCAACTTCCTCAATTATCCAACATATAAGCTCTCAACATGTCCTCTAAAGTTTGGATAGTCCTCTCTGATTGTCCATCCGTCTGAGGGTGATAAGTTGTACTTAGGCAAAACCTCATCCCAAATGCCTTTTACAAGGCTCCGTAGAATCTAGAGGTAAACCTTGGGTCTCTATCCGAGATTATGGTTGAAGGCACACCATGCAACCTTACTATCTCTTGAACGTGCAGCTGGGCTAACTTTTCCAAAGGATAAGTAGCTTGAATGGTCAAAAAGTGAGCAGACTTGGTTAATCTATCAACAATCACCCATATCGCATCGAAACCAACTTGCATTTTGGTAAACCCATCATGAAGTCCATAGAGATGCTTTCCCATTTCCATTCTAGGATCTCCAATGGTTGCAACATACCAGAGGGCTTTTGATGTTCAATCTTTACCTTTAGGTAGACTAAACACTTGCTTACCAACTTCGCAACATCCCTCTTCAATCTTGGCCACCAGAACATATTCTTAGTGTCTTGATACATCTTTGTCACACCAGGATGTATGGTGAAATGGCTCTTGTGAGCCTCCTCCAAAATCCTTCTTCGGAGGTCACCACTGGTGTAAGCTAACACAGAAAATGTCCCTTTGAATGCCTCGATCCATGCCTCAGCTTCCTTAGGGTTGAAATCTCCTCAGAAAGCTAGTGGGTTAGTCTTCATAAATTTAGCAAACTTTAAGTGTTTTGGGTCAGCCTCAATTTCTCCTATTCTTTTTAATGCCCAGTTAGTTACAACAACTTGTCATCTCACAGCTAAAACCACTGTGGGGGGAACATCTGTCACATGTACCACACCTAAGGTGGCATATTTGCCTCAAAACTTATTCTGCCCATTAAAAGACATTAGTTTCTAGACACACAAACAAAGATATTGAGTTTATCAAGTTCAATATTGAGCTAAGCGTAGCCTTAGTTAATCACATTCACAACCAAGCAATCATGCCTACCTAACTCCTATATCTTACACCAAGGGATAAAAACCATGGCATGGTTTTTAGCATATAATCAAGTATGCTTAGAAGTATAGTTAGACTATCCCAAGGCTTTACAAGGATAACATGCTCTGATACCAAAATATAGCACCCTAATAATACCATACAATGGATAAGTCATTTTATGACATTGCTAGCTATTACCATTACTAGGAGAAGTTCTTGTAATTGAAATTAGCGTAATATATGAAAATAGCATAAAAATTTTTGTAAATCCTTTATATTTGGAAATCGAGCCTTTAAATACTTACTTACTTACACAAATGCGAACATTGTCCCTTGTATCGCTAAGTTGATAAAAAGCATATGACAAAGTAGAATTAACATCACATGATACTTTAAGACAATAATGTAATCATAGATAAATCAGGAGTCATAATCATACTTAATCTTTATTATATTTGTAATAGGTTGAATTAAGTAGCAAGACTTTCAACATGCTCTTAATCACACATAAATTACCCAACTAAGGCTTTTAAGAAAATAAAAACACTATGCAAATATCTCAATCCTCTTTAGCTAAGTATCATAACATGATCACTCCTCGTCACATCCAATTAGGTACCATTAGAAACACTGCTATGGATGTCGTCAACTCTGTCTGAAGATGACAGAAAAACATGTGGGTGAGAAATACAAGATTTCTTAATAGGATTATAACTAGACAATTAAAGTGTCATTATCATTATCCCAGCCACTTTGGGTTTAATTATAAAAAGGGATAAGCATGCATAAGTTCAATTTCAAAGAGTTTGAAAACATACACGGATTTCTTTTAATCTTCCCCTTGTAGACATAACATGAGGCATTTCATCATCATACGGCACATACCTACAAGCATAAGCATAACATATTGGATTCATAACCATGATTAAAGAAAGGATAAAGATGCATGCACATTTATGCAACTTCGTTAACTTTGAGTTTAGATTACTTTAACTTTGACTTGATTCGAGTCTTTCTTTAAATTTACTTTCATACACAGCACGTACTTAATAGTCATTACTTTAAGTGCCCTTGGATAAAGTGCTATTGGACATGAGGTCATTCCGTGGCCGTCGTTACACAGTTCCTATCTAAAATCAGACTCAGCTGATAAGGGAATACCTCTAAAATGGAAAGGATCTCATTCGTGTACCTCCTAAGTAAAGGGGTCACTTAATGGACCACATTCCCTTATCAAAGATTCACACCTGCTTATCTTATCTCTGTGGATCATTTTCCTTTACTGAAGGATCATATCTAATTACCTCTTTGCTTCTCTTATCATAGGACTTAATATAGGTTCAAAGACAAAATACATATATGCATGTGACAAATATTTCTATGTCCACAATTTTGATGAAAATTTAGTAGTATAATGGCTAGACCGGAGGTTTCCCCAAAATTTTCCAACCATGGAAATTCAACCAACATCTAACAATATTCATTTCATGTCATCATATCGGGTTCTAACAATCATTCAATCATCAGTAAATAACCAACGAGTCATATTCCAAACAATTTGGCCATGCAACTTACATAAGAGCATCATACAATCACACCACACCATAGAATCTACGATTTCCTCTGTACTTTGTAAAGAGTCTTATGAATCATTATGAAATTCCTCATGTCCACACATGAGAGAATCACATGGCTTAGTGTACATGTGTGTTGTAAGTTTTTAGCTACTTATACTTCAAGTAAGCTTTATACTTTATTTACTAAGGTAATGTAAGTTTAGAGTTTGCCTAGGTTATGAATTTAATCATGAGTTCCCTAATCATTTCCAATGTTTCTTTCCTCGTTTTTATCTTAAATGAAATGTCAATCTAGCTAATCATATGTCTTGGGTCTTAGTTATTTCTATTTTAGATATTAAACACTTTTCCTTCTTTCTTTATCACTTGAAACCATGGCCATGACTACAATTTTATTAAATCTTAAATTTCATTTTTACCGTGTAACTTACTAGGTTTCTTATTTACATATTTTAAGAGTTATATTTCTTGAGTTAAAATTTTCTTAACATTTTATTTCCCTTTTTCTTCTTATTAGGGCCGTGACCTTAGATAGGGTTTTCCACCAAAATTTTTGTCTTCAAATCTTCTAGTTTCCTTGAGGTGGTATAGAAGTGAATCCTAGGTTCATGGCATGACTATAATAACTAGGTGTAGGAATACATAAATCGTGATGCGCTGCCCTATCAGACCCTACAAAGTTCCAAGTCTGGACCCTAGGCCTCCTTGGAGGGCTATATGATTGGGACATTTTTATGGATCAAAAGTCCCAGTAATTGTTCCTTAAGTATCCAAGAATTAAAGAATAATTTTTAACGAATTTTTCGAAGTTATTAACCATTTCATTTTCAAGCTTGAAGTTTAAGAAAATATAAGTTTTCAGATATTTGTACTAAAATCCAAAAGTTGAATTTTGATTCTTAAGGAGTTTGCTTTTTCCAATATTTTTATTGGATTCAAATAGGGGGTATTCTCTTATTTATATTTATGTTTTAAAGTTAATGCAGAGTAAAATAAATAAGAAAAAATGTAAATGTAAATAAGTACATAATGAAATTTGAGAGATAGAGATAAAGAAGAGAAAAAAAAAAGAGTGGACCAGGCACTTAGGCCCTTAAGGCCAATGCCCAAGTGCTGGCTGTGCTGCGAAATGGCTCTGTTTTAGGCATGCGAGTGCCCAGGCACCCGCTGGATGGAATTAAAAGGAGAAGCTCGATCCTTCTCCCCCAAATTCCACCATCTTACTATCTCTCTTCTTTCTCTTCCCCCACATGGATTCTACTTTTCCCTCACCATTTTCTAATCAAATCCATCACTAATCCATCCTTTTCCATCTTCACCATCATATTTTATCTTCAGTTTTCATTGAAGCTTTCTCTCTCTCTCTCTAACTTCCTTTAGTGAGAGAATCAAAGATGGGAGGAAGCCCACTTCTCCCCTAATGCTCCTCTTCCTTCCTCCACTCCCTAAGGTAATTTTTGATCTCTAGCTTCTTTATTATACCATGGATTAGTTGAATGTATTATGGATTTAAGATTGGGTCAAGTAAAAAGGAGTTAGGGTTTGGATTTAGGAATTCTGAGTAGGGAAGATAGTTTAAGTAAATCCTTGACCATAAACACTAATTTGTGTTTGGTTTATGATCCTTGTGATGTTAGATACTATCCGGAATCCCTTAGTGGCTCTAAGGTTTTGTAGAGCTTAAGCTTTTTCCTTTCCAGACTTGAATTGTGAGTGATAATATGTCTATAGATTATTTTGAATATATGCATGATTCTAAAAATATTATGTTTATGGTTATACTATTAAATGTTGAAAGTTGAAGTTGCATCTTATTAAATTCTTAAAGGGAAAAAAGATATTACTCCTCTCTCTCTTTATATATGCTTATGTATGTATGTGGGACAAGTGCCTTAGAAGTTGATTTCTAATACTTGAATAGTTTAATGGAAAAGGTGTAGTTCATGTTATTGGAAATTGATTATATAAAGGTTTTGAAACTAATAGAATGTTTAGAATTTATAGATTTCTATAAAGCAAGTTTAATACTGATTTCCATGAAATTCTAAAATTTTAAAGAGTATGAACAATGTATGTAGAATCAAGGATTTGATTTCAGGAGATAGTTTGAATTTAATGTTTTATGGAAGAGCTCTAGATACCTTAAGATAAATAGTTTGAAAGCACTACACTCCAAACCTATGTTTGCTAAGAATACGAAAGTTTTCTTAAATCTTATTATGTGTTAAATGATATGAGCAAGAAAGTATATGAATTGAGATAAAGAAAAGGTTTAGTGGCAAGGTTTTAGCAAAGAGTTAAGTTTACCTAATAGGAGGAAATTGTGTTAGAAACTGCTTGCTAATAGCAGTTAGCATTAGCCTTGGTGCACCTTGAAAAGCTCAGCTAGCAGGGTGGTTGCTAGCCCGAGATGTCCAAAATAAATATGACACCCTGTGACGGCGATATGCCCAAAGGTAATAAAGGAACCACATTTGGGGACAACGATACGTAATACCCAAATGTGGAAAGGATTAGAATATAGATTTTAAGTAGGATCCTCCCTTCAGTTTTATTATGATTTTGAATCAAGAATTTACCTTTCATGTTATGAGAAAGCATTTCTATTTTTAAGCCTAGTTCTTATATTCTTATTATATATATATATATATATATATATATGATTTATTACATCTAGTTGTAAAGCATTATGTTATATATGTTTATAAAGAAGTTTTATCCAATGGAAAGAAAAAGGTGATTAAGGGCCTATGAATATTTTAAGGACAGATTATACTTTAGGCATGTTTTACCATAAATTTTATAGTATCTTAATATATAGACAAAGTCTTTTTCTTAAGAAATGATGCATGAGTTTTTGAAGAAGCTTATAAGCTATATTTTTGCTAAAAGTAAATGTTAAAACTTGTTCCACTACTATTATAGATATATTATCTCTCACTGAGTCTATATGACTCACTCTTTTCTCTCTCCATGTTTTTAGACAAGTATAAACTATGTTTCTATGCACTTGACTAGCTGAAGTCATTGGGTATTTCTATAATTTGACACCCTTGTTTGTGTGGTTGCCAAAGGTTATCCACATGGAGATTTATACTACTTTGTATACAATTGTATATATAATCCTAGTAATGCTCCATTAGCCTATGGGTATAACATCCCTACTTTGGTAAACAGAACATAATGGAAACTTTGAATTATTTTCCTTAGGTAGTGTGAGAATTCCTCAAGCAGCATTATGCTATAATGATCTTCATACTCAGAATTATAGGGTACTATAGTACTGCCATTGAAAATAAGGCATTGCCATATGTTAAAAATTAAAAAATGATAAAAGTGCCCCTGTAAACTTTTGTTAATTGCAGTGATGCCCAGAAATTTTAGAAATTATATTTTGATCCCAAAGGCTTACTCCCACAATAACCCTAGAACTTTTCATGAAATGACCTTTATGTCCCCACATCTGTAGAATTAGCAGAATAAGATTTTAAACAGAGCAAAATCATGTGGTGAAACCGTAGAAGTTTAAATCCTTGCCGATTGGGCCATATAGGCAGTCTAGTGTGAAATGATGTGGGGTGTCCCTGGACTTGCTCAAAATTACGGAAATGTCATTAGTTACAGAGAATAGAAAACAAAAAGGCTCCAAATTGGCAAAAATGTCTAATTTACGCCGTTAATCTATTTATTCGGTTTCAATAGTAAGTAAAGGCAATTAGAAGTTAATTAAATATTAATTAGATGTTAATTAGAGAGATTAGGATTAAGAAGAATTAAAATAGAAACATATAAAACCTCACAAAATTCTTTAAAACCATTTTACCGATTTGAAGGAAATCGGTAGAATTTCAGTATTTTAAACTGTCGGAACCGAATCAATAGAATTACACCTTAAAAACCCTAAATTTAGTGGCTAGAACTTAGCCACAAGCATCCTAAAAGTGGCACCATTTCAGCCATAAGAATAGAAGCCATTGAAGCTTTAGCAACACCACAAGTTCCACCTACCACCACCTATGTCACTTTCACTCTTTAAATTCAAAACTAACCTAACTCACCTTCTCTCCCATAGCAATTTCGTGCTTCCGTGTCGTCTTCAGATGGAGTTGATAGTATCAGTGGTAGCACTATTGACGATACATGACTGGATAAGATGAGGAGCTGCCATGTTTCTTCACCTAGCTAAGGAGGATCGAGAGAGTAGCATAGTATTTTCATTTTCTTAAGAGCCCTAGATAGGCAGTTTATGTGTAATTAAGAGCATGTAGGAAGTCATGCTGCTTAATTTGACCTATTACATATGTGATACGTATTAAGTGTAATGATGACTCTTGATTATCTCTGATTGCATTCTTGGCTTAAGGTATTGTGTTATGTTGTTTCCATTTTGTCATATGTCTTATTCATAACTCAGCGATATGAAGAACAACGTTCACACGTATGCGAGTAAGTAAGCACGTAAAGGCTCAGTTTTCAAGCATAAAGGTTTTACAAAAAAAAAAAAAAATTTACATGCTATTTTTGTATATTATGCTAATTTCAAAGCTAAGAACTTCTGCTAGTTAAGAGTAACAACTAGTAATGCCATAAAATGACTTAAGCATAGTATAGTATTATTAGGGTGTTATAGTTGGAAAGCTAACATCCAACTCACCTTCAGACTCCAAATCTAAACAGATGCATCTTCTTGGCCAAAACCACGGAAGAATGCAACTAATAGATCTAAGGAACTTAATTGGCTATTTCAAGCATAACTTTCCCACCAAAATTTAGAATTATACAAATAAGGTGTCCAGATTCAGCTAAGAGGCAGAGGATTAATGTACTTAAAGAATATTGAATTACTTTGGACGATTTTGATTGTGAAGGCTGAGTTTAATATGAGGCCAGAACTTTATAAAAAAGAAACAAATTTTGGAATAGAAAATTTTTTCGATTTTCTTTTCTCTTCTTTCTTTCTACGAACTCCCTCCCCCTTGACCTCTGAGTTTTCATTTTCCTCCATCCATGGAGGAGTAAGTTTCTGTCTGATTCGAGAATCAAGGAAGCACTAGCAATCTTGAGAATTGGCTTAACCAGATTCAACATACAAATTCAGTTACATCTACTCTTTCTTTTATTTTTAATCTCATTTTAAATTGAAGTTTTTCATTATGGATTGTTGATTGAAAATTTGATTGGTTGCATATTATTCGGTTGATGTATGTAATCCAATTGTTGAAAGAGTATGAATTAGATTTTCAAGTCTGAATTCTAACATTAACTGCATTGGTACCTGAAATTAACACAATTCAATTAGGTTTTAGAGGTCTTTGAGCATTAACTGATTATGTGTTAATTGAATACATGAAGGTTATCATGTGAATACTGTGGTCGAATTGAGGTTTCATTCGGATTCAATGTTAATCACTGATTTAGTTTGCTAAATTATTTTTAGAATTCAATCATTGAGTGTTTGTTGTCATTTCTCTTGATTCTTGGATTGGATGCTTCACATTCTGTTTAATTTCATTTTAATTCCTTACATTCGTATTTTTCTTCTTTTGTTTTAAATCTTATAAACAAAACCCCTAAATTTTCTGATCGCATAGCATTAGCATCCTTGCGAGACTATCTAACTTGCATTCTATATTGCAAGTTTATATAATTCGATTTTGTAATTTGATCGAGCTCGGTACTTGAGTCAAATACTTAAATTTTTAGATACATTTATCTATTAGGGTTAGAAAATTTAAGTTTCCTTGTAGAGAAAATTTTGTGAAAACAAATAGCATTGGCTTGTTAGTTTGAAGGAAAATCAATCTATTTACAGTGTCTTGTGTAACACCCTTTATCATAAAAGCCATGCTCAAGTCGTGGAGTTATATTAAGAGGTTGCTACTGTGCTAAGAAATATTTAAAACCAGGAAAATATAATATATGGCCCTTTAATTTCTTACATTATTACTAAATAATGGCTCATAATTTTTCAAGTCTCTGATACATATAAAATGCAATAATTACAATTTAAAAGAAATGGTAACTAACATAATACACAAAACTTGCTTCCGACTAGTCGTTAGCTGGCTTCAATAATCTCTTAGTCTGGTTTGTGCCCAGGTCTTGCTTAGTGAATGTCCCAGTACTCCATCTCGCACTTGATTTCCAATTTAAGTGCTGGAATGTTTACGGAAAAGAAAAACATACAAGCAAGCAATGAGAACCTAAGATTCTCAGTAGGTAAACTCGAACCATCCCTCTTACAGTGTCATTAAAAACATTCTAGCTGCTTTGGTTTCTTATGAAAATGTGAGCACATATATGCAAACAGTGGTTCAATTTTAAGTTGAAATATATTTCTCAAAGTGGGTTATATTTTAACAACCACTTGGCACATTATATATAGACATAGAAACACGAATATTGTAGTACACTTCAATAAGAATCATAATAACATTATGACATAATTAGATAATTAGAGATGCACATGTAGGTGCTTGTACTTGACTATATACAAGTGCACTTGACTTAATTAATCTTTTTCTTTAATTTGCAACATGATCTTGCTCTTTTGTACTTGGTCCCCCGGAGGTGAATGGCCTCTCTCACCCCTGGGTAATAGCCTGGTTTTCAAGTCCGACCTTGTACCTATACATGAGTGACAGGTTTACTTTACCCAACCCTCACACCAGTCTATTCCCCTTAAATCTAGTCGAGGGCTGGCCCAAGTCTTAGATAGTACCGCTCTGGCCTACGCTAGCTGGGTCTATGCCATGTCTTACGTGGTAGCTTAGTACGTCCCTCTTGCAAGTTCTTATTATCTTTTTCCTTTCCATATCTTTTCATGCATGCAGATGCTTTGTGCATTCATGGATATATCTCACACCTTACTTCTTATATCATATTCTAATTATGCTTGCATGTACGACGTACATGAACATGACATGTAAATGTAAATATATCCAAAGCATAATCACCCATAGCATAAGTTCTCATAACTTCATAAACTTCTGCTGAAAATTCGGCAGTATAATCGATCGAGTCCACTACCTAGTAAATAGTGCTAACCAATCCAGTCAACATAAATCTTATAAGCATATATCCTCTTTTCAATAGTTTGATAAAGGTCTTGATCAAGGAACTAGCTAAGTTTATAAATTGGAGTTCAAGAGTTTGCAAATTCTTTGAGTTTCTTGTTCTATTTTATGCCCTTGGTTCTGCCCAGTTTTGTAAATTCTGTTATAAATACATCTTAGCTTATTTAAGTCTGAAATTTAATTATGTTTTAGCATTACGTGTCTTTTTTAATCCTCCTTAGTTCCATTCAATTTTGATGAGTATAGAGTGAGTTATTAAGGTTTTACCTAAGTCTGCCCTGATGATGGGCAGAATTGGGCACTGGAAAGTAAAAATCTGCCGAAAATAGAAAACATGTTTGATTTGTTTGAAACTTATGTCGTTTTAAAGCTAACAGAACCATCTTTAATTTCCAATAAGTTTCACTTCATTTGAATGGTTAGAGCTCAAGTTATAAGCTCTTAAAATTGGTTAAATTGGTCTGCCTTATTTCTATCTAGTTAGGACATGGGCCAAGTTTGGTGAATTGCTGGGGAAATTGGTAAAGTATATAACTCTGAAATTTTTATGACATGTTAATCTATGTGTTAAATTTCTCTATTTCGAGTTATATAAGGCGAGTTATGTAACACCTTCTATTATATAAGCCATGCTCGAGTCATGGAGTTATATTAAGAGGTTGTCACTGTGCTAAGAAAACTTTAAAATATGGAAAATATAATACATGGCCCTTTAACTACTTACTTTATTACTGACTAATAGTCTCTGATACATGGAAAAATACAAAATAATTACACCATAAAAGAAATTGTGACTGATATAATACACAACGTCTACTTCTGACTAGTTGTTACTAGCTTCAATGGTCTCTTGATCTGGCTTACACCCGATTCTTGCTCCATGAATGGCCCTGTACTCTGCCTCGCACTTGGTTTCCAACTTAGGTGCTGGAATGTTTACGAAAAAGAAAAATATGCAAGTAGGCAGTGAGAACCTAAGGTTCTCAGTAGGTAAACATGAACTATTCTCATACAGTGCCATCATAAACATTCCAGCTGCTTTGGTTTATTATGAAAATATGAGAACATATACACAAACAATGGTTCAATTTTAAGTGGAAAATATCTTTCTCAAAGCGGGTTATGTTTTAACAATCACTTGCCACATTATATGACAAACATAGAAATATAAATAGTGCAATATGCTTCAACAAGAATCTTAATAACCTTATGACTTAATGGGATAACTGAAGATGCACATAAAGATGCTTGTACTTGTCTGTATGCAAGTGCACTTGACTTAATTCGTATCTTTCTTTAACTTGCAACTTGGTCTTGCTCTTTTCTGTACTTGGTTCCCCGGAGGTGAATAGCCTTTCTCACCCCTGAGTGATAGCCTGCTTTTCAGTTCCGAGCTCGTACCTATACATGAGTGACGGGTTTACTTTCCCCGACCCTCACGCTGGTCTATTCCCCTTAAATCTGGTCGGGGGCTGGCCCAAGTCTTAGACAGTACCGCTCTAGCCTACGCTAGCTGGGTCTATGCCATGCCTCACGTGGTAGCTTGGTACGTCTTTCTTGCAAGTTCTTATTATCTTTTCCTTTTCATATCTTGTCATGCATGCAGACGCTTGGTGCATTCATGAGTATGTCTCATACTTTATATATCATATCATATTCTAAATATATATTTGCATGCATGATGTACATGAATATGACATGTAAACGTAAATATATTCAAAGCATAATCATCCATAGCATAAGTTCTCATAAATTCCTGCCAAAAATTCGGCAACATAACGGATCGAGTCCGCTTTTCCATGAATAGTGCCAGGCAACCAGTACAAATATACAAACTTGCAATTCAATATGGACCAGCAAATACATATATATTCATAGCATCATTCATCAATTTCAGTTCAAGCACCAATTGGGTTTTGGTTTATTCTCTCCTGTTCTACCCGAGTTTGGCATGCCCCAATTTTTATCCAATTTAACTCATTTAAATCTCATTTTTGGATATGTTACAGCCTTATATGTCTAGTTTCTACTCCTTTTAGTCCCATCTCATTTTGAGTTGGATAACTCAAGATAAAAACATTTTATCTCAGCATGCCCTATTATTAGCTAGAATTAGGTTCCTATAGAAGAAAATTCACTAAAAATCGAAAACTAAATGAAATCATGCGATTTTTAATCAAAATAAACCTAATACAACAAGCTTTAAAATGAGTTAAGTTTCATGTCATTTGCCTATGTAGATTTTGAGTTATGAGTCTCGAAACATTATCCTACTGGGCTGTCCTATTGTAGGCCAGTTTAAACCTATGCCAACTTCATTGATGTGCTGGGAACAAATGACAAAGAATTAAATTCTGAAATTTTTATGGGATGTTCTCTCATGTGTTAGCTTTCAAAAAACTTTAGTTGAACTCAATTTGAGATTGTATAGGGTGAGTTACACCCTTCTCAACCCATGCTGCCCAGGTGAGAACCTAGATTTCTAGGTCTAATTTCAAAAATTCATAACTAATTCTATACTAATCCAATAGCCTTATATTTTATATGTATGGAAATCCCTGGATGTTTAGTTTCATTAAAAAATGGTTTCATTCAATTTAAATGGCGGTAGGAGGAGCCGTATACTCCGCCGTACGGACCGCCGAGGGAAAACCCTAACAGCCTCTAGATTTGTCTTCTTCCTTCAAGCTATTTGCCCTCAATTCCAATTTTAATCACAACTTACATGCAAAATCAGTCATAAAACGTCATCATCACTCTATAAAACACCAACATCTCAGATTATGCATGCCCAACATGCAGTCCCAATTCAGAGAAGCCAGAGGAGAAGTAGGATTTCCTACCTTGTCTAGTTGAGTTTGGGTGGATTTTGTGTCTTTGATGAAAGCAACTTGTGATGAGACTTGAAAATGGATGAGAATGGAGTGGAAATGAGAGTAAAGAGAAGAGAAGGAGATGACCTTCAGCAGCTGGAAAGGGAGGACGAAAATGATAAGGGAATGAAGGAAAAGTTAGAGATATTTGGGTGTTGATGCATGTGATTGGTGGATGTAACTTCTTCATGAAATTTGATTTAGCTTCCACCATCAAGGGCTGCCTTAGGCGCCACTTGGGTGGGTTATTTGGCTAAATCTTAGCCATTGATCCTAGGGCACTCATGGCATATATTCTACTGATCCGATTCCGACAATTTAAAACACCGTAATCTTACCGATTTCCTTTAAATTGGTAAAACGGTTTTAGAAAAATCCTATGAAGTTTCCTATGCTTTCAATCTAATTCTTTCATACCTAATTCTCTAAATGATACTTAATTGACTCTAGGTAAAAATTTAATCGAATGCTAATTAATCTTAAGTAGTTGATAAAACCGAATAACTAGGCGAAAACGATAAAAATTTGATGAACGTAAAGCCAAGTTTTTCCACTATCTTGAGCAACACTTGGAGCCACTCATATGTGGTAGGAGAGGCTGAATTTCAACCATTTAAGTGAGGGATTCCAGTAGAAAATTCTACTTGTTCAGTTCTGGTGGTTTAAAATACCGAATCTTCGCCGATTTCTCCACACCGGTCAAATGTTACTTAATAGTTTTGTAAGATGTCTACATGTTCATTTTTAATTTATCTTAAGCCTAATCTCTCTAACTAATATCTAGTTAACTCTTGATTAATATTTACTTAACCTCTAATTGCCCTTACATAACTATTGAAACCGAATAAGTGAATTAACGGAGTAAATTAGACATTTTCGTAAATCCGGAGCCTTTCTATTTCCAATTTTCTGTAACTAATGGCATTTTGTAATTTTGAGCAAGTCCAGGGGCACCCCACGTCATTTCACACCAGACTGCCTCCATGGCCCAATCGGCAAAGATTTAAACTTCTACGGTTTCCCCACGTGATTCTGCTCTGCTTAAAATCCCATTTTGCTAATCTTATAGGTGTAGGGACATAAAGGTCATTTCATGAAAAGTTCTAGGGTTATTGTGGAAATATCCACTTGGGGTTAAAGTACAATTTCTAAAACTTTTGGGCAAGAGTGAAATTAACAAAAGTTGATAAGGGGCACTTTTGTCATTTCCTAATTTTTAACATATAGCAGTGCCATATTTTCAACGGCAGTGTTACACTACCTTATAATTCCAAGTGTGAGGATCGTCATGGCATAGCGCTGCCTGAGAAATTCTCACACTGCCTAAGGGAACTAATTCAAAGTTCCTATTACGTTCTGTTTACGAAAGTGGGGATGTTACATTCTACCCACCTTGAAAAGAATTTTGTCCTCAAAATTCTAGGATTAAGAAGGGTCAATGAAAAGTCCTTTTTAACTTATAGGGATACTCCTCTTTTCGAGTTTGTATCTTGTCTTGAGATTACTTGTCGGCAACTATGAGGTAGTGTCCTAATTCATACAAAGTATCCATAAGGGTTATGTTGATGTCCAAGCTTGCCTTGTCTTAGTAACGCTCTGAATCATTATTCTGTTTATTGGAGACTCTTGCTCATCTCCGTTGCTCTATATTTCGCTACTCCTGCTTTGTGGTAGTTGCTAAATCTTCCACCATTTGTATATGAGACCCCAGATATTCAACTCATTAAGATTTGCAATTGTAAGGATTAGCAGTTATCGAAATAATTGACATCAATAGGTAGTAATGATAATGCCTATGTCAAGGAGGTTTGTATATTCTTTCCCAATATTTCTTATTCGCTCAATTACCCTTAGTCCAATGATAAATTTGCCTCCGATGCAGGATACATAGGCTTAGGCTTTTCCTAAAAATTATAACTAGGAGCTCCCACTATACGGATTAAGTTCTAAGGTTCAGGACTCTTTCTATTAGTCTAATATCCTTCTTGATTCCTAATTATTGAGATACAGGCAGTTTAATGTGAAAACCAAGGTTAAAAGTCAGATCCTTTTTGTCAAAGCTGCAAAGTTTCCTTACCATATTGTCTTACAAGATGACTTTTCAATATTTATGCAAAGAGTTGTCATAGATTGTATGGGTGCCAAAATATACTTTGTTTCGCTGACGTTCTGGTCCATTATCAAGTTCATCGAGTAAATTCCTCATTCTCGTTGTCATGTGTCTGACTACTTGTGCGCTATATTTTCCGGTAACTTTCCAATACTTGTGCCTTGGGCCCTAAATATCAATTGAAGAAGTGCCGCCATTACGAAAACTATCAGCTACAGCAGCAATCAACTTCGACAAATAGTAGTCATAGTGGATTCGTCGAAGTTTTCTTTCGGGAAGTTGATTGAGCTATATC
This sequence comes from Pterocarpus macrocarpus, assembly GCA_031439585.1. Lineage (NCBI taxonomy): Eukaryota > Viridiplantae > Streptophyta > Magnoliopsida > Fabales > Fabaceae > Pterocarpus > Pterocarpus macrocarpus. The sequence goes on from CM062514.1 coordinate 46,947,691, forward strand.
CAAACTCTCACCTACTTGATCTTCTTTGATAAGTGATGAATCCCCTTCCATTAGATTTTAGGTGTAAGGCTAGAGTTCCCTTCTAAACTATAACTATGGTCCTTGCTTCAAAATCTCTCCTTGCTTTTGCGGACTTTATTCCATTTCTCATTATTTGCTAATTGGATCTCATGCCGTTCTTGTTGAACTTCTTAATGATTGTTACGATACTTGTTCCCTCAAAATATGATCAGCTTCACGTAAAGAAAGGATTATGGAACAGCCGAAGTTCCTGCCACTCTTCTATTTTCCTTCAATTGGTTAGCATGGAGATTCCTCGACTATTGTGTTGATGTCCACTTCCCACTTTTGTGGGCACCAATGTTATCAATCTCATTGGGGATTTGTCCTAATATAATATATAGAGGTGTGTTAGTTTTAGTGGTTATATCTCATATTACCTTAAGTGCTAAGCCTTCTGGCTATTCTTTATGATATCTTGCCCCCAGGATGTAATCCATTTGCTGTGAAAGATGGGAATGATGGTCTTGCTTCCCTATTGAAGTTACAATATGATGACTTCCCAGAAGGTCACCCATCATAATATTGCACTCGTTCGAGCACACTTAACTACGGAACTCTGATGGAACCTAGTGCGTTGGGGATAATCGCATTTAATCTGGTCTAAGGTATGGAGACTCTTCTGACTGCCTTTAATTCCGACATCGTAACCTTGCCCCTCATGGGGCACACTTCCGAATCCTTTTTGATCATATATTGGTGCATCATTCGGTCTTACTTAGGGTGCATTAGGTCTGCTACACATATGGCTGGTGCCAAAGCAACCTTACTTGGTATTTCGTGCACAATCTTGTCTGCACCGTACTTCTTATACTAGGTAGCTTTTCTCTCTTTAGTGGGCTAGCCATAAATCCAAACTTCCTCTGTTCCTACCTCGTTCCTACCGTGTTCTATTGTTACTATAGAAACTTGTCTGTTTTCATTCGTCAGAACCTACCTTGTCGTTGCTCCCTCAGTCTATCGGGATTAGTTGCATACTTTAAATCTTCATTACCTTCGCCTGAATCTGAATACATTCCTTATCGAGTTACTCCATCCATAACACATATAATGGTACCTAAAGGCGATTATTCAACTTTGCCTTTCTTCTCTGAATAGCCCTATTTTTCTACTAATAACATGTTGAAGATGATTCCATCATCTAGTTCCTATGGTGGCTGAGGTTGGTAGAATTTGAACATGACTAGATTTTCTAACACTTCCTTTATCCCTGAAAGGTAGGAAAAATTACACTTGGTTCGTATGCCACCTCTAGTCTGGAAGTGTTTCTACTTCAGGTTAGTAGGAGATATATTGTCTTTTTCTCTTGTTACACTTATAACTTCATCTGCTTTCCTTGCCGTGTATAGCCATATCTCCATCTTGATTCGATGTACAGTTAGATGGGTCTCGTTACAATTTGCTCAACTATTTCCCTTTTGAAGCCAAGATTCCACTTAGTATTCTTCCAATTCGCAATTGCTACAAGGTTAGTTCCCTGTACCCTTGAGGGAGAAACCATTTCATTCTCTGGACAGGAACTTAAAAAGTTCTCTCGTATACCTAACCGAAGCTTCTGCCTTTAGCTTCTTTCACTGATTCTCTGCTTCCTTCGTCCACTCTTCAAGCTCCTTAATGAAGGATCAGGTCTTTATAATGTGGTATTTCCACAATCCAAAATACAAACCATCGATCAATTTGTCAAGTAGGCACCTTCAGGGTAATCTCATCCATGAAGAAAATAAGGGCACTATTCATGCCATACGAGATAAACTCATCAACAGGTAATCACCTTACTCCTGTCGTGTATTAAGAATATGAAACCAGGTAGAAGAATCCCCTAGATTCAATCTAGAGAAGATAGTCTGGATTGGGTAATCGCAATGAAGCTTGAACCAAGCCCCATCAAGGCAAAGAAGATTTTTACTCAACTCGTCTCCAACTAAGATCCTGCTCCTGATGATGGAAAATTTTTGGCTACCCGACAACACTTTACAAACAACCTTTCTCGATATAGCTAGGTTTACCATGTCCATAGCAAACCGTCCGACACATTTCCTTTGATTTAATCCTCAATTCTCTGCACTTCTTGACTTGCTCAATTGTCTAGCCCTTTTATGCCATCGCTACTTTTTAGGAGTTTTATCCCTAAAAATTATATATAGAAGGTTCCTAATAAGCCTGTTGGGTGTTTTAGGCTTCTGTTTACACAAAACCTTATATTGAGGTGATCTGGCTCAATATTCAGTCAAGGGCAACGGGTAGTCCACAACACTCACAACAAGGCTACCATGCACAATATTTCTATGCCCTCTTCACGTGAGGACCTAAAGCATGGTACATCTAGATTCTCAGAGTATGCATTAGAAGCATAATCAGTCCATCCACGGGCCTATACAGGATGAACTACTCTGATACCAATAAATGTAACACCCTCTATTATATAAGCCATGCTCGAGTCATGGAGTTATATTAAGAGGTTGTCACTGTGCTAAGAAAACTTTAAAATATGGAAAATATAATACATGGCCCTTTAACTGCTTACTTTATTACCGACTAACAGTCTCTGATATATGGAAAAATATAAAATAATTACACTTTAAAAGAAATTGTGACTGATATAATACACAGCGTCTACTTCTGACTAGTCGTTACTAGCTTCAATGGTCTCTTGATCTGGCTTACGCCCGATTTTTGCTTCATGAATGGCTCTGTACTCTGCCTTGCACTTGGTTTCCAACTTGGGTGCTGGAATGTTTACGGAAAAGAAAAACATGCAAGTAGGCAATGAGAACCTAAGGTTCTCAGTAGGTAAACATGAACTATTCTCATACAGTGCCATCATAAACGTTCCAGCCGCTTCGGTTTATTATGAAAATATGAGAACATATACACAAACAGTGGTTCAATTTTAAGTGGAAAACATCTTTCTCAAAGCGGGTTATGTTTTAACAATCACTTGTCACATTATATGACAAACATAGAAATATAAATAGTGCAATATGCTTCAACAAGAATCTTAATAACCTTATGACTTAATGGGATAACTGAAGATGCACATAAAGATGCTTGTACTTGTCTGTATGCAAGTGCACTTGACTTAATTCGTATCTTTCTTTAACTTGCAACTTGGTCTTGCTCTTTTCTGTACTTGGTCCCCCGGAGGTGAATGGCCTCTCTCACCCCTGAGTGATAGCCTGCTTTTCAAGTCCGAGCTCGTAACTATACATGAGTGACGGGTTTACTTTCCCCAACCCTCACACCGTTCTATTCCCCTTAACTGCCTGGCTGGCCTAAGTCTTAGACAAGATCGCTCTGGCCCACGCTAGCTGGGTCTATGCCATGCCTTACGTGGTAGCTTGGTACGTCTTTCTTACAAGTTCTTATTATCTTTTCCTTTTCATATCTTGTCATGCATGCAGACGCTTGGTGCATTCATGAGTATGTCTCATACTTTATATATCATATCATGTTCTAAATATATCTTTGCATGCATGATGTACATGAATATGACATGTAAACGTAAATATATTCAAAGCATAATCATCCATAGCATAAGTTCTCATAAATTCCTGCCGAAAATTCGGCAGTATAACGGATCGAGTCATCTTCTCCATGAATAGTGCCAGGCAACCAGTACAAATATACAAACTTGCAATTCAATATGGACCAGCAAATACATATATATTCATAACATCAGTCATCAATTTCAGTTCAAGCACCAATTGGGTTTTGGTTTATTCTCTCCTGTTCTGCCCGAGTTTGGCATGCCCCAATTTTTATTCAATTCAACTCAACTCATTTAAATCTCATTTTTGGATATGTTATAGCCTTATATGTCTAGTTTCTACTCCTTTTGGTCCCATCTCATTTTGAGTTGTATAACTCAAGATAAAAATATTTTTTCTCAGCATGCCCTGTTATTAGCTAGAATTGGGTTCCTATAGAAGAAAATTCACTAAAAATCAAAAACTAAATGAAATCGTGCAAATTTTATATCAAAATAAACCTAATACAACAAGTTTTAAAATGAGTTAAGTTTCATGTCATTTGCCTATGTAGATTTTGAGTTATGAGTCTCGAAACATTACCCTATTGGGCTGTCCTGTTCTAGGCCAATTTAAACCTATGCCAACTTCATTGATGTGCTGGGAACAAATGACAAAGAATTAAATTCTGAAATTTTTATGGATGTTCTCTCATATGTTAGCTTTCAAACAACTTTGGTTGCACTCAATTTGAGGTTGTATAGGGTGAGTTACACCCTTCTCAACCCATGCTGCCCGGGTGAGAACCCAGATTTCTAGGTCTAACTTCAAAAATTCATAACTAATTCTATAATAATCCAATACCTTATATTTTATATGAATGGAAAGCCCTGGATGTCTAGTTTCATTTAAAAATGGTTTCATCCAATTTAAACGGCGGTAGGCAGAGCCGTACACTCCGCTGTACGGACCGCCGAGGGAAAACCCTAATAGCCTCTAGATTTGTCTTCTTCCTTCAAGCTATTTGCCCTCAATTCCAATTTTAATCACAACATACATGCAAAATCAGTCATAAAACATCATCATCACTCTATAAAACACCAACAGCTCAGATTATGCATGCCCAATATGCAGTCCCAAATCAGAGAAACAAGAGGAGAAGTAGGATTTCCTACCTTGTCTAGTTGAGTTTGGGTGGATTTTGTGTCTTTGATGAAAGCAACTTGTGATGAGACTTGAAAATGGATGAGAATGGAGTGGAAATGAGAGTAAAGAGAAGAGAAGGAGATGACCTTCAGCAACTGGAGAGGGAGGACGAAAATGATAACAGAATGAAGGAAAAGTTAGAGATATTTGGGTGTTGATGCATGTGATTGGTGGATGTAACTTCTTCATGAAATCTGATTTAGCTTCCACCATCAAGGGTTGCCTTAGGCACCACTTGGGTGGGTTATTTGGCTAAATCTTAGCCATTGATCCTAGGGCACTCATGGCATAATTTCTACTGATCCGACTCCGACAGTTTAAAACACCGTAATCTTACCGATTTCCTTTAAATTAGTAAAACGGTTTTAGAAAAATCCTATGAAGTTTCCTATGCTTTCAATCTAATTCTTTCATACCTAATTCTCTAAATGATACTTAATTGACTCTAGGTAAAAATTTAATCGAATGCTAATTAATCTTAAGTAGTTGATAAAACTGAATAACTAGGCGAAAACGATAAAAATTTGATGAAGGTAAAGCCAAGTTTTTCCACTATCTTGAGCAACACTTGGCACCACTCATATGTGGTAGGAGAGGCTGAATTTCAGCCATTTAAGTGAGGGATTCCAGTAGAAAATTCTACTGGTTCAGTTCTGGTGGTTTAAAATACCGAATCTTCGCTGATTTTCTCCAAACCGGTCAAACGTTACTTAATAGTTTTGTATGATGTCTACATGTTCATTTTTAATTTATCTTAAGCCTAATCTCTCTAACTAATATCTAGTTAACTCTTGATTAATATTTACTTAACCTCTAATTGCCCTTACATAACTATTGAAACTGAATAAGTGAATTAACGGAGTAAATTAGACATTTTTGTAAATCCGGAGCCTTTCTATTTCTAATTTTCTGTAACTAATGGTATTTTCGTAATTTTGAGCAAGTCCAGGGGCACCCTAATGCTATTTCACACCGTGATCGCTTCCATGGCCCAATCGACAGAGATTTAAACTTCTACGGTTTCACCACGTGATTCTGCTTTGCTTAAAATCCCATTCTGCTAATCTTATAGGTGTAGGGATATAAAGGTCATTTCATGAAAAGTTCTAGGTTTATTATGGAAATATCCACTTGGGGTTAAAGTACAATTTCTAAAACTTTTGGGCAAGAGTGAAATTAACAAAAGTTGCTAGGGGCACTTTTATCATTTCCTAATTTTTAACATATAGCAGTGCCATATTTTCAACGGCCGTGTTACACTTCCTTATAATTCCAAGTGTGAGGATCGTCATGACATAACGCTGCCTGAGAAATTCTCACACTGCCTAAGGGAACTAATTCAAAGTTCCTATTACGTTCTGTTTACGAAAGTGGGGATGTTACAAGTTATGTCCTTCACATTCCAGTCTAGTTAGGTTCAGGGATAGATTCTTAGGGTTAACTTCAAAAATTCGTATCTCACTTAATACTAATCCAATGGCCTTATAATTTGTATGGTTGGAAAGCTCTAAATGTCTAGTTTCATTTAAAATTAGTTTCATACACTTTATACTACTATAGGTGGATTCGTACAATCCGTCAATATGGATACTGTAGCATTTTCTCACTAAAATAGATTCTGCTTAGCCCTTTTTTGAGCTTTTGATCAATTCCTAAACTTAAAATAAATTTCTTCATTTCAATTCACTAGAAAAACATCATAGCACAAGCATACAAGCATGGACCAGCATAGCACAAGGAGCACACAACAACCATATAGTCAAGCCATACACCAAATAACTAAGTGTTTGAGTTACCTACCTCAAAATCCTTGAAACTATGGATGCAAGGAAGGCAAGAGCAACATCCAAGCCTTCTCCCCCTCTCATGACAGTGCCATAAATGGTGGTGGAGGGACACCACTTGATGCTAAATCATAAAATTGTTAGAGGGGTTTTGTAGAGGAGAGAATGAGGATTAATTTTCACAAAAGGAGTGAGAGGATTTAAGGCCAAGAAGGCCATGAACTATGAGCTTGAAGCTCATAGCTACAGAGGTGATGAAGAAGAGAATGAAGATGAGAAGATGGTGGTGGTGGTGGTGGTGTAAATAATGAGGGGGGAAAGAGTGTGTAGAAAATCTAGGGCCCAAGAGTATTTTAGGAAAAGTAAGGGTGACTTACTCATTAAGCATGGGTTGGCTTGTTTAGGAAACTTTGTGGGTTAATTTTCATTGGTGGGTTTGGAACACAATTTAAATTCTACTACACTTGAATTTTGAGTGGCTCATCTGGAGCTACTACTAAAAGGACTTTTAATTAATGCCCATGCCTGCAGACAATATAAGACCCTTGAAGATTAATTCAAGGTGTCCAAATATCAATTTGGGTATTCAAACTACTTGAATTTCTAAAATATTGTGTGAGTAATCTCACACTCTTATTTGAAATTATGGGTAGAGAATCTCAATTTAAGGTTATTAAAAGTATTTTAGTTACCTACCAGTGTCTTGAAACCCACAAAATTTCTAAAAATAGAAATTCTCTATGGTTGCCCTTCCTGACAACCATAAAGCCCTTATTACGACCTTGCCACTATAATGCAATGATAACAACCTCGCCCTTGGTTTCTCTACGGGTTACCTAATTGCTATTTTGCCCTTGTATCAGACCCGAACTTACTCCTATCCTGGCCTATCCTCAAGGTTCGGGATGTTACACTCCTTTTAGCCTTCCGGAAGCCCTTTAGTATTTTATGCCAAAATTTCTGCTGTATTTTTCTATTTTCCGCAACTAATGGCATTTCCATAATTTTGAGCAAGTCTAGGGACACCCCACGTCATTTCACACCTGACTGTCTCGGTGGCCTAATCGGGAGAGAGTTAAACTTCTATGGTTTCACCATGTGATTCTGCTCCATTTTAAACCCCATTCTACTAATTTTACAGATGTGGGGATATAAAGGTCATTTTATGAAAAGTTCTAGGGTTATTGTGGAAATAATTCTTTGGGGTCAAAATATAATTTCTAAAAATTCTAGGTATCACTGCAAATAACAAAAGTTTACAGGGCACTTTTGTCATTTCCTAATTTTTAACATATGGCAGTGCCATATTTTCAACGGCAATGTTACACTACTATATAATTCTGAGTGTAAGGATCTTCATGGCATAGCGCTACTTGAGAAATTCTCACACTTCCTAGAGAAAATAATTCAAAGTCCCTATTATGTTATTTTTAAGAAAATGGGGATGTTACATCTTGTAACAGCTAAAAACCCTAAATCCTACAGCTAAAAACTAACCACCCACCAATGCTTGTTGGCCAAATCATGGTCATCCATTTGCAATCTCAACCAAAATTAAAATGCCATAGAAATCCACCATTGGGATTCCTTTATGAGTTACATTAACTTATGAAGGAAGAAGCCCATAATTTCCTTACTCCTTCCCCAAATTTTCATGCAGCCCCTCCCTCTCACTTTCAACTTCCATTTTCATTCTCATACAACCCAAACTCACCCAAAAACTCTCGTACTCTTGCCTCCTTTGATATAATCTTCCACTTTTTCCTTGTATTTTTGTAAGAAACCTCAATATAAGCCCAAAAACCTGCTTCCTTTGGATCATTTAGCTTCAGCTACCAAGGAGAAAAAGAGAAGTCATCACCTTCTTAAAGCCATAGTGAGGAGGAACCACCAAGAAAAGCTCAAATTTAGAAGCTATAAGTTGGATTTGAGGTAGTATTTCTTGGATTTGTTGACTATTAGGGTTTATGGGGGCTGCTAAGGTTTCTTTGTTCTTTCTTGAGATGATGTTGTATGATAATTATATAGCTTGTTTTCAATAAATTAACATGGGGATTCTTGGTTTGGGTTGGAGAATTCATCAAAAACTCAAGGAATGATTGAAACATAATTTGCTGGAATGGAATCCTAGAATTCGTCCATAGCACAAATAGTACGGATTGACCTACAGAGGTCAAAATTTAAGAAAACTATTTTTATATAAAACTAGACATTCAAGGCTTTCCATCTATTAAATTATAATGCCGTTAGATCTGAGATGAGAGAGATGAAATTTTGAAGTAAACCCTTGAATCATGTCCTCTCTTCTGACCAATATGGATTGAAAAGGGCATAACTCACCCTATATAACTTCAAATTGAGTGCTACAAATTTATTTAGGAAGCTAACATGTAAGGTAATATGCCATAAAACTTTCAAATTTAAATTCCACCTGAGTTGCTCCCAGTAACTCCTTAAACTTGACTTAAAATTCTGTACGGGTGAAATAGGGTAATTTTTTTAGCCCAATTCGAGGGCCCATAACTTAGGCTCTACTCATCTATTCAATATGAAACTTCTAGGGAATGAAAGATAGTCAATAAGCTTCTTTTAGATAAAATTTCAAAGAGAGTTATAAGAATTGGGATTTTGGTGAATTTTTAAACTTAAGTACTCTAATATGTGCCTTATCAGGGTAGTCTCAAGTAAAAGTCCAATAACTCAATGTATATTTATCAAAACTTAGTGGGACCAAAGAGAATTAGAAATATACTAATAAGGCTAGAACATACTAAATTTTCATATTTAAATGAGTTAAAATGAAATTATAATGCAATTTATAAAATAGGACAGATTTAGAAAGTTGAAGTGCAATAGCTGATTTTGCTTAGATAGGAACTCTTGAATTAAGCATGATCAATGAAGGAGTTTATTATTGAAAATTTCCCTATTAAACTGCTATAGCTATTGATGTATGATTATAATTGATTTTGGTATCTTGCCGAGCTGGCTGATTATATGTGCACTATTAATAAGGAAGCCTATATTAAATCGTTATGCTACCGAAATTTCGGCAGAAACATATGAAAGTTACGAATGTCTATATGTTATGTATATAAGTATCATACAAGTATGAATATTTGAAAGTAAGGTATGAAGCACATACATTCATGATTCTATGATTAAAGATATAAGGATGATTCCATATTTCTAAAGAGTGTGACATGGCGATCACACCTCAATGGGTATGACAAGTAAAGGATATGTATATACATGTTGTGTCCATAAAGAGCATGCATGCAAATATGATTAAGATATGATATGAAAAATATGTATAAGTGTCGAGCATCCGCATGCATGATCATATATGAAAAGAAAAAGATGATAAGAACTTGCAAAGGGACATACCGAGCCTCCACCTCGTAGTGGGCCAAGGTAGTACTGTCTAAGGCTTAGGCCATCCCCCAACCAAATTTAAGGGGAATAGATCGGTGTGAAGGTCGGGGAAAGTAAACCCATTACTCATGTATAGGTACGAGCTTAGACCTGAGAAGCAGGCTATTACCCAAGGGTGAGAGAGGCCATTCACCTCCGGGGAACCATGTAACATCTTGAATTTTGCATATTTAGTACTGTCGAATAATTAAACTTTCAGATATATTATAGATATACAAGTAGTTAATATTGAAATGTAAATATTGGGGTCAAATAAAATTCAAATTTTTTTGTAGAAAATTTCATTAGACAATTAGCAATATTTATATAGTTAAAGGAAATTGGTTCGTTTACGGCATCTTGTAAATTACGAACCGAGTTGATCGGAATTTATACTATAGGATAACATGAATATAAGTTAAAAACCCTAAATCCTACAACCAGAAATTAGCCATCCACTCTTGTATGTTAGCCAAATCATGGCCCTCCATTTCTAAGCTCAACAAAATTCAAATTGCCATAAGAATCCACTAATCACACCATTTTCTTTTCTTTCCAACATTGTCCACAAGTTACCAAAATCTTCCACCCTTGTCCTTCCAAATTTTAGCCAACATCAACAGACCAAGCCTCTTATTTTCTTCTTCAACCTCATTCTCTTCATTACTCTCTTTATTTCTACCTCAAGGTCCTAAGTGATCTAGCCACCTTTTGATCAAATTTTACATTCTTTCCTTGTGTATCTTCAAGGAACATCAAGACAACAACCTCTTTAGATCATTGAAGCTCAACCCTCCCAAGAGAAAGAAGTGATTTACCACTATTCCAAGGTTTTAGTAAAGTAGAACCACCAAAGATTCAAGTAGAAGAGCTTAAACTTTGGGAGTGTGGTAGGATTTCATGGACTTTGTTATTCTTTAGGGTTTGAGCTTATTAGGGTTTTTCACATCCTCTTTTGGTTGATGATGTTGGACATTAATATGACTTGTTTTGAGTGGTTTAAGGTAGGAATCATAGGTTTAGCTTGATGAATTGATCAAAGACAAAAGAAGAACACAAAATAGAACAAAGCTGTAAGAGAGTCCCTAACAACTGTCAGTACACTAAATGGTACGACCCTATCCATACACAACAAATTTGAGTGAAACTATTTTTAAATGAAACTAGACATTCAGAGCTTTCCAACCATATAAACTATAAGCCTATTGGACCTGAAATGAGAGAGTTATGAAATTTTGAAGTAACCCTTTGAATGTTGTCTAGTGTTCTAACTAGTATGGGTTGTGAAGGGCATAACTCGCCCTATACAACTTCAAATTGAGTGCAACAAATTTTTTTATGAAGCTAACATATAGAATTTTGTGCCATAAAAGTTTTAGCCTTATATCTAAACTATGCTGCTACCAGTAGTTCTTTAAATTTGATTTCAGGATCAATATGGGTGAAATAGGGCAGTTCCCTTTAGTCCATTTTGAGAGCTTATAACTTGGGCTCTACTTACATTCAATATGAAACTTGTAGGGAATAAAAGATGGTTTAGTAACCTTCATTATATATAGATTTCAAATAAAGTTGATAAGAGTTGGAATTTTAGTGAATTTTTACATTTAAGTGCTCAAATCTGCCTCTCATCAAGGCAGTCTTAAGTAAAAGCTCAATGGCTCAATGACTCAATGACTCAATGTATACTCATTAAAAATGGGACCAAAGGGAATTAAAAGTAAACTAATAATGTCATAACGTACTAAATTTTCATATTAAAATGAGTTAAGATGAAATTATGATGCAATTCACTAAAAAGTGCAGATTTAGAAAGTTAAAAGGCAGTAGCAGATTTTACTTAGTTGGAAATTCTTGACTCAAGATTCTTTATTTTCATGCTATAAAATGTTGATATATGATTATGATCTTTCTATTGTGTGATTGGCTGGCTATGAATTATTGGTTGTAGTTTGGGAAGTCTTCTATTTTAAGTCGTTATACTGTCGAATTTTCGGCAGAACTATATAAAGCATGCATCATGAATTATAAGTTCCTCAAGTATGTGCATTCATGGATATATGGTTTAAGACAGATTCATGTTATTTTGACAACCCCTTAACATAATTAAGGGGAATAAGTCAGTGGGAGAATAAAGGAAAGTAAACCTGGCAATCTTGTATAGGAACGAGCTCGATCCTCAAAAATAAGCTATTAGCTAGAGATGAGGGAGGCCATTCGCCTCCAAGGGACCAAGTAAAGGAAAAAGAGAAAGGCTATATTTGAGGATGATGATACATAACACTTAATGCAGACCCATGTAAACACCCTAGGGATGGCAATAGGTAATGCCTAGGTGTGTTAAGTAAAGGAAGCTAAAGAAAGACAAGTGCACTTGCATCAAGAAGTCATTTGCATTCATTTATGCATTTTATTCAGTTGTTCCTTATTTTTTATGAATCTATGCATCTAATTCAATTGTCTTTTATCTTACTATGTTGATGATTAGAACCTTATGAGCATAACATATAAATATTTATAATATTCATATGGTCACATATTTTTGCCGGAATTTCGATAGCAAAATGGATCAGACCTATTTCCCCTTACATAGTGCCAGCTCCCACGGACAAATCACTCATAGCAGTATAATCAATCTAACATATCTACCAATGTAAAACTTGCAATCGTCAACTCAAGCCTTATATGTTCACTAACACTTGTGAAACCATCAATTTGGTCATTTCTGTCAATCCTATTCAGTTCTGTCCGAATTTTGTATAACCCACCTTTACTTCTATTCAACTCATTTAAACCTGAATTTTGGATATGTCATATCTCTATATGTCTAGTTTTCAACCCTTTTGGTCCTATCTCATTTTGACATGTGTAGCTCAAGATATTTAAATTTTGCCTCAACCTATTCAGTCACTGGTCCGAATTACACTCTTGGAAGTAAAAATTCATTAAAAATCAAAACCTAGATCAAATCATACGAAATTGGGGTCATATTAAAGCTAAAAAGACAAACTTTCATTTGCGTTAAGTTCCATTTCATTTGCTTTAGTAGAGCTTAAGTTATAAGCCCTGAAATTTGACCTTCCTAAACTGCTCTATTTTGGGCTAATTTGGACATAGGGCAAGTTTCTCGAACCACTGAGATCAAATGGGATTGTATCTAACTTAGAATCTTTTTATGAGATGTTCTCCTATGTGTAAGCTTTCTAAAAAAGTTAGTTTCACTCAATTTGAGGTTGTGTAGGCTGAGTTACATCCTTTTCAATTCACACTGCCCGGATGAAAGTCCTAATTCCTAGGTTAAACTTCAAAAATTCATATCTCTCTCAATACTAATCCAATAGCCTTATATGATATATGTACGGAAAGCCTAAATGTCTAATTTCATAAAAAAATGGAGTCATCAAATTTAAACGACTGTAGGCGGAGCCGTACACTCCGCCATGTGGGCTGCCATAGGTTCTCCAAGGTTTTTCAGTTTCTGGTTTGCTCTCTATCTTATGTTCCATGCAAGATTCAATCTCAATCCCTCCAAATACTTAATAAACCAACCATTAATCATCACATACATCAAGTTTATCATCAAAGAAGTGAAGAGAGTTGAACTCTCATACAGTTTTAATCCATGAAAACAATAAGCAGAAATTAGAAATCCTACCTCTAGATTGTTGTCAATGTTGGCTAGATGCAAGTTCTTGGTGTGGAATAAGGATGGAGCTTGAAGTTGGAAGTAAGGTGAAGTGAGGGAGGAGAAGAATGAAGAAAGAATAGAGAAAAGTCAGCTGCTAATGGGGTCGAGAATATCAAGGGAGGAAAGTGGAAGTTAGTTGAATTTTATAGTGGTTGAGTCATAGTGTGGTTGGTGAGTTGGGTGGTGGAGACTTGGCCACTCCTCCTTTATCTAGTGGCTCAAAATGGCGCCATCCCAAGGGGGTAAAGTGGGTGAGTTCTCAGCCATTGGATCTTGAGTTTGAAGTGTTGAATTTGGCTAGTTCAGTTCTGAGGTTCCAAGTTCAAGTAGAATAAGCAATATCAAGTTCCGAGCTCCATGTTGATCACTATGTTTAATCAAAATGTACACGATTTCCGGTTTCTGAAGTGATAAACATGATTTCCGACTTTGAGTAGGAATCAGTGATAGTTCTAAGTGATGGTGCGTTAATATTGTTATGCGACATGTATAAACACTAGATCAAGTTTAGTTAATATCGGAATTCAGGACTTAACAAACAGAGAGCTAGATCGGGTATAATTAATGTCGGAACTCGAAACTTAGGAAACATTCATAAAAGTTTTGGAAGACTAATTGTGGCTTAAGGTCGGATGTTGGAAATCACATACATAAATTGTCTTAAAATCGGAAGTCAAGGACAAGAATATAGAACCTATACTCGGAAGTCGGGTATCTTAATCCAAACTCGAAAGTTGGTACCAGACCATGAAACTATATACCCGAACCTCGGAATTCGAGAACTAGGACACTTTAAAACTCATACACGTAATTCCAAACTTGCTATCTTATTGAACATATAATCTTGAAACTCTGTCCAGAATCAATCCCGGAGATCGATACTAAACATAACCCCGGAAATCGGGAAACAAAACATCAACCTTATATACCCGAAAGTCGGGATCTTATCTCGGAACTCGGACACAATTCAATATCGGAAATCGGTCCTAAGCTCAAGGAAAATGGACAAGAGTTCCGATTTCCGAATTGATCGTTGCGTTCAAAGAAAATAGACATGAGTTCCAACTTTAAGCAGAATGGAGGCTAATTCCAATTTTGGACAGGATGAGATAGCAAAATGGAAAATAATTTAACACAAGGCAAATTGGGGATGTTACAAGAGTAAAGGAAATTAAGCCAATCCTTGGGAACTCTCGTGCATGAATTATGGCAAAGCGTGACTCTCCATCCAAGGACGTACATGAGGCATGGCAAAGGATCCAGCTGGCATGCATGCTCTAATAGGTACCAGTTGTAGCCACCACATGAGGCATGACATAGACCCAGCTAGCATGAACGTTACATTTTGGTATTAGAGCAAAGGAAATTAAGCCAATCCTTGGGAACTCTCGCCCCCATGAACTGTGGCAAAGCGCAACTCTCCACCCAAGGGCATACGTGAGGCATGACAAAGGACCCAGCTAGCGTGCATGCTCTGATAGGTACCATTTGTAGCCACCACGTGAGACATGACATAGACTCAGCTAGCATGAATGTTATAGACTTATTTTATAAAGTGAATTTCTGTTCAACAATATAAAATCATACATCATTCAAGGGGTACCAAATCCAAGAAAGCATTAAGATTACTATAAATTACACAATTTATTGAAAAGAGAGTTAAAATGATATATTGGAATTCAAAATGTGTCCTTTTAGACTACATCTTCCTAATGCTTAAATAAAAGTAAAAAATAATAATAATAAGAATAAATAAATAAACCCAACAATAAAGAAGTCATACCAATTGACAGAATCATTATTTTTCCCCTCTCCCTTGCTCCCCACACCAAAAGAAAAGAATTAAAAAAACTTATAATAAATTCTTTCAAAGTGAACATCATATTCTTTTGATTTTCTTCCAATCTTCTCTTGAAATTTTTCTTTTCAAATCTTGATTTTCTTCTGATTTTTCTAAATCTTTTCAAATTGTCAACTAATCTTTTCCTTTTTTCATCTCTTTATCTCCTAATTTACTGGCCTCATATTTATTCTGATCTTTATCCATTAAAACAACAAAAAATCTTCTTTTTCATTGATAGCACTAATAAATCCAGTTTATTAAAATTAATAAGGGAGATTGGCTACAAGAGGACAAAACTTTTAAAGTACAAATCTAGGGTGAATAAAATATATTATCTTTTCACAAGTTATCAGATTGTCCTCTCTTTATTTGTCATGGATGTGTGAGGACTAAATTGTCTCAACTTAAATGCTCCAAAAAAATGGTAGTTCATGACTGGTCATAAATTTCTCGTAATTCTTTCAAATCATTCTCAATCTAAAGGTTAGTATTTCTTTGGTCTAACATTGTAGTAAAACATTACATCACCCTCCACCCCACTTTCTTTCTATTCTGCTAGCCTTTTCTTCTTTCCTCAACCACCATCATCATTGTCCATGGCATCAATGGCAATCTAGTTACCACTAACACACCATCCTCGCTGGTATCTCTCATCGTTTGTCGCCGTTGCCACTGTCACCACCACAACAAAAGCTAAAAATTACCTCCTGAGAAGCAACACCACAATCCTCAGGCAAAACGAAGCCTTCAAGTTTTGCTTCTTTAACTCCACCACAATATGTAACACCTTAATAAACCCATACTACGCTTAAGTCGTATTACGGCGTTTTATTAGTTGTTACTTATGCTCGTGGAAACTAAACTGCGTTTATAAATTAAGTTACACAAAAAATACGGTAAAATTTTTTTGAAATACATCGTCGCTTTGCAGCATTTTGGAAAGTAAAGCCTTGAGCAAAAAGATAGATATAAATGAGCATGTCACATAAATTTAAGTCATAAAATAAGGGGACAATGAATAAATAGAAATATAATGCATTCACCTTACTTAAACAACCATATGTAAAGTCGCATAATATTCAACAATACATGAAAAGGAAACTCATGATCATGCCATGGCCCCAAAATATCAAGCATAAGCAAATATGACAAAGTTCGTCACAAAATGAAATACATAAGATAAGGAGCAATAACAAAATAGGCCCAAGTAGACACGTTCTGGTTCCTTTGCCCCCTCCGCGCTCCTCAATCAGATGAAATCAGGTCCTCGAGTGCCTGGTTCCCCTCGCTCCTCGACCTCAGGGAATGTGAGGAGTACGGATGATACAAGGGTGCCTCCTGATCACCTAGATGCGACGAACACGATGACCCGGAGTACAGCTGGCCACTGAAGAATGCTCCTCAAAGGGCTCTTCCTCAGACGTAACGAGGTGATACTCAGGGAGTGGCGGCGAAGTAGCTGTAGCCCTCAGAATGGCTATGGAACTCACATCGACCATGGGAATCACAGGCTACGGCATGGGCTTGGCTGCGGGTAGGTCCAGAGATATCAGCTCCATCTCAACGTCTAGCAAGGGCCTGGGGGGAAAATCCCAAGGACCCAACGGCTGTCCAAGGTATGCTAAAGAAATGTCTATTAGGGCTGACGGAATATCGAGTTCCTCTCCCTCATGTATAGGACCCAGGTAAAAGTAGGTGCAGACTATCGTGGTGGTCGTAGCCACGATAGCCTGGGCATCAGCATCATAGGTCCACTCATAGTGGGGAGGGTCCATACTCCACTCCACCGAATGAGCCATAGGTATCTAGCGACGAAATGGAAAATAACTAGAGTGAGAAATAAGATTTCTCAGTAGGACTCGAACCTGATAGGAAAGTGTCATCGTCATCATCGCAGCCACTTTGGTTTTATAAATGAAAACAGTGAGTATTCATAAGGTTCAATTCTTGATTTCGAAAATATAAGTATCCGAAGTGGATTCAACTTTAAGTACGTATTCTCATTATAATAACAACATCTTGAGAGTTCCATTCTTTACTTGGGTCGGACCGAAGTCCCTTTCTTTTCTTCACTTAACCTTTATCTTAGGTCTTTTTCTTTTCACCCACTAAACATAAGTGGTAATGAGTTCATACCGTGGCCGTCGCCACCATAAACTTTCGATACTTACACTAGCTAGGTCATGCCATGCCTCATGTAAGCCCTATCCCCTATATTCACACTAGCTGGGTCTATGCCATGCCTCATGTGAGTCGTGGGTGAGGGGAGCTTCTTATTATGGGTCACCTTCCCTTTTGAAGGATCACACCCTTAGTTCAATCTCTTCTTATTAAAGCTTATGATGTAAAATTATTCTAAGTCCACAATTTTTACAAAATTTCGGTAGCATAATAGCTAGATCAAAGCTTCCCAATATTTTTGCCAAACAGAGAATCCAATCACAGGACATCATCATATGTATTAATCAACATCGTATGCAACATAATCATTGTCATTATAATCATACCATCATCATATCATCATATTATCATATCATCATCATATCATCATATTATCATATTGCACATAGGCACAGATATACCACATTAAAGTGTTATGAGCTTAGCTTAGTAACTTAGGTGCAAGCTTTTTAATTTGATTGGCATCTTGTTCGGTTCTTTCACTAATTATAGGGAGAGTACTGCTTATCACTTCTTTTAAACCTTCTTAAGTTGAATTATGAAGTTTCCATTACCTTAAATTAAGAGTCTTAGTGTGCTTAAGTGAGATTCTCATTAGTGCTAGAAAGTTTACCTTAACCAGTTTTTACTTTTACTGCAGGGTAGTAACTTTAAAAATTCACCATAAATTCTTCTTTTATCTTTTTAACTTGTTTTTTGGCAGGATTGTACTTTTCTGAGTCTATTTTCGAATGAAAAAGTCCCACTCAAAAATTCCTTCTATAGCTTGAGTTATACACTTTTTGCTCTGACTGCTCAGACTTGAAACTTCATCTCATGTCAGTGGCTTGTCAACTCCACTGGGAGTTCCTCACATGGAATCTGACAAAACTGTCTTATGGAAGTGTTCTCCTATGTCTTAGCTTTCAGAAAAACTTGGTTCTACTCAAAAATGTCTTGTATAACTCGAGTTATGTATGCTTTAGTACCGACTGCCCAGACATAAACACATCTAGAGACAGCCTACTTAAAAAATTCATATCTCCCACGTTTCAAAGCCAAAGTTTACGTATTTTATATGTATGAAAAGCTCTTTGAGTCTACTTTAAAAAATTACTTTCATCATATTTTCTTTAAAACAAGTTATACAATATGCATTACAGACTGCCAGAATTCCAACTCAACTAGTTTTTATGTTTTACATTTCAAACTTATGGAGATGTTGTTATCCCACTTCAAATCACCATTTTTATGTTTTATCTCACCATCATATTCAAGGTTTTAGTCACCAAATCAGTATTTTAGAACAAAAAAAAAAATAAAGTAAGATACATAAAAAAACCATCATACCACATAATCTCATTTTAAGACAACATTTTCAACAAGGCAAGAAAAGCTCATAGAATAAGATATGGTCATGAGACCTTGAAACAAGTCCTAAAACCACCTAGCTATGAAGAGCTTAGGGGTTTTAATACTTGAAAAATGCATGAAAAAGAAGGGTCAGAGTCACTACCAAAGAGAGCTTCTTGAAGAATTTGGAATGTAAAGAAGGTTAGGGAGAGCCTCCCTCCTTGAAAGCTTGGAAATGGAGCTTGTGTATAGGTTGTCTTGTTTCTCCAAAGACCAAAAATGGTGGTCCTTGAAGGGATTGTAAGGGTGGTGACGGAAATGAGGTAGGAGGTAGTAAGGAGATTCGAAGAAGAGTAAAGAGGGTTGGATGAACAAGAGGGTAGGGATGAGACTTGGAGAGAGGAGAGAGCTTTGTGTCTTAAGAGAGGAAATGAAAAATGAAATGAAGGGGGAGAGAGAAGGGGTTGATGGCGCAAATTGAGGGGGAAGAGTGATGTGATTTTGCTTCTTACAACAAGCAAGAGAGTAGGGGAAAAGCTTGGGGCAAAGGAGGGAGTTGTGTTTCCTTTGAGTCTTGGCACTTGGGTAAAGACCATGTAGTATTTTTCAAGTGGTTAAAAGCATGACCACTCTTGGGATTGGCTTGGGTGGATATGATCACTCCAAGTGTCACAATTTTGATGGAGGGGAGTACATCTCTTGTCTTGACTCAAGGAATACTACTAACATAGACTCTTGATCTAATGGTGCATGATGAGAAGGTAAATGGATGGTTGGATATGGCTCTTGCCTTGACCAAACTTTCAAACAATAATTGAGGGGAAGTTTCTAAATTTTCACAATTGTTAAAATTATCTAAATGCTATTTAATTTAATTGGTTTAATTACATTTTAACACATTTTCTTTGAAAAGGATTTTCCTCATTAATTATGTATAGAGGGTGTGTGGGTTAATTTGTCATATGTGATTAAGATGTAATGCTTGTCATGCACTTAGTTAATAAGGTTAGGTCACCTTGATTATATGTTCTAAATCATGAATTAACAAGGATTGGGCAATTAGGCTCTTAATTGTAACTTTTAATGCATTATACTTCAATTGTTGAATTTTCTAATTAATCATTGACTTTCAATATCTTGTTGACTTGCCTTTAATTTACTAAGTCCTTGCTCTTGAAATTAGTCGATTAGTTCTCAATTAATCGCTAACCCCTCTAATTAACCAGAGACACCGAGCTAATTAGCTTAGATGAAAACGGGGATGTTACACAATACACAAATGAGGACCCTGAATTTGACAACATAAAATTAATTAATCGAACACATAGAATTATAAAAGGGATTAGATTTATTCTATAAGTATTTTAAACTGTTATGGAGAGAGCTATTGAGAATTTGCAAATTTTCAAGGTTTTTCCTCTTTATTATTAAAAGAAGTTATTGTATAACCAGTATAGATTGGAGGTAGCTATAATTTTGTTAGATAAAATTGAAACCCTATTTTTGTTCTATGCTTATTATGGTTTTGATGTTGAATTTTATGTAAATGCCACACAATAAGAAATTAACTTAGATGATGTGGTTAATACTTCCATAGAAAATATCCATATTGCTTATTGTTCCTAAAAATATACTAATTTCCCATGGAAATCACTAAGTGGACAAAATACTAGTGTTGTACACAACCATCAGCCATCTCAGGTTAACTCCATTATCTCAAACATTAGCTATTGGTTTTGGGAATGGAAGCCCTATGTTGATTTCTCTATGTTCATGTATGTTTGTGTGGAGAAGTTGAGAATGAAGGAGGTGGTGATAGAAGAGGATTTAGTTTAGGCAAGAAAGGAACAAGAGGAATCGCTAACGAAGGGTGGCAGTCATGGTAGGAGGGGTGGGATAGGCGGCACAAGGATTGGGGAAAGACTTCTTCTAGAAGATGAAGAACTTGATATGGAAATGGAGGAAGGCAGAAGAAGGAAAAGGGAGAAAGAATGAGAGAGGAATAATATAGTAATGACATGCATACACCCTTTTGTTCAACTCACTTGCAGTGCACTTGTAATCTAAAAACTAAGATGTGATGGTGCATCCATATTTCTCATACTTGTGATACACTCTAAAACTCACTCAAACACTCTCTCTCCCGTTGGACTCAGAACTCAAGAAGAATTATTGTAACATCTCGAATAACAAAGTATATAATCAACACTGTTAAATAATTTATTTTTAGATAAATTATAGATATACAAAAAGATAATAAGGAAATATTAATTATAAGGTAATATAATTTTGAATATTCTCTATAGAAAAATAGTAATATTTCACTAGCCAAAGAAATTTCTTACTAGCAATGTCTTATAATATAAGAAACTGATCAAATAGGAATCTATATTGCAAGATGGCATAAATATCTATTAAAAACCTTGGAATGTGTAGCCAGGAATTAGCCACGTTAGTCATCTTGATGGACAAAAGATGTCCAATCAAAATTTCAGTTACGAAAATTTAAATTCTATTTCAAATCCACCAAATAAGAAGCTTCCACCAATCAAGGTCACTTAACAAGGAATAAGGCTCATTATTTCTCTTACTTTTCTTCCCAAATTTCATGCAACCTCTCCTCCTCTCTCTATATCCATTTTTCATCTTCAACTCACATAAACTCTTAAGTTTTGCTTGTTTTTGCTCAAATTTCCAACTATTTCACTTGTTTTCCATCAAGAAGCCCTTATCAAAACTCCTTCCTTTGAGCCATATAAATTCAACAAAGCAAGGAGCAAGGAAGGGCTTTGTAACATCCCAATTTTCGTTGTGTTAAATTATTCCATTTTACCTCCACAACGAGTTCCGAGTTCCGAGTTCATTAGTTTTTATGATTTCCGACTTCATCCTCGAATTCCACATGAAATGGAACAATTTCCGATTTTCGAGTTTGTCTTCAATTTTTTCAACCCAATTTACGATTTCCGACCTTATCCCAGCATGTTCTTCACTCCCGACTTCATGTCCTGTCCAACTTCCGAATTGGTCTACAAAATTCCGGCTTCATGGCCTTTCCGATTTCCGACTTAATGTTCTAGCTTCGAGTTAACTGGAGTGGCTTCCGAGTTCCAATATTCGAGTTAAAGTATAGTGAGTATAATTTCCGACCTCCGATTTCAACTTTCGAAATTCCTCAGTTCCGGACTTCCAACTTGGACTTCAAGTCCAAACAACATGACGTAATTCCACAATATCCGACTTCATGTCTCAAAGAAAATGTACCCGAGTTCCGATCTAACCTTAATAGTGTACATGGTTTCCGACCTCATAAGTTATAGTTTAACGCAATGGTGCAATCTGACTTAGAGTAAAATGTCACGAGGTCCAGCATTAAAGTGGAATTCAATTAGAATGGACTCGGGTTCGGATCTTTGAGCTAGTTTCCAAATCATCCACGAGTTCCGATTTCATCTTCAGAATATACTGGAAACGAGTCCCACTATTAGAGCGACATGGAGATCAATTTCGTCAGAAAAGGAGGGCGACGTGGAGAGCAAATTGTCACAAAAGAGGGGAAGGTTGGCTGAATTTCAGCCTTGTGTTTTAAGGCCAATCAGAACCCTCCAAGTTAACTATCACTCATGCCTATATAACACCTTCTTCTTCCCTCATTCAGACCCATTTTCTGCGCCCCCTCTTCTCCCTCACTTCAGCTCTCTTTTTCTCTTCTCCATTCACCCAACTCCATCATTCCTTCAAGCTTGGCCAGGTCCTAATAATTCAAGCTTCAACACTTAACTCAAGATCACACTCCAAAGAGGTAGGATTCAATCTCTAATCTTAATTTCTCTAAACTAAGGATGCATGAAAGATTACCTTTTATGATTATTTGATGATATATTGGATGTGTATGATTGGATTAATATGGGATTAATATGAAATCTTGAGTGGCAATTAGAATTAGAAGAAGAAAACTAAGAGAAATGGATGGATGAGGGTGCTGTCTTGGTGGAGATTCCACGGCAGTCCGTACGGCGGAGAGTACGGCTCCGCCTACAACCGGTTAAATCTGATGAAACCATTTTTAAATGAAAGTAGACATCCAGGGCTTTCCATAGATATCTCATATAAGGTTATTGGATTAGTATTGAGAGAAATACGAATTTTTTGAAGTTTGACCTAGGGTTTAGGATTTTCATCCAAGCAGGGTGACTTGAGGAGGGTATAATTCACCCTATACAACTCCGAATTGAGTGAAACCAACTTTGTTAGAAAGCTTACACATAGGGGAACATTCCAATATGATATTTCGAGTTTGTTATGGTCCCAATTGTTCCCAGTAATTCGAGGAAGTTACTCTATGTCCAAACCGAGGCAAAACAGGGTAGTTCAGGAAGGTCGATTTTCAGGACTTATAACTCAAGCTATACGATAGCAAATGGAGCGAAACTTATGGCACATGAAAGGTTGTCCTGTTAACTTCAATATGAGGTCAATTTTGTATGATTTGAGTTTAGTTTCGATTTTTAGTGAATTTATACTTTCAGGAGTGCAATTCGGGCTAGTGACTGAATAAGCTGAGCCAAAAGTCAAATATCTTAAGTTATATAAATCAAAATGATATGGGACTAAAGAGGTTAGAAAGTAGACATATAGAGCTATGACATATCCAAAATTCAGGTTTAAATGAGTTGAATAGAGATAAAGGTGGATTATACAAGATTCGGGCAGAACCGAATGAAATTGGCAGAATGGCCGAAGTGATAGTTTGACAAGAGTTGGTGAGCATATAAGGTTTGAGCTGAGGATTGCCAGTTCTATATTGATGTATATATATATGGGTTACATTGATTATATTGCTATGATTGAATTGTCTGTGAGAACTGGCACTATTCATAGGGAGACGGAACTGATCCGTTATGCTGCCGATTTTGCAGCAGAAGTCTATGAAACTAGGAATGTTTACATGTAAGGATGAATTTTAGGCATGATATGAGTTATGAGAGCTTATGCTATGAGAGATTATACCTTGAATATATTACATTCACATGATATGTTCATATATGCCATGCATGCAAGCATAATTAGAATAAGATATGAGAAATAAGACATGAGGCATATTCATGTATGCACAAAGCATCTGTACGCATGATAAGATATGGAAAGGAAAGATGATAAGAACTTTCAAGAGGGATGTACTAAGCTACCACGCCAGGCATGGTATAGACCCAGCTAGCGTGGGCCAGAGCGGTACTATCTAAGACTTGGGCCAGCCCTTGACCAAATTAGTGGGAATAGACCGGTGTGAGGGTCGGGGAAAGTAAACCCGTCACCCATGTATAGGTACGAGCTCGAACCTGAAAAGCAGGCTATTGCCCAGGGGTGAGAAAGGCCATTCACCTCCGGGGGACCAAGCACAGAAAAGTAAGATCAAGTTGCAAGCTAAAGAAATATATGAATTAAGTCAAGTGCACTTGCATACAGTCAAGCATAAGCATCTATAAGCGCATCCTTAGTTATCTCATTAAGTCATCTTATTATTATCATGATTCTGGTTGAAGCATACCATACTAATCATATTTCTATGTCTGTAATATAATATGGTAAGTGATGGTTAAAATATAACCCGCTTCAAGAAACGTATTTTCAACTTAAAATTGAATTACCATTTGTTTATATATGCTCATATTTTCATAATAAACCGAAGCGGCTGGAATGTTTATGATGACATCATAAGTTTTGTTCAAATTTACCTACTGACAACCCTAGGTTCTCACTGCCTGCTTGTATGTTCTTCTTTTCTATAAACATTCCAGTACCTAAGTTGGACATCCAGTGCAAGACGGAATGCAGGATCGCTCATTGAGCACGACTCAGGCGCTAGCCAGATCAAGAGACCATCGAAGCTAGCTAATGATTAGTCGAAAGTACACACTGTTTACTCTATCGGTCACAATTTGCTTTTAAAGTGTAATTATTTTAGTCTCTATGTATTAGAGTGTAGTAGTTAGTAATAAAGTGGACAATAAAAGGGCGATGTATTATATTTTTCCTATTTTAAAGAATTTTTCAGCACTGTGACAACCTTTTTATGTATTATATGATAAAGGGTGTTACAGGCTTCATGATCATCTTGAGGCTTTGTAGAGACAAGGGCATCAAAAGCTTTAAGCTAGAAAGTTAAAAGCTTTGGATTGGAGGTAGGCTCCTAAAACTTGTTTGTATTCTAGAGTTTTCTTGAAGTTAGGGTTCCTTTAATCATTTTGATCTATTCATCTAGAGCTTTCTATGATGTTAATAGGACCTTTTCTAGTGATTTAAGGCTAAGAAAACTTGATTGATGTTGAAAAGTAAATTAGAAAACCAAAATAATTACAAAATAGAAAACCGTTGCAGGGGAACCTAGGTGCAATATGTGTTGTAATGGGTATATCTCAAGGTACAAAATTCAATTTGAAGTGAAACAAATTTTAAATAAAACACGACTCGAAGATAAATCCAACCATATAAAATATAGGTCCATTAAACTCGGGATGAAAGATTTATGAATTTTAGAAATAGGCTATTGTTTAATACCCTCTATCCTGACCAATGTATGATGGAATGGGCATAACTTATCCTATATAACTTCAATTTGAATAAAACCGCTTTTTTAGAAAACTAATACATAGAGAATCGTGTCTATAAAGTTTCAGAATTAGATCCTTAGTGGATTTTTGCCAATAAATCCTTGAAATTGTATGCTCTATTCGAGTTGAAATAGGACAGCTCTACTATAGAGCTCATATCTCAAGCTCTACTTACTCAAATAGAGCGAACCTCCTTGGATTAAAAAGAGGATTCATATAGGTATATCCTAGTAGAATTTTGGTGCAAAAGAATGCAAGATGAATTTTTTAGTGATTTTCTAATTTTAGGTGTGTTAGTCTATTTTGAAACAGGGTAGTCTTTAGTAAAACCTTAATAACTTAAATTATACACCTTGAAAATTAGTAAAACTAAAGGGATTTAAAAGTATACTAATAGAACTATATTCTAATAAAATTAGAGACTAAAATGAATTAAAATAGAATTTTAGTGCAATTTAAAAATTCTGCGTTGATTTTAAGAAAAGTAAGACAACTTGTGAATTACATGGCTAAGAGGCCCCCAAAGCCATATAAGGCTAAACAGAATGATCATTTATGCAACTACATACTAGAATGATGTAACAACTTCTATCATATAAGACATGCTCGAGTCATGGAGTTATATTAAAAGGTTGTCACTATGCTAAGAAATCTTTAAAATATGGAAAATATAATATATGGCCCTTTAACTGCTCACTTTATTACTGACTAATAGTCTCTGACACATAGAGAATAAAATAATTACACTTTAAAAGAAATTGTGACTGACATAATACACAGTGTTTACTTCTGACTAGTCGTTAGCTAGCTTCAATAGTCTCTTGGTCTGGCTTACGCCCGATTCTTGCTCAATGAATGGCCCTGCACTCCATCTCGCACTTGATTTCCAACTTGGGTGCTGGAATGTTTACGGAAAAGAAAAACATACAAGCAAGCAGTGAGAACTAAGGTTCTCAGTAGGTAAACTCAAACCAATCTTACAGTGTCATCATAAACATTCTAACCGCTTCGGTTTATTATGAAAATATGAGCACATATAAACAAATAGTGATTCAATTTTAAGTTGAAAACACGTTTCTTGAAGTAGGTTATATTTTATCAACCACTTGCCATATCATATGACAGACATAGAAATATGAATAGTATAATATGTTTCAAGAAGGATCATAATATCATTATGACTTAACGAGATAATTGAAAATGCACATATAGATGCTTATACTTGATTGTATGCAGGCACTTGACTTAATTCGTATCTTTCTTTAACTTGCAACTTGATCTTGCTCTTCTGTACTTGGTCCTTCAGAGGTGAATGGCCTCTTTCACCCCTAGGTAATAGCCTGCTTTTCAGGTCCAAGCTCGTACCTATACATGAATGACGGGTTTACTTTCCCCGACCCTCACACCAATCTATTCCCCTTAATTCTGGTTGAGGGCTGGCCTAAGACTTACACAGTACTGCTCTAGTCCATGCTAGCTGGGTCCATACCATGCCTCACGTGGTAGCTTAGTACGTCCCTCTTGGAAATTCTTATTATCTTTTCCTTTCCATATCTTATCATGCATGCAGATGCTTTGTGCATTCATGGATATGTCTTACACATTACTTCTCATATCATTTTCTAATTATGCTTGCATGCATGACATACATGAACATGACATGTAAATGTAAATATATCCAAAGTATAATCACCCATAGCATAAGTTCTCATAAACTCCTGCCGAAAATTTGGTAGCATAACAGATCGAGTTCGCTTATCCATGAATAGTGCCATCCTACCAATACAATCAATTAAGTATGCAATTTAATGTAAAACAGCAAGTTACAGCAACATTATTAATCATATGGTATGTCAAAATTAACAGAAATAGCAACATAGTTTTCTGCTCACTCTACCCTATTTTACCCGAATTTTGTAAAATCCACCTTTACTACTATTCAACTCATTTGAACTTGAATTTATATATCATAGCTCTATGTGTCTAGTTTTCAACCCTTTTGGTCCCATCTCATTTTGATTTGTATAACTCAAGTTATTAGTATTTTACCTCAAACTGCCCTATACTTAGCCAGAAGTGCACCCTTATAAGTGAAAATTAACTAAAAATAGAAATCTGGGTGAAATCATATGAACTTTATATCAGATTAAAGCTAACAGAACAAGCTTTCAAATGAAAGAAGTTTCATATCATTTGCGTGAGTACATTTCGAGATATAGGCTCCGTAACTTGACCCTACTGGACTACCCTACTCTAGCCGGGTTTGAACTTCAGTCAACTTCATTAATGTATTGGGAACAAATGGCAATGAATTTGACTCTAAAATTTTTATGATGTTTCCTTACATGTTATCTTTCAAACAGCATTGGTTGCACTCAATTTAGAGTTGTGTAGGGTAAGTTACACCCTTCTCAACTCATATTGCCGAAATGAGAATCCAGATTTCTAGGTCAAATTTCAAAAATTCATAACTAACTCTATACTAATCCAATGACCTTATATTTTATATGTACGGAAAGCCCTGAATGTCTAGTTTCATATAAAAATAGATTCATCAAATTTAAACCGCTGCAGACAGAGCTGTACACTCTACCGTATAGACCGCCATAGGTTCTCCTAGGTTTTCAGATTCTGGTTTGCTTTCTATCTTATGTTCCATGCAAGATTCAATCTCAATCCCTACAAATACTTAATAAACCAATGATAAACTATCACACACATCAAGTATATCATCAAAGAAGTGAAGAGAGTTGAATTCTCATACAGCTTTAATCCATGAAAATAAGAAGCAGAAAATAGAAATCCTACCTTTATTTGGATGCAAAACTAGCTAGTCTTGAGTTCTAGTGAAAGATATGGGTACAAGAGACTTGAAGGAGGATAAAAATGGAAGAAGAGGATGAAGAAGGAGAGAAGCTTGCTAGAATAGGGAGGATGAAAATGGGTGCAGAAAAAGAATTAAAGCAAGCAGAATTTTGTGGTAGTTGGAAGGAAAGCACCCCATTGGTCCTTAGCATAAGTGGCTAAGAAGGAGCCAACTCTCGTCCACTCTTGTGGCAATCTTGCAGC
Source organism: Pterocarpus macrocarpus (assembly GCA_031439585.1). Classification (NCBI taxonomy): domain Eukaryota; kingdom Viridiplantae; phylum Streptophyta; class Magnoliopsida; order Fabales; family Fabaceae; genus Pterocarpus; species Pterocarpus macrocarpus. The sequence goes on from CM062514.1 coordinate 46,976,346, forward strand.
CCTCTTAATGGGTTAAGTGGCTAAGTTTTAAGCCACTTGATTTAGGGTTTTGAGTGCATAATTCTGTTGATTCGGTTCTAACAGTTTAGAATACCCAATCTCTATCGATTTCCTTCAAATCGGCAAAACAATTTTGAAGAATTTCGTGAGGTTTTCTATGTTTCTATTCTAATTGTTTCTAATCCTAATCTCTCAAATTAATACCAAATTGGCTTTAATTAAATGCTTAATTGATTTCTAATTAATCTCACTTATGCGATAAAATCGAATAAATCGATCAACGTCATAATTTAAACATTATGCAAATTTAAAACTTTTCTATTTTCTGTTTTCCATAGCTAATGGCATTTCTGTAACTCTAAGCAAGTACAGGGGCACCCCATGTCATTTCACATCAGACTACCTTCATAGCCTAATCGGCAGAGATTCAAACTTCTACGGTTTCACCACGTGATTCTGCTCTGTTTAAAGTCCCATTCTGGTAATTCTACAAATGTGGGGACATGAAGGTTATTTTATGAAAAATTTTAGGGTTATTGTGGGAATAAGTCTTTGGGGTCAAAATATATTTTCTCAAAATCCTGGGCATCACTGCAATTAACAAAAGTTTATAGGGGCACTTTTGTCATTTTCTAATTTTTAACATATGGTAGTGCCATATTTTCAACAGCAGTGTTACACTATCCTATAATTCCAAGTGTGAGGATTGTCATGGCAAAGCATTGCTTGAGAAATTCTCACACTGCCTAAGGGCAATAATTCAAAGTTTCCATTGCGTTTTGTTTACGAAAGTGGGGATGTTACATTCTACCTACCTTAAAAAGAATTTTGTCCTCAAAATTCTAGGATTAGGAAGGGTCAAGGAAAAATCCTTTTAACTTATAGGGATACTCCTCTTTTTTTTTGAGTTTGCATCTTGTCTTGAGATTAATTGTCATCTTAATACGTACAAAGGATCCATAAGGGTTATGTTGGTGTCCAAGCTTGCCTTGTCTCTATGATGCTTTGAATCATTGTTCAGTTTATTGGAGACTCTTACTCATCTCCCTCGCTCTATATTCCACTACTCCTGCTTTGTGGTAGTTGCTAAATCTTTCGCCACTTGTACATGAGACCCTAGATATTCAACTCATGAAGATTTGCAATTGCAAAGATTAGCAGTTAACATAGTAATCAATCAAGATGTACTAATGATAATGCCTATGTCAAGGAGGTCCATATATTCTTTTTCGAGATTCTTATTCACTTAGCTACCCTTAGTTCAATAATAAATTCGCCTCCGATACAATTCTTTAGAAATATAGGCTTAGGCCTTTTCTCAAAATTATAACTAGGAGCCTTATCTTAAAATTCATTCCTCTTGGTAAAATTTGCCTCATGCCTAATGCCTGTAGGAAAATTTCAGGTCACTCCCACTATACAGATTAAGTTCTAAGACTCATGACTCTTTCTATTAGTCTGATATCCTCCTTGATTCCTAGTTACTGAGATATAGGCAATTTAATGCAAAAACCAAGGTTAAAAGTCAGATCCTTTTATCGAAGCTGCAAAGTTTCCTTACCATATTGTCTTACAAGATGCCTTTCCAATATCTATGCAGAGAGTTGTCGTGGATTCTATGGGTGCCAAAATATACTTTGTTTTGCTGACGTTCTGATCCATCATCAAGTTCATCGACTAAATTCCTATCCTCCTTGTCATGTGTTTGACTACTTGTGCACTATGTTTTTCGGTAAACTTTCTAATACTTGTGGCATGGGCCCTATGTAACACCTTACATTATATAAGTCATGCTCGAATCATAGAGTTATATTAAGAGGTTGTCACTGTACTAAAAGGATCTTTGAAATGTGAAAAATATAATACAGGGCCCTTTAACTGCATCCTTTATTACTAAATAATAATTTATAAATTCCATCTTTGATACATAGAAAATAAAATAGTTACAAATTAAGAAACCTTTGTAACTAATGTTATACGTAGAAAACTGCCACTACATTGCATTTGTCGCCCCTTTATGAACTTCAACCGGTTTCCATAGTCTTCCGGGCTAACGTAAGCTTGAGCCTTACATGATGAACGCCCCAGTATTCTGCCTCGTTCTTAAGTTTTAGCCTATGATCTGGAATGTTTATGGAAAGAAGAACATATAGACAAGCAGTGAGAACCTAAGGTTCTTAGTAGGTAAACTCAAGCCATACAGTGTCATCCTAAATATTCCAGCCGCTTCGATTTTTTAGAAAAACGTGAGCACATATACACAACCAGCGGCTCAGTTTTAAGTTGAAAACATCTTCCTCGAAGCAGGATATATTTTTAACAATCACTTGTCATATTATATGACAGACATAGAATTTGCAAATAGCATAATATGCTTCAACAAGAATCATAATAACATTATGCCTTAATGAGATAATTGAAGATGCATGTAACGACCGAAAAATTTATCGTTAACAACCGAATTATTTAGTTTTTAATCAAATAAGTAAGTTTAATCAGAACTTGATTAAACATTTACTCGAAGTCAAATTAAGTGTGATTTAGATGGATTAGACTTGATGGAATTAGATTAGGAGCATAGAAACCCCTATAGAAAAATTTCAAACCAATTTGCCGATTTAAGAGAAATCGGTAAGATTTCGGTATTTCGAATTGTCGGAACCGGACCAGTAGAAATCAAACCATGAGTGCCCTAAAATCAACGGACAAGATTCAGCCAAATACCCCCCCAAGTGGCGCCTAGACAGCCATGGATGATGGGGAATAAATCAGATTTTTGACCCAGGCTAAGTCCACCAATCAAATTCAAGTCACTTTGAAAATATCTTCACTTTTCTCCTTTTCTCCTCATCCATTTTCGGCCACCCTCCTTCAGCTGCTGAAGACGATCTTTTTCTCTCCTCTTTGCTCTCATTTCTACTCCATTTTCATCCATCTTCAAGTCCCATCCCAAGCCACCACCATCAAAGACACAAAATCAGCCTAGATTACACAAGACAAGGTAGGAAATCCTACTTCTCATCTTGTTTCTCTGATTTGGGGCTATATGAGGAGCATGCTTCATCTGAGATTTGAATGTTTTATAGAGTGATGATGATGTTTTATGACTGATTTTGCATGTGTGTTGTGATTAAAATTGGGTTTGGTGGCAAATAGCTTGAAAGGACGAGACAAACCTAGAAGCAGGATAGGATTTCCCTCGGCGGTCCGTACGGCGGAGCGTACGGCTCCGCCTAACACCGTTTAAATTTGATGAAACCATTTTTAAATGAAACTAGACATTCAGGGCTTTCCATACATATATCATAATAGATCATTCGATTAGTATAGAATTAATTATGAATTTTTGAAGTTAGACCTAGAAATCTGGGTATTCATCCGGGCAGCATGGGTTGAGAAGGGTGTAACTCACCCTATACAACCTCAAATTGAGTGAAACTAACGAAGTTTGAAAGCTAATACATGAGAGAACATCTCATAAAAATTTCAGAATTTAATTCATTTTCATTTGTTCCCAGCACCTCAATGAAGTTGGCTTAGGTTAAAACTGGCCTAGAACTGGACAGCCCAGTAGGGTAATGTTTCGAGACTCATAACTAAAAATCCACTTAGGCAAATGACATGAAACCTAACTCATTTTAAAGCTTGTTGTGTTATATTCATTTTGATATAAAATTCGCATGATTCCATCTAGTTTTCGATTTTTAATGAATTTTATCCTATAGGAACCCCATTCTGGCTAGGAACAGGACAGGCTGAGATAAAATGTTTATATCTAGAGTTATATAATTCAAAACGAGATGGGACCAAAGAGAGTAGAAAGTAGACATATAAGGCTATAACATATCCAAAAATGAGAATTTAATGAGTTGAATTGAATAAAAATTGGAGCATGCCAAGCTCGGGCAGAACAGGGAAGAGCAAGCTGGAACCTACTAAATGCTTGATTTGCAATTGTTGAATGATGTTATAAGTGTTTATACATATTTGCTAGTTTATACTGAAATTATTAGTTGTGCAACTGTACTGATTGTCTGGCACTATTCACGGGCTATCCGTTATGCCACCGAAATTTCGGTAAGAAATCCATAAGTTATGAAATTCATGACAACTTGAATACTTCAGAAGTAAAGAGACAAGTTAAATGTGCATTCAATTCATGACATTATAAAGAATTCCACATCACTTGGGCCAGCCCCGGAATAAATTAAGGGGAATAGATCAGTGGGAAAGTCGAGGAAAGTAAACCTGGCCATCCTGTATATGAACGAGCTCGGTCCTGAAAAGCAGACTATTACCTAGGAGTATATGGCCAATGACTCCTAGGGGACCAAGGATGGAAATAAGTTATAAAAGGCAAAAGCCTCCAAGAATAAGATGCATCTTCTCATTCCACATGCATGTGTACAATGTAAATACTTTTCTATTGATTGTTCTAGATCTCTATATATTATTCATAACATGCTATTGTTCCGCTGTGATTACTGTTTGAGTACATTAGTATATCTGTTAATTAAAATTGAACTTGTTTCGGTGTATGCTTTACAAATGAGTATTTAAATTAAATATTATCATTTTACCGTACTATCTGAAAATCTTGCACGACCGAAACAACTGGGAATGACAGCGATGATAGATGTATAGAAGTTAGGATTTTCTACTGAGAAATATTCATTTCTCACCATGTTATATATTCCGCGTCATTCTCAGACTATGGAGCACGCAGCGACCGGGGTCCTATTCATTGAGTTTCCTGAGCTTCACATCCACATTGACCCTTTTCTAGATTCTGTATATATATCAGGTAGATGCCAGTTTCGTTTATACTTCTTCTTCCAGAGGGACTTTGCTGTACCACTTATGCATCCTCTTTTTGATCCTGCTGTCCCCTACATTGCTATACCTCTTCATATGGCCCATCCATTTCCACCACCACCACCAGCAGCACCAGCCACACCAGTAGCTCCAGTTCCCATGGCCCCTCCTGCTTCACCGCCACAGTCGATGTCGTCAGCCTCGACCTCAGAGGAGGATCCGCCCGAGGCGGCTAGTTCTTCGTCGTCATCTGCTCCCAGTGCCGGGCACCCTCCAGTTGACGCCGCCATGGCAAACGGTTTCCTTTCGTCAGACTTTGTTTAGATAGCATGCATGTTGTAGTGGGGTTAGATGTACAGAATAACCCTCTTTTGACAGTTTGGATCATGGTTGGATGGGTAGATATTAGGAATGTACATGAAATGTCCCATGGGAACCAGTTAGGGTGCTGTTCATAGGTACTGGCCGTTTCATTTTGTATTAGCGGCCTCATTTTGACACCTTGTACTTTTTGACAAATTTTGAAATCAGATATCTATATACATATCTATAACGACGTTTGCAGTTATTCTGTTCTCATTGTATTTTTATTTATGTCAAGTTATTTACAGTTTACTGATTGATTTGTATTTATTCCACTATCACGCAGAAAAATTTGTTATGAGATCAAGTATTATTATGCGAGAAATTAATTCTAATACAGAAAAGAGAAATTTAATCAGTATTACACGTAATCTCTTATCAGATAGATTATTATGACTTAAGCATAGTACTTTGTCTGGTAAGGTGTTACAATGCACATAAAGGTGTTTATACTTGACTGTATGCAAGTACATTTGACTTAATTTATCTCTTTCTTTAATTTGTAACTTGATCTTACTCTTCTATGCTTGGTCCCTCGGAGGTGAATGGCCTCTCTCTTCCCTGGGTAATAGCCTACTTTTCAGGTTCGAGCTCGTCCCTAGACATGAGTGATGGGTTTACTTTCCCCGACCCTCACACCGGTCTATTCCCCTTAAATTTGGTCGAGGGCTGGCCCACGTCTTAGACAGTACCGCTCTGGCCCACGCTAGCTGGGTCTATGCCATGCCTCATGTGGTAGCTTGGTACGTCTTTCTTACAAGTTCTCATAAATCTTATTCTCCTTTGAACATGATTATACATGCATATGCTACATGCTTTCATTCATATACTTCATATCATTTTTGCATATATGAATCTTATGAGCATGACATATAAATGTTCATATCAATCATATAATTCACGTATTTTTGCTAGAATTTTGGCAGTATAACGGATCGAGTCCGCTTCCCCACGAATAGTGCCAGACTACCAGGGAATTTTTAATCAAACAGCAAACTCAATACAAACTTCATATTCATACCAAGAATCTAACAATATCAATAAGTGCAAGATTTAAAATCTTAGGTATCAATCTATCTTGCAAGCTTTTAATTTCTGTTAAGGTTCCTGAGTTCAAGCTCATAACCGAATTTCGAGTTCCAATGTAATATCAGCTTCAACTTCCTGAGTTACGTTTAAAATGTCCATGTCTTGATTCCCGACTTCTGGGTTATGTGTGTAGGGTCAATATCTTGATTCCGATTTCCAACTTTAACCCATATTTGGCCTTCCAAGACTCAGAATGTTTTCCTACGTCCTGCCTTCCGACATTAACCATACCTCGTCCTCCCTAATTTCCAAGTTACAATATTAACTATGCCCGACTAGTTTCCTATATGCTCAGTCTGGAATTCAATATCAAATATACCCGATCTAGCTCTCTCTACTAAGTTTTGAGTTTAGCCTTAAATATACCCGATATGAATTCCTATTCACAAAGTCCGAGTTCAATATCAAACATACCCAATCTAGCTCTTTCTACTAAGTTCTAAGTTCAATCATTAAGTATACCCTTCCACGTTCAACCTTAAGTATACCATTCTGGGTTCAACCTTAAGTATACCCTTCCAGGTTCATCCTTAAGTGTATCCTTCCGAGTTCAACCTTAAATATTCCCAACCTAGCCTTCGGTTTTACTGAGTCTCGACTTCAACCTCGAGTATTCCCGACCTAGACTCTCATTTACTAGGTTTAGAGTTCAACTCTAAGTGTACTGACCTAGCTCTCTGTTTGCTAAATCTCGACTTCCGATGTCAACTCAAATAGTTTGCGTCTTATCCTAGACTTGTCCAACTTCTAACCAAAATTGCACTCTTATTAGGAAAATTTACTAAAAATAGAAATATAGGTGAAATCATGCAAAATTTATATCCATGTAAAGCTGACAGAACAAGCTTTCAAATGAATTAAGTTATATCATTGGAATGAGTATAATTCAAGATATAAGCTCTGAAACTTGACCTTACTGGACTACTCTGTTCCAGCCCAGATTGAACATAGGGCAACTTTCTCGACTCACTGGGAACAAACGGGACCTTATCTAATTTGGAAACTTTTATGGGATATTCTCCTATGTGTTAGCTTTCTAACAAAGTTGGTTTCACTTAATTTGGAGTTGTATAGGGTGAGTTACACCCTTCTCAACTCATACTGCTCAGATGAAAGTCCTAATTTCTAGATCAAACTTCAAAAATTCATAACTTCCTCATTACTAATCCAATGGCCTTATATTATATATGTATGGAAAGCCCTGAATGTCTAGTTTCATATAAAAATAGATTCTTGGAGTTTAAATGACTGTAGGCAGAGCCGTACATTCTGCTATATAGACCGCCGAGGAAAAACCCTACTAGCTTCTTGAGTTTTCTCCTTTCTTCAAGTTATTTCATACTAATTCTATTTCCAATCATAACACACATACAAAATCAGCCATAAAATATCATCGTCACTCCACATATTATCAATAGCATAAAGTGTACAAGACCTACAAATAACTCCAAACCAAGGAAAATAAGAAGAGGAGTAAGATTCCTACCTTGGTGGTGTGAAATCTTGATGGAACTTGATCTTGGAGTGAAGTTGATGGTTGGAGCTTGAGCTTGGGGATGAGAGGAAGTGAAAGAAGATAAAGGAAAGTGGGAAAATGAGGCTGGTTGTAGGGAGGCCGAAAATTTAGAAGGAGAAGGAAAAGAAAAATGAAAACTTATGAAGGAAGTTAGCTTTTGATTGGTGGACTTCAATCCTCATTCAATCTTGGCTTAGCTTCCCTTTTGTATAGCTGATGGAGGTTGCACTTGTAAGGATGTTTTGGCTAAATCTTGGCCTTCCATCATAGGATTTTCGTAGTATAATTTCTATTGGTTCAGTTCCAACAATTTAAAAATACGGAGTCTTTGCCGATTTTCTTTAAGTCGGCAAAAACTTTACTAAACGACTTTCGGAGAATTTCTATATCTCTATTCTAATTGTTCCTAAGCCTAATCCTTCTAATTAACATCTAATTAATATTTAATTTAACTTCTAATTGTCCTTACATAACTATTGAGACCGAATAAATAGATTAACAGCGTAAATTAGACATTTACGCAAATTTTCGAAATTTTGTAGCTAATGGCATTTTCGAAATTTTGAGCAAGTCTAGGGACATCCCACGCCATTTCACACTAGACTGCCTCCATGGCCCAAGCGGCAGAGATCTAAACTTCTATGGTTTCACCACATGACTTTGCTCTATTTAAAATCTCATTCTGCTAATTCGACAAGTGTGGGGACATAAAGGTCATTTCATGAAAAGTTCTAGAGTTATTATGGAAATAAATCTTTGGAGTCAAAATATAATTTCTAAAAATGCTGAGCATCACTAAAATTAACAAAAATTTACGAGGGCACCATTGTTCTGTTCATAAAAGTAGGGATGTTACATTCTACCTACCTTAAAAAGAATTTTGTCCTCAAAATTCCAAGGCTGAGAAGGGTTGAGGAAGATTTTCTTAATCCACATGGGCACATTTCTTTTTGAGGTTACCTTTTGTTCTGAAATTGCTTATTGGTAACTATGAGGTATTGCTTCGGTACGTATAAAGGATCCATAAGGAGTATGTCGGCGCCTAAGCCTATCTTGTCTCTATGTTGCCCCAAACCATCATTTAATTCATTGGAGATTTTCTTGATCTCCTTTGCTTTAAAACTTAAACACTTTTACTTAGTAATAACTACATATCCTTTGTTCCCTACAATTGAGGCCTTAGATATCGATCCTTGAAAATTTGCGATTATAAGGATTACCAGTGGTTCTCATGATCGATCTTAATGTATAATAATGAAAATGATTGCATCGAAATTTTAGGAGACTCATACAACTTTTTCCAAAATTCTTACCCACGTGAATACTCTTAGTCCAAAAATAAATTCTCTCCATTAAAATCCCTTAGAATTATGGGCTTAGGTCTTTTCTCAGAATTATAGCTAGAAGCTTTGTCATAAAACTCCTTTTTCCTTATAAACTTCCCTTCGTACCCCATTACTTGTGGAAAGACCTCAGGTCACTCGCCCTATATGGTTAAAGTTTATAAGATTCATAGCTCTTCTTATTACCATCCTTTTGTTCCCCTTGACCTTTAGCTATCAAGGTATACGTGATTCGGCGTAGAAACGAGGGTTACTAGCCATATTTCCTTAGCGAAGTTGCAGACTCTTCCTTATCCCATTTCTTTTCTACGAGATACCATCCTAACACGTCAAGAGTCCCCCTAGATTGTATGACTGCCCAAAGTACACTTGATCTAAACGATGGCCTGATCCATTAATGAGCTTGCCAAGAAAGTTACTTATCTTTCTTGCCATGTGTTTGACCACTATTGCATTGTGATTTCTAGTAAACTCATCATTACTTGTGTCTTAAATCTTCGACACCAACTCTTAGCGGTTTCCAAGGTTTTTGGTTCACTTGACCACCTTTGATTAGTGATGAGTTCCCTTAGGTTAAGCCTAGAGTGTAGAACTAGAACATTTTTGTAAACTGACTATAGGCCGTGCTTTGAAATCTTTCCTCTCCTTGTGGGCCCTATTCTATTTTTCTCATTATCTGCCAGTCGATTTTTGTGTCGTCCCTGTTTAGCTTCTTAATGAATATTGCAATATCCTTTCCCCCCAGAATATGATCAATTCAATCTGAGAAAAAGGATTGTCGAGTTGAAAAGATTCCATCATTCTCCTATCTTCTTTGATATGGCAATGAGGAGATTCCTTGTTTATTATGTTGACATCCATCTTCTTCAAAATTTTAAATACCAACTTAAGTAATCTCGTGGTTACCAGCACTACATTCCTCATTAATGGTCAATCCTCGTATAATATAATATATATCAAGTTTATGGTTAAACTTCACATTACTCTCACTACTGAGCCTCCTAGTTATCCCTTGTAATATCTTGTCCCTAAGATGTAATCCATTTGCTATAAGATGTGGAAATGATGGTCTTGCTACCCTGTTGAAGTTACAATATGAGGACTTCCCAGAAGGTCACCCATCTTAATATTACTCTCGTCCGAGCACGCTTAACTATGGAACTCTGATGGAACCTAGTGCATTGGTGATGATTGCATTTAATCTAGTCCAAGGTATGGAGACTCTTTTGACTGCCTCTAATTCCGACATTGTAACCTTGCCCCTCATGGGCATGCTCCCAAGTCCTCTTTGATCTTATATTGGTGCATCATCTGGTCTTACTTAGGGTGCCTTGGGTCTATTGCACTTATGATCGGTGCCAAGGCAACCTTGCTTGGTATTTCGTACATAATCTTATTTGCACTATAATCTCATACTAGGTAGCTTTTCTCCTTTTAATGGGCCAGTCAGAAATCCAAACTTCCCCTTTTTCCTACCTCGTTCCTACTATGTTCTATTGTTCCTGCAGAAATTTGTCTGTTTTCATTTGTTAGGACTTATCTTGTGGTTGCTCCCTTGGTCTATCAGGATTAGTTGCACTTGTCACTAGTGTTGAGGCAACCAAGTTTCATTACCTCTCGCAAGCTCTTATTTATATTGTAATTCCGCACTAGATAGCATTTCGCCTTCTCAATGGGCCGTTTGGAATCAAAAATTTCTTTTCTTCTACTTCTTCCTTATAATGTCTGTTGTCCCTATAGAAGTTTATCTTCATCTTAGTCTATTAGGACCTCCCACTTTAATACTATCTCAGGCTACCGGAATCAGCTGCACACTTTAAGTCTTTGTCATCCCTGCTAGAATTTGAATACATTCCTTATCAAATTATTCTTTCCACAACATAAGCAATGGTGCCTAAAGGTGATTGTTAACCTTCACCTTCCTTCTATGAATAGCCGCATTCTTCTACTAACAACATGTTGAAGACAATCCTAACATCCAGTTCTTATGGTGGCTGAAGTTGACAGAATTCGAACATGAGTAGATTTTCTAGCACTCCCTTCATTCCTGAAAGGTAGAAAAATTTACACTTGGTTCATATGATACCTCTAATCTGGAAGCATTTCTACTTCAGGTTAGTAGGAAATATACTGCCCCTCTCTCTTATTACACTTATAACTTCATTTGCTTTCCATGCCATGTATAACCGTATCTCCATCTTGATTCAACATATAGTTAGATGGGCCTCTCTACAGTTTACTCAACTATTTCCCTTGCGAAGCCAAGATTCCACTTAGTACTCCCCCAATTTGCAATTGCTATAACCCTATACCCTTGAGGGAGAAACCACTCCATCCTCTGGACAAGGACTTAAAAAGTTCTTCGGTATACCTAACCAAAGCTTCTACCCTTAGCTTCTTTCACTGATTCTCTGCTTCATTCGTCCACTCTACAAATTTCTTAATGAAGGAACAAGTCTTTAGAATGTGGTGTTACCATAATTCAATAAAAACCATTGACTGAATTTGCTGGCGAGGTATCCTCAGGGTAATCTCATCTATGAAGAAAATAAGGGCACTATCCATGCTACATCAGATAACCTCATCAATGAGTAATCACCTTACTCCTGTCATGTATTAAAGTTACAAAATTAGGTGGAAGAATCCCCTAGATTCAATCTAGAGAAGATAGTATGGATTGGGTAATCGCAATGAAGCTTGAAACGAGCGCCATCAGGGTGAAGAAGATTCTTACTCAGCTCCTTTCCAACAAAGATCCTGCCCTTGATGATGGAAAATCTTCGGCTACCTGGCAACACCTTGCAAACAACCTTGTTCGATATAACTAGGTTTACTATGTCCATAGCAAACCGTCCGACACAATTCCTTTAATTGAATCCCCAATTCTCTGCACTCCTTAACTTGCTCAATTGTCTACCCCTTTTTGCCATCGCTACTTTCTAGGAGTCTTATCCCTAATAATTATGTATAGAAGGCTCCTAATAAGCCTGCTGGGTGTTTTAGGCTTCTGTTTACACAAAACCTTATATTGAGGTGATCAGGCTCAATACTCAGTTATGTGCAACAGGTAGTCCACAACACTTACAACAAGGCTACTGTGCATAATATTTCTATGTCCTCTTCACGCGAGGACCTAAAGCATAATTTATCTAGATTCTCAGAGTATGCATCAGAAGCATAATCAATCCATCCACGGGCCTATACAGGATGAACTGCTCTGATACCAAAAATGTAACACCCTCCATTATATAAGCCATATTCGAGTCACGGAGTTATATTAAGAGGTTGTCACTGTACTAAAAGGATCTTTGAAATGTGGAAAATATAATACATGGCCCTTTAACGGCATCCTTTATTACTAAATAATGATTTATAAATTCCATCTCTGATACATAGAAAATAAAATAGTTACAAATTAAGAAACCTTTGTAACTAATGTTATACGCAGAAAACTGCCTCTACATTGCGTCTGTCGCCCCTTTCTGAACTTCAACCGGCTTCCATAGTCTTCCGGGCTAACGTATGCCTGAGCCTTACATGATGAACGCCACAGTATTCTACCTCGTTCTTAAGTTTTAGCATATGATCTAGAATGTTTATGGAAAGAAGAACATATAGACAAGCAGTCAGAACCTAAGGTTCTCAGTAGGTAAACTCGAACTATACAGTGTCGTCCTAAACATTCCAGCTGCTTCGATTTTTTATCAAAACGTGAGCACATATACACAACCAACGGCTCAGTTTTAAGTTGAAAACATCTTCCTCGAAGCGGGTTATATTTTTAACAATCACTTGTCATATTATATGACAGACATGGAATTTGCAAATAGCATAATATGCTTCAACAAGTTGCGAATAGCATAATATGCTTCAACAAGAATCATAATAACATTATGCCTTAATGAGATAATTGAAGATGCACATAAAGGTGTTTATACTTGACTGTATGCAAGTACACTTGACTTAATTTATCTCTTTCTTTAATTTGCAACTTAATCTTACTCTTCTGTGCTTGGTCCCTTGGAGGTGAATGGCCTCTCTCACCCTTGGGTAATAGCCTGCTTTTCAGGTCCGAGCTCGTCCCTATACATGAGTGACGAGTTTACTTTCCCCGACCCTCACACCGGTCTATTCCCCTTAAATCTGGTCGAGGGCTGGCCCAAGTCTTAAATAGTACCGCTCTGGCCCACGTTAGCTGGATCTATGCCATGCCTTACGTGGTAGCTTGGTACGTCTTTCTTGCAAGTTCTCATAAATCTTATTCTCCTTTGAACATGATTATACATGCATATGCTACATGCTTTCATTCATATACTTCATATCATTCTTGCAGATATGAATCTTATGAGCATGACATATAACTGTTCATATTAGTCATATAATTCATGTATTTTTGCCAGAATTTTGGCAGTATAACGGATCGAGTCCGCTTCCCCAGGAATAGTGCCAGACTACCAGGGAATTTTTAATCAAATAGCAAACTCAATACAAACTTCATATTCATACCAAGAATCAAACAATCTCAATAAGTGCAAGATTTAGAATCTTAAGTATCAATCTATCTTACAAGCTTTTAATTTCTATTAAGGCTCCCGCGTTCGAGCTCATAACCGAATTTCAAGTTCGGATGCAATATCAGCTTCAACTTCCTGAGTTACGTTTAAAATGTCCATGTCTTGATTCTCGACTTCCAGGTTATGTGTGTAGGGTCAATATCTTGATTTCAATTTCCAACTTTAACCCATATTTGGCCTTCCAAGACTCATGAATGTTTTCCTACATCCCGCCTTCCGACATTAACCATACCACGTCCTCCCTAATTTCCAAGTTACGACATTAACTATGCCCGACTAGTTTCCTATATGTTCAGTCCCAAGTTCAACATCAAATATACCCGATCTAGCTCTCTTTACTAAGTTCCGAGTTCAGCCTTAAACATACCTGATATGAATTTCTATTCACTAAGTCCGAGTTCAATATCAAACATACCCAATCTAGCTCTTTCTACTAAGTTTCGAGTTCAATTATTAAGTATACCCTTCCAAGTTCAACCTTAAGTAAACCCTTCCGGGTTCATCCTTAAGTATACCCTTCTAGGTTCATCCTTAAGTGTACCATTCCGAGTTCAACCTTAAATATTCCCGACCTAGCCTTCAGTTTTACGGAGTCCTGACTTCTACCTCGAGTGTTCCTGACCTAGACCCTCATTTACTAGGTTTAGAGTTAAGCTCTAAGTGTATGGACCTAGCTCTCTGTTTGCTAAATCTCGACTTCCGACATCAACTCAAATAGTTTGCGTCTTATCGCAGACTTGTCCTACTTCTAGCCAGAATTGCACTCTTATGAGAAAAAATTTACTAAAAATAGAAATATGGGTGAAATCATGCAAAATTTATGTCTATTTAAAGCTAACAGAACAAGCTTTCAAATGAATGAAGTTTTATATCATTTGAATGAGTATAATTCAAGATATAAGCTCTGAAACTTGGCCTTACTGGACAACCCTATTCTAGCCCGGATTGGACATAGGGCAAATTTCTTGACTCACTGGGAACAAACGGGACCTTATCTAATTCGGAAACTTTTATGGGATATTCTCCTATGTGTTAGCTTTCTAACAAAGTTGGTTTCACTTAATTTGGAGTTGTATAGGGTGAGTTACACCCTTCTCAACTCATACTGCTCAGATGAAAGTCCTGATTTCTAGATCAAACTTCAAAAATTCATAACTTCCTCATTACTAATCCAATGGCCTTATATTATATATGTATGGAAAGCCCTGAATGTTTAGTTTCATATAAAAATAGATTCTTGGAGTTTAAATGGCTATAGGCGGAGTCGTACACTCCGCCGTACAAACTGCCAAGGAAAAACTCTACTAGCTTCTTGAGTTTTCTCCTTTCTTCAAGTTATTTCATACAATTCTATTTCCAATCATAACACACATACAAAATCAGCCATAAAATATCATCATCACTCGACATATTATCAATAGCATAAAGTGTACTAGACCCACACACAACTCCAAACCAAGGAAAATAAGAAGAGAAGTAGGATTCCTACCTTGGTAGTGTGAAATCTTGATGGAACTTGATCTTGGAGTGAAGTTAATGGTTGGAGCTTGAGCTTGGGGATGAGAGGAAGTGAAAGAAGATGAAGGAAAGTGGGAAAATGAGGCTGGTTGTGGGGAGGCCGAAAATTTAAAGTGAGAAGGAAGAGAAAAATGAAAACTTATGAAGAAAGTTAGCTTTTGATTGATGGACTTCAATCCTCATTCAATCTTGGCTTGGCTTCCCTCTTGTATGGGTGATGGAGGCGCCACTTGTAGGGATGTTTTGGCTAAATCTTGGCCCTCCATCATAGGGTTTTCATAGTATAATTTCTATTGGTCCGGTTCCAACAATTTAAAAAAACTGAATCTTTGCCGATTTTCTTCAAGTCGGCAAAAACTTTACTAAACGACTCTGAGAGAATTTCTATATCTCTATTCTAATTATTCCTAAGCCTAATCCTTCTAATTAACATCTAATTAATATTTAATTTAACTTCTAATTGTCCTTACATAACTATTGAGACTGAATAAATAGATTAACAGCATAAATTAGACATTTACGCAAATTGCCGAAATTTTGTAGCTAATGGCATTTCCGAAATTTTGAGCAAGTCCAGGGACATCCCATGTCATTTCACACCAGACTGCCTCCATGGCCCAATTGGTAGAGATCTAAACTTCTATGATTTCACCACATGACTCTGCTATATTTAAAATCCCATTCTGCTAATTCGACAGGTGTGGGGACATAAAGGTCATTTCATGAAAAATTCTAGGGTTATTGTGGGAATAAGTCTTTGGGGTCAAAATATAATTTCTAAAAATGCTGGGCATCTATAAAATTAACAAAAATTAACGGGGGCACCGTTGTTCTGTTCATGAAAGTAAGGATGTTACACCCTAAATACCAACTGAAGAATTTCTACCATTACAAAAACTATCAGCTACAACAACAATCAACTTCAACAAATAGTGGTCATAGTGGCTTCACCAAAGTTTTTCGGGAAATTGATCAAGCCATATCCAAACTTTCACCTACCTGATACTCTTTGATCAGTGATGAATCCCCTCCCATTAGGTTTTAGGTGTAAGGCTAGAGCTTCCCTCTAAACTATAACTATAGTCCTTGCTCCAAAATCTCTCTTTGCTCTTGCGGACTTTATTCCATTTCTCATTATTCGCTAATCGAATCACATGTCATTCTTGTTGAACTCCTCAATGATTGTTGCGATACTTGTTTTCTCAAAATATGATTAGCCTCACGTAAAGAAAGGATTATGGGATAGCCGAAGTTCCTGCCACTCTTCTACTTTCTTCGATTGGTTAGCATGGAGATTCCTCGGCTATTGTGTTGATGTCCACCTCCTACTTTTGTGGGCACCAATGTCACCAATCTCATTGGGGGTTTGTCCTAATACAATATATAGATGTGCGTTAGTTTTAGTGGCTAAATCTCATATTACCCTAACTGCTAAGCCTTCTAGCTATTCTTCATAATATCTTGCCCTCAGGATGTAATCCATTTGTTGTGAGTGATGGGAATGATGGTCTTGCTTCCCTGTTGAAGTTACAATATGAGGACTTCCCAGATGGTCACCCATCTTAATATTACTCTCATCCGAGCACGCCTAACTAAGAAACTCTGATGGAACCTAGTGTGTAACATCCCCAATTTTTGTCTAAGCTAATTAGCTCAGTGATCTTGACTAATTAGAGAGATTAACGATTAACTGAAGACTAATCGGCTAATCTCGATGAGCAAGAGCTTAGTAAATTGAGTCAAGTCGATAATTGAATCATAATGCACTAAATGTTTTAATTAAAACCTAATTATTCGAACCTCATTAGTTCATAACTTAGAAATATAATTAAGCTAATCTAATCTTATTAATTAAGTACAAGACAATTGTTCTACCTTAATTGATTGAGATAGATTAATTCTTACACCCTAATTACATAATTCATAAGATCAATTCTTTTAAGAGGAAAAACGTCTTAAAGATGTAATTAACCAAAATTGGTTAAAGAGCAATTTAACTAATCAAATTTAATTAACAACTTAAGTAATTCTCATAGCTTTGAAGATTTAAAAACTTTTCTTAATTGATACACCAAATCTTGGCCAAGGGCAAGAGCAAAATCCAACCATCCATTTGTCTTCTCATCATGCACCATTAGGTCAAAAGTCTAGGTTAGTAGTATCTCTTTAGTCAAGACAAAAGAAGTACCTTCCTCCCTTAGGATTATGCCACTTGGAGTGATCATATTCACCCAAGCCAATCCCAAGAGTGGTCATGCCTTTAACCACTTGAGAAAACACTAAATGGTCTTTACCCAAATGCCAAGACTCAAAGAAAACACAACCCACCCTTTTACCCCAAGGTCCCTAGCTTTCTTACTTGAAAAAGAAGTTAAACTCACCTACTTCCCCTTGCTTGTTAGAGAAGCAAAACCAACCAGCCCTCACCCCCATTTTTGTGCCAACTAAGCCCCTCCCTCACTCTCTCATTTGTGATTTCCATTCTTTACCAAAGACACCAAGTAGCCACTCCTTTTCCTCTCAACCTCTCCTTGTTCTTCCTAGTTCTCTTCTTGTTCTTGTCACTTTTCCATCACCACCACCCTCATCTTCTATCATCACCTCACTAACTTATCAAGGATCACATTCTTTGGTCTTTGGTAGAGCGGTAACACCCTAATAAACCCATACTACGCTTAAGTCGTATTACGGCGTTTTATTAGTTGTTACTTATGCTCGTGGAAAACTAAACTTCACTTGAAATTAAATTACGCGGAAAATACGGTAAGATTTTTCTTTGAAATACGTTGTCGCTTAGCAGCGTTTTGAAAAGTAAAGCCTTGAGCGAGAAGATAGCTAGAGAAAGAGCGTGTCGCCTCAAATATATACTCCAATATCATAAAACAAGGATAAGGTAAACAAATAATAATTCACAAATATATTGCATTAAATAACTAACCATTACATTCATATGGGTTCATAATATATATACACATACATTTTAGCATTACAACAAGGGAGACTCATGGTTGAGCCATGATCCAAATACTAAATACTAAGTACAAGTTTAAATGGCAAAGCCTAACTCAAAAGAAATATGCGAAGATGCAGAGCGATGGTTGCTACAGCTTCATCTTGCATCCCACGTCACACGTCCGCTCACAGAGTTGGGGATCCACGCTCCACTCCACCGGATGCGCTGTCGAGATCTGGTGACGATACGGGAGAACAACTAGGGTGAGAAATGGAATTTCTCAGTAGGACTCGAACCCGACACAAGAGTGCCATCGTCATCGTCTCAGCCACTTCGGTTTTATTAATGAAACTAGTGAACATTCATAAGGTTCCGTTCTTAGGTTTTTCGAAAACATGAATATCCGAAGTGGATTCAATTTTAACATAATCTCTAATCATTTACATCATAACATACATGGGCACAAGTATAATCATATAAAAATGCATGACTGCTTTATAAGTTTTCTTAACTTCTTCCCTTGCTAGGGTTTTGGACCGAAGTCCCTTTTCTTTTCTTAACTTGACTTTATCTTTTCACCCACTAAACATAAGTGGTAATGAGCTCATACCGTGGCCGTCGCCACCATAGAATTTCGGTACTTACACTAGCTGGGTCATGCCATGCCTCATGTAAGACCTATCCCCTATACTCACACTAGCTGGGTCATGCCATGCCTCATGTGAGTCGTGGGTGAGGGGAGCTTAAATTAGGTCACCTTCCCTTTTGAAGGATCATACCCTTAGTTTATCTTTTCTTATTAAAGCTTATGATGCAAGGTTATTCTAAATCTCTTCCACATTTAGGCGTTACGTATCGCCGTCCCCAAATGTGGTTCCTTTATTAATCACCTCTGCCAAGCATGTCGCCGTCCCCAGGGTGTTCATATTTATTAATCCCTTCATGTTTATCATTAAGCATCATATTATCAACATATCACATTCATATCATCATGACGCATCATAATATCGTTATCATATCATTATCATCCTTATCATCACAACACTATCATAATCATCATCATATTATATCATCATCACATCATATCATAATCATCATCATCATATCATATCATCATCATTACTCATCATCATCATAGCATCATGCTTGCACATAAACATAGGCATATTCTCAAGCAAAGTTTTATGAGCTTAGCTTAGTAAATTTGGTGCAAGCTTTTAATTGAGATTGTCTCTTGTGTAAACTTCTTTTATTGGGCATAGTGCCAATTTCATCTATTATCCTTTTTGACACTTTTAAGTTGAATTATGATGGTTTTCTAATACTTAATGTAAGGGTATTAATGTCTTAAAGCTTATTTCTCCTTATTCTTTAACTTTTACCCTAACCAGTTTTACTTTTACAGTGGGGCAGTAACTTTGAAAATTCACCATAATTTCATC
This sequence comes from Pterocarpus macrocarpus, assembly GCA_031439585.1. NCBI lineage: Eukaryota > Viridiplantae > Streptophyta > Magnoliopsida > Fabales > Fabaceae > Pterocarpus > Pterocarpus macrocarpus. Next base: position 46,995,959 of record CM062514.1, read on the forward strand.
TTTTACTCTTTTATTTCGAATTTTTGTGTGGATATACTTCTCTAAGTCTATTTTTAAACAAAGAAAACCCCACTTAAAAATTCATTTTGTAGCTTGAGTTATGCATATTTTATTCTGACTGTTCAGTTTCTAAGTTCACTCCCGGTACAGTGGATTGTTACTTCTCATTATAATTACTCAGAAGGAATCTGAGAAAACTGTTTTATGGGTTTGTTCCTCTATGTCTTAGCTTTCAATTAAACTTGGTCTCACTCAAAAATCATTTTTGTAGCTCGAGTTATACACATTTTAGTGTAGACTGCCCAGACAGAAACCAATCCGAGAACAGTCTACTTTGAAAATCATATCTCACTCATTTTAACTCCGAATCTTATGTATTTTATATGTATGGAAAGCTCTTTGAGTCTAATTTCATAGAAAAATAGTTTCGTTCCATTCTGAGTTTTGTAGCAATAAACATACCACACGCTTTACAGACTGCCAGAATTCCAGATTCACTAGTTTTTAAGTTTTTCACTTCAAGCTTATGAAGAAATTGTTATATCACTTCAAATCACCATTTTCATGTTTTAACTCATCATCACATTCAAAGTTTGAGTCACCAAATCAGTATTTTGAACCAAAATAAAGCAAGATACATAAAAACTATCATACCACAAAATCTCTTTTCAAAACAACATTTTCATCAAGGCAAGAACACTCATAAGGCAAGATGTGGTAATGAGACCTTGAAGCAAGTCCTAGAACCACCTAGCTATGAAGAGCTTAGGGGTTCTAGTTCTTGAAAAATATATGGAGAGGAAAGGTTAGAGTCACTACCAATTGGATTTCTTGAAAGCTTGAAGAGAAAGAAAGATGTTGGAGGTGGCCTCCTTCTCCTTGAGCTTGATAGTGAGGCTTGTGTATGAGTGGCTTTGTTTCTCCAAGGACCAAAAATGGTAGTCCTTGAAGGGATAGTGATGGTGGTGATAGGAGATGAGGGTGATGGTGGTAGAAGAGTGAGGACTTAGGGTAGAAAAACAAGAAAAACAAGAGGAAGAGTAGGAAGAACAAGAGAGGCTTAGAGAGAGGTGAGAGCTTTGTGTGTGTGTCTTGAGAGAGGAAGTGAAAAATGAAATGAGGGAGAGAGAGGGCTGATGGTTGGCGCATAAAGGGGAGGGAGAGAGTGATGTGATTTTGCTTCTTTTGCAAGCAAGGAGGCTAGCAACCATGGGATAAAAGGGTGGATTGTGTTTTCCTTGAGTCTTGGCACTTGGGTAAGGACTTGTAGGTGTTTTTGTCAAGTGGTTAAAAGCATGAGCTCTCTTAGGATTTGACATTGGATGGCTAGGATCACACCAAGTGTCATGATCTTGGTGAAGAAGAGTACAACTCTTGTCATGACTTAAGGAAGCTACTAATATGGACTCTTTATCTAAGGGTGCATGATGAGAAAGTAATTGAATGGTTGGATGTGGCTCTTGCTTTGACCAAACTTTCAAACAATAAAATAAAGGGAAGTTTCTACATCTTTATAATTGTTGTAATTATCTAAATGTTAATTAATTCAATTGATTTAAATTACTCATTAGCACATTTTAGCTAAGAAGGATTTTCCTCATTAATTTTGTAAGAAGATGTGAAGGTTAATGTGATTAAGTTTTGAGACTTATGTGCTCTTAGTTAATTAGATTAGACCACCTTGATTTTATGTTCTAAATCATGGATTAATAAAGATTAGACAATTGGGCTTTTAATTATAACTTTTAATGCATTATGTTTCAATTGTTGACTTTTACTTATCTTGTTGACTTGCCTTTAATTTACTAAGCTCTTGCTCATCGAGATTAGCCGATTAATTCTCAATTAATCGTTAACCTCTCTAATTAGTCAGGATTACTGAACTAATTAGCTTAGACAAAAATTGGGGATGTTACAATCTCCCCTCCTTAAAAAGAATTTTGCCCTCAAAATTGCACTCAGAATCGGTCAGGCGTGCTTGCCCGGTGCGATTCCTTGCAAAATGCCCAGCTGTCCACATTTGTAATGGACATTTTGTCCAGTCAGAAGGCATCCCTTTGTGTTGTCTCTCACACTTTGGGCAGGTGGGATTCATTGCGAGCTTCGAGGACTGGTCGACAGGTCTTGGAGGTTTGGCGGAGAGCTCTTGTGGCTGGTTGCCCTTGGATCCTTCACCGTAGTAGGGCTTCTTTTGCAAGGGCTCCTTCGTGTGTTGCTCTTGAGACGCCTGTCTCCTCTTACGGGCCTCTGATCTCTGGACCGCCAACTTTCGATTACATTCTTCTACTACACGGCTCTTATTAACAAGTGCCGCATAGTTCCTTATCTCCAATGGGGCCACTGATGCCAGGATGTCGGCCCGCAATCCTCCCTCATACTTCATGCATTTCCAATGCTCATCCGGGTTTCGCTGATACAATGTAGAAAACTTGCATAGCTCCTCAAACTTCGCCGTGTACTCAGCAATGCTCATACCTCCTTGGTAGAGCCTCAGGAATTCCATTTCCTTCGCATTCCTTACGGACATCGGGAAGTACTTCTCATAAAAAGCCACCTTGAAGGCATCCCATGTGATCTCCTCTCGATCACTTTCCATCAAGCTTTGCTCCTTTCCACCAGAACTCGGCATCCGCCTTCAACATGTAAGTGGCAAAGGCCACCTTTTGGGTCTCTGAGCAAGCTAACACGGAGTAGATCTTCTCAATCTCTTTGATCCACTCGTCGGCTTCGTCAGGGTTGAAAGCCCCTTTGAAACTAGGCGGGTTTGCCTTGCGAAACTCCGAGAACTTCTGATACTCAAAGATCAGCTCCATTTCCACCGCGGACTCTTCGGATCTTCGGTTCAGCTGGTCTATCATATGCTCAGCAGCTGTAGCTTGAGCTTGCATTGCATTTGCCATCTGCTGGAAGGTCCTCATGAACTCGGCGAGGTTCGCGTTGTCGCTGCTCTCGTTGGAGGTACGTCTGCGAGTTGCCATTAGTTCCTGAACACACCATACAAAGATATCGAGTTGATCAGGCCCAACATTAAGCATAAGCATGGCAGCAACTAAAGGCAATCTCACATGACGGTCATGCATTCTAAGTCCTACATCCCATCATACGCATGTGATTCTCAAAGACGACCTAACATAGCGCACGTAGAGTTATGCTTGGAAGCATAGTCAGTCCAACCTCAGGCTTTAACAGGATGAACTGCTCTGATACCATAATGTAACACCCTAATAAACCCATACTACGCTTAAGTCGTATTACGGCGTTTTATTAGTTGTTACTTATGCTCGTGGAAAACTAAACTTCACTTGAAATTAAATTACGCGGAAAATACGGTAAGATTTTTCTTTGAAATACGTTGTCGCTTAGCAGCGTTTTGAAAAGTAATGCCTTGAGCGAAGATAGCTAGAGAAAGAGCGTGTCGCCTCAAATATATACTCCAATATCATAAAACAAGGATAAGGTAAACAAATAATAATTCACAAATATATTGCATTAAATAACTAACCATTACATTCATATGGGTTCATAATATATATACACATACATTTTAGCATTACAACAAGGGAGACTCATGGTTGAGCCATGATCCAAATACTAAATACTAAGTACAAGTTTAAATGGCAAAGCCTAACTCAAAAGAAATATGCGAAGATGCAGAGCGATGGTTGCTACAGCTTCATCTTGCATCCCACGCCACACGTCCGCTCACGAGTTGGGGATCCACGCTCCACTCCACCGGATGCTTGTCGAGATCTGGTGACGATACGGAGAACAACTAGGGTGAGAAATGGAATTTCTCAGTAGGACTCGAACCCGACACAAGAGTGCCATCGTCATCGTCTCAGCCACTTCGGTTTTATTAATGAAACTAGTGAACATTCATAAGGTTCCGTTCTTAGGTTTTTCGAAAACATGAATATCCGAAGTGGATTCAATTTTAACATAATCTCTAATCATTTACATCATAACATACATGGGCACAAGTATAATCATATAAAAATGCATGACTGTGCTATAAGTTTTTCTTAACTTCTTCCCTTGCTAGGGTTTTGGACCGAAGTCCCTTTTCTTTTCTTAACTTGACTTTATCTTTTCACCCACTAAACATAAGTGGTAATGAGCTCATACCGTGGCCGTCGCCACCATAGAATTTCGGTACTTACACTAGCTGGGTCATGCCATGCCTCATGTAAGACCTATCCCCTATACTCACACTAGCTGGGTCATGCCATGCCTCATGTGAGTCGTGGGTGAGGGGAGCTTAAATTAGGTCACCTTCCCTTTTGAAGGATCATACCCTTAGTTTATCTTTTCTTATTAAAGCTTATGATGCAAGGTTATTCTAAATCTCTTCCACATTTAGGCGTTACGTATCGCCGTCCCCAAATGTGGTTCCTTTATTAATCACCTCTGGGCGTTACGTATCGCCGTCCCCAGGGTGTTCATATTTATTAATCCCTTCATGTTTATCATTAAGCATCATATTATCAACATATCACATTCATATCATCATGACGCATCATAATATCGTTATCATATCATTATCATCCTTATCATCACAACACTATCATAATCATCATCATATTATATCATCATCACATCATATCATAATCATCATCATCATATCATATCATCATCATTACTCATCATCATCATAGCATCATGCTTGCACATAAACATAGGCATATTCTCAAGCAAAGTTTTATGAGCTTAAATTTAAGTAAATTTGGTGCAAGCTTTTAATTGAGATTGTCTCTTGTGTAAAACTTCTTTATTGGGCATAGTGCCAATTTCATCTATTATCCTTTTGACACTTTTAAGTTGAATTATGATGGTTTTCTAATACTTAATGTAAGGGTATTAATGTCTTAAAGCTTATTTCTCCTTATTCTTTAACTTTTACCCTAACCAGTTTTACTTTTACAGTGGGGCAGTAACTTTGAAAATTCACCATAATTTCATCTTTTACTCTTTTATTTCGAATTTTTGTGTGGATATACTTCTCTAAGTCTATTTTTAAACAAAGAAAACCCCACTTAAAAATTCATTTTGTAGCTTGAGTTATGCATATTTTATTCTGACTGTTCAGTTTCTAAGTTCACTCCCGGTACAGTGGATTGTTACTTCTCATTATAATTACTCAGAAGGAATCTGAGAAAACTGTTTTATGGGTTTGTTCCTCTATGTCTTAGCTTTCAATTAAACTTGGTCTCACTCAAAAATCATTTTTGTAGCTCGAGTTATACACATTTTAGTGTAGACTGCCCAGACAGAAACCAATCCGAGAACAGTCTACTTTGAAAAATCATATCTCACTCATTTTAACTCCGAATCTTATGTATTTTATATGTATGGAAAGCTCTTTGAGTCTAATTTCATAGAAAAATAGTTTCGTTCCATTCTGAGTTTTGTAGCAATAAACATACCACACGCTTTACAGACTGCCAGAATTCCAGATTCACTAGTTTTTAAGTTTTTCACTTCAAGCTTATGAAGAAATTGTTATATCACTTCAAATCACCATTTTCATGTTTTAACTCATCATCACATTCAAAGTTTGAGTCACCAAATCAGTATTTTGAACCAAAATAAAGCAAGATACATAAAAACTATCATACCACAAAATCTCTTTTCAAAACAACATTTTCATCAAGGCAAGAACACTCATAAGGCAAGATGTGGTAATGAGACTGAGTTGCCAGTCCTAGAACCACCTAGCTATGAAGAGCTTAGGGGTTCTAGTTCTTGAAAATATATGGAGAGGAAAGGTTAGAGTCACTACCAATTGGATTTCTTGAAAGCTTGAAGAGAAAGAAAGATGTTGGAGGTGGCCTCCTTCTCCTTGAGCTTGATAGTGAGGCTTGTGTATGAGTGGGCTTTGTTTCTCCAAGGACCAAAAATGGTAGTCCTTGAAGGGATAGTGATGGTGGTGATAGGAGATGAGGGTGATGGTGGTAGAAGAGTGAGGACTTAGGGTAGAAAAACAAGAAAAACAAGAGGAAGAGTAGGAAGAACAAGAGAGGCTTAGAGAGAGGTGAGAGCTTTGTGTGTGTGTCTTGAGAGAGGTAGTGAAAAATGAAATGAGGGAGGGAGAGGGCTGATGGTTGGCATAAAGGGGAGGGAGAGAGTGATGTGATTTTGCTTCTTTTGCAAGCAAGGAGGCTAGCAACCATGGGATAAAAGGGTGGATTGTGTTTTCCTTGAGTCTTGTAGACTTGGGTAAGGACTTGTAGGTGTTTTTGTCAAGTGGTTAAAAGCATGAGCTCTCTTAGGATTTGACATTGGATGGCTAGGATCACACCAAGTGTCATGATCTTGGTGAAGAAGAGTACAACTCTTGTCATGACTTAAGGAAGCTACTAATATGGACTCTTTATCTAAGGGTGCATGATGAGAAAGTAATTGAATGGTTGGATGTGGCTCTTGCTTTGACCAAACTTTCAAACAATAAAATAAAGGGAAGTTTCTACATCTTTATAATTGTTGTAATTATCTAAATGTTAATTAATTCAATTGATTTAAATTACTCATTAGCACATTTTAGCTAAGAAGGATTTTCCTCATTAATTTTGTAAGAAGATGTGAAGGTTAATGTGATTAAGTTTTGAGACTTATGTGCTCTTAGTTAATTAGATTAGACCACCTTGATTTTATGTTCTAAATCATGGATTAATAAAGATTAGACAATTGGGCTTTTAATTATAACTTTTAATGCATTATGTTTCAATTGTTGACTTTTACTTATCTTGTTGACTTGCCTTTAATTTACTAAGCTCTTGCTCATCGAGATTAGCCGATTAATTCTCAATTAATCGTTAACCTCTCTAATTAGTCAGGATTACTGAACTAATTAGCTTAGACAAAAATTGGGGATGTTACAAGAGCCAAACAAACACTCATTTAGTCTCATTTGCTAGCTCAAGAGGAAGGAGCCCATATCCAACCATTTTCACCCTTCAAGCTTGTCAAGAGAATCCTTCTGGTAGTGACTCTAACCCCTTTCTCTTCTATGTTTTTCAAGCTCTAGAACTCCTACACTCTCCATAGCTAGGTGGTTTTAAGACTTGCTTTAAAGGCCTCATGGCTATGCTCTTGTTATAAGTTGTTTGTGATTGTTGCTCTTCTCTTGGAAAATGACTTTGGATGTGCATTTTGTTTTATGTTGAACCCAACTTTTTAGAACTCAAAGTATTGATTTTTACCAAGATCTCAAAGTATAAAAGTGGTTTGGAAATGTAAAATGGTCACTTGAAGAAAAGACTTAATGTTCTTACAAGAAAACTCCTTAAAACCAAAATCGTGGAAACTGGAAAATTCTGGCAGTCTATATGGCATGATTAATAACTATTTCAATATAACTCCAAATGGAACGAAACTAATTTTAAATTAAAATAGACTCATAGAGCTTTTTATACATATAAAATACATGAAATTTGGCCTTAAAATGAGAGAGATATGATTTTTCAAAGTTGGTTATTCCCAGATGGATTTCTGTTCGGGCAGTATGTAATAAAACGTGCATAACTCAAGTTATACAGAACATTTTTGAGTGGGACCAAGTTTGTTAAAAAGCTAAGACATAGAGAACATCCCTGTAAAACATTTTTGGCAGATTCCTTGTGAGGAGCTCGTAGTAAAGTTTAAAAGTCACCGTACCGAGAATAAACTTAAAAGCTGAGCAGTCAGAATAAAATTTGTATATCTCAAGTTACAAAATGAATTTTTGAGTGGGGTTTCTTTTGTTGAAAAATAGACTCAGAGAGGTATAATCATACCAAAATTCAAAGCAAAAGAGTAAAAGATAAAATTATGGTGAATTTCTAAAGTTACTACCCCACTGTAAAAGTAAAAACTGGTTATGGTAAAATTTAAAGGTTAATGAGAAATAAGCTTTAAAACATTAAGACCCTCACATTAAGTATTGGAAAACCTTCATAATTCAACTTAAAAGTTTCAAAAAGGATAATGGATAAAAGTGGCCCTATGCCCAATAAGAGAATTTATACAAGAAGCGACCTCTATTAAAAACTTGCACCAAATTTACTCAGCTAAGCTCATAAGACTTTGCGTGATATGTATGCCTCTATGTGCCAATATGATGACAATGATATGATGATGATGATATGATATGATGATGATCATGATGATGATGGTATGATATGATGATGATGAAAGTGACATGAGGATTATGATAGTGTTATGATGATGATAAGGATGATAATGATATGATGACGATATTATAATGAATCATGATGATATGAATATGATATGTTGATGATATGATGCTTAATGATATACATGAAAGGATTAATAAATATGAACACCCTAGGGACGACGATACGTAACGCCCAGAGGTGATTGATAAAGGAACCACATTTGGGGACGGCGATACGTAACGCCTAAATGTGGAAAAGAATCAAAATAAATTTGCATTATAAGCCTTAATAAGAAGAGAAAGTAAACTAAGGGCATGATCCTTCAAAAAGGAAGGTGACCCGAAGTAAGCTCCCCTCACCCACGACTCATATTGGGCATGGCGTGACCCAGCTAGTGTGAGTATAGGGGATAGGGCTTACATGAGGCATGGCATGACCCAGCTAGTGTAAATACCAAAATTCTATGGTGGCAACGGCCACGATATGAGCTCATTACCACTTATGTTTAGTGGGTGAAAAGAAAAAGAAAAAGACATAAGATTAAGGTCAAGTAAAGAAAAGAAAGGGACTTCGGTCCAAGCCCTTGAAGGGAAGAAGTTAAGAAAAACATATAGCACAGTCATGTATTTTTATATGATTATACTTATGCCCATGTATGTTATGATATAAATGATTAGAGATTATGTTAAAATTGAATCCGCTTCGGATATTCATGTTTTCGAAAACCTAAGAACTAAACATTATGAATGCTCACTATTTTCACTAATAAAACCGAAGTGGCTGGGGCGATGACGATGACACCTCCGTGTCAGGTTTGAGTCCTACTGAGAAATTTTATTTCTCACCCTAGTTATTCCTCCGTATCGTCACCAGATCTCGAGAGCGTATCCGATGAACTGGAGCATGGATCCCCCGCACTGTGAGTGGAAGTATGATGTGGGATGCCAGACAATGCTAATTTGGACTTGAAGTTGCCATAGCTCTGCATCTTTATACATTTCTTTTTGTGACGAATGATGTCAATTTAAGTTTGTATTCAGTATTTGGATCATGGCACGACCATGAGCCCCCCCTCGATGTAATGTTTATATATACATATATCCATATATATATTATGAACTCATATGGATGTAATGATTAGTTATGTAATGTAATGTATTTGTGAATCACTATTTATTTATCTTTCTCTTGTTTTATGATGTTAGGTTATGTATCTTATGCGACACGCTCTTTCTTTATCTGTCTTCTCGCCCAAGGCTTCACTTTTCAAAATGCTGCAAAGTGACGGCATATTTCAAAAAATAAAATCTTACCGTATTTTCCACGTAATTTAATTTCAAGCGAAGTTTAGTTTTCCACGAGCATAAGTAACAACTAATAAAACGCCGTAATACGACTTAAGCGTAGTATGGGTTTATTAGGGTGTTACATAGTGCGTTAGTGATGATCGCATTTAATCTCGCCCAAGGTATAGAGACTCTTCTGACTGCCTTTAATTCTGACATCGTAACCTTGCCCCTCATGGGGCTCATTTCCAAATCCTTTTTGATCTTATATTGGTGCATCATCCGATCTTGCTTAGGGTGCATTAGGTCTGTTGCACTTATGACTAGTGCTAAGGCAACCCTGCTTGGTATTTCATACATAATCTTATCTATACCATAATCTCATACTAGGTAGCTTTTCTCTTTTTATTGGGCCAGTCAGAAATTCAAACTTCCTCTTTTCCTACCTCATTCCTACTGTGTTCTATTGTTATTGCAGAAACTTGTCTATTTTTATTCGTCAGAACCTACCTTGCTATTGTTGCCTTGGCCTATCGGGATTAGTTGCATACTTTAAGTCTTCACTACTCTCGCCTGAATCTGAATACATTCCTTATCGAGTTACTCCCCCTATAGCATATATAATGGTACCTAAAGGCGATTGTTCGACTTTGCCTTTCTTCTCTAAATAGTCTCATTCCTCTACTAATAACATGTTGAAGATGATTCTATCACCCAGTTTCTGTGGTGGCTGAGGTTGATAGCATTTGAACATGGCTAGATTTTCTAGCACTTCCTTTATCCCTGAAAGGTAGGAAAAATTACACTTGGTTCGTATGCCACCTCTAGTCTGAAAGTGTTCCTACTTCAGGTTAGTAGGAGATATATTGCCTCTCTCTCTTATTACACTTATAACTCCATCTGCTTTCCATACCGTGTATAGTCGTATCTCCATCTTGATTCAATGTATAGTTAGATGGATCTCTTTACAGTTTGCTCAACTGTTTCCCTTTTGAAGCTAAGATTCCACTTAGTATTCTTCCAATTCGCAATTGTTACAAGGTTAGTTCCTTATACCCTTGAGGGAGAAAACCACTCCATGCTCTGGACTGGGACTTAAACGGTCTCCTGTATACCTAACCAAAGCTTTTACCCTTAGCTTCTTTTACTGATTCTCTGCTTCATTCGTCCACTCTACAAATTTCTTAATGAAAGATCAGGCCTTTATAATGTGGTATTGCCATAATCCAGGATAAAAACCATGGTCTGAATTTGCTGGCAAGGTACCTTTGGGGTAGTCTCATTTATGAATAAAATAAGGGTACCATCCATGCCACATAAGATAACCTCTTCAGCGGGTAATCACCTCACTCCTGTCAAGTATTAAAGTTACAAAACTAGGTAGAAGAATCCCCTAGATTCAATCTAGAGAAGATAGCCTGGATCGAGTAATCGCAATGAAACTTGAAACATGCCCCATCAGGGTAAAGAAGATTCTTACTCAGCTCGTCTCCACCTAATATCCTACCCTTAATGATGGAAAATCTTCGGCTACGCAGCAACACTTTACAAACAACTTTTTCGATATAACTAGTTTACTATGTCCATAGCAAACTGCCTGACACAATTGCTTTGATTGAATCCCCAATTCTCTACACTCCTTAACTTGCTCAATTGTCTACTCTTTTATGCCCTCGCTACTTTCTAGATGTTTCGTCCCTCATAATTATGTTTAAAAGATTCCTAATATGTCTGTAGGGTGTCATAGGCCGCTGCCTACACAAAACCTTATATTGAGGTGATCAGGCTCAATATTCAGTCAAGTACAACAGATAGTCCACAACACTCATAGCAAGACTACCATGCAAAATCTTCTATGTCCTCGTCATGTGAAGACCTAAAGCATGGTGCATCTAGATTCTCAGAGTATGCATTAGAAGCATAATCAGTCCATCCACGAGCCTATACAGGACGAATTGCTCTGATACAAAAAATGTAACAATCTCTATCATATAAGTCATGCTTGAGTCATGGAGTTATATTAAAAGGTTGTCACTATGCTAAGAAATCTTTAAAATATGGAAAATATAATATATGACCCTTTAACTGCTCACTTTATTACTGACTAATTGTCTCTAATACCTAAAGAATAAAATAATTACACTTTAAAAGAAATTGTGACTGACATAATACATAGTGTTTACTTCCGACTAGTCGTTAGCTAGCTTCAATAGTCTCTTGGTCTAGTTTACACCTGATTCTTGCTCAATGAATGGCCTTGTACTCCGCCTCACACTTGATTTCCAACTTGGGTGTTGGAATGTTTACGGAAAAGAAAAACATACAAGCAGGCAATGAGAATCTAAGGTTCTCAGTAGGTAAACTCAAACCAATCTTACAGTGTCATTATAAACATTTCAGCCACTTCGGTTTATTATGAAAATATGAGCACATATAAACAAATAGTGATTCAATTTTAAGTTGAAAACACCTTTCTCAAAGCGGGTTATATTTTATCAATCACTTGCCATATCATATGACAGACATAGAAATATGAATAGTATAATATGTTTCAACAAGGATCATAATAGTATTATGACTTAATGAGATAATTGAAGATGCACATATAGATGCTCATACTTGATTGTATGCAAGTGCACTTGACTTAATTCGTATATTTCTTTAACTTGCAACTTGATCTTGCTCTTCTATACTTGGTCCCCCGGAGGTGAATGGCCTCTCTCACCCCTAGGTAATAGCCTACTTTTCAGGTCCGAGCTCGTACCTATACATGAGTGACGGGTTTACTTTTCCTGACCCTCACACCGGTCTATTACCCTTAATTCTGGTCGAGAGCTGACCCAAGTCTTAGATAGTACTGCTCTGGTCCACGCTAGCTGGGTCTATACCATGCCTTATGTGGTATCTTAGTACGTCCCTCTTGCACGTTCTTATTATCTTTTTCCTTCCATATCTTATCATGTAAGCAGATACTTTGTGCATTCATAGATATGTCTCACACCTTACTTCTCATATCATTTTCTAATTATGCTTGCATGCATGACATACATGAACATGACATGTAAATATAAATATATCCAAAGTAAAAACACCCATAGCATAAGTTCTCATAAACATCTGCCAAAAATTTGGCAGCATAACGAATCAAGTTCACTTCTTTGTGAATAGTGCCAAGCTACCAATACAATCAATTAAGTATGCAATTTAATGAAAAACTGCAAGTTACAGCAACATTATTAATCATATGGTATGTCAAAATCAATAGAAGTATTAACAGAGTTTTCTGCTCACTCTACCTTCTTCTAACTGAATTTTGTAAAATCCGCCTGTACTACTATTCAACTCATTTGAATCTGAATTTTGGATATGTCATAGCTCTATGTGTCTAGTTTCCAACCCTTTTAGTCCCATCTCATTTTGATTTATATAACTCAAGTTATTAATATTTTACCTCAAACTGTCCTGTACTTAGTTAGAAGTGATAAGTGAAAACTCACTAAAAATAGAAATCTGAGTGAAATCATACGAACTTTATGTTAATTAAAGCAAGTGAAAATTCACTAAAAATAGAAATTTGGATGAAATCGTACAAACTTTATATTAATTAAAACTAACAGAACAAGCTTTCAAATGAAAGAAGTTTCATATCATTTGCGTGAGTATATTTGGAGATATAAGCCCTGTAACTTGACCCTATTGGACTACCCTCTTTCAGCCCGATTTGAACTTAAATCAACTTCATTGATGTGCTGGGAACAAATGGTAACAAATTTGACTTTGAAATTTTTATGGGTTGTTTCTTTACATGTTAGCTTTCAAACAGCATTAGTTTCACTCAATTTAGAGTTGTGTAGGGTGAGTTACACCTTTCTTAACTCATACTGCCCAGATGAGGATCTAGATTTCTAGGTCAAACTTCAAAAATTCATAACTAACTCTATACTAACCCAATGACCTTATATTTTATATATATGGAAAGCCATGAATGTCTAGTTTCATATAAAAATGGATTCATCAAATTTAAATGGCTGTAGGTAGAGCCGTACACTCCACCGTACGGACTGCCGTAGGTTCTCCTAGGTTTTCAGATTCTGGTTTGCTCTCTATCTTATGTTCCATGCAAGATTCAATCTCACTCCCTCCAAATACTTAATAAACCAACAATAAAACCATCACACGCATCAAGTATATCATCAAAGAAGTGAAAAGTGTTGAATTCTCATATAGCTTTAATCCATGAAAACAAGAAGTAGAAAATAGAAATCCTACCTTTATTTGGATGCAAAACTAGCTAGTCTTGAGTTCTAGTAAAAGATATGGGTACAAGAGACTTGAGGGAGGCTGAAAATGGAAGAAGAAGATGAAGAAGATGAAGAGAAGAAGGAGAGAAGCCTGCTGAAAGAGGGAGGACAAAAATAGGTGCAGAAAAGGAATTAAAGCAAGCAGAATTTTGGGGTAGTTGGAAGGAAAGCACCCCATTGGTCCTTAGTATAAGTGGCTAAGAAGGAGCCAACTCTCTTCCACTCATGTGGCTATCTTGCACCCCTCTTAATGGGTTAAATGGCTGAGTTTTAAGCCACTTGATTTAGGGTTTTGAGTATATAATTCTATTGATTCGGTTCTAACAATTTAAAATACCGAATCTCTACCGATTTCCTTCAAATCGGCAAAATAATTTTGAAGAATTTGGTGAGGTTTTCTATGTTTCTATTCTAATTGTTTCTAATCCTAATCTCTCTAATTAATACTAGATTGGCTTTAATTAAATGCTTAATTGATTTCTAATTAATCTCACTTATGCTATAAAGTCGAATAAATCGATCAACATCATATTTAAACATTTTGCAAATTTAAAACTTTTCTATTTTTTGTTTTCCATAGCTAATGGCATTTCCGTAATTCTAAGCAAGTCCAGGGGCACCCCTAGTCATTTCACACCAGACTGCTCCACAGCCCAATCGACAGAGATTTAAACTCTACAGTTTCACCACGTGATTCTGCTCTATTTAAAATCCCATTCTGCTAATTCTACAGGTATGGGGATATGAAGGTTATTTTATGAAAAGTTTTAGGGTTGTTGTGGGAATAAGTGTTTGGGGTAAAAATATAATTTATAAAAATCCTGGGCGTCACTGCAATTAATAAAAGTTTACAGGGACACTTTTATCATTTCTTAATTTTTAACATATGGCAGTGCCATATTTTTAACGGTAGTGTTACATTATCCTATAATTCCAAGTGTGAGGATCGTCATGGCAAAGCACTGCCTGAGAAATTCTCACATTGCCTAAGAGAAATAATTCAAAGTTTCCATTACGTTCTATTTACGAAAGTGGGGATGTTACAAATGACACCATATTAGTGTGTTATTTATGATGATCATACTTGAACTCTTTTTGGTATCATGTTGAGCTTATGATTTCTATGACTAGCCGGCTATTATTTTATTGTCTATTTCGGTAAACCTTTATATTTCAGCTGTCATGTTGCCAGATTGTCGGCACAAATATATGAATTATGTAGTATACTCATAAGCACATCAAGCATATTCATACATGAATATATGAGCATATGATATGTATATGTAATATAACTATATTTTCTTAATAAAGAAATACAGATAAGCATGTGAATTCAGACAGTATGTGAACGAATAAGATAAGATCCCTTCACTTGGAGGCAGTTATGAGATCCCTCCATATGAAGGAAATTATATGAAAACTATGAAATCCCTCTACTTTAGAGGCAGTTGACCAAAATGAGTCCCTTAAATTTAGAGGTACGTGAGTTCCGTTGTCAAGTGGTACTGTGTGACGACAATTACGCGATGAGCTCATTCCTAAAATTAGACTATCTAAGGGGATTGTAAGTATCACTTATAAGATTTAGGAGCAGTTTACAATCCTTCAACTGAAATAGACACCAGTACTTGAGTTGTGGGACCTTTTTAAAATTTATGAGATCTAATTTTTTATTCAATGTGAAAAGAAGTAATTTTATAAGAACTAATTTATGTGTTTATCTCCCTTTTATATGACATGATAAGGAAAAAAAAACAAACATGAGAGAATTCATTTTTCGACAACCATGATTTAACTTTTTCTCATACAATATTCAGTTTTACATAATTTTGAAAAAAAAAAATTCAAAATTTGACATAATCGTGTTTAGGCATTTTGTGCCAACTTCTTGATGTAAAAGAATGAGGAAATAATTGAATTAAAGAAAAAAGAGAGAGAGAGAGAAATATAGAGAAGATACCAGAACACCATTGTTAGAAAGAGAAATATTATCTGAACTCACATTTTTTCAATTTCTATGTTACTTTACTCTCATTTAATAATAAATAAAATATAAATTTTATTTGATCTAAATCTCATATCCTGTCTAATAGTAAACAGAAATGAATCAACATTAAAATAGAAAAATATGAGCTCATATGACATAACTCTTATTTATGAGGCAGTTGAGCTCAACTACATCGATGCTATGTCAACGCAGCAACTGATATGGCACCATCTGAATCATCCACCTGCTTCTATCTCTTCTTTGAAGAAATAATTTGTCACTATTTTGTAAGAAATTTTTGTATGGTTCGGTAGTATCATATGATTGTGCTCCTAATTAATTATATAAATATATTTTACTTGGGATTATATATTAATAGTGAGCTCCATATAAAATACATTTATATGATTGGTCGAAAGTATAGTTATGTGGTTCTCTTTGGCCATACAAATATTTCTCTTTTTTTTTTTGGGCCTGTGTATTTCTCCTGTTTTGGGCACTGCTCGCTAGGCTTGTGACCAATAAACATCTGCCCCTTACAACGGAGAGCCCAAAGATTTTTGGGGCATTAACCCACAGAAATTTAGGGGGCCCCTGCACTATCAAAGAACCATTTTCATCCTCCGCGTTTTTTTCTTTTTAATGAATTCCTTTAGGAAATTCATTCAAAATTTTGAACAAAATAAAATTTCACATAAAAATATAATTTTTCAAAACATTTATTATATTAAAATTTTAGAATACTTCACATAAAAAAAAAAAAAGAATACTTACGAACAAAACTTTTTTAACGCAAAATTCTCTGCACGAAACAATAAACCCAAATTGGAAGAGAGTTAATGGTCAACAACATCATCATCAAGATTTCACAAATGTGTTATTTTTCTGATTTATTCTTTTCACCAGTAGTGTTCCTTGAAGCAAGCAATAACATAGACATAGGCCCATAGCTTGTGATTTCTTGAGCCTGCATTACACTGAAGTCTAAGCTGAGTGTCTACTCTAGGAAGCAGGGCACAACATATACTGCACCAAAACAAGGAAATTCACGAAATTTTTCCACCGTTCATTCCTAAACATATACAAATTCGTTCATAGAAAAGAAGGTTAATACACGACGAACAGACGAGGAAAAGAACAGAAACTCAGAGACAGTGGTGTGACTGGTGTCACAGCCCCATGACCAAAAACCACAAAGGGCTTAGATCAGAGAAAGTCCAACACAAGGAAAACGCGAGTAACATTAGGTCGATATTCCGATGAAGTACGTAGAGTTTGCTTCGCTACGAAGTATTGAGTTGATGGACTAATAATGCAATAAATGGATAGTGGGGTCACAAAGCATTCAAATTTGACTAACGAAAGTAGAAGTATTATTGAAACACAACATTTGGATTAAGGAAGTACATATTCCACGTGAATTCCAAGTTTCTTTTTTATGAGAGTTCTGAATTTCCCTTTGATAGAAGTTCTGACATTTGTTTTCTTAATCTAAATATGCGTTTTAATAATCCTCTTATAATTTTTAATCAAGTTTGACTATCTTGTGACCCTACTATCCATTTATTACATTATTATTCGATCAATTCAATACTTGATGATCAAGCAAACTTTGTGTGCTTCACCAACCAAAACAGCTTAACTTTATAGAAAGTAGAGATATAACACATACATTTAACAAAAAAATAAAAACAACGCAAACGGAGCACTTAGTAATCCCACAGAAGACTCCCACCCTCAGGCACTGTAAACTCATCACCAGCATACCCATCGTCGCATCCATCTCCTTCTGCGTCCTGCAGCCACGATAGCAGCGGCTGATACATCCATGCATCCTCACAGTCCACGAACACAAACTCCTTACCAAACTCGTCGCCGGTTTCCAACCTCGGCAGCTCAATGATCTCGCTCAACACCTCGGACCCGGTGGACAAGTCCATTGCTGAAACCAACGAAGACAGGGAGGAGGAAGAAGACGACGACAACGTCGCCGAAGTAGCCAACAATGGCAACGACGAAGACGAGGATGATGACCAAGGTGACCATGATGACGATGGCAATTCGAACTTGTCCATGTGGGCTGCTTTTGCTGCTGCCGCTTGAACGTCGCGAGGCGCCAAGGAAGCGGGGCGAGGGAGGGAGTTTGCGAGGTCCGGGAAGTTGAGGATAGCAGAGTCGCCCTTGATGCTGAGTGCCGCCACGTCGTGAGCCCTTGCCGCCATCTCAGGGGTCGGGAACGTGCCGAGCCATATGCGCGATTTCTTGCGCGGCTCCCGGATTTCTGACACCCATTTCCCCCAGTTGCGCATGCGAACCCCTCGGTACGCCGGGTGCTTGTTGTTGGAGTCACGGTTGCGCTTTACCTTGGAGGAGGAGGACGTTGTTGTTAGTAGTGATGGTGATGATGAGAATGTGAATGAGTTTGAGGTGCTCTTGGCCTCAGAATTCCCGGGTGAGACAGAAACGCTCATTGTTATCATAATTGGTTAATTTGCGCCTTAATGAAGAAAGTGGAGAGTTTAACTGGGATTTTAAGGGAGGCCTGTTCCTTTGGCTGCTAAAACAAGCACAAGTTCCCAAAGATTGAGGGAAAGTGGAGAAGCGGAGGAAATTAAGGTGGGGAGGACTAGTAAGGCATGCAAGTGTGTGTGTGCGTGTGATTGATATGCAAACACTTCATCAGCTGTGCCTTTTTTTTCCGTCACTTCCCAATGAGTCATATAACTCTTATAAAGGTCGATAGAGGACCCACCAAGGAAATGGGTCACCCTGCGAGTCCTAGTGGGTACAAGACAAATACGATGGGTCACCATCTATCTACTTTTGTGCCACGCAACTTTCCTTTTGGTTTTGCTGGGTACAGTGTTCCATTAATCCTAATCTTCAACCAGCCCCTGGTTTTCACATATATTACACTGTTCATTTATCCCTTATCCTTTGTATGCTTTCAAGATCACACAGCTTTTCAGTTCGATTACCATTTTCATTGCATTATCTCCAATTTTTGCTCTTACTTTTGCAATTTAATATATAATATTATATGATACATATAAGATAATCGTTGCAGCTTGGCAGGAAGATTGGTTGGTGGATTTTATTAATGTAAATGGTGACGTTGCATGATGGCACTAAAAATGTATTAGTCTATCATTTATGTACTTCTATTTTTATATATTATTGTCAAGCAAAGATGGGGCACCTTGCTACGTTAAGTCTTCCTTGTGACTCATTTTTATTTTGATTACGCACAAGGCTACTAAAATGCTATGTCATTTTGAAGAATTTGATTTGAAGCTCTCAATTCTTTGGCTTCAACTCCCAACTCAACGGTGATTTGAGATTGAACTAACTAACTAACTATCTACCCATCATCCATGTGCTATCGTCATTCGGTTCCAATACATCCATACTTGACTTTTAATCAATTACTTAAATTGATCAGAACATAGTTCATTTGTCGGGGAATGCTGTTCTAAATAACTCAGTATATAAAACCTATCAAGCTTGTTAAATTGATTGAAGAACCTCCACCCTCTATATTAGCTTTTCCAGAGATTATGCGACAAACCAAGGCATGTGACGGCCTTTAAAACCAGATTGTGAGAGCCAGCAATGATTTAGGTTTGTGGACCCTTCTTTGATATCTTCCCTTTTACTATATATTATTTGCCACTCCTAGTAGGTGCAAAGATCTCTGTCTTTGTTTCTTCTTCAGTTTTAGACTTTACAAGTAACTGAATAAACTAGTCTTCTAGCTACATTTGTCAATTTTCCAAGGAGTGATTGTCCAAATTCATAATCTGGTAGCAGTTGTAATGTTGTATTGAATCACCATCACCAGCATCTCAGGCACCAAACCAGAGTCACACACCCCATATGGGTCCCAACTCCCATCAGCGTTACGCCTGTGTTGCACGTATGGTGCACCATAGGTGGTTCAATTCGTGCTGTTCTTGCCACGTGCAGATATATTGTCATCCATTTAACTCTAATAAATGGACTAACCCCACACATCAAAGTGACATTGCTATGTCGAATTTTTCCAAAAGGGGCCCTTTTCCTATTATTAAGATTTGACACATTTCAAATCCTTGTAATTTACTGTGCTAATTGTTATTGTATTATGATTCAAATAAGTTTCAAAAGAAGCCAGGAAACGGTAGTGACTTTAATTTAATAACGGCGGAAATTAATTTTTGTCCTCATGGTTGTTGTTTTATATGTACGTACGTTCATTAGTTTGTAGCCTCCAGGGTATGGCTACTTTGGGGAAGAGGTCGAAATTGTACCTATGAAATGAGCTGTTACCTGTCGATTGATACATATTTGGACCATAAAAAATAAAATTGTCAACCTATGGTACAGATTTTAGTAGTAAGACTCATGGATCCATCTAAACAGTGTACATAAAAGATAACTCCTGGAACCGAACCATTGAACCTCATTTTTAATTAAGACAACGATTAAACATCCTTAATGCTGAGACATCTGGGCCATGTTCAGGGATGGATCATCCCAAGGCCTGACAAGGCCACTTTCGTTTAAGATCTGGGCTGGTGAATGAATTAGGATTCTATGTTACAAAGCATTAGGTCACTGGGATGACAGGCAAGAACAGAAATTCTTAATCCCACAACGGCAGGACTTGTTATTGCATCTTCATCAAGTTTTGAGTTTACCACCAGTAATTAATTAAGCTAGGAGCACACGGAAAATATGTAGCACATTATACCGAACTTTCTTCTTTACTTCTTTTTTTAATTTTTTATTTTTTTTTGGGATACAACATTTTATACCAAACTTGAATGATATATCGACGGCAAATGCACTATAAGCTGCAAGGGTAACAATTAGCAGAGTCCGAGATTGATTTGTTTGGGATTGTTTTTAAGAAAAAATCACTTTTTTATTCAAAAATTTAATTTTCATATATTTAGATAATTTTTTAAAAATAATTACGAGATAAAAAAAATCTATTTTTAATTTTTTTATAAAAGTTAAAAAGAGTACTTTTAAAAAAAATTAATTTTTAATTTTTTTAAATATATATAAAATTTAAATTTCAATATCACATTTTTTTTAAAAGTTGAAACAACCGGAGTTTTCAAAACATATACCACCTTAGCAACATCAAGGATTTGACGTGCATTTACTAAGAGCTCGGTCTGAATGAATTCACCATAAACCTTCATTCTTTATGTAACGTACATGTCATTATTCAGGCAGGCCTTACTGTAGTTAAGGAGTTTCTACCTTGTAGTCAAATAAATAATGATAATGATCTAGCTGTCGAAGGAAAGGTATTGATCACTCCATATTCCAATGTATGCAGATCTTCTGCATTTATGTACTCCAAACCTCAATGCATGCAGTTAAATCTCGGGTATTACATGGATCTTGTAATTATATCACATATATATAAGTTATGTATCTGCAGCATAGGTGACGGTTTGCTTTCATGGGGTGGTGTGCTTCGCTAGATTTAATTGTTTATGGGTCAACAGAGGTAGGGGGAGTGAGTCTTCGCCGCTTGCTAGCTATAGTGTCACATGCATTGCCCATACATGGAAGATGTAGCACGCTTCTACCACATTAATTACATGTGTAGTCAGTGGGACCTCTGATTTACCAAATTAGGGATACAATAATAAATAGATCTCATGCATAATATGGTCTCTCAGTGGTTCTGATGTTATCTCATGTTCTATTCACATGCAATTCAGGTGACATCTGCAGGCTCATACGTGAACTTTCTATTCATGTTTTGACTCTCTGCATACTTAATCTTATGCGTTATCACTGGGTCGTGATTGAAATTTCGTTAATTTTAAAATGGTACCACGGTTTTCTATTCAAATGTATATGTTCATGTTCATACAATCATGCAGCGGATGAAAATATTTGAGTACGTTTATTTGTAGGTTCAAATGTCCAAATCGTATGATTAATATCTGCCGTGCCTCCAAAGGCGCGTTCAGAAACTTGTGCCATTCTAATTTCTTCTGGTGCTGTGTCACACTCTTAATAGGACAGAATGCAAGTTCCTTTCAAATTCTCCGTAATGTCTGAGTCAATTAGGGAAATGTTAATCTTCCAAGTAAACGTTGTGAAATACTCTCTGCGATAGAAAGATGTCGAGCACTTACCAGCCCTTTCAGCCACTTGAAAGTCAAATTCAGTACATGTCTACTTAGATTGGGTAGCAAAATAACTTTTGTCATGAGTTTGTCATTTTTCAAGATGCTTTTGGTAACAGTGAATGGAGATGAAGTAAAATGGAGAACTGAAATCAACAATACACCAACAGCAAATACCCCCATATTTTGCTAATTTTACACTTCTGTTTCTGAAGTCACTAGTCATTTTTATTAGTAATTATGTTGAAAACTGAAAGTGGCACTGTCAATACTGCGGATAGAAATCAAGCTCAACTAAGGAAGGATCTCAACTTCGGTGGCAAACTTACGCCATGTAAGAAAAAAGGATAGCTAGTTAAAGATGGATGTGAATGTGATGGATGATTTAGTTTTGAATCTTATGGCATTGACATGTCAAGTAATAGAGGAAAGCAGATTCAATAGTTATCACGTAGATTGCCAAAGACACATAAATTGTATGTTCCTTATTGTATCAGTAAAGTAGAAACATAATGAATGTCTTGATCTTACGGTTGTTTGGTTGTCTGACAAATTTATTCTTATACTGTCTTTTCACGTTTTTCCCCTTTTATCCTATGTTAAATAAATCAGTTTTATGAAACATTGTTGAACAATGCTATAGCCATTGTGAGGTTTTCCTTCTTACCCTTTTCTTCTTTTAGGACTTAAAATGAAATCGTCATCTTCATCACTCTCAACAATCCTTTTCTTGGCTTTTATATCACCATTTTTCGATGCCTGTTGTTGCTTCTGGGAAGTTTTAGTTTTAGTTGGGGGCTTTGATGGTTTAACCAGAGTTCCTGTCCATAGCTGCTTTTGCTTCCTCTGCTTCTTCTCAAATGCTTTCTTAGCTCTTTCAGGAGACAGCAACCCATGTTCCATTAACCTACACATTGAATTTATGCCTTAGCTTGTAAACGACAAGAAGAATAAGACACCAACTGAACCCAAAATATCATTTAAGAGATCCATAGTTATTTTATAGCATGAATCTTTAATGCTGAATGAATGAAAGTGAACCCTCAACTGAACAAAATATTATGCCGGTACAAAAAGCATTGAGATCAATATTTCCCTGAAAAATTTGCCTGTGGAAAGATTAAAATGGAACATTTCTTGTGCATGTTTAACGGAAGAGTGGTATTATCAAAGTCAGCATAAATGAAGTGAAGTTTCTGTCATCCTTTAGACCATGATATTGAGTCATATTATGACAAAGGCTTAACTCCTTTGGTATGTAAATGCAAATACAATCACCATCTAAGATATTCAAATGGTGGAACCAGTCCCTTTAAGAAATGCTCAACATTTGCAACTCTCCTCTGTTTCAATATGAAGGGCTGACCAAGTTAGTGGCACCAGTGCAGGAGAATAATTCAACTCTAGAATTAGCTGCAGCCAAAACACAAAATCCAGGAGCATAGGATGACGACGACGACGACAACAACAACAACAATAATCAAGTCTTGTCCCACTTGAAAGGATCGGCTATATGGACTAGACGGCGCCACATTGCCCATCATATATTCATGTGTATAGGGAAAGTAGAAAAACAAAAATGGAATATTTAAGGACCGAAATTGGGACTAACAGACTGTTAGGACAAGAAGAGCCGTGACAAGTACTATAAACAGAGTTGCTTGACTTTTCCTGTATGATTGATAATTTTCATTAATTGCCACTTCCTTTCATATCCATTTGGCGCAACATCTAATGCCAACTATTGTTAAATCCCAAATTACAGTTTCCTTGACTTTCTCATCAGTAATTTAGTAAAGGATGCCCTTTGTACTTGTATAGAGACTGATTGCTCATTTTTGATAAAATGAAAGAAGAAAAAGGAAAAAGAAAATAAAGAGAAAAAAAAAAAAGAATGAAATTTTGTGAAGCAGGTATGAAGAAATGAAATATCATGGAAATGTCCTGGAAGTATGCTTCCACTATTGTGCTTTTCTAGTAACCAACAGGAGCTGCGAATTCCAAGTACAAAACATCTTGCCACTTCGGCTGATATAAAGAATGACGCTTTCCATGATACACCTACCAAGATCCTATCAGACCGTATGGAATGTATTTCCTCTGCAGTTTCAAAACAACTGCAAAAATTATCAACCTTTCAAAATATTTTTCTTTTAATTAAAAGTAAAAGTTACAAATATAACTTAATAAATATGAGCTGTTGCCTGTTGAATCAACAATGCTTGCATGTAAACATACAAAAAGAAAAGTTATAGAGCATAAAGAACTACAACTTCAGAAGGAGGGAAAAAACAGAAAGCAGATAATAAGGATATCCAAGTTGAATCACAGATCTCAAGTGATAAAACGTCTCCTGAGATCCAGGCACTGGATGCATAAAGACAGAAAGATTCACTAATGAAGATAGCGTACCACAAATGTAGTAGCAATGACTTGTGAGAACCACCAAGCAATAACTGCAAACTAGATGCTCTAAAGATACAGGAGGCAATAGTGCTTCCAGTTGGTGAGTACCTCCTTAATCGAAGAGGCATATAATACTTGCTACTTGCTATAAATGTGATTCTGAGATTTAAGATTTGAAATGGTATGGATTATTGAAACTAATTCTCTTGATGTAAATTAGAATTAAATTGGTTTCATTCTCAAATATGTGAGTAATGCTCCTGGTCGTTGGGGATATGCAAGAAGTCAAGAACAAATTAAGTAATAACTGAGCAAAAATGCCTATTGGTCAAAGCATACATGACTCTGTTAACAAAGGAAAGTTCCATGCAATATCTTTGCACCTATGGTAACAGAAAACAACAATTTCTCTGGTTAACAGCTATATGTAGTAGTACTTCAGCAACAGATGCCAACTTTATAAAATGAAGTAGAATGGGAGTACTGGCAAATGCTGTATCATGGTTCATTATCACACACCAGTAACCAATGTTAGACATGAACGAATGGGAAAGGAATGAGACCTTCTTTAGTGATGCAAATGAAGAAAAGCTGTATTTACGGTCAAAGTCACTTGTCAAAAGCAGTTCAAGTTTTCAATAAAACAATCAAGTTAGTTAATATCGATGTTATGAAACATTAATTTGTTTCAGAGTACTGCTATAACTTCCAAACACCATGGTCTCCTAAATTACTAAAATATTGAATGAAAAAATAGCAGTCTTGAGAACCTAAAGAGTAATTAGCAGGATTATTAAGCGGAGATAAAATTATTCTGTTTAATTGAAAATAGAGCAATTGTAACTTTTAGGTACACAGCTATCCTGAACAAAAGTGGGGTTAGGCACATACCCAAAAGAAACCAAAGCAGACATGTTATTGCAGTCCAGCCTAGATACAAATCACATAAGCTGATACTATAAATCATTATTCATCTATTTTGAATAACCATTGCATAATTAATATTTGGAGTATGGTACTAGCGTTGATTGGAGAATCCAAGGAAGATGGCTTGGAAAATTCCAAAATAAAGAACCGCATAAAATTAAGATCTGAACGACATAAATGGGTTTTCTTCAAATGATGGAATTTACAGTTACAGGTTTTACACTGTCAAAATGTAGGAGCGAAAATGGATGGTGAACAACTGTAAGATTGAAATGGAAACTCACCAAAATTCGGCCATTTCACTTGTTGGTATCTGTTTTGATAATGACTCATAGAAAATCCTCAGGGGTTCTTTCTGTCAACAACAGCCATAAAAAAGCACAAGGATGAGTGGGAGTTGATTACTATATATAGACATTAGTTTTCTAACTTCCAAGCATCAATGGTATGGGTTCAGAACCTGTTCTGGAGGATCATGTTTCTGCCCAAGCAGACTGTAAACTTTCTTATCTCTCACTTTTGTAGTAGATGTCTTTGTTACTGATTTTGACGATGATGATGATGCTGTTTTCGATTTAACCTTCAAATTTTTATCAAAAACAATTAGCTGCACAACCATCCTAATTGAAACTAACACATTTGAGATATAAAATGAGTTGGACTATGGAGTCTCAGTTGTAGTTAAACAAATTAAAAAAAGAAATAGAGGGTAATAAGAAATTGTGCTAGGGAAATCTAGTTCAAGTCCTAATAAATCATGATGCATTATCGGAACATTCCACAAAATTGTTAATCCAACACCCCTAATTGAGGCCAGCAACAAGAAAACTAGCGACGTAACCAGTCTAGTTCCCAGCAAAAACCAAGCCAATAAATTCAGCAGCCAATAAATTGAAACTACCCATTTAAGAATTCAATCCAATAGCATGAACCTTCTGCCCAAAGCTGCTGAGACAAACTCAACAGACAGAAAAGTTCCAATTTTAATTGATACCTCAGATTTTGTAGAAGTTGTGACAGATTTCATCTTTAAATCAGCTGGCTGCTTGCTTGAGATGTCTACCTTCTTCTTGACAGCTGAAGAACCAATCTTTGCCTTGGAAGAGCCATCCGGTGCATTTGATTTGAGCTTCAGAGTGCTGCTTTTGGTCTCAGTAGCCATACCCGAATCCTTTGCCACAATTGTCTGCTATAGACTAGGTCTGATTGACCCTTCCTATGTCTTGGTTAACCATCTCAAACTCATTCACAGTTATTCCATTTCCATTGTCTTTTGTCTTTCTCAGTGAATTTCTCTCTTCTCTTTTCTGTAAGGATACAAAAAAGTAAAAGAAAAAGAAACAAAGGTTCAGATTTGCCAGTTATTGTTTGTTTAACTGCCATGTTCCCACTGAGGGATAAAGTCTTGGGTTTGCTGTGATGAACCTATCAGCATGCGATTGTGGCAACATGTGGAAAGACATTTATGCGCTTTGAAAAGTTTACATGAAAATTGATTTTGTTTTTTAACTTTTAATGTGTTAAACATTTAATTTTTAATTTGAATATTTACATCTTTAACCCTAAACCGAGACATGCTCAATTATGCCTAGTTCCACTCACAACTTCGGACTAAGCTTGAAAGGAGTTTTGATTTCGTAACTTCTGCGTTATAAGGTGAAGACTTTCAAGGAAAATCTGTTGTTACGCATGAATGGCACGTTTTTTGCCCACAATCACGCTGTTTTGACTTACTTTAATGTGAAAGGTGGCCGGAAACATACATACTTATTTTGATAATATTGTTTTCGGGTTTTCGGTTTAGGGATTGATCTGATATTAATGTACAATTAAGGGCTTTAAAACTCCTGTCGACATGAATTAATTATATAGCAATATATAGATCAAATTAATTTTAAGTAGAATTCTTATAAACTTAATTATAAATACAGCTTCTATCAATCAACAAGAATTAGATGCACCAGCAAGCTAGCTACACTTTGCGTGAGAGGAACAAGGCTTGAACTCTAGATAAAGTAATTGTTAGAAGATCTCTTAGTTGTGAGAAATTATTTTATGTTCCTTGAACACCACATAGGATTGTATTCCCTCCAATTATAACATGATAATTTAACTACACATTATGGTAGGGTCCATCATTAACTTATATATTCATTACCTAAACTTTATTTTTTTTAATTTTAAAAATATAGAAAATGATAAATATATAAGTTAGTTGTGGACTCTACCATACTATGTAGCTAAATTATCATACTATTATTAAAGTGAGCACAATCTTATGTTGTGTAACACCCGATTTAGTCATGTCTGTAATTAACATTTTTAGAGATTAATTAATACTAAAGTTATAAATAAAGATGAGAATGTTGAATAATACAAGTAGTAATAGTACACAATTAGAATTTTTACGAAAATAGAATTTCAACTGGACAATAAAAATCTTATTGACAATTTCTAGAGATACAAGAAATTGACGAAAATTCCAACATTCTTCGAAAGCCACCAAATGGTCTTAGAAATATCTTTTTTAAGGGTTTTGGTGGATAGTAAATTAACTCTTATGAAAATCTTTTATAAAGAATAATGGCTTGCTTGAGTGTTTGATTCATATAGGACAGATCACTCTATATGCTCATTTAAGAGAATTGGATCACTCAATTTTTCATCAAACAGATTCTCTAAGTTTCTTTCCCATCTCGAATGAAATCTAAAAGGAAAGAGCTTTTGATAAAAGAATCTATGCTTTAAAAATCCTATCTGTCATAAAAAGTTGTTTAGAAGCATCAAAAGGATACCAAGTCACCCCAAGGTACACAAGCACATAAGAAGGATGATTTATCCAGAAAGCTTGATCAGAAGGGTAACCTCCAAAATGTTAGTTTAAGTGAAGAAGACCTCACTCAGAAAATTTGCCCTGCACGATTCATAGATATTTTCTACAGGTCAAACATGACAAAACAAAGATCCAAAAGAAACATTGACACTCTAAAAAGTTGGTTGACTCAAATAGCTAGTTTTTCTCTTTGATGATGTATTTGCTTGCTGAGAAAGAAACCAATCTACTTCTCTCTCCAAGTTAAGGCCATTCGATTTAAATGCTCTAGGCTCAAGACTTGAAATCACAATGGCTAGATTTTGAAGCCTATATAAGTCTTGAAGAAGAAGTGGTTGGAACTCTACTGATTGAATATCTTAAAAAAGTTGTTTGTTTTTTATCTTTCTTAACCTTCTGAACAACCAGAAAGTTACCTTTTGAAGTTTCTTGAGAGAAAAATTTTCTTATTGCATTGTAATAGACAACACCCTCCTAGTGAGACTTGTGAGAAGTCACTCCACTTTATACTTAATCGATCTATACACCTTGAGTGATATAGTGTGAGTGTTTATAGAACACAAAACTTAAAATCTTTTTATTGTAACCTGACCTGATAGTGATCATTGTTAGCTTGGAGAGGTTATGACAATACTACTCTACTTGTTTAGCTTGTAGAGGCTAGGAAAAGACTACTTTACTATATGCTTGGAGAAGCTTGTACAAGAATACTCGTTTATATAAAAATCTCAACTATTTAAGGACTGGATGTAGGCAAGTGGTTTGACCGAACTAGTATAAATCTTCTTGAGTGATCTTCTATCTTTATCTCTTATTTATTTATTGTCTTTTTCTATTGTTTTAAGTTCTATGTGATTATTCTTTTCGCTACCCAATAAAGTTGTAGTTAATACAATAACATTAGTTTCTAACTCTTAAACACTTCCGCAATCCAAGTTCAAAAACTTGAGAAATTTGTTTAAACTTTTCAAGTTTGGAAGAGTTTTTAAATGGCACGATTCAACCCCCTTCCACCTTCAATTGATCTGGCAGAAACTTAAAATATAAGAGAGTTTAATCATAAGAAAATCACACCTATTATATATGGCCAAAAGTGGGGCACACGGCCAAGATTTCACGAAGCAATATAGGCCACACATTGATGGTGAGTTACTATGGTAAGTCATCTGTGTTTTTTTATAAAAATCTAACTAAATATTTCAAGGAAACCCTAAAATCTCTTCATCTTTTTCTCTTCCTCAAGGCCCCAGTTGAACCCTCCTTCTCATTCCCTCTCCTCCATTGTTGTTCTTACAAAATTCAAAAACCCTTAACTCCTCTTATTTCTTTAACATCTACCTAGGTTTTCAGCTTGCTTCCTATCTTCTAAACCACTTAGAGGCTAAAATCTCTCCTTTTCGGATCACATCTAACTTCAGCCAAGAGGGAGGAAGGAAGAGCTTAGGTGTTATTTTGTGATTCTAAGAGGATTTTAGAGTTGGAGAAATCAAGGTTTGAAGTGTTCTTAAGCTTAAAAGTGAGGTAGGCTCCTAAACCACCATATGTGTAGATATATTGCTAGATGAGCTAGGGTTTTTATATTTTTGGTTTCTCGTATATCTTGGCTAAGGATGGTCTTATTTAAGCACATATTAGTGTATTACAACTAGTCGAACTTAGGTTAGTAAGAGAAACAAGCTAGGAACCCAAAAATACTCATAAACAAAAATAAGCTAATTTGGATAGTTTTGGGCGATAATGAATCCATGGATCTTATCTTGAGTAAGGAATCTTCAATTGAAGTGAAACCAATTTTAGTTGAAACTCATAGAGGAGTATACTCATGAAATTTGAGGTCCATTAGACTTAGAATAAATAAGTTATAAATTTTTGAAGTAGGCTATAGGCAGAGCAAAAGGGACTTGAGTAGTAGGTATTCTAATGGACATATCTTGCCCTATAGACCATCAACTTAAGTGCAAGTAATTTTGTTAGAAATCTAACATATAGAAGAACAAGCTTGCAAATTTTTAGATTCAAACTCCTAGTGAGTTGCTCCCAGTAACTCCACAAATTTACCCGATGCTCTACAAGTGTTAATACAATATAGCCCCAATGTAGATCTTATAACTTAAGTTCTGCTTAGCCAAATTGAATGCAACTTTGTTTATTTGAAATAAGGTTTACATGAGTATAAATAAGTAAGATTTCAAGAGAAAAATGATAAGGAATGAATTTTTAGTGATTTTTTCATTGTTAGGTGTCTGAAACTATATCACAACAAGGCAATGGTAGGTTTAAGTTGAATAACTTGAGTTATACTTAACAAAATTTAATGGAATGAAAGAGGTTTAAAATTAGACTAATAGAGCAACATTGTTGTAGAATTTGAGGACAAAAGGGTTTAAAAATGTAATTTTAGTGGAATTTACAAGTTCGGGTAGAACTGAGAAATTTAAATCTAACTTATAGTGTAATTGTACATAACTCAACTTAGAGGTCTCCAAACTACAAGGGACCAAAACTAATTGAAAGGTTAGGGAATATATGCTGGTTTAATGCCATATTAATATATATGTCATGATATAATCGTTATTTGGAATATTTGAGACTAGGGCATCCTTTGCCTCATATAATCATGAATGTCATTGAAACTTGTTATATGTGATGGAATTTTCTCTATTGACTAGTTGATTTAGTTGTTGACGAAATTTTGGAAAGCTCCATATTATAGCCGACATATGGCCAGATTCTCAGTAAATTCATTCTTGACTTAGCATGATTATTGTACATGTTATGCCATATGAACAAGTTATGCATCCTAAGAACATGAGAAGATGAGATCCCTTCACTTGGAGGCAATTATATTAATATTATGTGATCCCTTTAATAGGAGGTAGTTAACTAAAAGATGAGATCCCTCCAATTCAAGGCATGTGAATCCCCTTGTCCACTGTGTGACAACGATCACAGGATGAGCTCATATCCTAGAATAGTCTATTCAAGGGTAGTAAGATTAAAAGTATGTGTTGATTAAGAAAGTAAATAAGAAAGTGCATTAAGTCATGTATTTATGAGTATGTAGCTTATTTGCTTTTATTTGATAGCTTAATCTATCATAATCAAGCATCATTATTAGTTATGTGATGGTTGTCATGCTCGAACTAAGTGTATGATTAAAATATATTAGCACTAGAGAACTATTTCACTAGTGGAAGCTCTTAGTAGAGTGCTTTTATGTATTTTGAGTTACTATTAGAAGCCTTGTTATATAACTTGGCGAGTGCCAATATAATGTAAACATTTATATACATAAGGAAATTTCTATTCCCTCTATTCCTTTATATATATTTGCTCAGGATTATGAAATAGATAATCATGCTACAATCTCGGAAATATAGTAGATAATCAAGCAAAGTCCGCTAATTTATTATTAGCAATTCCTAAATGTGATGTTATGAATTAAGCATGATATTGTAGGAGGGTGTTACATTTTGGTATTAGAGCAGTTCATCCTAATTGAACTTCAGGATTGGACTACCTATGCTTCTAGCATACTGTAACATCCTCAATTTTCCTTCGTGCTAAATTATCTCAAAAACCTTGAGTAATTAGGCACTTAATGAGAAATTAAAAGATTAAGGCTTAAATAAAGAATTTATGTGGCAATTTGGAAGAGAAAGTTAAGAGAATGCTTAATTAAGATTAGAAAAGTTTTAAGTAAGTGAGTCAAACTCTTAATAGTTTAATTACGCACTAATCACCAATAATTAACTTAATTGAGTTTAATTAAGGATATTTGAGCTTAATTATAAGTTTAATTTTCTTAATCATGTTCTTATTTGATAATCACTAATTCTTGCTTAATCAGGTTAATTAAGTTGCAAGAGCACTTATCAAATCATTAAAATTCAAATTTAGTCAACTAGATAATAAAGCATTAATGATGTCATTAAACTATAAAGCATGAGACAAAGTTGCTTTTTGTAAGAGTTGACCACTTTTTGTCTCCTCCAACATCCAATTTGTCTCCTTAATCCTTAATTAGCACAAAAACAAGCAAAATATCTCCACTCCAAGCCCTAATAATCTACGGCCACACACCCACACACATGCAGATCCATTTTCATTTTCACACTTTTATTCTCTCTCTAAGTTTCTCAAACTCTCTAACCTCTCTCTATATTCTCTTTTCTTCTTCATCATCTTCTTCATCATTCTCCACCTCCATAATCAAACTTTCTTCACCAAACCCTTCAAAGATCACATCTTTTGGTCTTTGGAGACAAGTTCTAGACACTACAAGTCTTATTTTTACAAGAGCTCAAGAGCAATCATCATCCACCTTCAAAACTACCACCACCGTCACCAAGGAGGAGTCTTCTTCATCTTCTTCTTCTTCTCTTTCAAGGACACCATTCTTCAACACTAGGTAGTGATCTTTCATCTTCTCTTTTGATTAGTAAAGAAAGCTTGAAGCTTAGTTCTCACCATGGCCAAGATCCTCAAGTGAGAACTTGAGAAAGTTTCCTTTTTTCCAAAAAGTTTGCTTCTTGAACCTTGTTCATGGGGTTCATGTGAATGTCTTAAGTTTTCTTCATGAATGCCCTAAAAGTTTCCAATTTTAGCAAAATATATTCTTGAACTTATTCAGGAGTTGTTCTTGTTTATTGAAAGTTTCTGTCCTTAAATGCTTTAAAGTTTCCATTTTTCTTTCTTGACGCATGAGTTCTTGATGTTTCTTGTGGTTTGTTAAAAAAGAATGATGATTCTTGGTGGTTTTGGTTTGAAGTTGATTTCTTTCCTTTTATGAGCTTAAGATTTGAAAAGTTCTTATCTTTACATCTTTCTTATGACTTTGATAAGACTATGTGTAACATCCCCACTTTCATAAACAGAACGTAATAAGAACTTTGAATTTTTGCTTTAGGCAATGTGAGAATTTCTCAGGCAGCGCTATGCCATGACGATCCTCACATTTGGAATTATAAGGTAGTGTAACACTGCCATTGAAAATATGGCATTGCCATATGTTAAAAATTAAGAAATGACAAAAGTGCCCCAATCAACTTTTGTTAATTTCACTCTTGCCCAAAAGTTTTATAAATTGTACTTTAACCCTAAGTGGATATTTCCACAATAACCCTAGAATTTTTCATGAAATGACCTTTATATCCCTACATCTATATGATTAGCAGAATGAGATTTTAAGCAGAGCAGAATCACGTGGTGAAACCGTAGAAGTTTAAATCTCTGCCGATTGGACCATGGAGGCAGTCTGGTGTGAAATGACATGGGGTGCCCCTGGACTTGCTCAAAATTACGAAAATGCCATTAGTTACAGAAAATTGGAAATAGAAAGGCTCCGGATTTACGAAAATGTCTAATTTACTCCGTTAATTCACTTATTCGGTTTCAATAGTTATGTAAGGACAATTAGAGGTTAAGTAAATATTAATCAAGAGTTAACTAGATATTAGTTGGAGAGATTAGGCTTAAGATAAATTAAAAATGAACATGTAGACATCTTACAAAACTATTAAGTAACGTTTGACCGGTTTGGAGAAAATCGGCGAAGATTCGGTATTTTAAACCACCAGAACCGAACCAGTAGAATTTTCTACTGGAATCCCTCACTTAAATGGCTAAAATTCAGCCACCCCTACCACGTATGAGTGGCGCCAACTGTTGCTCAAGATAGTGGGAAAACCTGGCATACCTACATCGGATTTTTTATCGTTTTCGCCTAGTTGGTTGGTTTTATCAACTACTTAAGATTAATTAGCATTTGATTAAATTTTTACTTAGAGCCAATTAAGTATCATTTAGAGAAATTAGATATGAGAGAGTTAGATTGAAAGTATAGGAAACTTCATAGGATTTTTCCAAAACCGATTTACCGATTTATAGGAAATCGGTAAGATTTCGGTACTTTAAACTATCGGATTTGGATCAGTAGAAATTATGCCATGAATGCCCTAGGATCAATGGCTAAGATTTAGCCAAGCAACCCCCTCAAGTGGCGCCTTGATCAGCCCTTGATGATGGGAAGCCAAGCTAAATTGGAGAAGGGAGTGAAATCCACCAATCACATGCATCTAGCTTCCAAATAACTCTAACTTTTCCTTCCTTCCCTTATCATTTTCGTCCTCCCTCTCCAGCTGCTGAAAGTCATCTCCTTCTCTTCTCTTTACTCTCGTTCTACTCCATTCTCATCCATCTTCAAGTCTCATCCCAAGTCACCACCATCAAAGACACAAAATCAGCACAAATTTCATAAGACAAGGTAGGAAATCCTACTTCTTCTCTTGTTTTCTCTGATTTGGGGCTGCATGGTGGGCATGCCTAATCTAAGATATTGATTTTTTTTAGAGTGATGATGAGGTTTTATGACTGGTTTTGTATGTATGTTGTGATTAAAATTGGAATTGAGGGCCAAATAGCTTGAAAGAGGAAGGCAAATCTAGAAGCTGTTAGGGTTTTCCCTCGGTGATCCGTACGGCGGAGTGTACGGCTCCGCCTACCGCCATTTAAATTTGATGAAACCATTTTTAAATGAAGCTAGACATCCAGGGATTTCCATACGTATAAAATATAAGGCCATTGGATTAGTATAGAATTAGTTATGAATTTTTGAAGTTTGACCTAGAAATTTGGGTTTTCATCTGGGCAGTATGAGTTTAGAAGGGTATAACTCACCCTACACAACTCCAAATTGAGTGCAACTAATTCTGTTTGAAAGATAACATGTAAGGAAACATCCCATAAAAATTTCATAGTCATATTCATTGCCATTTGTTCCCAGCACATCAATGAAGTTGACTTGAGTTCAAACTGGACTGGAACAGGATAGTCCAGTAAGGTAAAGTTTCGGGGCTTATATCTCAAAATATACTCATGCAAATGAGATGAACTTATGTCATTCGAAAGCTTGTCCTGTTAGCTTTAATTTGATATAAATTTCGTATAATTTCACGTAGGTTTCTATTTTTCGTGAATTTTCTTTTATAAGAACCCAATTCTGGCTAAGAACAGGGCATGCCGAGGTAAAATATTTATATCTTGAGTTATACAAATCAAAATGAGATGGGACCAAAAGAGTTAGAAACTAGACACATAATACTATGACATATTCAAAAATTAGATTCAAATGAGTTGAATTGCAATAAGGGTGGAGCATACCAAACTCGGGCAGAACAGGAGAGAATAAACCAAAACCCAATTAGTGCTAGAACTGAAATTGATGAATGATGCTATGAATATATATGTATTTGCTGGTCCATATTGAATTGCAAGTTTGTATATTTGTACTGGTTGCTTGGCACTATTCATGGGGAAGCGGACCCGATCTGTTATGCTGTCGAATTTTCGGCAGGAATTTATGAGAACTTATGCTATGGATGATTATGCTTTGAATATATTTACGTTTACATGTCATATTCATGTACATCATACATGCAAGTATATATTTAGAACATGATATGATATATAAAGTATGAGACATACTCATGAATGCACCAAGCGTCTGCATGCATGACAAGATATGAAAAGGAAAAGATAATAAGAACTTGCAAGAAAGACGTACCAAGCTACCACGTGAAAGATAAGCATAGGCCAGCTAGCTGGCGTAACAAAGGTCTGTCTAAGACTTGGGCCAGCCCTTAACCAGATTTAAGGGGAATAGACTGGTGTGAAGGTCGGGGAAAGTAAACCCGTCACTCATGTATAGGTACGAGCTCGGACCTAAAAAGCAGGCTGTCACCCAGGGGTGAGAGAGGCCATTTACCTCCGGGGGACCAAGTACAGAATAGCAAGGTTAAGTTGCAAGTTAAAGAAGAGATAAGTTAAGTCAAGTGCACTTGCATACATTCAAGTATAAGCATTTATATGTGCATTTTCAATCATCTAGTGAAGTCATAATGCTATTATGACCTTTATTGAAGCATATTGTACTATCCGTATTTCTATGTCTGTTATATGATATGGCAAGTGGTTGTTAAAATATAACCCGCTTCGAGAAAGATGTTTTCAACTTAAAATTGAACCACTATTTATTTATATGTGCTCATATTTTCATAATAAACCGAAGCAGCTGGAATATTTATGATGACACTGTAAGATTGGTTTGTGTTTACCTACTGAGAACCTTAGGTTCTCATTGCCTACTTGTATGTTTCTCTTTTCCGTAAATATTCTAGCTCCCAAGTTGGAAATCAAGTATGAGGTAGAGTACAGGGCCATTCATTGAGTAAGAATAGGGTGCGAGCAAGACCAAGAGACTATTGGAGCTAGCTAACGACTAGTCGGAAGTAAACGCTATGTATTATGCATGTCACAATTTCCTTTAAAGTGTAATTTTTTTTTATTAACTATGTATCAGAGACTATTAGTCAGTAATAAAGTTAGCAGTTAAAGGGCCATGTATTATATTTTCCATATTTTAAAGATTTCTTAGCACAATGACAACCTTTTAATATAACTCCATGACTCGAACATGGCTTATATAATAAAGGGTGTTACACTATGAACATTCGAAAAGCATAAAACATTAAAAGTTTGCTTCTTGATGCATAAAAAGTGGCGCTATTTTTATGGGTTTCATAAGGTTTCATTTTTTTCTTCTCGAAGATAAGAATATATGTAAAAGTCTAAAACTTTTTAGAGCATGAGGCTTTCTAAGTCATAAAAACAAGAACTTGTCACTTTATGTCTTAAGGATAGAATCTTGAGTACAAGACCTTTCATAAAGTCTCAAACTTTAATCAAGAAAGTAATCTTAAGCCATAAAGTTGTAGATTTGTACTTTAATCTTGTAAAGGTTGAAGCCTAAGATGAAAATGTTGAGTAAAGTTCTAAACTTTCTTCAAGAATGTCGCTTATTGGTCATAAAAGTGTTGACTTGCAACTTTTAATTTATAAAGTTTGTATCTTGAGTCAAAATAATGCATAAAGTGCTAACTTCTATGAAGAATAAGACTTTTTAATTCTAAAGCTAATGTCTTGTATCATTATTTCATAAAGAGAATCTTTTAGACATTAAGACAACTTTAAATCATAAAGTTAGAATCTTGATGGTCTTATAATGATTAAAAGTGTCAACTTTTTTAAAGAATAAAACTTTTAAATCATAAAGCTAGCATCTTATATTATTTTCCTATAAAGGCTGAATCTTTAAGACAAGAATATAATTATCGAGACTTATGTTTCCCTAAAGGATAAAAACTTTATAATCACTTTGATAAGTATGCAACCTTATAACTATAAAGGGGAAATCTTGCTACTCTAATTACTAAAGTTTGAATCTTATAACTTGTGAAAATAAAAAGTATCCCTTGATGATTGGTGAACATGGTATTGTTGGTTTCATCAGTGTGGTTGTGCATTGTCATGACCCAAGGACTAGAGGGATCTTAAAATCCTTGGGAACAGAAGTATGATTAGGGCCTTTGAGCATACCATAAACCTAGGAATTACTAAGTGCACTATCTCAAGGAAAGGAAATAATTACCTAACCTAGGAATCACTTGAATGAGTGTTCCATAAGACATGTACTCAAGTAAAAGGTAATTTCCCGTAAGGACTAAGTAACCAAAAGACTACACATATTTATTTTAAATATGTGGTTTTCTCATGAGTAGAGATCAAGAACTATATTATGGCTCATAAGACTTTCCATAAAGAGTAACACAATTACAAACACCCTATAGGGTATGAATGTATGATGCCATTAGGCATGATGTATGATAAGTTTGATTGAGCTTGGTCTCATAATTGAATGATTGTTATGATGTTATGAGATGGATATGATTGGTTGTTGGTTGAAGTTTCCATGTTTGGCATTTCGGAGAAGCTTTGGTCTAGCCGTCATGCTACCGGATTTCCACCAAAATTATGAATTTAGCCATATCATTACATACCTACATGTATTTTGTCAATGATTGCAATGCATGAAAGATGTGGTCATAATAAAAGGAAAAAAGAATGGGATATGACCCTTCAATGACTTCAGTAAGGGAAGTGAGAGATAGTGATCCATAACGACTCAAGGAACCTCAATGGGTGAGGCAAGGGTGACATGGAGGACCTTTCACTTAGAGGTAACCATTATCAGCTTAGTCTGATTTGGTTTAATATTGCGTGATAATGGTCATGGAATAAGCTCATATTCAAAAGTAGTCTATTTCAAAGAAAAAGTAAAAAATGTTAAGCACGTGCTAAATGTAACATCCACCGAAATTCTTTTATCATTTTCCGTTCAATTGTTCGGTTTTTATCGAATAATTAAAATTAATTAAAATTCGGTTAAATAATTATTTAGGATCAATTGATTAGCAACTAATTGAGATTAGGTACAAGTTAATTAGGTTAGAATTATAGAAGATTTCATAAGAATTTTCACGAAACCGATTTACCGATTTAAGGAAATCGGAAAAATTATGGTATTTTAAACTGTCGGAACCGAACCAATAGAATTTCAATTCTTTTACCCTACCTTGAGTGGCTGATAACTCAGCCACTTAGCCCCAAATGTGGTGCCACTTTGGCCACAAAAGCAAGGAGAGTTGGCTGAAACTCAGCCATAGGGTCTCCACCAATCAAATGCCAAAGCAAGCCAACCACAACCACTCAATGTAATCAGATTTTTCCACCCTTTTATCACCCATTCAGACTTCTTTTCTTGTGCCACTTTCTCCACTTTCTCCTCTCCTTTCATCTTTCTTCTTCTCTTCTTCACTCACATAACTCCAGCCAATATCAAGCCTAATCAAGGTTTGCTCATCCAAGCCTTCAAAAATCCAGCAAAATCACTTATAACAAAGGTAGAGGTTTAATTCTTGCATCAATTCTGTGGTCTTGGCTGGCTGAGGTTGGATTATTTTCACAATCTTTGATGTATTAAATGGATGATTATGATGATATGTGACTGGTTTTGGGCTGTTTGTTTGGTTAAAACCGAATTGGAAGCAAGAAAGAATGAAAATAGGAAGAGCTGATGGGTTGAAGAACCAAAAACTCTCGGCAGTCCGTACAGCGGAGTGTACGGCTCCGCCTACAGCGGATTAAATTTGATGAAGCTATTTTTACATGAAACTATACATCCAGGGCTTTCCATACATATATCATATAAGGCTTTTGGATTAGTATTGAGAGAGATATGAATTTTTGAATTTCGACCTAGGGTTCTGACTCTGATTCTGGGCAGACTGGGTTGTTCAGGGTAGAACTCGTCCTATACTACTTGAAAATGAGTGAAACAAACTTTTTTAGAAAGCTTACACATAGGAGAATGTCCCATAAAAATTTCAAAATTAGATAAGGTCCCGTTTGCTCCCAGTGATCCAAGAAAGCTACCCTATGGCCCAACCGGGTCGTAAGAGCGAGCTTTAGAAAGGTCGAGTCGGGGCTTATAACTCGAGCCCTACTAAGTCAATTGGAATGGAACTTTGTCCTGTTAGCTTTAATATGAGACCAATTTCGTGTGATTTGAATGAGTTTTCGATTTTTGGTGGATTTTTACGTTTAGGTGTCTGATTCTGGCCAGCCACTGGGCAGGCCGGGATAAACTCTAAATATCTAGAGCTATAGATATCGAAATTAGATGAGACTAAAGAGCTTAGAAACTAGACACATAACACTTTAACATACCCAAATTTGAGGTCCAAATGAGTTAAATAGAAATTATGGCTTGAATTATAAAAATCGGGTTGGGTGACTATGCTGAGGCAGAAACTCTACCTTGATGAGTTTAATGTTATTATGAGTTCAATATTGAAATATGTGTGTAATGTTGTGACCTTTATGATAAATTGATGTTCTAATGTACTGGCACTATTCATGGGGAAGCGGACTCGCTCCGTTATGCTGCCGAAATTTCGATAGAATCCATGCATAAGTTATGAATTACATATTAATGCATGTGCATTTTCAAGAAGACTATGAAAATTGTGATAAGAAATATGTTACTATGAAAGTTCCATGCTACTTGGGCTAGCCTCGGATAAGAAGTTAAGGGGAATAGATCGGTGGGAAGGTCGGGGAAAGTAAACCCGGCATTCCTGTATAGGAATGAGCTCGATCCTGAAAAGCAGACTATTACCCAGGAGTCTAAATGGCCAAGAACTCCCAGGGGACCAAGAGATGAAAAATGATGAAAAGTAATGGAAAAGCTTATGAAGGAAGAATCAAGAATGAGCATGCATGATTACATGGAATGGTTATGTAAAGATGTTTGCAGTTGTCTATTATGTTTATTTACTGCCATTTATTTATTTATTCTGTTTATTATTCTGTGAATCATTATTGGTAGCCTGTTCTGTTTCTTATGTCAACTAAAGTAAAACTGAACCTTGCCTCAGACCAGACTTTTCCTTAAACTCATTAAAACGGATAGCCTAGTTTGGACACATGCTTTTATAATTAAATAAAAACCGAGGCAACTGAGAATGAATGTGACGTCAGAAGAACGCCATACACGAACTCTACTGAGAATTTCCTTAAATTCTCACCCTGTGTTGTATTTCTACATTATTCTCAGACGCTGGGGAAGGGCTCAACGGCCACTCTTTTCATTGAGATCCCAGACCTGCAGCTTCAACATGACTCTGAGTTGGATTCGTTGCACACAGCCTGCTCCTGCTTTTTAGCAATAGGAATTTTGCTGTTCCTTATTTCATCTGCTGTTAATATATATATATATACATGTATAGACTGAAGCGTTGGCTTCTGACCTACATATGTACGCATACAGTTGATAATATATCACTTATTCATATCTTTTCTATTATGTTATATTAAACTTTATTACGTTTTATAATGCTATTCACGTCTACTATATGACAGCGCGCCGTTTCAACTGTTTTGTGATGGTAATCACGAAGTTTAAATAGAATGTTAACATGGTAACATAGACTAACTAATTTCATGCTGTCATATATATATGCTCTTATATTTTAGCTGCAAGTGTCTTTATGTTATGTTTATATTAGGAAGATTAACGGAAATCCGTTTCAGGAAACTATGTTTTCAAATCCTTTGAAATGGAACTATTCATGCTTACTATTTTCATAATTCAAACCGAAGTGGCTGGGACGATAACGATGACATATTAATAGTCTACTCGGGATCCTACAGCAAAATCTTGTATTTCTCACTCCTACATTTCTGTGTCATCTTCAGACGGAGCTGATGGCATCCATGGCAGCACTCCGATGGTACCTGACTAGATAAGACAAGGAGCTGCCATGTTTTTTCACCTAGCTAAGGAGGATCGAGATAGTAGCATAGTATTTTCACTTTCTTAGGACCCTAGTTGGGTAGTTTATGTGTAATTAAGAGCATATGGGAAGTCATGCTACTTAATTTAGCCTATTACATATGTGATAATTATTAAGTGTAATGATGACTCTTAATTATCTATGATTACGTTATTGGCTTAAGGTATTTTGTTATGTTATTTCAATTTAAATTTTGTCATACATCTTTCTAATAACTCTGTGTATGCAAGTAAGTAAGCACTTAAAGTCTCAGTTTTCAAGCATAAAAGTTCTACCAAAAAAAAAAAAAATTTACAAGCTATTTTCCTATATTACACTAATTTCAACTATAAGAACTTCGGCTAGTTAAGAGTAACAACTAGTAATACCATAAAATGACTTAAGCATAGTACATATTATTAAGGTGTTATATTATGGTATCAGAGCAGTTCATCCTTGTAGAGCTTGGGGATGGACTGGCTATGCTTCTAAGCATACTCTGTTATGTGTTAGAAATCATGCCATAGATCTTTCCAGAAGGGTAAGATATAGGAGTTAGGTAGGCATGACTGCTTGGTTGTGAATGTGATTAGCTACTGCCACACTTAGCTCAGTATTGAGCTTGATCAACACAATATCTTTGTTTGTGTGTCTAGGAACTAATTACTTCGAATAGGCAGAATAGGTTGCAAGGCGAATCTGCGATCTTAGGTGTGGCAGATGTGGCAAATATTTCTTCTACACTGGTTTCAATTGCAAGGGGACAAGTTATTGTAGCTAATTGAGCATTGATCGATTGGATTTTTATATACTTATTTTCTCTCATTCCTAGCTTATTAATCCTTTGTGCCTAATTGAATGATTTGGACCATTTTGTGTTAATTGGATTTTAGTTAGGCTTGAGTTAAATTTTCCAACATTAGACTAATTCTGACACTATTTTGGTTTTTTAGCCATATCTTGAGTTGTAGAGCTCATTTTATTGTGATCTTTGGTTTGTAAGAAAGATGAGAGATAGGCCTACAATTCTTATTGAGGATAGAGACAAGTTCTGATGTTAAGGAGCTAGAATTGGGCCTAGAAATGGAGTGAAAGGCTGTAGCATGGTTTCCAAATAGGGTGGACTCTTGAGGCCATATCTCAGTCCACAGAAGCCCGATTGAGCCCGTTCTAGTGGTGTTTTGAAGCTAACATCTAGGCCTTCAATTCACTTTAATAGTATAAATCCAAATAGATGTGTCTTCATATCCAAAACTGTAGCAGAACATTACTGATTATTCATGGAACTTGATTACATATTTTAGTGTAACTTACTTTCTATAATTTGGAATGAAACAAATTAGCTGTCCAGATTTATCTTAGAGATATGGGATCAATGTAATAAGTTGTTACAAATTTAATTTAGATGTTTTGATTCCAAATTGGCTAAGTTTAGATAGAGGCCAACATTCTTGTCAGATTGAACAGAATTTTGGGAATAGAATTTCCTTTTGATTTTTTCTCTCTTCCTTTTCTTCTCTCATGCCGCCAGCTTGAAAATTCATTTTTCTACATTCATGGTGGCTTAAGCTTCTATCTTATTCAAGGATTAAAGAAATAACAACACTCTTAAAAATTGGTTTGATCAAGCTCACGCATACTATTTTGGTTTCATCTACTCCTTCTTCTCCTATTTTTAATCTCATTTTGAATTGAAGTTCTTCATTCTGAATTGATGATTGAAATTTGATTGGTTGCATATTACTCGATTGATTTATGTAATCAGATTGTTTAAGGAGTACGAATTAGAATTTCAGGTTTGAGTTCTACGATTAACTGCATTGGCACTTAAAATTAACATAATTCAATTAGGTTCTAGAGGTTTTTGAATTTTAATTGAATATGTGTTAATCAAATACATGATTCATGTGAATGTTGAGTTTGAATTGAGGTTTCATGAGGATTCAATGTTAATCATTGATTCTAGTTACTGAGTTATTTTTAGAATTCGATGATTGAGTGTCTATGGTTGTTTCCTTTGATTCTTGGATCAGATGTTTCACATTTTGTTCACTCTCACTTTAAATAGTGATAAACAACCCCCCTCCCCGAATTCCTGATCATATAACATAGTCATCACTACGAGGAGATGACTTGGATTGCATCCTTTACTGCAAAGTTTTTTTTGTAATTC
Organism: Pterocarpus macrocarpus; assembly: GCA_031439585.1. Classification (NCBI taxonomy): domain Eukaryota; kingdom Viridiplantae; phylum Streptophyta; class Magnoliopsida; order Fabales; family Fabaceae; genus Pterocarpus; species Pterocarpus macrocarpus. Next base: position 47,039,394 of record CM062514.1, read on the forward strand.
GATTTTATTGTAATTTGACCGAGCTCGGCACCCTAGTCAAATTTTGGCGCCGTTGATGTTATTTCGTCATGTTAATATTTGTTAATATCAGTGCTAACTCTGTTTGTGTTTGAGTTTGCTTAAGTTATTAGTTTTAGTTGCTACTAGTTCGATTTTACAGTTTTTGACTACTAACTCTTTTCAGTTTGATTTCGGGAGCCTAATCCTATAGGCAAACACAATTCCAAGAAAGATTCAATTCATTGGAGAATTAAGCCCCCCTTGTTTTTGTCAAATTCTAACTTTTAGATAGAGTTTTTGAGGTTTTTTCGGTTTTTTCCAGACATCGCCGATATTTTTGTAAAAAATTTTGCATTCCAATTGATATGATTTTTGGTTAGTTAAAGGAAAATGGCCTTCTGATAAGGATTTTCAGCAAATTTGGAAGCCAAATTCCTTCATTTAGACTACTTTTTTAATTTTTTTAAAATTTTTCTTTGTATTTTTGGACTCCTTAAGGGTCAAATATTTGAGTTGTGGTAGTCCCAAAATTTTTAAAAAACACTTGGTAGTGTTTTTAAATTTATTTTGATTATTTTTAAGTGTTTGTTTGCAAATTTTAGTGCTTTGTGTTAGGAGGTGACATAGTTGTGCATATGGTTCTGTTTCTTGCCTTGTTAGACATAGTTGTGCATATGGTTCTATTTGTTGCGTTGTTAGTGTATGACTAGGTCTGTCCCGAATCCTAATTTAGTTGAATTTGATCTTAAAATAGAGAGGACCCTTAGACAAATTAAGAAGTCTAGAAGGAGATTGTTTGACACTAGTTCTACTGATAATTCTATTCTTGATTCACCTATTCCTCATTCTAGTCATAATTTTGCTAACAATTTTGTGTTTACAGATAGCATGGCTAACAGGACTTTGAAGGAGCTTGCAGCACCTGATGTGAACTACCAAGCTTTGGCCATTCAATATCCGGAGTTGGAGGCAAACTTTGAACTGAAATCTGGCCTGATACACCTGCTGCCCAAGTTTCATGGTTTAGCTGAAGAGGATCCCCATAAGCAATTGAAGGAATTCCATGTAGTATGCTTAACCATGAAGCCACGTGGAGTTGATGAGGACCATATCAAGCTAAGGGCATTTCCTTTCTCACTTGATGGAGCTGCCAAAGATTGGTTATACTACTTGCATCCAGGCTCTATCATATGCTGGCAAGACATGAAGAGGACGTTCTTCGAGAAATTCTTTTCTGCCTTAAGAGTTGCATCTATAAGGAAAGAAATTTGCAGAATAAGGTAGATGAGTGGAGAAACATTGCATGAGTATTAGGAGAGGTTCAAGAAACTTTGTGCAAGCTGTCCACGTCACCAAATTTGTGACCAACTTCTGATTCAGTATTTTTATGAAGGCCTCTTGCTAATGGACAGAAGCATGGTTAATGCTGCTTCTGGGGGAGCTCTAGTAGGCAAAACACTAGCTGCAGCCTAGGACTTGATTGCTAATATGGCCTCTTCTCCAACACATACAATCCTGGATGGAGAAACAACCCCAACTTGAGATATGGCAATAATTCCAATCAGTTTTAGCAGTAGAATAACCAGCAGTTTAGAATCAGTTTGCAGCACCAAACAGAATTCAGCATCAACAACAAGTGCAAAAAATAAGCCACAATCCAACAGCTCAGAACCAAGCTTGGCAGAATTAGTGAAACAAATGGCAACTAGCAGTGTTCAGTTTTAATAGAGAACAGAAGCCAGCATCTAGAATTTGCAAACCCAGATTGGTCAGTTGGCTTCAACATTAAATGAGCTGAAATCTCAAGGTTCTGGCAACCTTCCTTCCCAAACCGTGAGCAACCCAAAGAATGTGAGTGCTATCACCTTGAGAAGTGGTAAGGAGCTGCAAGTACCAAACCAAGCAGAGAAATCAGATTCTGCTAGGAAATCAAGTTCTGAAGCAAAAACAGATTCTGCAGAAAAACTAGATTACGTAAAACCAATCAGAATTGATTCAAAGGCATCCGCCAGTAGCAACAAGCAATTTGAACTAAGTGTTCCACTACTCTTGCCCAACAGAGTGACACAAAATAAGAAGATAGCAGAGGCAGAATTGGACAAGCAGATCATGGAGACTTTTAGGAAAGTGGAAGTCAATATCCCACTCCTAAAAGCCATCAAGTAGATTTCGAAGTATGCCAAGTTTCTCAAGGACTTGAGCACTCATAGAAGAAGGTTGAAAGGGAATGAGAAAGTAAGCATGGGCAGAAATGTCTCTACCATCATTCAGCCAAGCATTCCTCCAAAATGCAAGGATCCAGGCACTTTCATCATTCTATGCATCATAGGGAGCAAGCAATTTAGTCAAGCCATGTTGGACCTTGGAGCCTCAAACAATGTGATGCTTAAGTCAGTTTATCAATCCTTGCACCTGGGAGAGCTCAAGCCAATAGGAGTGGTGATCCAACTTGTTAATCGAACCACAACACACCCTGAGGGAGTTTTAGAAGACATGTTGGTAAGAGTAAATGAGCTTATTTTTTCTACTAATTTCTATGTGCTAAATATGGAGGATGATTTGCATGCTAATCGACCAACATTAATCTTAGGTAGGCCATTTTTGAAAACTGCTAAGACTAAGATTGATGTGCATTCTGGTACATTATCCATGGAATTTGGAGATAGCAAGGTGCATTTTAATTTGTTTGATGCCATGAGATATCCACCAAAAGAACATTTTAATTTGTTTAATTTGCATGCTAATCAACCAACATTAATCTTAGGTAGGCCATTTTGAAAACTACTAAGACCAAGATTGATGTGCATTCTGGTACATTATCCATGGAATTTGGAGATAACAAGGTGCATTTTAATTTGTTTGATACACGAGATATCCACCAAAAGAATATCATGCTTTTCATTTAGATATCATTGGTTCATTGGTTGATAATGTGCATGAAAATTTGTTGGCTGATTTCCTTGAAATTGTACGCATTAGAGATAAATTTCAATGATCTGATTATGATGGAATTCATATAAATGTGCTATTTGTGCTGAGATTGATGCATGCCTACATGGTTCAAATTCTGAATAATTTAATTCTGCCGATTTACATGCTGAAATTTCTAGTTCTGATTTAAATTCTACAGCATCTATTTCTATCAATTCTGCTATTGTCCATTCTAGTTGCGCAAATTTAGTTGTTGATTCTGTTCATTCTAATTCTACAGTTTCTATTTCTGCATGTGCTATTTCTGATAAATCTATTTCTGCATATTCTAAAAAATCTGCTGCTATCATTTTTTATTATGCAAATTCTGATGTAGTTTCTTGTGTAGTCTCTAATTCTAATTCTACAAATTTTATTTTTGCAAGTTCTGATTCTGCACATTCAAGTTCTAAAAATTCTAAATTTGGGAATTCTTATTCTGTAAAGTTTGCTACAGATAAAATAGATTATGTTCCTGGATTTCTTAGTTCTACAAATTCTGATTTAATTTCAATAAATCCTATTTTTGAATTTCTAACCTCTGCAGGTTTTGAATTTGTAAATTCTGATGTTGTAAGTGCAGTTTCTAATTGTGCAGTTCCTAATTATGCATTTTCTAATTCTGTGTTTCTTTCCTACTACTGTTGTGTAGATTCTGCACATTCTGTTTCACTTTGTCCAGTTTTGAATTATGAAATTTTAAATTATGAAGTTCTAATTCTACAAATAATTCTTCTGCTGAATTTTCATAAGATATGATGATGTTGTTGTATAGAATTTCTCACAGATTGTAGGTGCTAAAGCAAAACTGGTAGAGGCGGTACAAAGATTAGCACCCTTCATACAGGAGCCACCCACCTTGGAATTGAAGCCCCTGCCAGAAATTTGAAGTATGCATTTCTAGCACCAAATGAGAGGCTGCCAATCATCATAGTCAAGGATTTGCTACCAGATGAAGAAGAGAAGTTGCTGAACATCCTGAGGCAGAACATGATGGCCATAGGCCGGACATTGGAAGACATACCTGGGATTATCCCTCTATGTGCATGCACAGAATTTAGTTAGAGGAGGATGTGAAACCAGTAAGGCAACCCCAGAGGAGACTGAATGTAACACCCAAAAAATTTTAATCGTTTTTAATCAAAGTGCTCGGTTTTTAGTAAATAATTGTGATTAAATAGGATTCGATTTAGTATTCACTTAAAACTACTTAAGTGTGATTTAAGATGATTAGTTACAATGAAATTAGATTAGAACCATAGGAAACTTCATAGGACTCTTCCAAAACCGGTTTACCGATTTTAGAGAAATCGGCAAGATTTCAGTATTTAAGACTGTCATAACCGGATCAATAAAAGTTATACTGTGTGAACCCTAGAATGGATGGCCAAGATTTATCCAAGATACCCCACATGTGGTGCCACTTTAAGCCATGTAGAGTGGGAAGCCAAGCCAAATTGGAAGGCAAGATGGGATCCACCAATCAACATGAAGCTTGCTACAAAAATCTTCACCTTTTCTCTTTCCCTTCTTATCATTCCTTGCTACTCCAAAGCTGCTGACGCTCATCTCCTTTCTCTTCTCCTTACTCTCATTTCACTTCATCTTTATCCCTTCTTCAAGTCTCATCACAAGTTGCTTCCATCAAAGCCACTAAATCAACTCAAATTCAACTAGATAAGGTAGGAATCCTAATCCTCTTCTTATTTTCCTTGGTTTGGAGTTGTGTGTAGGTCTTGTATATCTTGTAATACTGATGTTATGTGAAGTGATGATGATGAATTATAGTTGATTATGTGTGTATATTATGATTAGACTTAGGATTGGTATGAAAGAACTTGAAGGAAGGAGAAAACTCATGAAGCTGGTAGGGTTTTTCCTTGGCGGTCCGTACTGCAGAGTGTACGGCTCTGCCTACAGCCATTTAAACTTCATGAATCTATTTTTATATGAAAGTATACATCCAGGGCTTTCCATACATATATTATGTAAGGCCATTGGATTAGTATTGAGAGAGATATGAAATTTTGAAGTTTGACCTAGGAATCTGGACTTTCATTCAGGCAGTCTGGATTTAGAAGGGTGTAACTCACCCTATACAACTCCAAATTGAGTGAAACCAACTTTGTTAGAAAGCTTACACATAGGAGAACATTCTATAAAGAAATTTCAAGTTTGTTACAATCCCATTTGTTCCTGATGGTTTGAGGAAATTGCCCCTATGTCCAAACCAGGGCTTATATCTCAAAATATACTCATCCAAATAATATACAACTTCCTTCAATTGAAAGCTTGTTCTGTTAGCTTTATAGAGATATAAATTTCGTATGATTCCACCCAGATTTTTATTTTTGGTGAATTCACTCTTATAAGATTGTAATTTGGGCTAGAGACGTGTGAAAACTAGACTAAGTTTAATCCGTGTCGGACCTCGAGAAATGGTGAACTTAAGTTGAACTTGGAGATGTTGAACTCAGAAATCTAGCAGATAGAGAATTAGGTCCGGTATACTTTAGGTTGACCTCGGAACTTAGCAGACAGAGAACTAAGTCGGGAATATTTAAGGTTCAGCTCTTAAGGATGAACTCGAAAGGGTGATTTAACGTTGAACTCGGGACTTAGTATATAGCAAACCCGATCAGGTATAGTTAATGCCGGAACTCGAGAATGAGCAAATAGGAAACTAGGCCGACATAGGCAAAGTCGAAAATCAGAAATTAGGAAAGATGGGAGTATGGTTAATATCGAAATTCAGGAATCAGGAAAACATCCGTAAGTCTTGGAAGACCCATTATGGATTGAAGTCGGAAGTCGGAAATCAAGACATTGCCCATTATCTCGGAACTCGGAAATAGGTCCTGAGCTCAAACTCGGGAACAGCATTAGAAGTTAAAAGCTTGCGAGATGGATTAAGGCTTAAGACCCAAAAAACTTGCACCTAATGAAATTGCTATATTCTTAGTATGATTACAATGTTCTATCTTGGGTCTGCTGTCTGATTAAAGTTTCTTGGTTGCCTGGCACTATTCATAGTGAAGCGCACATGATCCGTTATGCTGCCAAAATATTTGGTAGAAATTTAAGAAGGTTATCAATATTAATATGTTAAGAATGATTTAAATATGATATGAAGTATAATAATGATATTATGATAGTTTCTGTTATGAATACTCATGATATGAACATATAGAATGTGAATCCTTTCACCTTGAGGCAGTTATGAGATCCCTCCTTGTGAAGGCATTTAAAAGATATAATGAAGGTCCCATATTCCTAAGGGACGTGACATGGCGATCACGCTCTGATAGGGTATGGCATGGCGATCGTACTCTGGGATATGGTATAATGATCTCACACCTTAAGGGATGTGACATGGCGATCACACCTAATAGAGCATAACACGGCGATCATACTCTGGGACGTAACAGAAAGAACATATCCAAGAAGTGTGACATGGTGATCACAACCCAATGGAGCATGATATGGCGATCGTACTCTGGAATAGGTAATGCTGCACTTGAGAACGGCGATACGTAATGCTCAAGTGTAGGCAGATGAAGACACCCTAGGGACGGCGATACGTAACACCTAGGTGTGATGAATGAAAGAAAAGTAAATTTTATATGATTGCATAAATTCAAAGGCATGTGTAGAGGTTATATTTCGAGTATAATAATGCTATCGCATTTTAATATGATGCAGTTATTATTATTTATATAATAATTCATGAATTGAATTTATATAGGCTCTCCCAAATGCCAAGTGTATGAGTAAAATAAACTTTGATTCGGATAGTATGTTTTCCAACTATGAAGTTAAACAGTTTACATAACATGTTCACCTTTTTCATTGTAAAATCGAAGCAAACTGGAGATGACAACGATGACAGTATGTATGATATCTAAGGAATTCTACTGAGAATTCAAAATTCTCACTCCTATTTCCGTATTATCTGCAGATAGTTCGAGAAGTTGCAAAGACGGCTGAACTTGCTGTCAGTTAAGGTCCACTCAGGTAACCGTAACAACTCCTGAGCGTGGTACTATGACTTAAGCATAGTATTGTACGAAGGAGGACGTTACACTGAATGTAACATCCCCACTTTCGTAAATAGAGCATAATAGGAACTTTGGACTATTTCCCTTAGGCAGTGTGAGAATTTCTCAGGTAGCGCTATGCCATGACGATCCTCACACTTGGAATTATATAGTAGTGTAACACTGCCCTTGAAAATATGGCACTGCCATATGTTAAAAATTAGGAAATGACAAAAGTGCCTCTATAAACTTTTGTTAATTATAATGATATCCAAAATTTTTAGAAATTATATTTTGACCCAAAGAATTATTTCCATAACAACCCTTGAACTTTTCATAAAATGACCTTTATGTCCACCCTTGAACTTTTCATAGAATGACTTTTATATCCCCACATCTATAGGATTAGCAAAATGGGGTTTTAAACAGAGTATAATCACGTGGTGAAACCGTAGAAGTTTAAATCTCTGCCTATTGGGCCATGGAGGCAGTCGGGTGTGAAATGACGTGGAGTGCCCCTGGACTTGCTCAAAATTACGAAAATGCCATTAGTTATAGAAAATAGAAAATAAAAAGGCTCCGAATTTGCGAAAATGTCTAACTTACGTCGTTAATATATTTATTCGGTTTCAATAGTTATGTAAGGACAATTAGGAGTTAATTAAATATTAATTAGGAGTTAATTAGATATTAATTAGAGGGATGAGGCTTAGAAACAATTAGGATAGAGATATAGAAATTATCTCAAAGTCATTTAGTAAAGTTTTGCCGATTTGAAGAAAATCGGCGAAGATTCGGTACTTTTAAGCGCCAGAACAAAATTAGTAGAATTTCACTAGTTTGAGCAGCTGAAAATTGAGCCACTTCTACCTTAATGGATGGCGCCAATTGGCCGCCAAGTGAGTGGAGAGTGTAACGTCTGAAAAATTCTATTGTTATTAACCGAGTTTTCGGTTTTCATTGGATAATTGGGATTAATTAGGATTTGATTAAGCATTCACTTAAAGCCAATTGAGTGTGGCTTAGAATGATTAGGTATAATGGAATTAGATTAGAACCATAAGAAATTTCATAGGATTTTTCTAAAACCGGTTTACCGATTTAAAGGAAATCGGTAAGGTTTTGGTACTTTGAACTGTCGGAACTGAACCAATAGAAATTATACTGTGAGAACCCTAGGATGGATGGCCAAGATTCAGCCAACACACCCTACAAGTGGCGCCACAATCAGCCTTTAAGAAGGCAGCCAAATCAGATTGGAGAAGGAAAACACATCCACCAATCACAATCTAACTTTCTTCAAAAGTCTTGATATAATTCCTTTCTCCTCCCCTTCAATTTTCGTGCATATAAGCTACTGAACTCTCATCCTTTTCCTTCTATTCACACTCATCTTCACTCCATCTTCAACCTCTCTTCAAGTCTCATCAAGAGTTTCTTCAATCTAGGACATGAAACCAACAAGATTTCAACTAGACAAGGTAGGAATTCCAACTTCTTTTCTGGTTTTCTTTGAATTGAGCTGATTGGAACTCCACTTTCCTCCCACTTTCTTGTATGATTCTAATGTTATCTTGAGTGATGATGATGAATTAAGGCTGGTTTAAGGTGTATATGTGAGTTTGAGTTGAAGATTAGATGGATTGATTAGAGAAGAACATGAATCCAAGAAGAATTCAAGAAACTGTTAGGGTTTTGCCCTCGACAGTCCATACGGCGGAGTGTACGGCTCAGCCTACAGCCGTTTAAAATTGATGAATCCATTTTTATATGAAACTAGATATCTAGGGATTTCCATACATATAAAATATAAGACCAGTAGATTAGTATTGAATTAGTTATGAATTTTTAAATTTTAACTTAAAAATCTAGATTCTTAGCCAGGCAGTATGAGTTAAGAAGGCTATAACCCACCCTATACAACTCCAAATTGAGTGAAACCAAAGTTGTTTGAAAGCTAACATATAATAGAACATCCCATAAAAATTTTAGAACCAGATTTGTTGCCATTTGGTCCCAGCACACCAATGAAGTTGACTTAAGTTTAACCCTAGCTGGAATAGGGTAGTCCAGTAGGGTCGAGTTTCGGAACTCATAACTCAAAATATACTTAGGCAAATGACATGAAACTTAGTTCATTTGTTCTGTTAGCTTTAATTTGATATAAAATTCATATGATTTCATTTAGTTTTCTATTTTTAGTGAATTTTCTTTTATAAGAACCCAATTCTGGCTAAGAATAGGGCATGCTGAGGTAAAATATTTATATCTTGAGTTATACAAATAAAAATGAGATGGGACTAAAAGGGTTAGAAACTAGACACATAATGCTATGATATAGCCAAAAATTAGATTCAAACGAGTTGAATTACAATAAGGGTGGAGTATACAAAACTCAGGCAGAACAGGATAGAATAAATCGAAAACCCAATTGGTGCTTGAATTGAAATTGATGAATGATGCTATGAATATATATATATTCGCTAGTCCATATTGAATCGCAAGTTTGTACATTTGTACTGGTTGCCTGGCACTATTCATGAGTAAGCGGACTCGTTCCGTTATGCTGCCGAAATTCTGGCAGAAATATGTGAATTATGTGATTGTTATGAACATTTATATGTTATGTTCATAAGATTTATATATGCAAGAATAATTTAAGTATAATATGAAGTATATGAATGAATGCATATAGTATATGCATGTATAATCATGTCCAAAGAAGAATAAGATTTATGAGAACTTGCAAGAAAGACGTACCAAGCTACCACGTGAGGCATGGCATAGACCCAGCTAACGTGGGCCAGAGTGGTATCGTTTCAAGACTCTGGGCCACCCGACCGCATTTAAGGGAATAGACCGGTGTGAGGGTCGGGGAAAGTAAACCCGTCACTCATGTATAGGTACGAGCTCGGACCTGAAAAGCAGGCTATCACCCAGGGGTGAGAGAGGCCATTCACCTTCGGGGGACCAAGTACAGAATGACAAGGTTAAGCTGCAAGTTAAAGAAGAGATAAATTAAGTCAAGTGCACTTGCATACATTCAAGTATAAGCATCTATATGTGCATCTCTAGTTATCTAGTTAAGTCAAAATGCTATTATGATCCTTGTTGAAGCATACTATACTATCTGTATTTCTATGTCTGTCATGTGATATGGCAAGTGGTTGTTAAAATATAACCCGCTTCAAGAAAGATGTTTTCAACTTAAAATTGAACTGCTGCATGCGTATATATACTCACATTTTCATAATAAACCGAAGTGGCTGGGATGTTTATGATGGCACTGTATGAGTAATAGTTTGAGTTTACCTACTGAGAACCTTAGGTTCTCACTGCCTGCTTGTATGTTTTTCTTTTCCGTAAACATTCCAGCACCTAAGTTGGAAATCAAGTACGAAGCACTGGAACAATTTCTGAGCAAGACTTGGATGCAAACCAGACCAATAGACTATTGAAGCTAGCTAGTGACCAGTCGAAAGCAAGTTCGGTGTATTATGTTAGTCACCATTACTTTTAATTGTAATTATTTTATCCTCTATGTATCAGAGACGACGAAGTTTATGAACCATTAGCCAATAATAAAGTATGCAGTTGAAGGGCCATATGTTATATTTTCCATATTTTTAAAGTTTTTTTAGCACAGTGACAACCTCTTAATATAACTCCATGACTCGAGCATGGCTTATATAAGAGAGAGTGTTACATTTATTGGTATCAGAGCAGTTTGTCCTGTATAAGCCCGTGGATGGACTGATTATGCTTCTGAGGCATACTCTGAGAATCTAGATAAACCATGCGTTAGGTCCTCGCGTGAAGAGGACATAGAAATATTATGCATGGCAGCCTTGTTGTAAGTGTTGTGGACTACCTATTGCATTTGATTGAGTATTGAGCCTGATCACCCCAATATAAGGTTTTGTGTAAACAGAAGCCTAAAACACCCAGCAGGCTTATTAGAAGCCTTCTATACATAATTATTAGGGATAAGACTCCTAGAAAGTAGCAATGGCATAAAGGGATAGACAATTGAGCAAGTTGAGGAGTGCAGAGAATTGGGGATGTAATCAAAGGAATTGTGTCGGGCGGTTTACTGTGGACATAGTAAACCTAGTTATATCGAAAAAGGTTGTTTGCAAAGTGAGGCCGGGTAGTCGAAGATTTTCGATCATCAAAGGCAAGATCTTAGTTGGAGACAAGCTTAGTAAGAATCTACTTCACCTTGATGGGGCTTGTTTCAATCTAGATTGAATCGAGAGGATTCTTCTACCTGGTTTTGTAACTTTAATACACGACAGGAGTAAGGTGATTACTCGCTGATGAGGTTATCTTATATGGCATGGATAATGCCCTTATTCTCTTCATAGATGAAATTACCCTGAAGGTACCTCGTCAGCAAATTCAGTCAATGGTTTTTATTTTGGATTGTGGTAATATCACATTATAAAGACCTGATACTTCATTAAGAAATTTGTAAAGTGGACGAATGAAGTATAGAATCAATGAAAGAAGCTAAGGGCAGAAGCTTCGGTTAGGTATACGGGAGAACTTTTTAAGTTCCTGTCCAGAGAATGAAGTGGTTTCTCCCTCAAGGGTACAGGGAACTAACCTTGTAGCGATTGCCAATTGGAAGAATACTAAGTGGAATCTTGGCTTCAAAAGGGAAATAGTTGAGCAAACTGTAAAGAGACCCATCTAACTGTACATCTAATCAAGATGGAAATACGAAAATACACGGCAAGGAAAGCAGATGAAGTTATAAGTGTAACAAGAGAAAGAGACAATATATCTCCTACTAACCTGAAGTAGAAACACTTTCAGACTAGAGGTGGCATACGAACCAAGTGTGATTTTCCTACCTTTCAGGGATAAAGGAAGTGTTAGAAAATCTAGTCATGTTCAAATTCTATCAACCTCAGCCACCACAGGAACTGGATGATAGGATTATCTTCAACATATTATTAGTAGAGGAATGAGGCTATTCAGAGAAGAAAGGCAAAATTGAACAATCACCTTTAGGTACCATTACTTATGCTATTGGCGGAGTAAGTCGATAAGGAATGTATTTAGATTTAGGCAAGAGTTATAAAGACTTAAAGTATGCAACAAATTTCGATGCACCAAGGAGCAACCACAAGGTAGGTTCTAACAAATGAAAACAGACAAGTTTCCACAAGAACAATAGAACATAGAAGGAACAAGGTAGGAAAAGAGGAAGTTTGGATTTCTGACTAACCCATTAAAAAGAGCAAAGCTACCTAGTATGAGATTACGGTGCAAATAAGATTGTGTACGAAATACCAAGCAGGGTTGCCTTGGCACCGGTCATAAGTGCAACGGACCCAATGCACCCTAAGTAAGACCGAATGATGCACCAATATATGATCAAAAAGGATTCGGGAGCGTGCCCCATGAGGGGCAAGGTTAAGATGTCGGAATTAGAGGTAGTCAGAAGAGTCTCCATACTTTGGACCAGATTAAATGCGATTATCGCCAACGCACTAGGTTCCATCAGAGTTCCGTAGTTAAGTGTGCTCGGATGAGAGCAATATTATGATGGGTGACCTTCTAGGAAGTCCTCATATTATAACTTCAATAGGGAAGCAAGACCATCATTCTCATATCTTACAGCAAATGGATTAGATCCTAGGGGCAAGATTTTATGAAGAATAGCCAGAAAGCTTAGTAGCTAGGGTAATATGAGATTTAGCCACTAAACTAATACACCTCTATATATTGTATTAGGACAAATCCCCAATGAGATTGGTAACATTGGCGCCCACAAAAGTGGGAGGTGGACATCAACACAATAGTCAAGGAATCTCCATGCTAACCAATTGAAGGAAAATAGAAGAGTGGCAGGAACTTTGGCTGTTCCATTATCCTTTCCTTACGTGAAGCTAATCATATTTTGAGGGAACAAGTATCGCAACAATCATTGAGAAGTTCAACAAGAACGGCATGAGATCCAATTAGCAAATAATGAGAAATGGAATAAAGCCTGCAAAAGCAAAGAGAGATTTTGAAGCAAGGACCATAGTTATAGTTTAGAAGGGAGCTCTAGCCTTACACCTAAAATCTAATGAAAGGGGATTCATCACTGATCAAAGAAGATCAGGTAGGTGAGAGTTTGGATATAGCTTAATCAACTTCCCAAAAGAAAACTTCAGCGAATCCACTATGACCACTATTTGTCGAAGTTGATTGCTGCTGTAGCTGATAGTTTTGTAATGGCAGAACTTCTTCAGTTGGTATATAGGGCCCAAGGCACAAGTATTGGAAAGTTACCGGAGAATATAGCGCACAAGTAGTCAGACACATGACAAGGAGGATGAGGAATTTACTTGATGAACTTGATGAGGGATCAGAATGTAAGCAAAACAAAGTATATGTTGGCACTCATATAATCCATGACAACTCTCTACATAGATATTGGAAAGGCACCTTATAAGACAATACAGTAAGGAAACTCTACAACTCTGATAAAAGGATCTGACTTTTGACTTTGGTTTTCACATTAAATTGCCTATATCTTAATAACTAGGAATCAAGAAGGATATTAGACTAATAGAAAGAGTTATGAGCCTTAGGACTTAATCCATATAATGGAAGCGACCTGAAATTTTCCTACAGGCATTAGGCACAAGGCAAACTTTACCAAGAAAAAGGAGTTTTAAGATAAGGCTCCTAGTTATAATATTGAGAAAAGGCCTAAGCCTATGTTTCTAAGGAACCGTGTCAGAGGCGAATTTATTATTGAATTAAGGGTAGCTAAGTGAATAAGAATCCTGGGAAAGAATATACAGACCTCCTTGACCTAGGCATTATCATTACTACATATTGACGTCAATTACTACGATAACTGCTAATATTTGCAATTGCAAATCTTCATGAGTTGAAAATCTGGGGTCTCATGTACAAGTTGTGGAAGATTTAGCAGCTACCACAAAGCAAGAGTAGCGAAATATAGAGCAAGGGAGATGAGTAAGAGTCTCTAATAAACAGACCAATGATTCAAAGTGTCATAGAGACAAGACAAGCTTGGACACCAACATAACCCTTATGGATTCTTTGTACGTATTAAGACACCACCTCATAGCTACCGGCAAGTAATCTCAAGACAAGATGCAAACTCGAAAAGAGGAGTATTCCTATAAATTAAAAGGATTTTTCCTTGATCCTTCTTAATCCTAAAATTTTGAGGACAAAATTCTTTTAAGGTGGGTAGAATGTAATATCCCCACTTTCGTAAATAGAGCGTAATAGGAACTTTGAATTATTTCCCTTAGGCAGTGTGAGAATTTCTTAGGCAGCACTATGCCATGACGATCCTCACACTTGGAATTATAGGGTAGTGTAACACTGCCGTTGAAATATGGCACTGCCATATGTTAAAAATTAAGAAATAACAAAAGTGCCCCTATAAACTTTTGTTAATTACAATGATACCCAAAATTTTTAGAAATTATATTTTGACCCCAAAGAATTATTTTCATAACAACCCTTGAACTTTTCATAGAATGACCTTTATGTCCCCACATCTATTGGATTAGCAGAATGGGGTTTTAAACAGAGCAGAATCACGTGGTGAAACCGTAGAAGTTTAAATCTCTGCCGATTGGGCCATGGAGGCAGTCGGGTGTGAAATGACGTCGGGTGTCCCTGGACTTGCTCAAAATTACAGAAATGCCATTAGTTATAGAAAACAGAAAACAAAAAGGCTCCGAATTTGCAAAAATGTCTAACTTACGCCGTTAATCTATTTATTTGGTTTCAATAGTTATGTAAGGACAATTAGGAGTTAATTAAATATTAATTAGAAGTTAATTAGATGTTAATTAGAGGGATGAGGAACAATTAGAATAGAGATATAGAAATTTTCTCAAAGTCATTTAGTAAAGTTTTGCCGATTTGAAAAAAATCGGTGAAGATTCAGTACTTTAAACCGCCAAAATCGAATTAGTAGAATTTCACTAGATTGAGTGGCTGAAAATTGAGCCACTTCTACCTTAATGGATGGCGCCAATTGTCTGCCAAGTGAGTGGAGAGTGTAACGTCTGAAAAATTCTATCGTTATTAACCGAGTTTTCGGTTTTCATTGGATAATTGGGATTAATTAGGATTCGATTAAGCATTCGCTTAAAGCCAATTGAGTGTGGTTTAGAATGATTAGGTATAATGGAATTAGATTAGAACCATAAGAAACTTCATAGGATTTTTCTAAAACCGGTTTACTGATTTAAAGGAAATCGGTAAGGTTTCAGTACTTTGAACTGTCGGAACTGAATCAATAGAAATTATATTGTGAGAATCCTAGGATGGATGGCCAAGATTCAGCCAACACACCCAACAAGTGGCACCACAATCAGCCTTTAAGAAGGCAGCCAAATCAGATTGGAGAAGGAAAACACATCCACCAATCACAATCTAACTTCCTTCAAAAGTCTTGATATAATTCCTTTCTCCTCCCCTTCAATTTTCGTGCATATAAGCTGTTGAACTCTCATCCTTTTCCTTCTATTCACACTCATCTTCACTCCATCTTCAACCCCTCTTCAAGTCTCATCAAGAGTTTCTTCAATCTAGGACATGAAACCAACAAGATTTCAACTAGACAAGGTAGGAATTCCAACTTCTTTTTTGGTTTTCTTTAAATTGAGCTGATTGGAACTCCACTTTCTTCCCACTTTCTTGTATGATTCTGATGTTATCTTGAGTGATGATGATGAATTAAGGCTGGTTTAAGGTGTATATGTGAGTTTGAGTTGAAGATTGGATGGATTGATTAGAGAAGAACATGAATCCAAGAAGAATTCAAAAAACTGTTAGGGTTTTACCCTCGATGGTCCGTACGCCGGAGCGTATGGCTCTATCTACAGCTGTTTAAAATTGATGAATCCATTTTTATATGAAACTAGACATCCAGGCCTTTCCATACATATAAAATATAAGACGATTGGATTAGTATTGAATTAGTTATGAATTTTTAAAGTTTAACCTAGAAATCTGGATTCTTAGTTGGGCAGTATGAGTTGAGAAGGGTATAACCCACCCTATACAACTCCAAATTGAGTGAAACTAAATTTTTTTGAAAGCTAACATATAATAGAACATTCCATAAAAATTTCAAAACTAGATTCATTTCCATTTGGTCCCAGCACACCAATGAATTTGACTTAAGTTTAACCCGGGCTGGAACAGGGTAGTCTAGTAGGGTCGAGTTTTGAAACTCATAACTCAAAATATACTTAGGCAAATGACATGAACTTAGTTTATTTGAAAGCTTGTTCTGTTCAATTTAATTTGATATGAAATTCGTATAATTTCACTTAGTTTTCTATTTTTAGTGAATTTTCTTTTATAAGAACCCAATTCTGGCTAAGAACAGGGCATGCTGAGGTAAAATATTTATATCTTGAGTTATACAAATCAAAATGAGATGGGACCAAAAGGGTTAGAAACTAGACACATAATGGTATCCAAAAATTAGATTCAAATGAGTTGAATTACAATAAGGGTGGAGTATACAAAACTCGGGCAGAACAGGAGAGAATAAACCGAAAACCCAATTGGTGCTTGAATTGAAATTGATGAATGATACTATGAATATATATATATTTGCTGGTCCATATTGAATTGCAAGTTTGTACATTTGTACTGGTTGCCTGGCACTATTCATGGGGAAGTAGACTCGTTCCGTTATGCTGCTGAAATTCCAGCAGAAATATGTGAATTATGTGACTGTTATGAACATTTATATATTATGCTCATAAGATTTATACATGCAAGAATGATTTAAGTATAATATGAAGTATATGAATGAATGTATATAGCATGTATAATCATGTCCAAAGAAGAATAAGATTTATGAGAACTTGCAAGAAAGACGTACCAAGCTACCACGTGAGGCATGGCATAGACCTAGCTAGTGTGGGCCAGAGTGGTACTGTCTAAGACTTGGCCCAGCCCTCAACCAGATTTAAGGGGAATAGACCGGTGTGAGGGTCGAGAAAAGTAAACCCATCACTCATGTATAGGTACGAGCTCGGACTTGAAAAGCAGGCTATCACCCAGGGGTGAGAGAGGCCATCACCTCCGGGGGACCAAGTACAGAATGACAAGGTTAAGCTGCAAGTTAAAAAAGAGATAAATTAAGTCAAGTGCACTTGCATACATTCAAGTATAAGCATCTATATGTGCATCTCCAATTATCTAGTTAAGTCATAATGCTATTATGATCTTTGTTGAAGCATAGTATACTATCTATATTTCTATGTCTGTCATGTGATATGGCAAGTGGTTGTTAAAATATAACCCGCTTCGAGAAAGATGTTTTCAACTTAAAATTGAACCGCTGCATGCATATATATACTCACATTTTCATAATAAACCGAAGCGGCTGGGATGTTTATGATGGCACTGTATGAGTAATAGTTTGAGTTTACCTACTGAGAACCTTAGGTTCTCACTGCCTGCTTGTATGTTTTCCTTTTCCGTAAACATTCCAGCACCTAAGTTGGAAATCAAGTACGAGGCAAAGCACTGGGACAGTTTCTGAGCAAGACTCGGACGCAAACCAGACCAATAGACTATTGAAGCTAGCTAGTGACCAGTCAAAAGCAAGTTTGGTGTATTATGTTAGTCACCATTACTTTTAATTGTAATTATTTTATCCTCTATGTATTAGAGATGATGAAGTTTATGAACCATTAGCCAATAATAAAGTGTGCAGTTGAAGGGCCATATATTATATTTTCCATATTTTTAAAGTTTTTTTAGCACAGTGACAACCTCTTAATATAACTCCATGACTCGAGCATGGCTTATATAAGAGAGGGTGTTACACTGAACCCTCTGATTTTAGATGTTGTCAAGAAAGAAGTCAGCAAGCTCCTAGCTGCTGCCATCATTTATCCAATTTCAGATAGTAAGTGGGTGAGTCCGGTACAATTAGCTCCTAAGAAGACTGGCATAACAGTAGTGAAGAACTCCCAAGAGGAGTTGGTGCTTACAAGACTACAGAACAGCTAGAGAGGAAGCTCAACTAGGCTACCAGGAAGGACCACTTCCCATTACCCTTCATTGATCAGATGCTGGAGAGATTGGCAGGTTAGTCACACTACTATTTTCTTGATGGGTTTTCTAGTTATTTTTAGATCAACATTGCACTTGAAGATCAAGAAAAGACAACTTTCACCTGTCCATTTGGCACATTTGCATATCGGAGGATGCCTTTCATTCCATGCAATGCCCCACGTACATTTCAGAAGTGCATGGTGAGTATCTTTTCTGATTTTCTAGAGAATTGCATGGAAGTCTTCATAGATGATTTTACTATTTATGGCGCTTCATTTGATGCATGCTTGGATAGCCTTGCTAGGGTATTACATAGATGTGTTGAGTCTCACCTTATTTTGAATTTTGAAATGTGTCATTTTATGGTTAGGCAAGGTATAATCTTAGGACATGTTATTTCTAGTAAGGGCATTGTTGTTGATAAGTCCAAGATTGATGTTATTGCTTCTTTACCTTACCCCACATGCATGTAGGAAGTGCGTTCTTTTCTTAGACATGCAGGTTTCTACAGGTGATTTATCCAGGACTTCAGCAAGATAGCCCTTCCGCTATCCAAGCTACTATAGAAAGATGTAGACTTCCAATTTGATGATGAGTGTAGAAAAGCTTTTGATCAGTTGAAGCGGCACCTGATTTTTGCTCCCATTCTTCAGCCGCCAAACTGGGAGTACCCGTTCGAGCTCATGTGTGACGCATCAAACCTTACAGTTAGTGCTGTCCTTTCGCAGAGGGTTGGGAAATTCCCCATGTCATACCATATGCTCCCCATGTCATACCATATGCTTCCCGAACCCTCGATTCTGCATAGGCTAACTATACCACTACTGAAAAAGAGCTTCTGGCTATCATTTTTGCTTTAGATAAATTTCATGCTTATCTATTAGGAACTAAAGTGACTGTTTTTTCTAATCATGTAGCATTGAAGTTCCTATTGAAGAAGGCAGATGCAAAGCCCAGACTTATTAGTTGGATGTTGCTGTTGCAGGAGTTTGACATAGAGATCAAGGACAAGAGTGGAGCTAAGAACTTGGTAGTAGACTACTTGAGTCAGATTCCACAGACTTTGGAGCCTCTTTCCATCTGTGAGATCTTTCCAGATGAGCAACTTTTAGAGCTACGAGGTAAGGACCCATGGTATGCTGACTTAGTGAATTATTTGGTTGCTTCTGAGTTGCCTGCTTATTTTAAAAAGCACCAGATAGAGAAACTTAGGAGTGAGGCTAAGTATATCCATATTTGTGGCACATTTACAGTGATCAGATCATTAGGCATTGTGTGCATGAGCTTGAGATTCCTTCTATTTCGTATTTTTATCATACTCTTGCTTATGGTGGCCACTTTGGTCCATAACGCACTGCTAGGAAAGTGTTAGGTTCTGGATTCTATTGGCCCACATTGTTTCATGATGCTTACACTTATTATAAGAATTGTGAACAATGCTAGAAGATAGGTAGCATTTCCCGTAGGAATGAGATGCCTCAACAACCATTATTATTTTGTGAGATATTTGATGTTTGGGGTATTGATTTTATGGGTCCATTTCCTATCACATTTGGTTTTGTTTATTTAATATCCCCAATTTTTGTCTAAGCTAATTAGCTCGGTGTCTCCAGCTAATTAAAGGGGTTAGCAATTAATTAAGAACTAATCAGCTAATTTCGAGAGCAAGGGCTTAGTAAATTAAAGGCAAGTCAATAATTGAAATAAAATGCATTAAAAGTTACAATTAAAAGCCTAATTGCCCAATCCTTATTAATTCATGATTTAGAACAAAAAATCAAGGTGATCTAACCTAATTAACTAAGAGCATATAAGTATCACATCTTAATTACATGAAGATTAACCCTCACCTCTTTATATAATTAATGAGGTAAATCCTTTTTTATTGAAAATGTGCGAATGTGTAATTAAACCAATTGAATTAATTAGCATTTAGATATTTGTAACAATTGTAAAAATTTAGAAACTTCCCTTTAATTATTGTTTGAAAGTTTGGTCAAGGCAAGAGCCATATCCAACCATCCATTTGCCTTCTCATCATACACCCTTAGATTAAGAGTCCATGTTAGTAGATTCCTTGAGTCAAGACAAAAGATCTACTCTCCTCCATCAAGATTGTGACACTTGGAGTGATCATAGTCATCCAATGCCAATCCTAAGATAGGTCATGCTATTAACCACTTGAAAACACTACATGGTCCTTACCCAAGTGCCAAGACTCAAAGGAAACACAACTCACTCTTTTACCCCAAAATTCCTAGCTTTCTTGCTTGAAAAAGAAGTAAAACTCACCCACTCCCTCTTACTTGTTAGAGAAGCAAAAGCCATCAGCCCACTTCTCCCCATTTTGCACCCCAAACAGCCTCCCCCCACTCTCTCATTTGTGACTTTCATCCTCTCACTACAAGCCCAAGCTCCTACCTCTCTCTAAACTTCATCCTAGCTCTTTTGATTCTTCCAACCATTCTTGTTCTTATTCAACTCTCTTTCCTTTCACCACCTTCACAAGCCCTTCAAGAACCACCCTCTTTGGTTCTTGAGGAAGCAAAACAAACACTCACTTAGCCCCATTATCAAGCTGAAGGAGGAGGAAGGCCGTCTCCAACCATTTTCATTCTTCAAGCCTTCAACAGAATCCTTGTGGTAGTGACTCTAACCTTTCTTTTTCATCTATTTTTCAAGCTCTAGAACTCCTAAGCTCTTCATAGCTAGGTGGTTTTAGGACTTGATTCAAGGTCTCATGACCATATCTTGCTCAATGAGTTTTTCTTGCCTTGTTGAAAATATTGTCTTAAAATGAGATTATGTGGCATGATGGTTTTTATGTATCTTGCTTTATTTTGTTTTAAAATACTGATTTGGTGATGAAAACCTTGAATATGATGGTGATATAAAACATAAAAATAGTGATTTGAAGTGGTATAGCAACATCTCCACAAGTTTGATATGTAAAACATGAAAACAAGTTAAGTTGGAAATTCTGGCAGTCTGTAATGTGTACTGTATAACTCGTTCTACAAAAATCAAAATGTAATGAAACTAATTTTCTGTAAAATTAGACTCAAAGAGCTTTCCAAACATACAAAATACGTGAAATTTGGATTTAAATTGAGGGAGATATGATTTTTCAAAGTTGGCTGTTCTTGTATAGATTTCTGTTTGGGTAGTCTTCACTAAAAACCTTATAACTGAAGCTACAAAACTTATTTTTGCGTGGGACTAAGTTTGTTAAAAAGCTAAGACATAGAGGAATACCCATAAACAGTTTTTTTAGATTTCATGTGAAGAGCTCCCAGTGGAGTTGACAAGCCATTGACCCAAGTTAAACTTTCAAGTCTGAATAGTCAGAATAAAATGTGCATAACTCAAGTTACAAAATGAATTTTTGAGTGGGGCTTATTTTGTTTAAAAATAGACTTAGAGAAGTATATTCACACAAAAATTCAAAACAAAAGAGTAAAAGATGAAATTATGGTGAATTTTTAAAATTACTGCCCCACTGTAAAAGTAAAACTAGTTGTGGTGAAAGTTAAAGAATAATGAGAAACAAGCTTTAAGACATTAAGACCTTTACACTAAGCATTGGAAAAACCCTCATAATTCAAATTAAAAGTTTAAAAAAGGATAATGGATGAAATTGGCCCTATGCCTAATAAAAGAATCTATACAAGAGGCAATCTCAATTAAAATATTGCACCAAATTTACTAAGCTAAGCTCATAAGACTTTGTGTGATAGGTATGCCTCTATGTATCTATATGATGATGTTGATATGATGATGATGATTATGATATGATATGATGATGATGATGATTATAACATGATATGATGATGATGATGATTATGATAATGATATGATGACGATAAGACTATGATATGTTGATGATATGATGCTTAATAATATACGATAAAGGAATCACATTTGGGGACGGCGATACGTAACGTGTAACACCCTAATAAATCCATACTACGCTTAAGTCGTATTACGGCATTTTATTAATTGTTACTTATGCTCGTGGGAAACTAATCTTTGCTTGAAATTAAGTTACGTGGAAAATACGATAAGATTTTTTTTTTCTTTGAAATACGTCGTCGCTTTGCAGCGTTTTGAAAAGTAAAGCCTTGAACGAGAAGCTAGACAGAGAAAGAGCGTGTCGCATAAAGTACGTACTCCAATATCATAAAACAAGAGAAAGGTAAATGAATAGTAATTCACAAAATACATTGCATTATGTAGCAAAATCATTACATCGATATGGGTTCATAATATATAGACATACATATATATCAGCAGTACATCAAAGGAGGCTCATGGTCGGGCCATGGTCCAAATACTATATACAAACTAAAATCGACATCGTTCGTCACAAAAGAGATGAATGAAGATGCAGAGCTACGGTGACAACAAGTCCACATCAGCAATCGTCTGACATCCCACGTCATACGCCCGCTCACAGTGTCGGGGATCCATGCTCTGCTCCACCGGATGCACCATCGAGATCTGGTGATGATACGGGAGAATAACTAGGGTGAGAAATGGAATTTCTCAGTAGGACTCGAACCCGACACGAAAGTATCATCGTCATCGTCCCAGCCACTTCAGTTTTATTAATGAAAATAGTGAGCATGCATAAAGTTCAATTCTTGCATTTTCGAAATCATGAATACCCGAAGCGGATTCAATTTTAACATACTCTCTAATCATTTATATCATAACATACATGGGCATAAGTATAATCATATAAAACATGCATGTTCATACTATAAGATTCTCTTAACTTCTTTCCCTTTCTAGGGTTTTGGACCGAAGTCCCTTTTCTTTTCTTAACTTGACTTTATCTTTTCACCCACTAAACATAAGTGGTAATGAGCTCATACCATGGCCGTCGCCACCATAGAATTTCGGTACTTACACTAGCTGGGTCATGCCATGCCTCATGTAAGACCTATCCCCTATACTCACATTAGCTGAGTCATGCCATGCCTCATGTGAGTTGTGGGTGAGGGGAGCTTAAATTAGGTCACCTTCCCTTTTGAAGGATCACTTACTTGAATTAAACTTCTTCTTATTTAAGCATTATGATGCAAAATATTTCTAAGTCCATAATTCTTACAAAATTTTGGCATCATAACAGCTAGACCGAAGCTTCCCAAAATTTTGCCAAACAGAGAAACCAATATCATAGTATCATCAAGCATCATATCATATCATCATTATCATATCATCATCATCATATCATCATCATAACATCATCATATCATCACAATCATTATCATAACATCATGCTTGCACATAAACATAGGCATATTCTCAAGCAACATTTTATGAGCTTAGCTTAATAAATTGGGTGCAAGCTTTTAATTGAGGTTGTCTCTTATGTAAACTTCTCTTATTGGGCATAATGCCAATTTTTGTCTAATGTCCTTTTTGATACTTTTTAAGTTGAATTATGAGGGTTCTCTAATGCTTAATGTAAGGGTATTAATGTCTTAAAGCTTATTTCTCCTTATTCTTTAACTTTTACCCTAACCAGTTTTACTTTTACAGTGGGGCAGTAACTTTGAAAATTCACCATAATTTCATCTTTTACTCTTTTATTTCGAATTTTTGTGTGGATATACTTCTCTGAGTCTATTTTTAAACAAAATAAACCCCACTTAAAAATTCATTTTGTAGCTTGAGTTATGCACATTTTATTCTGACTGTTCAGGATTGAGAGTTCATCTCGGGTCAGTGGCTTGTCCACTTCACTGGGAGTTCCTCACATGGAATATGACAAAACTGTTTTATTGGAGTGTTCCTATATGTCTTAGCTTTCTAACAAACTTGGTCCCACTCAAAAATGTTATGTATAACTTGAGTTATGCATGTTTTATTACCTACTGCCCGGACAGAAACCCATCCAGGAACAGCAAACTTTGAAAAATCATATCTCTCTCGTTTTAAGGCCAAATCTCACATATTTTATATGTATGGAAAGCTATTTGAGTCTACTTTCACAGAAAATTAGTTTCATTGCATTTTTAGTTTTGCAGCAATAAATATACCGCACGCTTTACAGACTGCCAGAATTCCAGATTTACTAGTTTTTAAGTTTTACATATCAATCTTGTGGAAATGTTGCTATACCACTTCAAACCACTATTTTTATGTTTTATCTCATCATCATACTCAAATTTTTAGTCACCAAATCAGTATTTTTAACCAAACTAAAGCAAGATATATAAATCTATCATGCCACATATTGTCACTTTAAAAACAACACTTTCAACAAGACAAGAAAACTCATAGGGCAAGGAATGGTCATGAGACCTTAGAGCAAGTCCTAAAACCACCTAGCTATGAAGAGCTTAGGAGTTCTAGAGCTTGAAAAACATAGAAGAAGGAAGGGTTAGAATCACTACCAATTGGATTTCTTGAAAGCTTGAAGAGAAAGAAAGATGTTGGAGATGGCCTCCTTCTCCTTGAGCTTGATAGTGAGGCTTGTGTATGAGTGGCTTTGTTTCTCCAAGGACCAAAAATGGTAGTCCTTGATGGGATAGTGATGGTGGTGATAGGAGATGAGGGTGATGGTGGTAGAAAAGTGAGGACTTAGGGTAGGAAAACAAGAAGAACAAGAAGAAGAGTAGGAAGAACAAAGAGAGGTTTAGAGAGAGGTGAGAGCATTTGTGTGTATTCTTGAGAGAGGAAATGAAAATGAATTGAGGAGAGGGAGGGCTGAAAGTGGCGCACAAATGGGGAGAAAGGTGATGTGATTTTTGCTTCTTACACAAGCTAGGGAGTGGGAAAAACCTAGGGGCAAAAGAGAGTGTTGTGTTTCCTTTGAGTCTTGGAAATTGGGTAAAGACTATGTAGTGTTTTTGTCAAGTGGTTAAAAGCATGAGTTCTCTTAGGATTTGGCATTGGATGGCTAGGATCACACCAAGTGTCATTATCTTGATGAAGGAGAGTACAACTCTTGTCATGACTTAAGGAATCTACTAATATGGACTCTTAATCTTGTGGTGTATAATGAGAAAGTAAATGGATGGTTGGATATGGCTCTTGCTTTGACCAAACTTTAAATCCATAATTAAAGGGAAGTTTCTACATCTTTATAATTGTTGTAATTATCTAAATGCTAATTAATTCAATTGGTTTAAATTACACATTAGCACATTTTAATTGAGAAGGATTTTCCTCATTAATTATGTAAGAAGATGTGAGGGTTAATGTGATTAAGATGTGATACTTATATGCTCTTAGTTAATTAGGTTAGGTCACCTTGATTTTTATGTTCTAAATCATGGATTAATAAGGATTGGGCAATTAGGTTTTTAATTGTAACTTTTAATGCATTATGTTTCAATTGTTGACTTTTACTTATCTTGTTGACTTGCCTTTAATTTACTAAGCTCTTGCTCTCGAGATTAATCGATTAATCCTCAATTAATCGTTAACCTCTCTAATTAGCCAGGATCACTGAGCTAATTAGCTTAGACAAAAATCGGAGATGTTACATAACGCCTAGATGTGGAAAAGAATTAGAACAATTTTGCATCATAAACTTTAATAAGAAGAAGATGAACTAAGGGTGTGATCCTTCAAAAGGGAAGGTGACCTAATTTAAGCTCCCCTCACCCACGACTCACATGAGGCATGGCATGACCTAGCTAGTGTGAGTATAAGGGATAGGTCTTACATGAAGCATGGCATAACCCAGCTAGTGTAAGTACTAAAATTCTACGGTATGACGGCCACGGTATGAGCTCATTACCACTTAAAGGGAAGAAGTTAAGAGAAGCTTATAGCATAGCCATGCATGTTTTATGTAATTATACTTGTGCTTATGCATATTATGATATAAATGATTAGAGGATACGTTAAAATTGAATCCGCTTCGGATATTCATGTTTTCGAAAACCTAAGAATGGAACCTTATGAATGCTCACTATTTTCATTAATAAAACCGAAGTGGCTGGGACAATGATGATGACACTTTTGTGTCGGGTTCGAGTCCTACTGAGAAATTCCATTTCTCACCCTAGTTATTCTTCCGTATCATCACTAGATCTCGATGGCGCATCCAGTGGAGTGGAGCATGGATCCCCTATACTGTGAGTGGACATATGAAGTGGGATGTCAGACAATGCTGATTTGGGCTTGTAGTTGCCGTAGCTTTGCATCTTCATACATTCTTTTTGTGACAAATGATGTCAATTTAAGTTTGTATCTAGTATTTGGATCATGGCATGACCATGAGCCTCCTTCGCTGTAATGCTGATATGTATGTATATATATATATATATATTATGAACGCATATGAATGTAATGGTTAGTTATTTAATGCAATGTATTTGTGAATTATTATTTGTTTACCTTTCTCATGTTTTACGATTTTGGGGTATATATTTTATGCGACACGCTCCTTCTATCTGTCTTCTCACTCAAGGCTTTACTTTCCAAAACGCTGCAAAGTGACGACATATTTCAAAAAAAGAAAATCTTACCGTATTTTCCGTGTAACTTAATTTCAAGTGAAGTTTAGTTTTTCACGAGCATAAGTAACAACCAATAAAATGCCGTAATACGACTTAAGCGTAGTATGGGTTTATTAGGGTGTTACAGTTTACATTCTGCTGGCTATTGATTATATCTCCAAGTGGGTGGAGGCCAAGGCCACGCGGACTAATAATTCTCATGTTGTTGTAGATTTTATTAGATCACATATTTTTTGCAGGTTCAGAATGCCCAAGGCAATCGTCAGTGATCAGGGGAGCCATTTCTGTAATAGGAACATGGCAACCCTACTGAAGAAATATGGTGTCACGCACAAGGTCTCAAATCCATGCCATTGGCAGACTAATGGACAGGCTAAGGTATCAAATAGGGAGTTGAAGCAAATTTTGGAGAAAATAGTCCAGCTTAACTGGAAAGATTGGAGCAAGAAGGTAGATGATGCATTATGGGCTTACTGCACTGCCTACAGGACTTCTTTGGGCATGTCCCCCTATAGGATTGTCTTTGGTAAGGCATGCCACCTTCTGGTGGAGATTGAGAACATGGCTTATTAGACAGTTAAGAACTACAACTTAGATTTGAGACAGTCTAGACTTCACAGGAAGTTCCAACTTCAGGAGTTGGAAGAGATCCGGTTAGAGGCATATGAGAACTCCTGTATGTACAAGGAGAAGACAAAACTCATCCATGATAAGATGTTGCTGTGGAATGAGTTCTCCATTGGCGAGAAAGTGCTCATTTATAATTCTCGCCTCAAGCTCTTTTCTGGTAAGCTTCATTCTAGGTGGCTTGGTCCTTATATAGTGACTAAGATTTTTTCATATGGTTTTGTGCAAATTTTGGAGCCTGGAAAGGATAAAGTATTCACAGTGAATGGCCACCATTTGAAGCCATTTCATGAAGACACACCCTTGGAGACCATCAAAGAGGTCCTTCTACTAGCAGCCACTTACACTTGATAAGGGGGTTTCTCTTTCCCTTTCCTTACTTCATTTTACTTGCATTTCCATTGTTCTATTACATTGAGGGCATTGTAAAGTTGAAGTGTGCGGGGGTGGTTTAGTCATAGGTTGTTTGGTAATTAGTCTTGCATTATAGATTTGTTTCCTTGGTTTGTTTGTTTCCTAGAAGAAAAAAAAAATTAATTAGCTTTGTTTTTGTCTTGTTCTCCACTGTTGACTTGAAAGTTGTTAAGGCATTAGTCATTAGGAAGGATAGGGTTCCGACATGATTTTATTTTTCTTTCCCTTCTTGATATTTGTGAGTTTGGTGATTGATCTTGAATTGTTATAGGATTGAGTATGTTGTATTGTCCCTTTGTGAGCTTTTGGGCCTTATTTTAGATGGTTGCATTTCATGCCATTTTCTTCCTTCTTGTGTGTTTTCCCTCATAGATTTTGTTATTCTAAAACTTGCTTTGATTCTGCTTTGAGGCTACATTTTTTATATACATTCATGAACATGATAGAGGTATTTCTTTCATTTTAGCCACTTGGCCATATAGCCTACCTGTATTTTACCCTTTGTTTAGCCCCTTTGAGCCTTATTGACCATTCTTTGGTTTCTAGTACATTACAAGCTTTAAGTGGAAAACCATGTTATACCTAACCTTAGGGAATAAGGAGTGCACTGGTTTCATCATTATTGTTGTGTTTGGGATCAAGTGTAGGGGTTTGAAAGGATGCAAGGAAAGAAAAAAAAAAAAAAAAAAGAAGAAAAAGAAAATAAAATAAAATAAAATGGGAATTTTGATAAAGAGAAAAGAAGGTTTAAAGAAAGTAACTATGTTATGGCTTGATTTATCTAATGACGAATGTTATTTCTATTCTCTTAGGGTGTATCTTGTCATATCCACATATTTCCTTGCCCTTACCTTGGCCCCATTATAACCTTGAATTAAGTCCTCTTAATTTGTGTTTGCATATGATTGTGGGTAGTAAAGAAGTAGAAGACTAACAAGCTTATGGTAATGCATTGTCTATTAAGGTGACTTGAGTGAAAAACTTTTGCCCATACACTTGAGAGTTGAGAGATTCAAACACCATCTTGTGAACCCTTTCATGCTTGATCTATTTGCATTTTGAAGGATATTGCTTAACTTACATTTTTGAGAGATGAGGTGTTAAATGATTTGATTATTGGAAACTCTTGATGCCTTATATGCTCTTATGTTCCTAAGCTTAGCACTTTTGATGTTTCATTAAAGAATTCGCTTGATCATTTTGGTTGTTCCATGATTTTTAGGTCGCATGTTTTTATGTCCTTAGTTAAATCTTGCATGAGGACATGCAAGAGCTAAGTGTGGAGGAATTTGATCGATTGGAATTTTATATACTTATTTTACCTTAATCCTAGAAATGTAGTGAAAGGTTGCAATGCGGTTTCCGAATAGGGTGGACTCTTGACGCCATATAGCAGTCCACAGAAGCCCAATTGAGCTTGTTCTAGTGGTGTTTTGAAGCTAACATCCAGGCCTTCAATTCACCTTAGAGGACAAATCTAAATGGATGCGTATTCATAGACAAAACTACAGTAGAACGTTACTAATTATTCATGGAACTTGATTACATGTTTTTAGTGTAACTTTCTTTCTATAATTTGAAATTAAAGGAATTAGGTGTCTAGATTTATCTTAGAGATAGGGGATTAATGTAATAAGCTGTTACAAATTTAATTTAGATGTTTTGATTCTAAATTGGCCAAGTTTAGACGAAGGCCGGCACTCTTGTTAGATTGAACAGAATTTTGGGAGTAGAATTTCCTTTTGATTTTTTCTCTCTTCCTTCTGTTCTCTCATGCCCCCCACCTTGATAATTCATTTTTCTACATTCATGGAGGCTTAAGCTTATATCTGATTCAAGGATTAAAGAAACAACAACGCTCTTGAGAATTGGTATGATCAGGCATATGCATACCATTTCAGTTTCATCTACTCCTTTTTCTCCTATTTTTAATCTCATTTTAAATTGAAGTTCTTTATTCTGAATTGATGATTGAAATTTGATTAGTTGCATACAACTCGGTTGATGTATGTAATCAGATTGTTTAAGGAGTTTGAATAAGAATTTAAGGTTTGAGTTCTACGGTTAACTGCATTGGCACTCGAAATTAACATAATTCAATTAGGTTCTAGAGGTTTCTGAATTTTAATTGAATACGTGTTAATCAACTACATGATTCATGTGAATGCCGAGTCTGAATTGAGGTTTCATGCGGATTCAATGTTAATCACCAATTCTGGTTGTTGAGTTATTTTTAGAATTCAATGATTGAGTGTTTGTGGTTATTTCCTTTGATTCTTGGATCAGATGTTTCACACTCTATTCACTTTCACTTTAAATAGTTTTGTTTTTATTTGATAAACAAACCCCCCCCCCCTAAATTCTTGATCATATAACATAGACATCACTGGGAGACAACTTGGATTCCATCCTTTGCTACAAAGTTTTTATTTTACCTCATTCCTAGCTTATTAATCCTCTTTTGTGTTTAATTGGATTGATTTGGACCATTTTGTGTTAATTGGATTTTAGTTGAGCTAGAGTGAAATTTTCCAGCATTGGGCTAATTCTAACACTGTTTTGGTTTTTGGGCCATATCTTGAGTTGTAGAGCTCATTTTATTGTGATCTTTAGTTTGTAGGAAAGCTGAGGGATAGGCCTACAATTATTATGAAGAGGTCAAAGATAGTTCTGATGTTAAGGAGCTGCAATTGGGCCTAGAAACAGAGTGAAAGGTTGCAATGCGATTTCTGAATAGGGTGGACTCTTGAGGCCATATCTCAGTCCACAGAAGCCTAATTGTGCTTGATCTAGTGGTGTTTTGAAGCTAACATCCAGGCCTTCAATTCACTTTAAGAGGGCAAATCTAAACGGATGCGTATTCATAGACAAAACTGCAGTAGAACATTATTGATTATTCATGGAACTTGATTACATGTTTTTAGTGTAACTTCCTTTCTATAATTTGGAATTAAACAAATTAGGTGTCTAGATTTATCTTAGAGATAGGGGATTAATGTAATAAGCTGTTACAAATTTAATTTAGATGTTTTGATTCTAAATTGGCCAAGTTTAGACGAAGGGCGACACTCTTGTTAGATTGAACAGAATTTTGGGAATAGAATTTCCTTTTGATTTTCTTTCTCTTCCTTTTGTTCTCTCAAGCCCCCCACCTTGACAATTCATTTTTCTACATTCATGGAGGCTTAGGCTTATATCTGATTCAAGGATTAAAGAAACAACAATGCTCTTGAGAATTGGTATGATCAGGCTCATGCATACCATTTCAGTTTCATCTACTTCTTCTTCTCTTATTTTTAATCTCATTTTGAGTTGAAGTTCTTTATTCTAAATTGATGATTGAAATTTGATTAGTTGCATACTACTCAGTTGATGTTTGTAATCAAATTGTTTAAGGAGTTTGAATTAGAATTTAAGGTTTGAGTTCTACGATTAACTGCATTGGCACTCGAAATTAACATAATTCAATTAGGTTCGAGAGGTTTCTGAATTTTAATTGAATACGTGTTAATCAAATACATGATTCATGTGAATGCTGAGTCTGAATTGAGGTTTCATGCAGATTCAATGTTAATCACCAATTCTGGTTGTTGAGTTATTTTTAGAATTCAATGATTGAGTGCTTGTGGTTGTTTCCTTTGATTCTTGGGTCAGATGTTTCACACTCTATTCACTTTCACTTTAAATAGTTTTGTTTTTATTTGATAAACAAACCCCCCCCCCTAAATTCTTGATCATATAACATAGACATCACTAGGAGACAACTTGGATTCCATCCTTTGCTGCAAAGTTTTTATTTTACCTCATTCCTAGCTTATTAATCCTCTTTTCTGCCTAATTGGATTGATTTGGACCATTTTGTGTTAATTGGATTTTAGTTGAGTTAGAGTGAAATTTTCCAGCATTGGGCTAATTCTAACACTATTTTGGTTTTTGGGTGATCAATTGGATTTTTATATACTTATTTTCCCTCATTCCTAGCTCATTAATTCTCTCTTCTATCTAATTGTTTTGAATTGGACTGTTTTGTATTGTTTGGGTTTGAGTTAAATTTTCCAGCATTAGGTGAATTCTGACATTGTTTGGGTTTTTGGGTTATATGTTGAGTTGTATAGCTCATTTTATTGTGATTCTTGATTTGTAGAAAAGCTGAGAGATAGGCCTACAAGTTATATGAAGAGGTCAGAGGCCAATTCTTGTGTTAAGAGGCTGAAATTGGGCCTAAAAGTGAACTCAAGTGGTGCAGCTACCGATTCTGAGCAAGGTGTGGTATTTGGGCCATATCTCGGTCCACAGATGTCCGATTGAGCCTGTTCTAGTGGCATTTTGAAGTTGACATCCAAGGCTACAATTCTTCTTCAGAGTAGAAATCCAAACGGAATCGTTTTGATAGCCAAAACGGTAGAAGAACATTACTCACAGAATTAGTTATAATGATTTCATGTTTTTAGTGTAACTTTCTTTCTATAATTCGGATTTTAGTAAATAAGATGTCCAGATTCAAAGGAGAGAGAGAGAGGATTAATATAGTAATTACAATTTAATAATTTTAGGCAGTTTTGATTCTAATTTTGGCCGGTCATAGAAGGAGGCCAGAATTGTAACTAGACAGATTTTTGGGAATAGCAATTTTCGGTTTTCTTGTTCTTCTTCTCCTCTCTTTTCTCACGCCCCCCAACCTTGCGAATTTGTCTCCCTCCATTCATGGAGGAGTAAGCTTCCATCTAATCCAAGGATTCAAAGACAACATTAGCATTCTTGAGGGTTGTTGCTTCAGAGTTCATCAATTCGGTTTCTTCTACTCCCTTTTTCCTTGTTTTTGATTCAATTTCAGATTTGAAGATTTTCAATCCGGTATTGTGATTAACTACTTGGTTGGTTGTTTGCTTGCATATTACTCAGTTGTTTAATATTGTAACGCAACTGTTTTGACAAGTAGAATCAGGTTTCAGATTTGAACTTCGTGATTAAGTGCATTAGTGCTTGAAAATTAACATGAATTGATTAGATTCTAGAGGTTTCTGAGTTTAACTATTTAAGTGTTAATCGAATGCGTGAAGTTTTTCATGTGTAATACAAAGGTTGAATTGAGGTTTCATTCGAACTTGACATTAATTAGTGACTGGTTTGTTGACATACAATTAGAACTCAATGATTGAATGAAAATGGTCTTCTCTTGATTCTTGGATTAGAGTTTCAATTTTTGTTCAATTCCATTTTAATTAGCTACATTTTTGTTTGATAAATCACCCCCCATGCATTTTTGATCATATAATATTATCATCACTGGGAAACGACCCGAGTTGCACTATTACTACAATTTAGTGAAATTCGATTTTATTGTAATTTGACCGAGCTCGGCACTCGAGTCATTGGGCCATATCTTGAGTTGTAGAGCTCATTTTATTGTGAACTTTAGCTTGTAGGAAAGCTGAGGGATAGGCCTACAATTACTATGAAGAGGTCAAAGACAAGTTCTGATGTTAAGGAGCTCGAATTGGGCCTAGAAACAGAGTGAGAGGTTGCAACACAGTTTTTGAATAGGGTGGACTCTTGAGGCCATATCTCAGTCCACAGAAGCCCAATTGAGCTTGTTGTAGTGGTGTTTTGAAGCTAACATCCAGGCCTTCAATTCATTTTCAGAGGGCAAATCTAAACGGATGCGTATTCGTAGACAAAACTGCAGTAGAACGTTACTGATTATTCATGGAACTTGATTACATGTTTTTAGTGTAGCTTCCTTTCTATAATTTGGAATTAAACAAATTAGGTGTCTAGATTTATCTTAGAGATAGGGGATTAATGTAATAAGCTGTTACAAATTTAATTTAGATGTTTTCATTCTAAACTGGCCAAGTTTACAAATTTAACTCCTTCTTCTCTTAATTTTAATCTCATTTTGAATTGAAGTTCTTTATTCTGAATTGATGATTGAAATTTGATTAGTTGCATACTACTCAGTTGACGTATGTAATCAGATTGTTTAAGGAGTTTGAATTAGAAATTAAGGCTTGAGTTCTACGGTTAACTGCATTGGCACTCAAAATTAACATAATTCAATTATATTCTAGAGGTTTCTGAATTTTATTTGATTACGTGTTAATCGAATACATGATTCTTGTGAATGCTCAGTCTGAACTGAGGTTTCATGCGGATTCAATGTTAATCACCAATTCTGGTTGTTGAGTTATTTTTAAAATTCAATGATTGAGTGTTTGTGGTTGTTTCCTTTAATTCTTGGATCAGATGTTTCACACTCTGTTCACTTTCACTTTAAGCAGTTTTGTTTTTATTTGATAAACAAACCCCCCCTAAATTCCTGATCATATAACATAGACATCACTGGGAGACAACTTGGATTACATCCTTTGCTGCAAAGTTTTTATTTTACCTCATTCCTAGCTTATTAATCCTCTTTTGTGGATCGATTTGGACCATTTTGTGTTAATTGGATTTTAGTTGAGCTAGAGCGAAATTTTCCAGCATTGGGCTAATTCTAACACTGTTTTGGTTTTTGCATCATATCTTGAGTTGTAGAGCTCATTTTGTTGTGATCTATAGTTTGTCAGAAAGTTGAGAGATAGGCCTACAATTATTATGAAGAGGTCAAAGACAAGTGCTGATGTTAAGGAGTTGGAATTGGGCCTAGAAATGGAGTGAAAGGTTGCAACGTGGTTTCTGAATAGGGTGGACTCTTGAAGCCATATCTCAGTCCACAAAAAGCCCAATTGAGCTTGTTGTAGTGGTGTTTTGAAGCTAACATCCAAGCCTTCAATTCACTTTAAGAGGGTAAATCTAAACGGATGCATATTCATAGACAAAACTGCAGTAGAACGTTATTGATTATCCATGGAACTTGATTACATGTTTTTAGTGTAACTTCCTTTCTATAATTTGGAATTAAACAAATTAGGTGTCTAGATTTATCTTAGAGATAGGGGATTAATGTAATAAGCTATTACAAATTTAATTTAGATGTTTTGATTCTAAATTGGCCAAGTTTAGATGAAGGCCGACACTCTTGTTAGATTGAACAGAATTTTGGGAATAGAAATCCCTTTCGATTTTTTCTCTCTTCCTTATGTTCTCTCACGCCCCCCACCTTGACAATTCATTTTTCTACATTCATGGAGGCTTAAGCTTATATCTGATTCAAGGATTAAAGAAACAACAACGCTCTTGAGAATTGGTATGATCAGGCTCATGCATACCATTTCAGTTTCATCTACTCCTTCTTCTCTTATTTTTAATCTCATTTTGAATTGAAGTTCTTTATTCTAAATTGATGATTGAAATTTGATTAGTTGCATACTACTCGGTTGATGTATCTAATCAGTTTGAATTAGAAATTAAGGTTTGAGTTCTACGGTTAACTGCATTGGCACTCGAAGTTAACATAATTCAATTATATTCTAGAGGTTTCTAAACTTTATTTGATTACGTGTTAATCGAATACATGATTCTTGTGAATGCTGAGTCTGAACTGACGTTTCATTCGGATTCAAAATTAATCACCAATTCTGGTTGTTGAGTTATTTTTAGAATTCAATGATTGAGTGTTTGTGGTTATTTCCTTTGATTCTTGGATCAGATGTTTCACACTCTGTTCACTTTCACTTTAAGCAGTTTTGTTTTTATTTGATAAACAAACCCCCCCTAAATTCCTGATCATATAACATAGACATCACTGGGAGACAACTCGGATTCCATCCTTTGCTGCAAAGTTTTTATTTTACCTCATTCCTAGCTTATTAATCCTCTTTTGTGCCTAATTGGATTGATTTGGACCATTTTGCGTTAATTGGATTTTAGTTGAGCTAGAGTTAAATTTTCTAGCATTGGGCTAATTCTAACACTGTTTTGGTTTTTGGGTCATATCTTGTGTTGTAGAGCTCATTTTGTTGTGATCTTTAGTTTGTCGGAAAGCTGAGATATAGGCCTACAATTATTATGAGAGGTCAAAGACAAGTTCTAATGTTAAGGAGCTGGAATTGGGCCTAGAAACGGAGTGAAAGGTTGCAACACGGTTTTTGAATAGGGTTGACTCTTGAGGCCATATCTCAGTCCACAGAAGCCCAATTGAGCTTGTTGTAGTGGTGTTTTGAAGCTAACATCCAGGCCTTCAATTCACTTTCAGAGGGCAAATCTAAACGGATGCGTATTCATAGACAAAATTGTAGTAGAACGTTATTGATTATTCATGGAACTTGATTACATGTTTTTAGTGTAACTTCCTTTCTATAATTTGGAATTAAACAAATTAGGTGTCTAGATTTATCTTAGAGATAGGGGATTAATGTAATAAGCTGTTACAAATTTAATTTAGATGTTTTGATTCTAAATTGGCCAAATTTAGACGAAGGCCGGCACTCTTGTTAGATTGAACAGAATTTTGGGAATAGAATTTCCTTTTGATTGTTTCTCTCTTCCTTCTGTTCTCTCATGCCCCCACCTTGACAATTCATTTTTCTACATTCATAGAGGCTTAAGCTTATATCTGATTCAAGGATTAAATAAACAACAACGCTCTTGAGAATTGGTATGATATGGCTCATGCATACCATTTCAGTTTCATCTACTATAACATCCACCGTTTTTCGCCTAATTATTCGGTTCTATCGAATAATTGAGAATAATCAAGATTTGGTTAAACAATTAATTAGACTCAATTGATTAGCAATTACTTGAGTTCAGATAAGAGAGAATTAAGTTAGAGTATAGGAGATTTCATAAAATTTTGTTGAAAACCGATTTACCGATTTAAAGGAAATTGGTAACATTACGGTATTTTAAATTGTCGGAACCGATTCAATAGAATTACAAGCTTAAAACCCTAGAACCTAAGGCTAATTACTTAGCCCCTTAGCACCAAATGTGGTGCCACTTTGGCCACAAAATCAAGGGAGGGCTGGCTGAAACTCAGCCATGGAAAATCCAACCAATCACAAGCCACGAAGCCCACCAATATATAACACTCCTTCCATCAGATTTTTCTGCTTCTCCATCACCCATTCTGACCCCTTTTTCCAGCACCACTTTCCCCTCTCCTTTCAGCTCTCTTCCTCTCTTCTTCACACACACAACTCCAGCCAACATCCAGCTTAATCAAGTCTTGCTCATCCAAGCTTCAAAAATCCAACAAAATCACTTAGAACAAAGGTAGGAGTTCTCTTCTTACATCAATTCTGTGGTCTTGGCTGGCTGAGCTTGGATTATTTTCATGATCTTTGATGTGTTAAATGAATGATTATGATGATATGTGATTGGTTTTGGGCTGTTTGTTTGGTTAAAACCGAATTTGAACTAAGAAAGAATGAAAATAGGAAGAGATGGAGAGCTGGAAAACCCAAAACCCCTCGGCAGTCCGTACGGCGGAGTGTACAACTCTGTCTACATCCGATTAAATTTGATGAAACCAATTTTAAATGAAACTAGACATCCAGAGCTTTCCATAGATATATCATATAAGGCTTTGGATTAGTATTGAGAGAGATATGATTTTTTGAATTTCGACCTAGGGTTTTGACTCTGATTCTGGGCAGACTAGGTTGTTTAGGGTAGAACTCGTCCTATACTACTTGAAAATAAGTGAAACTAACTTTTTTAGAAAGCTTACACATATCAGAATGTGCCATAAAAATTTCAGAATCAGATAAGGTCTCAGTTGTTCCCAGTGATCCAAGAAATTTACCCTATGTCCCAACCAGGTCAGAACAGGGCAGTTTAGGAAAATCAGAATTCAGGGCTTATAACTCGAGCCCTACCAAGCCAATGGAATGGGACTTTTTATAAATGAAACTTTACCCTGTTAGCTTTAATATGAGTCCAATTTCTTATCGTTTGAGTCAGTTTTCGATTTTTGTTGGATTTTTACTTTTAGGTGTCTGATTTTGGCTAGCCACTGGG
Source organism: Pterocarpus macrocarpus (assembly GCA_031439585.1). Taxonomy (NCBI): domain Eukaryota; kingdom Viridiplantae; phylum Streptophyta; class Magnoliopsida; order Fabales; family Fabaceae; genus Pterocarpus; species Pterocarpus macrocarpus. The sequence goes on from CM062514.1 coordinate 47,076,904, forward strand.
CAGGCTGAGGAAAAATCTAAATATCACAAGCTATAGATATCGAAATTAGATGGGACCAAAGAGGTTAGAAAATAGATACATAAAACTTTAACATACTCAAATTTGAGGTCCAAATGAGTTAAATAGAAATTATGGCTTGAGTTATAAAAATCGGGTTGGTTGACTATGTTGGAGCAGGAACTTTGCCTAAATGAATTTGATGTTGATATGAGTTCAATATTGGAATACGCATGTGATGTTGTGTTCTTTGTGATAAATTGATGTTCTAGTATGCTGGCACTATTCATGGGGAAGCGGACACATTCCGTTATGCTGCCAAAATTTTGGTAGAATCCCTATATAAGTTATGAATTTCATGATAATACATGTGCATTTCAAGGAAAGTTATGAAAGTATATTAAGAATTATGTTACTATGAAAGTTCCATGCTACTTGGGCCAGCCCCGGATAAGAAGTTAAGGGGAATAGATCGGTGGGAAGGTCGGGGAAAGTAAACTCGGTACTCCTGTATAGGAACGAGCTCGATCCTAAGAAGCAGACTATTACCCAGGAGTCTAAATGGCCAAGAACTCTCAGGGGACCAAGAGATGGAAAAATGATGAAAAGTAATGGAAAGGCTTATGAAGAAAGGTTCATGATTAAGTTTGCATGATTACATGAATGCATGGTTACATGAAACAATTATGTCAAGATGGATGCAATGTCTATTAAGTTTATTTACTGCCGTTTATTTATTTATTCTATTTATTATTCTGTGAAACCTTATTAGTAAATTTGTCTGTTTCTTATGCCTTCTAAAGTAAAACTGGACTTTGCCTCGAACCAGACATTTCCTTAAACTCAATAAAATGGATAAATAGTTTGAACACATGCTTTTATAATTAAATAAAAACCGAGGCAACTGAGAATGAATGTGACGTCAGATGAACGCTATACACGAACTCTACTGAGAATTTCTTGAAATTCTCACCCTGTGTTGTATGTCCGCACCATTCTCAGACGCTGGCGAAGGGCTCAACGGCCACTCTTTTCCTTGAGATCCCAGTCCTGTAGCTTCACCAGGTTTTCGAGTTGGACTCATTGGACACAGCTGGCTCCTGCTAGTTCTGCCTCTGCTTTTAACACTAGGAATTTTGCTGTTCCTTATTTCATCTGTTGTTAATACATATATACATATATATATATATATATATGTATAGACTAAAGCAATGACTTCTATCATGTAAATATACATGTATGTATACAGTTGATGTTATTATACTATTCCTTATCTGTTGTGGTATTATATTGAGTTTCGTTACACTCATAGTATAGCAGCGCGCCATTTTGTCTGTTTAAAATATATATATATATATATATATGCAGAATATTAACATGGTAACACAGTCTACCTAATTTTATGTTATGACTTAAGCATAATATTAAATTAGTAGGGTGTTACATTTTTGGTATCAGAGCAGTTCGTCCTAGCTAAGGCCTGAGGATTGGACTGACTATGCTTCGCGCACATTCTATACTTGCCTATATGGTTGAGATATAGTTGTGCATGTGTATGAAGTGCTTGACCATGTGAGCTATTATTTACTAGCACATTAAACTTAGTATTGAGCCTGATCAACTCAATAACTTTTGTTTTGTGTGCTTAGAACTTAATGGCTTCCGGAAGGCGAGGCAGACCACGTGCAGAACCTGCTCCAGAGGACTCGACTGATTTTATGGCCACAATGCGAGAAATGGCCCATGCGATGCGGGAGCAAGCCGCGATAGCTCACCAGATGATGGATCAGCTAGGCAGACGACCTGAGGCAAGTTATGGAGGGAACCCTCACGGCCCAGGGATTGACCTGGACTATCTCAAGTTTGCTGAGTTCAGAAAGGCAAATCCACCAAGTTTCCGAGGGGCGTATGATCCTGATAAGGCTGACGAATAGATCAAAGCCATGGAGAAGATTTTCTCTGTTCTGGATTGTTCAGATCATCAAAAGGTGACCTTCGCCACTTACATGTTCGAAGCAGACGCCGAGTTTTGGTGGAACGGCGTACGAAGATTATTCGAAGAATCTCAGACGATAGTCCCCTAGGCGATGTTTAAGGATGTATTCTACTAGATGGGTTTTGGGCCATATCTTGAGTTGTAGAGCTCATTTTATTGTGATCTTTAGTTTGTAGGAAAGCTGAGAGATGGGCCTACAATTATTATGAAGATGTCAAAGACAAGTTCTGATGTTAAGGAGCTGGAATTGGGCTTGGAAACGGAGTGAAAGGTTGCAACGCGGTTTCTAAATAGGGTGGACTCTTGAGGCCATATCTTAATCCACAGAAGCCCAATTGAGTTGTTATAGTGGTGTTTTGAAGCTAACATCCAGGCCTTCAATTCACTCTCAGAGGGCAAATCTAAACGGATGCGTATTCAAAGACAAAACTGCAGTAGAACATTATTAATTATTCATGGTACTTGATTACATGTTTTTTGTCTAACTTCCTTTCTATAATTTGGAATTAAATAGATTAGGTGTCTAGATTTATCTTAGAGATAGGGGATTAATGTAATAAGCTGTTACAAATTTAATTTAGATGTTTTGGTTCTAAATTGGCCAAGTTTAGATGAATGCCGGCACTCTTGTTAGATTGAACAGAATATTGGGAATAGAATTTCCTTTTGATTTTTTCTCTCTTCCTTCTATTCTCTTACGCCCCCCCACCTTGACAATTCATTCTTCTACATTCACGGAGGCTTAAGCTTATGTCTGATTCAAGGATTAAAGAAACAACAACGCTCTTGAGAATTGGTATGATCAGGCTCATGCATACCATTTCAGTTTCATCTACTCCTTCTTCTCTTATTTTTAATCTCATTTTGAATTGAAGTTCTTTATTCTGAATTGATGATTGAAATTTGATTAGTTGCATACTACTCGGTTGATGTATGTAATCAGATTGTTTAAGGAGTTTGAATTAGAATTTAAGGTTTGTGTTCTACGGCTAACTGCATTGGCACTCGAAATTAAGATAATTCAATTATGTTCTAGAGGTTTCTGAATTTTAATTCAATACGTGTTAATCAAATACCTGATTCATGTGAATGCTGAGTTTGAACTGAGGTTTCATGCAGATTCAATGTTAATCACCAATTTTGATTCTTGAGTTACTTTTAGAATTCAATGATTAAGTGTTTGTGGTTGTTTCCTTTGATTCTTGGATCAGATGTTTCACACTCTGTTCACTTTCAGTTTAAGTAGTTTTGTTTTTATTTGATAAACAAACCCCCCCAAAATTCCTGATCATATAACATAGACATCACTGGGAGACAACTCGGATTCCATCCTTTGCTGCAAAGTTTTTGTTGTACCTCATTCCTAGCTTATTAATCCTCTTTTGTGCCTAATTGGATTGATTTGGACCATTTTGTGTTAATTGGATTTTAGTTGAGCTTGAGTTAAATTTTCTAGCATTGGGCTAATTCTAACAGTATTTTGGTTTTTGGGCCTTATCTTGAGTTATAAAGCTCAGTTTATTGTGACCTTTAGTTTTTAGGAAAGCTGAGAAATAGGCCCACAATTATTATGAAGAGGTCAAAGACAAGTTCTGATGTTAAGGTGCTAGAATCTGTGGTTGTTTCCTTTGATTCTTGGATCAGATATTTCACACTCTGTTCACTTTCACTTTAAATAGTTTTGTTTTTATTTGATAAACAAACCCCCCCTAAATTCTTGATCATATAAGATAGACATCACTGGGAGACAACTCGGATTCCATCCTTTGCTGCTAAGTTTTCTTCGTAATTTGACCGAGCCGGTACTCGAGTCAAGCATTAGAAGGAATAGTAGGAACTGGGGTTGACTCAGAATTCTTGAAGTTTGCTAAGTTTATGAAGACCAACCACCAGCGTTCCAAGGAGACTTCAACCCTAAGGAAGTTGAGGGATGGATCGAGGCATTGGAAGGGACATTCTATAACGTCCGAAAAATTTTATCGTTATTAACCAAGTTGTTCAGTTTTCATCGAATAATTGGGATTAATTAGAACTCGATTAAGCATTCACTTAAAGCCAATTAAGTGTGATTTAGAAGGATTAGATTTGATGGAATTAGATTAGAACCATAGGAAACCTCACAGGATTTTTGTAAAACCGGTTTATCAATTTAAAAGAAATCGGTAAGATTTCGGTACTTTAAACTGTCGGAACTAAACCAATAGAAATTATACTGTGAAAACCCTAGCATGGATGGCTAAGATTTAGCCAAGACATCTCCATTTGTGGCGCCATTTTCAGCAAAAGGAGGCAGCCACAAATCAAGTTGAATGACCATCACACATCCACCAATCAAATGCAACTTGCTTTAGAAGTTTTCACTTTTTCCCTTCCTACCCTTGCAATTTTGGCCAGTACATGTAGCTGACCCCTCTCCATTCTTTTCTACCTCATCTCATCTCATCTCATCTTCATCTCCAACAAACCTTCAAGCCACATCAAGATTTCTTCAACTCAAACACAAATCTAGCAAGAATCACACCTAGGAAAGGTAGGAATTCAACTCCTTTTCTTATTTTTCTTGATTTGGGGCTATTTAGGGATCTTGTTTTTCTCATGATACTGATGTGATTTGGAGTGATGATGATGGATTATGGTTGATTTTTCATGTATGTTGTAATTAGAATTGGAATTGGAAGAACTTGAAGAATAGAGAGAATTCAAGAAGCTGTTAGGGTTTTCACTTGATAGTCCGTACGGCGGAGTATACAGCTCTGTCTACAGTCATTTAAATTTGATGAATCCATTTTTATAAGAAACTAGACATTTAGGGATTTCCATACATATAAAATATAAGGCCATTGGATTAGTATACAATTAGTTATGAATTTTTGAAGTTTGACCTAGAATCCTAGATTCCCATCTGGGCAGTGTGAGTTGAGGGGGTTATTACTCACCCTACACAACTCTAAATTGAGTGAAACGAATGCTGTTTGAAAGATAACATATAAGAATATCCCATAAAAGTTTCAGAGTGATATTTGTTACCAATTATTCCTAACACATCAATTAATTTACCTTAAGTTCAAACCAAGTTGGAATAGTGTAGTCCAATATGGTCAAGTTATAGGGCTTATATCTCAAAATATACTCATGAAAATGATATGCAACTTCTGTTATTTGAAAGCTTGTTCTGTTAGCTTTAATTTGATATAAATTTCATATGGTTTCACCCAGATTTCTATTTTTAGTGAATTTTCTCTTATAAGGGTACAATTCTAGCTAAAAATAGGGCAGTATGAGGTAAAATATTAATAACTTGAGTTATACAAATCCAAATAAGATGGGATAAAAACGGTTGGAAAATAGACACATAGACCTATGACATATCCAAAATTTAGGTTTAAATGAGTTGAATTGGACTAAAGGTGGAGTATAAAAAATTTGGGTAGAATAAGATGAAATAAATACAGAACTCTATTGATGTTTGTATTGACCTCGATGAATGATATTGTGAATATATAATTGCTGTTCCATATTAACTTGCATGTTTGAATGATTTTACTGGTAGTCTGGCACTATTCATAGGGAAGCAGACTCGATCCGTTATGCTGCCCAAGTAATATGGAATCCTGTATAATATTCATGAATTGCATGCACAACTAACTTTATTCTTTCAAACATCATGTGTTCATGCAATTTTAAGGGGAATAGATCAGTAGGAAGGTCAGGGAAGTAAACCTGGCAATCCTGTATAGGAACGAGCTCGGTCCTAAAAAGCGGACTATTACTCAGGAGTATATGGCCAATAACTCCCAGGGAACCAAGGATGGAAAATAAGTTTTAGGAGGTGAAAGCCTTCAAAGATAAGATGCACTTTCCAGTTTGGACATTTATATGCATTGTATGAAAATTCTTAATTGATTGTCCTAGTTATATGCTTATTTCTCATGATATGTTACCGTTTATTTATGGTTACTATCTTAGCTATATTAGCATATCTGTTAACTATAATTTCATTGTTCCAATTTAAAATTTAGTTTGTTCTGGTGTATGTTTTCTATAATAAGAAATTAAGTCGAATATTACTATTATGTCGTACTATTTAAAATTAAGGAAAAATCAAAACAACTAGGAATGACAATGATGATAGATGTGTATAACTTAGGATTCCTATTGGGAAATCTTTATTTCTCACCCTACTGTATGTTTCGGCGTCATTCTCAGATCATGGAGAACATGGCGATAGGTGTCCTATTCATCGAGTTCCCTGAGCTTCATATTCACCTAGACCCATTTTTAGACTTTATATATATATCCGATAGATGTCATTTCTGTTTTTATTTCTTCTTTCATAGAGATTTTGCTATTCCCCTAACTTACCCACTCTTCGAACCCACCGCACCTTATATTACTATCCCGCTATACATGGCCCATCCCTTTCCACCTCCACACACAGCAGCAGTGTAACACCCTCCCAAGTATGGTACTATGCTTAAGTCATAATACCTCACATAGGAGTTGTTACTGTCACTTGATCGGACCTTATCTGGCAGTAACCTTCGGCAACCTTCAATCTTACTAGTCAACTCCGCCTCGGAGGACCTTCTTCAGAACTTCTGAACTATCTGGAGATAACATGAAAATAAACATAGGAGTGAGAATTATAAATTCTCAGTATGATTCATTAAACTACCATATGCTATGTCATTGTTATTATGTCTAGCTACTTCGGTTTATTATAAAGAAGGTGATCATGCTAAATAAATTGTTCAATTTTATAGTTTGAAAATATATTGTTCGAAGTAAAGTTCATTTTATTCACGCACTTGAGTCACATTGGCAATATTTCATATTTAGAATAATAATCACAGCATAAGTAGATAGAACAATCTTCGCATCAATAAAACATGGGATAATTATACAAATACTCATACTTGAATTCATGCAAATGCACTGGTATTTTTCTTTAATTTTCTTTGCTTTTTTTTCTTGGCACACCTAGATGTTACGTATCGCCGTCCTTAGAGTGCAGTTTTTCTTAATTTCCTTTACTTGTCATGCACATTCCAGAGTATGATCGCCATGTCATACTCCATCGAAGTGTGATCGCCATGTCACATTCCTTAGGATGTGGTCATCATGCCATAATCCAGAGTACGATCACCATGTTATACCCCATAGGGGTGTGATCACCATGTCACACTCCTTAGGATATTCTCATCATGCGATATTCCAGAGTATGATCGCCATATCATACCCCATTAGGGTGTGAACGCCATGTCGCACTCCTTAGGCATATGGGACCTTCATCATATCTTGTAACTGCCTTCATAGAGAGGGATCCAAATAACTGCCTCCGAGTGAAGGGATTCATTCTCACATATTTATATATCTCTTCCTTTGCATGCAAAGATGCTGTCTTTCATAAAAGGAATCATGATCATATCATCATGCAATGTTTATATGCATTATAGTGCACTTACTTTTGAACACTCTTGCATTTAGAATTTTATATTCATAACTTAAATCTTCATAACACAAGTTATCATAACTTCATATGTTTCTGCCAAAAATTTGATAGCATGATGGATCAAGTCCATTTTCCCATGAATAGTGCCAGACTACTAGTAAAATCATTCAAACATACAAATCAATATGGAACAACAATTATATATTCACAATACCATTCATCAAATTCAATACAAATATCGATAGAGTTTTCTGCTTACTTTATCCTATTCTGCCCGAATTTTGTATAATCTACCTTTAGTCCAATTCAACTCATTTAAACCTGAATTTTGGATATATCATAGCGCTATATGTCTAGTTTCCAACCCTTTTAGTCCCATCTTATTTTGATTTGTATAACTCAAGTTATTAGTATTTTATCTCAGACTACCCTGTATTTAGCCAGAAATGCACCCTTATAAGTAAAAATCTACTAGAAATAGAAATATGGGTGAAATCATTCAAAATTTATATCAATTTAAAGCTAACAGAACAATATTTCAAATGAAATAATTTTCATATCATTTGCATGAGTATATTTTGAGATATAAGCCCCGTAACTTAACCCTACTGGACTACCCTATTCCAGCCCAATTTGAACTTAAGGTAACTTCATTGATGTGCTGGGAATAAATGGCAATGAATCTAACTCTAAAATTTTTATGGAATATTTCCTTACATGTTAACTTTCAAACAGAGTTAGTTTCACTCAATTTAGAGTTGTGTAGGGTCAGTTACACCCTTCTCAACTCATACTGCCCAGATGAGAATCCAAGATTCTAGGTCAAATTTCAAAAATTCATAACTAATTCTACACTAATCTAATGGCCTTATATTTTATATGTATGGAAATCCCTGAATGTCTAGTTTCATATAAAAATAGATTCATCAAATTTAACTAGCTGTAGGCTGAGCCGTACACTCCACCGTACGAACTATCAAGGGAAAAACCCTAACAGCTTCTTGAATTCTTCTTGGATTCATGTTTTCCTTAAACCAATCCATCCAATCTTCAATTCAAACTCACATATACACCTTAAACCAGCCTTAATTCATCATCCCCACCCATCACAACACCAGAATCATGGATGAACAAGGGACCCTAGGCAGCCCCAATTCAAAGAAAAGAAGGAGAAAGTTAAGATTCCTACCTAAAATTGATGTAAAGACTAGCTAGATTTGAGTTTTGAGTGCAAGGGGTTGATGGAGGTTGAAGATGGAAAAAAAAGAAGATGGAATGTGTAACATCCCCAGTTTTATCTAAGCTAATTAGGTCAGTGATCTTGGCTAACTAGGGAGGTTAACGATTAACTGAGGACTAATCGGCTAATCTCGATGAGCAAGAGCTTAGTAAATTGAGTCAAGTCAATAATTGAATCATAACGCACTAAATATTTTAGTTAAAACCTAATTATTCGAATCTCATTAATTTATAACTTAGAGATATAATTAAGTTAATCCAATCTTATTAAGTCCAAGACAATTGTTCTACCTTACCCATTTGAGATAGATTAATTCTTACACCCTAATTACATAAATCATAAGTGCAATTTAACTAATCAAATTGAATTAACAACTTAGGTAATTCTAATAGCTTTGAAGATTTAAAGACTTCTCCTAATTGATGCACCAAATTTTGGCCAAGGACAAGAGCAAAATCTAACCATCCATTTGCCTTCTCATCATGCACCATTAGATCAAGAGTCTATGTTAGTAGTATTCTTTGAGTCAAGCCAAGAGATGTACTCTCCTCCATCAAGATTGTGCCAATTGGAGTAATCATATTCACCCAAGCCAATCCCAAGAGTGGTCATGCTTTTAACCACTTGAAAAACACTACATGGTCTTTACTCAAGTGCCAAGACTTAAAGGAAACACAACCCATCCTTTTACCCCAAGGTCCCTAGCTTTCTTGCTTGAAAAAGAAGTTAAACTCACCTATTTCCCCTTGCTTGTTAGAGAAGCAAAACATATCAGCCTCCTTCACCTATTTTTGCGCCAACTAGCCCTTCCCCCACTCCCTCATTTGTGATTTTCATCCTCTCACTACAAGCCTAAGCTCTCACTTCTCTCTAAGCCTCATTCTAACTCTTCTACTCTTTCAATTCCTCTTGTTCTTCTTCCTACTTTCACACCCCATCCAACTCTCTTTCCTTTCACTATTCTCACAAGCCCTTCGAGGACCACCCTCTTTAGTTCTTGAGGAAGCAAAAATAAACACTTACTTAGTGCCATTATCAAGCTCAAGGAAAATGAGGCCATCTCCAACATCTTTCTTTCTCTTCAAGCTTTCAAGAAACCTATTTGGTAGTGACTCTAACCCCTCTTTCTTCTATGTTTTTCAAGCTCTAGAACTCCTAAGCTCTCCATAGCTAGGTGGTTTTAGAACTTGCTCTAAAGGCCTCATGCCCATGCTTTCATTATATGAAGTTGTTTGTGATTTTTGCTCTTTTCTTGGAAAATGATTTGTTGTGTATTTATTCTTATTTTGAACCAAACTTTTAGAACTCAAAATATTGATTTTTCACCAAGATCTCAAAGTATAAAAGTGGTTTGGAAGAGAAAAGTGGTCACTTGAGGAGAAGACTTAATGTTTTTACAAGAAAACTCATTGAAACCAAAACTATGGAAGCTGGAAAATTCTGGCAGTCTGTATGGTACAACTGATAACTCTTTCAATACAACTCCAAATGGAACGAAACTAATTTTAAATGAAAATAGACTCATGGAGCTTTTTATACATATAAAATACGTGAAATTTAGAGTTAAAACGAGAGAGATACGAATTTTCAAAGTGTGCTATCCCCAGATGTGTTTTTGTTCGGGCAGTATGTAATAAAATCTTAATAACTCAAGTTATATAGAACATTTTTTAGTGGGGCTAAGTTTTTTAGAAAGCTAAGACATAGAGGAAGATCCCCATAAACAATTTTGACAGACTACTTGTGAAGAGCTCATAGTAAAGTTTAAAAGTCACTGTACTAAGAATAAACTTAAAAGCTGAGCAGTCAAAATAAAACGTGTATATTTCAAGTTACAAAATGAATGTTTGAGTGGGGTTTGCTTTGTTTAAAAATAGACACAGAGAACTATAATCATAACAAAATTTAAGTCAAAATTGTAAAAAATGAAATTATGGTGAATTTTTTAAATTACTGCCCCACTATAAAAGTAAAACTAGGTATGGTTAAGTTTTAAAGTTAATGAGAAATAAGCTTAAAGACATCAAGACCCTTACAATAAGATATTGGAAAACTTTCATAATCCAACTTAAAAGTTTCAAAAAGGTTAATGGATGAAATTGGCCCTATGCCTAATAAAAGAATTTTATATAAGAGGCAATCTCTATTAAAAGCTTGCACCAAATTTACTAAGCTAAGCTCATAAGACTTTGTGTGATATGTATGCCTCTATGTGTCCATATGATGCCATTGATATGATGATGATGATGATTATGATAGTGATATGATGATGATAAGGATGATAATGATATGATGACAATATGAATATGATATGTTGATGATATGATGCTTAATGATATGCAATAAAGGAATCACATTTGGAGATGGCAATATGTAACGCCTAAATATAGAAAAGAATTAGAATAATTTTGCATCATAAGCTTTAATAAGAAGAGATTGATCTAAGGGTGTGATCCTTCAAAAGGTAAGGTGACCCAAAATAAGCTCGCCTCACCCATGCCTCAAATGAGGCATGGCATGACCAAGCTAGTGTGAGTATAGGGGATAGGGCTTACATGAGGCGTGGCATGACCCAGCTAGTGTAAGTATTGAAAAGTTATGGTGGCGATGGCCACGGTATGAGCTCATTATCACTTATGTTTAGTGGATGAAAAGATAAGACTTAAGGTAAAGTCAAGTTAAGAAATGAAAAGGGATTTCGGTCCAAACCCTTGAAGGGAAAAAGTTAAGAGAAGCTTATAGCATAGCCATGCATGTTTTATGTAATTATACTTGTGCCCATGTATGTTATGATATAAATTATTAAAGGGTATGTTAAAATTGAATCCGCTTCAGATATTCATGTTTTCGAAAACCGAAGAACTGAACCTTATGAATGCTCACTATTTTCATTAATAAAATCAAAGTGGCTGGGACGATGACGATGACACTTTTGTGTCGGGTTCGAGTCCTACTGAGAAATCCCATTTCTCACCCTAGTTATTCTTCCGTATCGTCACCAGATCCTGATGGCATACCCTATGAAGTGGAGCATGGAGCCGCTCCATCATGAGTGGGCTTTCGACGACGATGCTCAGGCCATCGTGGCGACAACCACTACAGTGGTGCGCACCTATTTTTACCCTAGTCGTATACATGTGGATGTGGGGCCCAATGTCCCGCCTGCCGTGGCTGACATTCTTACTGCCTACCCTGGGCAGTTGTTAGGTCCTTGGGATTTTCCGCCTGAGCCGTTGCCAAATATTGAGATGGAGCCGATATCTCCGGAGCTACTTACCGCCGAGCCCTTGCCACAACCGAAGATTCCTGTGATTGAGTTAAGCTCCACAGCTACCCCTAAGGCCGCAGTCACTTCGCCGCCATACCCTGAGTATCATCCTGAGACTTTGGAGGAGGATCCTTCTGAGGAACGGTCCTCAATAGCCAGCTGTGACCCAAATCAGGCCGGTCCGAGTCACCGTGTTTGTCGAATTGAAGTAATTCGTAGGCACCCCCTCATCATATGCACACCTTATGTCCCCAGAGGGCGAGGAGCTAGGAGGAGTCGCATCTTTGGGCCACGACATCAGTAAATCGGAGGGTGCATTATGAAGACTGATCTTAGGATTGGGTGTGGAACTAAGGCGCGTAGACTTCTGAGATTTCTGCTTCCTTGTGTATCTCTGCTACTTAAAGGCTTGCTGTGTTAAATTGCATTCTATATGTAACGGTGACTTAATTATGAGTACCTTTATGTAATGATGGATATTATGAATTATATTTATGTGGTATGGGTATGTAAGAATTTTTATGTATTATGTATCTCATATGATTTTTATTCCACTTGTGAATCGGACTGTCGTACATTACGCTCTTTCTCTATCTGTCTTCTTGCTCAAGGCTTTACTTTCCAAAACCCTGCAAAGCGACAACATATTTCAAAAAAAAAAAATCTTACCATATTTTTTGCATAACTTAATTTCAAATGAAGTTTAGTTTTCCACGAGCATAAGTAACAACTAATAAAATGCTGTAATACGACTTAAGCATAGTATGAGTTTATTAGGGTGTTATGGAATAGATGAAGAAATGAAGGGGGAAACCTCTGCTGAATGGGGAGCACGAAATTGTTATGGGAGAGAAGGTGAGTTAGGTTAGTTTTGAATTTAAAGAGTGAAAGTGACATAGGTGGTGGTAGGTGGAACTTGTGGTGTTGCTAAAGCTTGAGTGGCTTCCATTCTTATGGTTGAAATGGTGCCACTTTTAAAGTGCTTGTGGCTAAGTTCTAGCCACTAAATTTAGGGTTTTCAATACATAATTCTATTGATTCGGTTCCGACAGTTTAAAATACCGAAATTCCACCGATTTCCTTCAAATCGGTAAAACAGTTTTGAAGAATTTTGTGAGGTTTTATATATTTCTATTTTAATTCTTTTTAATCCTAATCTCTCTAATAAATATCTAATTAACTCCTAATTAATATTTAATTAACTTCTAATTGCCCTTACTTACTATTAAAATCGAATAAATAGATTAATGGCATAAATTAGACATTTTCATGAATTTAGAGCCTTTTTGTTTTCTATTTTCTGTAACTAATGGCATTTCCATAATTTTGAACAAGTATAGGGACACCCCACGTCATTTCACCCCAGACTACCTCCATGGCCCAATCGGTAGAGATTTAACCTTCTACGGTTTTACCACGTGATTTTGCTCTGTTTAAAATCCCAATCTGCTGATTCTACAGATGTAGGGACATAAAGGTCATTTTATGAAAAATTCTAGGGTTATTGTGGGAATAAGTCTTTGGGGGTCAAAATATAATTCCTAAAATTTTTAGGCATCACTACAATTAACAAAAGTTTATAGGGGCACTTTTGTCATTTTCTAATTTTTAACATATGGCAGTGCCATATTTTCAATAATGATCTTTGCGATTCTATAATTCTGAGTGTGAAGATCGTTATGGCATAATGCTGCCTGAGGAATTCTCACACTGCTTAAGGGAAATAATTCAAAGTTTCCATTATATTATGTTTACGAAAGTAGGGATGTTACAAGCAGCAGCAGCACCAGCCATGGCTTCGCCCACTTCACCACCGCAATAGATCCCCTCTATTTCACTGTCTGAGGAGGATCCATCTGAGGCAGCGAGTTTATCTTTCTCGTCCTCTGTCCTGAGCGTGGACTACACTCCAGTTGACGCCGACATGGCGAATGGATTCCTTTCCTCTAAATCCATCTAGGGTGCTCGTGTAGTACTGTACCAGGAGATGTATAGAGTGGCCCTCGTTTGGCATTATTGGGCTGTAGGCAGTAGTTTAGTGTATGTTGTATATGGATGGGTAGCACACAAAATGTCCCTTGGAGACCAGTTAGGGTACTACTCAAAGAGACAGGCCGACTTATTTTTTTTCAGCGGCCTCATTTTATTACCCTGTACTATTTATGTATCTTTTGGCAAACTTTGAATATATATATATATATATATATATATATATATATATATATGATATAGTTCCAGTAGTTTTGTCTATTCTGCATTTTTATTTATTTTATTTTACTTCTGTTACAACGATTTCCTATTACTTATTCCGCCGTCAAATAGAAATTTGTTAAGTGAACAGTCAACTCTATATGGGTAATTAACAATGAAACAAAAAATGGAATGTAATTAGATCGCCATACGTAATAATTTATCAGGTAATATATTATGACTTAAGCATAGTATTTTGTCTGATAAGGTGTTACACATTCTCTGTGTTAGCTTGCACTATGCTACAGAAAGTAACATTTGCTACCTATATGCTGAAGCCTGATGCTAAAGTCTGGTGGGCCAATGCTAGAAGGATGATCAAGGACTCCCAGATCCCTATTACTTGGGAAATGTTCAAGGCTACACTCTATGGTAAGTGAGCTATGCTAAAGAAAGATGCTTTTAGGAAAAGTACAGTTTCCTAATACCAAAGGACTAGGTACAATCCATATTGTAAGAGACAACCACAATTTGGAAGGGGCATAGGTGGTCAGTTACCAAAGCAAGTGGTGATTCCTAGGTGCCCTAAGTGTGGCAAGAATCATAGAGGACAACCTTGCTTAGCAGGATGAAATGTTTGTTTCTGATGTAGAAAGCTTGGACATATGGCTAATGATTGCACTGTCAAGCTATTACCCCCTATCAACAAGCCCCAACACCAAGGAAGGGTCTTCGCCTTTAATGTTGAGGAGGACACTCAGTCCGATGATTTGATCCAAGGTAAGTGCAAGGTAAACGGTATAACCTTAACTATGCTGTATGATTCTAGAGCTATACACTCCTTTATTTCTCATGATTGTGTAGATAGATTGGGATTATCTGTGTCTGAATTACCTTACATGTTGATAGTTTCCATTCTTATTGGGAAACCAGTTAAGATTTGTCAGTGTTGTTTGAATTGTCATTTCCAAATTGATGGTCGGTCTTTTATAACAAATTTGATTTGTTTGCCTTTGTCTAGTTTGGATCTAATTTTAGGCATGGATTGGCTTTCGGCTAACCATGCAATGATAAATTATTTTGAGAAATTATTGTGCTTCCTCCTGTACTTGTTAAGCCTGTTGAACTTATATGTTTGTTTTTAAATTCTGTTAAAATAAGGAGTAGTGAGTTTGATGATCAGGGATATATTCTCCTTATGGCAAGTGATGTAGAACTCGAGTAAGTACTAGATGAAATCCCTATAGTCAGGGAGTACCCAGATGTATTTTCTGATGATATGCCCAAGTTTCCCCCGGGAAGGGAAATCGAGTTTTTTATAGAGTTGGTACCAAGAATGGGGCCAATCTCTATAGCACTCTATAGGATGTCCCCAATGGAGTTGTCAGAGTTGAAGGGACAGTTGGAAGAGTAGTTAGAGAAGAAGTTTGTGAAACCTAGTGCCTCACCTTATGGAGCCTTGGTGTTATTTGTGAAGAAGAAGGATGAGAGTATGAAACTATGCGTGTGCTATAGGTAGTTGAACAAGTGACCGTTAAGAACAAGTACCCCCTGCTTAAGATAGATGACCTTATGCACCAACTGTGAGGTGCAGCTATGTTCTCAAAGATTGATCTGAGATCCGGATATCATCAAATAACAGTGAAAGAGGATAATATACCCAAGACAACTTTTAGGACAAGATATGGGCATTATGAGTGTATGGTGATATTGTTTGGTTTGACTAATGCCCTTACTGTTTTCATGGACTACATGAATAGAATTTTTAGACCTTACTAGGATAAGTTTGTAGTTGTTTTCATAGATGATATTCTCATCTATTCGAGAACAAAGGAGGAACATGCAGAACATTTGAGGGTCATGTTGGGAATCTTGACAGAAAAAAGGCTTGATGCTAGGTTGTCGAAGTGTGAATTCGGGATGGAAGAAGTGAAGTTTCTTGGACATGTGGTGTCACAAGGAGGAATTGCTGCAGATCCAAGTAGATAGAGGCTATGATGAATTAGGAAAGACCAACCTCGGTAACAGGATTAGGGGATTCTTGAGTTTAGCCGGTTACTATCGTAGGCTAATAAAAGGGATTTTTCCAGATGTCTTTACTTTTAACCAACTTAACAAGGAAGGATACCCCTTTTGTATGGACTTTGAATTGTGAGAAAAGCTTTCAAGAGCTAAAGGAAAAGTTAACCTCAATCCTTGCGTTAGTACTGCCTGACCTTAATGGACCATTCGAGGTTTATTGTGATGCATCTAGGAGAGGTTTAAGTTGTGTCTTGATACAGAATAGGAACGTGGTGGCTTAGTTGAAACCTCACAAAGTGAACTACTTAACCTATGATTTGGAGCTAGTTGCTATAGTGTTTGCCTTGAAGATATAGAGGCATTACTTGTACGGAGTAAGGTTTCAAGTGTTTTTTGATCATGAGAGTTTCAGGTATCTTCTTAATCAAAAGGAGTTGAATATGAGGCAGACGAGATGGATGAAGTTTTTGAAGGATTATGAGTTTAGGTTAAACTATCATATCACCCTGGAAAGGCCAAAGTCGTGCTGACACTCTAAGTCGGAAATCTTTGCATGCATCATGGCCGATGTCAAGGAAGATGAGCCAGGAAAGAGCTTTAGAGACCTTAACCTTGGAGTTACATTAACCCCCTATTGTTTAAGGTTGAATCAGCTTAGGGTGATGAGCAATTTCAAGAGTCAGATTGCTCAAGCCCGAAGGGAGGAAGAGGATTTCCTTAAAGCCATAGTGTTGAAGGGTTTTGCTCGAGGTACGGATGCACTATGGAGGTTTGAAGGAAGGATTTGCATACCCGCAAGTAATGACCTCCGAAGAAGGATTTTGGAGGAGGCTCACAAGAGCCATTTCACAATACACCCTGGTGTGATGAAGATGTATCAAGATGTTAGGAAGATGTTTTGGTGGCCGTGATTAAAGAGGGACATTGCATTATTCATAAGTAAGTGTTTAGTCTGCTAAAATGTGAAGATTGAACACCAAAAGCCCTTTAGTATGTTGCAACTGTTGGAGATCCCAAAATGGAAATGGGAGAGTATCTCTATGGACTTCGTGATAGGTTTACACAAAATGCAAGCTAATTTTGATGCGATATGGATAATTGTTGACAGATTAACCAAGTCTACTCACTTTTGCCCATTCGAGTACTTATCCTTTGGAGCAATTAGCCCAGCTGTATGTCCAAGAGATAGTAAGGCTACATGGTGTAACCTCAACCATAATCTCAGATAGGGACCCGAGATTTACCTCTAGATTTTGGCGAGCCTTGCAAAAGGCATTTAGGACAAGGCTGTGCCTAAGGACAGCTTATCATCCCTAGACAGACGGATAGTTGAAGAGGACTATCCAAACTCTAGAAGACATATTGACAGCCTGTGTGTTGGACAATCAAGGAAGTTGGGATAGATACTTACCTTTGATTAAGTTTGCCTATAACAATAGTCATCATGCAAGTATTGGTATGGCACCCTATGAAGCTTTGTATGGAAGAAAGTATTAATCTCCCCTGTGTTGGTTTGAACTGGGTGAGCAAAGCCTATTAGTGTAACGTCCAAAAAATTTTATCCTTTTTAACCGAGTTGTTCAGTTTTTAGCGAATAATTGGGATTAATTGGAATTCGATTAAGTATTTACCCAAAGCCAATTAAGTAACATTTAGACAGATTAACTTTGATGGAATTAGATTAGGAACATAGAAAACCTCATAGAATTTTTCCAAAACTATTTTACCGATTTAAAGGAAATTGGTAAGATTTTGGTATTTCAAACTGTTATAACCAAACCAATAGAAATTATGCTATGAGTGCCCTAGGATGGATGGCTAAGATTTGGCCAAAACACCCCCATATGTGGTGCTACATCAGCCCATAGAGGGCAGCCACAAATCAAGTTGAAGCTCCAACACACATCCACCAATCACATGAATTCTTGCTTCACAAGTTTGTATTTAATCCCTTCTTTGCCCTTATGAATTTCGGCTAACATAAGGAGCTGACCCCCCTTCATTTCTCTTCCATTCACACTTAACTCTACTCCATCTTCAACCTCTCTTCAAGTCTCATCAATCTAAGACACCAAACCACCAAGAATTCAAGTAGAAAAGGTAGTAATCTTAACTTCCTTCTTCTTTTCTTTGATTTGAAATTTGCCTAAGGTTCCTGCTTCATCCAAGAATCTGATGTCGTGAGGTGAGGAGAGGATGAATTAAGGTTGGTTTTAAGTGTATATGTGAGTTTGAATTGAAGACTTGATGGTTTAGTTTAAGGAAAACATGAATTCAAGAATAACTCAAGAAGCTGTTAGGTTTTTTCCTCGATGGTCCATACGGTAGAGTGTACAGCTGCGCCTACAGCTGTTTAAATTTGTTGAATCCATTTTTATATGAAACTAGACATTTAGGGCTTTCCATACATATTAAATATAAGGCCATTGGATAGTATAGAATTAGTTATGAATTTTTGAATTTTGACCTAGAAATTTGGATTCTCATCTAGGCAATATGAGTTGATAGAAGGGTGTAACTCACACTACACAACTTTTAATTAAGTGAAACTAACGCTATTTGAAAGCTAACAAATAAGGGAATATCCCATAAAAATTTCAGAGTCAGATTCACTGCCCATTATTCCTAACACATCAATTGATGAGTTTTTACCTTAAGGCTCTTGAATTAGGATCTATCTAGGACTTGGACACAAGAAATATGATCAAATCAAAAACAAGTTCACGCAAAAAATAGGGCTCCAGACGTCTTGTTAAAAAGGTTTCGTATCTCACGCTACAGACCTCAGAATTGAACGATTCAAAAACGAGAAGAAAGCTGGCATTTTGAAACACAATTTAGACTCAAGAATCACCGAAAAAGGATGTGTATAACTTGAGATATGACCAAGAGATAATTGAGACGAGTTCTGGGAAAATTGACGCAAAATTGATGAAAAAGAAATAAGAAAACAATGGCGTCACAAACCTAGTTTGATAAGCCAAGAGGGATCGCCACAAGAATTGGAGGATTCTTGATAAGATCAAATGATGCAAGGAAGAACCCTAGCAAAGAAAAAGTCACAATTTCTGAAACATACGTATTCTGCTGTCTATTGATCTCCAAATGTTTTAATACAAATCAGTTTAAGAGTTTGCCCCTGAGACTTAACAAAACTAAAAGCAAAACCCCTTAGCATAAGCATTACTGATATGTTCCAGTGGTTAAGGAGACATATTCAGCCTCAAGTGCTTGGGTTCTATTCCTGCTACAGATAATTTGTATTTCTTTTTTTTTTTATCACAACATAACAATAGAAAAATAAAATAAACAACTAAAGTCTTGCTAATTCAGATTGACTCTTTGGGCCCTTTTCCTCTCATCCCAAGTGGGTTACGCATGTGTAAATCCTCAGATTCATGTGTTGGACTTCATTTGGATATTGGGCTTCAAATTGTGTTTGGGCTTCCAACAAGAAGATAATCACATGTTTGACAGCTTCTTGGGCCTTCTTTGCTCTAGCTCTTGTCATGGGTCCTCCTAGGCCTTGTATTGGATCTTGGGCTTCTTTTTGGGCTTGAGTCTAGACTTGGGTTTGGGCCTTTATGTCCTCATCATTCCCTCCTTCTTGAGAAGCATTTGTCCTCAAATCTTGTAAGTCATTGCCTGCATCATAGAGGGACAAGTCAGCCACATTAAAAGTAGCACTCACACCATACTCACCTGGTAAATCAATCTTATAGGCATTATGATTGATCTTGGCCAATACTTGGAAAGGTCCATCTCCCCTTGGCATCAGCTTAGACTTCCGTTGAGATGGAAATCTTTCCTTCTTGAAGTGTACCCATACCCAATCACCTAGTTCAAAAGTTACCTTCCTCCTTCCTTTGTTTGCATGTTTAGCATACCCTTCCATTTTCTTCTCAATTTGGGCCTTGATCTTCTCATACAACTTCTTGACATAATCAGCTTTTTCCTGGCCAGACTTATCTTTCAATTGAGAAATGTTAGGTAAAGGCAATAAATCCAAAGGAGTCAAAGGATTAAAACCATAAACAATTTCAAATGGTGAAAGCTGAGTAGTACTATGTACTGCCCTATTATAAGCAAACTCAACAAGTGGCAAACACTCTTCCCAAGTTCTAAGATTTTTCTTAATAATAGCTCTAAGAAGAGTAGAAAGAGTTCTATTTACCACCTCTATTTGCCCATCAGTTTGGGGATGGCATGTAGTTGAAAACAAAAGTTTAGTGCCAATCTTTCGCCACAAGGTCCTCCAAAAATAACTAAGGAATTTAGAGTCTCGATCACTCACAATACTCCTAGGCAAACCATGCAATCTTACCACCTCTTTGAAGAATAATTCAGCTACATGACATGCATCATCCAGCTTCTTGCAGGGTATAAAGTGAGCCATTTTAGAAAACTTGTCAACCACAACAAAAATTGAGTCCTTTCCTCCCTTGGACCGAGGTAAACCTAAAACAAAATCCATAGAAATATCAATCCAAGGGTGTTCAGGAATAGGCAATGGAGTGTACAAACCATGTGGCATGACCTTAGACTTAGCCTTTTTACAAACAAGACACTTATCACACAACTTATGTACATCATGCTTCATGTGAGGCCAGTAGAAATGGTCATGCAAGATGTCATATGTCTTTTGCACCCCAAAGTGCCCCATTAAACCCCCTTCATGTGCCTCCTGAACAAGCATTTCTCTAATTGAACTCTTAGACACACAAAGTCTCTTATCCTTTATTAAATAACCATCATGCTTAAAATACCCATCAAATGTAGTATGAGAACATGTTTGATAAATATGAGAAAAATCAGCATCATGCTCATATAATTCCTTAATGCACTCAAAACCAAGAAACTTAGTTTCAAGAGTAGACAATAAAGCATACCCGCGTGACAAAGCCTTAGCTACCACATTGGACTTACCTTTCTTATGCTTGATCATATATGGGAATTGTTCAAGGAATTCCACCCACTTGGCATGCCTCTTGTTCAACTTTCCCTGCCCTTTCAAATACTTCAAGGATTCATGATCACTATGAATGATAAATTCTTTAGGCAGAAGATAATGATGCCAAGTTTGCAAAGCCCTAACTAAAGCATACAATTCCTTATCATATGTAGGGTAGTTCAGGGCAGCCCCATTCAATTTTTCACTAAAATATGCAATGGGATGTCCTTCTTGCATTAAAATAGCTCCTATGCCTACCCCAGATATATCACACTCTAATTCAAAGGATTTTGCAAAGTTAGGCAAAGCAAGTATGGGTGCATGTATTAATTTCTCTTTTAGGGCAGCAAATGCTTTCTCTTGTTTCTCTCCCCATTTAAATTCCACATGCTTCTTGACTAGCTCATTTAGAGGTGCAGCAATGGTACTAAAATCCTTAACAAACCTCCTATAGAAACTAGCAAGCCCATGGAAACTTCTTATCTCACTCACACTTTTAGGAGTTGGCCATTCTTGGATTGCTTTTATTTTCTCTTTATCTACATGCACTCCACTAGAATTAACCACAAATCCTAAGAACACAATATGGTCCTTACAAAAGGTGCACTTTTCCAAATTAGCATACAATCTTTCTTTTCTAAGCACATGCAAAACAGATTTCAAATGATGCAAATGCTCGTCCAAATTTTTACTATATACAAGAATATCATCAAAGTAAACAACCACAAATTTCCCTAAAAACTCTCTCAAAACATGGTTCATCAATCTCATGAAGGTACTAGGGGCATTTGTCAAACCAAATGGCATTGCTTTCCACTCATACAAGCCATACTGTAAAAGCTATTTTACACTCATCACCTTCTCTAATCCTAATCTGATTGCATCCACTTTTCAAATCAATCTTAGAGAAATAACAAGAACCATACAGCTCATCAAGAAGATCATCTAACCTGGGAATGGGATGTCTGTACTTGATGGTGATGTTGTTGATGGCTCTGCAATCAGAACACATCCTCTAGCTTCCATCCTTTTTAGGCACTAATATAACAGGTACAGCACAAGGGCTCAAGCTCTCCTCAACCCAACCTTTGCTAATCAAGTCAGCAACTTGCCTTTGAATTTCCTGGGTCTCCGGGGGATTACTCCTGTATGCTGGCCTATTAGGCAACACAGCTCTTGGAACCAAATCAATCTGATGTTCAATGCCTCTCAATGGTGGAAGTCCTGGTGGTATCTCTTCAGGAAATACATCTTGAAAGTCCTGCAAAATAGATTCAACACCACTTGGCAGATCAAGGTTAGAAACAGAATTATGAGTAGGTGAAGTGACTTCCTTACTATATAGAATATACATGGATTTTCTTGCCAAAAGGACTCTCCTCACCTCTCCATTTTTTACAAACAGAGAATTTTTCCTCTATTTCTTTTCTCTCTTTCTTTTCCCTCTTTTTCTCTTTTAGCTCTCAGCCACTCTTTTCACCCTCTTTTTCATTTCCTTTCTTTCTTTTCTCTCTTGCTCTCTTTTCTCTCTCATTGTATTTTGATCCTCACAAACCTCTCTAAGAGACAATGAAACAAGAATAACCTTGCGGTCATTATGGACAAAGGTGTACTTGTTAGTGTGTCCATCATGGTGAGCTTTGTTATCAAATTGCCATGGTCTCCCAAGCAACGAATGACTAGCCTCCATAGGAACTACATCACAAATGATCTTATCCACATACCTTCCAATAGAAAACTCAATTTCTACTTGCTTATCCACCTTCATCTCACCTTGCTCACTTAACCATTGTAACTTATAAGGTCTAGGGTGGGGTTTGGTCTCCAAGTTCATCTTTGTCACCATCCCAGCACTAGCCACATTTGTGCAACTCCCTCCATCTATGATCAAAGAACACAACTCCCCTTGGATAAGGCATCTAGTATGGAAAATGCTCTCTCTTTGGCTTCCGTCATCTTCTTTAGCTATCCCTCCTAGCATCCTCCTTACAATGAATAAATCTCCCTCAAGAATCTCCTCTTCTTCCTCACTCTCTTCCTCACTAGATGGTTCAGATTGAGAACTCTCACTTGTGATTTCCCCATCATCTTTTAACACCATAACTTTCTTAGTAGGACACTCAGAAGCTATGTGTCCTCTACCCAAACACTTAAAACACTTTATGTCTCTAGATCGAGACTTGTTGGCCACTTCTTTGCCCTTGTTTTGGGTTGGTTGTGATGCTGCGCTTGGGGTCCTACTAGATGAAGTTCCCTCCTTCTTAAACCTCTCCTTCCATCTAGAGTTATCATAGTTTGAAGCACTCTTCCTCACACTTTTTCTTTTTAATTGTTGCTCCACTTTCATGGCCTGATGGACTAGGTCCTCAATCTCAACATAATTTTGAAGCTCCACCACATCCCTTATATCTTCATTCAACCCATTAAGAAACCTTGCCATAGTAGACTCCCTTTCCTCCTCAACATTGGCTCGGATCATGGCTATCTCTAGCTCCTTATAATACTCATCCACACTCCTATTACCTTGGGTAAGTCTTTGCAGCCTATTATGTAATTCCCTATGGTAATGGGATGGCACATATCTCCTTCTCAAGACTCTTTTCAACTCCTCCCAAGTTTGCAACATAGGCTCTCCATACCTCCTTCTTTCCTTTTGAAATTGATCCCACCACACCAAGGCATAATCTGTGAACTCTAAGGTAGCCAATTTAAGTTTTTTCTCTTCAGTCAGGGTATGATAAGAAAAAATTTGTTCTACCTTCATCTCCCACTCTACATAAGCTTCAGGATCACTTTTACCCCTAAACGGTGGAATGGCAACTCTTACTCCCTCATCTCGGTTTCCTCTTGGTTCTTCCTCATTTTCTCTCCTCCTTCCAGTAAGCCTCCTTCTACCTCCATCATCATCATGATGTCTTTGATTTTCTAATCGGTCAATTCTCTCATATAACTCCTCTGTATGCTCCTTCATCATGCTTTCCATTTGAGCTGTAATAGCCTCCACTAACAATCTGTTGTTTCCCTCAAAATGAGTGTTACCATCACCACCTGTTTCTGCCATAATTCAAGTGAAAAGAAAACAACAGTGAAAGCAATAGGACCTCACTACACGTCTCACGTGTTTACACTCTTAAAGTTGTATCACTCGTGTTTGTTGCACTCAAAATTGGCTTTTATGTAATGTAACTCTCTTGTCTTTTTCCACTCTTCCTCTAGCTTAAGGTTCTTACTAGATCAAACAATCAATTACCAAGAATCACTTAAAGGCAGCAAACACAAGATAAGAAAGATAAACACGGACTCTATGGAAAATACAGATGAGACAAGACACAAGGTACAACTTAAAAAAATGAAAAGAAAACAAACTTACAAGTTTAGGACAGCAAAGGTACAAACTTCAACTAAGAAGAACAAAGGAGCACAAGTTACTACAAACAAAAGATTAACAACCAAAGGAACAAGGATAGCAACTTAGAAACAAGAAATAGACCAAAGAAACTTAGTTAAAAGAAATTTCAAGCCCTCTAAATCCAGAATTTCAAGATAGCTCAAGAACTCAATTTTTTTTCAAGTTTCCCATGTCAACTTCAGTCACTTCCAGTTTACTCCCTTTTCTTTTTTTTTTTTTTTTACTTCAATTCTATTTTCCTTCTTTTCCCTTTTTTCTTAATATGAATGCAGAATTTTATCCTTCAAATCACTAACAATTGTTCAACAAATCCCAGCCACACTTGATGTAAATTTCAGCACCAAATTAACCTCCAAATAGTTCCAATTCAGAATTTCAATTCCTACAAATTAGGCTTCAAACAAGCAATTAAAATCAGGATTTTATGAGTACCTACTTGCCAGCCACTGCAATGCCTCCTTGCAGCCTTCAAGCAATCAAATTTCTGTGATCACCCAAACAGCCCCTTTTTCCTCTGAATTCACTTCCACAACTAGCCCTAGTGGCTAGCTCTGATTACCAAATGATGAGTTTTTACCTTAAGGCTCTTGAATTAGGATCTATCTAGGACTTGGACACAAGAAATATGATCAAATCAAAAACAAGTTCACGCAAAAAATAGGGCTCCAGATGTCTTGTTAAAAAGGTTTTGTATCTCATGCTACAGACCTCAGAATTGAACGATTCAAAAACGAGAAGAAAGCTGGCATTTTGAAACACAATTTAGACTCAAGAATCACAGAAAAGGGATGCGTATAACTCGAGATATGACCAAGAGATAATTGAGACGAATTCTGGGGAAATTGACACGAAATTGATGAAAAAGAAACAAGAAAACAATGGCGCTACAAACCTAGTTTGATAAGCCAAGAGGGATCACCACAAGAATTGGAGGATTCTTGATAAGATCAAATGATGCAAGAAAGAACCCTAGCAGAGAAAAACTCACAATTTCTGAAACATATGTATTCTACTATCTATTGATCTCCAAATGTTTTAATACAAATCAGTTTAAGAGTTTGCCCCTGAGACTTAACAAAACTAAAAGCAAAACCCCTTAGCATAAGCATTACTGATATGTTCCAGTGGTTAAGGAGACATATTCAGCCTCAAGTGCTTGGGTTCTATTCACACTCTGAGATAATTTGTATTTCTTTTTTTTTATCACAACATAACAATAGAAAAATAAAATAAACAACTAAAGTCTTGCTAATTCAGATTGACTCCTTGGGCCCTTTTCCTCTCATCCCAAGTGGGCTACGCATGTGTAAATCCTCATATTCATGTGTTGGACTTCATTTGGATATTGGGCTTCAAATTGTGTTTGGGCTTTCAACAAGGAGATAATCACATGTTTGATAGCTTCTTGGGCCTTCTTTGCTCTAGCTCTTGTCATGGGTCCTCCTAGGCCTTGTATTGGATCTTGGGCTTCTTTTTGGGCTTGAGTCTGGACTTGGGCTTGGGCCTTTGTGTCCTCATCATCAATGAAGTTACCTTAAGTTCAAACTGGGCTAGAATAGGGTAGTCCAATAGGGTCAAATTTCGGGGCTTATATATCAAAATATGCTCATCAAATGATATGAAACTTTTTCATTTGAAATCTTGTTCTATTAGGTTTAATTTGATATAAATTTTGTATGATTTCACCTAGATTTCTATTTTTAGTGACTTTTCACTTATAAGAGTGCACTTCTAGCTAAGTATAGGACAGCCTGAGATAAAATGCTAATAACTTGAGCTATACAAATCAAAATGAGATTGGACAAAAAGGGCTGGAAACTAGACACATAGAGTTATGACATATTTAAAATTCAAGTGAGTTGAATAGAAGTAAATGTGGATTTTACAAAATTCTGGCAGAGAAGGGTAGGGTGGGCAGAACACTCTGTTGATATGTCTATTGATTTTGACATACCATATGGTCAATAATGTTGCTGTAACTTGCTGTTTTACATTGAATTGCATTTAATCGATTGTACCGGTAGTCTGGCACTATTCACAGGGAAGCAAACTTGATCTGTTATGCTGCCGAAATTTTGGCAAAGCCTATACATAGGTTATGAAATACACTTTGATACATATGCATTCATGATTATGATGAAAGCTATAATAAAGATTCTATGATGAAAGATATGATGATGAGTCCATATTCCGAAAGACGTGACATGGCGATCACGCTCTAGTAGGGTATGACATGGACATCATGCTCTAAAATATGGCATAATGATCCCACACCTTAAGGGATGTGACATGGCGATCATACCCTGATAGAGTATGACATGGCGATCATACTCTGGGACGTGGTAGGATGAACATATTCCTAAGGAGTGCGACATGGTGATCGCACCCCTATGGAGTATGACATGGTGATCGTACTCTGGAATATGTATAACAAGTAAAGGAAGATAAAGGAAGAAAAGAAAATTGTGTGTATATGCATAAATTCAAGTACAAGTAAAGGCATGTGCAGATTTTATGTTTTTATTATATTAGTGGTATTATATTTTAATAATTTCAGTTATTATTCATAGTATAATTCATGAATTTATTTTGTATTGGCTCACTCAAATGACAAGTATATGAATAAAATGACCTCTGCTTCGAACAATATGTTTTTGAACTATAAAATTAAATAGTTTATATAACATGTCCACCTTTTTCATAATAAATCGAAGCAGCTGGAGATAATAACGATGACACAGTATGAAATTTCTTAGTAAATCCTACTGAGAATTTAAAATTCTTACTCACCTTAGTGCTATTTCGGATAGATCGAGAGGTTTCAAAGATGGCTGAAGTTCTTTGTCCAGGATAAGGTGCCTTTCAGTACTTGATAACATGGAGGACGTTAGAATTAGTACCTGTCTTGTGAGACAGACCATGGAGCAAATAAGGAGGATTAGGGACAGAATCCTTATGACTCAAAGCTGTGAAAAGAGTTATGTAGATAAGAGGAGAAAGCCTCTAGAGTTCCAAGAAGGAGAACATGTATTCCTAAAAAATCACTCCTATGACTGGTAGAGGTAGAGCCATATAGGTCAAAAAGTTAAGCCCCCATTTTCATGGTCATTCCCAAATCCTAAAACATGTCGAGACAGTTGCATATCAAATGGCCTTTGTAACAACCTCTATCATATAAGCTATGCTCGAGTCATGGGGTTATATTAAAAGGTTGTCACCATGCTAAGAAAGCTTTAAAATGTGAAAAATATAATATATGGACATTTAACTGTACACTTTATTACTGAATAATAGTTCATAAATTTCGTCATCTCTGATACATAGAGAATAAAATAATTACAATTTAAAAGAAATTATGACTAACATAATACACAGCATTTGCTTCCGACTAGTCGTTAGCTAGCTTCAATAGTCTCTTGGTCTGGTTTACGCCTGAGTCTTGCTCAATGAATGGCCCTATACTCTGTCTCGCACTTGATTTCCAACTTGGATGCTGGAATGTTTGTGGAAAAGAAAAATATACAAGTAGGCAGTGAAAACCTAAAGTTCTCAATAGGTAAACTCGAACCATCATCCTTACAGTGTCATCATAAACATTCTAGCCGCTTCGATTTATGATGAAAATATGAGCACATATATGCAAATAGTGGTTTAATTTTAAGTTGAAAACACCTTTCTCGAAGCGGGTTATATTTTAACAACCACTTGCCATATTGTATGACAGACATAGTAATACGAATAGTATAATATGCTTTAACAAAAATCGTAATAACATGATGACTTAACGAGATAATTGAAGATGCACATATAGATGCTTATACTTGACTATATGCAAGTGCACTTGACTTAATTCATATCTTTCTTTAACTTGCAACTTAACCTCGCTCTTCTGTACTTGGTCCCATAGAGATGAATGGCCTCTCTCACCCCTGGATAATAGCCTGCTTTTCAAGTCCGAGCTCGTACCTATACATGAGTGACGGGTTTACTTTCCCCGACCCTCACATTAGTCTATTCTTATTAAATCTAGTCGAGGGTTGGCCCAAGTCTTAGACAGTATCGCTCTGACCCATGTTAGCTGGGTGTATACCATGCCTCATTTGGTAGCTTAGTACATCCCTCTTGCATGTTCTTATTATCTTTTCCTTTCCATATCTTATCATGCATGCGAATGCTATGCGCATTCATGGATATGTCTCACACCTTACTTCTCATATCACATTCTAATTATATTTGCATGCATGATATACATGAACATAACATGTAAATGTAAATATATCCAAAGTATGATCACCCATAGCATAAGTTCTCATAAACTTCTACCGAAAATTTGGCAGTATAACGGATCAAGTCCGCTTCCCTGTGAATAGTGCCAGGCTACTAATACAATCAATTAAGTATGCAATTCAATGTAAAACAGCAAGTTACAGCAACATTATTAATCATATGGTATGTCAAAATCAATAGAAATATCAATAGAGTTTTTTGCTCACTCTACCCTCTTCTGCCCAAATCTTGTAAAATCCACCTTTACTTCTGTTCAACTTATTTAAACCTGAATTTTGGATGTGTCATAGCTCTATATGTCTAGTTTCCAACCCTTTTTGTTCCATCTCATTTTGATTTGTATAATTCAAGTTATTAGTATTTTACCTTAGGCTGCCCTATACTTAGCCAGAAATGTACCCTTATAAGTGAAAATTCACTAAAAATAGAAATTTGAGTGAAATCATACCAAATTTATTTCAATTTAAAGCTAACAGAAAAGCTTTCAAATGAAATAAGCTGCATATCATTTTCATGAGTATATTTTAAGATATAAGCCTCATAACTTGACCCTACTGGACTACCTTGTTCCAGTCTGGTTTGAACTTAAGGTAAATTCATTGATGTTCTGGGAATAATTGGCAGTGAATCTGGCTCTAAAATTTTTATGGAATATTATCTTATATGTAGCTTTCAAATAGCATTAGTTTCACTCAATTTAGAGTTGTGTAGGGTGAGTTACACCCTCTCAACTCATGCTGCTCAGATGAGAATCCAAATTTCTAGGCCAAACTTCAAAAATTCATAACTCACTCAATACTAATCCAATGGCTTATAATTTATATGTATGGAGAGCTCTAAATGTCTAGTTTCATATAAAAATAGGTTCATCTCATTTTGAGGTCTATAGAAAAGTCTGTACACTTCGCACTATGGACACATCTAGGATTTTATCCTTAGCCAATTCTGTTTGAGTTTCCTTTTGAGTTGCTTGATCAAGTTCTCAACCCAAACTAAGTTTTCTCATCCCAAATCACTAGAAAACCATCAAAACACCATCATGCAAGCATGGCATAAGAGGAACACAGTAGCCACATAGTCACATGATACATCAAATAACTAAGGATTTGAGCTATCTACCTTAAAATCCTTGAAATCATGGACGCAAGGAAGCCAATAACTAACTTTTAGCCTTCTTCCTTCACCATGGCAGCAGCTCATATGAATGTGGGGAGGCTCTATTTGATGCTTAATCATAAAATTGTTAGAGGGGTTTTGTAGAGAAAGAGGTGAGGATCAATTTTCATAAAAGGAGCAAGAGGATTTGACGCCAAGAAGGCCTCCAATCTTGAGCTTGAAGCTCTTGGTCATGGAGGTAAGGAAAGAAAGGAAGAAGAAGAAGAAGAAATGGAGGATAGGGATGCAGCTAGTAAGGCGCAAAAATAAAAGGAGGTAGGTGGAATTTTTCTAAGCTTTATGACATAAATAAGGGTGGCTTGAAGTAGTTGGCTTTAGTGGTCATGATTTGGCCAAATCTCCCCATCATATGGCTGCAATATGGCGCCATCTATCGTGGTTGAGGTGGCTGAATTTCAGCCATTCAACCTAAGGTTATCAGTGTAAAATTTTACTAATTCGGTTCTTGCGGTACAATTTACCGAATCTTTACCGATTCCCTCCAAACTGGCAAAACGTTGCTAAAAATCCAATAAGATTTCTCATATATCTATTCTACCCTAATATCTCTAATTAACATCTAATTAACTTCTAATTATCCTCTAATTAATTTCTAATTAACCTTACCTAATCAATAAAATTGAATAAGTCGATTAATAGCGTAGATTAAACATTTCGCAAATCCAGAGCCTTTCTGTTTTTTATTTTCTGTAGCTAATGGCATATCCGTAATTTTGGGCAAGTCCAGGGGCACCCCACATCATTTCACACCAGACTACCTCCATGGCCCACTCGGCAGAGAATTAAACTTCTACGATTTCACTACGTGATTCTGCTCCGCTTAAAATCCCATTCTATTAATTCTACAAATGTGGGGACATGAAGGTCATTTCATGAAAAGTTATAGGGTTATTGTGGGAATAGGGTTTTGGGGTCAAAATATAATTTTCAAAAATTCTGGGCATCACTGCAATTAACAAAATTTACAAGGGCACTTTGTCATTTCCTAATTTTTAACATATGGCTGTGCCATATTTTCAACGGCAGTGTTACACTACCCCATAATTCCAAGTGTGAGGATCTTCATGACATAGCGCTGCCTGAGAAATTCTCACACTGCCTAAAGGAAATAATTTAAAGTTTTCATTACGTTCTATTTATGAAACTGGGGATGTTACAGCCTTACCCCCAAATTTGTCAAATCTCCATGGTGTCTTTCATGTGCCTTAGTGAAGAAAATATCATTCCGATCTTAGTCATCTACTTGAGCCTGAAAGTGTACAGTTAAGGGAGGACTTAACTCTTAATTTACTGCCATCTCAAATCCTAGATCGTGGAGTAAAACAGTTGAGGAACAAAATTGTACCCTTGGTCAAGGTGGATTGGGGTAGAGGAAATATGGAAGAATATATGTGGGAGTTGGAGTCTGAGATGAAGAACGAGTATCCCGACCTGTTTACAGATGACAAATTTTCAGGGCAAAATTCTTTTTAAAGGTGAGGAGAAATGTAACATCCTCAATTTTCTTTCATGCTAAATTATGTCAGCAACCCTGAGTAATTAGGCACATAATGAAAAATTAAAAGACTAAGGATTAATTAAAGAATTTATGTGGCAATTTGGAAAAGAAAGTTAAGAGAATGCTTAATTAAAATTATAGAAATTTTAATTGAGTGAGTCTTAATAGTTTAATTAAGCACTAATCGCTAATAATTAACTTATTCAAGTTTAATTAAGGATAATTGGGCTTAATTATAAGTTTAATTTTCTTAATCATGTTCTTGTATGTTAATCATTAATTCTTGCTTAATCAAGTTAATTAAGTTGCAAGAACACTTAATCACATCATTAAAATTCAAATTTAATCAACTAGACAATAAAGCATTGATGATGTCATTAAAGCATAAAGCATGAGACAAAGTTACTTTTTCTAAAAGTTAACGACTCTTTGTCTCTTCCAACATCCAATTTGTCTCCTTAATCCTTAATTAGCACAAAAACAAGCAAAATATCTCCACCCCAAGCCCTAAAAACCTACGGCCACACACCTACACACCCACACACATGCACATCTATTTTCTTTTTCACACTTTCATTCTCTCTCTAAGTTTCTCAAACTCTCTAACCTCTCTCTACATTCTCTCTTCTTCTTCTTCATCTCCTTCATCATTCTCCACCTTTATAACCAAACTTTCTTCACCAAACCCTTCAAAGACCACATTTTTTGGTCTTTGGAGACAAGATCTTGACACTACAAGTCTTATTTTTCCAAGAGCTCAAGAGCCCTCATCATCCACCTTCAAACCGGCACCACCATCACCAAGGAGGAGTCTTCTTCATCTTCTTCTTCTCCTTCATGGATGCCATTCTTCAACACTAGGTAGTGATCTTTCATCTTCTTTTTTGTTTACTCAAGAAAGCTTGAAGCTTGGTTCTCACCATGGCCAAGATCTTCAAGTAAGAATTTGAGAAAGTTTCCTTTTTTGGAAAAAGTTTGCTTCTTGAACCTTGTTCATGGTTGCTCATGTGGATGTCTTGAGTTTTCTTCATGAATGCCCAAAAAATTTCCACTTTTAGCAAAATATGTTCTTGATCTTATTCATGAGTTGTTCTTGTTTATTGAAAGTTTTTGTCCTTGAATAATTTAAAGTTTCTATTTTTCTTGCTTGATGCATGAGTTCTTGATGTTTCTTGTGGTTTGTTGACAAAGAATGATGATTCTTGGTGGTTTGGGTTTAAAGTTGATTTCTTTCCTTTTATGAGCTTAAGATTTGAAAAGTTTTTATCTTTACATCTTTCTTATGATTTAGATAAGACTATGAACATTCCAATAATATAAAACATTAAAGGTTTGCTTCTTGATGCATAAAAAGTAGCGTTATTTTTATGGGTTTCACAAGGTTTCATTTTGTTCTTCTTGAAAATAAGAATATGTATAAAAGTCTAAAACTTTTTAGAACATGAGGCTTTCTAAGTCATAAAAATGAGAACTTGTCACTTTATGTCTTAAGGATAGAATCTTGAGTACAAGACCTTTCACAAAGTCTCAAACTTTAATTAAGAAAGTAACCTTAAGTCATTAAGTTGAGATAAAAATGTTGAGTAAAGTTCTAAGCTTTCTTCAAGAATGTCACTTATTAGTCATAAAAGTGTTGACTTCCAACTTTTAATTTATAAAGTTTGTATCTTGAGTCAAAATAATGCATAAAGTGTTAACTTCTATAAAGAATAAGACTTTCTAATTCTCAAGCTAATGTTTTGTATCATTATTTCATAAAGAAAGAATCTTTTAGACTTTAAGACAATTTTAAATCATAAAGTTGGAGTCCTGATAGCCTTATAATGATTAAAAGCGTCAACTTTCTTAAAGAATAAGACTTTTAAATCATAAAGCTAGCATCTTGTATCATTTTCCTATAAAGGTTGAATCTTTAAGACAAAAATATAATTTTAGAAACTCATGTTTCCCTAAAGGATAAAAGCTTTATAATCACTTTCATAAGTATGCAAACTTATAATCATAAAGGTGAAATCTTGCTATTCTAATTACTAAAGTTTGAATCTTATAACTTGTGAAAATAAAAAGTATCGCTTGATGATTGGTGAACATGGTGTTATTGAATTCATGAGTGTGGTTATGTATTGTCATGACCCAAGGACTAGAGGGATCTCGAAATCCTTGAAAACAAAAGTACGACTAGAGCCTCTGAGCATACCATGAACCTAGGAATCACAAAGTACACTATCTCAAGGAAAGGAAATAATTACCTAACTTAGTTAACTTGAACAAGTGTTCCATAAGACATGTGCTTATGTAAAAAAATAATTTACCATAAGGACTAAGTAACCAAAAGACTACAAACATTGATTTTAAATATGTGGTTCTCTCATGAGTAGACATGAAGAACCATATTATGGCTCATAAGACTTTCCACAAAGAGTAACACAATTATAAATACCCTTTAGGGTATGAGTGCATGATGCATTAGGCATGATGTATGACAAGTTTGATTGAGCTTGGTCTCATGATTGAATAATTGATATGATGATATGAGATGGATATAATTGGTTGTTGGTTGAAGATTCCATGTTTGGCATTTTGGGGAAGCTCCGGTCTAGCTGTTATGTTACCGAATTTCTACCAAAATTATGAATTTAGCCATATCATTACATACCCATATTTGTTTTGTCAATGATTGCAATGCATGAATATAGATTACCTACATTTTTTTTTTAAAAAATTAACTCATTAACAAATTCATCTTATAGCCATGTGGTGTATGTTTTGAAAAAAAAAAGGGAAGAGTTAGGTAATAAAGATATCTCTTAAGGGATAGGTGCCTAATTTATTCATTTTTTTTATTTTGCAATAACTAACAACAAATATGTATAAAAATAAATTGGTTCAAAAGTAAAATTATAAAAATATTAAATATCTTATAAAAAATGTTAAACAAATTTAAATAACTTCAAATTAAATAACAATTTTAAAAATTGTTTTCCTATGCAGCACACGGGTACCGTCTAGTAAAACTTATGGGAGGTCAAGTTTAATTTTTCTGTCCATTTGGCAGGCCTCAAAAAGGAACAAACATAAGGTGGCCTAGCTTGTAACTTAGTGACATGAATGTCACTTTCGTTGAAATCTTCCTCAAAATTGGCACATTCTACATAAGCTATTCTTTCATGTTTATGACCCATTTTAAGCCTTTCTTTTTCTGCTCTTAACTGCTCAATTTTAGCAAGATCTAGAATTTGCTAGTTGACAAGTTTCTTCCAAATCCTATAACCCGACCCATTCATAGCCATCTTAAGTACTTCAAGTCTCCAGGATGCGAGTAAAGCACCTATTTTTTATGTTCCTAAAACTAGCAAGGTAATCGTCGATGGATTGCCCTTGGAACCATCGCATTGAAAACAAATCTGTTAAACTTATTTTCATTTCCCCATGTAAGAATTGTTCATGGAAACTCCTTTCTAATCGAATTCATGAATGAACGGAGTTCGATCTTAAACTAGCAAACCAAGTGAAAGTGTTTTTAGTTAAAGAGGAAGAAAAGAATCTCATCTTAAGGTATTCGTTGGTTGCAACCTCTCCTATCTCAGCAGTTTAGCAAGCAATATGCTTTATTGTCGATTCACCATTTTTCCCTAGGAAACTTAGTTAGCAACTTAGGAACTTTACATCCTTTGGGCAATTCAGCCGGTTGGATGTAACAGAAAAGGCTGACACAAGGATTGACATTGAAGTCAAAATGGTTAAGAATTTGTTCAACTACTCTAGTAAGATTATGATGCCTCGTACGTTGTTTTGTCGAATTCTTTATACTAATTCATCTGCATTTTGCCCCCTTGTAGCCACATGAAGATCATAGTCAAGAGGATTTTCTTCATCTATAGAGTGTGCTTGGCCATCTACCATTTACCTAATAATAGGATCAGTAGGATTTTCGATGTTAACCGCTTCTGTGATCCTATTCACCTATCGGGTCAATAGGCCATGCCTAGTGTTGGTTGACTCTATTAGAGGTGTCAATACTATTGGCATTTGTTGGGTTAGCATATAGACTAAATCATGATGACTCTCCTTTAATTATCGATGGAAAGTTGCCAATGACTCGACAGTGTTACTAGTATTGCCTACAGGCAAAGTTCTAGGCATGTTTGGGGAAATAAGCCTTGTGTTTTCAATTCTAGTCGCACTTGGTGGGCTTGATGAAGAAGGGATACTAATCCTGACATTCCTAGTAAGATTAGCATTAGGGGAGTAGGTAAGATTCTACACGGTAGAGTTTGAGACCCAAGAATTGGCATATTAGTCATAAAAGTGTTAGCATACACATTTTGATATAAAGGATTTTGAGCCATTAAGTAAAGAAGACTTGCCAAACCTTGTGCTACAATAGGAGGAGTAAACCCTGGGGAAACCTTGGGGGTAGGCCATAGGTGGCCACGCTCTAGAATTATCATTGTTCATGGCACTTGACCCTTTTTAGGAATGACTCATGCCTGCTATTCACACATTGATCGATTCAACAATTTGAGAATTGAGACTACTTTCCCCCTCGTATTCTTTAATCTCGTCATCAGAAGATGATGATCTTGACATGTTTGACACAATTGTTCCACTACACAAGCACATGTGGAAAAGGGACTCTTTTGACACAACTCTTTAAAATCTGGTTCCACTGCGCGTGCTACTTTGTTTTAGTTGGTTTTTTGCTTATTGTCAAAAACAAACAAACGACAATGATAGTCTAGTTCTTAATCTCAATTCGGGGAATAGAAGCGGGTTCTCTCGCAAGCTCTCAGACTTAGAGCTCTTCGCCAAAAGATCTTTTCCAGTCAATTCTTTTTATCTTTTGACGTTATCTAATGAACCGTTGACATTTTCAAGTTCAAGAGTAAAATATGCTGCGAAATGAAATAGAGTTTAAATTGATAGAAATAAAATATAAAGATAAACAAAGCACAAAAAAGATAAAGTTTAAACGAGGAATGAGATGATAATTTTGGTTAAGTAAAGATGAAATAACTGAGAACAATAAAAAGAAGGAACAAAGTAATGATACAACAAAGAGCTAAACTTAAAAGAAGAGAGATGAGTTTAAGGGATTGTACTTGGTTTCCCATTGACTCCACATTATCAACGCGATGAAAGAGTGTTTAGGTTGTTACAAGAGTATGTTCCCATACTAAATTCCCTAAAACTAGTGACTTCTTCTCTATTTATAGACTTAAGCGATTCTTTTAAATTCTGCCAAGTGTCCTTAATGGTTACTCATTCAAGGCTTCAGAATGCTTTGAGTTTGATCTGCCAATAACTGTTCTTGCATCTATCTTTAGAATCAAAACTGCCAGCATCATTCAGTTGCTTCAAATCTTGCAACGCTCCATATTGCTTTTTGGCCAGTAACTGTAAACGCTTTTCAACTATCGGGAAATTATCTCCTCATGCCTAAAGACACGTGCTTCTTGTCAAACCCATTTTCATGACTTTTCCAAGCCCACACCCTGCACCTTGTCCATGAGCTTCATACCATCAGTGTAGGTTAACTTTTCGACAGTTTGGATAATTTTAGTCCCCAGCACAAACGCGTTTGTATGATGTTTGATATAATGTCTAGAGTAAAAAACCATATCATTTTCATCCAACGATAAAATCGAGTTTTTTAACATTAACAATAATAATTGAAAGACAAGTAATGATTAAAACGTTGGCCTAAAATCCACATCCTATTTT
Organism: Pterocarpus macrocarpus; assembly: GCA_031439585.1. NCBI lineage: Eukaryota > Viridiplantae > Streptophyta > Magnoliopsida > Fabales > Fabaceae > Pterocarpus > Pterocarpus macrocarpus. Next base: position 47,114,114 of record CM062514.1, read on the forward strand.
CAGATGCATGGAAATGTTATTTAACAATCACTTGTTGCAAACTATATTGTTTTCTTTCAAGACACAGTTATATTCAACTTTAGGACAAGGCGGACGAGACGATGACGGGAAAGAGGGCCTTCGCTGCAGAACGCAAAATGTCCGGGTGAGAAAGTGTATTTGACAATTTCTTGTTGCACACTTTGCCCATTTGAATAAGTTGATCACTGCATTCCTTGCACAAATCTGTTCTGTCACAGGATTTGTAAGCAGACATCTGTTTCACACATTTGTCTATCAGCAGTTCAATACAATGCTCCAACGCTCCATGTCGTTCATGCTGTTGTGGTGCTAACTTGTAGCCATGCCTATTGTAATTATGTGCAATGCCCTGTATAGGGTGAGTTCGTAGACATACAGCAGCTTGGATTACAATGCACACAAGTAGCATCATCACAAATGACCTCAAATTGTGTTTCACCATGCCTAACGGATAGAGACGCTACAATTTAACAAGTATTTTTAGCTAAACTAAGAATATTGTGTAGTGTCTACCACGAAGATCCAAGGACAAACGACTTATATATAACGAACTGCAACAACGGAAGAAAGAGTATATGTTAAATTATGTTGAGCAACGTTATCAGTTAGTTATTGCTTTCTCAAAGTTACTTAGCAACTTACATGAAGTGACAATTACAATTGGCAGCTTTGTGTTTATCAATGAAACCTTGTGTAAGAACGAAACTTTTGCTTGCATTATGTTTATTAGTTATCGCCTTCAGACATTGTCATCGGGTGGTATTTGCTAACACTGAAAGTTATTGCGGATTATCTTATCCCGTGTTGAGTGATTTATTAAATTATGAATCCAGTTTTCAATGGATCAATTGACTATGTATCCCTTTACTTTATAATTCGTTAGATGAATTCATATTATTTTGATTCACAAATTGTCAAAGCAAGTTTTATTGTACCCTATTAGACCTTTACTTCCTTTGATTAGATCGTATATTCAACCCGGAGTAAAACAATGTTGTATACAGTATCCCTTAGTTAGAAATGATAAACAACTAGTATAGTCTCTAAACAATAAAATTTTTTATCTTGCTAGTCTATTTTAATCACCGGATATATTAGTCTCAACAAAGAACAAATGCGATTGACGTTTTTTAATTTTAAGGAACTATGTTGAGAGCTTTTATTTTTCAAGGGCAAATCCAACCGACATTTAATCCTAAGACAAATTTGGAAGTTTACTCTAGACTTTTTCTTCTGCATTCGACAAACGTGGGCTCGCTAGTCCAGTAACTATAACATCCCCGCTAATTAAGACAAAATAACCTAAAATTCACTAGCCTTGATTTGGTTAAATTATGATTATTATTCATAAAATATTCTATATCAAATAGAGAACTGAAATTTGATTATAATGTCATTAAGAGAGGCAATGGCAAGTTGGTAATTTTTCTTAGGAAGTCAGGTAAAAAATGTCCAAATGTATAGAAAGTCAAACCCAAGTCAATTAAAAAGAAATAATTCCATATTTTATTAAATAACGAACTAACATCCCTTAAAATTTGCTAATAGTAAATTAAAGCTAGATTAAGACAAAAACGCCCTAAGTGGCATAAACCCCACCTAGCTTTAATCTAGGCCGATCAACTGACTGGTAATAAATAAACATGATAGACAGTTAGATTTATAATGGAAATATTATGGTGGAGTAAAATACAGACGATAATTATAAAATCGATGAAAGTTTTCGGCAATTTATGGGTAAAATGGTCCAAAGACTTGGAACACTAAAAGAATTACATGGAACTCGACGAAATTATCGGCGGAAAATATTTAAAAATCCATCAGTAAATATATTATTGACAGAATTATCGACATATTGAGGACATGAATTAGTCATGAGTCGATAATAATTACCGACGAAATTTATCACCTATCAGTATTATATAGACGAAAATTTGTAAATACACTTCTGTCATTTTTTTTTTAAAAAATTCAGACGGATTTTTTCGCTAGTAATTTTCTTTAATTGTTTTTTTCTTAATTGTGCTTACTAATGGTAAATCTGTCGGTGACTGTAATTCATAAATAATATTTTAATTATAGTTAATTAATTTACCAATGTTTGATTGGTAATATGAGAATTTATTTTTTTAATTTGTAATCCTTAATTAATAAATTAACTGAAATGGTTAATTATTCATTAGTTTTCATTAATTATATTTTTTATTAATAAAATGTTGCCAACAAAATACTAATTATAAATTTTAATAATACAAAAGAATTATTCAAATCAACATACAAAAACAATAAAGATGTTCAAGTAGTTAATCCAATAAAAAAGCAGTACATTAGATCAATAATAGTCCATGGCATCGTTTGAGATCGAGTTGGGCCCACCAAAGGAGTCCTTGAGCACGGGTGAAAGTTCGCCTGGTGCTACAAAAGGCCTAGTTGCCTGCATCTGCTGGAAGGAGGTGCACATCTGCATCATCACCTTCTGCTTGATCTTCTTCTTGTCCTTCTTTGCCTTTTTTTGTACGTTGGTCTTTAGGCTCTTCAGCTTCTCCTACCAGGTGGCTCTCTCCTGCTACTTATGTAGCTCTTGATCCTAGAGTTGGTGGACACTTTCACGAACGTCCTCATCCTTAGCAAGTGATCTAGTCATAGAAGCAGGGGACAAACTACGAGAATAGTATCCCGTAGACGCGACCATTATAAGGGCTGCCAACCATCTATGACCAAATGTCATTCTCACAAACAGTAGGGCAGTCAGTGCTAGTCCGACCTTCTTGCTTTGTTGGTTGGGTGTTCTAGGTCCGTGCCTCCTTAAGGTGGTGCTATGTATATCCATTCTGCAATGAAATGAAACAAATTAGTTTTGCATCATATTATATATAATAAGATATAATGAAAAAGTAAGTTAATAATTTACATATATCAACTCTGATTGAGCGTTGACCCGCTGTGACTTGTCATGCGTGTGCATGTGGGTCTCCTTAACAAGCTCACCGTGAGTCACCTTCCTATTCAGCTCCCTAGCCTACGTTTCAAATTAAATTCACGTGGTCGTATATAAGTTAATACAAAAAAGTGTTGACAAAGCAATATAAAATTCAACAGAAATAATTTACCATCTATGCCCTAATACCCTCCATGGTGGTCAAGCCACTAGTGTGGAGTGACCCAGCCCTATTTGAGGCCCTATTCTCCTTCACCTTCTCCAATTTGCCTTGAAGGAATTCATTGCCCAATACTTGCAACTGGGTGTTTGCTAAGCATTCATGCCTAGCCACCCCCTCACAAATATTACAGTATATAACACTTTAATAGCTAACTATTAATTTACCATTTATTATGCCTTATTAATAATTAACTTATAGCATGTTACTGTTACTTTGCTCTACTTTTCTGAGAGTACAATTTTTTTTTTTTTTGTAGTTTGTAAAAGTTTATTTTAATTTCTTACCAATTTATTTTACACAGTGGAAACTATACCATCAACACACTAATCTTCATAAATTACAAATAAGACAAACATATCATGTAGAAACATGCATCATAGTTACTACATTATGATAAAAACTCCGCACATGTTTGGATGCGTATTTGGGCATATAAGAATTGATTTTGAGAAGCTATAATCAATTTTTTTTTCTTTGTGTTTGTTTGGTTTCTCATGGTCAAAATCAATTATAATCTTGTGAGCATTGTATTTTTGTCCTTTCTGTTATTAAAAATAATCTTTTATTTTTATTTTTTATTTTTTATTATTAGCCACTAAAGTCTTATCCTATCTTAAAATTTTAACTGCTTTTCAAAATTTTCATCTCATCATATCTCAAGCTTTTAACTGATTTTCAAATTTTTATTTTATCCTATATCAAGTTCCTCAACTATTTTTTCAATGTTTTTATTAGTTTATTTGCAAATATCTCTCTCTTTCTTCTCTATATAAATCCAACTCTACCACTTGAAAAGAGGAGGATTTTTGGTAAAAAGATCATTGAAGAGCTAAGAGCAATTGTGAGAGTGTGCTTTCAAGAAAAATTACCGCTAAAGATCGACACCGGATCCATTTGGGTGTGTTTGTTGGTATATTTCTTTTAACCCTTCAATTTTTTTTTTGTTACACACATACACATTATCTCTCCCTCTTATTTATCACTTTGCACCTTTTTGATTCAATACTTCACTCCGCACTGTTTTGTTCGATTTTCGCTCAATCCAACAACATACCCTCATTCACCACCATCGCACCATCAAAGCAAAAAATACAAATCATCTCAGCTACCCAAAATAGCACAAACTGCAGTACCCTTACCAAGTCATCATCGGCCCATCCTTGCCTCGCCAACAATCCTCAAAATCAAGGTTGCAACTCGTCACTTTTGGCCAAGGGTGATGCTTATGGTGCTTCACTATCATGTTGGACCTCTTGTGTTCTTTTTTTTATTTTCCTTTTTTATATTGTTTTGTTGCTTCTATTTTAAAGATGTTGGGCTTTTTTTTTTTGCCTTACTTTTTCTTTCCTTTCTTTTTCCTTTTTCACTTTTGATTTTTTTTACATACACAAAATAGAATGTTTTTTACTCAAATAATAAGAATAATTCCTTTTAATCTTTAAAATCCATGCAATAATCTCTTACATTAATGTATAGCTTGACTATTCTCAAGGGTTACGAGAATTGTAAGGATTTATTGTATAACTTATACTATCATAAATTCTGTGTAAAAATGGATTATTATTATTATTTATTTTTTTAAATAAAATTAACCCAACACATAAATATTTTCTACAAGAACGAAGACAACTTTAAGTTTCTTATTGCACCAGAGGATATGTAGGGTCAGTAGCCCCCAGTAAGCCAAAAATTAAATTTTCTTAAATTTTGTTTCTTCTTTTATTTTATTTCTTGTAAATAGTTGTTATATTAATTTTGTTTTCTTGTCTTTTGTAAATAATTGTTATAATTTTAAGGGAAAAAATAAATATTATTATAGTTATTAATTAATTTAAATAATAAGTTCTAAGGTAACCATCTTGAGATGAATGTATTAGGGGTGCAATGGAATTAAGTTTCCACCTTCCCTAGGCATATTAGATTCCCGAACCTAATCTCATTTTCAAAGGATCAATTTTGTCTAATCAAAAGGTTTTCCCAATAATTTTTGCTTAGATAAGATATTGGTGCCGACTCCATAACTTTTAATATTTTTTTGTTTCCTCGCATCGTAGCATCCTCCGTGCATGTTGTAACAATTTGGTGGCTCCATTGGGGATGGTTAGAGAGTCAAGCCCATTAGAGTCAATTATGAAAATTATATAACTAAAATAATATTTATTTTTCCCTTCTTGTTACCTTTTTTTTGTGTTTTGTTTCTAATTGTAAATACTTATTTTTGTAAATAATCTTTTACTTATTTGTAAAGAATTATTTTATTTTATTTGTCACTCGAACCTTAGGGTAGTAGACTTTTTTTTTCCCTTTCTTTTTTTGTATATATCTCAAACCTTAGGATAATCAACATTTTGTATATATTATTGGGCTTTTATTGTGTAGTTTTTAGGGCTTTAAGGTTTCTTTGCTCTTTACACACACACACTTCACTTTCACTTATGTCATACACCATCTAGGCTCTATAGGACTAGAAGGGGCTTCAACAGGGTTATTGTGAGGTTTGTGCTTCCTAAACAATCTTGATTCTCCTGCTTAGATTGTTACTAGAATTGTGAACTACCATATTATGACTTAAGTGTCGCTACGGCCATGCTCATAAAACTTGATCCTTATCTTCCAGAGAGGGGCAATTTGGGAAACTTGACTTTTAGGGGTCTAGACTAGTCCCAAAAATCATGCACTAATAGATTGAACTTAATGTCTATCCAAACTGGGGTCTTAACCTTATAAATAACTAACCACTAGGTTCTACCTTACTAGGACACAAAGGAGCATTTTTTTTCTCCATCTTCTTATCTTGCAATATGAATTTCAAATCATGTATCTGAATAACATACCATGTATATCCTACTTTTAACTCTCATGAGTTTCCTTCTTCTATATCATTTACTGTAACATACATAATATTCACTTCTTTGTTACACATGACAACACACATAGATAAAAAAAAAAAAAAAAAAAAAAACAATTCATTGAACATGCATTTTCTTTCTTTCCATTTTATCCCTTCCATACATTCATGACATACATAGAAAAACAAAAAAAAAAAATTTCAAATATGCAATTTTTTTTTTTTTTGCCTTTATCCTCTATCCCTTCTATACATTCATTAGGTTACAATATGCATTTTTGTCATATTCATAACATGCATCAATAAATTTTTTTTTTTTAAAAGATTCCATATAACATGCATTTTTTTCGCATCACATGTCATAACATGCATTGACTTGAGTGCCGAGCTCAATCAAATTACAATAAAAAATCGAATCACACTAAACTCATAGCAAAGGTGCAACCCGGGTCATTTCCCAGCGATGACAATGTTATATGATCAGGAAATTGGGGAAGGGTTTAGGAATTTAAAATACTGAAATGAATATAAAAGAAATGAACAGAATTTGGAACATCCAATCCAAGAACCAAGAAAGACAGTGGCTCATCTATCATCAAATTCTAAAAATAATCATTCAAATCAAATCAGCGACTGACATCAAACCCGAAAGAAACCTCTGTTCGGATGCGACATTGCACACGAAAACCTTCATGCATTCAATTAACAGATAAATGATTAAATTCAGAAACCTCTAGAACCTAACTAATTCATGTTAATTTTCAAGCACCAATGTAATCAATCATCAAATTCAAACCTGAAAATGATTCTACTCACGCAATTGCATTACACATTAATCAATCGAGCAATATGCAAGCAAGTAAGTAAGCAATCAATCATAATCCACCACAATTCCGAATCAAAAACCTTCAAATCCGAAATTGGAGTAATCACAATGAAAGAAAAGGGAGTAGAAAACTGATTTAATTTGATGAAGTTTGGTTGCGCAAATCCTCAAGATAGCCAATGCTCCTTTGAATCCTTGGATTAGATGGAAGCTTACTCCTCCATGAATGGAGGAAGACGAGTTGTTAAGGTGGGGGGGCGTGAGTCAGAGAAGAGAGGAGAAGAAGAGCAACAAAACCGAAATTCTCCTTTTTCCAAAATCTGTCTCCCAAGTTACAAGTTCGGCCCTCTTCAGAAACCGGCCAAAATCCTAATCAAAACCGCCTAAACTTATTAAATTATAATTACTACATTAATCCTCTCTCTCTCCTTTGAATATGGACATCTCATTTGCTAAAATCCGAATTATAGAAAGAAAGTTACACTAAAAATATGAAATCATTATAACTAATTCCGTGAGTAACGTTCTTCTACCGTTTTGGCTATCAAAACAATTCCGTTTGGATTTCCACTCTGAAGAAGAATTGTAGCCTTGGATGTCAGCTTCAAAATGGCACTAGAACAGGCTCAATCGGACATCTGTGGACCGAGATATGGCCCAAATACCGCACCCTGCTCAGAATCCGCGGCTGCACCACTTCAGTTAACTTCTAGGCCCAATTTCAGCTTCTTAACACCAGAATTGGCCTCTGACCTCTCATATAACTTGTAGGCCTATCTCTCAGCTTTTCTACAAATCAAGAATCACAATAAAATGAGCTCTGCAACTCAAGATATAACCCAAAAACCAAACAGTGTTAGAGTTCGCCTAATGCTGGAAAATTTAACTCAAACCCAAACAAAATCCAGACAATACAAAATGGTCCAATTCAAAACAATTAGGCATAAGAGAGAATTAATGAGCTAGGAATGAGAGAAAATAAGTACATAAAAATCCAATTGATCATGCATCGACAAGCATTTAAAAATAAAAAATAAAAGGAGATTTTTCAAACATGCATTTTTCTCTTCTATTCCCAAACATTCATGTCATGCATTTTTTATTTATTTATATATAATCGAACACATTAATAAGCATTTAGGGAAGAGTTCATCTACCATGCACTTCTTTACTTTCTCTATCCATCCTACACCCTTCATGCATTTAAACATTGCCACATGCATTCTTAGTTTTTTATTTTTTTCAACAAAGCCATAGCATGCATACATCAATAAGCATCTAGGAAGAACTCATGTAACATGCACTTTTTCCCTTTCCATTCCACTTTTTCCATATCATTATGCATATCGTACATATTCTCTCATTCTTTAACATGCATTTTTTTTTATAATCTCGAAAAGAGGATGCACCATTTTGTGTAACACCCTCCCAGGTATAATATTATGCTTAAGTCATAACATTGTATTAGGAGTTGTTACCATCAAATAAACGGACCTTGATTTAATTTCCGCCTCAAGTTCTAAGAAAATACAACCTCTCTTGCATTTTCCAAATAGGTATATTACAATATGATTCTTCTCAGGTACATAAGCAAGACTACTAGAAGTTTCAGTTAATAAAACAATTTGCTAGTACTAGTATACAAGGATGTGTTTGTTAATGTGTTGTCAACAAACAGTTCAGATACAGTTGAATTTTGTTGAGATGGATCCTCATTGAGCTCCCCCAAGTTCTCTGGAGATGACACGGGAAACACGTAAGCATGAGAATCTTCATTCTCAATAGAATTCCTAAGTTACCTGATAATTCATGTCATCATTATCGTCCCAACTGCTTCGGTTTATTCAGAAAGAGTGGTCTCATGCATAGATATATGTACATTCATTTATTAAGTTTGGAAAATGTATTCTTTCGAAGCTGATTACTTTTATCAATCACTTAGCAGTTTCTAAAGTAGATGTCAAAATAGTGACAGATAACCTAGAGTAGATATAAGAATAGAATCAGATAGCTACAACCATAATAATAACAATAATAGCCATACAGTATGCATATGTAGTTGCACCTCTTGAACCATGCAATTGTGCTCAATTTTCTAAAAGGAAAAATAGATGCTTTAGAAGTGTGTAATCAATTAAACAAGACTATTCATCGATCAAAGTTTGTTAGAGATTTTAAAATTCATTAACACTATTCAAACAGCATGTAATCGATTACCACTAGGCTGTAATCGATTACAATGCTCACTGTTTCTATGTAATCGATTATTTGCATGAAGTACGAATTTTGGAATTTGATGTAATCGATTACTTGAGTATGTAATCGATTACAATGCTCTTGAATATGTTTAGGAATTGTGTCTTTGCTTATTGTAATCGATTGCAATATGTTGTAATCGATTACAACAGTGCGAAAAGACCCTAACGGCTAGTTTTGAACAAACACAACTCTTGGGAAAGTTTTCTAAAATGGCTAGTGCGAATCTAAAATCTATAAATACCCATTCATAACAGATTTTCAACACTGAATGCTCAAGGATTAAACACTCTTAACCTTTACTTCCATACTTTGATTTCTTTCTCAGTTTTTGTGGCCAAAGAGAGTTATCATTAGAAAAGCTTTATAGTGCTTCAAGTTGTAACATTTCCTCTTTAAGAGAGTGATTAATTCTTTCTTTACTTCCTCCAAATTGTAAGAGGGCGTGGTATCCCTCAAGTGAGAAAAAGGGTGAGGTATGCCTTTTTGTGTTGAGTGACTCAAACACTAGGATGTGGGATCCCAAAATTGTGAGTGCTCAAGTGTTGTAAAGGTTTTTAAAACCTTGAAGAATTGGATATAGTGGAAAATCCTGAGTTAATTGCTTAGGGAGTGGACGTAGGCCATAAAGGGTGACCGAACTAAGATAAATATGAGTTTGCACTTTCTCTAGCCTTATCTTTTTACCTAATTGCAAGTTAAATTCATTCTATTTATTGTTGAAGTAACTTAGAACTTGCATTGATTTCCGAATAGTCAATCACTCAATCACTTATTCTCAAATAAGATTTAAGAGAAAGAGATTTTTGAGAAAAGAATTAGATAAACTTTAGAATTAGAACTTAATTCACCCCCTCTTAAGTTCTTGAGGCCACTTGGTAACACTCTCCGACTATCCATCCGTCTGAGGGTGATAAGCTGTACTTAGGCAAAGCCTTATCCCAAATGCCTTTTGCAAGGCTTCTTAGAATCTAGAGGTAAACCTCAGGTCCCTATCAAGATTATGGTTGAGGGTACACCATGCAGTCTTACTATCTTTTGGACATATTGCTGGGCTAACTTCTCCAAAGGATAAGTAGCTCGAATGGGCAAAAAGTGAGTCATATTGCATCAAAGCCAGCTTGCATCTTAGGTAAAGCCATCACAAAGTCTATAGAGATACTCTCCTATTTCCATTCTAGGATCTCCAATGGTTGCAACATATTAGAGGGCTTTTGGTATTCAATCTTTACCTTTTGGCAAACTAAACACTTGCTTACTAACTCTACAATGTCCCTCTTCAATCCTGGCCACCAAAACATCTTCTTAACGTCTTGATACAACTTTGTCACACCAGGGTGTATGGTGAAATGGCTCTTTTGAGGCTCCTCCAAAATTCTTCTTTAAAGGTCACCACTTGCGGGTGTAACACCCTCCTCAGTACAGTACTACGCTTAAGTCATAGTACCACACCCTAGAGTTATTATTGTTACCTGAGCGGACCTTGCTTGATAGCCACTTCAGCCGTCTTCGGAAACCTCTGAAACTATTTGGAGACAACACGGAAATAGGAGTGAGAATTATAAATTCCCAGTAGGATTCCCTATGTATCATAAATAATGTCATCGTTGTTATCTCCAGTTTGCTTCAGTTTATTAAGAAAAAGTGAACATACCTTACAAACTGTTTAATTTTATAGATCGAAAATATAATGTCCGAAGCAAAGCTTATTTTAATTATACACTTGGCATTTGGGAAGAACCCATGAAAATCAAGTCATGAATTATATTCGGACTAATAACTGAAATACAATAAAATATGATGGCATCAATGCACTAGAGGCATAACTTCTACATATACTTTACTGGAACTATAGCATATTAAGACACCCACATAACCTCAATTTGCTGAGAACATAACATCTGCACATGGCTTAACTTGTACTTGAATTCATGCATATACATAAAATTTACTTTTCTTTCTTCATCTTTCTTTATTATTGTAAAGTCTTTACATGCCACATTCCAGAGTATGATCGCCATGTCATACCCTATTAGAGCGTGATCGCCATGTCACGTTCCTTAGGAATATGGGATCTTCCTTTGGTACTTACACTAGCTAGTTCATGCTATGCCTTATATAAGTTCCGTCCCCTAACTCACACTAGCTGGGTCAATACCATGCCTCATATGAGTGGGGTGCTTGCATATGCCTTAGTCTTTAGTCTTAGCCTTTAATCTTTAGCTTTTACTTGGCACACCTAGGCGTTACGTATCACCATCCCTAGGGTGCTTTTACTGCCCTTGGGTAGCCTGGCCTTGGAGTGAGCTCGTCAGCTCCACCCGTGACCGTCGTCACACCGACTCACCCACAAGGGGATCCACGTGCCTCTAGTCTTGGAGGGATCTCATTCTGGCCACGTGCCTCTAATTAAAGGGATCTCTTCTGGTCATGTGCCTTAAAATCGAGGGATATCATCTGACCATGTGCCTTCAATATAAAGGGATCTCATTTGACCACGTGCCTCCAAGGTAGAGGGATCTCATAGTTTTAGCTACCTTCACAAGGAGGGATTCAAAGTGCACTACCTCCAAGTGAAGGGATTCATATTCATTATACTCATGTTTTGTCATTCTCATACATGGTCATGTATAAACGTGCTGAATGTACTCATACAGATACTTCATCACTTACTTCCATATATCATTGCACATATGATCTTTATGTACGTATTCATAACATATAAAGGCTCGTAGCCTCTTTACCATTCTATCGGCACTCATACATATACTACATCATTTACCTTCATATACCTCATATCACGCTTATATCATTCTTGCATACAAACATTCCTAGTGTCATAGACTTCTGCCGTAAATTTGGCAGCATAACGGATCAGTTCCGTTTTCTCATGAATAGTGCCAGTTCTCACAGACAAACTAGTCATAGCAACATAATCAATCTAACACATATATATCAATGTCAAACTGGCTATCCTCAACTCAAACCTTATATGTGCACTAATACTTGTAAAATTATCAATTTGACCATTCTGCCAATCATACTCAATTCTGCCCGGATTTTGTATAATCCACCTTTATCTCTATTCAACTCATTTAAATCTGAATTTTGGGTATGTCATAGCTCTATGTGTCTACTTTCTAACCTCTTTGGTCCCATATCATTTTGATCTACACAATTCATGATATTTAAATTTTACCTCAGCTTGTTCAGTCACTAGCCCGAATTACACTCCTGGAAGTATAAATTCACTAAAAATCGAAACTAAGCTCAAATCAAACAAAATTGATCTCATATTGAAGCTAACAGGACAACCTTTCATTTTCCATAAGTTTCATTCCATTTACTTTAGTATAGCTCGAGTCATAAGTCCTGAAACTCGACCTTTCTTAACTACTCTGTTTTGGCTTAGTTTGGACATAGGGTAACTTCCTCAAATCACTGGGGACAATTGGGACCATAACAAACTCAAAATTTCATATTGGGACGTTCCCCTATGTGTAAGCTTTCTAACAAAGTTAGTTTCACTCAATTTTTAATCGTGTAGGGCGGGTTATACCCTCCTCAAGTCACCCTGCCCGGATGAAAGTCCTGGTTCCTAGGTTAATATTCAAAAATTCATATCTCTCTTAGTACTAATCCAATGGCCTTATATTATATATCTATGGAAAGCTCTAAATGTCTACTTTCATCTAAAAATAGTTTCATCAGATTTAACCGATTATAAACGGCATCGTACACTCCGCCGTACGGACTGCCGTGGAATTCCTCAACTAGACAGCATTCCAACTTTCACTTCTCCTTGTTTTCTTCTTCTAACCTTAATTCCAACTCAATATTTCATGTTAATTCAATCATAATCCATCATAATACATCTATTAACTCATCAAATACATGAAGAAGAATACAAGATCATACAGCCATAGGGCAAATAATTCAAGAATAGAAGTAGAATCCTACCTCTTTGGAGTGTGATCTTGCTGAATTTGATTTTTGGATTGATGGAACCTTGGCCAAGCTTGGAGATTTGATGGAGTTGATTGAGAGAGGAAGGAAAGAAGAAGGCTGGAGCAAGAGGAAGAGAAGGAGATGTAAATCAGCTGGGAATGAGGAGGGAAGTCTGACTTAAATACATAAGAGTTGTGGTGTTGATTGGTTGGAGTTTTGTAGTTGAAGTTCGGCCATGTCTCTCACTTTTGTGGCCAAATTGCTCTCCATGTCGTCCCTTAAACTGAGACTCGCTTCCACTCTATATGATCTCGAAACTCGTATTAACATGCTTGAGATCGGAACTTGTGACAAATTGCTTGAGCTTGGGCTGAAGCCGGATGTCGGAACTCGTCCCTCTTGCTTGTGACTTAAGGAAATCTTGTCTAGTTTATTTCGAGACTTGGACGTAAGGTCGGAGGTCAGAAGTCTTCAAGCTTGCAATCATATAATCTCGGAACTCCCCATTCAAACTCGGGAATGCTAGCAGAGATGGAAAGCTCCAGGGAATAAGATCGGATATCGAAACTCGTTATATCAAAATCGGACGTTGGCACTTGTATCATTGTTTTAAAGCATCAACTTGGGTCAAGTCCGAAGTCGGAATGAGGATGCTTAAGGTCGAAACTCGGGAATTCGAAATCACATCATCAAACCCAAGTTCTTAAACCCGGAAGTCGGTATTTCATAGACAGTGTACTTGATGATATCGGAAACTGTGTATATTTCCTTGAAATATGAAGTCGGAAATCAGGAATCACTCCATGTAGTTCGGACTTGAAGGTTAAACTCGGAAGTCGTGGAAAACAACCAGATCAAGTCGGAAGTAGGGAATGGTGTTCACTGGGGACCTGGACATTAGTTTGGAGGGAAATCATGTCCCAGTATACTTTAACTCGAAGTCGGTTATTGGAACTCGGAAGCCACCATTTAACCCGAAACTAGAACATGCGGAATAATTAAAATTAGATGAAATCGGAAATCGGACAGGACATGAAGTTGGAAATTGTGCAAGACGAACTCGGAACTCGGAAATAATCCTCCTATCTGAAATTCAAAGATGAAATTGGAAATTGGAATTGATCAATCCTGAGGGCGAAGTCGGAGACTGAAGCCGTGACCATTTCGGTGAGATCAGGTCGGAAGTCGATAAAATTAGTTAACAAGGTCGGAAATCGGAAAATATGTGTAAGGAGGTCGGAAATCGGGACGTTACACCTAATGCTTAAAGAAAAGTTAAAAAATAATAATAATAAATAAATAAACCCAACAATAAAGAAGTCATACCAATTGACAGAATCATTTTTTCCCTTCTCCTTTGCTCCCCACACCAAAAGAAATGAATTAAAATAAATTAAAATAAATTCTTTCAAGGTGAACATAATATTCTTTTGATTTTCTTGAAAATTTTCTTTTCAAATCTTGATTTTCTTCTGATTTTTCTAAATCTTTTCAAATTGTCAACTATTCTTTTCCTTTTTTCATCTCTTTATCTCCCAATTTATTGGCGTCATATTTATTCTGATCTTTATCCATTAAAACAACAAAAAATCTTCTTTTTCATTGATAGCACTAATAAATCCAATTTATTAAAATTAATAAGGAAGATTGGCTACAAGAGGACAAAACTTTTAAAGTACACATCTAGGGTGAATAAAATATATTATCTTTTCACAAGTTATCAAGTTGTCCTCTCTTTATTTGTCATGGATGTGTGAGGACTAAATTGTCTCAACTTAAATGCTCCAAAAAAATGGTAGTTCATGACTATTCATAAATTTCTCCTAATTCTTTCAAATCATTCTCAATCTAAAGGTTAGTATTTCTTTGGTCTAACATTGTAGTAAAACATTACATCACCCTCCACCCCACTTTCTTTCTATTCTGCTAGCCTTTTCTTCTTTCCTCAACCACCATCACCATTGTCCATGGCATCAATGGCAATCTAGTTACCACTAACACACCATCCTTGTTGGTATCTCTCGTTGTTTGTCGCCTTTGCTACTATCACCACCACAACAAAAGCTAAAAAATTACCTCCTGAGAAGCAACACCACAATCCTCAGGCAAAAAGAAACCTTCAAGTTTTGCTTCTTTAACTCCACCACAATACACAAATGAGGACCTTGAATTTGACAACACAAAATTAATTAATCGAACACATAGAATTATAAAAGGGATCAGATTTATTCTATAAGTATTTTAAACTATTATGGAGAGTATAACACCTTACCAGATAAAGTACTATGCTTAAGTCATAATATATTATCTGATAAGTGATTACGTGTAGTGAGCTGATTAAATTCCATTTTCTATTTCATTATTAATTTCCCATATAGAGAAGACTATTTACGTAACAAATTTTCTGTTTGACGGCGGAATAAATATTAGATAATCGTTGTACCGGAGTAACGTAACATAAATAAGGATACAAAATAGGCAGAACTACTGCAACTACATCATAAATATATACATAGACATCTGTTTTCAAAGTTGACAAATGATACATAAAACAGTATTGCAAAATCTCTCTGGAAGAAGAAATAAAAATGGAACTAACATCTACCAGATACATATATACAGTCTAGAAACAGGTCCAGGTGGATGTGGAGCTTAGGGAACTCAATAAACAGGACTCCAGTTGCCGCATTCTCCATGATCTGAGAATGATGCGAAAATATATAGTAGGGTGAGAAATAAAGATTTCTCAGTAGGGATCCTAAGTTCATATATATCTGCCATCACTGTCATTCTCAGTTGTTTCAAGTTTTGGTTAATTAAAAGAAAATGTTGCAACCAACAGGATGTCCTACCCCAAATAGTTATAGAATTCATAGCCCAAAGCATAGCTTTGTTTTACTTAAGGAAATAAAGGAAATTAAACAGAGAAATAAATAACCAGACCTATGTTTTTGATATAGTTAAGTGACAGCCATAAAGTGAACAATAATATATATATATATATATATATATATATATATATATATATATATATATATATATATATAACATCCAATGGTGCAATTTAATCAATGTATGATAACAGAAATTGTGGATATGCATAAGAAATAATGCACTTGAACTTAACTCATATTTTTCCATACTTGGTCCCCTGGGAGTATATTGGCCATAAGACTCCTTGGTAATAGTTCGCTTTTTAGGATCGAGCTCGTTCCTATACAAGGTCGCCGGGTTTACTTTCCCTAACTTCTCCACTAATCTATTCCCCTTAACTTTGTTCAGGGGTTGGCCCAAGT
The DNA here is from genome assembly GCA_031439585.1 of Pterocarpus macrocarpus. Lineage (NCBI taxonomy): Eukaryota > Viridiplantae > Streptophyta > Magnoliopsida > Fabales > Fabaceae > Pterocarpus > Pterocarpus macrocarpus. Next base: position 47,130,470 of record CM062514.1, read on the forward strand.
CACATGGAAATCCTTCCTCATTCTTATAAGGGTAGCATTGCTTGTCTAATACTGGTTTAATACTTTGACCAATGCATGCATAACTTGTAAATTCATATTAATTGAAATCTTTGCCGAAATTTCGGCAACATAACGGATCATGTCCGCTTCCCTATGAATAATGCTAGACAACTAGGAAATTTTAATCAAACAGCAAACCCAATATACAGCATCATATCTTCAATAGTTGTCACACACAACAAAGTCTTAATATATCTTGCAAGCTTTTAATTTCTATTGATGTTCCCGGGTTTGAGCTTAGGACCGAGTTCCGAGATTGAATTAGGTCCAAGTTCCAAGATTATATAAGTTCCGACTTCCGGGGTTATGTTCGATCTCCAAGATTGATTCTAGGTCTAGTTTTGGAATTATGGGTATAAGAGTTTTAAAGCGTCCTAGTTCTCGACTTCCGAGATGTGGGTATAAGGTTTCATATTCTGGTATCAACTTCCAAGTTTATGTTGAAAAATCCTGACTTCCGGGTGCAACTATTTTAGGTTTTATATTCTTGTCATTGACTTTCGATTTCAAAGTGTTTTATGTGCTTGTGATCCCAATCTGCAACCTTAATCCACAGTTGGCCTTCCACGACTTTTTATGAGTGTGTTTCCTAAGTTCCAAGTTTCTGACATTGACTATACCCGATCTAGTTTCCTATTCACTAAGTTTCGAGTTCAACATTAAGTATACCCGATCTAGCTCTCTGTTTGCTAAGTTCCGAATTCTGATACTAACTAAACTTGATCTAGTATTCATATATGTCTCTAACCAGAATTACACTCTTATAAGAGAAAATTCACCAAAAATAGAAATCTAGGTGAAATCATACGAAATTTATATCACTGTAAAGCTAACAGAGTAAACTTTCAAATGAAAGAAGTTGCATATTATTTGAATGAGTATATTTGAGATATAAGCCCTGAAACTTGACCCTACTGGACTACCTTATTCTAGCCCGGGTTGAACTTAAAGTGAATTCATTGATGTACTGGGGATAGTTGGCAATGAATCTGACTTTAAAATTTTTATAGGATGTTCCCTCATATGTTAACTTTCAAACAACATTGGATTCACTCAATTTGAAGTTGTGTAGGGTGAGTTACACCTTTCTCAACTCACACTGCCTGGATGAAAGTCATGATTTCTAGGTTAAACTTCAAAAATTCATAAATAGTTCTATACTAATCCAATGGCCTTATATTATACATGTATGGAAAGCCCTAAATGTCTAGTTTCTCATAAAAATAGATTCATGAAATTTAAATGGCTATAGGCAGAGCCGTACACTCCGCCATACGGACCGCTAAGGAAAAACCCTAACAGCTTCTTGAATTTTCTCTTCTCTTTAAGTTCTTTTATACCAATTCCAACTCTAATCACAATACACATGCAAATTTAGTCATAAATCATCATCATCACTCCAAATCACACCAATATCATGAGAAAAACAAGATCTCCACACAGCCCCAAAACAAAACAAAAAAACAAGAAGAGAAGTTGGATTCCTACCTTGTCTAGGTGTGATTCTTGTTAGATTTGTGGTTAGAGTTGAAGAAATCTTATTGTAGCTTGAAGGTTTGTGGGAGGAGAAGATGTTATAAGTTGAGATGAGATGAGATGATGGAGAAAAGAATGGAGAAGGGTCAGTATATAAGGGCCGAAATTTACAAAGGCAGAAAAGGAAAAATTTAAAAACTTCTAAAGCAAGTTACATGTGATTGGTGGATTTGAGTAAGTTATTTAACTTGGTTTGGTAGCCCATATGGAGGGCTGAGATGGTGCCACTTGCATGGGTAAGTTGGCTAAATCTTGGCCATCCATTCTAGGGTTCTCACAGTATAATTTCTATTGATCCGATTCCGACAGTTTAAATTACCGAAATCTTACCGATTTCTCTTAAATCGGTAAACCGGTTTTAGAAAAATTCTGTGAGGTTTCCTATGTTCCTACTCTAATTCCATCAAGCCTAATCACTTCTAAATCACACTTAATTGACTTTAAGTAAATGCTTAATCGAATTCCGATTAAGCCCACTTATTCAATAAAAAAAATGAACAACTCGGTTATTCACAATAAAATTTTTTGGACGTTACAGAGAGAGCTATTGAGAATTTGCAAATTTTCAAGTTTTTTCCTATTTATTATTAAAAGAGGTTTTTGTATAACCAATATAGATTGGAGGTAGCTATAATTTTGCTAGATAAAATTGAACCCCTATTTTTGTTTAATGCTTATTATGGTTTGGCTTTTGATGTTGAATTTTATGTAAATGCCACACAATAAGAAATTAACCTAGATGATGTGGTTAATACTTCCATAGAAAAGATCCATATTGCTTATTATTCCTAAAAGTATACTAATTTCCCATGGAAATAGTTGAGTGGACAAAATACTAGTGTTGTACACAACCATCAGCCATCTCAAGTTAACTCCACCATCTCAAACATTAGCTATTGGTTTTCGGATTGGAAGCCCTATGTTGATTTCTCTATGTTCGTGTATGTTTGTGTTTATGTTTGTGTAGAGAAGTTGAGAATGAAGGAGGTGGTGATAGAAGAGGATTTAGTTTAGGCAAGAAAGGAACAAGAAGAATCACTAACAAATGGTGGCAGCCGTGGTAGGAGGGGTGGGATAGGCGGCGCAAGGTTTGGGGAAAAACTTCTTCTAGAAGATGAAGAACTTGATGTGGAAATGGAGGGAGGCAGAAGAAGGAGGAGGGAGAAAGAACGAGAGAGGAATAATATAGTAATGATATGCATACACACTTTTGTTCAACTCACTTGCAGTGCACTTGTAATCTAAAAACTAAGATGTAATGGTGTATCCATATTTCTTATACTTGTGATACACTCTAAAACTCACTCAAACACTCTCTCTCCTGTTGAACTCAGAACTCAAGAAGAACCATTGTAATATCTCGAGTAACAATGTATATAATCAACACTGTTAAATAATTTATTTTTAGATACATTATAGATATACAAAAAGATAATAAGGAAATGTTAATTATAGGGTAATATAATTTCAAATATTCTCTATAGAAAAATAGTAATATTTTGCTAGCCAGAGAAATTTCTTACTAGCAATGTCTTATAATATAAGAAACTGATCAAATAGGAATCTATATTGCAAGATGGCATAAATATCTATTAAAAATCTTGGAATGTGTAACCAGGAATTAGCCACATTAGTCATCTTGATGGACAAAAGATGTCTAATCAAAATTTCAGTTAAGAAAATTTAAATTCTATTTCAAATCCACCAAATAAGAAGCTTCCACCAATCAAGGTCACTTCACAAGGAATAAGGCTCATTATTTTGCTTATTTTTCTCCCCAAATTTCATGCAACCTCTCCCCCTCTCTCTATATACATTTTTCATCTTCAACTCACATAAACTCTTGAGTTTTGCATGTTTTTGCTCAAATTTACAACTATGTCACTTGTTTTCCATCAAGAAGCCCTCATCAAAACTCCTTCCTTTGAGCCATATAAATTCAACAAAGCAAGGAGCAAGGAAGGGCTTCATGATCATCTTGAGGCTTTGTAAAGACAAGGGCATCAAAAGATTTAAGCTAGAAAGTTGAAAGCTTTGGATTTGAGGTAGGCTCCTAGAATTTGTTTGTATTCTAGAGTTTTCTTGAAGTTAGGGTTCCTTTAATCATTTTGATCTATTCATCTAGAGCTTTCTATGATGTTAATAGGACCTTTTCTAGTGATTTAAGGCTAAGAAAACTTGATTGATGTTGAAAAATAGATTAGAAAACCAAAATAATTACAAAATAGAAAACTGTTGTAGGGGAACCTAGGTGCAGTATGTGCTGTAATAGGTATATCTTAAGCTACAAAATTCAATTTGAAGTGAAACAAATTGTAAATAAAACATGACTCGAAGATGAATCCAACCATATAAAATATAGGTCCATTAAACTTGGGATGAAAGAGTTATGAATTTTAGAAATAGACTATTGTTTAACACCCTCTATCCTGACCATTGTATGATGGAATGGGCATAACTCATCCTACATAACTTCAATTTGAATGAAGCTGGTTTTTTAGAAAACTAATACATAGAGAATCATGTCTATAAAGTTTCATAATAAGATCCTTAGTGGATTATTGCCAGTAAATCCTTGAAATTATATGCTATAGTCAAGTTGAAATAGGGCAGCTCTACTGTGGAGGTCATATCTCGAGCTCTACCTACTCAAATAGAGCGACAATCCTTGGATTTAAAAAAGGATTCATATAGGTATATCCTAGTAGAATTTCGGAGCAAAAGAATGTAAGATGAATTTTTTAGTGATTTTCTAATTTTAGGAGTGTCAGTCTGTTTTGAAATAGGGTAGTCTTTAGTAAAACCTTAATAACTTAAATTATACACCTTGAAAATTAGTAAAACTAAAGGGATTTAAAAGTATACTAACAAAACTATATTCTATTAAAATTTGAGACTAAAATGAATTAAAATAGAATTTTAGTGTAATTTAAAAGTTCTGCGTAGATTTTAAGAAAAGTAAGACAACTTGTGAATTACATGACGTAGAGGCCCCAAAGCCATATAGGGCTAAACGGATTGATCATTTATGCAACTGCATACTAAAATGATGCCATGTTGGCATATTATTTATGATGATCATACTTGAACTCTTTTTGGTATCATGTTGAGGTTATGATTTCTATGACTAGCCGGCTGTTATTTTATTGTCTATTTTAGGAAACCTTTATATTTTAGCTGTCATGTTGCTGGATTGTCGGCACAAATATATGAATTATGTAGTATACTCATAAGCACATCAAGCATATTCATACATGAATATATGAGCATATGATATGTACATGTGATATAACTATATTTTCTTAATAAAGAAATACACATAAGCATGTGAATTCAGATAGTATGTGAACGAATAATATAAGATCCCTTCACTTGGAGGCAGTTATGAGATCCCTCCATGTGAAGACAATTATATGAAAACTATGAAATCCCTCTACTTTAGAGACAGTTGACCAAAATGAGTCCCTTAAATTTAGAGGTATGTGAGTTCCGTTGTCAAGTGGTACTGTGTGACGACAGTTATGCGATGAGCTTATTCCCTAGATTAGACTATCTAAAGGGATTATAAGTATCACTTATAAGATTTACGAGCAGTTTACAATCCTTCAACTAAAACAGACACTGGCACTTGAGTTTTGGGACCTTTTTAAAATTTATGAGATCTAATTTTTTATTCAATGTGAAAAGAAGTAATTTTATAAGAACTAATTTATGTGTTTATCTCCCTTTTATATGACATGATAACGAAAAAAAAAATAAACATGAGAGAATTCATTTTTCGACATGTAACAACCTAATAAACCCATACTATGCTTAAGTCGTATTATGGCGTTTTATTTGTTGTTACTTATGCTCGTGGAAAACTAAACTTCATTTATAATTTAAGTTACGCGGAAAATACGGTAAAATTTTTTTTTTGAAATACATCGTCGCTTTGCAGTGTTTTGGAAAATAAAGCCTGGAGCTAGAAGATAGCTATAAATAAACGTTTCGCATACATACAAGTCGTAAAATAAAGGAGCAATGGATAAGTAGAAATGTAATATTCATCTTACTAGAATAACCATACATATATAAAGTCTCATAATATTCAACAATACATAAAAAGGAGACTCATGGTCATGCCATGGCCCCAAAATATCAAACATAAACAAATATGACAAGGTTCGTCACAAAATAAAATACATAAGATAAGGAGCAATAATAAAATAGCCCATGTTGACACGTTCTGGCTTCCTCGCCCCTTCTGCGGCGCTCGATCAGATGAAAATCAGGTCCTTGAGTGCCTGGTTCCCCTAGCTCCTCGGCCTCAGGGAACATGAGGAGTACGGATGATGCGAGAGTGCTTGCTGATCACCTCTATGCGACGAACACAATGACCCGAAGTATAGCTGCCTACCAACGAACGCTCCTCAGAGGGATCCTCCTCAGACGTGGCGGGGTGATACTCAGGGGGCGACGGTGAAGCGACTACAGTCCTCGGAGTGGCCATAGAGCTCACATCGACCACGGGAATCACCGGCTGTGGTACGAGCTCGGTTGCTGGCAGGCCCAGAGATATCCGCTCCATCTCGATATTCGACAAGGGCTCGGGAGGAAAATCCCAAGGACCCAACGGCTGTCCAAGGTATGCAGAGGAAATGTCAACTGGGGCTGGCGGGATGTCGGGCTCCTCTCCCTCATGTATACGACCAAGATGAAAGTAGGTGTGGACTACCGTGATGGTCATCGCCATGATAGTTTGGGCATCCGCGTCGTAGGCCCACTCATGGTGGGGAGGATCCATGCTCCACTTCACGGGGTATACCAACGGTATCTGGTGACGAAACGGAAAAATAACTGGAGTGAGAAATAAGATTTCTCAGTAGGACTCGAACCTGACACGATAGTGCCATCGTCATCGTCCCAGCCACTTCGGATTTGATTAATGAAAATAGTGAGCATTCATAAGGTTCCATTCTTAGGTTTTCGAAAACATGAATATCCGAAGCGGATTCAATTTTAACATACTCTCTAATCATTTATATCATAACAAGCATAGGAACAACTATAATTACATAAATCATGCATGGCTATGCTATAAGCTTCTCTTAATTTCTTCCCTTCAAGGGTTTGGACCGAAGTCCCTTTTCTTTTCTTAACTCGACTTTATCTTAAGTCTTATCTTTTCACCCACTAAACATAAGTGGTAATGAGCTCATACCATGGTCGTCGCCACCATAGAATTTCAGTACTTACACTAGCTGGGTCATGCTATGCCTTATGTAAGTCGTGGGTGAGGGAAGCTTAAATTAGCTCACCTTCTCTTTTGAAGGATCACATACTTAATTAAACCACTTCTTATTAAAGCTTATGATGCAAAATATCTCTAAGTCCATAATTTTCGTAGAATTTCGGCAGCATAACGGCTAGACCGAAGCTTCCCAAAATTTTGCCAAACAGAGAAATCCAATATCACATATCATTAAGCATCATATTATCAACATATCATATTCATATCATCATCATCACTCATCATCATCATAGCATCATGCTTGCACATAAACATAGCCATATTCTCAAGCAAAATTTTATGAGCTTAGCTTAATAAATTTGGTACAAGCTTTTAATTGAGATTGTCTCTAGTGTAAACTCTTTTATTAGGCGTAAGGCTAATTTCATCCATTATTCTCTTTGAAACTTTTAAGTTGAATTATGAGGATTTTTTCAATGGTTAGAGTAAAGGTCTTAGTGTCTTAAAACTTATTTCTTATTATTCCTTAACATTCACCACAACTAGTTTTTACTTTTATAGTGGGGCAGTAACTTCAAAAATTCACCATAATTTCACTTTTTACTATTTTGCTTCAAATTTTGGTATGATTATACTTCTCTGAGTCTATTTTTAAACAAAATAAGCCGCACTTAAAAATTCATTTTGCAGCTTGAGTTATGCACATTTTATTCTGATTGTTTAGACTTGAAAGTTTAACTCGGGACAGTGGCTTGTCAACTTCACCGGGAGTTCCTCACATGGAATCTGACAAAACTATGGGAGTGTTCCTCTATGTCTTAGCTTTCTAACAAACTTGGTCTCACTCAAAAAAAATTTTTGTAGCTCCAATTATAAAGTTGTGCAGACTGCCCAAACAGAAATCCATCCGGGAACAGCCAACTTTGAAAAATCATATCTCCCTCATTTGAAATCCAAATTTCACGTATTTTATATGCTTGGAAAGCTCTTTGAGTTTACTTTCACAAAAAATTAGTTTCATTATCTTTTGAGTTTTGTAGAATGAGTTATATAGTATGCATTACAGACTGCCAGAATTCCAACTTAACTAGTTTTTATGTTTTGCAAATCAAACTTGTGGAGATGTTGCTATACCACTTCAAAACACCATTTTTATGTTTTATCTCACCATCATATTCAAAGTTTTAATCACCAAATCAATATTTTAAAACAAAATAAAGCAAGATACATAAAACCATCATGCCACATAATCTCATTTTGAGATAATATTTTCAACAAGGTAAGAAAAACTCATAGAGCAAGATATGGTCATGAGACCTTGAAGCAAGTACTAAAACCACCTAGCTATGAAGAGCTTAGGAGTTCTAGAGATTGAAAAATACATGAAAAAGAAAGGTTAGAATCACTACCAAAGAGAGCTTCTTGAAGGATTTTGAAGGTGGAGAAGGTTGGAGAGAGCCTTCCTACTTGAAAGCTTGAAAATGGGGCTTGTGTATGGGTGATTTTGTTTCTCCAAAGACAAAAAATGGTGGTTGGATTTTGCTCTTGTCCTTGGCCAAAATTTGGTGCATCAATTAGGAGAAATTTTTAAATCTTCAAAGATATTAGAATTACCTAAGTTGTTAATCAATTTGATTAGTTAAATTGCTCTTATGAATTATGTAATTAGTGTGTAAGAATTAATCTATCTCAAATAGGTAGGGTAGAACAATTGTCTTGTACTTAATTAATAAGATTGAATTAGCTTAATTATATTTCTAAGTTATAAATTAATGAGGTTCGAATAATTAGGTTTTAATTAAAATATTTAGTGCATTATGATTCAATTATTGACTTGTCTCAATTTACTAAGCTCTTGCTCATCGAGATTAGCCGATTAGTCCTCAGTTAATCGTTAACCTTTCTAATTAGCCAGGATCACTGAGCTAATTAGCTTAGACGAAAATTGGGGATGTTACATGACAACCATGATTTAACTTTTTCTCATGCAATATTTGGTTTGACATAATTTTTCAAAAAAAAATTCAAATTTTGACATAATCATGTTTAGGTACTTTGTGCCAACTTCGTGATGTAAAACAATGAGGAAATAATTGAATTAAAGAAAAAAGAGAGAGAGAGAGAGAAATATAGAGAAGATGCCAGAACTCTATTGTTAGAAAGAGAAATATTATTTGAACTCACATTTTTTCAATTTTTATGTCGATTTACTCTCATTTAATGATAGATAAAATATAAATTTTATTTGATCTAAGTCTTATATCCCATCTAATAGTAAATAGAAGTGAATTGACATTAAAATCGAAAAATATGAGTTCATATAACATATCTCTTATTTATGAGGCGATTGAGCTCAACCGCATCGATGCTACGTCGTAGCAACTGATATGGCACCATCTGAATCATCCACCTACATGCTTCTGTCTCTTCTTTGAAGAAATAATTTGTCACTGTTTTGTAAGAAATTCTTGTATGGTTCGGTAGTATCATATGACTGTGCTCTCAGCCAATTATGTAAGTGCATTTTACTTGGGATTATACATTAGTGATGGATTTTATATAAAATACACTTATATAATTTGTTGGAAGCATAGTTATATGGTATTCTTTGACCATATAAGTATTTCTCTTTTTTTTTTTTTTTTGGGTCTGTGTATTTCTCCCGTTTTGTGCACTGCTCGCTAGGCTTGTGACCAATAATCATCTGCCCCTTCCAACGGAGAGCCCAAAGATTTTTGGGGCATTAACCCACAGAAATTTAGAGGGGCCCCTGCACTATCAAAGAACCATTTTCATCCTCCGCGTTTTTTTCTTTTTAATGAATTCCTTTAGGAAATTCATTCAAAATTTTGAACAAAAAAAAATTTCACATAAAAATATAATTTTTCAAAACATTTACTATATTAAAATTTTAGAATACTTCACATAAAAAAAAAAAAAAAGAATACTTACGAACAAACCTTTTTTAACGCAAAATTCTCTGCACGAAATAATAAACCCAAATTGGAAGAGAGTTAATGGTCAACAACATCGTCATCAAGATTCCACAAATGTGTTATTTTTCTGATTTATTCTTTTCACCAATAGTGTTCCGTGAAGCAAGCAATAACATAGACATAGGCTCATAGCTTGTGATTTCTTGAGCCTGCATTACACTGAAGTCTGAGCTGAGTGTCTACTCTAGGAAGCAGGGCACAACATATACTGCACCAAAACAAGGAAATTCACGAAATTTTTCCACCGTTCATTCCTAAACATATACAAATTCGTTCATAGAAAAGAAGGTTAATACACGACAAACAAACGAGGAAAAGAACAGAAACTCAGCGACAGTGGTGTGACTGGTGTCACAGCCCCATGACCAAAAACCACAAAGGGCTTAGATCAGAGAAAGTCCAACACAAGGAGAAAAAAGAGTAACATTAGGCCGATATTCCGGTGAAATACGAAGAGTTTGGTTCGCTACGAAGTAATGAGTTGATGGAATAATAATGTGATAAATGGATAGTGGGGTCGTAAAGCAGTCAAATTTGATCAACGAGAGTAGAAGTATTATTAAAATGCAGCATTTAGATTAAGGAAATACATATATTCCACATAAATTCCGAGTTTCTTTTTTATGGCAGTTCTGAATTTTCCTTTAATAGAAGCTCTGAGTTCTCCTTTTATACGAGTTTATCAAGTTCATTTGTTTTCTTAAACTAAACATGCGTTTTAATAATCTTCTTATCATTTTTAATCAAATTTGACTATCTTGTGGCCCTACTATCTATTTATTGCATTATTATTCGATCAATTCAATACTACATGATCAAGCAAACTTTGCGTGTTTCACCAACCAAAACAGCTTAACTTTATAGAAAATAGAGATATAACACATACATTTAACAAAAAAATAAAAACAACGCAAACGGAGCACTTAGTAATCCCACAGAAGACTCCCACCCTCAGGCACTGCAAACGCATCACCAGCACCCATCGTCACATCCATCTCCTTCTGCGTCCTGCAGCCACGATAGCGGCGGCTGATACATCCATGCATCCTCGCAGTCCACGAACACAAACTCCTTACCAAACTCGTCGCCGGTTTCCAACCTCGGCAGCTCAATGATCTCGCTCAACTCGTTGGACCCGGTGGACAAGTCCATTGCTGAAACCAACGAAGACAGGGAGAAGGAAGAAGACGACGACAACGTTGCCGAAGAAGCCAACAATGGCAACGACGAAGACGAGGATGATGACCAAGGTGACCATGATGACGATAGCAATTCGAACTTGTCCATGTGGGCTGCTTTTGCTGCTGCCGCTTGAACGTCGCGAGGCGCCAAGGAAGCGGGGCGAGGGAGGGAGTTTGCGAGGTCCGGGAAGTTGAGGATAGCAGAGTCGCCCTTGATGCTGAGTGCCGCCACGTCGTGAGCCCTTGCCGCCATCTCAGGGGTCGGGAACGTGCCGAGCCATATGCTCGATTTCTTGCGCGGCTCCCGGATTTCCGACACCCATTTCCCCCAGTTGCGCATGCGAACCCCTCGGTACACCGGGTGCTTGTTGTTGGAGTCACGGTTGCGCTTTACCTTGGAGGAGGAGGACGTGGTTGTTAGTAGTGGTGGTGATGATGAGAATGGGAATGAGTTTGAGTTGCTCTCGGCCTCAGAATTCCCGGGTGAGACAGAAACGCTCATTGTTATCATAATTGGTTAATTTGCGCCTTCATGAAGAAAGTGGATAGTTTAACTGGGATTTTAAGGGAGGGCTGTTCCTTTGGCTGCTAAAACAAGCACAAGTTCCCAAAGATTGAGGGAAAGTGGAGAAGCGGAGGAAATTAAGGTGGGGAGGACTAGTAAGGCATGCAAGTGTGTGTGTGCGTGTGATTGATATGCAAACACTTCATCAGCTGTGCCTTTTTTTTCCGTGACTTCCCAATGAGTCATATAACGCTTATAAAGGTTGATAGAGGACCCACCAAGGAAATGGGTCACCCTGCGAGTCCCAGTGGGTACAAGACAAATACGATGGGTCACAATCTACTTTTGTGCCACGCAACTTTCCTTTTGGTTTTGCTGGATACACTGTTCCATTAATCCTAATCTTCAACCAGCCCCTGGTTTTCACCTATATTACACTGTTCATTTATCCCTTATCCTTTGTATGCTTTCAAGATCACACAGCTTTCTAGTTCGATTACCATTTTCATTGCATTATCTCCAATTTTCGCTCTTACTTTTGCAATTTAATATATAATATTATATGATATATATAAGATAATCGTTGCAGCTTGGCAGGAAGATTGCTTGGTGGATTTTATTAATGTAAATGGTGACGTTGCATGATGGCACTAAAAATGTATTAGTCTATCATTTATGTACTTCTATTTTTATATATTATTGTCAAGCAAAGATGGGGCACCTTGCTACGTTAAGTCTTCCTTGTGACTCATTTTTATTTTGATTACGCACAAGGCTACTAAAATGCTATGTCATTTTGAAGAATTTGATTTGAAGCTCTCAATTCTTTGGCTTCAACTCCCAACTCAACGGTGATTTGAGATTGAACTAACTAACTAACTATCTACCCATCATCCATGTGCTATCGTCATTCGGTTCCAATACATCCATACTTGACTTTTAATCAATTACTTAAATTGATCAGAACATAGTTCATTTGTTGGGGAATGCTGTTCTAAATAACTCGGTATATAAAACCTATCAAGCTTGTTAAATTGATTGAAGAACCTCCACCCTCTATATTAGCTTTTCCAGAGATTATGCGACAAACTAAGGCATGTGACCGCCTTTAAAACCAGATTGTGAGAGCCAGCAATGATTTAGGTTTGTGGACCCTTCTTTGGTATCTTCCCTTTTACTATATATTCACTCCTAGTAGGTGCAAAGATCTCTGTCTTTGTTTCTTCTTCAGTTTTAGACTTTACAAGTAACTGAATAAACTAGTCTTCTAGCTACATTTGTCAATTTTCCAAGGAGTGATTGTCCAAATTCATAACCTGGTAGCAGTTGTAATGTTGTATTGAATCACCATCGCCAGCGTCTCAGGCACCAAATCAGAGTCACACACCCCATATGGGTCCCAACTCCCATCAGCGTTACGCCTGTGTTGCACGTATGGTGCACCATAGGTGGTTCAATTCGTGCTGTTCTTGCCACGTGCAGATATATTGTCATCCATTTAACTCTAATAAATGGACTAACCCCACACATCAAAGTGACATTGCTATGTCCAATTTTTCCAAAAGGGGCCCTTTTCCTATTATTAAGATTTGACACATTTCAAATCCTTGCAATTTACAGTGCTAATTGTTATTGTATTATGATTCAAATAAGTTTCAAAAGAAGCCAGGAAACAGTAGTGACTTTAAGTTAGTAACGACGGAAATTAATTTTTGTCCTCATGGTTGTTGTTTTATATGTATGTACGTTCATTAGTTTGCAGCCTCCAGGGTATGGCTACTTTGGAGAAGAGGTCGAAATTGTACCTATGAAATGAGCTGTTACCTGTCGATTGATACATATTTGGACCATAAAAAATAAAATTGTCAATCTATGGTACAGATTTTAGTAGTAAGACTTATGGATCCATCTAAACAGTGTACATAAAAGATAACTCCTGGAGCCGAACCATTGAACCTCATTTTTAATTAAGACAACGATTAAAAATCCTTAATGCCGAGACATCTGGGGCATGTTCAGGGATGGATCATCCCAAGGCCTGACAAGGTCACTCTCGTTTAAGATCTGGGCTGGTGAATGAATTAGGATTCTATGTTATAAAGCATTAGGTCACTGGGATGAAAGGCAAGAACAGAAATTCTTAATCCCACAACGGCAGGACTTGTTATTGCATCATCATCAAGTTTTGAGTTTACCACCAGTAATTAATTAAGCTAGGAGCACACGGAAAATATGTAGCACATTATACTGAACTTTCTTCTTTACTTCTTTTTTTAATTTTTTATTTTTTTTTGGGGATACAACATTTTATACCAAACTTGAATGATATATCTGCGGCAAATGCACTATAAGTTGCAAGGGTAACAATTAGCAGAGTCCGAGATTGATTTGTTTCGGATTTTTTTTTTTTTTTTTTTGAGAAAAAATCACTTTTTTATTAAAATAATTAATTTTCATATATTTAGATAATTTTTTAAAAATAATCAAAATATAAAAAAAATCTGTTTTTAACTTTTTTATAAAAGTTAAAAAGAATACTTTTGAAAAAAATAATTTTTAATTTTTTTAAATATATATAAAATTTAAATTTTAATATCACTTTTTTTTTAAAGTTGAAACAATCGCACCTTGAGGATTCCGAGTCTTCAAAACATATACCACCTTCGCAACATCAAGGATTTGACGTGCATTTACTAAGAGCTCGGTCTGACTGAATTCACCATAAACCTTCATTCTTTATGTAACGTACATGTTATTATTCAGGCAGGCCTTATTGTAGTTAAGGAGTTTCTACCTTGTAGTCAAATGTATAATGATAATGATCTAGCTGTCAAAGGAAAGGTATTCATCACTCCATATTCCTATGTATGCAGATCTTCTGCATTTATGTACTCCAAACCTCAATGCATGCAGTTAAATCTCGGGTATTACATTGATCTTGTAATTATATCACATATATATAACTTATGTATCTGCAGCATAGGTGACGCTTTGCTTTCATGGGGTGGTGTGCTTCGCTAGATTTAATTGTTTATGGGTCAACAGAGGTAGGGGAAGTGAGTCTTCGCCGCTTGCTAGCTATAGTGTCACATGCATTGCCCATACATGGAAGATGTAGCACACTTCTACCACATTAATTACATGTGTAGTCAGTGGGACCTCTGATTTACCAAATTAGGGATAGAATAATAAATAGATCTCATGCATAATATGGCCTCTCAGTGGTTCTGATGTTATCTCATGTTCTATTCACATGCAATTCAGGTGACATCTGCAGGCTCATACGTGAACTTTCTATTCAGGTTTTGACTCTCTGCATACTTAATCTTATGCGTTATCATTGGGTCGTGATTGAAATTTCGTTAATTTTAAAATGGTACCATGGCTTTCTATTCAAATGTATAGGTTCATGTTCATACAATCATGCAGCGGATGAAAATATTTGAGTACGTTTACTTGTAGGTTCAAATGTCCAAATCGTATGATTAATATCTGCCGTGCCTCCAAAGGTGCGTTCAGAAACTTGTGCCATTCTAATTTCTTCTGGTGCTGTGTCACACTCTTAATAGGACAGAATGCAAGTTCCTTTCAAATTCTCCGTAATGTTTGAGTCAATTAGGGAAATGTTAATCTTCCAAGTAAACGTTGTGAAGTACTCTCTGCGATAGAAAGATGTCGAGCACTTACCAGCCCTTTCAGCCACTTGAAAGTCAAATTCAGTACATGTCTACTTAGATTGGGTAGCAAAATAACTTTTGTCATGAGTTTGTCATTTTTCAAGATGCTTTTGGTAACAGTGAATGGAGATGAAGTAAAATGGAGAACTGAAATCAACAATACACCAACAGCAAATACCTCCATATTTTGCTAATTTTACACTTCTGTTTCTGAAGTCACTAGTCATTTTTATTAGTAATTATGTTGAAAACTGAAAGTGGCACTGTCAATACTGCGGATAGAAATCAAGCTCAACTAAGGAAGGATCTCAACTTCGGAGGCAAACTTACGCCATGTAAGAAAAAAGGATTGCTAGTTAAAGATGGATGTGAATGTGATGGATGATTTAGTTTTGAATCTTATGGCATTGACATGTCAAGTAATAGAGGAAAGTAGATTCAATAGTTATCACGTAGATTGCCAAAGACACATATATTGTATGTTCCTTATTGTATCAGTAAGGTAGAAACATAATGAATGTCTTGATCTTACGGTTGTTTGGTTATCTGACAAATTTATTCTTATACTGTCTTTTCACGTTTTTCCCCTTTTATCCTATGTTAAATAAATCAGTTTTATGAAACATTGTTGAACAATGCTATAGCCATTGTGAGGTTTTCCTTCTTACCCTTTTCTTCTTTTAGGACTTAAAATGAAATCGTCATCTTCATCACTCTCAACAATCCTTTTCTTGGCTTTTATATCACCATTTTTCGATGCCTGTTGTTGCTTCTGGGAAGTTTTAGTTTTAGTTGGGGGCTTTGATGGTTTAACCAGAGTTCCTGTCCATAGCTGCTTTTGCTTCCTCTGCTTCTTCTCAAATGCTTTCTTAGCTCTTTCAGGAGACAGCAACCCATGTTCCATTAACCTACACATTGAATTTATGCCTTAGCTTGTAAACGACAAGAAGAATAAGACACCAACTGAACCCAAAATATCATTTAAGAGATCCATAGTTATTTTATAGCATGAATCTTTAATGCTGAATGAATGAAAGTGAACCCTCAACTGAACAAAATATTATGCCGGTACAAAAAGCATTGAGATCAATATTTCCCTGAAAAATTTGCCTGTGGAAAGATTAAAACGGAACATTTCTTGTGCATGTTTAACGGAAGAGTGGTATTATCAAAGTCAGCATAAATGAAGTGAAGTTTCTGTCATCCTTTAGACCATGATATTGAGTCATATTATGACAAAGGCTTAACTCCTTTGGTATGTAAATGCAAATACAATCACCATCTAAGATGTTCAAATGGTGGAACCAGTCCCTTTAAGAAATGCTCAACATTTGCAACTCTCCTCTGTTTCAATATGAAGGGCTGACCAAGTTAGTGGCACCAGTGCAGGAGAATAATTCAACTCTAGAATTAGCTGCAGCCAAAACACAAAATCCAGGAGCATAGGACGACGACGACGACAACAACAACAACAATAATCAAGTCTTGTCCCACTTGAAAGGATCGGCTATATGGACTAGACGGCGCCACATTGTCCATCATATATTCATGTGTATAGGGAAAGTAGAAAAACAAAAATGGAATATTTAAGGACCGAAATTGGGACTAACAGACTGTTAGGACAAGAAGAGCCGTGACAAGTACTATAAACAGAGTTGCTTGACTTTTCCTGTATGATTGATAATTTTCATTAATTGCCACTTCCTTTCATATCCATTTGGCGCAACATCTAATGCCAACTGTTGTTAAATCCCAAATTACAGTTTCCTTGACTTTCTCATCAGTAATTTAGTAAAGGATGCCCTTTGTACTTGTATAGAGACTGATTGCTCATTTTTGATAAAATGAAAGAAGAAAAAGGAAAAAGAAAATAAAGAGAAAAAAAAAAAGAATGAAATTTTGTGAAGCAGGTATGAAGAAATGAAATATCATGGAAATGTCCTGGAAGTATGCTTCCACTATTGTGCTTTTCTAGTAACCAACAGGAGCTGCGAATTCCAAGTACAAAACATCTTGCCACTTCGGCTGATATAAAGAATGACGCTTTCCATGATACACCTACCAAGATCCTATCAGACCGTATGGAATGTATTTCCTCTGCAGTTTCAAAACAACTGCAAAAATTATCAACCTTTCAAAATATTTTTCTTTTAATTAAAAGTAAAAGTTACAAATATAACTTAATAAATATGAGCTGTTGCCTGTTGAATCAACAATGCTTGCATGTAAACATACAAAAAGAAAAGTTATAGAGCATAAGGAACTACAACTTCAGAAGGAGGGAAAAAACAGAAAGCAGATAATAAGGATATCCAAGTTGAATCACAGATCTCAAGTGATAAAACATCTCCTGAGATCCAGGCACTGGATGCATAAAGACAGAAAGATTCACTAATGAAGATAGCGTACCACAAATGTAGTAGCAATGACTTGTGAGAACCACCAAGCAATAACTGCAACCTAGATGCTCTAAAGATACAGGAGGCAATAGTGCTTCCAGTTGGTGAGTACCTCCTTAATCGAAGAGGCATATAATACTTGCTACTTGCTATAAATGTGATTCTGAGATTTAAGATTTGAAATGGTATGGATTATTGAAACTAATTCTCTTGATGTAAATTAGAATTAAATTGGTTTCATTCTCAAATATGCGAGTAATGCTCCTGGTCGTTGGGGATATGCAAGAAGTCAAGAACAAATTAAGTAATAACTGAGCAAAAATGCCTATTGGTCAAAGCATAAATGACTCTGTTAACAAAGGAAAGTTCCATGCAATATCTTTGCACCTATGGTAACAGAAAACAACAATTTCTCTGGTTAACAGCTATATGTAGTAGTACTTCAGCAACAGATGCCAACTTTATAAAATGAAGTAGAATGGGAGTACTGGCAAATGCTGTATCATGGTTCATTATCACACACCAGTAACCAATGTTAGACATGAACGAATGGAAAAGGAATGAGACCTTCTTTAGTGATGCAAATGAAGAAAAGCTGTATTTACGGTCAAAGTCACTTGTCAAAAGCAGTTCAAGTTTTCAATAAAACAATCAAGTTAGTTAATATCGATGTTATGAAACATTAATTTGTTTCAGAGTACTGCTATAACTTCCAAACACCATGGTCTCCTAAATTGCTAAAATATTGAATGAAAAAATAGCAGTCTTGAGAACCTAAAGAGTAATTAGCAGGATTATTAAGCGGAGATAAAATTATTCTGTTTAATTGAAAATAGAGCAATTGTAACTTTTAGGTACACAGCTATCCTGAACAAAAGTGGGGTTAGGCACATACCCAAAAGAAACCAAAGCAGACATGTTATTGCAGTCCAGCCTAGATACAAATCACATAAGCTGATACTATAAATCATTATTCATCTATTGAGAATCCAAGGAAGATGGCTTGGAAAATTCCAAAATAAAGAACCGCATAAAATTAAGATCTGAACGACATAAATGGGCTTTCTTCAAATGATGGAATTTACAGTTACAGGTTTTACACTGTCAAAATGTAGGAGCGAAAATGGATGGTGAACAACTGTAAGATTGAAATGGAAACTCACCAAAATTCCGCCATTTCACTTGTTCGTATCTGTTTTGATAATGACTCATAGAAAATCCTCAGGGGTTCTTTCTGTTAACAACAGCCATAAAAAAGCACAAGGATGAGTGGGAGTTGATTACTATATATAGACATTAGTTTTCTAACTTCCAAGCATCAATGGTATGGGTTCAGAACCTGTTCTGGAGGATCATGTTTCTGCCCAAGCAGACTGTAAACTTTCTTATCTCTCACTTTTGTAGTAGATGTCTTTGTTACTGATTTTGATGATGATGATGATGCTGTTTTCGATTTAACCTTCAAATTTTTATCAAAAACAATTAGCTGCACAACCATCCTAATTGAAACTAACACATTTGAGATATAAAATGAGTTGGACTATGGAGTCTCAGTTGTAGTTAAACAAATTAAAAAAAGAAATAGAGGGTAATAAGAAATTGTGCTAGGGAAATCTAGTTCAAGTCCTAAAAAATCATGATGCATTATCGGAACATTCCACAAAATTGTTAATCCAACACCCCTAATTGAGGCCAGCAACAAGAAAACTAGCGACGTAACCAGTCTAGTTCCCAGCAAAAACCAAGCCAATAAATTCAGCAGCCAATAAATTGAAACTACCCATTTAAGAATTCAATCCAATAGCATGAACCTTCTGCCCAAAGCTGCTGAGACAAACTCAACAGACAGAAAAGTTCCAATTTTAATTGATACCTCCGATTTTGTAGAAGTTGTGACAGATTTCATCTTTAAATCAGCTGGCTGCTTGCTTGAGATGTCTACCTTCTTCTTGACAGCTGAAGAATCAATCTTTGCCTTGGAAGAGCCATCCGGTGCATTTGATTTGAGCTTCACAGTGCTGCTTTTGGTCTCAGTAGCCATACCCGAATCCTTTGCCACAATTGTCTGCTATAGACTAGGTCTGATTGACCCTTCCTATGTCTTGGTTAACCATCTCAAACTCATTCACAGTTATGCCATTTCCATTGTCTTTTGTCTTTCTCAGTGGATTTCTCTTTTCTCTTTTCTGTAAGGATACAAAAAA
The DNA here is from genome assembly GCA_031439585.1 of Pterocarpus macrocarpus. Classification (NCBI taxonomy): domain Eukaryota; kingdom Viridiplantae; phylum Streptophyta; class Magnoliopsida; order Fabales; family Fabaceae; genus Pterocarpus; species Pterocarpus macrocarpus. The sequence goes on from CM062514.1 coordinate 47,150,261, forward strand.
GTAAAAGAAAAAGAAACAAAGGTTCAGATTTGCCGGTTAATGTTTGTTTAACTGCCATGTTCCCACTGAGGGATAAAGTCTTGGGTTTGCTGTGATGAACCTATCAGCATGCGATTGTGGCAACATGTGAAAAGACATTTATGCGCTTTGAAAAGTTTACATGAAAATTGATTTTGTTTTTTAACTTTTAATGTGTTAAACATTTAATTTTTAATTTGAATATTTTCATCTTTAACCCTAAACCGAGACATGCTCAATTATGCCTAGTTCCACTCACAACTTCGGACTAAGCTTGAAAGGAGTTTTGATTTCGTAACTTCTGCTTTATAAGGTGAAGACTTTCAAGGAAAATCTGTTGTTACGCATGAATGGCACGTTTTTTGCCCACAATCACGCTGTTTTGACTGACTTTAATGTGAAAGGTGGCCGGAAACATACATACTTATTTTGATAATATTGTTTTCGGGTTTTCGGTTTAGGGATTGATCTGATATTAATGTACAATTAAGGGCTTTAAAACTCCTGTCGACATGAATTAATTATATAGCAATATATAGATTAAATTAATTTTAAGTAGAATTCTTATAAACTTAATTATAAATACAGCTTCTATCAATCAACAAGAATTAGATGCGCCAGCAAGCTAGCTACACTTTGCGTGAGAGGAACAAGGCTTGAACTCTAGATAAAGCAATTGTTAGAAGATCTCTTAGTTGTGAGAAATTATTTTATGTTCCTTGAACACCACATAGGATTGTATTCCCTCAAATTATAACATGATAATTTAACTACACATTATGGTAGGGTCCATCATTAACTTATATATTCATTACCTAAACTTTATTTTTTTTAATTTTAAAAATATAGAAAATGATAAATATATAAGTTAGTTGTGGACTCTACCATACTGTGTAACTAAATTATCATACTATTATTAAAGTGAGCACAATCTTATGTTGTGTAACACCCGATTTAGTCATGTCTGTAATTAACATTTTTAGAGATTAATTAATGCTAAAGTTATAAATAAAGATGAGAATGTTGAATAATACAAGTAGTAATAGTGCACAATTAGAATTTTTACGAAAATAGAATTTCAACTGGACAATAAAAATCTTATTGACAATTTCTAGAGATACAAGAAATTGACAAAAATTCCAACATCCTTCGAAAGCCACCAAATGGTCTTAGAAATATCTTTTTTAAGGGTTTTGGTGGATAGTAAATTAACTCTTATGAAAATCTTTTATAAAGAATAATGGCTTGCTTGAGTGTTTGATTCATATAGGACAGATCACTCTATATGCTCATTTAAGAGAATTGGATCACTCAATTTTTCATCAAACAGATTCTCTAAGTTGCTTTCCCATCTCGAATGAAATCTAAAAGGAAAGAGCTTTTGATAAAAGAATCTATGCTTTAAAAATCCTATCTCTCATAAAAAGTTGTTTAGAAGCATCAAAAGGATACCAAGTCACCCCAAGGTACACAAGCACATCAGAAGGATGATTTATCCAGAAAGCATGATCACAAGGGTGACCTCCAAAATGTTAGTTTAAGTGAAGAAGACCTTACTCAGAAAATTTGCCCTGCACGATTCATAGATATTTTCTAAAGGTCAAACATGACAAAACAAAGATCCAAAAGAAACATTGACACTCTAAAAGGTTGGTTGACTCAAATAGCTAGTTTTTCTCTTTGATGATGTATTTGCTTGCTGAGAAAGAAACCAATCTACTTCTCTCTCCAAGTTAAGGCCATTTGATTTAAATGCTCTAGGCTCAAGACTTGAAATCACAATGGCTAGATTTTGAAGCCTATATAAGTCTTGAAGAAGAAGTGGTTGGAACTCTACTGATTGAATATCTTAAAAAAGTTGTTTGTTTTTTATCTTTCTTAACCTTCTGAACAACCAGAAAGTTACCTTTTGAAGTTTCTTGAGAGAAAAATTTTCTTATTGCATTGTAATAGACAACACCCTCCTAGTGAGACTTGTGAGAAGTCACTCCACTTTATACTTAATCGATCTATACACCTTGAGTGATATAGTGTGAGTGTTTATAGAACACAAAACTTAAAATCTTTTATTGTAACCTGACCTGATAGTGATCATTGTTAGCTTGGAGAGGCTAAGACAATACTACTCTACTTGTTTAGCTTGGAGAGGCTAGGAAAAGACTACTTTACTATATGCTTGGAGAAGCTTGTACAAGAATACTCGTTTATATAAAAATCTCAACTATTTAAGGACTGGATGTAGGCAAGTGGTTTGACCGAACTAGTATAAATCTTCTTGAGTGATCTTCTATCTCTATCTCTCATTTATTTATTGTCTTTTTGTATTGTTTTAAGTTCTATGTGATTATTCTTTTCGCTACCCAATAAAGTTGTAGTTAATACAATAACATTAGTTTCTAACTCTTAAACACTTCCACAATCCAAGTTCAAAAACTTGAGAAATTTGTGTAAACTTTTCAAGTTTGGAAGAGTTTTTAAATGGCACGATTCAACCCCCTTCCACCTTCAATTGATCTGGTAGAAACTTAAAATATAAGAGAGTTTAATCATAAGAAAATCACACCTATTATATATGGCCAAAAGTGGGGAACACGGCCAAGATTTCACAAAGCAATATGGGCCACACATTGATGGTGAGTTACTATGGTAAGTCATTTGTGTTTTTTTATAAAAATCTAACTAAATATTTCAAGGAAACCCTAAAATCTCTTCATCTTTTTCTCTTCCTCAAGGCCCCAATTGAACCCTCCTTCTCATTCCCTCTCCTCCATTGTTGTTCTTGCAAAATTCAAAAACCCTTAACTCCTCTTGTTTCTTTAACATCTACCTAGGTTTTGAGCTTGCTTCCTATCTTCTAAACCACTTAGAGGCTAAAATCTCTCCTTTTCGGATCACATCTAACTTCAGCCAAGAGGGAGGAAGGAAGAGCTTAGGTGTTATTTTGTGATTCTAAGAGGGTTTTAGAGTTGGAGAAATCAAGATTTGAAGTGTTCTTAAGCTTAAAAGTGAGGTAGGCTCCTAAACCACCATATGTGCAGATATATTGCTAGATGAGCTAGGGTTTTTATATTTTTGGTTTCTCGTATATCTTGGCTAAGGATGGTCTTATGTAAGCACATATTAGTGTATTACAACTAGTCAAACTTAGGTTAGTAAGAGAAACAAGCTAGGAACCCAAAAATACTCATAAACAAAAATAAGCTAATTTGGATAGTTTTGGGCGATAATGAATCCATGGATCTTATCTTGAGTAAGGAATCTTCAATTGAAGTGAAACCAATTTTAGTTGAAACTCATAGAGGAGTATACTCATGAAATTTGAGGTCCATTAGACTTAGAATAAATAAGTTATAAATTTTTGAAGTAAGCTATAGGCAGAGCAAAAGGGACTTGAGTAGTAGGTGTTCTAATGGACATATCTTGCCCTATAGAACATCAAATTAAGTGCAAGTAATTTTGTTAGAAATCTAACATATAGAAGAACAAGCTTGTAAATTTTTAGATTCAAACTCCTAGTGAGTTGCTCCCAGTAACTCCACAAATTTACCTGATGCTCTACAAGTGTTAATACAATATAGCCCCAATGTAGATCTTATAACTTAAGTTCTGCTTAGCCAAATTGAATGCAACTTTGTTTATTTGAAATAAGGTTTACATGAGTATAAATAAGTAAGATTTCAAGAGAAAAATGATAAGGAATGGATTTTTAGTGATTTTTTCATTGTTAGGTGTCTGAAACTATATCACAACAAGGCAATGGTAGGTTTAAGTTGAATAACTTGAGCTATACTTAACAAAATTTAATGGAATGAAAGAGGTTTGAAAATAGACTAATAGAGCAACATTGTTGTAGAATTTGAGGACAAAAGGGTTTAAAAATGTAATTTTAGTGGAATTTACAAGTTTGGGTAGAACTGAGAAATTTAAATCTAACTTACAGTGAAATTGTACATAACTCAACTTAGAGGTCTCCAAACTACATGGGACCAAAACTAATTGAAAGGTTAGGGAATATATGCTGGTTTAATGCCATATTAATATATATGTCATGATATAATCGTTATTTGGAATATTTGAGACTAGGGCATCCTTTGCCTCATATAATCATGAATGTCATTGAAACTTGTTATATGTGATGGAATTTTCTCTGTTGAGTAGTTGATTTAGTTGTTGATGAAATTTTGGAAAGCTCCATATTATAGCCGACATATGGCCAGATTCTCAGTAAATTCATTCTTGACTTAGCATAATTATTGTACATGTTATGCCATATGAACAAGTTATGCATCCTAAGAACATGAGAAGATGAGATCCCTTCACTTGGAGGCAATTATATTAATATTATGTGATCCCTTTAATAGGAGGTAGTTAACTAAAAGATGAGATCCCTCCAATTCAAGGCATGTGAATCCCCTTGTCCACTGTGTGACAACGATCACAGGATGAGCTCATATCCTAGAATAGTCTATTCAAGGGCAGTAAAGATTAAAAGTATGTGTTGATTAAGAAAGTAAATAAGAAAGTGCATTAAGTCATGTATTTATGAGTATGTAGCTTATTTGCTTTTATTTGATAGCTTAATCTATCAGAATCAAGCATCATTATTAGTTATGTGATGGTTGTCATGCTCGAACTAAGTGTATGATTAAAATATATTAGCACTAGAGAACTGTTTCACTAGTGGAAGCTCTTAGTAGAGTGCTTTTATGTATTTTGAGTTACTATTAGAAGCCTTGTTATATAACTTGGCGAGTGCCAATATAATGTAAACATTTATATACATAAGGAAATTTCTATTCCCTCTATTCCTTTATATATATTTGCTCAGGATTATGAAATAGATAATCATGCTACAATCTCGGAAATACAGTAGATAATCAAGCAAAGTCCGCTAATTTATTATTAGCAATTCCTAAATGTGATGTTATGACTTAAGCATGATATTGTAGGAGGGTGTTACATTTTGGTATCAGAGCAGTTCATCCTAATTGAACTTCAGGATTGGACTAACTATGCTTCTAGCATACTGTAACATCCTCAATTTTCCTTCGTGCTAAATTATCTCAAAAACCTTGAGTAATTAGGCACTTAATGAGAAATTAAAAGATTAAGGCTTAAATAAAGAATTTATGTGGCAATTTGGAAGAGAAAGTTAAGAGAATGCTTAATTAAGATTAGAAAAGTTTTAAGTAAGTGAGTCAAACTCTTAATAGTTTAATTACGCACTAATCGCCAATAATTAACTTAATTGAGTTTAATTAAGGATATTTGAGCTTAATTATAAGTTTAATTTTCTTAATCATGTTCTTATTTGATAATCACTAATTCTTGCTTAATCAGGTTAATTAAGTTGCAAGAGCACTTATCACATCATTAAAATTCAAATTTAGTCAACTAGATAATAAAGTATTGATGATGTCATTAAACTATAAAGCATGAAACAAAGTTGCTTTTTGTAAGAGTTGACCACTTTTTGTCTTCTCCAACATCCAATTTGTCTCCTTAATCCTTAATTAGCACAAAAACAAGCAAAATATCTCCACTCCAAGCCCTAATAATCTACGGCCACACACCCACACACATGCAGATCCATTTTCATTTTCACACTTTTATTCTCTCTCTAAGTTTCTCAAACTCTCTAACCTCTCTCTATATTCTCTTTTCTTCTTCTTCATCTTCTTCATCATTCTCCACCTCCATAATCGAACTTTCTTCACCAAACCCTTCAAAGACCACATCTTTTGGTCTTTGGAGACAAGTTCTAGACACTACAAGTCTTATTTTTACAAGAGCTCAAGAGCAATCATCATCCACCTTCAAAACTACCACCACTGTCACCAAGGAGGAGTCTTCTTCATCTTCTTCTTCTTCTCTTTCAAGGACACCATTCTTCAACACTAGGCAGTGATCTTTCATCTTCTCTTTTGATTAGTGAAGAAAGCTTGAAGCTTGGCTCTCACCATGGCCAAGATCCTCAAGTGAGAACTTGAGAAAGTTTCCTTTTTTAAAAAAAGTTTGCTTCTTGAACCTTGTTCATGGGTGTTCATGTGAATGTCTTAAGTTTTCTTCATGAATGCCCTAAAAGTTTCCATTTTTAGCAAAATATATTCTTGAACTTATTCAGGAGTTGTTCTTGTTTATTGAAAGTTTCTATCCTTGAATGCTTTAAAGTTTCCATTTTTCTTTCTTGATGCATGAGTTCTTGATGTTTCTTGTGGTTTGTTAAAAAAGAATGATGATTCTTGGTGGTTTTAGTTTGAAGTTGATTTCTTTCCTTTTATGAGCTTAAGATTTGAAAAGTTATTATCTTTACATCTTTCTTATGACTTTGATAAGACTATGTGTAACATCCCCACTTTTGTAAACAGAACGTAATAGAAACTTTGAATTATTTCCCTTAAGCAGTGTGAGAATTTCTCATAATACGCCATCTTACGATCCTCACACTTGGAATTATAAGGTAGTGTAACACTGCCGTTGAAAATATGGCATTGCCATATGTTAAAAATTAAGAAATGACAAAAGTGCCCCAATCAACTTTTGTTAATTTCACTCTTGCCCAAAAGTTTTAGAAATTGTACTTTAACCCCAAGTGGATATTTTCACAATAACCCTAGAACTTTTTATGAAATGACCTTTATGTCCCTACATCTATAAGATTAGCAGAATGGGATTTTAAGCAGAGCAGAATCACGTAGTGAAACCGTAGAAGTTTAAATCTCTGCCGATTGGGCCATAGAGGCAGTCTGGTGTGAAATGACGTGGGGTGCCCCTGGACTTGCTCAAAATTACGAAAATGCCATTAGTTACAGAAAATTGGAAATAGAAAGGCTCCGGATTTACGAAAATGTCTAATTTACTCCGTTAATTCACTTATTCGGTTTCAATAGTTATGTAAGGACAATTAGAGGTTAAGTAAATATTAATCAAGAGTTAACTAGATATTAGTTAGAGAGATTAGGCTTAAGATAAATTAAAAATGAACATGTAGACATCTTACAAAACTATTAAGCAACGTTTGACCGGTTTGGAGAAAATCGGCGAAGATTCGGTATTTTAAATCACCAGAACCGAACCAGTAGAATTTTCTACTGGAATCCCTCACTTAAATGGCTGAAATTCAGCCACCCCTACCACGTAAGAGTGGTGCCAAGTGTTGCTCAAAATAGTGGGAAAACTTGGCATCATCTACATCGGATTTTTTATCGTTTTCGCCTAGTTGTTTGGTTTTATCAACTACTTAAGATTAATTAGCATTCGATTAAATTTTTACTTAGAGCCAATTAAGTATCATTTAGAGAAATTAGATATGAGAGAGTTAGATTGAAAGCATAGGAAACTTCATAGGATTTTTCCAAAACCGATTTACCGATTTAAAGGAAATCAGTAAGATTTCGGTACTTTAAACTATCGGATCCGGATCAGTAGAAATTATGCCATGAATGCCTAGGATCAATGGCTAAGATTTAGCCAAGCAACCCCTTCAAGTGGCACCTTGATCAGCCCTTGATGATGAGAAGCCAAGCTAAATTGGAAAAGGGAGTGAAATCCACCAATCACATGCATCTAGCTTCCAAATATCTCTAACTTTTCCTTCCTTCCCTTATCATTTTCGTCCTCCCTCTTCAGCTGCTGAAGGTCATCTCCTTCTCTTCTCTTTACTCTCGTTTCTACTCCATTCTCATCCATCTTCAAGTCTCATCCCAAGTCACCACCATCAAAGACACAAAATCAGCACAAATTTCATAAGACAAGGTAGGAAATCCTACCTCTTCTCTTGTTTTCTCTGATTTGGGGCTGCATGGTGGGCATGCCTAATCTGAGATATTGATATTTTTAGAGTGATGATGAGGTTTTATGACTTGTTTTGTATGTATGTTGTGATTAAAATTGGAATTGAGGGCAAATAGCTTGAAAGAGGAAGGCAAATCTAGAAGCTGTTAGGGTTTTCCCTCTGCGGTCCGTACGGCGGAGTATACGGCTCCGTCTACCGCTATTTAAATTTTATGAAACCATTTTTAAATGAAGCTAGACATCCAGGGATTTCCATACATATAAAGTATAAGGCCATTGGATTAGTATAGAATTAGTTATGAATTTTTGAAGTTTGACCTAGAAATCTGGGTTTTCATCTGGGCAGTATGAGTTGAGAAGGGTATAACTCACCCTACACAACTCCAAATTGAGTGCAACTAATTCTGTTTGAAAGATAACATGTAAGGAAACATCCCATAAAAATTTCAGAGTCAGATTCATTGCCATTTGTTCCTAACACATCAATGAATTTGACTTGAGTTCAAACCAGACTGGAACAGGGTAGTCCAGTAAGGTCAAGTTTCGGGCTTATATCTCAAAATACACTCATTCAAATGAGATGAAACTTATGTCTTCGAAAGCTTGTCCTGTTAGCTTTAATTTGATATAAATTTCGTATGATTTCACCTATGTTTCTATTTTTAGTGAATTTTCTTTTATAAGAACCCAATTCTGGCTAAGAACAGGGCATGCCGAGGTAAAATATTTATATCTTGAGTTATACAAATCAAAATGAGATGGGATTAAAAGGGTTAGAAACTAGACACATAACACTATGACATATCCAAAAATTAGATTCAAATGAGTTGAATTGCAATAAGGGTGGAGCATACCAAACTCGGGCAGAATAGGAGAGAATAAACCAAAACCCAATTGGTGCCAAAACTGAAATTGATGAATGATGCTATGAATATATATGTATTTGCTGGTCCATATTGAATTGCAAGTTTGTATATTTGTACTGGTTGCCTGGCACTATTCATGGGGAAGCGGACTCGATCCGTTATGCTGTCGAATTTTCGGCAGGAATTTATGAGAACTTATGCTATGGATGATTATGCTTTGAATATATTTATGTTTACATGTCATATTCATGTACATCATGCATGCAAGTATATATTTTGAACATGATATGATATATAAAGTATGAGACATACTCATGAATGCACCAAGCGTCTGCATGCATGACAAGATATGAAAAGGAAAAGATAATAAGAACTTGCAAGAAAGACGTACCAAGCTACCACGTGAGGCATGGCATAGACCCAAATGCGTGGGCCGAGCGATCTTTGTCTAAGACTTGGGCCAGCCCTCGACTAGATTTAAGGGGAATAGATCGGTGTGAGGGTCGGGGAAAGTAAACCCGTCACTCATGTATAGGTACGAGCTCGGACTTGAAAAGTAGGCTATCACCCAAGGGTGATAGAGGCCATTTACCTCCGGGGGACCAAGTACAGAATGGCAAGGTTAAGTTGCAAGTTAAAGAAGAGACAAGTTAAGTTAAGTGCACTTGCATACATTCAAATATAAGCATTTATATGTGCATTTTCAATCATCTAGTTAAGTCATAATGCTACTATGACCTTTATTGAAGCATATTATGCTATCCGTATTTCTATGTCTGTTATATGATATGGCAAGTGGTTGTTAAAATATAACCCGCTTCGAGAAAGGTGTTTTCAACTTAAAATTGAACCACTATTTGTTTATATGTGCTCATATTTTCATAATAAACCGAAGCGGCTAGAATATTTATGATGACACTGTAAGATTGGTTTGTGTTTACCTACTGAGAACCTTAGGTTCTCATTGCCTACTTGTATGTTTCTCTTTTCTGTAAATATTCCAGCTCCCAAGTTGGAAATCAAGTATGAGGCATAGTACAAGGCCATTCATTGAGCAAGAATAGGGTGCGAGCAAGACCAAGAGACTATTGGAGCTAGCTAACGACTAGTCGGAAGTAAATGCTATGTATTATGCCAGTCACAATTTCCTTTAAAGTGTAATTTTTTTTTATTAACTATGTATCAGAGACTATTAGTCAGTAATAAAGTGAGTAGTTAAAGGGCCATGTATTATATTTTCCATATTTTAAAGATTTCTTAACACAGTGACAACCTTTTAATATAACTCCATGACTCGAGCACGGCTTATATAATAAAAGGTGTTACACTATGAACATTCGAAAAGCATAAAACATTAAAAGTTTGCTTCTTGATGCATAAAAAGTGGCGCTATTTTTATGGGTTTCATAAAGTTTCATTTTTTTCTTCTCGAAGATAAGAATATATGTAAAAGTCTAAAACTTTTTAGAGCATGAGGCTTTCTAAGTCATAAAAATAAGAACTTGTCACTTTATGTCTTAAGGATAGAATCTTGAGTACAAGACCTTTCATAAAGTCTCAAACTTTAATCAAGAAAGTAATCTTAAGCCATAAAGTTGTAGATTTGTACTTTAATCTTGTAAAGGTTGAAGCTTGAGATGAAAATGTTGAGCAAAGTTCTAAACTTTCTTCAAGAATGTTGCTTATTGGTCATAAAAGTGTTGACTTGCAACTTTTAATTTATAAAGTTTGTATCTTGAGTCAAAATAATGCATAAAGTGCTAACTTCTATGAAGAATAAGACTTTCTAATTCTAAAGCTAATGTCTTGTATCATTATTTCATAAAGAGAATGTAACATCCCCATTTTCACTAAGTTAATTAGCTCGGTGTTCCCGGCTAATTAGAGGGATTAACGATTAATTGAGAATTAATCGATTAATCTCGAGAGTAAGGGCTTAGTAAATTAAAGGCAAGTCAACAATTGAGATTTAATACATTAAAGGTTACAATTAAAAGCCTAATTGCCCAATCCTTATTAATCCATGATTTAGAACATAAAAATCAAGATGGTTTAATCTAATTAACTAAGAGCATATAAGATTCAAAACTTAATCACATTAACCTTCACATCTTCTTACAAAATTAATGAGGAAAAATCCTTCTTAATTAAAATGTGCTAATGAGTAATTTAAACCAAGTAAATTAATTAACATTTAGATAATTACAACAATTAGAAAGATGTAGGAACTTCCCTTTAATTATAGTTTGAAAGTTTGGTCAAAGCAAGAGCCATATCCAACCATCCATTTACTTTCTCATCATACACCACAAGAGCAAGAGTCCACATTAGTAGATCCCTTAAGTCATGACAAGAGTTGTACTCTTCTTCACCAAGATCATGACACTTGGTGTGATCCTAGCCATCCAATGCCCAATCCTAAGAGAGCTCATGCTTTAACCACTTGACAAAAACACTACATAGTCTTTACCCAATTGCAAGACTCAAAGAACACAACACACTCTTTTGCCCTATGGTTTTTCCCACTTTCTAGCTTGTGTAAGAAGCAAAAATCACATCCTCTCCCTCTTTTTAGCCACCCATCAGCCCCCCTCTCTCCTCATTCTATTTTTGATTTCCTCTCTCAAAGAAGCACAAAGCTCTCTCCTCTCTCCAAGTCTCATACTCTCTTCTTCTTCCAAGCTTCATTGTGTTCTTCCAACCCTCATACTACTTCCTACTCATCTCCATTTACCATTCTCACAAGCCCTTCAAGGACTACCATTTTTGGTCCTTGGAGAAACAAAGCCACTCATACACAAGCCTCACTATCAAGCTCAAGGAGAAGGAGGCCATCTCCAACATCTTTCTTTCTCTTCAAGCTTTCAAGAAATCCAATTGGTAGTGGCTCTAAACTCTTTTTCTCTCTTGTTTTTCAAGCTTTAGAACTCCTATGCTCTCCATAGCTAGGTGGTTTTAAAGATTGATTATGGGCATCATAGCCATTCTTGTCATAAAATGAGATGTTGTTGCTTGTATGGTGGTTTGTTGAAAACATGTTTTCGGTTTGGTGTGATACATGGTTGAACTCAATATTTTTGAACTCCAACATGTTAGTTTTTCACTAATCTTTCATGGTATATGAGTGTTTTATCACTTGAGAATGTTTTCTTGAAAGTGAGGTTGAGTGTTTTGGAGAAAACATGAGGAAAATCAAAACGTGAAATCTGGATTTTCTGGCAGTCTGTAAACCGAACGGTATAACTTTTTCCAGAGGACTCAAAAATTAGTGGAACCAATTTTATATGAAAATAGACTCAAAGAGATTTCCATACATATAAAATACATAAGATTCGGAGTTAAAATGAGTGAGATATGATTTTTCAAAGTGGACTGTTCTCGGATTGGTTTCTGTCTGGGCAGTCTACACTAAAATGGGTATAACTCGAGCTACAAAAATGATTTTTGAGTGAGACCAAGTTTAATTGAAAGCTAAGACATATAGGAACAAACCCATAAAACAGTTTTCTCAGATTCCTTCTGAGTAATTATAATGAGAAGTAACAATCCACTGTACCGGGAGTGAACTTAGAAACTGAACAGTCAGAATAAAATATGCATAACTCAAGCTACAAAATGAATTTTTAAGTGGGGTTTCTTTTGTTTAAAAATAGGCTCAGAGAAGTATATCCACACAAAAATTCGAAATAAAAGAGTAAAAGATGAAATTATGGTGAATTTTCAAAGTTACTGCCCCACTGTAAAAGTAAAACTGGTTATGGTAAAAGTTAAAGAATAAGGAGAAATAAGCTTTAAGACATTAATACCCTTATATTAAGCATTAGAGAACCCTCATAATTCAACTTAAAAGTGTCAAAAGGACATTAGACAAAAAGTGGCATTATGCTCAATAAGAGAAGTTTACACAAGAGACAATCTCAATTAAAAGCTTGCACCAAATTTCCTAAGCTAAGCTCATAAAACTTTGCTTGAGAATATGCCTTATGTTTATGTGCAAGCATGATGTTATGATAATGATCATGATGATATGATGATGTTATGATAATGATGGTGATGATATGATGATGTTATGATGATGATCATGATGATGATGATATGATATGATGCTTAATGTTACATGATATTGGTTTCTCTGTTTGGCAAAATTTTGGGAAGCTTCTGCCGGATTATCTCACTAAATTTTGTAAGAATTATGGACTTAGAAATATTTTGCATCATAATGCTTAAATAAGAAGAAGTTTAATTCAAGTAAGTGATCCTTCAAAAGGGAAGGTAACCTAATTTAAGTTTCCCCTCACCCACGACTCACATGAGGCATGGCATGACCCAGCTAGTGTGAGTATAGGGGATAGGAGTCTTACATGAGGCATGGCGTGACCCACTAGTGTAAATCACAGAAATTCTATGGTGGCGACGGCCACGGTATGAGCTCATTACCACTTATGTTTAGTGGGTGAAAAGATAAAGTCAAGTTAAGAAAAGAAAAAGGGACTTCGGTCCAAAACCCTAGCAAGGGAAGAGGTTAAGAAAAACTTATAGCACAGTCATGCATTTTTATATGATTATACTTATGCCCATGTATGTCATGATATAAATGATTAGAGAGTATGTTAAAATTGAATCCACTTCGGATATTCACGATTTCGAAAAATGCAAGAATTGAACCGTATGCATGCTCACTATTTTCATTAATAAAACCGAAGTGGCTGGGATGATGACGATGACACTTTCGTGTCGGGTTCGAGTCCTACTGAGAAATTCCATTTCTCACCCTCGTTATTCTTCCGTATCGTCACCAGATCTCGACGGCGCATCCGGTGGAGTGGAGCGTGGATCCCCAACACGGTGAGCGGACGTGTGACGTGGGGTGCAAGACGAAGCTGTTTTGGGACTTGTAGTGACCATCGCTCTGCACCTCCGCATATTTCTTTTGAGCTGAGCATTGTCATTCAAATTTGTACTTAGTATCTAGTATTTGGACCATGGCTCGACCATGAGCCTCTTTTGATGTAATGTTGATATATATGTATGTATATATATATTATGAACCCATATCGATGTAATGACTTTGCTATATAATGCAATGTACTTGTGAATTACTATTCATTTATCTTTCTCTGATTTTATGATATTGGAGTACGTATTGTATACGACACGCCGTTACTCTGTCTAGCTTCTCGTTCAAGGCTTTACTTTCAAAAAGTGACGACGTATTTCAAAAGAAAAAGAAAAATTTTACCGTATTTTCCGCGTAATTTAATTTCAAGTGCAGTTTAGTTTTCCATGAGCATAAGTAACAACTAATAAAACGCCGTAATACGACTTAAGCGTAGTATGGGTTTATTAGGGTGTTACATTATGGTATCAGAGCAGTTCATCCTGTTAAAGCCTGGGGTTGGACTGACTATGCTTCAAAGCATAACTCTACGTGCGCTATGTTAAGTCATGTTGTGGATCCTGTCTGTATGATGGGATGTAGGACTTAGAATGCATGACCGTCATGTGAGATTGCCTTTAGTTGCCGCCATGCTTATGCTTGATATTGGGCCTGATCAACTCGATATTTTTGTTTTGGTGTGTTCAGGAACTAATGGCAACTCGCAGACGTACCGCTAACGAGCCCAGCGACAGCACGAACATCGCTGATTTCATGAGGACTTTTCAGCAAATGGCGAATGCCATGCAAGCTCAAGCTACAGCTGCTGAGCATATGATGGATCAGCTAAATCGGAGGTCCGAAGAGTCTGTTGGTGGAAACGGAGTGGACGCCGAGTATCAGAAATTCTCGGAGTTTCGTAAGGCAAACCCGCCAAGTTTCAAGGGGGCCTTTAACCCTGATGAAGCCGATGAGTGGATCAAGGAGATCGAGAAGATCTACTCTGTGCTGACCTGCTCGGAGACCCAAAAGGTGGCCTTCGCCACTTATATGCTGAAGGCGGATGCTGAATTTTGGTGGAAAGGGGCGAAGAGCACGATGGAGAGCGACCAAAGGGAAATCACTTGGGACGTCTTCAAGATGACTTTCTACGAGAAGTATTTCCCGATGTCTGTGAGGAACGCAAAGGAGATGGAGTTCCTGAGGCTCTACCAGGGAGGAATGAGCATTGCTGAGTACACGGCGAAGTTTGAGGAGCTGTGCAAGTTCTCCACCCTTTATCAGCGAAACCCCGACGAGAACTGGAAATGCATGAAATATGAAGGGGGTTTGAGGGCTGACATCCTGGCATCTGTAGCCCCGCTGGAAATTCGGAACTACGCGGCCCTTGTCAATAAGAGTCGTGTAGTGGAGGAATGCAACCGTAAGTTGGCAATTCAGAGGTCGGAGGCCCATAAGAGAAGGCAAGCGTGTCAAGGGCAACACACGGCCCCGCAAAAGAAGCCCTACCATGGTGAAGGTTCTAAGGGCAAGCAGCCACAGAGACCATCTGCTAATCCTCCAAGACCCGCCGGCCAGCCTCCGAAGCCTGCAACAAATTCTGTTTGCGAAGTGTGGGAAGCAACACGGAGGGGTTCACTACGTGGACAAAACGCTTGCTTGAGATGTGGACAGCCCGGCCATTTTGCCAAGAATCGCAACAAGGACACGCCGCTTCAAACGGCAACGCCAAGGAAGGGTTTTCACCATGAACGCCGAGGAGACCACGGAGTCTGATGATCTCATTCGAGGTACATGCGAAGTGAACGGTAACATCTTAACTGTACTGTATGATTCTGGCGCTACGCATTCTTTTATTTCCCATGATTGCGTAAGTAGATTGGGGTTGTCTGTTTCAAATGCCTTACATGTTGCTTGTTTCTACTCCCAATCGGGAAACCAGTTAGAACTTGTCTGTGTTGTTTAAAATGTCAGATTCATATTGATGGTAGAACCTATGAGTCTGATTTAATCTGTCTTCCTTTAGTTGGTTTAGATCTAATCTTAGGCATGGATTGGCTCTCAGCCAACCATGTTATGTTAGATTGTGCTGCCAAGACAATCGTATTCCCTTCTTTACCTTCTAAACCTGTTAGTTTAAGCCTAAGCCTTTGTTGTGTTATCTTGTTGTAAGACTGAGAATCAAGAATACGTTCTCCTATCGACAAGTGAGGTTGAATCGAGCAAGCTCTTGATGAGATTCCTGTGGCAAATGAGTACCTCAAGTCTTCCCGAGGATATCCCTGAAGTTTCCCACGAGAGAGATAGAGTTTTCCATAGAATTGGTGCCAGGAACTGGACCAATATCTATTGCACCTTACCGAATGTCCCCTTTGGAGTTGGAAGAACTGAAGACCCAATTGGAGGAGTTGCAGGAAAAGAAGTTTGTCAGACCGAGTGCCTCACCTTGCGGAGGCCCCGTGTAGTTTGTCAAGAAGTAGGAGGGAAGCATGAGGCGGTGCGTGGATTATCGGCTGATTAAACAAGGTCACAAAGAAAAACAAGTACCCTACCAAGGATAGATGACTCGATGGACCAACTCGAGGAGCAAGTGGTGTTTTCAAAGATAGATCTAAGGTCGGGTTACCATCAAATTAGAGTGACGGAGGAAGATATCCCCAAGACGGCCTTTAGGACTAGATATGGGCATTATGAGTTTAGAGTAATGTCGTTTGGATTGACCAATGCCCCGGCTGTGTTTATGGATTATATGAACAGGATCTTTAGGCCATACCTAGATAAGTTTGTGGTGGTCTTTATAGATGACATCCTCATCTATTCAAAGACGAAGGAGGAACACGAAGAGCATCTTAGGGTTGTGTTGGAAATCTTGAGGGATAGGAAGCTTTATGCGAAGTTGTCGAAGTGTGAGTTTTGGCTAGAAGAAGTGAAGTTTCGGGTCACGTCGTGACTAAGGGAGGGATATCCGTAGATCCAAGCAAAGTGGAGGTCAGAATGAATCGGGAAAGACCTACGACGGTGACGGAGATTCGAGTTTTCTCGGCCTAGCCGGTATTATCGGAGGTTTATAAAGGGATTTTCTCGGATATCCCTACCTTGACCAAACTCACTAGGAAGAATGCTGCGTTTGTATGGACTGGAGAGTGTGAGAAAAGTTTTCAAGAGTTGAAGGCGAAGTTGACTTCCACACCTGTCTTTGGTCCCGCCTCGACCCTAAGGGAGCCTTTGAGGTTTATCGTGATGCCTCTGGAAGAGGTTTAGGTTGTGTTCGATGCAAAATCGCGGTGTGGTAGCGTCGCCTCTAGACAACTGAAACCTCATGAAGTTAATTACCCAACCCATGACCTGGAATTAGCGGACGTGGTGTTTGCCTTGAAGATATGGAGGCACCATCTATATGGAGTTAGGTTTGAGGTGTTCTCGGATCATAAGAGTCTGAAGTACTTGTTTGATCAGAAGGAGCTCAACATGAGGCAGAGGAGGTGGATGGAATTCTTGAAGGATTATGATTTTGGATTAAACTACCACCCTGGTAAGGCTAATGTGGTGGCATATGCACTGAGCCGCAAGTCACTACATGTGTCATGGATGATGGTCAAGGAAGCAGAGTTGATTGAGAGCTTTAGAGACTTGAACCTTGGAGTTACCCGACCCTCGTAGTATAAGGTTGAGTCTGATCAAGGTGACGAGTGAGTTCAAGGGACAAATTATGCGGGCTCAGGAAGAGGATGAAGAGTTCTTGAGGTTAGTAGCCCAAGTGAAGGAGGGAAAAGCGAAAGAATTTGCTCAAGGCGTTGATGGCGTGTGGAGGTATCAAGGAGGATATGTGTACTGCTAAGGACGACTTGAGGAGGATGATTGTAGAAGAAGCTCACAAAGGTCATTTCACCATACATCCCGGCATGACAAAGATGTACCAAGACCTCAAGAGGATGTTTTGGTGGCCAGGCATGAAACGAGATGTAGCCGATGTGGTGGGAAAGTGCTTAGTTTGTCAAAAGGTGAAAATTGAGCACCAAAACCCTCGTGCATGCTTTGCAGTCATTGGAGATCCCCGAGTGGAAATGGGATGGAATCTCTATGGATTTTGTGATGGGTTTACCTCAACACAAGGTGATTTGATGCCATATGGGTTGTCGTGGATAGATTGACCAAGTCTGCCCACTTCTTACCCATTAGAGCGAATTATCCTCCTGGATAAGCTAGCCCACTATACATCCAAGAGATCATAAGATTGCACTGAGTACCGCAACCATCGTGTGCGATAGAGACCCAAGGTTTACCTCTAGGTTCGGGGAGCCTTGCAAAGGCCTTTGGGACGAAACTCGCTTAAGCACACCTACCACCCCTGATCGATGGACAATCGAAAGAACCATACAAACCCTAGAGGATATGTTGAGAGCATGTGTAATGGACCGACTGAAGTTGGGACAAACACCTACCCTCATCGAGTTCGCCTACAACAATAGTTTCCACGCTAGCATTGGGATGGCGCCTTATGAAGCCCTATATGGCAGGAAGTGCCAATCTCCGCTTTGTTGGTATGAATCGGGTGAGCAAAGCCTCTTAGGGCCGGATCTGGTTAGACAAACCACCGAACAAATTAAGAGGATAAGGGAAAGGATTCTCACTGCACAAAGTCGTCAGAAGAGCTATGCGGATAAGAGGAGAAAGCCAATCGAGTTCGAAGAAGGAGAACACGTATTCTTGAAAATCACTCCTACAACAGGCATTGGTAGAGCCCTTAGAGTCAAAAAGTTGAGCCCTCGTTTTCTTGGCCCTTTTGAAATCTTGAAACGAGTAGGAACAGTTGCCTACCAAATAGCATTACCACCCCATTTGTCAAACCTTCATAATGTTTTCCATGTCTCCCAATTGAGAAAATACAACTCCGACCCCAATCATCTTCTTGAGCCAGAAAGTGTACAGTTAAGGGAAGACCTAACCTTCGACCTACCGCCTATGAGAATCATAGATAGGAAGGTCAAGCAGCTGAGGAACAAGTCTGTGCCCTTAGTGAAAGTGGCATGGGGAAGAGGAAGCTTGGAGGAGCACACGTGGGAGCTCGAGGCAGAGATGCAAAGAGATTTTCCCCACCTGTTTACAGGTAACGAATTTTGAGGGCAAAATTCTTTTTAAGGAGGGGAGAAATGTAACATCCCCATTTTCACTAAGTTAATTAGCTCGGTGTTCCCGGCTAATTAGAGGGATTAACGATTAATTGAGAATTAATCGATTAATCTCGAGAGTAAGGGCTTAGTAAATTAAAGGCAAGTCAACAATTGAGATTTAATACATTAAAGGTTACAATTAAAAGCCTAATTGCCCAATCCTTATTAATCCATGATTTAGAACATAAAAATCAAGATGGTTTAATCTAATTAACTAAGAGCATATAAGATTCAAAACTTAATCACATTAACCTTCACATCTTCTTACAAAATTAATGAGGAAAAATCCTTCTTAATTAAAATGTGCTAATGAGTAATTTAAACCAAGTAAATTAATTAACATTTAGATAATTACAACAATTAGAAAGATGTAGGAACTTCCCTTTAATTATAGTTTGAAAGTTTGGTCAAAGCAAGAGCCATATCCAACCATCCATTTACTTTCTCATCATACACCACAAGAGCAAGAGTCCACATTAGTAGATCCCTTAAGTCATGACAAGAGTTGTACTCTTCTTCACCAAGATCATGACACTTGGTGTGATCCTAGCCATCCAATGCCCAATCCTAAGAGAGCTCATGCTTTTAACCACTTGACAAAAACACTACATAGTCTTTACCCAATTGCCAAGACTCAAAGGAAACACAACACACTCTTTTGCCCTATGGTTTTTCCCACTCTCTAGCTTGTGTAAGAAGCAAAAAAATCACATCCTCTCCCCCCTCTTTTTGCGCCACCCATCAGCCCCCCTCTCTCCTCATTCTATTTTTGATTTCCTCTCTCAAAGAAGCACAAAGCTCTCTCCTCTCTCCAAGTCTCATACTCTCTTCTTCTTCCAAGCTTCATTGTGTTCTTCCAACCCTCATACTACTTCCTACTCATCTCCATTTACCATTCTCACAAGCCCTTCAAGGACTACCATTTTTGGTCCTTGGAGAAACAAAGCCACTCATACACAAGCCTCACTATCAAGCTCAAGGAGAAGGAGGCCATCTCCAACATCTTTCTTTCTCTTCAAGCTTTCAAGAAATCCAATTGGTAGTGGCTCTAAACTCTTTTTCTCTCTTGTTTTTCAAGCTTTAGAACTCCTATGCTCTCCATAGCTAGGTGGTTTTAAAGATTGATTATGGCATCATAGCCATTCTTGTCATAAAATGAGATGTTGTTGCTTGTATGGTGGTTTGTTGAAAACATGTTTTCGGTTTGGTGTGATACATGGTTGAACTCAATATTTTTGAACTCCAACATGTTAGTTTTTCACTAATCTTTCATGGTATATGAGTGTTTTATCACTTGAGAATGTTTTCTTGAAAGTGAGGTTGAGTGTTTTGGAGAAAACATGAGGAAAATCAAAACGTGAAATCTGGATTTTCTGGCAGTCTGTAAACCGAACGGTATAACTTTTTCCAGAGGACTCAAAAATTAGTGGAACCAATTTTATATGAAAATAGACTCAAAGAGATTTCCATACATATAAAATACATAAGATTCGGAGTTAAAATGAGTGAGATATGATTTTTCAAAGTGGACTGTTCTCGGATTGGTTTCTGTCTGGGCAGTCTACACTAAAATGGGTATAACTCGAGCTACAAAAATGATTTTTGAGTGAGACCAAGTTTAATTGAAAGCTAAGACATATAGGAACAAACCCATAAAACAGTTTTCTCAGATTCCTTCTGAGTAATTATAATGAGAAGTAACAATCCACTGTACCGGGAGTGAACTTAGAAACTGAACAGTCAGAATAAAATATGCATAACTCAAGCTACAAAATGAATTTTTAAGTGGGGTTTCTTTTGTTTAAAAATAGGCTCAGAGAAGTATATCCACACAAAAATTCGAAATAAAAGAGTAAAAGATGAAATTATGGTGAATTTTCAAAGTTACTGCCCCACTGTAAAAGTAAAACTGGTTATGGTAAAAGTTAAAGAATAAGGAGAAATAAGCTTTAAGACATTAATACCCTTATATTAAGCATTAGAGAACCCTCATAATTCAACTTAAAAAGTGTCAAAAAGGACATTAGACAAAAAGTGGCATTATGCTCAATAAGAGAAGTTTACACAAGAGACAATCTCAATTAAAAGCTTGCACCAAATTTCCTAAGCTAAGCTCATAAAACTTTGCTTGAGAATATGCCTTATGTTTATGTGCAAGCATGATGTTATGATAATGATCATGATGATATGATGATGTTATGATAATGATGGTGATGATATGATGATGTTATGATGATGATCATGATGATGATGATATGATATGATGCTTAATGTTACATGATATTGGTTTCTCTGCTTGGCAAAATTTTGGGAAGCTTTCTCTAGCCGATTATGTCAATAAATTTTTGTAAGAATTATGGACTTAGAAATATTTTGCATCATAATGCTTAAATAAGAAGAAGTTTAATTCAAGTAAGTGATCCTTCAAAAGGAAAGGTAACCTAATTTAAGTTTTCCCTCACCCACGACTCACATGAGGCATGGCATGACCCAGCTAGTGTGAGTATAGGGGATAGGTCTTACATGAGGCATGGCATGACCCAGCTAGTGTAAGTACCGAAATTCTATGGTGGCGACGGCCACGGTATGAGCTCATTACCACTTATGTTTAGTGGGTGAAAAGATAAAGTCAAGTTAAGAAAAGAAAAGGGACTTCGTTCCAAAACCCTAGCAAGGGAAGAGGTTAAGAAAAACTTATAGCACAGTCATGCATTTTTATATGATTATACTTATGCCCATGTATGTCATGATATAAATGATTAGAGAGTATGTTAAAATTGAATCCACTTTGATATTCACAATTTCAAAAAATGCAAGAATTGAACCGTATGCATGCTCACTATTTTCATTAATAAAACCAAGGTGGCTGGGATGATGACGATGACACTTTCGTGTCGGGTTCGAGTCCTACTCACATATTCCATTTCTCACCCTCGTTATTCTTCCAGTATCGTCACCAGATCTCGACGGCAAGATCCGGTGGAGTGGAGCATGGATCCCCAACACGGTGAGCGGACGTGTGACGTGGGGTGCAAGACGGTCGTTTGGGACTTGTAGTGACCATCGCTCTGCACCTCCGCATATTTCTTTGAGTGAGCATTGTCATTCAAATTTGTACTTAGTATCTAGTATTTGGACCATGGCTCGACCATGAGCCTCTTTTGATGTAATGTTGATATATATGTATGTATATATATATTATGAACCCATATCGATGTAATGACTTTGCTATATAATGCAATGTACTTGTGAATTACTATTCATTTATCTTTCTCTGATTTTATGATATTGGAGTACGTATTGTATACGACACGCCGTTACTCTGTCTAGCTTCTCGTTCAAGGCTTTACTTTCAAAAAGTGACGACATATTTCAAAAGAAAAAGAAAAATTTTACCGTATTTTCCGCGTAATTTAATTTCAAGTGCAGTTTAGTTTTCCATGAGCATAAGTAACAACTAATAAAACGCCGTAATACGACTTAAGCGTAGTATGGGTTTATTAGGGTGTTACAGAGAATCTTTTAGACATTAAGACAACTTTAAATCATAAAGTTAGAATCTTGATGGTCTTATAATGATTAAAAGTGTCAACTTTTTTAAAGAATAAAACTTTTAAATCATAAAGCTCGCATCTTGTATTATTTTCCTATAAAGGCTGAATCTTTAAGACAAGAATATAATTATCGAGACTCATGTTTCCCTAAAGGATAAAAACTTTATAATCACTTTGATAAGTATGCAACCTTATAACTATAAAGGGGAAATCTTGCTACTCTAATTACTAAAGTTTGAATCTTATAACTTGTGAAAATAAAAAGTATCCCTTGATGATTGGTGAACATGGTATTGTTGGTTTCATCAGTGTGGTTGTGCATTGTCATGACCTAAGGACTAGAGGGATCTTAAAATCCTTGGAAACAGAAGTATGATTAGGGCCTTTGAGCATACCATGAACCTAGGAATTACTAAGTGCACTATCTCAAGGAAAGGAAATAATTACCTAACCTAGGAATCACTTGAATGAGTGTTCCATAAGACATGTACTCAAGTAAAAAGTAATTTCCCGTAAGGACTAAGTAACCAAAAGACTACACATATTTATTTTAAATATGTGGTTTTCTCATGAGTAGAGATCAAGAACTATATTATGGCTCATAAGACTTTCCATAAAGAGTAACACAATTACAAACACCCTATAGGGTATGAATGTATGATGCCATTAGGCATGATGTATGACAAGTTTGATTGAGCTTGGTCTCATAATTGAATGATTGTTATGATGTTATGAGATGGGTATGATTGGTTGTTGGTTGAAGTTTCCATGTTTGGCATTTTGGAGAAGCTTTGGTCTAGCCGTTATGCTACCGGATTTCCACCAAAATTATGAATTTAGCCATATCATTACATACCCACATGTGTTTTGTCAATGATTGCAATGCATGAAAGATGTGGTCATAATAAAAGGAAAAAAGAATGGGATATGACCCTTCAATCACTTCAGTAAGGGAAGTGAGAGATAGTGATCAATAACGACTCAAGGAACCTCAATGGGTAAGGCAAGGGTGACATGGAGGACCTTTCACTTAGAGGTAACCATTATTAGCTTAGTCTGATTTGGTTTAATACTGTGTGATAATGGTCACGGAATAAGCTCATATTCAAAAGTAGTCTATTTCAAAGAAAAAGTAAAAAATGTTAAGCACGTGCTAAATGTAACATCCACCGAAATTCTTTTATCGTTTTCCGTTCAATTGTTCGGTTTTTATCAAATAATTGAAATTAATTAAAATTCGATTAAATAATTATTTAGGATCAATTGATTAGCAACTAATTGAGATTAGGTACAAGTTAATTAGGTTAGAATTATAGAAGATTTCATAAGAATTTTCATGAAACCGATTTACCGATTTAAAGGAAATCGGTAAAATTACGGTATTTTAAACTGTCGGAACCGAACCAATAGAATTCCAATTCTTTTACCCTACCTTTAGTGGCTGATAACTCAGCCACTTAGCCCCAAATGTGGTGCCACTTTGGCCACAAAAGCAAGGAGAATTGGCTGAAACTCAGCCATAGGGTCTCCACCAATCAAATGCCAAAGCAAGCCAACCACAACCACTCAATGTAATCAGATTTTTCCACCCTTTTATCACCCATTCAGACTTCTTTTCTTGCGCCACTTTCTCCTCTCCTTTCAGCTTTCTTCTTCTCTTCTTCACTCACATAACTCCAGCCAACATCAAGCCTAATCAAGCTTTGCTCATCCAAGCCTTCAAAAATCCAGCAAAATCACTTATAACAAAGGTAGAGGTTTAATTCTTGCATCAATTCTGTGGTCTTGGCTGGCTGAGGTTGGATTATTTTCACAATCTTTGATGTGTTGAATGGATGATTATGATGATATGTGATTGGTTTTGGGCTGTTTGTTTGGTTAAAACCGAATTGGAACCAAGAAAGAATGAAAATAGGAAGAGCTAATGGGTTGAAGAACCAAAAACTCTCGGCAGTCCGTACGGCGGAGTGTACGGGTCCGCCTACAGCCAATTAAATTTGATGAAACCATTTTTATATGAAAGTAGACATCCAGGGCTTTCCATACATATATCATATAAGGCTTTTGGATTAGTATTGAGAGAGATATGAATTTTTGAATTTCGACCTTGGGTTCTGACTCTGATTCTGGTCAGACTGGGTTGTTCAGGGTAGAACTCGTCCTATACTACTTGAAAATGACTGAAATGAACTTTTTTAGAAAGCTTACACATAGAAGAATGTCCCATAAAAATTTCAGAATTAGATAAGGTCCCATTTGCTCCCAGTGATCCAAGAAAGCTACCCTATGGCCCAACCGGGTCAAAACAGGGCAGTTTAGAAAGGTCAGAATTCGGGGCTTATAACTCGAGCCCTACTAAGTCAATTGGAATAAAACTTTTTGTAAATGAAACTTTGCCCTGTTAGCTTTAATATGAGACCAATTTCGTGTGATTTGAATCAGTTTTCGATTTTTGGTGGATTTTTACTTTTAGGTATCTGATTCAGCCAGCCACTGGGCAGGCCGGGATAAACTCTAAATATCTGGAGCTATAGATATCGAAATTAGATGGGACCAAAGAGCTTAGAAACTAGACACATAAAACTTTAACATACCCAAATTTGAGGTCCAAATGAGTTAAATAGAAATTATGGCTTGAATATAAAAATCGGGTTGGGTGACTATGCTGAGGCAGAAACTCTGCCTTGATGAGTTTAATGTTATTATAAGTTCAATATTGAAATATGTGTGTAATGTTGTGACCTTTATGATAAATTGATGTTCTGATGTACTGGCACTATTCATGGGGAAGCGGACTCGCTCTGTTATGCTGTCGAAATTTCGATAGAATCCATGCATAAGTTATGAATTACATATTAATGCATGTGCATTTTCAAGAAGACTATGAAAGTTATGATAAGAAATATGTTACTATGAAAGTTCCATGCTACTTGGGCTAGCCCCAGATAAGAAGTTAAGGGGAATAGATCAGTGGGAAGGTCGGGGAAAGTAAACCCGGCATTCCTGTATAGGAATGAGCTCGATCCTGAAAAGCAGATTATTACCCAGGAGTCTAAATGGCCAAGAACTCCCAAGGGACCAAGAGATGGAAAATGATGAAAAGTAATGGAAAAGCTTATGCAGGAAGAATCAAGAATGAGCATGCATGATTACATGAATGCATGATTACATGGAATGGTTATGTAAAGATGTTTGCAGTTGTCTATTATGTTTATTTACTGCCGTTTGTTTATTTATTCTGTTTATTATTCTGTGAATCATTATTGCTAGCCTGTTTTGTTTCTTATGTCAACTAAAGTAAAACTGAACCTTGCCTCAGACCAGACTTTTTCTTAAACTCATTAAAACGGATAGCCTAGTTTGGACACATGCTTTTATAATTAAATAAAAATCGAGGTAACTGAGAATGAATGTGACGTCAGAAGAACGCCATACACGAACTCTACTGAGAATTTCCTTAAATTCTCACCCTGTGTTGTATTTCCGCATTATTCTCAGACGCTGGGGAAGGGCTCAACGACCATTCTTTTCATTGAGATCCCAGACCTGCAGCTTCAACATGACTCTGAGTTGGACTCGTTGCACACAGCCTGCTCCTGCTAGTTCTGCCTTTGCTTTTTAGCAATAGGAATTTTGCTGCTCCTTATTTCATCTGCTATTAATATATATATATATATATATATATACATGTATAGACTGAAGCGTTGGCTTCTGACCTACATATGTACGTATACAGTTGATAATATATCACTTATTCGTATCTTTTCTATTATGTTATATTAAACTTTATTACATTTTATAATGTTATTCACATCTACTATATGACAGCGCGCCGTTTCAACTGTTTTGTGATGGTAATCACGAAGTTTAAGTAGAATGTTAACACGGTAACACAGACGACCTAATTTCATGCTATCGTATATATATGCTCTTATATTTTAGTTGCAAGTGTCTTTATGTTATGTTTATATTAGGAAGATTAACGGAAATCCGTTTCAGGAAACTATGTTTTCAAATCCTTTGAAATGGAACTATTCATGCTTACTATTTTCATAATTCAAACCGAAGTGGCTGGGACGATAACGATGACATATTAATAGTCTACTTGGGATCCTACAGCAAAATCTTATATTTCTCACTCCTACATTTCCGTGTCATCTTCAGACGGAGCTGATGGCATCTATGGCAGCACTTTCGATGGAACCTGACTAGATAAGACAAGGAGCTGCCATGTTTTTTCACCTAGCTAAGGAGGATCGAGATAGTAGCATAGTATTTTCACTTTCTTAGGACCCTAGTTGGGTAGTTTATGTGTAATTAAGAGCATGTGGGAAGTCATGCTACTTAATTTAGCCTATTACATATGTGATAATTATTAAGTGTAATGAAGACTCTTGATTATCTATGATTACGTTATTGGCTTAAGGTATTTTGTTATGTTATTTCAATTTAAATTTTGTCATACGTCTTTCTAATAACTCTGTGTATGCAAGTAAGTAAGCACTTAAAGTCTCAGTTTTCAAGCATAAAAGTTCTACCAAAAAAAAAAAAAATTTACAAGCTATTTTCCTATATTATGCTAATTTCAACTATAAGAACTTCGGCTAGTTAAGAGTAACAACTAGTAATACCATAAAATGATTTAAGCATAGTATATATTATTAAGGTGTTATATTATGGTATCAGAGCAGTTCATCCTTGTAGAGCTTGGGGATGGACTGGCTATGCTTCTAAGCATACTCTGTTATGTGTTAGAAATCATGCCATAGATCTTTCCAGAAGGGTAAGATATAGGAGTTAGGTAGGCATGACTGCTTGGCTGTGAATGTGATTAGCTACTGCTACACTTAGCTCAGTATTGAGCTTGATCAACACAATATCTTTGTTTGTGTGTCTAGGAACTAATTACTTCGAATAGGCAGAATAGGTTGCAAGGCGAATCTGCGATCTTAGGTGTGGCAGATGTGGCAAATATTTCTTCTACACTGGTTTCAATTGCAAGGGGACAAGTTATTGTAGCTAACTGAGCATTGATCGATTGGATTTTTATATACTTATTTTCTCTCATTCCTAGCTTATTAATTCTCTTTGTGCCTAATTGAATTGATTTGGACCATTTTGTGTTAATTGGATTTTAGTTTGGCTTGAGTTAAATTTTCCAACATTAGATTAATTCTGACACTGTTTTGGTTTTTGGGCCATATCTTGAGTTGTAGAGCTCATTTTATTATGATCTTTGGTTTGTAAGAAAGATGAGAGATAGGCCTACAATTCTTATTGAGGATAGAGACAAGTTCTGATGTTAAGGAGCTAGAATTGGGCCTAGAAATGGAGTGAAAGGCTGTAGCATGGTTTCCAAATAGGGTGGACTCTTGAGGCCATATCTCGGTCCACAGAAGCCCGACTGAGCCCGTTCTAGTGGCGTTTTGAAGCTAACATCTAGGCCTTCAATTCACTTTAATAGTATAAATCCAAACAGATGTGTCTTCATATCCAAAACTGTAGCAGAACATTATTGATCATTCATGGAACTTGATTACATATTTTAGTGTAACTGACTTTCTATAATTTGGAATGAAAAAAATTAGCTGTCCAGATTTATCTTAGAGATATGGGATCAATGTAATATGTAACACCTTACCAGACAAAGTACTATGCTTAAGTCATAATAATCTATCTGATAAGAGATTACGTGTAATACTGATTAAATTTCTCTTTTTTGTATTGGAATTAATTTCTCGCATAAGACTACCTGATCTTATAACAAAATTTTCTGCGTGATGGCGGAATAAATACAAATCAATCGGTAAACTGTAAATAACTTAACATAAATAAAAATATAATAAGAACAGAATAACCGCAAACGGCGTCATAGATATGTATATAGATATCTGATTTCAAAGTTTGTCAAAAAGTACAAGGTGTCAAAATGAGGCCACTAATACAAAATGAAACGGCCAGTACCTATGAACAGCATCCTCAGTGGTCCCCATGGGACATTTCATATACATCTCCTAATATCTACCCATCCAACCATGACCCAAACTAAGAAAAGAGGGTCATTCTGTACATCTAACCCCACTACAGCATGCACGCTATCTAAACAGAGTCTG
Organism: Pterocarpus macrocarpus; assembly: GCA_031439585.1. Lineage (NCBI taxonomy): Eukaryota > Viridiplantae > Streptophyta > Magnoliopsida > Fabales > Fabaceae > Pterocarpus > Pterocarpus macrocarpus. The sequence goes on from CM062514.1 coordinate 47,178,653, forward strand.
ATGAAAGGAAACCGTTCGCCATGGCGGCGTCAGTTGGAGGGTACCCGGCACTGGGAGCAGATGACGACGAAGAACTAGCAGCCTCGGACGGGTCCTCCTCTGAGGCCGAGGCCGACAACATCGGCAAGCAAGTGGCAAGCAGAGAGGCCATGGGAACTGGAGCTACTGGTGCGGCTGGTGCTGCTGGCGGTGGTGGTGGGAATGGATGGGCCATATGAAGAGGTATAGCGATGTAGGGGACAGCAGGATCAAAAAGAGGATGCATAAGTGGTACAGCAAAGTCCCTCTGGAAGAAAAAGTATAAACGAAACTGGCATCTACCCGATATATACACAGAATCTAGAAAAGGGTCGATGTGGATGTGAAGCTTAGGAAACTCAATGAATAGGACCCCGGTCGCTGCGTGCTCCATAGTCTGAGAATGACGCGGAATATATAACATGGTGAGAAATGAATATTTCTCAGTAGAAAATCCTAACTTCTATACATCTGTCATCGCTGTCATTCCCAGTTGTTTCGGTCGTGCAAGATTTTCAGATAGTACGGTAAAATGATAATATTTAATCTAAATACTCATTTGTAAAGCATACACCAAAACAAGTCAAATTTTAATTAACAAATATACTAATGTACTCAAACAGTAATCACAGTGGAACAATAGCATGTTATGAGTAATATGCAGAGGTCTAGAACAATCAATAGAAAAGTATTTACACTGTACATATGCACGTGGAATGAGAAGATGCATCTTATTCTTGGAGGCTTTTGCCTTTTATAACTTATTTCCATCCTTGGTCCCCTGGGAGTCATTGGCCATATACTCTTGGGTAATAGTCCGCTTTTCAGATCGAGCTCGCTCATATCTGAGGATGGCCGGGTTTACTTTCCCCGACTTTCCCACTGATCTATTCCCCTTAATTTATTCCGGGGCTAGCCCAAGTGATGTGGAATTCTTTATAATGTCATGAATTTCATAACTTATGGATTTCTTACCGAAATTTCGGCTGCATAACGGATCGAGTCCGCTTCCCCATGAATAGTGCCAGACAATCAGTACAGTTGCACAACTAATAATTTCAGTATAAACTAGCAAATATGTATAAACACTTATAACATCATTCAACAATTGCAAATCAAGCATTTAGTAGGTTCCAGCTTGCTCTTCCCTGTTCTGCCCGAGTTTGGCATGCTCCAATTTTTATCCAATTCAACTCATTAAATTCTCATTTTTGGATATGTCATAGCCTTATATGTCTACTTTCTACTCTCTTTAGTCCCATCTCGTTTTGAATTATATAACTCTAGATATAAACATTTTTTCTCAGCCTGTCCTGTTCCTAGCCAGAATGGGGTTCCTATAGAATAAAATTCATTAAAAATCGAAAACTAGATGGAATCATGCGAATTTTATATCAAAATGAAGCTAACGCAACAAGCTTTAAAATGAGTTAGGTTTCATGTCATTTGCCTAAGTGGATTTTGAGTTATGAGTCTCGAAACATTACCCTACTGGGCTGTCCTGTTCTAGGCCAGTTTTAACCTAAGCCAACTTCATTGAGGTTCTGGGAACAAATGACAGCGAATTAAATTCTGAAATTTTTATGGGATGTTCTCTCATGTATTAGCTTTCAAACCTCGTTAGTTGCACTCAATTTGAGGTTGTATAGGGTGAGTTACACCCTTCTCAACCCATGCTGCCAGGATGAATACCCAGATTTCTAGGTCTAACTTCAAAAATTCATAACTAATTCTATACTAATCCAATGATCTATTATGATATATGTATGGAAATCCCTGAATGTCTAGTTTCATTTAAAAATTGTTTCATAAAATTTAAACGGTGGTAGACCGAGCCATACGCTCCGCCGTACGGACCGCCGAGGGAAATCCTATCCTGCTTCTAGGTTTGTCTCCTCCTTTCAAGCTATTTGCCCCCAAAACCAATTTTAATCACAACACACATGCAAAATCAGTCATAAAACATCATTATCACTCTATAAAACATTCAAATCTCGGATTAAGCATGCTCCCCATACAGCCCCAATTCAGAGAAAATAAAAGAAGAAGTAGGATTTCCTACCTTGTCTTGAGTAGATTAGGCTGATTTGTGTTCTTGGTGCAAGTAGTTTATGATGGGGCTTGAAGAAGAGATGAAAATGGAGTGGAGGAGAGAATGAGGAGAAGAAGAGTGAAGAGAAGTCAGCTGGGGGAAAGTGGCCGAAGTATTTGATGAGGATGGAAGGAAAAAGTGGAGATATTTCAAGTTGGCTCAAATTTGATTGGTGGACCTTCTTTGGTCATAAAATCTGGTTCAATCCTCCTCATCCATGGCTGTCTAGGCGCCACTTGGGGGAGTGTTCGGCTAAATCCTAGCCATTGATTCTAGGGCACTCATAAAAAAAATTCTACTAGTTCGGTTCAAACAGGGTTGGAAATCACGAGAAATCCTACCGATCTCCTTTAAATCGGTAAATCGGTTTGAAATTGTTCTGTGAAGTTTTCTATGCTCCTAATCTAATTCTATCTAGCCTAATCCTTCTAAAGCATACTTAATTGGCTTCGAATAAATGTTTAATCAAGTTCTGATTAAACTCACTTATTTGATTAAAAACCGAATAATTCAGTTGTTAACGATAAAAATTTTCGGACGTTACATAATAAGTTGTTACAAATTTAATTTAGGTGTTTTGATTCCAAATTGGCTAAGTTTAGATGGAGGCCAACACTCTTGTTAGATTGAACAGAATTTTGGGAATAGAATTTCCTTTCGATGTTTTCTCTCTTCCTTCTCTTCTCTCATGCTGCCACCTTGAAAATTCATTTTTCTACATTCATGGCGGCTTAAGCTTCTATCTTGTTCAAGGATTAAAGAAATAACAACACTCTTAAGAATTGGTTTGATCAGGCTCACGCATACTATTTTGGTTTCATCTACTCCTTCTTCTCTTATTTTTAATCTCATTTTGAATTGAAGTTCTTCATTCTGAATTGATGATTGAAATTTGATTGGTTGCATATTACTCGATTGATTTATGTAATCAGATTGTTTAAGGAGTACGAATTAGAATTTCAGGTTTGAGTTCTACGATTAACTGCATTGGCATTTAAAATTAACATAATTCAATTAGGTTCTAGAGGTTTTTGAATTTTAATTGAATATGTGTTAATCAAATACATGATTCATGTGAATGTTGAGTTTGAATTGAGGTTTCATGAGGATTCAATGTTAATCATTGATTCTAGTTACTGAGTTATTTTTAGAATTCGATGATTGAGTGTCTGTGGTTGTTTCCTTTGATTCTTGGATCAGATGTTTCACATTTTGTTCACTCTCACTTTAAATAGTGATAAACAACCCCCCTCCCCGATTTCCTGATCATATAACATAGTCATCACTACAAGGAGATGACTTGGATTGCATCCTTTACTGCAAAGTTTTTTTTGTAATTTGATTTTATTGTAATTTGACCTAGCTCGGCACCCGAGTCAAATTTTGGCGCCGTTGATGTTATTTCGTCATGTTAATATTTGTTAATATCAGTGCTAATTCTGTTTGTGTTTGAGTTTGCTTAAGTTATTAGTTTTAGTTGCTAGTAGTTCGATTTTACAGTTTTTGACTACTAACTCTTTTTAGTTTGATTTCGGGAGCCTAATCCTATAGGCAAACACAATTCCAAGAAAGATTCAATTCATTGGAGAATTAAGCCCCCCTTGTTTTTGCCAAATTCTAACTTCTAGATAGAGTTTTTGAGGTTTTTTTGAATTTTTCCGGACATCGCCGATATTTTTGTAAAAGATTTTGCGTTCCAATTGATATGATTTTTGGTTAGTTAAAGGAAAATGGCCTTCTGATCAGGATTTTCAGCAAATTTGGAAGCCAAATTCCTTCATTTAGACCACTTTTTTAATTTTTTAAAATTTTTCTTTGTATTTTTGGACTCCTTAAGGGTCAAATATTTGAGTTGTGGTAGTCCCAAAATTTTTAAAAAACACTTGGTAGTGTTTTTAAATTTATTTTGATTATTTTTGAGTGTTTGTTTGCAAATTTTAGTGCTTTGTGTTAGGAGGTGACATAGTTGTGCATATGGTTCTGTTTCTTGCCTTGTTAGACATAGTTGTGCATATGGTTCTATTTGTTGCATTGTTAGTGTATGACTAGGTCTGTCTCGAATCCTAATTTAGTTGAATTTGATCTTAAAATAGAGAGGACCCTTAGACAAATTAAGAAGTCTAAAAGGAGATTGTTTGACACTAGTTCTGCTGATAATTCTATTCTTGATTCACCTATTCCTCATTCTAGTCATAATTTTGCTAACAATTTTGTGTTTACAGATAGCATGGCTAATAGGACTTTGAAGGAGCTTGCAGCACCTAATGTGAACTACCAAGCTTTAGCCATTCAATATCCGGAGTTGGAGGCAAACTTTGAACTGAAATCTGGCCTGATACACCTGCTGCCCAAGTTTCATGGTTTAGCTGAAGAGGATCCCCATAAGCAATTGAAGGAATTCCATGTAGTATGCTTAACCATGAAGCCACGTGGAGTTGATGAGGACCATATCAAGCTGAGGGCATTTCCTTTCTCACTTGATGGAGTTGCCAAAGATTGGTTATACTACTTGCATCCAGGCTTTATCATATGCTGGCAAGACATGAAGAGGACGTTCTTCGAGAAATTCTTTTCTGCCTTAAGAGTTGCATCTATAAGGAAAGAAATTTGCAAAATAAGGTAGATGAGTGGAGAAACATTGCATGAATATTAGGAGAGGTTCAAGAAACTTTGTGCAAGCTGTCCACATCACCAAATTTGTGACCAACTTTTGATTCAGTATTTTTATGAAGGCCTCTTGCTAATGGACAGAAGCATGGTTAATGCTGCTTCTGGGGGAGCTCTAGTAGGCAAAACACCAGCTGCAGCCTAGGACTTGATTGCTAATATGGCCTCTTCTCCAACACATACAATCCTGGATGGAGAAACAACCCCAACTTGAGATATGGCAATAATTCCAATCAGTTTTAGCTGTAGAATAACCAGCAATTTAGAATCAATTTGCAGCACCAAACAGAATTCAGCATCAACAGCAAGTGCAAAAAATAAGCCACAATCTAGTAGCTCAGAACCAAGCTTGGCAGAATTAGTGAAACAAATGGCAACTAGCAGTGTTCAATTTTAACAAAGAACAGAAGCCAGCATCTAGAATTTGCAAACCCAGATTGGTCAGTTGGCTTCAACATTAAATGAGCTGAAATCTCAAGGTTCTGGCAACCTTCCTTCCCAAATCGTGAGCAACCCAAAGAATGTGAGTGCCATCACCTTGAGAAGTGGTAAGGAGCTGCAAGTACCAAACCAAGCAGAGAAATCAGATTCTGCTCGGAAATCAAGTTCTGAAGCAAAAGCAGATTCTGCAGAAAAACTAGATTATGTAGAACCAATCAGAATTGATTCAAAGGCATCCACCAGCAGCAACAAGCAATTTGAACTAAGTGTTCCACTGCTCTTGCCCAATAGAGTGACACAAAATAAGAAGATAGCAGAGGCAGAATTGGACAAGCAGATCATGGAGACTTTTAGGAAAGTGGAAGTCAATATCCCATTCCTAAAAGCCATCAAGTAGATTCCAAAGTATGCCAAGTTTCTCAAGGGCTTGAGCACTCATAGAAAAAGGTTGAAAGGGAATGAGAAAGTAAGCATGGGCAGAAATGTCTCTACCATCATTCAGCCAAGCATTCCTCCAAAATACAAGGATCCGGGCACTTTCATCATTCTATGCATCATAGGGAGCGAGCAATTTAGTCAAGCCATGTTGGACCTTGGAGCCTCAAACAATGTGATGCTTAAGTTAGTTTATCAATCCTTGCACCTGGGAGAGCTCAAGCCAATAGGAGTAGTGATCCAACTTGCTAATCGAACCACAACACACCCTGAGGGAGTTTTAGAAGACATGTTGGTAAGAGTAAATGAGCTTATTTTTTCTACTAATTTTTATGTGCTAAATATGGAGGATGATTTGCATGCTAATTGACCAACATTAATCTTAGGTAGGCCATTTTTGAAAACTGCTAAGACTAAGATTGATGTGCATTCTGGTACATTATCCATGGAATTTGGAGATAGCAAGGTGCATTTTAATTTGTTTGATACACGAGATATCCACCAGAAGAATATTATGCTTTTCATTTAGATATCATTGGTTCATTGGTTGATAATGTGCATGAAAATTTGTTGGCTGATTTCCTTGAAATTGTACGCATTAGAGATAAATTTCAATGATCTGATTGTGATGGAATTCACATAAATGTGCTATTTGTGCTGAGATTGATGCATGCCTACATGGTTCAAATTCTGAATAATTTAATTCTGCCGATTTACATGCTAAAATTTCTGGTTCTGATTTAAATTCTACAGCATCTGTTTCTATCAATTCTGCTATTGTCCATTCTAGTTGCGCAAATTTAGTTGTTGATTCTGTTCATTCTAATTCTACAGTTTCTATTTCTGCATGTGCTATTTCTGATAAATCTATTTCTGCAAATTCTGAAAAATCTGCTGCTATCATTTTTTATTGTGCGAATTCTGATGTAGTTTCTTGTGTAGTCTCTAATTCTAATTCTGCAAATTTTATTTTTGCAAGTTTTGATTCTGCACATTCAAGTTCTGAAAATTCTAACTTTGGGAATTCTTATTCTGTAAAGTTTGCTGCAGATAAAATAGATTATGTTCTTGGATTTCTCAGTTCTACAAATTCTGATTTAATTTCAATAAATCCTATTTTTGAATTTCTAACCTCTACAGGTTTTGAATTTGTAAATTCTGATGCTGTGAGTGCAGTTTCTGATTCTGCAGTTCCTAATTATGCATTTTCTAATTCTGTGTTTCTTTCCTACTACTGTTGTGTAGATTCTGCATATTCTGTTTCACTTTGTCCAGTTTTGAATTATGAAATTTTAAATTATGAAGTTCTAATTCTACAAATAATTCTTCTGCTGAATTTTCATAGGATATGATGATGTTGTTGTATAGAATTTCTCACAGATTGCAGGTGCTAAAGCAAAACTGGTAGAGGCGGTACAAAGATTAGCACCCTCCATACAGGAGCCACCCACCTTGGAATTGAAGCCCTTGCCAGAAATTTGAAGTATGCATTTCTAGCACCAAATGAGAAGCTGCCAATCATCATAGTCAAGGATTTGCTACTAGAAAAAGAAGAGAAGTTGTTGAACATCCTGAGGCAGAACATGATGGCCATAGGCCGAACATTGGAAGACATACCTGGGATTACCCCTCTACGTGCATGCACAGAATTTAGTTAGAGGAGGATGTGAAACCAGTAAGGCAACCCCAGAGGAGACTGAATGCAACGCCCAAAAAATTTTAATCGTTTTTAATCAAAGTGCTCGATTTTTAGTAAATAATTGTGATTAAATAGGATTCGATTTAGTATTCACTTAAAACTACTTAAGTGTGATTTATGATGATTAGTTACAATGAAATTAGATTAGAACCATAGGAAACTTCATAGGACTCTTCCAAAACCGGTTTACCGATTTTAGAGAAATCGGCAAGATTTTAGTATTTAAGACTGTCATAATCAGATCAATAAAAGTTATACTGTGTGAACCCTAGAATGGATGGCCAAGATTTAGCCAAGATACCCCACATGTGGCGCCACTTTAAGCCATGTAGAGTGGGAAGCCAAGCCAAATTGGAAGGCAAGATAGGATCCACCAATCAACATGAAGCTTGCTACAAAAATCTTCACCTTTTCTCTTTCCCTTCTTATCATTCTCGGTTACCCAAAGCTGCTGAAGCTCATCTCCTTTCTCTTCTCCTTACTCTCATTTCACTTCATCTTCATCCCTTCTTCAAGTCTCATCACAAGTTGCTTCCATCAAAGCCACTAAATCAACTCAAATTCAACTAGACAAGGTAGGAATCCTAATCCTCTTCTTATTTTCCTTGGTTTGGAGTTGTGTATGGGTCTTGTATATCTTGTAATACTGATGTTATGTGAAGTGATGATGATGAATTATAGTTGATTATGCATGTATATTATGATTAGACTTAGGATTGGTATGAAAGAACTTGAAGGAAGGAGAAAACTCATGAAGCTGGTAGGGTTTTTCCTTGGCGGTCCGTACGGCAGAGTATACGGCTCCGCCTACAGCCGTTTAAACTTCATGAATCTATTTTTATATGAAAGTATACATCCAGGGCTTTCCATACATATATTATGTAAGGCCATTGGATTAGTATTGAGAGAGATATGAATTTTTGAAGTTTGACCTAGGAATCTGGACTTTCATTTAGGCAGTGTGGATTTAGAAGGGTGTAACTCACCCTATACAACTCCAAATTGAGTGAAACTAACTTTGTTAGAAAGCTTACACATAGGAGAACATCCTATAAAGAAATTTCAAGTTTGTTACAATCCCATTTGTTCCTGATGGTTTGAGGAAATTGCCCCTATGTCCAAATTAGGGCTTATATCTCAAAATATACTCATCCAAATAATATACAACTTCCTTCAATTGAAAGCTTGTTCTGTTAGCTTTATAGAGATATAAATTTCATATGATTCCACCCAGATTTCTATTTTTGGTGAATTCACTCTTATAAGAGTGTAATTTGGGCTAGAGACGTGTGAAAACTAGACTAAGTTTAATCCGTGTCGGAACTCGAGAAATGGTGAACTTAAGTTGAACTCGGAGATGTTGAACTTAGAAATCTAGCAGATAGAGAGCTAGGTTCGGTATACTTTAGGTTGACCTCGGAACTTAGCAGACAGAGAACTAAGTCAGGAATATTTAAGGTTGAGCTCTTAAGGATGAACTTGAAAGGGTGATTTAACGTTGAACTTGGGACTTAGTATATAGCAAACCCGATCAGGTATAGTTAATGCCGGAACTCGGGAATGAGCAAATAGGTAACTAGTCCGACATAGGTAAAGTTGAAAATCAGAAATTAGGAAAGATGGGAGTATGGTTAATATCAAAATTTGGGAATTAGGAAAACATCCATAAGTCTTGGAGACCCATTATGGATTGAAGTCGGAAGTCGGAAATCAAGACATTGCCCATTATCTCGAAACTCGGAAATAGGTCCTGAGCTCAAACTCGGGAACAGCAGTAGAAGTTAAAAGCTTGCGAGATGGATTAAGGTTTAAGACCCAAAAACTTGCACCTAATGAAATTGCTATATTCTTAATATGATTACAATGTTTTATCTTGGGTCTGCTGTCTGATCAAAGTTTCTTGGTTGCCTGGCACTGTTCATAGTGAAGCGGACATGATCCGTTACGCTGCCAAAATATTTGGTAGAAATGTAAGAAGGTTATCAATATTAATATGTTAAAAATGATTTAAATATGATATGAAGTATAATAATGATATTATGATAGTTTCTATTATGAATACTCATGATATGAACATATAGAATGTAAATCCCTTCACCTGGAGGCAGTTATGAGATCCTTCCTTGTGAAGGCATTTAAAAGATATAATGAAAGTCCCATATTCCTAAGGGACGTGACATGGTGATCACGCTCTGATAGGGTATGACATGGCGATCGTACTCTGGGATATGGTATAATGATCCCACACCCTAAGAGATGTGACATGGCGATCACACCTGATAGAGCATAACACGGCGATCATACTCTAGGATGTAACAGAAAGAACATATTTCCAAGGAGTGTGACATGGTGATCATAACCCGATGGAGCATGACATGGTGATCGTACTCTTTAATAGGTAATGCTGCACTTGAGGACGACGATACATAACGCTCAAGTGTATGCAGATGAAGACACCCTAGGGACGGCGATACGTAACACCTAGGTGTGATGAATGAAAGAAAAGTAAATTTTATATGATTGCATAAATTCAAAGGCATGTGTAGAGGTTATATTTCGAGTATAATAATGCTATCGCATTTTAATATGATGCAGTTATTATTATTCATATAATAATTCATGAATTGAATTTATATAGGCTCTCCCAAATGCCAAGTGTATGAGTAAAATGAACTTTGATTCGGATAGTATGTTTTCGAACTATGAAGTTAAACAGTTTACATAACATGTTCACCTTTTTCATTGTAAAATCGAAGCAAACTCGAGATGACAACGATGACAGTATGTATGATATCTAAGGAATCCTACTGAGAATTCAAAATTCTCACTCCTATTTCCGTGTTATCTCTAGATAGTTCGAGAAGTTACAAAGACCGCTGAACTTACTGTCAGTTAAGGTCCGCTCAGGTAACCGTAACAACTCCTGAGTGTGGTACTATGACTTAAGCATAGTATTGTACGAAGGAGGGCGTTACACTGAATGTAACATCCCCACTTTCGTAAATAGAGCGTAATAGGAACTTTGGATTATTTCCCTTAGGCAGTGTGAGAATTTCTCAGGCAGCGCTATGCCATGACGATCCTCACACTTGGAATTATAGGGTAGTGTAACACTGCCCTTAAAAATATGGCACTGCCATATGTTAAAAATTAGGAAACGACAAAGTGCCCCTGTAAACTTTTGTTAATTATAATGATATTCAAAATTTTTAGAAATTATATTTTGACCCCAAAGAATTATTTCCATAACAACCCTTGAACTTTTCATAAAATGACCTTTATGTCCACCCTTGAACTTTTCATAGAATGACTTTTATGTCCCCACATCTATAGGATTAGCAAAATAGGGTTTTAAACAGAGCAGAATCACATGGTGAAATCGTAGAAGTTCAAATCTCTGCCGATTGGGCCATGGAGGCAGTCGGGTGTGAAATGACGTGTGGTGCCCCTGGACTTGCTCAAAATTACGGAAATGCCATTAGTTATAGAAAATAGAAAATAAAAAGGCTCCGAATTTGCGAAAATATCTAACTTACGTCATTAATCTATTTATTCGGTTTCAATAGTTATGTAAGGACAATTAGGAGTTAATTAAATATTAATTAGGAGTTAATTAGATGTTAATTAGAGGGATGAGGCTTAGGAACAATTAGGATAGAGACATAGAAATTCTCTCAAAGTCATTTAGTAAAGTTTTGCCGATTTGAAGAAAATCGGCGAAGATTCGGTACTTTTAACCGCCAGAACTGAATTAGTAGAATTTCACTAGTTTGAGTGGCTGAAAATTGAGCCACTTCTACCCTAATGGATAGCGCCAATTGCCCGCCAAGTGAGTGGAGAGTGTAACGTCTGAAAAATTCTATCGTTATTAACTGAGTTTTCGGTTTTCATTGGATAATTGGGATTAATTAGGATTCGATTAAGCATTCACTTAAAGCCAATTGAGTGTGGCTTAGAATGATTAGGTATAATGGAATTAGATTAGAACCATAAGAAACTTCATAGGATTTTTCTAAAACTGGTTTACCGATTTAAAGGAAATCGGTAAGGTTTCGGTACTTTGAACTGTCGGAACTGAACCAATAGAAATTATACTATGAGAACCCTAGGATGGATGGCCAAGATTCAGCCAACACACCCTACAAGTGGCACCACAATCAGCCTTTAAGAAGGTAGCCAAATCATATTGGAGAAGGAAAACACATCCACCAATCACAATCTAACTTTCTGTAAAAGTCTTGATATAATTCCTTTCTCCTCCCCTTCAATTTTCGTGCATATAAGCTATTGAACTCTCATCCTTTTCCTTCTATTCACACTCATCTTCACTCCATATTCAAACCCTCTTCAAGTCTCATCAAGAGTTTCTTCAATCTAGGACATCAAACTAACAAGATTTCAACTAGACAAGGTAGGAATTCCAACTTCTTTTCTGGTTTTCTTTGAATTGAGCTGATTGGAACTCCACTTTCTTCCCACTTTCTTGTATGATTCTGATGTTATCTTGAGTGATGATGATGAATTAAGGCTGGTTTAAGGTGTATATGTGAGTTTGAGTTGAAGATTGGATGGATTGATTAGAGAAGAACATGAATCCAAGAAGAATTCAAGAAACTGTTAGGGTTTTGCCCTCGACGGTCCATACGGCAGAGTGTACGGCTTCGCCTACAGTCATTTAAAATTGATGAATCCATTTTTATATGAAACTAGATATCTAGGGATTTCCATACATATAAAATATAAGACCATTAGATTAGTATTGAATTAGTTATGAATTTTTAAAGTTTAACCTAGAAATCTAGATTCTTAGCCGGGCAGTATGAGTTAAGAAGGCTATAACCCACCCTATACAACTCCAAATTGAGTGAAAGTAAAGTTGTTTGAAAGCTAACATATAATAGAACATCCCATAAAAATTTCAGAACCAGATTCGTTGCCATTTGGTCCCAGCACACCAATGAAGTTGACTTGAGTTTAACCTGGGCTGGAACAGGGTAGTCCAGTAGGGTCGAGTTTCGGAACTCATAACTCAAAATATACTTAGGCAAATGACATGAAACTTAGTTCATTTGTTCTGTTAGCTTTAATTTGATATAAAATTCGTATGATTTCACTTAGTTTTCTATTTTTAGTGAATTTTCTTTTATAAGAACCCAATTCTGGCTAAGAACAGGGCATGCTGAGGTAAAATATTTATATCTTGAGTTATACAAATCAAAATGAGATAGGACTAAAAGGGTTAGAAACTAGACACATAATGCTATGATATAGCCAAAAATTAGATTCAAACGAGTTGAATTACAATAAGGGTGGAGTATACAAGACTCGGGCAGAACAGGAGAGAATAAACCGAAAACCCAATTGGTGCTTGAATTGAAATTGATGAATGATGCTATGAATATATATATATATATATATATATATATATATATATATATATATATATATATATATATTCGCTGGTCCATATTGAATCACAAGTTTGTACATTTGCATTGGTTGCATGGCACTATTCATGAGTAAGCGGACTCGATTACATTATCTTTCAGAAATTAAATGAAATATGTATTTATTATGAACATTTATATGTTATGCTCATAAAATTTATTTATGCAAGAATGATTTAAGTATAATATGAAGTATATGAATGAATGCATATAGCATATGCATATATAATCATGTCCAAAGAAGAATAAGATTTATGAGAATTTGCAAGAAAGACGTACCAAGCTACCACGTGAGGCATGGCATAGACGCAGCTAGCGTGGGCTAGAGTGGTACTATCTAAGACTTGGGCCAGCCCTCGACCAGATTTAAGGGGAATAGACTGGTGTGAGGGTCGGGGAAAGTAAACCCGTCACTCATGTATAGGTACGAGCTCGGACCTAAAAAGCAGGCTATCACCCAGGGGTGAGAGAGGCCATTCACGTTCGGGGAACCAAGTACAGAATGACAAGGTTAAGCTGCAAGTTAAAGAAGAGATAAATTAAGTCAAGTGCACTTGCATACATTCAAGTATAAGCATCTATATGTGCATCTCCAATTATCTAGTTAAGTCATAATGCTATTATGATCCTTGTTGAAGCATACTATACTATCTGTATTTCTATGTCTGTCATGTGATATGGCAAGTGGTTGTTAAAATATAACCAGCTTCGAGAAAGATGTTTTCAATTGAAAATTGAACCGCTGCATGCATATATATACTCACATTTTCATAATAAACCGAAGCGGCTGGGATGTTTATGATGGCACTGTATGAGTAATAGTTTGAGTTTACCTACTTAGAGCCTTAGGTTCTCACTGCCTGCTTGTATGTTTTTCTTTTCCGTAAACATTCCAGCACCTAAGTTGGAAATCAAGTACGAGGCAGAGCAATGGGGCAGTTTCTGAGCAAGACTCGGATGCAAACCAGACCAATAGACTATTGAAGCTAGCTAATGACCAGTCGAAAGCAAGTTCGGTGTATTATGTTAGTCACGATTACTTTTAATTGTAATTATTTTATCCTCTATGTATTAGAGACGACGAAGTTTATGAACCATTAGCCAATAATAAAGTGTGCAGTTGAAGGGCCATATATTATATTTCCCATATTTTTAAAGTTTTCTTAGCACAGTGACAACTTCTTAATATAACTCTATGACTCGAGCATGGCTTATATAAGAGAGAGTTTTACATTTATTGGTATCAGAGCAGTTCGTCCTGTATAGGCCTGTGGATGGACTGATTATGCTTCTGAGGCATACTCTGAGAATCTAGATAAACCATGCATTAGGTCCTTGCATGAAGAGGACATAGAAATATTATGCATGGCAGCCTTGTTGTGAGTGTTGTGGACTACCTATTGCATTTGACTGAGTATTGAGCCTGATCACTCCAATATAAGGTTTTGTGTAAACAGAAGCCTAAAACACCCAGCAGGCTTATTAGGAGCCTTTTATACATAATTATTAGGGATAAGACTCCTAGAAAGTAGCAATGGCATAAAGGGATAGACAATTGAGCAAGTTGAGGAGTGCAGAGAATTGGGGATGTAATCAAAGGAATTGTGTCGAGCGGTTTACTGTGGACATAGTAAACCTAGTTATATTGAAAAGGGTTGTTTGCAAAGTGAGGCCGGGTAGCTGAAGATTTTCCATCATCAAAGGCAAGATCTTAGTTGGAGACAAGCTGAGTAAGAATCTACTTCACCTTGATGGGGCTTGTTTCAATCTAGATTGAATCGAGAGGATTCTTCTACCTGGTTTTGTAACTTTAATACATGACAGGAGTAAGGTGATTACTCGCTGATGAGGTTATCTTATATGGCATGGATAATGCCCTTATTCTCTTCATAGATGAAATTACCCTAAAGGTACCTCGCCAGCAAATTCAGTCAATGGTTTTTTATTTTGGATTGTGGTAATATCACATTATAAAGACCTGATCCTTCATTAAGAAATTTGTAAAGTGGACAAATGAAGTAGAGAATTAATGAAAGAAGCTAAGGGCAGAATCTTCGGTTAGGTATATGGGAGAACTTTTTAAGTTCCTGTCCAGAGAATGAAGTAGTTTCTCCCTCAAGGGTACAGGGAACTAACCTTGTAGTGATTGCCAATTGGAAGAATACTAAGTGGAATCTTAGCTTCAAAAGGGAAATAGTTGAGCAAACTGTAAAGAGACCAATCTAACTGTGCATCTAATCAAGATGGAAATACGAAAATACACGGTAAGGAAAGTAGATGAAGTTATAAGTGTAACAAGAAAAAGAGACAATATATCTCCTACTAACCTGAAGTAGAAACACTTTCAGACTAGAGGTGGCATACGAACCAAGTGTAATTTTCCTACCTTTCAGGGATAAAGGAAGTGTTAGAAAATCTAGTCATGTTCAAATTCTATCAACCTCAGCCACCACAGGAACTGGATGATAGGATTATCTTCAACATATTATTAGTAGAGGAATGAGGCTATTCAGAGAAGAAAGGCAAAATCAAACAATCGCCTTTAGGTACCATTACTTACGCTATTGGCGGAGTAAGTCGATAAGGAATGTATTTAGATTTAGGCAAGAGTTATAAAGACTTAAAGTATGCAACAAATTTCGACAGACCAAGGGAGCAACCACAAGGTAGGTTCTAACAAATGAAAACAGACAAGTTTCCACAAGAACAATAGAACATAGAAGGAACGAGGTAGGAAAAGAGGAAGTTTGGATTTCTGACTGACCCATTAAAAAGAGCAAAGCTACCTAGTATGAGATTACGGTGCAAATAAGATTGTGTACGAAATACCAAGCAGGGTTGCCTTGGCACCGGTCATAAGTGCAACGGACCCAATGCACCCTAAGCAAGACCGAATGATGCACCAATATATGATCAAAAAGGATTCGGGAGCGTGCCCCATGAGGGGCAAGGTTACGATGTCGGACTTAGAGGCAGTCAGAAGAGTCTCTATACCTTGGACCAGATTAAATGCGATTATCACCAACGCACTAGGTTCCATCAGAGTTCCGTAGTTAAGTGTGCTCGGATGAAAGCAATATTATGATGGGTGACCTTCTGGGAAGTCCTCATATTATAACTTCAACAGGGAAGCAAGACCATCATTCCCATATCTTACAGCAAATGGATTAGATCCTAAGGGCAAGATTTTATGAAGAATAGCTAGAAAGCTTAGTAGCTAGGGTAATATGAGATTTAACCACTAAAACTAATACACCTCTATATATTGTATTAGGACAAATCCCCAATGAGATTGGTAACATTGGCACCCACAAAAGTGGGAGATGGACATCAACACAATAGTCAAGGAATCTCCATGCTAACCAATTGAAGGAAAATAGAAGAGTAGCAGGAACTTTGGCTGTTCCATTATCCTTTCCTTACGTGAAGCTGATCATATTTTGAGGGAACAAGTATCGCAACAATCATTGAGAAGTTCAACAAGAATGGCATGAGATCCAATTAGCAAATAATGAGAAATGGAATAAAGTCCGCAAAAGCAAAGAGAGATTTTGAAGCAAGGACCATAGTTATAGTTTAGAAGGGAGCTCTAGCCTTACACCTAAAATCTAATGAAAGGGGATTCATCACTGATCAAAGAAGATCAAGTAGGTGAGAGTTTGGATATAGCTTAATCAACTTCCCAAAAGAAAACTTCAGCGAATCCACTGTGACCACTATTTGTCGAAGTTGATTGCTGCTGTAGCTGATAGTTTTGTAATGGCAGAACTTCTTCAGTTGGTATATAGGGCCCAAGGCACAAGTATTGGAAAGTTACCGGAGAATATAGCGCACAAGTAGTCAGACACATGACAAGGAGGATGAGGAATTTACTTGATGAACTTGATGAGGGATCAGAATGTAAGCAAAACAAAGTATATGTTGGCACTCATATAATCCATGACAACTCTCTACATAGATATTGGAAAGGCACCTTATAAGACAATACGGTAAGGAAACTCTGCAACTCTGATAAAAGGATCTGACTTTTGACTTTGGTTTTCACATTAAATTGCTTGTATCTTAATAACTAGGAACCAAGAAGGATATTAGACTAATAGAAAGAGTTATGAGCCTTAGGACTTAATCCGTATAATGGAAGCGACCTGAAATTTTCCTACAGGCATTAGGCACGAGACAAACTTTACCAAGAAGAAGGAGTTTTAAGATAAGGCTCCTAGTTATAATATTGAGAAAAGGCCTAAGCCTATGTTTCTAACGAACTGTGTCAGAGGCGAATTTATTATTGAATTAAGGGTAGCTGAGTGAATAAGAATCCTGGGAAAGAATATACGGAACTCCTTGACCTAGGCATTATCATTACTACATATTGACGTCAATTACTACGATAACTGCTAATATTTGCAATTGCAAATCTTCATGAGTTGAAAATTTGGGGTCTCATGTACAAGTTGTGGAAGATTTAGCAGCTACCACAAAGCAGGAGTAGCGAAATATAGAGCAAGGGAGATGAGTAAGAGTCTCCAATAAACAGACGAATGATTCAAAGCGTCATAGAGACAAGACAAGCTTGGACACCAACATAACCCTTATGGATTCTTTGTACGTATTAAGACACCACCTCATAGCTACCGGCAAGTAATCTCAAGATAAGATGCAAAACTCGAAAAGAGGAGTATTCCTATAAATTAAAAGGATTTTTCCTTGATCCTTCTTAATCCTAGAATTTTGAGGACAAAATTCTTTTAAGATGGGTAGAATGTAACATCCCCACTTTCGTAAATAGAGCGTAATAGGAACTTTGAATTATTTCCCTTAGGCAGTGGGAGAATTTCTTAGGCAGCGCTATGCCATGACGATCCTCACACTTGGAATTATAGGGTAGTGTAACACTGCCGTTGAAATATGGCACTGCCATATGTTAAAAATTAAGAAATAACAAAAGTGCCCCTGTAAACTTTTGTTAATTACAATGATACCCAAAATTTTTAGAAATTATATTTTGACCCCAAAGAATTATTTCCATAACAACCCTTGAACTTTTCATAGAATGACCTTTATGTCCCCACATCTATAGGATTAGCAGAATGGGGTTTTAAACAGAGCAGAATCACATGGTGAAACCGTAGAAGTTTAAGTCTCTGCCGATTGGGCCATGGAGGCAGTCAGGTGTGAAATGACGTGGGGTGCCTCTAAACTTGCTCAAAATTACAGAAATGCCATTAGTTATAGAAAACAGAAAACAAAAAGGCTCCGAATTTGCGAAAATATCTAACTTATGCCATTAATCTATTTATTTGGTTTCAATAGTTATGTAAGGACAATTAGGAGTTAATTAAATATTAATTAGGAGTTAATTAGATGTTAATTAGAGGGATGAGGCTTAGGAACAATTAGAATAGAGATATAGAAATTCTCTCAAAGTCATTTAGTAAAGTTTTGCCGATTTGAAGAAAATCGGCGAAGATTCGATACTTTAAACCACCAAAACCGAATTAGTAGAATTTCACTAGATTGAGTGGTTGAAAATTGAGCTACTTCTACCCTCATGGATGGCGCCAATTGCCCGCCAAGTGAGTGGAGAGTGTAACGTCTGAAAAATTCTATCATTATTAACCGAGTTTTCGATTTTCATTGGATAATTGGGATTAATTAGGATTCGATTAAGCATTCACTTAAAGCCAATTGAGTGTGGTTTAGAATGATTAGGTATAATTGAATTAGATTAGAACCATAAGAAACTTCATAGGATTTTTCTAAAACCGGTTTATTGATTTAAAGGAAATCGGTAAGGTTTCGGTACTTTGAACTGTCGGAACTGAATCAATAGAAATTATACTGTGAGAACCCTAGGATAGATGGCCAAGATTTAGCCAACACACCCTACAAGTGGCGCCACAATCAGCCTTTAAGAAGGCAGCCAAATCAGATTGGAGAAGGAAAACACATCCACCAATCACAATCTAACTTCCTTCAAAAGTCTTGATATAATTCCTTTCTCCTCCCCTTCAATTTTCGTGCATATAAGCTGCTGAACTCTCATCCTTTTCCTTCTATTCACACTCATCTTCACTCCATCTTCAACCCCTCTTCAAGTCTCATCAAGAGTTTCTTCAATCTAGGACATCAAACTAACAAGATTTTAACTAGACAAGGTAGGAATTCCAACTTCTTTTTTGGTTTTCTTTGAATTGAGCTGATTGGAACTCCACTTTCTTCCCACTTTCTTGTATGATTCTGATGTTATCTTGAGTGATGATGATGAATTAAGGCTGGTTTAAGGTGTATATGTGAGTTTGAGTTGAAGATTGGATGGATTGATTAGAGAAGAACATGAATCCAAGAAGAATTCAAGAAACTATTAGGGTTTTGCCCTCGATAGTCCGTACGGCGGAGTGTACAGCTTTGTCTACAGCTATTTAAAATTGATGAATCCATTTTTATATGAAACTAGACATCCAGACCTTTCCATACATATAAAATATAAGACCATTGGATTAGTATTGAATTAGTTATGAATTTTTAAAATTTAACCTAGAAATCTGGATTCTTAGCCGGGCAGTATGAGTTGAGAAGGGTATAACCCACCCTATACAACTCCAAATTGAGTGAAACTAAAGTTTTTTGAAAGCTAACATATAATAGAACATTGCATATAAATTTCAGAACCAGATTCGTTGCCATTTGGTCCTAGGACACCAATGAAGTTGACTTAAGTTTAACCCAGGTTGGAGTAGGGTAGTCCAGTAGGGTCAAGTTTTGGAACTCATAACTCAAAATATACTTAGGCAAATGACATGAAATTAGTTCATTTGAAATCTTGTTCTGTTAACTTTAATTTGATATAAAATTCATATAATTTCACTTAGTTTTCTATTTTTAGTGAATTTTCTTTTATAAGAACCCAATTCTGGCTAAGAATAGGGCATGCTGAGGTAAAATATTTATATCTTGAGTTATACAAATCAAAATGAGATGGGACCAAAAGGGTTAGAAACTAGACACATAATGGTATGATATATCCTAAAATTAGATTCAAGTGAGTTGAATTGCAATAAGGGTGGAGTATACAAAACCCGGGCAGAACAGGAGAGAATAAACCGAAAACCCAATTGGTGCTTGAATTGAAATTGATGAATGATACTATGAATATATATATATTTGCTGGTCCATATGGAATTGCAAGTTTGTACATTTGTATTGGTTGCCTGGCACTTTTCATGGGGAAGCAGACTTGTTCCGTTATGCTGCCAAAATTCCGGCAGAAATATATGAATTATGTGACTGTTATGAACATTTATATGTTATGCTCATAAGATTTATACATGCAAGAATGATTTAAGTATAATATGAAGTATATGAATGAATGCATATAGCATGTATAATCATGCCCAAAGAAGAATAAGATTTATGAAAACTTGCAAGAAAGACGTACCAAGCTACTATATGAGGCATGGCATAGACCCAGTTAGCGTGGGCCAGAGTGGTACTGTCTAAGACTTGGACCAGCCCTCGACCAGATTTAAGGGGAATAGACCGGTGTGAGGGTCGGGAAAAGTAAACCCGTCACTCATGTATAGGTATGAGCTCGGACTTGAAAAGCAGGCTGTCACCTAGGGGTGAGAGAGGCCATTCGCCTCTGGGGGACCAAGTACAGAATGACAAGGTTAAGCTGAAAGTTAAAGAGATAAATTAAGTTAAGTGCACTTGCATACATTCAAGTATAAGCATCTATATGTGCATCTCCAATTATCTAGTTAAGTCATAATACTATTATGATCCTTGTTGAAGCATATTATACTATCTATATTTCTATGTCTGTCATGTGATATGGCAAGTGGTTGTTAAAATATAACCCGCTTCGAGAAAGATGTTTTCAACTGAAAATTGAACCGCTGCATGCGTATATATACTCACATTTTCATAATAAACCGAAGCGGCTGGGATGTTTATGATGGCACTGTATGAGTAATAGTTTGAGTTTACCTATTGAGAACCTTAGGTTCTCACTGCCTGCTTGTATGTTTTTCTTTTCCGTAAACATTCCAGCACCTAAGTTGGAAATCAAGTACGAGCGAGCATCGGGACGCTTTACGAGCAAGACTCGGACGCAAACCAGACCAATAGACTATTGAAGCTAGCTAGTGACCAGTCAAAAGCAAGTTTGGTGTATTATGTTAGTTACCATTACTTTTAATTGTAATTATTTTATCCCCTATGTATTAGAGACGATGAAGTTTATGAACCATTAGCCAATAATAAAGTGTGCAGTTGAAAGGCCATATATTATATTTTTCATATTTTTAAAGTTTTCTTAGCACAGTGACAACCTCTTAATATAACTCCATGACTCGAGCATGGCTTATATAAGAGAGGGTATTACACTGAACCCTCTGATGTTAGATGTTGTCAAGAAAGAAGTCAGCAAGCTTCTAGCTGCTGCCATCATTTATCCAATTTCAGATAGTAAGTGGGTGAGTCCGGTACAATTAGTTCCTAAGAAGACTGGCATAACAGTAGTTAAGAACTCCCAAGAGGAGTTGGTGCTTACAAGACTACAGAACAGCTAGAGAGGAAGCTCAACTAGGCTACCAGGAAGGACCACTTCCCATTACCCTTCATTGATCAGATGCTGGAGGGATTGGTAGGTTAGTCACACTACTATTTTCTTGATGGGTTTTCTAGTTATTTTTAGATCAACATTGCACTTGAAGATCAAGAAAAGACAACTTTCACCTGTCCATTTGGCACATTTGCATACCGGAGGATGCCTTTCATTCCATACAATGCCCCACGTACATTTCAGAGGTGCATGGTGAGTATCTTTTCTGATTTTCTAGAGAATTGCATGGAAGTCTTCATGGATGATTTTACTATTTATGGCGCTTCATTTGATGCATGCTTCGATAGCCTTGCTAGGGTATTACATAGATGGGTTGAGTCTCACCTTATTTTGAATTTTGAAAAGTGTCATTTTATGGTTAGGCAAGGTATAATCTTAGGAAATGTTATTTCTAGTAAGGGCATTGTTGTTGATAAGTCCAAGATTGATGTTATTGCTTCTTTACCTTACCCCACATGCATGTAGGAAGTGCGTTCTTTTCTTAGACATGCAGGTTTCTACAGGTGATTATCCAGGACTTCAGCAAGATAGCCCTTCCGCTATCCAAGCTACTATAGAAAGATGTAGACTTCCAGTTTGATGATGAGTGTAGAAAAGCTTTTGATCAGTTGAAGCGGCACCTGATTTTTACTCCCATTCTTCAGCCGCCAAACTGGGAGTACTCGTTCGAGCTCATGTGTGACGCATCAAACCTTACAGTTAGTGTTGCCCTTTCGCAAAGGGTTGGGAAATTCCCCATGTCATACCATATGCTTCCCGGACCCTCGATTCTGCATAGGCTAACTATACCACTACTGAAAAAGAGCTTCTGGCTATCATTTTTGCTTTAGATAAATTTCATGCTTATCTATTAGGAACTAAAGTGACTGTTTTTTCTAATCATGTAGCATTGAAGTTCCTATTGAAGAAGGCAGATACAAAGCCCAGACTTATTAGGTGGATGTTGCTGTTGCAGGAGTTTGACATAGAGATCAAGGACAAGAGTGGAGCTGAGAACTTGGTAGTAGACTACTTGAGTCAAATTCCACAGACTTTGGAGCCTCTTCCCATCTGTGAGATCTTTCTAGATGAGCAACTTTTAGAGCTACGAGGTAAGGACCCATGGTATGCTGACTTAGTGAATTATTTGGTTGCTTCTGAGTTGCCTGCTTATTTTAAAAAGCACCAGATAGAGAAACTTAGGAGTGAGGCTAAGTATTACGCCTGGGATGATCCATATTTGTGGCACATGTGCAGTGATCAGATCATTAGGCATTGTGTGCATGAGCTTGATATTCCTTCTATTTCGTATTTTTACCATACTCTTGCTTATGGTGGCCACTTTGGTCCATAACGCACTGCTAGGAAAGTGTTAGGTTTTGGATTCTATTGGCCCACATTGTTTCATGATGCTTACACTTATTATAAGAATTGTGAACAATGCCAGAAGATAGGTAGCATTTCCCGTAGGAATAAGATGCCTCAACAACCATTATTATTTTGTGAGATATTTGATATTTGGGGTATTGATTTTATGGGTCCATTTCCTATCACATTTGGTTTTGTTTATGTAACATCCCCAATTTTTGTCTAAGCTAATTAGCTCGATGTCTCCA
Source organism: Pterocarpus macrocarpus (assembly GCA_031439585.1). Classification (NCBI taxonomy): domain Eukaryota; kingdom Viridiplantae; phylum Streptophyta; class Magnoliopsida; order Fabales; family Fabaceae; genus Pterocarpus; species Pterocarpus macrocarpus. The sequence continues at coordinate 47,201,670 of CM062514.1, forward strand.
GCTAATTAAAGGGGTTAGCGATTAATTAAGAACTAATCAGCTAATTTCAAGAGCAAGGGCTTAGTAAATTAAAGGCAAGTCAACAATTGAAACAACATGCATTAAAAGTTACAATTAAAAGCCTAATTGCCCAATCCTTATTAATTCATGATTTAGAACATAAAATCAAGGTGATCTAACCTAATTAATTAAGAGCATATAAGTATCACATCTTAATTACATGAAAATTAACCCTCACCTCTTCTTTATATAATTAATGAGGAAAATTCTTTTTTATTGAAAATGTGCTAATGTGTAATTAAACCAATTGAATTAATTAGCATTTAGATAATTGTAATAATTGTAAAAATTTAGAAACTTCCGTTTAATTATTGTTTGAAAGTTTGGTCAAGGCAAGAGCCATATTCAACCATCCATTTGCCTTCTCATCATACACCTTTAGATCAAGAGTCCATGTTAGTAGATTCCTTGAGTCAAGACAATAGATCTACTCCCTCCATCAAGATTGTGACACTTGGAGTGATCATAGTCATCCAATGCCAATCCTAAGATAGGTCATGCTATTAACCACTTGAAAACACTACATGGTCTTTACCCAAGTGCCAAGACTCAAAGGAAACATAACCCACTCTTTTACCCCAAAATTTCTAGCTTTCTTGCTTGAAAAAGAAGTAAAACTCACCCACTCCCTCTTACTTGTTAGAGAAGCAAAAGCCATCAGCCCACTTCTCCCCATTTTGCGCCCCAAACAGCCTCCCCCCACTCTCTCATTTGTGACTTTCATCCTCTCACTACAAGCCCAAGCTCTTACCTCTCTTTAAACTTCATCCTAGCTCTTTTGATTCTTCCAACCATTCTTGTTCTTATTCAACTCTCTTTCCTTTCACCACCTTCACAAGCCCTTCAAGAACCACCCTCTTTGGTTCTTGAGGAAGTAAAACAAACACTCACTTAGCCCCATTATCAAGCTCAAGGAGGAGGAAGGCCGTTTCTAACCATTTTCATTCTTCAAGCCTTCAAGAGAATCCTTGTGGTAGTGACTGTAACCTTTCTTTTTCATGTATTTTTCAAGCTCTAGAACTCCTAAGCTCTCCATAGCTAGGTGGTTTTAGGACTTGGTTCAAGGTCTCATGACCATATCTTGCTCAATGAGTTTTTCTTGCCTTGTTGAAAATATTGTCTTAAAATGAGATTATGTGGCATGATGGTTTTTATGTATCTTGCTTTATTTTGTTTTAAAATACTGATTTGGTGATGAAAACCTTGAATATGATGGTGATATAAAACATAAAAATGGTGATTTGAAGTGGTATAGCAACATCTCCACAAGTTTGATATGTAAAACATGAAAACAAGTTAAGCTGGAAATTCTGGTAGTCTATAATGCATACTGTATAACTCGTTCTAAAAAACTCAAAATGTAATGAAACTAATTTTCTATAAAATTAGACTCAAAGAGCTTTCCAAACATATAAAATACGTGAAATTTGGATTTAAAATGAGGGAGATATGATTTTTCAAAGTTGGCTGTTCTTGGATAGATTTCTGTTTGGGTAGTCTTCACTAAAAACCTTATAACTGGAGCTACAAAACTTATTTTTGAGTGGGACCAAGTTTGTTAGAAATCTAAGACATAGAGGAATACCCCCATAAATAGTTTTGTTAGATTTCATGTGAGGAGCTCCCAGTGGAGTTGACAAGCCATTGACCCAAGTTGAACTTTCAAGTCTAAATAGTCAGAATAAAATGTGCATAACTCAAGTTACAAAATGAATTTTTCAGTGGGGCTTCTTTTGTTTAAAAATAGACTCAGAGAAGTATATTCACACAAAAATTCAAAACAAAAGAGTAAAAGATGAAATTATGGTGAATTTTTAAAATTACTACGCCACTGTAAAAGTAAAACTGGTTGTGGTGAAAGTTAAAGAATAATGAGAAACAAGCTTTAAGACATTAAGACCTTTACACTAAGCATTGGAAAAACCCTCATAATTCAAATTTAAAGTTTCAAAAAGAATAATGGATGAAATTGGCCCTATGCCTAATAAAAGAATCTATACAAGAGGCAACCTCAATTAAAAGCTTGCACCAAATTTACTAAGCTAAGCTCATAAGACTTTGTGTGATAGGTATGTCTCTATGTATCTATATGATGATGTTGATATGATGATGATGATTATGATATGATATGATGATGATGATTATAACATGATATGATGATGATCATGATGATGATAATGATATGATGACGATATGACTATGATATGTTGATGCTATGATGCTTAATAATATACGATAAAGGAATCACATTTGGGGACGGCGATACGTAACGCCTAAATGTGGAAAAGAATTAGAACAATTTTGCATCATAAACTTTAATAAGAAGAAGATGAACTAAGGGTGTGATCCTTCAAAAGGGAAGGTGACCTAATTTAAGCTCCCCTCACCCACGACTCACATGAGGCATGGCATGACCTAGCTAGTGTGAGTATAGGGGATAGGTCTTACATGAAGCATGGCATGACCCAGCTAGTGTAAGTACTGAAATTCTATGGTGATGACGGCCATGGTATGAGCTCATTACCACTTATGTTTAGTGGGTGAAAAGATAAAGTCAAGTTAAGAAAAGAAAAGGGACTTCGGTCCAAACCCTTGAAGGGAAGAAGTTAAGAGAAGCTTATAGCATAGCCATGCATGTTTTATGTAATTATACTTCTGCTTATGCATATTATGATATAAATGATTAGAGGATACGTTAAAATTGAATCCGCTTCGGATATTCATGTTTTCGAAAACCTAAGAATGGAACCTTATGAATGCTCACTATTTTCATTAATAAAACCGAAGTGGCTGGGACAATGACGATGACACTTTTGTGTCGGATTCGAGTCCTACTGAGAAATTCTATTTCTCACCCTAGTTATTCTTCCGTATCATCACTAGATCTCGATGGCGCATCCAGTGGAGCGGAGCATGGATCCCTTATACTGTGAGTGGACGTATGAAGTGGGTTGTCAGACAATGCTGATTTGGGCTTGTAGTTGCCGTAGCTTTGCATCTTCATACATTCCTTTTGTGACAAATGATGTCAATTTAAGTTTGTATCTAGTATTTGGATCATGGCATGACCATGAGCCTCCTTCGCTGTAATGCTGATATGTATGTATATATATATTATGAACGCATATGAATGTAATGGTTAGTTATTTAATGCAATGTATTTGTGAACTATTATTTGTTTACCTTTCTCATATTTTACGATTTTGGGGTATATATTTTATGCGACACGCTCCTTCTATCTGTCTTCTCACTCAAGGCTTTACTTTCCAAAACGCTGCAAAGCGACGACATATTTCAAAAAAAGAAAATCTTACCATATTTTTCGCGTAACTTAATTTCAAGTGAAGTTTAGTTTTCCACGAGTATAAGTAACAACCAATAAAACGCCGTAATACGACTTAAGCGTAGTATGGGTTTATTAGGGTGTTACAGTTTACATTCTGCTGGCTATTGATTATATCTCCAAGTGGGTGGAGGCCAAGGCCATGCGGACTAATAATTCTCATGTTGTTGTAGATTTTATTAGATCACATATTTTTTGCAGGTTCGGAATGCCCAAGGCAATCATCAGTGATCAGGGGAGCCATTTCTGTAATAGGAACATGGCAACCCTACTGAAGAAATATGGTGTCACCCACAAGGTCTCAACTCCATGCCATTGGCAGACTAATGGACAGGCTAAGGTATCAAATAGGGAGTTGAAGCAAATTTTGGAGAAAATAGTCCAGCTTAACTGGAAAGATTGGAGCAAGAAGGTAGATGATGCATTATGGGCTTACTGCACTGCCTACAAGACTCCTTTGGGCATGTCCCCCTATAGGATTGTCTTTGGTAAGGCATGCCACCTTCTGGTGGAGATTGAGAACATGGCTTATTAGACAGTTAAGAACTACAACTTAAATTTGAGACAGTCCAGACTTCACAGGAAGTTTCAACTTCAGGAGTTGGAAGAGATCCGGTTAGAGCCATATGAGAACTCCCGCATGTACAAGGAGAAGACAAAACTCATCCATGATAAGATGTTGCTGTAGAATGAGTTCTCCATTGGCGAGAAAGTGCTCATTTATAATTCTCGCCTCAAGCTCTTTTCTGGTAAGCTTCGTTCTAGGTGGCTTGGTCCTTAAATAGTGACTAAGATTTTTTCATATGGTTCTGTGCAAATTTTGGAGCCTGGAATGGATAAAGTATTCACAGTGAATGGCCACCATTTGAAGCCATTTCATGAGGACACACCCTTGGAGACCATTGAGGAGGTCCTTCTACTAGCGGCCACTTACACTTGATAAGGGGGTTTCTCTTTCCCTTTCCTTACTTCATTTTACTTGCATTTCCATTGTTCTATTACAGTGAGGGCATTGTAAAGTTGAAGTGTGCAGGGGTGGTTTAGTCATAGGTTGTTTGGTAATTAGTCTTGCATTATAGATTTGTTTCCTTGGTTTGTTTGTTTCCTAGAAACAAAAAAAAAAAAAAAATTAATTAGCTTTGTTTTTGTCTTGTTCTCCACTGTTGACTTGAAAGTTGTTAAGGCATTAGTCATTAGGAAGGATAGGGTTCCGACATGATTTTATTTTTCTTTCCCTTTTTGATATTTGTGAGTTTGGTGATTGATCTTGAATTGTTATAGGATTGAGTATGTTGTATTGTACCTTTGTGAGCTTTTGGGCCTTATTTTAGATGGTTGCATTTCATGCCATTTTCTTCCTTCTTGTGTGTTTTCCCTCATAGATTTTGTTATTCTAAAACTTGCTTTGATTCTGCTTTGAGGCTACATTTTTTATATTCATTCATGAACATGATAGAGGTATTTCTTTCATTTTAGCCACTTGGCCATATAGCCTACTTGTATTTTACCCTTGGTTTAGCCCCTTTGAGCCTTATTGACCATTCTTTGGTTTCTAGTACATTACAAGCTTTAAGTGGAAAACCATGTTATACCTAACCTTAGGGAATAAGGAGTGCATTGGTTTCATCATTATTGTTGTGTTTGGGATCAAGTGTAGGGGTTTGAAAGGATGCAAGGAAAGAAAAAAAAAAAAAGAAGAAAAAGAAAAGAAAATAAAATAAAATGGGGAATTTTGATAAAGAGAAAAGAAGGTTTAAAGAAAGTAACTATGTTATGGCTTGATTTATCTAATGACCAATGTTATTTCTATTCTCTTAGGGTGTATCTTGTCATATCCACATATTTCCTTGCCCTTACCTTGGCCCCATTATAACCTTGAATAAAGTCCTCTTAATTTGTGTTTGCATATGATTGTGGATAGTAAAGAAGTAGAAGACTAACAAGCTTATGGTAATGCATTGTTTATTGAGGTGACTTGAGTGAAAAACTTTTGCCCATACACTTGAGAGTTGAGAGATTCAAACACCATCTTGTGAACCCTTTCATGCTTGATCTATTTGCATTTTGAAGGATATTGCTTAACTTACATTTTTGAGAGATGAGGTGTTAAATGATTTGATTATTGGAAACTCTTGATGCCTTATATGCTCTTATGTTCCTAAGCTTAGCACTTTTGATGTTTCATTAAAGAATTCGCTTGTTCATTTTGGTTGTTCCATGATTTTTAGGTCGCATGTTTTTATGTCCTTAGTTAAATCTTGCATGAGGACATGTAAGAGCTAAGTGTGGAGGAATTTGATCAATTAGAATTTTATATACTTATTTTACCTCAATCCTAGAAATGTAGTCAAAGGTTGCAACGCGGTTTCCGAATAGGGTGGACTCTTGACGCCATATCTCAGTCCACAGAAGCCCAATTAAGCTTGTTCTAGTGGTGTTTTGAAGCTAACATCCGGGCCTTCAATTCACTTTAGAGGGCAAATCTAAATGGATGTGTATTCATAGACAAAATTGCAGTAGAACGTTACTAATTATTCATGGAACTTGATTACATGTTTTTAGTGTAACTTTCTTTCTATAATTTGGAATTAAAGGAATTAGGTGTCTAGATTTATCTTAGAGATAGGGGATTAATGTAATAAGCTGTTACAAATTTAATTTAGATGTTTTGATTCTAAATTGGCCAAGTTTAGACGAAGGCCGACACTCTTGTTTGATTGAACAGAATTTTGGGAGTAGAATTTCCTTTTGATTTTTTCTCTCTTCCATCTGTTCTCTCATGCCCCCCATCTTGATAATTCATTTTTCTACATTCATGGAGGCTTAAGCTTATATCTGATTCAAGGATTAAAGAAACAACAACGCTCTTGAGAATTGGTATGATCAGGCATATGCATACCATTTCAGTTTCATCTACTTTTTCTTCTCCTATTTTTAATCTCATTTTGAATTGAAGTTCTTTATTCTGAATTGACGATTGAAATTTGATTAGTTGCATACTACTCGGTTGATGTATGTAATCAGATTGTTTAAGGAGTTTGAATGAGAATTTAAGGTTTGAGTTCTACGGTTAATTGCATTAGCACTCAAAGTTAACATAATTCAATTATGTTCTAGAGGTTTCTAAATTTTATTTGATTACGTGTTAATCGAATACATGATTCTTGTGAATGCTGAGTCTGAACTGAGGTTTCATGCGGATTCAAAGTTAATCACCAATTCTGGTTGTTGAGTTATTTTTAGAATTCAATGATTGAGTGTTTGTGGTTGTTTCCTTTGATTCTTGGATTAGATGTTTCACACTCTGTTCACTTTCACTTTAAGCAGTTTTGTTTTTATTTGATAAACAAACCCCCCTTAAATTCCTGATCATATAACAAAGACATCATTGGGAGACAACTTGGATTCCATCCTTTGCTGCAAAGTTTTTATTTTACCTCATTCCTAGCTTATTAATCCTCTTTTGTGCCTAATTGGATTGATTTGGACCATTTTGCATTAATTGGATTTTAGTTGAGCTAGAGTTAAATTTTCCAGCATTGGGCTAATTCTAACACTGTTTTGGTTTTTGGGTCATATCTTGAGGTGTAGAGCTCATTTTGTTGTGATCTTTAGTTTGTCGGAAAGCTGAGAGATAGGCCTACAATTTTTATGAGAGATCAAAGACAAGTTCTGATGTTAAGGAGCTGGAATTGGGCCTAGAAACGGAGTGAAAGGTTGCAACACGGTTTCTGAATAGGGTGGACTCTTGAGGCCATATCCCAGTCCATAGAAGCCCAATTGAGCTTATTGTAGTGGTGTTTTGAAGCTAACATCCAGGCCTTCAATTCACTTTCAGAGGGCAAATCTAAGCGGATGCGTATTCATAGACAAAATTGCAGTAGAACGTTATTGATTATTCATGGAACTTGATTACATATTTTTAGTGTAACTTCCTTTCTATAATTTGGAATTAAACAAATTAGGTGTCTAGATTTATCTTAGAGATAGGGGATTAATGTAATAAGCTATTACAAATTTAATTTAGATGTTTTAATTCTAAATTGGCTAAGTTTAGACGAAGGCCGGCACTCTTGTTAGATTGAACAGAATTTCGGGAATAGAATTTCCTTTTGATTTTTTCTCTCTTCCTTCTGTTCTCTCATGCCCCCACCTTGACAATTCATTTTTCTACATTCATGGAGGCTTAAGCTTATATCTGATTCAAGGATTAAAGAAACAACAACGCTCTTGAGAATTGGTATGATATGGCTCATGCATACCATTTCAGTTTCATCTACTGTAACATCCACCGTTTTTTGCCTAATTATTCGATTCTATCAAATAATTGAGAATAATCAAGATTCGGTTAAATAATTAATTAGACTCAATTGATTAGCAATTACTTGAGTTTAGATAAGAGAGAATTAAGTTAGAGTATAGGAGATATCATAAAATTTTGTTGAAAACCGATTTACCGGTTTAAAGGAAATTGGTAACATTACGGTATTTTAAACTGTCGGAACGAAATCAATAGAATTACAAGTTTAAAACCCTAGAACCTAAGGCTGATTATTCAGCCCCTTAGCACCAAATGTGGTGCCACTTTGGCCACAAAATCAAGGGAGGGCTGGCTGAAACTCAGCCATGGAAAATCCAACCAATCACAAGCCAAAAAGCCCACCTATATATAACACTCCTTCCATCAGATTTTTCTGCTTCTCCATCACCCATTCTGACCCCTTTTTCCAGCACCACTTTCCCCTCTCCTTTCAGCTCTCTTCCTTTCTTCTTCACACACACAACTCCAGCCAACATCCAGCTTAATCAAGTCTTGCTCATCCAAGCTTCAAAAATCCAGCAAAATCATTTAGAACAAAGGTAGGAGTTCTCTTCTTACATCAGTTCTGTGGTCTTGGCTGGCTGAGCTTGGATTATTTTCATGATCTTTGATGTGTTAAATGAATGATTATGATGATATGTGATTGGTTTTGGGCTGTTTATTTGGTTAAAACCGAATTTGAACTAAGAAAGAATGAAAATAGGAAGAGATGGAGAGCTGGAGAACCCAAAATCCCTCGGTAGTTCGTACGGCAGAGTGTATGGCTCCGCCTACATCTGATTAAATTTGATGAAACCAATTTTAAATGAAACTAGACATCCAGGGCTTTCCATAGATATATCATATAAGGCTTTTGGATTAGTATTGAGAGAGATATGATTTTTTGAATTTTGACCTAGGGTTTTGACTCTGATTCTGGGCAGACTGGGTTGTTCAGGGTAGAACTCGTCCTATACTACTTGAAAATAAGTGAAACTAACTTTTTTAGAAATATTACACATAGGAAAATGTCCCATAAAAATTTTAGAATCAGATAAGGTCCCAGTTGCTCCCAGTGATCCAAGAAAGTTACCCTATGTCCTAACCAGGTCAGAACAGGACAGTTTAGGAAGGTTAGAATTCAGGGCTTATAACTCGAGCCCTACCAAGCCAATGGAATGGGACTTTTCGCAAATGAAACTTTACCCTGTTAGCTTTAATATGAGTCCAATTTCTTATCATTTGAGTCAGTTTTCGATTTTTAGTGGATTTTTACTTTTAGGTGTCTGATTCTGGCTAGCCACTGGGCAGGCCGAGGAAAAATCTAAATATCACAAGCTATAGATATCGAAATTAGATGTGACTAAAGAGGTTAGAAAATAGATACATAAAACTTTAACATACTCAAATTTGAGGTCCAAATGAGTTAAATAGAAATTATGGCTTGAGTTATAAAAATCGGGTTGGTTGACTATGCTGGAGCAGGAACTCTGCCTAAATGAATTTGATGTTGATATGAGTTCAATATTGGAATACGTATGTGATGTCGTGTTCTTTGTGATAAATTGATGTTCTGGTATGCTGGCACTATTCATGGGAAAGCGGACACGTTTCGTTATGCTACCGAAATTTTGGTAGAATCCCTGTATAAGTTATGAATTTCATGATAATACATGTGCATTTCAAGGAAAGTTATGAAAATATATTAAGGATTATGTTACTATGAAAGTTCCATGCTACTTGGGCCAGCCCCGGATAAGAAGTTAAGGGGAATAGATCAGTGGGAAGGTCGGGGAAAGTAAACCCGGCACTCCTGTATAGGAATGAGCTTGATCCTGAGAAGCAGATTATTACCCAGGAGTCTAAATGGCCAAGAACTCCCAGGGGACCAAGAGATGGAAAAATGATGAAAAGTAATGGAAAGGCTTATGAAGAAAGGTTCATGATTAAGTTTGCATGATTACATGAATGCATGGTTACATGAAACAATTATGTCAAGATGGATGCAATGTCTATTAAGTTTATTTACTGCCGTTTATTTATTTATTCTGTTTATTATTCTGTGAAACCTTATTAGTAAATTTGTCTGTTTCTTGTGCCTTCTAAAGTAAAACTGGACCTTTCCTAGGACCAGACATTTCCTTAAACTCAATAAAATGGATAACTAGTTTGAACACATGCTTTTATAATTAAATAAAAACCGAGGCAACTGAGAATGAATGTGATGTTAGATGAACACTATACATGAACTCTACTGAGAATTTCTTGAAATTCTCACCCCGTGTTGTATGTCCGCACCATTCTCAGATGCTGGCGAAGGGCTCAACGGCCACTCTTTTCCTTGAGATCCCAGTCCTGTAGCTTCACCAAGTTTCTGAGTTGGACTCGTTGGACACAGCTGGCTCCTGCTAGTTCTGCCTCTGCTTTTAACACTAGGAATTTTGTTGTTCCTTATTTCATCTGCTGTTAATATATATATATATGTATGTATAGACTGAAGCAATGACTTCTATCATGTAAATATACATGTATGTATACAGTTGATGTTATTATACTATTCCTTATCTGTTGTGGTATTATGTTGAGTTTCGTTACGCTCATAGTATAGCAGCGCGCTATTTTGTCTATTTAAAATATATATATATATATGCAGAATATTAACATGGTAACATAGTCTACCTAATTTTATGTTATGACTTAAGCATAATATTAAATTAGTAGGGTGTTACATTTTTGGTATCAGAACAGTTCGTCCTAGCTAAGGCCTGAGGACTGGACTGACTATGCTTCGCGCACATTCTGTACTTGCCTGTATGGTTGAGATATAGTTGTGCATGTGTATGAAGTGCTTGACCGTGTGAGCTGTTATTTACTGGCACATTAAACTTAGTATTGAGCCTGATCAACTCAATAACTTTTGTTTTGTGTGCTTAGAACTTAATGGCTTCCGAAAAAGAGGCGGACTCACGTGGCGTAACTCGTCCGGCGACTCGACTGATTTTATGGCCACAATGCGAGAAATGGCCTATGCGATGCGGGAGCAAGCCGCGGTGGCTCACCAGATGATGGATCAGCTAGGCAGACGACCTGAGGCAAGTTATGGAGGGAATCCTCACAGCCCAGGGATTGACCTGGACTATCTCAAGTTTGCTGAGTTCAGAAAGGCAAATCCGCCAAGTTTCCGAGGGGCGTATGATCCTGATAAGACTGACGAATAGATCAAAGCCATAGAGAAGATTTTCTCTGTTCTAGATTGTTCAGATCATCAAAAGGTGACCTTCGCCACTTACATGCTCGAAGCAGACGCCGAGTTTTGGTGGAACGGCGCACGAAGATTATTCGAAGAATCTCAGACGGTAGTCGCCTGGGCGATATTTAAGGATGTATTCTACCGGATGGGTTTTGGGCCATATCTTGAGTTGTAGAGCTCATTTTATTGTGATCTTTAGTTTGTAGGAAAGCTGAGAGATGGGCCTACAATTATTATGAAGATGTCAAAGACAAGTTCTGATGTTAAGGAGCTGGAATTGGGCTTGGAAACGGAGTGAAAGGTTGCAACGCGGTTTCTGAATAGGGTGGACTCTTGAGGCCATATCTCAGTCCACAGAAGCCCAATTGAGTTGTTGTAGTGGTGTTTTGAAGCTAACATCCAGGCCTTCAATTCACTTTCAGAGGGCAAATCTAAACGGATGCGTATTCATAGACAAAACTGTAGTAGAACATTATTAATTATTCATGGTACTTGATTACATGTTTTTAGTGTAACTTCCTTTCTATAATTTGGAATTAAACAAATTAGGTGTCTAGATTTATCTTAGAGATAGGGGATTATTGTAATAAGCTATTACAAATTTAATTTAGATGTTTTGATTCTAAATTGGCCAAGTTTAGATGAATGCCGGCACTCTTGTTAGATTGAATAGAATATTGGGAATAGAATTTCCTTTTGATTTTTTCTCTCTTCCTTCTATTCTCTTACGCCCCCCACCTTGACAATTCATTCTTCTACATTCATGGAGGCTTAAGCTTATGTCTGATTCAAGGATTAAAGAAACAACAACGCTCTTGAGAATTGGTATGATCAGGCTTATGCATACCATTTCAGTTTCATATACTCCTTCTCTTATTTTTAATCTCATTTTGAATTGAAGTTCTTTATTCTGAATTGATGATTGAAATTTGATTAGTTGCATACTACTCGGTTGATGTATGTAATCAGATTGTTTAAGGAGTTTGAATTAGAATTTAAGGTTTGAGTTCTACGGTTAACTGCATTGGCACTCGAAATTAACATAATTCAATTATGTTCTAGAGGTTTTTGAATTTTAATTCAATACGTGTTAATTGAATACATGATTCATGTGAATGCTGAGTTTGAACTGAGGTTTCATGCAGATTCAATGTTAATCACCAATTTTGATTCTTGAGTTATTTTTAGAATTCAATGATTAAGTGTTTGTGGTTGTTTCCTTTGATTCTTGGATCAGATGTTTCACACTCTGTTCACTTTCAGTTTAAGTAGTTTTGTTTTTATTTGATAAACAAACCCCCCCAAAATTCCTGATCATCTAACATAGACATCACTAGGAGACAACTCGGATTCCATCCTTTGCTGCAAAGTTTTTATTTTACCTCATTCCTAGCTTATTAATCCTCTTTTGTGCCTAATTGGATTTATTTGGACCATTTTGTGTTAATTGAAATTTAGTTGAGCTTGAGTTAAATTTTCCAGCATTGGGCTAATTCTAACACTATTTTGGTTTTTAGGCCTTATCTTGAGTTGTAAAGCTCATTTTATTGCGACCTTTAGTTTTTAGGAAAGCTGAGAGATAGGCCTACAATTATTATGAAGAGGTCAAAGACAAGTTCTGATGTTAAGGTGCTGGAATTTGTGGTTGTTTCCTTTGATTCTTGGATTAGATATTTCACACTCTGTTCACTTTCACTTTAAATAGTTTTGTTTTTATTTGATAAACAAACCCCCCCTAAATTCTTGATCATATAACTTAGACATCACTGGGAGACAACTTAGATTCCATCCTTTGCTGCTAAGTTTTTTTTTGTAATTTGACCGAGCCGGTACTCGAGTCAAGCATTAGAAGGAATAGTAGGAACTGAGGTTGACCTAGAATTCTTGAAGTTTGCTAAGTTTATGAAGACCAACCACCAACTTTCTAAGGAGACTTCAACCCTAAGGAAGTTGAGGGATGGATCGAGGCATTGGAAGGGACATTCTATAACGTCCGAAAAATTTTATCGTTATTAACCGAGTTGTTCAGTTTTCATTGAATAATTAGGATTAAATAGAACTCGATTAAGCATTCACTTAAAGCCAATTAAGTGTGATTTAGAAGGATTAGACTTGATGGAATTAGATTAGAACCATAGGAAACCTCACAGGATTTTTCTAAAACTGGTTTATCAATTTAAAAGAAATCGGTAAGATTTCGGTACTTTAAACTGTCGGAACTGAACCAATAGAAATTATACTGTGAAAACCCTAGCATGGATGGCTAAGATTTAGCCAAGACATCTCCATATGTGGCGCCACTTTCAGCAAAAGGAGGCAACCACAAATCAAGTTGAATGACCATCACACATCCACCAATCAAATGCAACTTGCTTTAGAAGTTTTCACTTTTTCCCTTCCTACCCTTGCAATTTTGGCCAGTACATGTAGCTGACCCCTCTCCATTCTTTTCTCCCTCATCTCATCTCATCTCATCTTCAACTCCAACAAACCTTCAAGCCACATCAAGATTTCTTCAACTCAAACACAAATCTAGCAAGAATCACACCTAGGAAAGGTAGGAATCCAACTTCTCTTCTTGTTTTCCTTGATTTAGGGCTATGTGGGGATCTTGTTTTTCTCATGATACTGATGTGATTTGGAGTGATGATGATGGATTATGGTTGATTTTTCATGTATGCTGTAATTAGAATTGGAATTGGAAGAACTTGAAGAATAGAGAGAATTCAAGAAGCTGTTAGGGTTTTCACTTGATAGTCTGTACGGCAGAGTATACGGCTCTACCTACAGCCATTTAAATTTGATGAATCCATTTTTATAAGAAACTAGACATTTAGGGATTTTCATACATATAAAATATAAGGCCATTGGATTAGTATAGAATTAGTTATGAATTTTTGAAGTTTGACCTAGAATCCTAGATTCCCATCTGGGCAGTGTGAGTTGAGGGGGTTATTACTCACTCTACACAACTCTAAATTGAGTGAAACGAATGCTGTTTGAAAGATAACATATAAGAATATCCCATAAAAGTTTCAGAGTGATATTTGTTGCCAATTATTCCCAGCACATCAATGAATTTACCTTAAGTTCAAACCAAGTTGGAATAGTGTAGTCCAATAGGGTCAAGTTACGGGACTTATATCTCAAAATATACTCATGAAAATGATATGCAACTTCTGTCATTTGAAAGCTTGTTCTGTTAGCTTTAATTTGATATAAATTTCATATGGTTTCACCCAAATTTCTATTTTTAGTGAATTTTCTCTTATAAGGGTGCAATTCTGGCTAAAAATAGGGCAGTATGAGGTAAAATATTAATAACTTGAGTTATACAAATTCAAATAAGATGGGATAAAAACGGTTGGAAAATAGACACATAGACTTATGACATATCCAAAATTTAGGTTTAAATAAGTTGAATTGGACTAAAGGCGGAGTATAAAAAATTTGGGTAGAATAAGATGAAATAAATAGAGAACTCTATTGATGTTTGTATTGACCTCGATGAATGATATTGTGAATATATAATTGCTGTTCCATATTGACTTGCATGTTTGAATGATTTTACTGGTAGTCTGGCACTATTTATGGGAAAGCAGACTCGATTCGTTATGCTGCCCAAGTAATATGGAATCCTTTATAATATTCATGAATTGCATGCACAACTAACTTTATTCGTTCAAACATCATGTGTTCATGCAATTTTAAGGGGAATAGATCAGTAGGAAGGTCGAGGAAGTAAACCTGGCAATCCTGTATAGGAACGAACTCGGTCCTAAAAAGTGGACTATTACTCAGGAGTTTATGGCCAATAACTCCCAAGGAACCAAGGATGGAAAATAAGTTTTAGGAGGTGAAAGCCTTCAAAGATAAGATGCACTTTCCAATTTGGACATTTATATGCATTGTATGAAAATTCTTAATTGATTGTCCTAGTTATATGCTTATTTCTCATGATATGTTACTGTTTATTTATGGTTACTGTCTTAGCTATATTAGCATATCTGTTAACTATAATTTCATTGTTCCAATTTAAAATTTAGTTTGTTCTGGTGTATGTTTTCTATAATAAGAAATTAAGTCGAATATTACTATTATGTCATACTATTTAAAATTAAGGAAAAATCAAAACAACTGGGAATGACAATGATGATAGATGTGTATAACTTAGGATTCCTATTGGGAAATCTTTATTTCTCACCCTACTGTATGTTTCGGCGTCATTCTCAGATCATGGAGAACGTGGCAATAGGTGTCCTGTTCATCGAGTTCCCTGAGCTTCATATTCACCTAGACCCATTTTTAGACTTTATATATATATCCGATAGATGTCATTTCTGTTTTTATTTCTTCTTTCGTAGAGATTTTGCTGTTCCCCTAACTTACCCACTCTTCGACCCCACCGCACCTTATATTACTATCCCGCTATACATGGCCCATCCCTTTCCACCTCCACACGCAGCAGCAATGTAACACCCTCCCAAGTATGGTACTATGCTTAAGTCACAATACCTCACATAGGAGTTGTTACTGTCACTTGATCGAACCTTATCTGGCAGCAACCTTCGGCAACCTTCAATCTTACTAGTCAACTCCGCCTCGGAGGACCTTCTTTAGAACTTTTGAACTATCTGGAGATAACACGGAAATAAACATAGGAGTGAGAATTATAAATTCTCAGTAGGATTCATTAAACTACCATATGCTATGTCATTGTTATTATGTCTAGCTGCTTCGGTTTATTATGAAAAAGGTGATCATGCCAAATAAATTGTTCAGTTTTATAGTTTGAAAATATATTGTTCGAAGTAAAGTTCATTTTATTCACGCACTTGAGTTACATTGGCAATATTTCATATTTAGAATAATAATCACAGCATAAGTAGATAGAACAATCTCCGCATCAATAAAACATGGGATAATTATACAAATACTCATACTTGAATTCATGCAAATGCACTAGTATTTTTCTTTAATTTTCTTTGCTTTTTTTTCTTGGCACACCTAGGCGTTACGTATCGCCATCCTTAGAGTGCAGTTTTTCTTAATTTCCTTTACTTGTCATGCACATTCCAGAGTATGATCGCCATGTCATACTCCATCGGAGTGTGATCGCCATGTCACATTTCTTAGGATGTGGTCATCATGTCATAATCCAGAGTATGATCACCATGTTATACCCCATAGGGGTGTGATCACCATGTCACACTCCTTAGGATATGCTCATCATGCGATATTCTAGAGTATGATCGCCATATCATACCCCATCAGGGTGTGAATGCCATGTCGCACTCCTTAGGCATATAGGACCTTCATCATATCTTGTAACTGCCTTCACAGAGAGGGATCCAAATAACTGCCTCTGAGTGAAGGGATTCATTCTGACATATTTATATATCTCTTCCTTTGCATGCAAAGATGTTGTCTTTCATAAAAGGAATCATGATCATATCATCATGCAATGTTTATATGCATTATAGTGCACTTACTTTCGAACACTCTTGCATTTAGAATTTTATATTCATAACTTAAATCTTCATAACACAAGTTATCATAACTTCATATGTTTCTGCCGAAAATTTGATAGCATGATGGATCAAGTCCGTTTTTCCATGAATAGTGCCAGACTACCAATAAAATCATTCAAACATGCAAATCAATATAGAACAGCAATTATATATTGATGTGATCAAGGAAGATAAAGTAGACTCATGAAAGCAAAGGCAAGGAGGAGATCCTTTGGAAGGACTTGGTGGACCAATGACTAGATTCAAATCAAAGAGAGCCAAGGAAGCTTTGGGCCAAATGATTTCAAGTTTGTTTGAGGCAAAGCCCATTCAAGAAGATGAAGACCCAACACTAGTCCATTGCATTCACGTGGCTGAACAAGCTTAATTATATCTTTGGGCTTGTTAATTTTAAGTTAGTAATAATGTAATTGGGCTTGTAATTTCATATAGCCCATCACTTGTTTTTAGCTATTTAGTCTTTTACTCATTCTTAATATTGGGCTAAGTGTTGCAGCCCATTTGCTAAACTTTAGTTTCTTTTGTAAACCTTGTAAACACCTTTTGAAGGGAACTTTTGGCAAATTGGAATTAGATTACTTTTTCAGGAAAAGTGTCTCTTTGGTTCTTGCTTGGAACCCTAGGTCCTATCAAGAGTTTCCAATTGCTCTTGTGGCGATCACCCTTGGCTTATCAATCATCCTTGATTGTGGCGCCCTCAATCTATTTCCATTCCTTATCTCTTCCATCCTTTTGTGATTTTTCTTTCTCCTTGATTGAATTGCAACCAACATACACCAGAAATTAGGGTTCATGGATAATGGATCATAACATTTGGTAATCAAAGCTAGCGTCTTCGAGTTGTAGAATTAGTCAGTTTTCTTTGGTTCATATCTTGAGTTTTGCGCATCATTTTTCGGTGTTTCTTGGGTCATTTTTGAAGTTCAAAATCTCATCTTTCATCTCGTTTTTTAATTGTTGCAATCGGAATTTTGTAGCTCGAGATACAGCGATTTTTTATTCCGAACTCAGTCTAGTGCGACTTTGCGATTTGTGTTCTTTGAGTTCTTGTTGATTCATCCTTTTTACTTTGCTTAATTTCTTGATGTTCTTCTAATTTCCAATTCTGTCTGTGTTGATATTACATTAGATCAGTGGGTTAAAAAAAAAAAAAGGTGTAGAATGTTCATCATATGTTCTTGATGTTCTTGGGAATTATTTCATTCTAATCTTTCTAATCTCTATTAATTTGATGTTTAGTTGTTAAATATGTGCTTGTTTTGATGTGATTCCAGTTGGTCTGTTCATCTACAATCATCAAGAACAGATTGAAAAAAAAAATAGAATTAAAAAAAAAATTGCAGAATTTAAATAAAAAAAAAAGGTCAAAACAGTGGCTTGTTTCTTATTGTTCTTCAAACCTTTAGCTTGTTCTTGTCTTGTTTGGCTTCTGATTTGAGTGTGATTGTCCTTGTTTAGTTTTTCTTGCTTGTCTCTTTTGGATCTTAAAAGTTTTGTCTTAGAGTTTTTTTTTGTTTGACCTCTTGTTTATTTTGTGATTTGACATAAGTGTTTTTTGGAGTTTCTCTTTGAATTGACTTGTGATTCCATTTAAGAGTCTACAAGAGCACTTGAGTGGTAAAAGGCAAGAGAGCACCTTACACAAAAGCCTATTAGAGAGCAACAAACACGAGTGATACATCTCTAAGAGTGTAAACACGTGAGAAGTGTGGTGAGGTCCCATTGCTTTCACTTTTGTTCTCTTTTACTTGAATGATGGCAGGAACAGGTGGTAGTGCTAGCCCTCCTCCTGAAGGAAACAACAGATTGTTAGTGGAGGCTATTACAGCTCAAATGGAAAGGATGATGAGGGAGCATACAAAGGAGTTATATGTGAGAATTGAGCGGTTAGTAAATCAAGGCCATCAAGATGCTGATGGAGGTAGAAGGAGGCTTGATGGAAGGAGAAGAAGAGATCATGAAGTAGATCCAAGAGAGGATAGAATTGAGGGAGTAAAACTCAACATTCCCTCTTTTAAAGGGAAAAGTGATCCAAAGGCATACTTAGAGTGGGAGATGAAGATTGAGCAACTTTTTGCTTGCCACAACTATACTGAAGATAAAAAGGTGAAGGTGGCAGCCATGGAGTTCACAGATTATGCTCTCATTTGGTGGGATCAATTGCAAAAGGAGCGACTTAGATATGAAGAACCTTTGGTGGATACTTGGGTTGAAATGAAGAGGTTAATGAGGAGGAGATTTGTCCCTTCCTATTATCATAGGGACCTTCATAACAAGCTCCAAAGACTCACACAAGGTAGTAGGAGTGTTGATGAATATTACAAGGAGATGGAGGTGTCTTTGATTAGAGCCAATGTGCATGAAGGTAGGGAGGCTACTATGGCACGCTTTCTGAATGGGCTGAATAATGACATTAGAGATGTTGTTGAGCTATAAAATTATGTGGAGTTAAAGGAATTGGTACATCAAGCTACCAAAGTGGAGTAGCAACTTAAGAGAAAAGGTACATTGAGGAGGAGCTCTTCTAATTTAAATTCTTCAAATTGGAAGGAAAGAAATAAGAAGGAGGGAGGTACCTCTTCTAGCAACACCAATGCTGCACCTCAAAGAACTCAACTCAAGTCCAATGAGACCTCTAAAAAGACAAGAAGTAGTGAGATAAAATGCTTCAAGTGTTTGGGGAGAGGACACAGCATCCGAATGCCCAACCAAGAAGACTATGCTTCTCAAAGACAATGGAGAAATCATTAGTGAGTCCTCATCCGAATCTGCCCCAACTAGTGAGGATGAGTATGATGAGGAAATTGCACCCGAAGGAGATTTGTTCATGGTGAGGAGGTTGTTGGGCAGCCAAGCAACGGATTTGGATGAAAGCCAAAGGGAAAATATTTTCCACACAAGGTGTATCATCCAAGGGAAGGTTTGTTCTTTAATTATTGATGGAGGGAGCTGCACTAATGTTGCTAGTGCAAGGATGGTCTCAAAACTAAATTTGGAGACTAAACCACACCCATGGCCATATAAGCTTCAATGGCTTAGTGAGGATGGTGAAATGATTGTAAGCAAGCAAGTGGAGGTGGAATTCTCCATAGGGAAGTATGATGATGTAGTTTTATGTGATGTGGTGCCTATGGAGGCTTGCCATTTACTTCTTGGAAGGCCTTGGCAATATGATAAGAAAGCTTTGCATGATGGGTTCACAAATAAGTTTTCATTTGTACATAAAGAGCGCAAGACTATTCTTGCCCCTTTGTCTCCAAGAGAGGTTGGTGAGGATCAATCCAAAATGTGAGATAAAAGAAAACAGGAAAGAAAAGAAAAAGAGAGTGAAAAGAAAAAGGAAAAAGGGAGTGAAAAGAAAAAGGAAAAAGCGAGTGGAAAAATAGAGGAAAAATTGCAAAATCTGTTTATTAAAGAAAAAGAGGTGAAAAAGGCTATGCTCATGAAAAAGCCAATGCTTTTACTTTTGAGTAAAGAAAGTAAATTAAATGAAGCAGGTGCTACTAACTCTCTTCCTTGTGAAGTTTCTTCTTTGTTGCAGGAATTTGGGGATGTCTTTCCCAAGGAGGTACCTCACGGTCTACCCCCTTTACGAGGCATAGAACATCAAATTGATCTCATTCCAGGAGCTTCATTGCCTAATAGGCTAGCCTATAGGAGTAATCCTCAAGAGACCAAGGAGATTCAAAAGCAAGTTGAAGACTTGATGCAAAAAGGGTGGGTGCAAGAAAGCTTAAGTCCGTGTGCAGTTCCAGTCATTCTAGTGCCTAAGAAAGATGGAACTTGGAGGATGTGCACTAATTGTAGAGCCATCAATAATATCACGGTAAAGTATAAACATCCCATTCCTAGATTAGATTATTTATTGGATGAATTGCATGGTGCCTGTGTGCTTTCTAAAATTGATCTTAAAAGCGGATATTATCAGATTAGGATTAGAGAAGGGGATGAATGGAAAACTGCTTTTAAAACCAAATATGGATTGTATGAATGGTTGGTCATGCCTTTTGGATTAACAAATGCTCCTAGTATCTTCATGAGATTGATGAATCATGTGCTAAGGGAATTCCTAGGAAAGTTTGTTGTGGTTTATTTTGATGACATTTTGATTTATAGCAAATCCTATGATGATCATCATGTGCATTTGAGGAGTATTTTGGAAGCTCTTAGGCATGAGAAATTGTATGCCAACATGGAAAAATGTATTTTTTGTACAAATCATGTGGTTTTTCTTGGTTTTGTTGTTAGCTCACAAGGACTGCAGGTTGATCAAGAGAAGGTGAAAGCTATTCAAGAGTGGCCAACTCCTAAGAATGTTAGTGAGGTAAGAAGCTTTCATGGTTTAGCTAGTTTCCATAGGAGGTTTGTTAAAGATTTTAGTACATTGGCTGCACCTTTGAATGAAGTAATTAAAAGGCATGTGAGATTTAAATGGGGTGAAAAACAAGAGCAAGCTTTTGCTGCCCTCAAAGATAAATTAACTCATGCACCTATACTTGCATTGCCTAATTTTGCTAAATCTTTTGAGATTGAATGTGATGCATCTGGTGTGGGAATAGGGGCTATTTTGATGCAAGATGGGCACCCAATTGCTTATTTTAGTGAAAAATTAAATGGTGCTATTCTTAACTATCCCACATATGATAAAGAGTTGTATGCATTAGTAAGGGCATTACAAACATGGCAGCATTACCTTTTACCCAAGGAATTTGTGATTCATAGTGACCATGAGTCCTTGAAGTATTTAAAAGGACAAGGTAAGCTGAATAAGAGGCATGCCAAGTGGGTTGAGTTCCTTGAGCAATTTCCCTATGTGATCAAGCATAAGAAAGGTAAGGCTAATTTGGTTGCTGATGCGCTTTCAAGAAGGTATGCTCTATTCTCTACTCTTGAAACTAAATTCATTGGTTTTGAGCATATAAAAGAATTGTATGAGCATGATCCAAACTTTTCTCAAATTTATAAGAATTGTGTGCATGCTGTCCAAAATGGGTACTTTAGGCATAAGGATTATTTGTTTAAAGAGAAAAGGTTATGTGTGCCTAAATGTTCCATTAGAGAGTTGCTTGTGAGAGAGGCACATGAAGGGGGTTTAATGGGGCATTTTGGGGTCCAAAAGACTTTAGACATACTGTATGAACATTTTTATTGGCCACACATGAAACATGATGTGCATAAATTTTGTGAAAGATGTATTGTTTGTAAGAAGTCTAAGTCAAAGGTACTACCTCATGGACTCTATACTCCTTTGCCAATTCCTGATTTTCCTTGGATTAATTTATCTATGGACTTTGTTTTAGGACTGCCTCGGACAAAGAATGGCAAGGATTCCATTTTTGTGGTGGTGGATAGGTTCTCCAAGATGGCTCATTTCATACCATGTAAGAAGGTGGATGATGTTTGTCACGTGGCTAACTTGTTTTTCAAAGAGGTAGTGAGGCTTCATGGATTACGTAAGAGCATTGTGAGTGATAGGGACACCAAGTTCCTAAGTCACTTTTGGAGGACACTATGGGCTAATGAGGTGCTAAATTCGAGGACGAATTCTCTTGAAGAAGGAGGGGATGATGTGATCAAGGAAGATAAAGTAGACTCATGAAAGCAAAGGCAAGGAGGAGATCTTTTGTAAGGACTTGGTGGACCAATGACTAGATCCAAATCAAAGAGAGCCAAGGAAGCTTTTGGCCAAATGATTTCAAGTTTGTTTGAGGCAAAGCCTCCTTGATTGAATTGCAACCAACATACACCAGAAATTAGGGTTCATGGATAATGGATCATAACATATATTCACAATATTATTCATCAAATTCAATACAAATATCGATAGAGTTTTCTGCTTACTTTATCCTATTCTACCCGAATTTTGTATAATCTACCTTTAGTCCAATTCAACTCATTTAAACCTGAATTTTGGATATATCACAGCGCTATATGTCTAGTTTCCAACCCTTTTAGTCCCATCTTATTTTGATTTGTATAACTCAAGTTATTAGTATTTTACCTCAGACTGTCCTGTACTTAGCCAGAAATGCACCCTTATAAGTAAAAATCCACTAGAAATAGAAATATGGGTGAAATCATTCAAAATTTATATCAATTTAAAGCTAACAGAACAATATTTCAAATGAAATAATTTTCATATCATTTGCATGAGTATATTTTGAGATATAAAACTTAACCCTACTAGACTACCCTAGTCCAGCCCAGTTTGAACTTAAGGTAACTTCATTGATGTGCTGGGAATAAATGGAAATGAATCTGACTCTGAAATTTTTATGGAATGTTTCCTTACATGTTAGCTTTCAAACAGAGTTAGTTTCACTCAATTTAGAGTTGTGTAGGGTCAGTTACACCCTTCTTAACTCATACTGCCCAGATGAGAATCCAAGATTCTAGGTCAAATTTCAAAAATTCATAACTAATTCTACACTAATCTAATGGCCTTATATTTTATATGTATGGAAATCCCTGAATGTCTAGTTTCATATAAAAATAGATTCATCAAATTTAACTAGCTGTAGGCTGAGCCGTACACTCTGCCGTACGAACCATCAAGGGAAAAACCCTAACAGCTTCTTGAATTCTTCTTGGATTCATGTTTTCCTTAAACCAATCCATCCAATCTTCAATTCAAACTCATATATACACCTTAAACCAGCCTTAATTCATCATCCCCACCCATCACAACACCAGAATCATGGATGAACAAGGGACCCTAGGCAACCCCAATTTAAAGAAAAGAAGGAGAAAGTTGAGATTCCTACCTAAAATTGATGTAAAGACTAGCTAGATTTGAGTTTTGAGTGCAAGGGGTTGATGGAGGTTGAAGATGGAAAAAAAAGAAGATGGAATGTGTAACATCCCCAGTTTTATCTAAGCTAATTAGCTCAGTGATCTTGGCTAACTAGGGAGGTTAACAATTAACTGAGGACTAATCGGCTAATCTTGATGAGCAAGAGCTTAGTAAATTGAGTCAAGTCAATAATTGAATCATAACGCACTAAATATTTTAGTTAAAACCTAATTATTCGAATCTCATTAATTTATAACTTAGAGATATAATTAAGTTAATCCAATCTTATTAAGTCCAAGACAATTGTTCTACCTTACCCATTTGAGATAGATTAATTCTTACACCCTAATTACATAAATCATAAGTGCAATTTAACTAATCAAATTGAATTAACAACTTAGGTAATTCTAATAGCTTTGAAGATTTAAAGACTTCTCCTAATTGATGCACCAAATTTTGCCCGAGGATAAGAGCAAAATCCAACCATCCATTTGCCTTCTCATCATGCACCATTAGATCAAGAGTCTATGTTAGTAGTATTCCTTGAGTCAAGCCAAGAGATGTACTCTCCTCCATCAAGATTGTGCCACTTGGAGTAATCATATTCACCCAAGCCAATCCCAAGAGTGGTCATGCTTTTAACCACTTGAAAAGCACTACATGGTCTTTACCCAAGTGCCAAGACTCAAAGGAAACACAACCCACCCTTTTACCCCAAGGTCCCTAGCTTTCTTACTTGAAAAAGAAGTTAAACTCACCTATTTCCCCTTGCTTGTTAGAGAAGCAAAACATATCAGCCTCCTTCACCTATTTTTGCACCAACTAGCCCCTCCCCCACTCCCTCATATGTGATTTTCATCCTCTCACTACAAGCCTAAGCTCTCACTTCTCTCTAAGCCTCATTCTAACTCTTCTACTCTTTCAATTCCTCTTGTTCTTCTTCCTACTTTCACACCCCATCCAACTCTCTTTCCTTTCACTATTCTAACAAGCCTTTCAAGGACCACCCTCTTTGGTTCTTGAGGAAGTAAAAACAAACACTTACTTAGTGCCATTATCAAGCTCAAGGAAAAGTAGGCCATCTCCAACATCTTTCTTTCTCTTCAAGCTTTCAAGAAACCTATTTGGTAGTGACTCTAACCCCTCTTTCTTCTATGTTTTTCAAGCTCTAGAACTCCTAAGCTCTCCATAGCTAGGTGGTTTTAGAACTTGCTCTAAAGGCCTCATGCCCATGCTTTCATTATATGAAGTTATTTGTGATTTTTGCTCTTTTCTTGGAAAATGATTTGTTGTGCATTTATTCTTGTTTTGAACCAAACTTTTACAACTCAAAATATTGATTTTTCACCAAGATCTCAAAGTATAAAAGTGGTTTGGAAGAGAAAAGTGGTCACTTGAGGAGAAGACTTAATGTTTTTACAAGAAAACTCATTGAAACCAAAACTATGGAAGCTGGAAAATTCTGGCAGTCTATATGTCACGACTGATAACTCTTTCAATACAACTCCAAATGGAACAAAACTAATTTTAAATGAAAATAGACTCATGGAGCTTTTTATACATATAAAATACGTGAAATTTGGCATTAAAATGAGAGAGATATGAATTTTCAAAGTATGCTATCCCCAGATGTGTTTTTGTTCGGGCAGTATGTAATAAAATCTTAATAACTCAAGTTATACAGAACATTTTTGAGTGGGGCCAAGTTTTTTAGAAAGCTAAGACATAGAGGAAGATCCCCATAAACAATTTTGACAGACTACTTGTGAGGAGCTCGTAGTAAAGTTTAAAAGTCACTGTACCAAGAATAAACTTAAAAGCTGAGCAGTCAGAATAAAATGTGTATATTTCAAGTTACAAAATGAATTTTTGAGTGGGGTTTGCTTTGTTTAAAAATAGACATAGAGAATTATAATCATAACAAAATTCAAGTCAAAATTGTAAAAGATGAAATTATGGTGAATTTTTTAAATTATTGCTCCACTGTAAAAGTAAAACTAGCTATGGTTAAGTTTTAAAGGTTAATGAGAAATAAGCTTAAAGACATCAAGACCCTTACAATAAGATATTGGAAAACTTTCATAATCCAACTTAAAAGTTTCAAAAAGGTTAATGGATGAAATTGGCCCTATGCCTAATAAAAGAATTTTATATAAGAGGCAACCTCCATTAAAAGCTTGCACCAAATTTACTAAGCTAAGCTCATAAGACTTTGTGTGATATGTATGCCTCTATGTGTCCATATGATGCCATTGATATGATGATGATGATGATTATGATAGTGATATGATGATGATAAGGATGATAATGATATGATGACGATATGAATATGATATGTTGATGATATGATGCTTAATGATATGCAATAAAGGAATCACATTTGGAGATGGCGATATGTAACGCCTAAATATGGAAAAGAATTAGAATAATTTTGCATCATAAGCTTTAATAAGAAGAGATTGATCTAAGGGTGTGATCCTTCAAAAGGTAAAGTAACCCAAAGTAAGCTCCCCTCACCCACGACTCAAATGAGGCATGGCATGACCAAGCTAGTATGAGTATAGGGGATAGGGCTTACATGAGGCATGGCATGACCCAGCTAGTATAAGTACCGAAAAGTTATGGTGGCGATGGCCACAGTATGAGCTCATTACCACTTATGTTTAGTGGGTGAAAAGATAAGACTTAAGGTAAAGTCAAGTTAAGAAAAGAAAAGGGACTTCGGTCTAAACCCTTGAAGGGAAGAAGTTAAGAGAAGCTTATAGCATAGCCATGCATGTTTTATGTAATTATACTTGTGCCCATGTATGTTATGATATAAATTATTAGAGGGTATGTTAAAATTGAATCCGCTTCGAATATTCATGTTTTCGAAAACCTAAGAACTGAACCTTATGAATGCTCACTATTTTCATTAATAAAATCGAAGTGGCTGGGACGATGACGATGACACTTTTGTGTCGGGTTCGAGTCCTACTGAGAAATCCCATTTCTTACCCTAGTTATGCTTTCATATCGTCACCAGATCTCGATGGCGTACCCTGTGGAGTGGAGCATGGAGCCGCTCCATCATGAGTGGGCTTTCGACGGCGATGCTCGGGCCATCGTGGCGACAACCACTACAGTGGTGCGTACCTATTTTTACCCTAGTCGTATACATGTGGATGTGGGGCCCAATGTCCCGCCTGCCCCGAATGACATTCCTACCACCTACCCTGGGCAGTTATTAGGTCCTTAGGATTTTCCGCCCGAGCCGTTGCCGAATATTGAGATGGAGCCGATATCTCCGGAGTTACTTACCGCCGAGCCCTTGCCGCAACCGAAGATTCCTGTGATTGAGTTAAGCTCCACGGCTACCCCTAGGGCCGTAGCCACTTCGCCGCCGTACCCTGAGTATCATCCTGAGACTTTGGAGGAGGATCCTTCTGAGGAACGGTCCTCAGCAGCCAGCTATGACCCAAATTAGGCAGTTCCGAGTCACCGTGTTCGTCAAATTGAAGTAATTTGTAGGCACCCCCTCATCATACGCACACCTCATGTCCCCAAAGGGCGAGGAGCTAGGAGGAGTCGCATCTTTGGGCCACGACATCAGTAAATCGGAGGGTGCATTATGAAGACTGATCTTAGGATTGGGTGTGGAACTAAGGCGCGTAGACTTCTGAGATTTCTGCTTCCTTGTGTATCTCTACTACTTAAAAGCTTGCTGTGTTAAATTGCATTCTATATGTAACAGTGACTTAATTGTGAGTACCTTTATGTAATGATGGATATTATGAATTATATTTATGTGGTATGGGTATGTAAGAATTTTTATGTATTATGTATCTCATATGATTTTTATTCCACTTGTGAATCGGACTGTCGTACGTTACGCTCTTTCTCTATCTGTCTCCTTGCTCAAGGCTTTACTTTCCAAAACGCTGCAAAGCGACAACATATTTCAAAAAAAAAATCTTACCGTATTTTTTGCATAACTTAATTTCAAATGAAGTTTAGTTTTCCACGAGCATAAGTAACAACTAATAAAATGCTGTAATACGACTTAAGCATAGTATGGATTTATTAGGGTGTTACGGAATGGATGAAGAAATGAAGGGGGAAACCTCTGCTGAATGGGGAGCACGAAATTGTTATGGGAGAGAAGGTGAGTTAGGTTAGTTTTGAATTTAAAGAGTGAAAGTGACATAGGTGGTGGTAGGTGGAACTTGTGGTGTTGCTAAAGCTTGAGTGGCTTCCATTCTTATGGTTGAAATGGTGCCACTTTTAGAGTGCTTGTGGCTAAGTTCTAGCCACTAAATTTAGGGTTTTTAATGCGTAATTCTATTAATTCGGTTCCGACAGTTTAAAATACCGAAATTCTACCGATTTCCTTCAAATCGGTAAAACGGTTTTGAAGAATTTTGTGAGGTTTTATATGTTTCTATTTTAATTCTTCTTAATCCTAATCTCTCTAATTAATATCTAATTAACTCCTAATTAATATTTAATTAACTTCTAATTGCCCTTACTTACTATTAAAATCGAATAAATAGATTAATGGCATAAATTAGACATTTTCGTGAATTCAGAGCCTTTTTGTTTTCTATTTTCTGTAACTAATGGCATTTCCATAATTTTGAGCAAGTCTAGGGACACCCCACATCATTTCACACCAGACTACCTCCATGGCCCAATCGGTAGAGATTTAAAGTTCTACGGTTTTACCACGTGATTTTGCTCTGTTTAAAATCCCAATCTGCTGATTCTACAAATGTAGGGACATAAAGGTTATTTCATGAAAAATTCTAGGGTTATTGTGGGAATAAGTCTTTGGGGGTCAAAATACAATTTCTAAAATTTTTAGGCATCACTACAATTAACAAAAGTTTATAGGGGCACTTTTGTTATTTTCTAATTTTTAACATATGGCAGTGCCATATTTTCAGCAACGATCTTTGCAGACTTATAATTCTGAGTGTGAAGATCGTTATGGCATAATGCTGCCTGAGGAATTCTTACACTGCTTAAGGGAAATAATTCAAAGTTTCCATTATGTTCTGTTTACGAAAGTAGGGATGTTACAAGCAGCAGCAGCACCAGCCATGGCTCCGCCCACTTCACCACCACAATAGATTCCCTCTATTTCACTGTCTTAGGAGGATCCATCTGAGGCGGCGAGTTCATCTTTCTCATCCTCTGTCCTGAGCGTGTACTACACTCCAGTTGACGCCGACATGGCGAATGGATTCCTTTCCTCGGAATCCATCTAGGGTGCTCGTGTAGTACTGTACCAGGAAATGTATAGAGTGGCCCTCGTTTGGCATTATTAGGCTGTAGGCAGTAGTTTAGTGTATGTTGTATATGGATGGGTAGCACACAAAATGTCCCTTGGAGACTAATTAAGGTACTACTCATAGAGACAGGCCGACTTATTTTTTTTCGGCGCCCTCATTTTATTACCTTGTACTATTTATATATCTTTTGGCAAACTTTGAATATATATATATATATATGATATAGTTCTAGTAGTTTTGTCTATTCCGCATTTTTATTTATTTTATTTTACTTTTGTTACAACGATATCCTATTACTTATTCCGTCGTCAAATAGAAATTTGTTAAGTGAACAGTCAACTCCATATGGGTAATTAACAATGAAACAGAAAATGGAATGTAATTAGATCGGCACACGTAATAATTTATCAGGTAATATATTATGACTTAAGCATAGTATTTTGTCTGGTAAGGTGTTACACATTCTCTGTGTTAGCTTGCACTATGCTATAGAAAGTAACATTTGCTACCTATATGCTGAAGCCTGATGCTAAAGTCTGGTGGGCCAATGCTAGAAGGATGATCGAGGACTCCCAAACCCCTATTACCTAGGAAATGTTCAAGGCTACACTCTATGGTAAGTGAGCTATGCTAAAGAAAGACGCTTTTAGGAAAAGTACAGTTTCCTAATACCAAAGGACTAGGTACAATCCGTATTGTAAGAGACAACCACAATTTGGAAGGGGCACAGGTGGTCAGTTACCAAAGCAAGTGGTGATTCCTAGGTGCCCCAAGTGTGGCAAGAATCATAGAGGATGACCTTGCTTAGCAGGATGAAATGTTTGTTTCTGATGCAGAAAACTTGGACATATGGCTAAGGATTGCACTGTCAAGCTGTTACCTGTAACATCCCCGTTTTTACCTAAGTTAATTAGTTCGGTGTTCCCGGCTAATTAGAGGGGTTAGCGATTAATTGAGAATTAATCGATTAATCTCGAGGGCAAGAGCTTAGTAAATTAAGTCTAGCCAACAATTTAATCATAATGTCCTAAGCGTTTTAATAAAACCTTAATCGTCGAATCCTTAATTACTCGAAGGTGCCAAAACAAAAGTAAGACAACCTAACCTTACTAATCAAGTTTATAATGATTAAGACACTTAAGACAACTCTTGAAAAATTAAAACCCAAATTTAAGCATATGCTTAACCGTAATGCAAGGTATCATAAAAAGTGTAATTGACAAGAGTTAACTCATGGGTAATTAAGCCAATTAAGTTAAATTACACTTAAATAATTCTAATAACATTTAGAGATAAAAGTTCTTCCATGCATATGCCCTAAAAAGACATACCAAGGAGGAGCAACATCTCACCCTTCATTCGATCTCTTTAATCCTACACCATTAGATCAAAAGCCAAGACTAGGATCCTTGTCATCCACCATTAGATCTTGACACTTGGTGTGATCCTAGCCATCCAATGCCCAATCCTAAGAGAGCTCATGCTTTTAACCACTTGACAAAAACACTACATAGTCTTTACCCAATTGCCAAGACTCAAAGGAAACACAACACACTCTTTTGCCCCAAGGTTTATCCACTCCCTAGCTTGTGTAAGAAGCAAAATCACATCACCTTTTCTCCCCCATTTTGCGCCACCATCAGCCCCTCTCTCTCCCTCATTTCATTTTTCACTTCCTCTCTCAAGACACACACACACAAAGCTCTCTCCTCTCTCCAAGTCTCATACTCTCTTCTTCTTCCAAGCTTCATTGTGTTCTTCCAACCCTCATACTACTTCCTACTCATCTCCATTTACCATTCTCACAAGCCCTTCAAGGACTACCATTTTTGGTCCTTGGAGAAACAAAGCCACTCATACACAAGCCTCACTATCAAGCTCAAGGAGAAGGAGGCCATCTCCAACATCTTTCTTTCTCTTCAAGCTTTCAAGAAATCCAATTGTAGTGGCTCTAAACTCTTTTTCTCTCTTGTTTTTCAAGCTTTAGAACTCCTATGCTCTCCATAGCTAGGTGGTTTTAAAGATTGATTATGGGCATCATAGCCATTCTTGTCATAAAATGAGATGTTGTTGCTTGTATGGTGGTTTGTTGAAAACATGTTTTCGGTTTGGTATGAAGCATGGTTGAACTCAATATTTTTGAACTCCAACATGTTAGTTTTTCACTAATCTTTCATGGTATATGAGTGTTTTATAACTTGAGAATGTTTTCTTGAAAGTGGGGTTGAGTGTTTTGGAGAAAACATGAGAAAAATCAAAACGTGAAATCTGGATTTTCTGGCAGTCTGTAAACCGAACGGTATAACTTTTTCCAGAGAACTCAAAAATTAGTGGAACCAATTTTATATGAAAATAGACTCAAAGAGCTTTCCATACATATAAAATACATAAGATTCGGAGTTAAAATGAGTGAGATATGATTTTTCAAAGTGGACTGTTCTCGGATTGGTTTCTGTCTGGGCAGTCTACACTAAAATGTGTATAACTCGAGCTACAAAAATGATTTTTGAGTGAGACCAAGTTTTAATGAAAGCTAAGACATAGAGGAACAAACCCATAAAACAGTTTTCTCAGATTCCTTCTGAGTAATTATAATGAGCAGTAACAATCCACTGTACCGGGAGTGAACTTAGAAACTGAACAGTCAGAATAAAATGTGCATAACTCAAGCTACAAAATGAATTTTTAAGTGGGGTTTCTTTTGTTTAAAAATAGACTCAGAGAAGTATATCCACACCATAATTCGATATAAAAGAGTAAAAGATGAAATTATGGTGAATTTTCAAAGTTACTGCCCCACTGTAAAAGTAAAACTGGTTATGGTAAAAGTTAAAGAATAAGGAGAAATAAGCTTTAAAACATTAATACCCTTATATTAAGCATTAGAGAACCCTCATAATTCAACTTAAAAAAATGTCTAAAAGGACATTAGACAAAAAGTGGCATTATGCTAAATAAGAAAAGTTTACACAAGAGACAACCTCAATTAAAAGCTTGCGCACCCAATTTACTAAGCTAAGCTCATAAAATGTTGCTTGAGAATATGCCTATGTTTATGTGCAAGCATTATGTTATGATGATGATGATGATGATGATGGTATGATGATGTTATGATTATGATCATGATGATGATGATATGATATGATGCTTAATGTTGTATGATATTGGTTTCTCTGTTTGGCAAAATTTTGGGAAGCTTGATCTACAAGTTATCTTCTTAGAAATTTTGTAAGAATTATGGACTTAGAAATATTTTGCATCATAATGCTTAATAAGAAGAAGTTTAATTCAAGTAAGTGATCCTTCAAAAGGGAAGGTAATCTAATTTAAGTTTCCCCTCACCCACGACTCACATGAGGCATGGCATGACCCAGCTAGTGTGAGTATAGGGGATAGGTCTTACATGAGGCATGGCATGACCCAGCTAGTGTAAGTACCGAAATTCTATGGTGGCGACGGCCACGGTATGAGCTCATTACCACTTATGTTTAGTGGGTGAAAAGATAAAGTCAAGTTAAGAAAAGAAAGTGGACTTCGGTCCAAAACCCTAGAAAGAGAAGAAGTTAAGAGAACCTTCTAGCTTGAACATGCATGTTGTATACGATTACACTTGTACTTGTAGTTACTACGATACAAATGATTAGAAGGTATGTTAAAAAGTGAATCCGCTTCGGATACTCATGTTTTCGGAAATCTAAGAATTGAATTGATGTATGCTCACAGTTTTTATTAATAAAAACCGAAGTGGCTGGGACGATGACGATGACACTTTCGTGTCGGGTTCGAGTCCTACTGAGAAATCTTATTTCTCACCCTAGTTGTTTTCCGTCTCGTCACGGATACCCATGGCACGCCCCGTGACATGGAGCATGGAGCCTCCCCACCATGAGTGGGCCTATGATGAGGACGCCCACGCTATCGTGGCCACGACCACCACGATAGTTCGCACGTACTTCTACCCGGGTCGAGTTTTTGAGCAGGAGGAGCCGGAGGTCCCGCCAGCCCAGACATCTCATCGGCTCTCCTTGACAGCCCTTAGGTCCTTGGGACTTTCCGCTGAGCCGTTCGACATCGAGATGGAGCCGATGTCGCCGGATTTACCCGTAGTCGAGCCCGAGCCATTACCAGAGGTCTGGTAGTCGAGGTGAGTTCGACGGCCACCCCTAGAGCCGCAGCAGCTTCGTCGCCGCTCCCCGTGTATCACCGCACCGCGTCTGAGGAGGATTCCTCCGAGGCCCGTTCTTCTGTGGCCAGCTACACCCCTGGTCGTCGTATTCGTCGCGTCGACGTGAGTAGCCGGCGCCCTCATATTATCCGCACTCCCTTCATTCCCCGAGGCCGAGGAGCGAGGGGAACCAGGCATTCGAGGACTTGAGCCCACTTGATCGAAGGCATGGAATGGGCAGAGAGGCCAGCAGACGTCCACATGGGTCTATTTTTATTCCTTATCTGTTGTATTCATTCTGTATCAGACTTATGTATCTTTGACTTCGGGGCCATGACATGACCATGAGTTCCCTTTTATGTATGGATATTATGAGATTAATTATATTTATGATTGTTGTAGTAATTGAATGCATGGTATTTTGATTTTATCCTTGTTCCTTTAATTTTTACTGAAATCTTTGCGATACGTTCGTTTGTTGCTACTTTCTCGCGCGAGGCTTTACTTTCAAAAAGTGACGACGTATTTCAAAAGAAAGAAAAAATTTTACCGTATTTTCCGCGTAATTTAATTTCAAATGAAGTTTAGTTTTCCACGAGCATAAGTAACAGCTAATAAAATGCCGTAATACGACTTAAGCGTAGTATGGGTTTATTAGGGTGTTACATTACCCCTTATCAACAAGCCCCAACACCAAGGAAGGGTCTTCGCCTTCAATGTTGAGGAGGACACTCAGTCCGATGATTTGATCCAAGGTAAGTGCGAGGTAAACGGTAGAACCTTAACTATGCTATATGATTCTAGAGCTATACACTCCTTTATTTCTCATGATTGTGTAGATAGATTGGGATTATCTGTGTCTGAATGACCTTACATGTTGATAGTTTCCATTCTTATTGGGAAACCAGTTAAGACTTGTCAGTGTTGTTTGAATTGTCATTTCCAAATTGATGGTCGGTCTTTTATAACAAATTTGATTTGTTTGCCTTTGTCTAGTTTGGATCTGATTTTAGGTATGGATTGGCTTTCGGCTAACCATGCAATGATAAATTATTTTGAGAAATTATTGTGCTTCCTCCTGTACTTGTTAAGCCTGTTGAACTTATATGTTTGTTTTTAAATTCTATTAAAATAAGGAGTAATGAGTTTGATGATCAGGGATATATTCTCCTTATGGTAAGTGATGTAGAACTCGAGTAGGTATTAGATGAAATCCCTATAGTCAGGGAGTACCCAGATGTATTTTCTGATGATATGCCCAAGTTTCCCCCGGGAAAGGAAATCGAGTTTTTTATAGAGTTGGTACCAAGAACGAGGCCAATCTCTATAGCACTCTATAGGATGTCCCCAATGGAGTTGTCAGAGTTGAAGGGACAGTTGGAAGAGTAGTTAGAGAAGAAGTTTGTGAGACCTAGCGCCTCACCTTATGGAGCCTTGGTGTTGTTTGTGAAGAAGAAGGATGAGAGTATGAAACTATGTGTGTGTTATAGGTAGTTGAACAAGTGACCGTTAAGAACAAGTACCCCCTGCTTAAGATAGATGACCTTATGCACCAACTGTGAGGTGCAGCTATGTTCTCAAAGATTGATCTGAGATCCGGATATCATCAAATAATAGTGAAAGAGGATAATATACCCAAGACAACTTTTAGGACAAGATATGGGCATTATGAGTGTATGGTGATGTTGTTTGGTTTGACTAATGCCCTTGCTGTTTTCATGGACTACATGAATAGAAATTTTAGACCTTACTAGGATAAGTTTGTAGTTGTTTTCATAGATGATATTCTCATCTATTCGAGAACAAAGGAGGATCATGCAGAACATTTGAGGGTCATGTTGGGAATCTTGACGGAAAAAAGGCTTGATGCTAGGTTGTCGAAGTGTGAATTTGGGATGGAAGAAGTGAAGTTTCTAGGACATGTGGTGTCACAAGGAGGAATTGCTGCAGATCCAAGTAGATAGAGGCTATGATGAATTAGGAAAGACCAACCTCGGTAACAGGATAAGGGGATTCTTGGGTTTAGCCGGTTACTACCGTAGGCTTATAAAAGGGATTTTTCCAGATGTCTTTACTTTTAACCAAGTTAACAAGGAAGGATACCCCTTTTGTGTGGACTTTGAATTGTGAGAAAAGCTTTCAAGAGCTAAAGGAAAAGTTAACCTCAACCCTTGTGTTAGTACTGCCTGACCTTAGTGGACCATTCGAGGTTTATTGTGATGCCTCTGGGAGAGGTTTAAGTTGTGTCTTGATACAGAATAGGAACGTGGTGGCTTAGTTGAAACCTCACAAAGTGAACTACTTAACCTATGATTTGGAGCTAGTTGCTATAGTGTTTGCCTTGAAGATATAGAGGCATTACTTGTATGGAGTAAGGTTTCAAGCGTTTTCTGATCATGAGAGTTTCAGGTATCTTCTTAATCAAAAGGAGTTGAATATGAGGCAGAGGGGATGCGTGAAGTTTTTGAAGGATTATGAGTTTAGGATAGACTATCACCTTGGAAAGGCCAAAGTGGTGCTGACACTCTAAGTCGGAAATCTTTGCATGCATCATGGCCGATGTCAAGGAAGATGAGCCAGGAAAGAGCTTTAGAGACCTTAACCTTGGAGTTACATTAAACCCCTATTGTTTAAGGTTGAATCAGCTTAGGGTGACGAGCAATTTCAAGAGTCAGATTGCTCAAGCCCGAAGGGAGGAAGAGGATTTCCTTAAAGCCATAGTGTTGAAGGTTTTTGCTCAAGGTATGGATGCACTATGGAGGTTTAAAGGAAGGATTTGCATACCCGCAAGTAGTGACCTCCGAAGAAGGATTTTGGAGGAGGCTCACAAGAGCCATTTCACAATACACCCTAGTGTGATGAAGATGTATCAAGATGTTAGGAAGATGTTTTGGTGGCCGTGATTGAAGAAGGGCATTGCATTGTGCGTAAGTAAGTGTTTAGTCTGCTAAAATGTGAAGATTGAACACCAAAAGCCCTTTAGTATGTTGCAACTGTTGGAGATCTCAAAATGGAAATGGGAGAGTATCTCTATGGACTTCGTGATAGGTTTACACAAAATGCAAGCTAGTTTTGATGCGATATGGATAATTGTTGACAGATTAACCAAGTCTACTCACTTTTGCCCATTCGAGTACTTATCCTTTGGAGCAATTAGCCCAGCTATATGTCCAAGAGATAGTAAGGCTGCATGGTGTAACCTCAACCATAATCTCGGATAGGGACCCGAGATTTACCTCTAGATTTTGGCGAGCCTTGCAAAAGGCATTTAGGACAAGGCTGTGCCTAAGGACAGCTTATCATCCCTAGACAGACGGATAGTTGAAGAGGACTATCCAAACTCTAGAAGACATATTGAGAGCCTGTGTGTTGGACAATCAAGGAAGTTGGGATAGATACTTACCTTTGATTAAGTTTGCCTATAACAATAGTCATCATGCAAGTATTAGTATGGCACCCTATGAAGCTTTGTATGGAAGAAA
The DNA here is from genome assembly GCA_031439585.1 of Pterocarpus macrocarpus. Taxonomy (NCBI): domain Eukaryota; kingdom Viridiplantae; phylum Streptophyta; class Magnoliopsida; order Fabales; family Fabaceae; genus Pterocarpus; species Pterocarpus macrocarpus. The sequence continues at coordinate 47,237,867 of CM062514.1, forward strand.
GTATCAATCTCCCCTATGTTGGTTTGAACTGGGTGAGCAAAGCCTATTAGTGTAACGTCCAAAAAATTTTATCGTTTTTAACCGAGTTGTTCAGTTTTTAGCGAATAATTGGGATTAATTGGAATTTGATAAAGTATTTACCCAAAGCCAATTAAGTAACATTTAGAAAGATTAACTTTGATAGAATTAGATTAGGAACATAGGAAACCTCATAGAATTTTTCCAAAACCATTTTACCGATTTAAAGGAAATTGGTAAGATTTTGGTATTTCAACTGTTATAAACAAACCAATAGAAATTATGCTATGAGTGCCCTAGAATGGATGGCTAAGATTTGGCCAAAACACCCCCATATGTGGCGCTACATCAGCCCATAGAGGGCAGCCACAAATCAAGTTGAAGCTCCAATACACATCCACCAATCACATGAATTCTTGCTTCACAAGTTTGTGTTTAATCCCTTCTTTGCCCTTATGAATTTCGGCCAACATAAGGAGCTGACCCCCCTACATTTCTCTTCCATTCACACTTAACTCTACTCCATCTTCAACCTCTCTTCAAGTCTCATCAATCTAAGACACCAAACCACCAAGAATTCAAGTAGAAAAGGTAGTAATCTTAACTTCCTTCTTCTTTTCTTTGATTTGGGGCTGCCTAAGGTTCCTGCTTCATCCAAGAATCTGATGTCGTGAGGTGAGGAGAGGATGAATTAAGGTTGGTTTTAAGTGTATATGTGAGTTTGAATTGAAGACTTGATGGTTTAGTTTAAGGAAAACATGAATTCAAGAATAACCCAAGAAGTTGTTAGGTTTTTTCCTCGATGGTCCATACGGCAGAGTGTACAGCTGCGCCTACAGCTATTTAAATTTGTTGAATCCATTTTTATATGAAACTAGACATTTAGGGCTTTCCATACATATAAAATATAAGGCCATTGGATAGTATAGAATTAGTTATGAATTTTTGAATTTTGACCTAGAAATTTGGATTCTCATCTAGGCAATATGAGTTGATAGAAGGGTGTAACTTACACTACACAACTCTAAATTAAGTGAAACTAACGCTGTTTGAAAGCTAACAAATAAGGGAATATCCCATAAAAATTTCAGAGCTAGATTCATTGCCAATTATTCCCAACACATCAATTGATGAGTTTTTACCTTAAGGCTCTTGAATTAGGATCTATCTAGGACTTGGACATAAGAAATATGATCAAATCAAAAACAAGTTCATGCAAAAAATAGGGCTCCAGACGTCTTGTTAAAAAGGTTTCGTATCTCACGCTACAGACCTCAGAATTGAACGATTCAAAAACGAGAAGAAAGCTGGCGTTTTGAAACACAATTTAGACTCAAGAGTCACCGAAAAAGGATGCGTATAACTCGAGATATGACCAAGAGATAATTGAGACGAATTCTGGGAAAATTGACACGAAATTGATGAAAAAGAAACAAGAAAATAATGGCGCCACAAACCTAGTTTGATAAGCCAAGAGGGATCGCCACAAGAATTAGAGGATTCTTGATAAGATCAAATGATGCAAGGAAGAACCCTAGCAGAGAAAAACTCACAATTTCTGAAACATATATATTCTGTTGTCTATTGATCTCCAAATGTTTTAATACAAATCAGTTTAAGAGTTTGCCCCTGAGACTTAACAAAACTAAAAGCAAAACCCCTTAGCATAAGCATTACTGATATGTTCCAGTGGTTAAGGAGACATATTCAGCCTCAAGTGCTTGGGTTCTATTCCTGCTACAGATAATTTGTATTTCTTTTTTTTTATCACAACATAACAATAGAAAAATAAAATAAACAACTAAAGTCTTGCTAATTCAGATTGACTCTTTGGGCCCTTTTCCTCTCATCCCAAGTGGGCTATGCATGTGTAAATCCTCAGATTCATGTGTTGGACTTCATTTGGATATTGGGTTTCAAATTGTGTTTGGGCTTCCAACAAGGAGATAATCACATGTTTGACAGCTTCTTGGGCCTTCTTTGCTCTAGCTCTTGTCATGGGTCCTCCTAGGCCTTGTATTGAATCTTGGACTTCTTTTTGGGCTTAAGTCTGGACTTGGGCTTGGGCCTTTGTGTCCTTATCATTCCCTCCTTCTTGAGAAGCATTTGTCCTCAAATCTTGTAAGTCATCGCCTACATCATAGAGGGACAAGTCAGCCACATTAAAAGTAGCACTCACACCATACTCACCTGGTAAATCAATCTTATAGGCATTATCATTGATCTTGGCCAATACTTGGAAAGGTCCATCTCCCCTTGGCATCAGCTTAGAGTTCCGTTGAGATGGAAATCTTTCCTTCCTGAAGTGTACCCATACCCAGTCACCTGGTTCAAAAGTTACCTTCCTCCTTCCTTTGTTTGCATGTTTAGCATACCCTTCTATTTTCTTCTCAATTTGGGCCTTGATCTTCTCATGCAACTTCTTGACATAATCAGCTTTTTCCTGGCGGACTTATCTTTCAATTGAGAAATGTTAGGTAAAGGCAATAAATCCAAAGGAGTCAAAGGATTAAAACCATAAACAATTTCAAATGGTGAAAGCTGAGTAGTACTATGTACTGCCCTATTATAAGCAAACTCAACATGTGGTAAACACTCTTCCCAAGTTCTAAGATTTTTCTTAATAATAGCTCTAAGAAGAGTAGAAAGAGTTCTATTTACCACCTCTGTTTGCCCATCAGTTTGGGGATGGCATGTAGTTGAAAACAAAAGTTTAGTGCCAATCTTTCCCCACAAGGTCCTCCAAAAATGACTAAGGAATTTAGAGTCTCGATCACTCACAATACTCCTAGGCAAACCATGCAATCTTACCACCTCTTTGACGAATAAGTCAGCTACATGACATGCATCATCCACCTTCTTGCACGGTATAAAGTGAGCCATTTTAGAAAACCCGTGAACCACCACAAAAATTGAGTCCTTTCCTCCCTTGGACCGAGGTAAACCTAAAACAAAATCCATAGAAATATCAATCCAAGGGTGTTCAGGTATACAAACCATGTGGCATGACCTTAGACTTAGCCTTTTTACAAACAAGACACTTATCACACAACTTATGTACATCATGCTTCATGTGAGGCCAGTAGAAATGGTCATGCAATATGTCATATGTCTTTTACACCCCAAAGTGCCCCATTAAACCCCCTTCATGTGCCTCCTGAACAAGCATTTCCCTAATTGAACTCTTAGGCACACAAAGTCTCTTATCCTTTATTAATTAACCATCATGCTTAAAATACCCATCAAATGCAGTATGAGAACATGTTTGATAAATATGAGAAAAATCAGCATCATGCTCATATAATTCCTTAATGCACTCAAAACCAAGAAACTTAGTTTCAAGAGTAGACAATAAAGCATACCTGCGTGACAAAGCATCAGCTACCACATTGGACTCACCTTTCTTGTGCTTGATCATATTCCAGCCACTTGGCATGCCTCTTGTTCAACTTTCCCTACCCTTTCAAATACTTCAAGGATTCATGATCACTATGAATGATAAATTCTTTAGGCAGAAGATAATGTTGCCAAGTTTGCAAAGCCCTAACTAAAGCATACAATTCCTTATCATATGTAGGGTAGTTCAGGGCAGCCCCATTCAATTTTTCACTAAAATATGCAATGGGATGTCCTTCTTGCATTAAAATAGCTCCTATGCCTACCCCAGATGCATTACACTCTAATTCAAAGGATTTTGCAAAGTTAGGCAAAGCAAGTATGGGTGCATGTGTTAATTTAGGGCAACAAATGCTTTCTCTTGTTTCTCTCCCCATTTAAATTCCACATGCTTCTTGACTAGCTCATTTAGAGGTGCAGCAATGGTACTAAAATCCTTAACAAATCTCCTATAAAAACTAGCAAGCCAATGGAAACTTCTTATTTCACTTACACTTTTAGGAGTTGGCCATTCTTGGATTGCTTTTATTTTCTCTTTATCTACATGCACTCCACTAGAATTAACCACAAATCCTAAGAACACAACATGGTCCTCACAAAAGGTGCACTTTTCCAAATTAGCATACAATCTTTCTTTTCTAAGCACATGCAAAACAGATTTCAAATGATGCAAATGCTCATCCAAATTTTTACTATATACAAGAATATCATCAAAGTAAACAACCACAAATTTCCCTAAAAACTCTCTCAAAACATGGTTCATCAATCTCATGAAGGTACTAGGGGCATTTGTCAGACCAAATGGCATTACTTTCCACTCATACAAGCCATACTTAGTTTTAAAAGCTATTTTCCACTCATCACCTTCTCTAATCCTAATCTGATTATATCCACTTTTCAAATCAATCTTAGAGAAATAACAAGAACCATACAGCTCATCAAGAAGATCATCTAACCTGGGAATGGGATGTCTGTACTTGATGGTGATGTTGTTGATGGCTCTGCAATCAGAACACATCCTCCAGCTTCCATCCTTTTTGGGCACTAATATAACAGTGCAAAGACAAGGGCTCAAGCTCTCCTCAACCCAACCTTTGCTAATCAAGTCAGCAACTTGCCTTTGAATTTCCTGGGTCTCTTGGGGATTACTCCTGTATGCTGGCCTATTAGGCAACACAACTCCTGGAACCAAATCAATCTGATGTTCAATGCTTCTCAATGGTGGAAGTCCTGGTGGTATCTCTTCAGGAAATACATCTTGAAAGTCCTGCAAAATAGATTCAACACCACTTGGCAGATCAAGGTTAGAAACAGAATTATGAGTAGGTGAAGTGACTTCCTTACTATATAGAATATACATGGATTTTCTTGCCAAAAGGACTCTCTTCACCTCTCCACTTTTTACAAATAGAGCATTTTTCCTCTCTTTCTTTTCCCTACTTTCTTTTCTCTCTTTCTTTTCTCTCTTTTTCTCTTTTAGCTCTCGGCCACTCTTTTCACCCTCTTTTTCATTTCCTTTTCTTTCTTTTCTCTTTTGCTCTCTTTTCTTTCTCATTGTATTTTGATCCTCACAAACCGCTCTAAGAGACAATGAAACAAGAATAACCTTGCGGTCATTATGGACAAAGGTGTACTTGTTAGTGTGTCCATCATGGTGAGCTTTCTTATCAAATTGCCATGGTCTCCCAAGCAACAAATGACTAGCCTCCATAGGAACTCCATCACAAACGATCTTATCCACATACCTTCCAATGGAAAACTCAATTTCTACTTGCTTATCCACCTTCATCTCACCTTGCTCACTTAACCATTGTAACTTATAAGGTCTAGGGTGGGATTTGGTCTCCAAGTTCATCTTTGTCACCATCCTAGCACTAGCCATATTTGTGCAACTCCCTCCATCTATGATCAAAGACCACAACTTCCCTTGGATAAGGCATCTAGTATGAAAAATGTTCTCTCTTTGGCTTCCCTCATCTTCTTTAGCTATCCCTCCTAGCATCCTGCTCACAATGAATAAATCTCCCTCAAGAACCTCCTCTTTTTCCTCACTCTCTTCCTCACTAGATGGTTCAGATTGAGAACTCTCACTTGTGATTTCCCCATCATCTTTTAACACCATAACTTTCTTAGTAGGACACTCAGAAGCTATGTGTCCTCTACCCAAACACTTAAAACACTTTATGTCTCTAAACCGAGACTTGTTGGCCACTTCTTTGCCCTTGTTTTGGGTTGGTTGTGATGCTACCCTTGGGGTCCTACTAGATGAAGTTCCCTCCTTCTTAAACCTCTCTTTCCATCTAGAGTTATCATAGTTTGAAGCACTCTTCCTCACACTTTTTCTTTTTAATTGTTGCTTCACTTTCATGGCCTGATGGACTAGGTCCTCAATCTCAACATAATTTTGAAGCTCCACCACATCCCTTATATCTTCATTCAACCCATTAAGAAACCTTGCCATAGTAGACTCCCTTTCCTCCTCAACATTGGCTCGGATCATGGCTATCTCTAGCTCCTTATAATACTCATCCACACTTCTATTGTAACACCCTCTATTATATAAGCCATGCTCGAGTCATGGAGTTATATTAAGAGGTTGTCACTATGCTAAGAAAATTTTAAAAATATGGAAAATATAATACATGGCCCTTTAACTGCTTACCTTATTACCAACTAATAGTCTCTGATACATGGAAAAATATAAAATAATTACACTTTAAAAGTAATGGTTACTAACATAAATACACCGAACTTGCTTTCGACTGGTCACTAGCTAGCTTCAATAGTCTCTTGGTCTGGTTGGCGTCCGAGTCTTGCTCAGAAAACTGCCCCAATGCTCTGCCTCGTACTTGATTTCCAACTTAGGTGCTGGAATGTTTACGGAAAAGAAAAATATACAAGCAGGCAATGAGAACCTAAGGTTCTCAGTAGGTAAACTCAAACTATTACTCATACAGTGCCATCATAAACATTCCAGCCGCTTCGTTTTATTATGAAAATATGAGTACATATAAACAAATAATGGTTCAATTTTAAGTTGAAAACACCTTTCTCGAAGCAGGTTATATTTTAACAACCACTTGCCATATCATATAATAGACATAGAAATATGGATAGTATCATATGAGGATCATAATAGCATTATGACTTAACTAGATAATTGAAGATGCACATATAGATGTGTATACTTGAATGTGTGCAAGTGCACTTGACTTAATTTATCTCTTCTTTAACTTGCAACTTAACCTTGCCATTCTGTACTTGGTCCCCCGGAGGTGAATGGCCTCTCTCACCCCTGGGTGATAGCCTGCTTCTCAGGTCCGAGCTCGTACCTATACATGAGTGACGGGTTTACTTTCCCCGACCCTCACACCGGTCTATTCCCCTTAAATCTGGTCGGGGCTGGCCCAAGTCTTAGACAGTACCGCTCTGGCCCACGCTAGCTGGGTCTATGCCATGCCTCACGTGGTAGCTTGGTACGTCTTTCTTGCAAGTTCTTATTGTCTTTTCCTTTTCATATCTTGTCATGCATGCAGACGCTCGGTGCATTCATGAATATGTCTCATACTTTATATATCATATCATGTTCTAAATATATACTTGCATGCATGATATACATGAATATAACATGTAAACGTAAATATATTTAAAGCATAATCATACATAGCATAAGTTCTCATAAATTCCTGCCGAAAATTCGGCAACATAATGGATCGAGTCCGCTTCCCCATGAATAGTGCCAGGCAACCAGTACAAATATACAAACTTGCAATTTCAGAATAGACCAGCAATTACATACATATATTCATAGCATCATTTCATAATTCCAAATCAAGCATCATTAAGGTTTCAGTTTGTTCCTCCCTGTTCTGCCCGAATTTGGCATGCCCCAATTTTTATTCAATTCAACTCATTTAAATCTCATTTTTGGATATGTTACAGCCTTATATGCCTAGTTTCTAATTCCTTTGGTCCCATCTCATTTTGAGTTGTATAACTCAAGATATAAACATTTTATCTTAGCATGTCCTGTTCTTAGCCAGAATTGGGTTCCTATAGAAGAAAATTCACTAAAAATTGAAAAATAGGTGAAATCATGCGAATTTTATATCAAAATAAAGCTAACACAACAAGCTTTAAAATGAGTTAAGTTTCATGTCATTTACCTACGTATATTTTGAGTTATGAGTCTCGAAACATTACCCTACTGGGCTGTCCTGTTGTAGGCTAGTTTAAACCTATGCCAATTTCTTTGATGTGCTGGGAACAAATGACAACGAATTAAATTCTGAAATTTTTATGGGATGTTCTCTCATGTGTTATATTTCAAAATACTTTGGTTGCACTCAATTTGAGGTTGTATAGGGTGAGTTACACCCTTCTCAACCCATGCTGCCCGGGTGAGAACCCAGATTTCTAGGTCTAATTTCAAATATTCATAACTAATTCTACACTAATCCAATGGCCTATTATGATATGTATGGAAAGCCCTAGATGTCTAGTTTCATTTAAAAATGGTTTCATCCAATTTAAACGGCGGTAGGCGGAGCCGTACACTCCGCCGCATGCAGGTGAGGGAAAATCCTAACAGACTCTAGACTTGTCTTCCCCCTTCAAGCTACTTGCCCTCAAATCCGACTTTAATCACAACATATATGGAAAATCAGTCATAAAACATCATCATCACTCTATAAAACCCCAAAATCTCAGAGTATACATGCCCCACATGCAGCCCCAAATCAGAGAAACAAGAGGAGAAGTAGGATTTCCTACCTTATCTTGTGTAATCTAGGCTGATTTTGTGTCTTTGATGGTGGTGGATTGGGATGGGACTTGAAGATGGATGAGAATGGAGTAGAAATGAGAGTAAAGAGAAGAGAAGGAGATGACCTTCAGCAGTTGAGAGGGAGGACGAAAATGGATGAGGAGAAAAGGAGAAAAAGGTGAAGATATTTGAAGCTAGCTTGGTTTTGATTGGTGGATCCTATTTAGTCATGCAACCTGGTTTACTTCCCCTCATCAAGGGCTGTCTAGGCGCCACTTGAGGGTGGTATTTGGCTAAATCTTAGCCATTGATCCTAGGGCATCCATAGCATGATTTCTACTGATCCGGTTCCGACAGTTTAAAACACCATAATCTTACCGATTTCCTTTAAATTAGTAAAACGGTTTTAGAAGAATCCTGTGAAGTTCCCTATGGCTCTAATCTAATTCCATTATACCTAATCATTCTAAACCACACTCAAACTAGTGAAATTCTACTGATTTGGTTCTGGCAGTTTAGAACACCGAATATTTACCGATTTCCTCCAAATCGGTAAAACGTTACTTAATAGTTTTGTAAGATGTCTACATGTTCATTTTAATTTATCTTAAGCCTAATCTCTCTAATTAACATCTAATTAACCTCTAATTATCCTTTAATTAATTTCTAATTAGCCTTACCTAATCAATAAGATCGATAGATCGATTAATAGCGTAAATTAAACGTTTTGCAAATTCCGAACCTTTTTGTTTTCTGTTTTCTATATCTAATGGCATATCCGTAATTTTGAGCAAGTCCAGGGGCACCCCACGTCATTTCACACCCGACTGCCTCCATGGCCCAATTGACAGAGATTTAAACTTCTACGCTTTCACTACGTGATTCTATTCCGTTCAAAACCCTATTCTGCTAATCCTATAGATGTGGGGACATAAGGGTCATTTTATGAAAAGTTATGGGGTGGACACAAAGGTCATTTTATAAAAAGTCCAAGGGTAGTTGTGGAAATAATTCTTTGGGGTCAAAATATAATTTCAAAAAAGTTTGGGTGTCGTAATTGATAAAGGTTTACAAGGGCACTATTGTCATTTCCTAATTTTTAACATAGGGCAGTGCCATATTTTCAACGGCAGCGTTACACTACCCTATAATTCCAAGTGTAAGAATCACATGGCATAGCATGCTCGAGAAATTCTCACACTGCCTAAGAGAAATAATTCAAAATTCCCATTACGTTTTGCTTACGAAAGTGGGGATGTTACATCTATTACCTTGGGTAAGTCTTTGCAGCCTATCATGTAATTCCCTATGGTAATGGGATGGCACATATCTCCTTCTCAAGACTCTTTTCAACTCCTCCCAAGTTTGCAACATAGGCTCTCCATACCTCCTTCTCTCCTTTTGAAATTGATCCCACCACACCAAGGCATAATCTGTGAACTCTAAGGTAGCCAATTTAATTTTTTTCTCTTCAGTCAAGGTATGACAAGAAAAAATTTGTTTTACCTTCATCTCCCACTCTACATAAGCTTTAGGATCACTTTTACCCCTAAACGGTGGAATGGCAACTCTTACTCCCTCATCTCGGTTTCCTCTTGGTTCTTCCTCATTTTCTCTCCTCCTTCTAGTAAGCCTCCTTCTACCTCCATCATCATCATGATGTCCTTGATTTTCTAACCGGTCAATTCTCTCATATAACTCCTCTGTATGCTCCCTCATCATCCTTTCCATTTGAGCTGTAATAGCCTCCACTAACAATCTGTTGTTTCCCTCAGAATGAGTGTTACCATCACCACCTGTTTCTGCCATAATTCAAGTGAAAAGAAAACATCAGTGAAAGCAATAGGACCTCACTACACGTCTCACGTGTTTACACTCTTAAAGTTGTATCACTTGTGTTTGTTGCACTCAAAATTGGCTTTTATGTAATGTAACTCTCTTGCCTTTTTCCTCTCTTCCTTTAGCTTAAGGTTCTTACTAGATCAAACAATCAATTACCAAGAATCACTTAAAGGCAGCAAATACAAGACAAGAAAGATAAACACGGACTCTATGGAAAATAAAGATGAGACAAGACATAAGGCACAACTTAAGAAAATGAAAAGAAAACAAACTCACAAGTTTAGGACAGCAAAGGTACAAACTTCAACTAAGAAGAACAAAGGAGCACAAGTTACTACAAACAAAATATTAATAACCAAAGGAACAAGGATAGCAACTTAGAAACAAGAAATAGACCAAAGAAACTTAGTTAAAATAAATTTCAAGCCCTCTAAATCTAGAATTTCAAGATAGCTCAAGAACTCAATTTTTTTTCAAGTTTCCCATGTCAATTTCAGTCACTTCCAGTTTACTCCCTTTTCTTTTCTTTTTTTTTAACTTCAATTCTATTTTCCTTTTTTTCCCTTTTTTCTTAATATGAATGCAGAATTTTATCCTTCAAATCACTAACAATTGTTCAACAAATCCCAGCCACACTTGATGTAAATTTCAGCACCAAATTAACCTCCAAATAGTTCCAATTCAGAATTTGAATTCCTACAAATTAGGCTTCAAACAAGCAATTAAAATCAGGGTTTTATGAGTACCTACTTGCCAGCCAATGCAATGCCTCCTTGCAGCCTTCAAGCAATCAAATTTCTGTGATCACCCAAACAATCCCTTTTTCCTTTGAATTCACTTCCACAACTAGCCCTAGTGACTAGCTCTGATTACCAAATGATGAGTTTTTACCTTAAGGCTCTTGAATTAGGATCTATCTAGGACTTGGACACAAGAAATATGATCAAATCAAAAACAAGTTCACGCAAAAAATAGGGCTCCAGACGTCTTGTTAAAAAGGTTTCGTATCTCATGCTACAGACCTCAGAATTGAACGATTCAAAAACGAGAAGAAAGCTGGCGTTTTGAAACACAATTTAGACTCAAGAATCATAGAAAAGGGATGCGTATAACTTGAGATATGACCAAGAGATAATTGATACGAATTCTGGGAAAATTGACGCGAAATTGATGAAAAAGAAACAAGAAAACAATGGCGCCACAAACCTAGTTTGATAAGCCAAGAGGGATCGCCACAAGAATTGGAGGATTCTTGATAAGATCAAATGATGCAAGGAAGGACCCTAGCAGAGAAAAACTCACAATTTCTGAAACATACGTATTCTGCTATCTATTGATCTCCAAATGTTTTAATACAAATCAGTTTAAGAGTTTGCCCCTGAGACTTAACAAAACTAAAAGCAAAACCCCTTAGCATAAGCATTACTGATATGTTCCAGTGGTTAAGGAGACATATTCAGCCTCAAGTGCTTGTGTTCTATTCCTGCTACAGATAATTTGTATTTCTTTTTTTTTATCACAACATAACAATAGAAAAATAAAATAAACAACTAAAGTCTTGCTAATTCAGATTGATTCTTTAGGCCCTTTTCCTCTCATCCCAAGTGGGCTACGTATGTGTAAATCCTCAGATTCATGTGTTGGACTTCATTTGGATATTGGGCTTCAAATTGTGTTTGGGCTTCCAACAAGGAGATAATCACATGTTTGACAGCTTCTTGGGCCTTCTTTGCTCTAGCTCTTGTCATGGGTCCTCCTAGGCCTTGTATTGGATCTTGGGCTTCTTTTTGGGCTTGAGTCTGGATTTGGGCTTGGGCCTTTGTGTCCTCATCATCAATGAAGTTACCTTAAGTTCAAACCGGGTTAGAATAGGGTAGTCCAGTAGGGTCAAGTTTCAGGGCTTATATATCAAAATATACTCATTCAAATGATATGAAACTTTTTCATTTGAAATCTTGTTCTATTAGGTTTAATTTGATATAAATTTTGTATGATTTCACCTAGATTTCTATTTTTAGTGACTTTTCACTTATAAGAGTGCACTTCTGGCTAAGTATAGGACAGCCTGAGGTAAAATGCTAATAACTTGAGCTATACAAATCAAAATGAGATAGGACAAAAAGGGCTGGAAACTAGACACATAGAGCTATGACATATTTAAAATTCAAGTAAAGTGAGTTGAATAGAAGTAAAGGTGGATTTTACAAAATTCTGGCAGAGAAAGGTAGAGTGAGTAGAAAACTCTATTGATATGTCTATTAATTTTGACATACCATATGGTCAATAATGTTGCTGTAACTTGCTGTTTTACATTGAATTGCATTTAATCGATTGTACCGGTAGTCTGGCACTATTCACAAGGAAGCAAACTTGATCTGTTATGCTGTCGAAATTTTGGCAAAGCCTATACATAGGTTATGAAATACACTTTGATACATATGCATTCATGATTATGATGAAAGCTATAATAAAGATTCTATGATGAAAGATATGATGATGAGTCCATATTCCGAAAGACGTGACATGGCGATCACGCTCTAGTGGGGTATGACATGGCGATCATGCTCTGAAATATGGCATAATGATCCCACACCCTAAGGGATGTGACATGGCGATCATACCTTGATAGAGTATGACATGGCGATCATACTCTGGGACGTGGTAGGATGAACATATTCCTAAGGAGTGCGACATGGTGATCACACCCCTATGGAGTATGACATGGTGATCGTACTCTGGAATATGTATAACAAGTAAAGGAAGATAAAGGAAGAAAAGAAAATTACGTGTATCTGCATAAATTCAAGTACAAGTAAAGGCATTTGCAGAGTTTATGTTTTTATTATATTAGTGGTATTATATTTTAATACATTTCAGTTATTATTCATAGTATAATTCATGAATTTATTTTGTATTGGCTCACCCAAATGACAAGTATATGAATAAAATGGACTCTGCTTCGAACAATATGTTTTAGAACTATAAAATTAAACAGTTTATATAACATGTTCACCTTTTTCATAATAAATCAAAGCAGCTGGAGATAATAACGATGACACAGTATGAAATTTCTTAGTAAATCCTACTGAGAATTTAAAATTCTTACTCCTGCTTCCATGCTATTTCCAGATAGATCGAGAGGTTTCAAAGATGGCTGAAGTTGCTGTCAGATAAGGTCTGCTCAGGTAACAGTAACATGGAGGACGTTAGAATTAGTACCTGTCTTGTGAGACAAACCATGGAGCAAATAAGGAGGATTAGGGACAGAATCCTTATGACTCAAAGCTGTGAAAAGAGTTATGTAGATAAGAGGAGAAAGCCTCTAGAGTTCCGAGAAGGAGAACATATATTTCTAAAAAATCACTCCTATGACTGGTAGAGGTAGAGCCATATAGGTCAAAAAGTTAAGCCACCATTTTCATGGTCATTCCCAAATCCTAAAACATGTCGAGACAGTTGCATATCAAATGGCCTTTGTAACAACCTCTATCATATAAGCTATGCTCGAGTCATGGGGTTATATTAAAAGGTTGTCACCATGCTAAGAAAGCTTTAAAATGTGAAAAATATAATATATAGACATTTAACTGTACACTTTATTACTGAATAATAGTTCATAAATTTCGTCATCTCTGATACATAGAGAATAAAATAATTACAATTTAAAAGAAATTATGACTAACATAATACACAGCATTTGCTTCCGACTAGTCGTTAGCTAGCTTCAATAGTCTCTTGGTCTGGTTTACACTTGAGTCTTGCTCAATGAATGGCCCTATACTCTGTCTCGCACTTGATTTCCAACTTGGATGCTGGAATGTTTATGGAAAAGAAAAATATACAAGCAGGCAATGAGAACCTAAAGTTCTCAGTAGGTAAACTTGAACCATCATCCTTACAGTGTCATCATAAACATTCTAGCCACTTCGGTTTATGATGAAAATATGAGCACATATATGCAAATAGTGGTTTAATTTTAAGTTGAAAACACCTTTCTCGAAGCGGGTTATATTTTAACAACCACTTGCCATATCGTATGACAGACATAGTAATACGAATAGTATAATATGCTTTAACAAAAATCGTAATAACATTATGACTTAACGAGATAATTGAAGATGCACATATAGATGCTTATACTTGACTATATGCAAATGCACTTGACTTAATTCATATCTTTCTTTAACTTGCAACTTAACCTTGCTCTTCTGTACTTGGTCCCATAGAGATGAATGGCCTCTCTCACCCCTGGGTAATAGCCTGCTTTTCAAGTCCGAGCTCGTACCTATACATGAGTGACGGGTTTACTTTCCTCGACCCTCACATTAGTCTATTCCTATTAAATCTAGTCGAGGGCTGGCCCAAGTCTTAGACAGTATCGCTCTGACCCATGTTAGCTGGGTCTATACCATGCCTCATTTGGTAGCTTAGTACATCCCTCTTACAAGTTCTTATTATCTTTTACTTTCCATATCTTATCATGCATGCGAATGATATGCGCATTCATGGATATGTCTTACACCTTACTTGTCATATCACATTCTAATTATATTTGCATGCATGACATACATGAACATGACATGTAAATGTAAATATATCCAAAGTATGATCACCCATAGCATAAGTTCTCATAAACTTCTACCGAAAATTTGGCAGCATAACGGATCGAGTCCGCTTCCCTGTGAATAGTGCCAGGCTACTAATACAATCAATTAAGTATGCAATTCAATGTAAAACAGCAAGTTACAGCAACATTATTAATCATATGGTATGTCAAAATCAATAGAAATATCAATAGAGTTTTCTACTCACTCTACCCTCTTCTGCCCAAATCTTGTAAAATCCACCTTTACTCCTGTTTAACTCATTTAAACCTGAATTTTGGATGTGTCATAGCTCTATATGTCTAGTTTCCAATCCTTTTCGTTCCATCTCATTTTGATTTGTATAATTCAAGTTATTAGTATTTTACCTCAGGCTGCCCTATACTTAGCCAGAAATGTACCCTTATAAGTGAAAATTCATTAAAAATAGAAATTTGAGTGAAATCATACCAAATTTATATCAATTTAAAGCTAACAAAAAAGCTTTCAAATGAAATAAGCTGCATATCATTTTCATGAGTATATTTTAAGATATAAGCCCCGTAACTTGACCCTACTGGACTACCTTGTTCCAGCCTGGTTTGAACTTAAGGTAAATTCATTGATGTTCTGGGAATAATTGGCAGCGAATTTGGCTCTAAAATTTTTATGGAATATTATCTTATATGTTAGCTTTCAAATAGCATTAGTTTCACTCAATTTAGAGTTGTGTAGGGTGAGTTATACTCCTCTCAACTCATGCTGCTCAGATGAGAATCCAGATTTCTAGGCCAAACTTCAAAAATTCATAACTCACTCAATACTAATCCAATGGCTTATAATTTATATGTATGGAAAGCTCTAAATGTCTAGTTTCATATAAAAATAGGTTCATCTCATTTTGAGATCTGTAGAAAAGTCTGTACACTTCGCACTATGGACACATCTGGGATTTTATCCTTAGCCAATTCTATTTGAGTTTCCTTTTGAGTTGTTTGATCAAGTTCTCAACCCAAACTAAGTTTTCTCATCCCAAATCACTAGAAAACCATCAAAACACCATCATGCAAGCATGGCATAAGAGGAACACAGTAGCCACATAGTCACATGATATATCAAATAACTAAGGATTTGAGCTATCTACCTTAAAATCCTTGAAATCATGGACGCAAGGAAGCCAATAACCAACTTTTAGCCTTCTTCCTTCACCATGGCAGCAGCTCATATGAATGTGGGGAGGCTCTATTTGATGCTTAATCATGAAATTGTTAGAGGGGTTTTGTAGAGAAGGAGGTGAGGATCAATTTTCATAAAAAGAGCAAGAGGATTTGAGGCCAAGAAGGCCTCCAATCTTGAGCTTGAAGCTCTTGGTCTGGAGGTAAGGAAAGAAAGGAAGAAGAAGAAGAAGAAATGGAGGATAGGGATGCAGCTGGTAAGGAGCAAAAATAAAAGGAGATAGGTGGAATTTTTCTAAGCTTTATGACATAAATAAGGGTGGCTTGAAGTAGTTGGCTTTAGTGGTCATGATTTGGCCAAATCTCACCATCATATGGCTGCAATATGGCGCCATCTATCGTGGTGGAGGTGGCTGAATTTCAGCCATTCAACCTAAGGTTATCAGTGTAAAATTCTACTGATTCGGTTCTTGTGGTACAATTTACCGAATCTTTACCGATTCTCTCCAAACTAGCAAAACGTTGCTAAAAATCCAATAAGATTTCTCATATATCTATTCTAACATCTAATTAACTTCTAATTATCCTCTAATTAATTTCTAATTAACCTTACCTAATCAATAAAATTGAATAAGTCGATTAATAGCGTAGATTAAACATTTCGCAAATCCAGAGCCTTTCTGTTTTTTATTTTCCGTAGCTAATGGCATATCCGTAATTTTGGGCAAGTCCAGGGGCACCCCACATCATTTGACACCAGACTACCTCCATGGCCCACTCGGCAGAGAATTAAACTTCTACGGTTTCACTACGTGATTCTGCTCCGCTTAAAATTCCATTCTATTAATTCTACAAATGTGCGGACATGAAGGTCATTTCATGAAAAGTTCTAGGGTTATTATGGCAATAGGGTTTTGGGGTCAAAATATAATTTTCAAAAATTTTGGGCATCACTGCAATTAACAAAAGTTTACAAGAGCACTTTGTCATTTCCTAATTTTTAACATATGGTTGTGCCATATTTTCAATGGCAATGTTACACTATCCCATAATTCCAAGTGTGAGGATCGTCATGATATAGCGCTGCCTGAGAAATTCTCACATTGCCTAAGGGAAATAATTTAAAGTTTCCATTACGTTCTATTTATGAAAGTGGAGATGTTATAGCCTTACCCCCAAATTTGTCAAATCTCCATGGTGTCTTTCATGTGCCTTAGTGAAGAAAATATCATTCCGATCTTAGTCATCTACTTGAGCCTGAAAGTGTACAGTTAAGGGAGGACTTAACCTTTAATTTACTGCCATCTCAAATCCTAGATCGTGGAGTAAAACAGTTGAGGAACAAAACTGTACCCTTGGTGAAGGTGAATTGGGGTAGAGGAAATATGGAAGAATATATATGGGAGCTGGAGTCTGAGATGAAGAACGAGTATCCCGACCTGTTTACAGATGACGAATTTTCAGGGCAAAATTCTTTTTAAAGGTGAGGAGAAATGTAACATCCTTAATTTTCTTTCATGCTAAATTACGTCAGTAACCCTGAGTAATTAAGCACATAATAAAAAATTAAAAGATTAATGATTAATTAAAGAATTTATGTGGCAATTTGGAAAAGAAAGTTAAGAGAATGCTTAATTAAGATTATAGAAATTTTAATTGAGTGAGTCTTAATAGTTTAATTAAGCACTAATCGCTAATAATTAACTTATTCAAGTTTAATTAAGGATAATTGAGCTTAATTATAAGTTTAATTTTCTTAATCATGTTCTTGTATGTTAATCATTAATTCTTGCTTAATCAAGTTAATTAAGTTGCAAGAGCACTTAATCACATCATTAAAATTCAAATTTAATCAACTAGACAATAAAGCATTGATGATGTCATTAAAGTATAAAGCATGAGACAAAGTTACTTTTTCTAAAAGTTAACGACTCTTTGTCTCTTCCAACATCCAATTGGTCTCCTTAATCCTTAATTAGCACAAAAGCAAGCAAAATATCACCACCCCAAGCCCTAAAAACCTATGGCCACACACCTACACACCCACACACATGCACATCCATTTTCTTTTTCACATTTTCATTCTCTCTCTAAGTTTCTCAAACTCTAACCTCTCTCTACATTCTCTCATCTTCTTCTTCATCTCCTTCATCATTCTCCACCTTTATAACCGAACTTTCTTCACCAAACCCTTCAAAGACCACATTTTTTGGTCTTTGGAGACAAGATCTTGACACTACAAGTCTTATTTTTCCAAGAGCTCAAGAGCCCTCATCATCCACCTTCAAACCAGCACGACCATCACCAAGGAGGAGTCTTCTTCATCTTCTTCTTCTCCTTCATGGATGCTATTCTTCAACACTAGGTAGTGATCTTTCATCTTCTTTTTTGTTTACTCAAGAAAGCTTGAAGCTTGGTTCTCACCATGGCCAAGATCTTCAAGTAAGAATTTGAGAAAGTTTCCTTTTTTGGAAAAAGTTTGCTTCTTGAACCTTGTTCATGGGTGCTCATGTGGATGTCTTGAGTTTTCTTCATGAATGCCCAAAAAATTTCCACTTTTAGCAAAATATGTTCTTGATCTTATTCATGAGTTGTTCTTGTTTATTGAAAGTTTTTGTCCTTGAATAATTTAAAGTTTCTATTTTTCTTTCTTGATGCATGAGTTCTTGATGTTTCTTGTGGTTTGTTGACAAAGAATGATGATTCTTGGTGGTTTGGGTTTAAAGTTGATTTCTTTCCTTTTATGAGCTTAAGATTTGAAAGGTTTTTATCTTTACATCTTTCTTATGATTTTGATAAGACTATGAACATTCCAATAGTATAAAACATTAAAGGTTTGCTTCTTGATGCATAAAAAGTAGTGTTATTTTTATGGGTTTCACAAGGTTTCATTTTGTTCTTCTTGAAAATAAGAATATGTATAAAAGTCTAAAACTTTTTAGAACATGAGGCTTTCTAAGTCATAAAAATGAGAACTTGTCACTTTATGTCTTAAGGATAGAATCTTGAGTACATGACCTTTCACAAAGTCTCAAACTTTAATCAAGAAAGTAACCTTAAGTCATTAAGTTGAGATAAAAATGTTGAGTAAAGTTCTAAACTTTCTTCAAGAATGTCACTTATTAGTCATAAAAGTGTTGACTTCCAACTTTTAATTTATAAAGTTTGTATCTTGAGTCAAAATAATGCATAAAGTGTTAACTTCAATAAATAATAAGACTTTCTAATTCTCAAGCTAATGTTTTGTATCATTATTTCATAAAGAAAGAATCTTTTAGACTTTAAGACAATTTTAAATCATAAAGTTGGAGTCCTGATAGCCTTATAATGATTAAAAGCGTCAACTTTCTTAAAGAATAAGACTTTTAAATCATAAAGCTAGCATCTTGTATCATTTTCCTATAAAGGTTGAATCTTTAAGACAAAAATATAATTTTAGAAACTCATGTTTCCCTAAAGGATAAAAGCTTTATAATCACTTTCATAAGTATGCAAACTTATAATCATAAAGGTGAAATCTTGCTATTCTAATTACTAAAGTTTGAATCTTATAACTTGTGAAAATAAAAAGTATCGCTTGATGATTGGTGAACATGGTGTTGTTGAATTCATGAGTGTGGTTATGCATTGTCATGACCCAAGGACTAGAGGGATCTCGAAATCCTTGGAAACAAAAGTACGACTAGGGCCTCTGAGCATACCATGAACCTAGGAATTACTAAGTGCACTATCTCAAGGAAAGGAAATAATTACCTAACTTAGTTAACTTGAACAAGTGTTCCATAAGACATGTGCTCATGTAAAAAATAATTTACCATAAGGACTAAGTAACTAAAAGACTACAGACATTGATTTTAAATATGTGGTTCTCTCATGAGTAGACATGAAGAACCATATTATGGCTCATAAGACTTTCTACAAAGAGTAACACAATTATAAATACCCTTTAGGGTATGAGTGCATGATGCATTAGGCATGATGTATGACAAGTTTGATTGAGCTTGGTCTCATGATTGAATAATTGATATGATGATATGAGATGGATATAATTGGTTATTGGTTGAAAATTCCATGTTTGGCATTTTGGGGAAGCTCCGGTCTAGCTGTTATGCTACCGGATTTCTACCAAAATTATGAATTTAGCCATATCATTATATACCCATATTTGTTTTGTCAATGATTGCAATGCATGAATATAGATTACCTACATTTTTTTTAAAAAAAATTAACTCATTAACAAATTCATCTTATAGCCATGTGGTGTATGTTTTGAAAAAAAAGGGGAAGAGTTAGGTAATAAAGATATCTCTTAAGGGATAGGTGCCTAATTTATTCATTTTTTTTATTTTGCAATAACTAACAACAAATATGTATAAAAATAAATTGGTTCAAAAGTGAAATTATAAAAATATTAAATATCTTATAAAAAATGTTAAACAAATTTAAATAACTTCAAATTAAATAACAATTTTAAAAATTGTTTTCCTATGCAGCACACGGGTACCGTCTAGTAAAACTTATGGGAAGTCAAGTTTAATTTTTTTGTCCATTTGGCAGGCCTCAAAGAGGAACAAACATAAGGTGGCCTAGCTTGTAACTTAGTGACATGAATGTCACTTTCGTTGAAATCTTCCTCAAAATTGGCACATTCTACATAAGCTATTCTTTCATGTTTATGACCCATTTTAAGCCTTTCTTTTTCTGCTCTTAACTGCTCAATTTGAGCAAGATCTAGAAATTGCTAGTTGACAAGTTTCTTCCAAATCCTATAACCCGACCCATTCATAGCCATCTTAAGTACTTCAAGCCTCCGAGATGGGAGTAAAGCACCTATTTTTTATGTTCCTAAAACTAGCAAGGTAATCGTCGATGGATTGCCCTTGGAACCATCGCATTGAAAACAAATCTGTAAAACTTACCCCATGTAAGAATTGTTCATGGAAACTCCTTTCTAATCGAATTCATGAATGAATGGAGTTAGATCTTAAACTAGCAAACCAAGTGAAAGTGTTTTTTGTTAAAGAGGAAGAAAAGAATCTCATCTTAAGGTATTCGTTGGTTGCAACCTCTCCTATCTCAGCAGTTTAGCAAGCAATATGCTCTATTGTCGATTCACCATTTTTCCCTAGGAAACTTAGTTAGCAACTTAGGAACTTTACATCCTCTGGGCAATTCAGCCAGTTGGATGTAATTAGGAACGGCTGACATAAGGATTGACATTGAAGTCAAAATGGTTAAGAATTTGTTCAACTACTCTAGTAAGATTATGATGCCCCGTACATTGTTTTGTCGAATTCTTTATACTAATTCATCTGCATTTTGCCCCCTTGTAGCCACATGAAGATCATAGTCAAGAGGATTTTCTTCATCTATAGAGTGTGCTTGGCCATCTACCACTTACCTAATTATAGGATCAGTAGGATTTTCGATGTTAACCACTTCTGTGATCCTATTCACCTATCAGGTCAATAGGCCATGCCTAGTGTTGGTTGACTCTATTAGACGTGTCAATACTATTGCCATTTGTTGGGTTAGCATATAGACTAAATCATGATGACTCTCCTTTAATTATTGATGGAAAGTTGCCAATGACTCGATAAGAAGTTCTTTGGTATTGCCTACAGGCAAAGTTCTAGGCATGTTTGGGAAAATAAGCCTTGTGTTTTCAATTATAGTCCACTTGGTGGGCCTGATGAAGAAGGGATACTAATCCTGACATTCCTAGTAAGATTAGCATTAAGGGAGTAGGTAAGATTCTACACGGTAGAGTTTGAGACCCAAGAATTGGCATATTAGTCATAAAAGTGTTAGCATACACATTTTGATATAAAGGATTTTGAGCCATTAAGTAAAGAAGACTTGCCAAACCTTGTGTTGCAATAGGAGGAGTAAACCCTGGGGAAACCTTGGGGGTAGGCCATAGGTGGCCACGCTCTAGAATTATCATTGTTCATGGCACTTGACCCTTTTTAGGAATGACTCATGCCTGCTATTGACACATTGATCGATTCAACAATTTGAGAATTGAGACTACTTTCCCCCTCGTGTTCTTTAATCTCGTCATCAAAAGATGATGATCTTGACATGTTTGACACAATTGTTCCACTACACAAGCACATGTGGAAAAGGGACTCTTTTGAAACAACTCTTTAAAATTTGGTTCCACTGCGCGTGCTAATTTGTTTTAGTTGGTTTTTTGCTTATTGTCAAAAACAAACAAACGACAACGATAGTCTAGTTCTTAATCTCAATTCGGGGAATAGAAGCGGGTCCTCTCGTAGGCTCTCAGACTTAGAGCTCTTCGCCAAAAGATCTTTTCCAATCAATTCTTTTTATCTTTTGACATTATCTAGTGAATCGTTGACATTTTCAAGTTCAAGAGTAAAATATGCTGCAAAATGAAATAAAGTTTAAATTGATAGAAATAAAATATAAAGATAAACAAAGCACAAAAAAGATAAAGTTTAAACGAGGAATGAGATGATAATTTTGGTTAAGTAAAGATGAAATAACTGAGAACAATAAAAAGAAGGAACAAAGTAATGATACAACAAATAGCTAAACTTAAAAGAAGAGAGATGAGTTCAAGGGAATGTACTTGGTTTCCCATTGACTCCACATTATCAACGCGATGAAAGAGTGTTAGGTTGTTACAAGAGTGTGTTCCCATACTGAATTCCCTAAAACTAGTGACTTCTTCCCTATTTGTAGACTTAAGCGATTCTTTTAAATTCTGCCAAGTGTCCTTAATGGTTACTTACTCAAGGCTTCAGAATGCTTTGAGTTTGATCTGCCAATAACTGCTCTTGCATTTGTCTTTAGAATCAAAACTGCCAGCATCATTCAGTTGCTTCAAATCTTGCAACGCTCCATATTGCTTTTTGGGCAGTAACTGTAAACGCTTTTCAACTATCGGGAAATTATCTCCTCATGCCTAAAGACACGTGCTTCTTGTCAAACCCATTTTCATGATTTTTCCAAGCCCACACCCTGCACCTTGTCCATGAGCTTCATACCATCAGTGTAGGTTAACTTTTCGACAGTTTGGATAATTTTAGTCCCCAGCACAAAGGCATTTGTATGATGTTTGATATAATGTCTAGAGTAAAAAACCATATCATTTTCATCCAACGATAAAATCGAGTTTTTTAATATTAACAATAATAATTGAAAGACAAGTAATGATTAAAACGTTGGCCTAAAATCCACATCCTATTTTCAGATGCATGGAAATGTTATTTAACAATCACTTGTTGCAAACTATATTGTTTTCTTTCAAGACACAGTTATATTCAACTTTAGGACAAGGCGGACGAGACGATGACGGGAAAGAGGGCCTTCGCTGCAGAACGCAAAATGTCCGGGTGAGAAAGTGTATTTGACAATTTCTTGTTGCACACTTTGCCCATTTGAATAAGTTGATCACTGCATTCCTTGCACAAATCTGTTCTGTCACAGGATTTGTAAGCAGACATCTGTTTCACACATTTGTCTATCAGCAGTTCAATACAATGCTCCAACGCTCCATGTCGTTCATGCTGTTGTGGTGCTAACTTGTAGCCATGCCTATTGTAATTATGTGCAATGCCCTGTATAGGGTGAGTTCGTAGACATACAGCAGCTTGGATTACAATGCACACAAGTAGCATCATCACAAATGACCTCAAATTGTGTTTCACCATGCCTAACGGATAGAGACGCTACAATTTAACAAGTATTTTTAGCTAAACTAAGAATACTGTGTAGCGTCTACCACGAAGATCCAAGGACAAACGACTTATATATAACGAACTGCAACAACGGAAGAAAGAGTATATGTTAAATTATGTTGAGCAACGTTATCAGTTAGTTATTGCTTTCTCAAAGTTACTTAGCAACTTACATGAAGTGACAATTACAATTGGCAGCTTTGTGTTTATCAATGAAACCTTGTGTAAGAACGAAACTTTTGCTTGCATTATGTTTATTAGTTATCGCCTTCAGACATTGTCATCGGGTGGTATTTGCTAACACTGAAAGTTATTGCGGATTATCTAATCCCGTGTTGAGTGATTTATTAAATTATGAATCCAGTTTTCAATGGTTCAATTGACTATGTATCCCTTTACTTTATAATTCGTTAGATGAATTCATATTATTTTGATTCACAAATTGTCAAAGCAAGTTTTATTGTACCCTATTAGACCTTTACTTCCTTTGATTAGATCGTATATTCAACCCGGAGTAAAACAATGTTGTATACAGTATCCCTTAGTTAGAAATGATAAACAACTAGTATAGTCTCTAAACAATAAAATTTTTTATCTTGCTAGTCTATTTTAATCACCGGATATATTAGTCTCAACAAAGAACAAATGCGATTGACGTTTTTTAATTTTAAGGAACTATGTTGAGAGCTTTTATTTTTCAAGGGCAAATCCAACTGACATTTAATTCTAAGACAAATTTGGAAGTTTACTCTAGACTTTTTCTTCTGTATTCGACAAACGTGGGCTCGCTAGTCCAGTGACTATAACATCCCGGCTAATTAAGACAAAGATTAATTAAGACAAAATAACCTAAAATTCACTAGCCTTGATTTGGTTAAATTATGATTATTATTCATAAAATATTCTATATCAAATAGAGAACTGAAATTTGATTATGATGTCATTAAGAGAGGCAATGGCAAGTTGGTAATTTTTCTTAGGAAGTCAGGTAAAAAATGTCCAAATGTATAGAAAGTCAAACCCAAGTCAATTAAAAAGAAATACTTCCATATTTTATTAAATAACGAACTAACATCCCTTAAAATTTGCTAATAGTAAATTAAAGCTAGATTAAGACAAAAACGCCCTAAGTGGCATAAACCCCACCTAGCTTTAATCTAGGCCGATCAACTGACTGGTAATAAATGAACATGATAGAGTTAGATTTATAATGGAAATATTATGGTGGAGTAAAATACAGACGATAATTATAAAATCGATGAAAGTTTTCGGCAATTTATGGGTAAAATAGTCCAAAGACTTGGAACACTAAAAGAATTACATGGAACTCGACGAAATTATCGGCGGAAAATATTTAAAAATCCATCAGTAAATATATTATTGACAGAATTATCGACATATTGAGGACGTGAATTAGTCATGAGTCGATAATAATTACCGACGAAATTTATCACCTATCAGTATTATATAGACGAAAATTTGTAAATACACTTTTGTCATTTTTTTTTTTAAAAATTCAGACGGATTTTTTCGCTAGTAATTTTCTTTAATTGTTTTTTTCTTAATTGTGCTTACTAATGGTAAATCTGTCGGTGACTGTAATTCATAAATAATATTTTAATTATAGTTAATTAATTTACCAATGTTTGATTGGTAATATGAGAATTTATTTTTTTAATTTGTAATCCTTAATTAATAAATTAACTGAAATGGTTAATTATTCATTAGTTTTCATTAATTATATTTTTTATTAATAAAATGTTGCCAACAAAATACTAATTATAAATTTTAATAATAAAAAAGAATTATTCAAATCAACATACAAAAACAATAAAGATGTTCAAGTAGTTAATCCAATAAAAAAGCAGTACATGAGATCAATAATAGTCCATGGCATCGTTTGTGTTCGAGTTGGAGGCACCAAAGGAGTCCTTGAGCACGGGTGAAAGTTCGCCGGGTGCTACAAAAGGCCTAGTTGCCTGCATCTGCTGGAAGGAGGTGCACATCTGCATCATCACCTTCTGCTTGATCTTCTTCTTGTCCTTCTTTGCCTTTTTTTGTACGTTGGTCTTTAGGCTCTTCAGCTTCTCCTACCAGGTGGCTCTCTCCTGCTACTTATGTAGCTCTTGATCCTAGAGTTGGTGGACACTTTCACGAACGTCCTCATCCCTAGCAAGTGATCTAGTCATAGAAGCAGGGGACAAACTACGAGAATAGTATCCCGTAGACGCGACCATTATAAGGGCTGCCAACCATCTATGACCAAATGTCATTCTCACAAACAGTAGGGCAGTCAGTGCTAGTCCGACCTTCTTGCTTTGTTGGTTGGGTGTTCTAGGTCCGTGCCTCCTTAAGGTGGTGCTATGTGTATCCATTCTGCAATGAAATGAAACAAATTAGTTTTGCATCATATTATATATATAAGATATAATGAAAAAGTAAGTTAATAATTTACATATATCAACTCTGATTGAGCGTTGACCCGCTGTGACTTGTCATGCGTGTGCATGTGGGTCTCCTTAACAAGCTCACCGTGAGTCACCTTCCTATTCAGCTCCCTAGCCTACGTTTCAAATTAAATTCACGTGTTCGTATATAAGTTAATACAAAAAAGTGTTGACAAAGCAAAAAAAAATTCAACAGAAATAATTTACCATCTATGCCCTAGTGCCCTCTATGGTGGTCAAGCCACTAATGTGGAGCGACCCAACCCTAATTGAGGCCCTATTCTCCTTCACCTTCTCCAATTTGCCTTGAAGGAATTCATTGCCCAATACTTGCAACTGGGTGTTTGCTAAGCATTCATGCCTAGCCATCCCCTCACAAATATTACAGTATATAACACTTTAATAGCTAACTATTAATTTACCATTTATTATGCCTTATTAATAATTAACTTATAACATGTTACTGTTACTTTGCTCTACTTTTCTGAGAGTACAATTTTATTTTTTTTGTAGTTTGTAAAAGTTTATTTTAATTTCTTACCAATTTATTTTACACAGTGGAAACTATACCATCAACACACTAATCTTCATAAATTACAAATAAGACAAACATATCATGTAGAAACATGCATCATAGTTACTACATTATGATAAAAACTACGCACATGTTTGGATGCGTATTTGGGCATATAAGAATTGATTTTGAGAAGCTATAATCAATTTTTTTTTCTTTGTGTTTGTTTGGTTTCTCATGGTCAAAATCAATTATAATCTTATGAGCACTGTATTTTTGTCCTTTCTATTATTAAAAATAATCTTTTATTTTTATTTTTTATTTTTTATTATTAGCCACTAGAGTCTTATCCTATCTTAAAATTTTAACTGCTTTTCAAAATTTTCATCTCATCATATCTCAAGCTTTTAACTGATTTTCAAATTTTTATTTTATCCTATATCAAGTTCCTCAACTATTTTTTCAATGTTTTTATCAGTTTATTTGCAAAAATCTCTCTCTTTCTTCTCTATATAAATCCAACTCTACCACTTGAAAAGAGGAGGATTTTTGGTAAAAAGATCACTAAAGAGCTAAGAGCAATTGTGAGAGTGTGCTTTCAAGGAAAATTACCGCTAAAGATCGACACCGGATCCATTTGGGTGTGTTTGTTGGTATATTTCTTTTAACCCTTCAATTTTTTTTTTTTTTGTTACACACATACACATTATCTCTCCCTCTTATTTATCACTTTGCACCTTTTTGATTCAATACTTCACTCCGCACTGTTTTGTTCGATTTTCGCTCAATCCAACAACATACCCTCATTCACCACCATCGCACCATCAAAGCAAAAAATACAAATCATCTCACCTACCCAAAATAGCACAAACTGCAGTACCCTTACCAGTCATCATCGCCCCATCCTTGCCTCGCCAACAATCCTCGAAATCAAGGTTGCAACTCGTCACTTTTGGCCAAGGGTGTTGCTTATGGTGCTTCACTATCATGTTGGACCTCTTGTGTTCTTTTTTTTATTTTCCTTTTTTATATTGTTTTGTTGCTTCTATTTTAAAGATGTTGGGCTTTTTTTTTTTGCCTTACTTTTTCTTTCCTTTCTTTTTCCTTTTTCACTTTTGATTTTTTTTACATACACAAAATAGAATTTTTTTTACTCAAATAATAAGAATAATTCCTTTTAATCTTTAAAATCCATGCAATAATCTCTTACATTAATGTATAGCTTGACTATTCTCAAGGGTTACGAGAATTGTAAGGATTTATTGTATAACTTATACTATCATGAATTCTGTGTAAAAATGGATTATTATTATTTTTTATTTTTTTAAATAAAATTAACCCAACACATAAATATTTTCTACAAGAACGACGACAACTTTAAGTTTCTTATTGCACCAGAGGATATGTAGGGTCGGTAACCCCCAGTAAGCCAAAAATTAAATTTTCTTAAATTTGTTTCTTCTTTTATTTTATTTCTTGTAAATAGTTGTTATATTAATTTTGTTTTCTTGTCTTTTGTAAATAATTGTTATAATTTTAAGGGAAAAAATAAATATTATTATAGTTATTAATTAATTTAAATAATAAGTTCTAAGGTAACCATCTTGAGATGAATGTATTAGGGGTGCAATGGAATTAAGTTTCCACCTTCCCTAGGCATATTAGATTCCCGAACCTAATCTCATTTTCAAATGATCAATTTTGTCTAATCAAAAGGTTTTCCCAATAATTTTTGCTTAAATAAGATATTGGTGCCGACTCCATAACTTTTAATATTTTTTTGTTTCCTCGCATCGTAGCATCCTCCGTGCATGTTGTAACAGTTTGGCAGCTCCATTGGGGATGGTTAGAGAGTCAAGCCCATTAGAGTCAATTATGAAAATTATATAACTAAAATAATATTCATTTTTCCCTTCTTGTTACCTTTTTTTTGTGTTTTGTTTCTAATTGTAAATACTTATTTTTGTAAATAATCTTTTATTTATTTGTAAAGAATTATTTTATTTTATTTGTCACTCGAACCTTAGGGTAGTAGACTTTTTTTTTCCTTTTCTTTTTTTGTATATATATCAAACCTTAGGATAATCAACATTTTGTATATATTATTGGGCTTTTATTGTGTGGTTTTTAGGGCTTTAAGGTTTCTTTGCTCTTTACACACACACACACTTCACTTTCACTTATGTCATACACCATCTGGGCTCTATAGGACTAGAAGGGGCTTCAACAGGGTTATTGTGAGGTTTGTGCATCCTAAATAGTCTTGATTCTCCTGCTTAGATTGTTACTAGAATTGTGAGCTACCATATTATGACTTAAGTGTCGCTACGGCCATGCTCATAAAACTTGGTCCTTATCTTCCAGAGAGGGGCAATTTGGGAAATTTGACTTTTAGGGGTCTAGACTAGTCCCAAAAATCATGCACTAATTGATTGAACTTAATGTCTATCCAAACTGGGGTCTTAACCTTATAAATAACTAACCACTAGGCTCCACCTTACTAGGACACAAAGGAGCATTTTTTTTCTCCATCTTCTTATCTTGCAATATGAATTTCAAATCATGCATCTGAATGACATACCATGTATATCCTACTTTTAACTCTCATGAGTTTCCTTGTTCTATATCATTTACTGCAACATACATAATATTCACTTCTTTGTTATACATGACAACACACATAGATAAAAAAAAAAAAAAAAATTCATTGAACATGCATTTTCTTTCTTTCCATTTTATCCCTTCCATACATTCATGACATACATAGAAAAACAAAAAAAAAAAAAATTTCAAATATGCAATTTTTCTTTTTTTTTTTTTGCCTTTATCCTCTATCCCTTCTATACATTCATTAGGTTACAATATGCATTTTTGTCATATTCATAACATGCATCAATAAATATTTTTTTTTTTAAAAGATTCCATATAACATGCATTTTTTTTCGCATCACATGTCATAACATGCATTGACTCGAGTGCCGAGCTCGATCAAATTACAATAAAAAACCGAATCACACTAAACTCGTAGCAAGGGTGCAACTCGGGTCGTTTCCCAGCATTGACAATGTTATATGATCAGGAAATTTGGGGGGGGGGGTTTAGGAATTTAAAATACTGAAATGAATATAAAAGAAATGAACAGAATTTGGAACATCCAATCCAAGAACCAAGAAAGACAGTGGCTCATCTATCATCGAATTCTAAAAATAATCATTCAAATCAAATCAACAACTGACATCAAACCCGAAAAAAACCTCTGTTCGGATACGACATTGCACACAAAAACCTTCATGCATTCAATTAACAGATAAATGATTAAATTCAGAAACCTCTAGAACCTAACCAATTCATGTTAATTTTCAAGCACCAATGTAATCAATCATCAAATTCAAACCTGAAAATGATTCTACTCACGCAATTGCATTACACATTAATCAATCGAGCAATATGCAAGCAAGTAAGTAAGCAATCAATCATAATCCACCACAATTCCGAATCAAAAACCTTCAAATCCGAAATTGGAGTAATCACAATGAAAGAAAAGGGAGTAGAAAACCGATTTGATTTGATGAAGTTTGGTTGCGCAAATCCTCAAGACAGCCAATGCTCCTTTGAATCCTTGGATTAGATGGAAGCTTACTCCTCCATGAATGGAGGAAGACGAGTTGTTAAGGTGGGGCGGCGTGAGTCAGAGAAGAGAGGAGAAGAAGAGCAACAAAACCGAAATTCTCCTTATTCCAAAATCTGTCTCCCAAGTTACAAGTTCGGCCCTCTTCAGAAACTGGCCAAAATCCCAATCAAAACCGCCTAAACTTATTAAATTATAATTACTACATTAATCCTCTCTCTCTCCTTTGAATTTGGACATCTTATTTGCTAAAATCCGAATTATAGAAAGAAAGTTACACTAAAAACATGAAATCATTATAACTAATTCCGTGAGTAATGTTCTTCTACCATTTTGGTATCAAAACGATTCCGTTTGGATTTCCACTTTGAAGAAGAATTGTAGCCTTGGATGTCAGCTTCAAAATGGCACTGGAACGGGCTCAATTGGACATCTGTGGACCAAGATATGGCCCAAATACCGCACCCTGCTCAGAATCCGCGGCTGCACCACTTCAGTTAACTTCTAGGCCCAATTTCAGCTTCTTAACACCAGAATTGGCCTCTGACCTCTCCATATAACTTGTAGGCCTATCTCTCAGCTTTTCTACAAATCAAGAATCACAATAAAATGAGCTCTGCAACTCAAGATATAACCCAAAAACCAAACAGTGTCAGAGTTCGCCTAATGTTGGAAAATTTAACTCAAACCCAAACAAAATCCAGACAATACAAAATGGTTCAATTCAAAACAATTAGGCATAAGAGAGAATTAATGAGCTAGGAATGAGAGAAAATAAGTGCATAAAAATCCAATTGATCATGCATCGACAAGCATTTAAAAAAAAAAATAAAAAGAGATTTTTCAAACATGCATTTTTCTCTTCTATTCCCAAACATTCATGTCATGCATTTTTATTTATTTATATATAATCGAACACATTAATAAGCATTTAGGGAAGAGTTCATCTACCATGCACTTCTTTACTTTCTCTATCCATCCTACACCATTCATGCATTTAAACATTGTCACATGCATTCTTAGTTTTTTATTTTTTTCAACAAAGCCATAACATGCATACATCAATAAGCATCTAGGAAGAACTCATCTAACATGCATTTTTTCCCTTTCCATTCCACTTTTTCCATATCATTATGCATATCGTACATATTCTCTCATTTCTTAACATGCATTTTTTTTTATAATCTTGAAAAAAGGATGCACCGTTTTGTGTAACACCCTCCTAGGTATAATATTATGCTTAAGTCATAACATTGTATTAGGAGTTGTTACCATCAATTAAACAGACCTTGATTTAATTTCCGCCTCAAGTTCTGAGAAAATACAACCTCTCTTGTATTTTCCAAATAGGTATATTACAATATGATTCTTCTCAGGTACATAAGCAAGACTACTAGAAGTTTCAGTTAATAAAACAATTTGCTAGTACTAGTATACAAGGATGTGTTTGTTAATGTGTTGTCAACAAACAGTTCAGATACAGTTGAATTTTGTTGAGTTGGATCCTCATTGAGCTCCCCCAAGTTCTCTGGAGATGACACGGGAAACACGTAGGCGTGAGAATCTTCATTCTCAATAGGATTCCTAAGTTACCTGATAATTCATGTCATCATCGTCGTCCCAACTGCTTCGGTTTATTCAAAAAGAGTGGTCTCATGCATAGATATATGTACATTCATTTATTAAGTTTGGAAAATGTATTCTTTCAAAGCTGATTACTTTTATCAATCACTTAGCAGTTTCTAAAGTAGATGTCAAAATAGTGATAGATAACCTAGAGCAGATATAAGAATAGAATCAGATAGCTACAACCATAATAATAACAATAATAGCCATACAGTATGCATATGTCGTTGCACCTCTTGAACCATGCAATTGTTCTCAATTTTCTAAAAGGAAAAATAGATGCTTTAGAAGTGTAATCAATTAAACAAGACTATTCATCAATCAAAGTTCATTAGAGATTTTAAAAATTCATTAACACTATTCAAACAGCATGTAATCGATTACCACTAGGCTGTAATCAATTACAATGCTCACTGTTTCTATGTAATCGATTATTTGCATGAAGTACGAATTTTGGAATTTGATGTAATCGATTACTTGAGTATGTAATCGATTACAATGCTCTTGAATATGTCTAGGAATTGTGTCTTTGCTTATTGTAATCGATTGCAATATGTTGTAATCGATTACAACAGTGCGAAAAGACCCTAATGGCTAGTTTTGAACAGACACAACTCTTGGGAAAGTTTTCTAAAATGGCTAGTGCGAATCTAAAATCTATAAATACCCATTCATAACAGATTTTCAACACTAAATGCCCAAGGATTAAACACTCTTAACCTTTACTTCCATACTTTGATTTCTTTCTCAGTTTTTGTGGCCAAAGAGAGTTATCATTAGAAAAGCTTTATAGTGCTTCAAGTTGTAACATTTCCTCTTTGAGAGAGTGATTAATTCTTTCTTTACTTCCTCCAAATTGTAAGAGGACGTGGTATCCCTCAAGTGAGAAAAAGGGTGAGGTATGCCTTTTTGTGTTGAGTGACTCCCAAAATTGTGAGTGCTCAAGTGTTGTAAAGGTTTAAAACCTTGAAGAATTGGATATAGTGGAAAATCTTGAGTTAATTGCTCAGGTAGTGGACGTAGGCCATATAGGGTGACCGAACTAAGATAAATATGAGTTTGCACTTTCTCTAGCCTTATCTTTTTACCTAATTGCAAGTTAAATTCATTCTATTTATTGTTGAAGTAACTTAGAACTTGCATTGATTTCCGAATAGTCAATCACTCAATCACTTATTCTCAAATAAGATTTAAGAGAAAGAGGATTTTGAGAAAAGAATTAGATAAACTTTAGAATTAGAACTTAATTCACCCCCTCTTAAGTTCTTGAGGCCACTTGGTAACACTCTCCAACTATCCATCCGTCTGAGGGTGATAAGTTGTACTTAGGCAAAGCCTTATCCCAAATGCCTTTTGCAAGGCTCCTTAGAATCTAGAGGTAAACCTCGGGTCCCTATCGAGATTATGGTTGAGGGTACACCGTGCAGCCTTACTATCTTTTGGACATATTGCTGGGCTAACTTCTCCAAAGGATAAGTAGCTCGAATGGGCAAAAAGTGAGTCATATTGCATCAAAGCCAGCTTGCATCTTAGGTAAAGCCATCACAAAGTCTATAGAGATACTCTCCTATTTCCATTCTAGGATCTCCAATGGTTGCAACATATTAGAGGGCTTTTGGTATTCAATCTTTACCTTTTGGCAAACTAAACACTTGCTTTCTAACTCTACAATGTCCCTCTTCAACCCGGCCACCAAAACATCTTCTTAACGTCTTGATACATCTTTGTCACACTAGGGTGTATGGTGAAATGGCTCTTTTGAGGCTCCTCCAAAATTCTTCTTCAAAGGTCACCACTTGCGGGTGTAACACCCTCCTCAGTACAGTACTATGCTTAAGTCATAGTACTACACCCTGGAGTTGTTATTATTACCTGAGCGGACCTTGCTTGACAGCCACTTTAGCCGTCTTCGGAAACCTCTGAAACTATTTGGAGACAACACGGAAATAGGAGTGAGAATTATAAATTCCCAATAGGATTCCCTATGTATCATAAATAATGTCATCATTGTTATCTCCAGTTTGCTTCGGTTTATTAAGAAAAAGGTGAACATACCTTACAAACTGTTTAATTTTATAGTTCGAAAATATAATGTCCGAAGCAAAGCTTATTTTAATCATACACTTGGCATTTGGAAAGAACCCATGAAAATCAAGTCATGAATTATATTCGGACTAATAACTGAAATACAATAAAATACGATGGCATCAATGTACTAGAGGCATAACTTCTACATATACTTTACTGGAACTACAGCATATTAAGACACCCACATAACCTCAATGTGCTGAGAACATAACATCTGCACATAGCTTAACTTGTACTTGAATTCATGCATATACATAAAATTTACTTTTCTTTCTTCATCTTTCTTTATCATCGTAAAGTCTTTACATGCCACATTCCAAAGTATGATTGCCATGTCATACCCTATCAGAGCGTGATCGCCCTGTCACGTTCCTTAGGAATATGGGATCTTCCTTTGGTACTTACACTAGCTGGTTCATGCTATGCCTTATGTAAGTTCTGTCCCCTAACTCACACTAGCTGGGTCAATGCCATGCCTCATATGAGTGGGGTGCTTGCATATGACTTAGTCTTTAGTCTTAGCCTTTAATCTTTAGCTTTTACTTGGCACACCTAGGCGTTACGTATCACCGTCCCTAGGGTGCTTTTACTGCCCTTGGGTATCCTGGCCTTGGAGTGAGCTCGTCAGCTCCACCCGTGACCGTCGTCACACTGACTCACTCATAAGGGGATCCACGTGCCTCTAGTCTTGGAGGGATCTCATTCTGGCCACGTGCCTCTAATTGAAGGGATCTCTTCTAGTCACGTGCCTCAAAATCGAGGGATATCATCTGACCACGTGCCTTCAATATAGAGGGATCTCATCTGACCACGTGCCTCCAAGGTAGAGGGATCTCATAGTTTTAGCTGCCTTCACAAGGAGGAATTCAAAGTGCACTGCCTCCAAGTGAAGGGATTCACATTCATTATACTCATGCTTTGTCATTCTCATACATGGTCATGCATAAACGTGCTGAATGTACTCATACAGATACTTTATCACTTACTTCCATATATCATTGCACATATGATCTTTATGTATGTATTCATAACGTATAAAGGCTCGTAGCCTCTTTACCATTCTACCGGCACTCATACATATACTACATCATTTACTTTCATATACCTCATATCACGCTTATATCATTCTTGCATACAACATTCCTAGTGTCATAGACTTCTGCCGTAAATTTGGCAGCATAACGGATCAGTTCCGTTTCCTCATGAATAGTGCCAGTTCTCACAGACAAACCAGTCATAGCAACATAATCTATCTAACACATGTATATCAATGTCAAACTGGCAATCCTCAACTCAAACCTTATATATGCACTAACACTTGTAAAATTATCAATTTAACCATTATGCCAATCATACTCAGTTCTGCCCGGATTTTGTATAATCCACCTTTATCTCTATTCAACTCATTTAAATCTGAATTTTGGATATGTCATAGCTCTATGTGTCTACTTTCTAACCTCTTTGGTCCCATATCATTTTGATCTACACAACTCAGGATATTTAAATTTTACCTCAGCTTGTTCAGTCACTAGCTCGAATTACACTCCTGGAAGTATAAATTCACTAAAAATCAAAACTAAGCTCAAATCATACAAATTAGTCTCATATTGAATCTAATAGGACAAACTTTCATTTACCACAAGTTTCATTCCATTTGCTTTAGTATAGCTCAAGTCATAAGTCCTAAAACTCGACCTTTCTGAACTACTCTATTTTGGCTCAGTTTGGACATAGGGTAACTTCCTTGAATCACTGGGGACAATTGGGACCATAACAAACTCGAAATTTCATATTGGGATGTTCCCCTATGTGTAAACTTTCTAAAAAAGTTAGTTTCACTCAATTTGGAGTCATGTAGGGCGAGTTATACCCTCCTCAAGTCACCCTGCCCGGATGAAAGTTCTGGTTCCTAGGTTAACATTCAAAAATTCATATCTCTCTCACTACTAATCCAATGGCCTTATATTATATATCTATGGAAAGCTCTGAATGTCTACTTTCATCTAAAAATATTTTCATCAGATTTAATTGATTGTAGACGGCGCCGTACACTCCGCCGTACGGACTGCCGTGGAATTCCTCAACTAGACAGCATTCCAACTTTCACTTCCTCTAGTTTTCTTCTTCTAACCTTAATTCCAACTCAATATTTCATGTTAATTCAATCATAATCCATCATAATACATCTATTAACTCATCAAATACATGAAGAAGAATACAAGATCATACAGTCATAGGGCAAATAATTCAAGAATAGAAGTAGAATCCTACCTCTTTGGAGTGTGATCTTGCTGAATTTGATTTTTGGATTGATGGAACCTTGGCCAAGCTTGGAGATTTGATGGAGTTGGTTGAAAGAGGAAGGAAAGAAGAAGGCTGGAGCAAGAGGAAGAGGAGGAGACATAAATCAGCTGGGAATGAGGAGGGAAGTCTGACTTAAATACATAAGAGTTGTGGTGTTGATTGGTTGGAGTTTTGTGGTTGAAGTTCGGCCATGTCTCTCACTTTTGTGGCCAAATTGCTCTCCATGTCGTCCCTCAAATTGAGAGTTGGTTCCACTCTATCTGATCTCGGAACTCGTATTAACATGCTTGAGATCGGAACTCATGACAAATTGCTTGAGCTTGGGCTGAAGCCGGATGTCAGAACTCGTCCCTCTGGCTTGTGATTTAAGGAAATCTTGTCTGGTTTATTTCGAGACTTGGACGTAAGGTCGGAGGTCGGAAGTCTTCAAGCTTGCAATCATATAATCTCGGAACTCCCCATTCAAACTCGAGAACGCCAGCAGAGATGGAAAACTCCAGGGAATAAGATCAGATATTGGAACTCGTTACATCAAAATCAGACGTTGGCACTTGTATCATTGTTTTAAAGCATCAACTTGGGTCAAGTCCGAAGTCGGAATGAGGATGTTTAAGGTCGGAACTCGGGAATTCGAAATCACATCATCAAACCCAAGTTCTTAAACCCGGAAGTCGGTATTTCATATACAGTGTACTTGATGATATCGGAAATAGTGTATATTTCCTTGAAACATGAAGTCGGAAATCAGGAATCACTCCATGTTGTTCGGACTTGAAGGTTAAACTCGGAAGTCGTGGACAACAACCAGATCAAGTCGGAAGTCGGGAATGGTGTTCACTGGGGACCTGGACATTAGTTTGGAGATCGGAAATCATGTCCCAGTATACTTTAACTAGAAGTCGGTTATTGGAACTTGGAAGCCACCATTTAACCCGAAACTAGAACATGCGGAATAATTAAAATTAGATGAAATCGGAAATCGGATAGGACATGAAGTCGGAAATTGTGCAAGACAAACTCGGAACTCGGAAATAATCCTCCTATCTGAAATTCAAAGATGAAATCGGAAATTGGAATTAATCAATCCCGAGGGCGAAGTCGGAGACTGGAGCTGTGACCATTTCGGTGAGATCAGGTCGGAAGTCAGTAAAATTAGTTAACAAGGTCGGAAATCGGAAAATATGTGTAAGGAGGTCGGAAATCGGGACGTTACAGCGGGTATGTAAACTCTTCCTTCGAACCTCCATAGTCCATCCATACCTCAAGCGAAACCCTTCAACTTTCCTTCTTCTACCAACACTAAGGTTTTCAAGAAATCTTTTTCTTCCCTTTGGGCTTGAACAATTTGACTTTTAAAATCGCTCATCACCCTAAGCTGATTCAACTTTAAACTATAGGGGGTTAACACAACTCCAAGGTTAAGGTCTTTAAAGCTTTTCACTAGCTCATCTTCCTTGACCATCATCCCTGATACATGCAACGATTTCTGACTTAGAGCGTCAGCCACCACATTGGCCTTTCCAAGATGATAGTTTAACCCAAACTCATAATCCTTCAAAAACTCCATCCATCTCCTCTGCCTCATATTCAACTCCTTTTGATCAAAGAGATACTTCAAATTCTTATAGTCAGAAAACACTTCAAACCTTACTCCATACAAGTAATGTCTCCATATCTTTAGGGCAAACACCATAGCGGCTAACTCCAAGTCACGGGTTGGGTAGTTCACTTTATGAGGTTTCAATTGCCTAGAGGCATAAGTCACCAAATTCCTATTATGCATCAAAACACAGCCTAAACCTTTCTCAGGGGCATCATAGTAAACCTCAAATGGTTCATTAGGGTCAAGCAATACTAATACTGGGGTTGAGATTAACTTTTTCTTTAGCTCTTGAAAGCTTTTCTCACAATCTACAATCCACATAAATAGGGCATCCTTCCTTGTCAGCTTGGTTAAGGGTAAAGATATCTGGAATAATCCTTTTATAAACCTACAGTAGTAACCAGCTAAACCCAAGAAACTCCTTATCTCTGTTACCGAGATTGGTCTCTCCCAATTCATCACAGCCTCAATCTTACTTGAATCCACAACAATTCCTCCTTGTGACACCACATGTCCTAAAAAATTTACTTCTTCTATCCAGAATTCACACTTAAACAACTTGGCATAAAGCTTCTTTTCCCTTAAAATTCCCAACACAACCTTCAAATGCTCTTCATGTTCCTCCTTTGTTCTCAAATAGATTCTAAACTACTACAAACTTGTCCAGGTAAGGTGTAAAAATTCTGTTCACGTAGTCCATGAAAACAGTAGGGGCACTAGTCAAACCAAATGACATCATTGTAAACTCATAATGCCCATACCTTGTCCTAAAAGTTGTCTTGGGTATATCCTTCTCTTTCACTCTTATATGATGATATCTAGATCTCAAATCAATCTTTGAGAACACAGTCGCACCTCACAATTGGTCCATAAGGTCATCTATCCTAGGTAGGGGGTACTTGTTTAACTGCCTATAATCCACACATAGTCTCATACTCCCATCCTTATTTTTCACAAATAGCACCGGGGCTCCCCAAGGTGAGCCACTATATAACACCCTCCTAAGCATAGTACTATGCTTAAGTCATAGCACTATGTAACATCCCCATATAACGTAATAAGAAATAATGAATACGTCCATGGGCAAATTTCGATTATTTGCGACTTTGCCCAAAATTTTTGGTAATTACATATTTACCCTAAAGATCTTTTCCATAATTATCCCTATACTTTTTAGAAAATGACATTCAGGTCCCTATATCAATAGAATCAGTAGAATAAGATTTTAAATGAAGCAGAATCACGTAGCGAAACGTAGAAACCTAAACATTAGCTAATTGAACCATGGAGGTATCCATATGTAAAATGACATGGGATGCCCCTAGACTTGCTCAAAATTACAAAAATGCCATCAGCTATGGAAAACAGAAAATAGAAGGCCCTAAATTTGCAAAACATTTAAGTTATACCGTTAATCGATTTATTCGTTTTTATTGAGTTTGTAAAGTTAATTAAAAGTTAATTAGAAAGATTAGGATTAAGAAGAATTAAAATAGAAACATATAAAACCTCATAAAATTTTTCAAAACTGTTTTACCGATTTAAAGGAAATCGGTAGAATCTCAGTATTTGAAATTGTCGGAATCGAAACAACTGAATTCCACATATGAAGACCTAAATTATGAGGCTGAAAATTCAGCCACCTAGCCCTTGGATTGTGGTGCCACATGCTTCAACAAATGGGTGGAGAGACTTGGTTAATTTGCTACCACCCATTCAAGAGCCAATCAACATTTAGCAAGCTATCCACTTCATTAAAGTTTGATCAGATTTTTTTTCCTTTTCCACAAGTAGAATTTCGTCCTCCTTCTTCTAGCAGGCTTCTCTCCTTCTTCTCTTCATCTTATTTTCAGCCTCCCTCAAGTCTCTTGTACCCATATCTTTCACTAGAACTCAAGACTAGCTAGTTTTGCATCAAAATAAGGTAGAGATTCAACCTTAATCTTGTTCTTTTGGTTATGTGTGGCTGATTTGGGGCTTTATTTTCTCACTTCTTGATGTGATGATTGAATGAATATGATGATCTTTGGTTGGTTTGTTGGCTGTTTTTGATGTTAAAATCGATTAAGGAGTAAGAAAGGGTGAAAGTAGGAAGAAGTGAGGGGCTAGAAGACCAAAATCCCTCGGCAGTTCAGATGGCGGGGTGTACGGCTCTGCCTATAGCTATTTAAATTTGATGAAACTATTTTTATATAAAACTAGACATTCAGGGCTTTCCATACATATATAATATAAGGCCATTGGATTAGTATTGAGAGATATATGAATTTTGGAAGTTTGACCTAGGTTTTTGAGTTTGATTCTGGGTAGACTAGGTTGTTCAAGGCAAAACTTGCTCTATACAACTTGGAATTGAGTGAAACTAACTTTGTTAGAAAGCTTACACATAGGAGAACATCCCATAAAAATTTTAGAGTTAGATATGGTCCTGTTTGCTCCCAGTGGTTCGAACAAATTTCCCTATGTCCAAATCGGGCCAAAATAGGGCAGTTCAGGAAAGTCAAATTTCGGGGCTTATATCTCAAAATATGCTCATGCAAATGATATGCAACTTATTTCCTTTGAAAGCTTGTTCTGTTAGCTTTAATTTGATATAAATTTCATATGATTTCACCCAGATTTCCATTTTTAACAAATTTTCTCTTATAAGGGTATAGTTCTGACTTAGAACGGGGTAGTCTGGGTAAAATATTAATAACTTGAGTTAATATCGGAACTCAGAACTTAGCAAATAGAGAGCTAGATCGGGTATACTTAACGTTGAACTTGGAACTTAGGTGAATAGGAGACTAGATTGGGTATAGTTAATATCAGAACTTGAAATTTAGGAAACACATTCATAAAAGTCTTGGAAGACCAATTGTGGCTTAATGTCGGAGATCGGAATCAAAACATTAACCTTGTATACATTACCCTGGAAGTTGAAACTTATATAATCTTGGAACTCGGACCCAATTCAATCTTGGAAGTCGGTCCTAAGCTCAAACTCAGGAACTTCAATAAAAGTTAAAAGCTTGCAAGCTAGATTAAGACTTGGTTGTGTGTGACAACTAATGAAGATATGATGATGAGTCCATATTCCAAAGGAACATGACATGGCGTGTAACAACCTTTATCATATAAGCCATGCTCAAGTCATGGAGTTATAATAAAAGGTCGTCACTGTGCTAATAAATTGTTCACTCTATTACTGACTAGTAGTCTTTGATACATAGAGAATAAAATAATTATACTTTTAAAAGAAATTGTGACTGATATAATACACAGCGTCTACTTCTGACTAGTCGTTAGCTAGCTTCAATAGTCTCTTGATCTGGCTTACACCCGATTCTTGCTCAATGAATGGCTCTGTGCTTCACCTCGCTCTTGATTTCCAACTTGGGTGTTGGAATGTTTACAGAAAAGAAAACATGCAAGCAGGCAGTGAGAACCTAAGGTTCTCAGTAGGTAAACTCAAACTAATCTTACAGTGTCATCATAAACATTCCAACCGCTTCGGTTTATTGTGAAAATA
Organism: Pterocarpus macrocarpus; assembly: GCA_031439585.1. Taxonomy (NCBI): domain Eukaryota; kingdom Viridiplantae; phylum Streptophyta; class Magnoliopsida; order Fabales; family Fabaceae; genus Pterocarpus; species Pterocarpus macrocarpus. The sequence goes on from CM062514.1 coordinate 47,279,079, forward strand.
TGAGCACATATAAACAAATAGTGGTTCAATTTTAAGTTGAAAACACCTTTCTCGAAGCGGGTTATAGTTTATCAACCACTTGCCATATCATATGATGGACATAGAAATATGAATAGTATAATATGCTTCAACAAGAATCATAATAGCATTATGACTTAATGAATTAATTGAAGATACACATAGAGATGCCTATACTTGACTGTATGCAAATGCACTTGTCTTAATTCATCTTTTTCTTTAACTTGCAGCTTGATCTTGCTCTTCTGTGCTTGGTCCCCCGGAGGTGAATGGCCCTTCTCACCCCTGGGTAATAGCCTGCTTTTCAAGTTCGAGCTCGTACCTATATATGAGTGACGGGTTTACTTTCCCCTACCCTTACACCGGTCTATTCCCACTAAATCTGGTCGAGAGCTGGCCCAAGTCTTAGATAGTACTGCTCTGGCCCATGCTAGCTGGGTCTATGCCAGGCCTCACGTGGTAGCTTAGTATGTCCCTCTTGCAAGTTCTTATTATCCTTTTTCTTTTCATATCTTATCATGCATGGGGATGCTTTGTGCATTCATAGATGTATCTCACACCTTATTTCTCATATCATATTCTAATTATGCTTGCATGCATGACATATATGAACATGACATGTAATGTAAATATATCCAAAGTATAATCACCCATAACATAAGTTCTCATACACTTCTGCCGAAAATTCGGCAGCATAACGGATCGAGTCCACTTCCTCGTGAATAGTGCTAGGCTCCCACGGGCAAATCAATCATAGCAGTATAATTAGTCTAATATACCTATCAATGTAAAACTTGCAGCCTTCAACCCAAGCCTTATATGTGCACTAATACTTGTGAAACCATCAATCTGGTCATTTTTGCCAATTCTATTTAGTTCTGCCTGAATTTTGTATTATCCCTCTTTTGGTCCAATTTAACTCATTTAGACCTAAATTTTGGATATGTCATAGCTCTATGTATCTAATTTCCAACCCTTTTAGTCCCATCTCATTTTGATTTGTATAACTCAAGTTATTAGTATTTTACCTCAGACTGCCCTGTTCTTAGCCAGAATTGCACCATTATGAGTGAAAATTCACTAAACATAGAAATCTAGGTGAAATCATATGAAATTTATATCAATTTAAAGCTAACAGAATGAACTTTCAAATGAAATAAGTTTCATATCATTTGCATGAGTATATGTAGAGGAGAGGATAAGGATCAATTTTCATCAAAGAAGCAAGAGGATTTGAGGTCAAGAAAGCTTCCAATCTTGAGCTTGAAGCTATTGGTCATGGAGGTAGGGAAAGAAAAGAAGAAGAAGAAGAAATGGAAGAAGGCTGTAGCTGGTGGAGGGCGAAAATGAGAAGGGAGGTAGGTGGAATTTTCTAAGCTTATGACATAAATAAGGGTGGCTTGAGGTAATTGGCTTTAGTGGTCATGATTTGGCCAAATCTCCCCATCATATGTCTGCAATATAGCACGATCTATGGTGGTGGAGGTGGCTGAATTTCAGCCATTCAACCTAAGGTTATCAGTGTAAAATTCTACTGATTCGGCTCTTGTGTTACAGTTTATCGAATCTTTACTGATTCCCTCCAAACTAGCAAAACATTGCTAAAAAATCCAATAAGACTTCTTGTATATCTATTCTACCCTAGTCTCTCTAATTAACATCTAATTAACTTCTAAGTTTCCTTTAATTAATTTCTAATTAACCTTACCTAATCAATAAGATCGAATAAATCGATTAATAGCGTAGATTAAACGTTTCGCAAATTTAGAGCCTTTTTGTTTTCTGTTTTCCATAGCTAATGGCATATCCGTAATTTTGAGCAAGTCTAGGGGCACTCCATGTCATTTCACCCCGAGATGCCTCCATGGTCCAATTGGCAGAGATTTAAACTTCTATAATTTCACCACATGATTCTGCTTTATTTAAATTCTCATTTTGCTAATTCTATAGATGTGGGGACATGAAGGTCATTTCGTGAAAAGTTCTAGGGTTATCGTGGGAATAAGTCTTTGGGGTCGAAATATAATTTCTAAAAATCTTGGGTATCACTACAATTAACAAAAGTTTACAGGGGCACTTTTGTCATTTCCTAAGTTTTAACATATGGTAGTACCGTATTTTCAATGGCAGTACCATATTTTCAATGGCAGTGTTACACTACCCTATAATTCCAAGTGTGAGGATCGTCATGGCATAGCGCTGCTTGAGAAATTTTCACACTGTCTAAGGGAAATAATTCAAAGTTTCTATTACGTTCTGTTTACAAAAGTGGGGATGTTACATGGCGATCACGCTCTGATGGGGTATGATATAGCGATCATACTCTAGAATGTGGCATAATGATCCCACCCCGTAAGGAATTTGACATGGTGATCACATCTCGAGGGAGTATGACATGGCGATCATACTCTGGGACATGGTAGGATGAATATATTTTAAAGAGTGTGATATGGTGATCACACCCTGATGGAGTATGACATGGCGATCATACTCTGGAATATGGCAAGATGACCACATTCTAAGGAATGTGATATGGTGATCATACTCTGATGGAGTATGATATAGCGACCATACTCTGGAATGTGCATGACAAGTAAAGGAAGACAAAGAAAGAAAAGAAAATTATGTATATCTGCATAAATTCAAGTACAAGTAAAGGCAAATGCAGATTTCAAGTTTCCAGTATATTGGTGTTATTATATTTTAATACATTGCAGTTATTATTCATAGTATGATTCATGACTTTTTGTGTATTGGCTCTCCCAAATGACAAGTGTATGAATAAAATGAACTCTGCTTCGAATAATATGGTTTCAAACTATAACACTAAAAGTATTTATATAGTATGTTCACCTTTTTACAATAAACCGAAGCAGCTAGAGATAATAACGATGGCACAGCATATAGTAGCTTAATGAATCCTACTGAGAATTTATAATTCTCACTCCTATGTTTATTTCCGTGTTATCTCCAGATATTCCAGAAGTTCCGAAGAAGGTCCTCTGAGGCGGAGTTGACTAGTAAGATTGAAGGTGGCCGAAGGTTGCTACTAGACAAGGTCCGATTAAGTAATAGTAACAACTCCTAGGTGAAGTATTATGACTTAAGTATAGTACCATACTTGGGAGGGTGTTACACACTATACTTGGGAGCTGTTACTGTTACTTCAACTGACCTTGGATGACAACACTTTGCGACTATCTTTGATATTCCTAACTTTGCCTAGTGTGATTATGTTCTAACTCTCTTGAGATATCTAGAGAAAACATAGAAATACACATAAGAGTGAAAATTACAAATTCTCAGTAGGATTCTCTAAACTATCATATACAGGGCCATCATTATTATCTCTAGCTACTTCGATTTTTTATGAAAGAGGTGAACATGTTAATAAACTTTTCAGTTTTATAGTTTGAAAATATATTATTTGAAGCTGAATTTCTTTTATTTACACACTTGAGTCATAAGAGCTATTGCAAAATAAATTCATAACTCATAACTTGAATAATAGTTACAGTATATTCACATATAACAATCCCAATATAATAAGAAAATAGGACTTGCATATACAAATACTTTTACTTGAATTCATGTTTTCTTTAACTTTCTTTAACTTCATTTTCTTGGCACACCTAGGCATTATGTATCGCCATCCCTAGGGTGCATACATAGATCTATATTTGAGCATTACGTATTACCGTCATCAAGTACAGCCTTACTTATATTCCTTTACTTGGCATGCCTATTCCAGAGTATGATCACCATGTCATACCCCATCGGAGTGTGATCGTTATGTCATACTCCTTAGGATGTGGTCGCCTCCCTATATTCCAGAGTATGATTGCTGTGTCATACCCCATTAGAGCGTGATCGCCGTATCACACCCCTTAGGAATATGAAATCTTCATTATATTTTTTATTATAGAATCATGAATGCACATGCTTCATGCCTTACTTTCAAATAATCATGCTTGCATGATATTCATGCACATAACATATAGAAATTCATAACTTTCATATATTTCTGCCAGAATTTTGATAGCATAACAGATCGAGTTCATTTCCCTGTGAATGGTATCAATCAACTAGATAGTCATTCATATAGAAAAATCAATGCAAGGTATATATATTTCAATAATCAAACAAAGTTTCATTACATTGGTCTTAAATTTGGTTTTTGCCACTCTCTTTCGATTCTGCCTGCTTTTTGTAAATTAAGCCATAAATTAAATTTAACTCATTTAGACCTAAATTTTGAATATGGTGAGGTGTTATGTATCTAGTTTCTAGTCTCTTTGGTCCCATTTAGTTTGATATATATAATGCAAATTATTGAAGATTTATTTAGGCCGGTCCTATACTAGGTAGATTTAAGCTCTGAAAAGTAAAAATTCACTAAAAATAGAAAACTAATTGTGTAACATCCCCAATTTTATCTAAGCTAATTAGCTCGGTGTCTCCGGCTAATTAGAGGGGTTAACGATTAATTGAGAATTAATCGGCTAATCTCGATGAGCAAAAGCTTAGTGAATTGAGTCAAGTCAATAATTGCATCATAATGCACTAAATGGTTTAATTAAAACCTAATTATTCGAACCTCGTTAATTCGTAACTTAAAAATATAATTAAGCTAATCCAATCTTATTAATTAAGTACAAGACAATTGTTCTACTTTACCAATTGAGATAGATTAATTCTAAACCCTAATTGCATAATTCATAAGATCAATTCTTTTAAGAGGAAAAATGTCTTAAAGATGTAATTAACCGAAATCGGATAAAGAGCAATTTAAACCAATTGAATTAATTAGCATTTAGATAATTATAACAATTGTAAAAGTTTAGAAACTTCCCTTTTATTATTGTTTGAAAGTTTGGTCAAAGCAAGAGTCATATCCAACCATCCATTTGCTTTCTCATCATACACCACTAGATCAAGAGTCTATGTTAGTAGATTCCTTGAGTCAAGACAAAAGATCTACTCTTCTCCATCAAGATTGTGACACTTGGAGTGATCACAATCATCCAATGCCAATCCTAGGATAGAACATGCTTTTAACCACGTAAAAAGAAACACCTACAAGTCTTTACCCAAGTGTCAAGACTCAAAGGAAACACAACACTCTCTTTTGCCCCAAGGTTTTTCCCACTCCCTAGCTTGTGTAAGAAGCAAAAATCACATCATTCTTCTCCCCCATTTTGCGTCATCAGCCTTCCTCTTCTCCCCCTCATTTCATTTTTTCATTCCTCTCACTTAGCCACACACAAAGCTCTCTCCTCTCTCCAAGTCTCATACCCACTCTCTTCTTCTTTCAATCTTCCTTGTTCTTCCTCCAATCTCTCTACTACTCCTCACCCCATTTCCATCACCACCATCACCATCCCTTCAAGGACTACCATTTTTGGTCCTTGGAGAAACAAAGCCACTCATACACAAGCCCCACTATCAAGCTCAAGGAGAAGGAGGTCATCTCCAACCCATCAAATCTTTCTACTCCTCAAGAAACTCATTTGGTAGTGACTCTAACCTTCTTCTTTTATGTGTTCTTCAAGCCCTTTAACTCCTAAGCTCTCCATAGCTAGGTGGTTCTAGGACTTGTTTTCAAGGCCTCATGGCCATGCTTGTTGATATGATGAGTTTTGTGTGTTGTATCCTTCTCTTTGGCATGAGATTTTCGGTTGGTATGTCTATTGCTATGGAACCAAATTTTTAGAAGTTAAAACATTGAGTTAATACCAAGATCTCAAAGTATAAAAGTGGTTTGGAAGAGAAAAATGGTCACTTGAAGAAAAGACTTAATGTTCTTACAAGAAAACTCCTTGAAACCAAAACCGTGAAAACTGGAAAATTCTGGCAGTCTGTATGGCGTGATTAATAACTCTTTCAATATAACTCCAAATGGAACGAAACTAATTTTCTGTGAAAATAGACTCAAAGATCTTTTCATACATATAAAAATATGTGAGATTTGGCTTTAAAACGAGAGAGATATGAATTTTCAAAGTCTGCTGTCCCTAGATGAGTTTCTGTTCGGGCAGTATGTAATAAAAGGTGCATAACTCAAGTTATACATAACATTTTTGAGTGGAACCAAGTTTTTTAGAAAGCTAAGACATAGAGGAACACCACCATAAAACAGTTTTGTTAGATTCCATATGAGAAACTCCCAGTAAAGTGGACAAGCCACTGACCTGAGATGAACTTTCAATCCTGAACAGTCAGAATAAAATGAGCATAACTCAAGCTACAAAATGAATTTTTAAGTGGGGTTTATTTTGTTTAAAAATAGACTCAGAGAAGTATAACCATACCAAAATTCGAAACAAAAGAGTAAAAGATGAAATTATGGTGAATTTTTTAAATTACTACCCCACTGTAAAAGTAAAACTAGATATGGTAAAGTTTTAAAGAATAATGAGAAATAAGTTTTAGGACATTAAGACCATTACACTAAGCACTGGAAAACCCTCATAACTCAACTTAAAAGTTTCAAAAAGGATAATAGATGAAATTGGCTCTATGGCTAATAAAAGAATTTATTCAAGAAGCAACCTCAATTAAAAGCTTGCACCAAATTTACTAAGCTAAGCTCATAAAATGTTGCTTGAGAATATGCCTATGTTTATGTGCAAGCATGATACTATGATAATGATATGATGATGATCATGACAATGATATGATGATGATTATGATATGGTATGATGATGATTATGATATGATATGATGATGATGATTATGACATGATATGATGATGATGACTATGATAGTGATATGATGACAATATGAACATGATATGTTGATAATATGATGCTTAATGATATACATGAAAAGATTAATAAATATGAACACCCTGGGGACGACGATACGTAACGCCCAGAGGTGATTGATAAAGGAACCACATTTGGGGACGGCGATACGTAACGCCTAAATGTGGAAAATAATCAGAATAATTTTTGCATCATAAGCCTTAATAAGAAAAAGATGAACTAAGGGTATGATCCTTCAAAAGGGAAGGTGACCTAATTTAAGCTCCCCTCACCCACGACTCACATGAGGCATGGCATGACCCAGCTAGTGTGAGTATAGGGGATAGGTCTTACATGAGGCATGGCATGACCCAACTAGTGTAAGTACTGAATATCTATGCTGGCGACGGCCACGGTATGAGCTCATTACCACTTATGTTTAGTGGGTGAAAAGATAAGACTTAAGATAAAGTCAAGTTAAGAAGAGAAGAGGGACTTCGGTCCAAACCCTAGAAAGGGAAAGAAGTTAAGAGAATCTTATAGCATGGACATGCATATTTTATGTAATTATATTTGTGCTTATGTATGTTATGATATAAATGATTAGAGATTATGTTAAAATTGAATTCGCTTCGGATACTCATGTTTTCGAAAACCTAAGAACGAAACTTTATGAATGCTCACTATTTTCATTAATAAAACCGAAGTGGCTGAGACGATGACGATGACACTTTCGTGTCGGGTTCGAGTCTTACTGAGAAATTCCATTTCTCACCCTAGTTATTCTTCCGCATCGTCACCAGATCTTGATAGCACATCCGGTGGAGTAGAGCGTGGATCCCCCACATTGTGAGCGGACGTGTGACGTAGGACGCAAGACGCAGCTATTTTGGGACTTGTAGCGACCATCGCTCTGCACCTTCACATATTTCTTTTTGAGTTGGGCTTTGTCATTTAAATTTGTACTGAATATCTAGTATTTGGGTCATGGCCCGACCATAAGCCTCATTCGCTGTAATGCTGATATGTATATCTATATTATGAACCCATATGGATGTAATGGCTAGTTATTTAATGCAATGTATTTGTGAATTACTATTCATTTGCCTTTCTCTTGTTTTATGATATTGGAGTACGTATTTTATGCGACACGCTTTTTCTCTGTCTAGCTTCTCGTTCAAGGCTTTACTTTTTAAAACACTGCAAAGCGACGACGTATTTCAAAGAAAAATCTTATCATATTTTCCGCGTAACTTAATTTCAAGCAAAGATTAGTTTTCCACGAGCATAAGTAACAACTAATAAAATGCCGTAATACGACTTAAGCGTAGTATGGGTTTATTAAGGTGTTACAAATTGAAACTAAACAAAACGTATATAACTGAACCAATTTTCATTTCCAATAAGTTGCATCTCTTTTGGATAAGTAGAACTCAAGTTATGAGCTCTTGAAGTTGGCTAATTTGGAATGCCCTGTTCTAGCCTGGTTAGGACCTAGGGCAATTTTCATGAATTATTGGGAGCAGCAAGGATTGAATTTAGTTCTAAAATTTTTATACATCTTACTCTATGCCTTAACTTTCTAACAAAATTGGTTGCACTTAATTTGAAGGAGTATAGGGTGAGCTATGCCTTACTCAACACAATTTGGTCATGTTTAGAGACAAAAACCTAGGGCAAACTTAAAAAATTCATATCTCTCTTAATACTAACCCAATGGTCTTATAATTTATATGGTTAGAAAGCTCTAGATATCTAGTTTCACATAAAAATAGGTTCATCAAGAAATAGTAACCTAATGGTCTTATAATTTATATGGTTGAAAAGCTTTAGATGTCTAATTTCACATAAAAATAGGTTCATCAAGTTTCGATAGCTATAGGTAGAGCCGTGCACTCCACCAGTACAGACGCTATGGAGTTTTTGGGTTGTCAGATTCTAGTCTGCTATTTATCTTGTTTTTCATGCATGATTCAATCTCAATCCAACCAAATACTTGATAAACTAGCCATAAATCATCATAATCACATCATATATCTTCAATTAGAAGAGTAGAGCAAGATATCTCAACAACCACAAATCCACAAAAATCAAACAAGAGCTTGAATCCTACCTCTAATTGATGAGAATACTAGCTAGGATTGATGTTTTAAGTGCAAGATGGGGATAGAGGTTAAAGATGAAGTGAGAAATAAAGTGAGGGAGAAGAAGAAAGAGGAAAGAAAGCCGTTGATATGGGGTGCAAAAATTAAGGACATAGAGGGGAAAAATGGAGATTCATATATGTAGGTAGTTGGCATTCTAGATTTTCATTGGTTGCTTGCTTGTATGGCTCATAAGTGAGCCAACCGTCCCTCATTTTTTTGTGGCTGAAGGCGCCATTTAGAGTGGGTGAATTGGCTAAACTTTTGGCCATTTGTTTTAGCGTTTTCAAGGTGTAATTCTATAGATTCGGTTCTAACAGTTTAAAATACCAAATCTTTACCGATTTCCTTCAAATTGGCCAAACAATCTTGAAGAATTTTGTGAGGTTTTATATGTTTCTATTCTAATTAGTTCTAATCCTAATTTTTCTAATTAACACTTAATTGGCTCTAAATAAATACTTAATCGATTTATAATTAATTTCATTTATGTGATAAAATCAAATAAATCGATTAACAACGTTAAAAATTTTCGGACATTACACACTAGGTCTCACAAACTTCTTCTCTAACAACTCTTCCAACTGTCCCTTCAACTCGGACAACTCCATTGGGGACATCCTATAAGTTATAGAGATTGCCCCCATTCCTGATACTAACTCTATAGAAAACTTGATTTCCCTTTCTGGGGGAAACACGGGTATATCATCAAGAAATATATTTGGGTATTCCCTAATTATAAGGATCTCATCCAATACCTGCTCGAGTTCCACGTCACTTGCCATAAGGAGAACATATCCTTAATCGTCGGACTCGCTACTCCTTACTTTAGCAAAATTTAAGAACAAATAGATAGGTTTAAAAGGCTTAACAGGTACAGGAGAAAGCACAATCGACTTCTCAGAACAATTTATCATAGCACGGTTAGCTAAAAGCCAATCCATGCCTAGAATCAAATCCAAACCAGACAAAGGTAAACAAATCAAATCTGCTACACAAGACCTACCGTCAATTTGAAACTGACAATTCAAACAGCAATGACAAATCTTAACTGGTTACCTAGAAGGAGTGGAAACTATCAATATGTAAGGTAATTCAGACATAGAAAATCCTAATATATCTGCACAATCATGAGAAGTAAAGGAGTGTGTAGCTCCAGAATCATACAGTACAGTTAAGGTTTTACCATTGACCTTGCGCTTACCTTGGATCAGATTGTTGGACTGAGTGGCCTCCTCAGTATTAAGGGCAAAGACCCTTTCTACATCGAAAACACTCATTTTGACCAATTAAACAAGGGTAACCTCCATGGTATTTGTCACACTTGGAGCTTGCTTGACCATTTACAGGCTTCAATGGATTCCCGACAGGCTTCTAAGGTTGTTTACCTTTGAAACCTCCACCTTGAAACAATTTTTTCGAGAGTTAGGGCTCGAACTTCTATCCTTGCAGCACTTTATTCTTCCTATAAGCTTCGAACCTTACCACAGCTAGCTTACAGTTACAATCCTCCACCAAGCGGCACTTTTTGACTAGTTCAGCATAATCACGAATCTCTATGGGTCCTATAGATGCCAAGATCTCCTCCCGTAGTCCTCTTTCGAACTTGACACACTTCCATCGCTTATTAGGGTTCCCTTGATAAATTGTCGAGAACTTGCATAACTCCTCAAACTTGGCAATATACTCAGCAACATTCATGGTCCCTTGACGTAAACTTATGAACTCAGCTCCTTCATATTCCTTATGGCAGTGGGAAAGTACTTCTCATAAAAGTGTAACTTGAAAATCTCCTATGTAACATGAGTCTGGGCGCCTTCAAACAGCCTCTTGGTGCCTACCCACCAAAACTTAGGGTCAGCTTCTACCATGTAGGTAGCAAAGGCTACCTTCTACTCTTTAGTGCAGGCCAACACCATGAAAATCTTCTCAATGGCCTTGATCCATTCATCAGCTAGATTAGGGTTATAGGCTCCTCTAAAACTCGGTAGATTTGCCTTCTTAAACTCAGCAAACTTGAGGTATTCTAAGTCTACTTCGGCTCCTCCATTGTACTTCAGCTCCTCCATTGTGTCCTTCTGGGCTTTCCTCATCCCTTTGCTCTATTCGCTCCATCATATGGTGAGCAACAGCAGCCTGCTCCCTCATGATAGTAGCCATTTTGTAAAGCGTCTCTATAACTTCCTTGGGACCTTTAGGCTTGTTGTGGGCCCTACCATACCTCCCTAATGCCATTTGTTCGTGGTACATGAAATAAGAGACATTGACTTGATCAGGCTCAACATTTACAATGAGTGAACCAGCAACTAACTACATTCGGAACAGAAGATCATGCATGTTTAACCCCTACGCCCCATCATACAGGTGGGACTCAAAGCATGAGCTAACTAATACGTATGCCTAGAAGCATAGTCAGTGCATCCCCAGGTTCTTCAAGGATGAACTGCTCTGATACCTAAATGTAACACCCTAGTAGTTCCATGCTATGATTAAGTAATATTATGGAATTATTAGTTGCTACTTTTGCTCGCAGAACTAACATTACCATTTGAAATTACTTTTTATACTGAAAATGGAGGTAAATTTTTTTTTTCTTTTGAACGATAAGAGCATGAGTAAATCATTTTGAAAACCAAGAGCCATCCACGCATCGCGAAAGTATAATGTCAAACATCACTAACTCATACAAGTGGGGCAAATAAAATAAATAGAGGCGATATAATTAACAATCATCTTGGATAAATATAATATCATTCAACAACCAGAAGAGTTTAACTTAGTTAATAGTAGAGTAACAAGTTATACATAATAGGTAATGGGTCCGATATCTATTGTCAGCCCTACAAAAGAAACCTAACCAAATACATCACAAAAAAAAAAAGAAATACATCAGAAATCCTATCCACCCATACATGCAAAAAGAAGATGTTAACCTTATAACTACCAACCACAAAGGGCTATCCTCGTGCTCAGCTCCGCATGTGCTATCCAAGTCAACCATTGGACGGAAGGTAATCGTTCCCGCATCCACCGGGTGCATCATTTCCAAGTGTGTTTCCTCGTGCACGCCCATGACCGTGGGGTATAGCTCAGTGTGGGTGAACCCACAACCGCGAGTTGGGGGTGGAGCTGGCCAGCAGACGAAGCAAAAGAATTGGAAGACAGGCAACTCACTGTAGGGTAGGAGGGCTCAGATGGGTCAGACTCCACATGGTAGCTTAGGTATGATGGCTCCAAAGGATCAGAATCCAAAGAAACAGTCGGTGTCAGACGGGTATTCGAGTCAAACTCTCCATCGATGGGGTACCTCAACAACTGAAAGTAGGGACGGATATCATCCAAGGTGACCTCATTGTATGACTGGTATGGATGAAAAAAAGGCTTATAACGGGTATGCAGAACGGACGACCATGGAAGATATAGACCCTCATGGCTGCACTCGCATACATCACAGAGGCATTTAGCACTGGGTCAAAGCACCAATGCCATATAGTGAACTCAATGAATATTAGCACCATGCCCGATGCCAGCATCCTTTAAAGACGACACAGAAATGTAAGAGTGAGAAATATAAGATTTCTTACTATGATCATGACTAGACAACTACTGTGTCATTGCCATCGTCTCAGCCACTTTGGGTTTAATTATAAAAGCAATGGACATGCATAGGTTCAATTTTAATAATCTTGAAAACATAAATTCCCAAAGCAGGTTTCATTTAAGTTTAACATCATAATCATAACATCATATGCAAACATACGTACTCAAGCAAGGAATAAACATTCATGATGCATGTGGATAATATAGATGCATGTATTTCTATGCAAACTCATTAACTTGACCACTCACTTTGACTTTACTTTCATTCTTATCATGTGCTTAACATTCTTTACTTTTCCTTTGAAATAGACTGCTTTTGGACATGAGCTCATTTCGTGATCATCATCACGCAGTACTAAATCAAATCAGACTAAGCTAATAATGGTTGCCTCTAAGTTGGAGAGTCCTCTATGTCAACCTTACCTCCCCCATAAAGGTTCCTTGAGTCTTTGTGGATCACCATCTCTCACTTCCCTTACTGAAGTAATTGAAAGTTCATATCCCATTCTTTCTTTTCTTTTGTTATGACCACATCTTTCAGCCATTGAAATCATTAACAGACACGTGTAGACATGTGATGGTATTCCTAAGTTCATAATTTTGACGGAAATCCGGTAGCATGACGGCTAGATTAGAGCTTCCCCAAAATGCCAATCATGAAATTTCAACTAACAACTTATTATATTCATCTCATATCATCATGTTCAAAGGCATCACACCTTCATACCCTAAAGGTATTCATAGTTGTGTTGTTCTTTGTGAAACATCATGTGATTTCCCATGTTTATCTATGAGAGAATCATGTAGTCAAAATAAATGTATGTGTAGTCTTTTAGTTACTTAGTCTTTATATGAAATTACTTTTTACTTATGTACATGTCTTATGAAACAATTTGCTCAAGTTGACTAAGTTAAGTAATTATTTCTTTTTCTTTCCTTGAGATAGTGCACTTAGTGATTCCTAGGTTCATGATATGCTTAGAGGCCCTAATCATACTTCTATTCCCAAAGGATTTCAAGATCCCACTAGTCTCTTGAGTCATGACAATGTATAACCATACTCATGAATCGAACAACACTATGTTCATCAATCATCAAGGGATAGTTTTTGTTTTCGCAAGCTATAAGATTCAAAGTTTAGTAATTAGAATAGCAAGATTTCACCTGTATGATTATAAAGTTTTATCCTTTATGAAAGTATGAGTCTCTAAAATTATATTCTTATAGAATCATATAAGATGCTAGTTTTATGACTTAAAAGTCTTATTCTTTAAGAAAGTTGACACTTTTAATCATTATAAGATCATCAAGATTCCGAATTTAGGATTTAAAGTTGTCTTAAAGTCTAAAAGATTCTTTCATGAAGAAAGATTTGAACTTTACTCAACATTTCCATCTCAAGATTTAACCTTTACAAGATTAAAGTGCACACCTATATCCTTATGACTTAAAAGTTATATTTTTTACTAAAGTTTGAAACTTTATGAAAAGTCTTGTCTTCAATATTCCATCTTTAATACATAAAGTGACAAGTTCTCATTTTTATGACTTAGAAAGCTTCATGTTCTAAAAAGCTTCAAGTTTAGACTTTTACACATATTCTTGTCTTCAAGAAGAACAAAATTAAACCTTGTGAAACCCATAAAATAGCACCACTTTTTAGGCATCAAGAAGCAAAGTTTCAAAGTTTTATACTTTGGGAATGTTTATAGTCTTATCAAAATCATAAGAAAGATGTAAAGATGATAACTTTTCCAATCTTAAACTCATAAAAAGGAAAGAAATAAACTTTAAACCAAAACCACCAAGAATCATCAAGAACTCATGCATCAAGAAAGAAAAAAGGAAACTCTAAAGCATTCAAAGAGATAAACTATCAATAAGTAAGAGTAACTCATGAACAAGATCAAAAACATATTTTGCTAAAAATACAAACTTTTAGGGCATTCAAGAAGAAAACTCAAGACATACACATGAACACTCATGAACAAGGTTCAAGAAGCAAACTTTTTTTTTCTAGAAAAGGAAACTTTCTCAAGTTCTCAGTTGAAGATCTTGGCCCTGGTGAGAGCCAAGCTTCAAGCTACTTGAGTAACAAAAGAAAAGAGTAGAGATCACTACTTAGAGTCAAAAAGTGGCATCTTTTGCAGGAGAGGAAGAAGATGACGACAACTCCTTGGTGGATGATGGTGGCAGTTTTGAATGAGGAAGGAGAGAGCTCTTGAGTTCTTGATGAAAATGAGTCTTGTAGTGTTTGAATATTTTCTTCAAAAACCAAAAGATGTGGTCTTTGAAGGGCTTAATGAAGAAAGTTTGGTTATGGAGGTAGAGAGGGTGAAGAAGATGAAGAAGAAGAAAAATGAAGGTAGAGAGAAGTTAGAGGATTTGTGTTTGAGAGAGAGAATAGGATGACACAAAATGAAAATGTGTGTGTATGTGTGTGTGTGTGTGTGTGTGTGTCTGTGTGCTGTTGTGGTCGTAGCCCATATAGGCAAGGGGGAGATATTTTGGCTTGACTTTGTGTTATTTTGTGTTAATTAGTGATTAAGGAGACAAATGATAAGAGGACAAATCATGTACTAACTCTTACAAAAAGCACTCTTGTCTCATGCTTTTTGCTTTAATAATATCACTTTTTACTTTATTGTCTAGTTGATTTAATTTGAATTTTAATGATATGATTAAATGCTCTTGCAACTTAATTAACTTGATTAAGCAAGAATTAGTGATTAACACACAAGAACATGATTAAGAAAATTAAACTTATAATTAAACTCAATTATCCTCAATTGAACTTGATTAAGTTAATTATTGATGATTAATGCTTAATTAAGCTATTAAGAGTTTGACTCACTTAATTAAAGATTCTCTAATCTTAATTAAGCATTCTCTTAACTTTCTCTTCCAAATTGCCATATAAATTCTTTAATTAAGCCTTAATATTTTAATTTCTTATTAAGTGCCTAATTACTTAGGGTTATTGAGATAATTTAGCACGAAGGAAAATTGAGGATGTTACACAATTAGTAGATGACATGCCTTCCGAAAGACCAATCTATATAGGGACATCCCAATGGGGATCTTGAAAGCTATCCTATAGGCCCAGATAGCATCATCCAACTTAATTGACCAATCTTTCCTGGAGAATTTAATAGTCTTGTCAAGTATCCTATTTTGTTCTTTGTTGGATACCTTTACTTGGCCACTTGTCTGAGGGTGGTAGGGAGTAGCAACCTTGTGAGCCATACCATATCTTGCAAAAAGGGCTTCAAATTGATGGTTGCAGAAGTGTATGCCTCCATCATTGATTATTGGTCTTGGAGGCCAAATCTTGAGAAAATATTCTTCTTCAAGAATCTAGTGACAACTCGATCATCATTGGTGGGTGAAGCCATGGCTTCCACCCACTTGGACACATAATCCACCGTTACTAGGTTGTATTTGTTGCCAAAAGAAGTAGGAAAGGGCCCTATGAAATCAATGCCCCAAATATCAAATAGTTCAATTATTAAAATGTTATTCAGTGACATCTCATGCTTCCTAGAGACATTCCTAGTCCTCTAGCACTTATTGCATCTCCTCACATAGTCAGTAGCATCTCTGAAAATGGTGGGCCAATAAAACCCACACTATAGGACTATAGCAGCTATTCGGGTGACTCCAAAGTGGCCCCCAACTGGTGATGTGTGACAATGGTAGAGGATGCTAGCCATTTCTTCTTGAGAAACACATCTTCTAATAATTTGATCTGAGCAATGTCTGTAAAGAAATGGCTCTTCTCAAAAATAGTACTTGAGGTGTAACACCCTAATAATACCATACTATGCTTAAGTCATTTTATCGCATTACTAGTTGTTACTCTTAACTAGCGAAAGTTTTTATCGTTGAAATTAGCGTAATATATGAAAATAGCATGTAATTTTTTTTTTTAAACCTTTATGCTTGAAAACTAAGCCTGTAAGTGCT
Source organism: Pterocarpus macrocarpus (assembly GCA_031439585.1). Lineage (NCBI taxonomy): Eukaryota > Viridiplantae > Streptophyta > Magnoliopsida > Fabales > Fabaceae > Pterocarpus > Pterocarpus macrocarpus. Next base: position 47,295,553 of record CM062514.1, read on the forward strand.
TACTTACTCATATATACATGGACGTTGTTCCTCATATTGCTGAGTTACTAATAAAACATATGATAAAATTGAAATAACATAACACAATACCATAAGCCAAGAATGTAATCATAGATACTCAAGAGTTATCATTACACTTAATAAGTATCACATATGTAATAGATCAAATTAAGCAGCATGACTTCCTACATGCACTTAATTACATATAAACTACCTAACTAAGGCTCTTAAGAAAATGAAAATACTATACTACTATCTCGATCCTCCTTAGCTAGGTGAAGAAACATGGCAGCTCTTCGTCTCATCCAGTCAGGTACCAACATGGGTGCTGCTGAGGATGCCATTAGCTCCGTCTGAAAACGACACGAAAATGTAGGAGTGAGAAATACAAGATTTCTCAGTAGGATCCCAACTAGACCACTAATGTGTCATCATCGTTGTCCCAGTCACTTTGGGTTTAATTATGAAAATAGTGAGCATGCATAAGTTCTATTTTTAAGGGGTTTTAAAACATAGGTTCCCGAAGCGGGTTTCTTTTAATCTTTCCCATATAAACACAATATAAAGAAACTCAAAGCTACCATATAAGAGCATATACATGTGAGAGCGTGGTATAAACATTCATAATACGCATGAAAAATATAGAAATAGGCACGACTGTGCAACTCATCAATTTGACCATGGTTTTACTTTGACTTCACTTTCATTTTTCTAGCACGTGCTTAACATTCTTTACTTTTCCTTTGAAATAGACTGCTTTTGGACATGAGCTCATTCCGTGATCGTCGTCACGCAGTGCTAAACCAAATCAGACTAAGCCGATATTGGTTACCCCTAAGTTGGAGGGTCCTCTATGTCACCCTTACGTCCCTCACAGAGGTTCCTTGAGTCTTTGTGGATCGCCGTCTCTCACTTCCCTTACCGAAGTGATTGAAGGGTCATGTCTCATTAATTCTTTTGTTATCATTGTACTTTACATGCATAGTTCTTCTTTGACTAGACACATGCAATGATATGGCTAAGTCCATAATTTTGACAAAAATCCGGTAGCATAACAGTTGGACCAGAGCTTCCCTAAAATGCCAATCATCAACTTTCAACCAACAGTTCATCATATCTATATCATATCATCATACTCATCATTCAATCATGAGACAAAGCTTAATCAAACTTGTCATTCATCAAGCCGAGTGGCATCATACATTCATATGTTAAAGGGGTTTATAGTTGTGATAATCTTTGTGAAGAATCTTATGAATCATCACATAATTTCTCGTAGTTATGTGTAGGGCCTTTTAGTTACTTAGTTCTCATATGAAATTATTCTTTACTTGAGTTCATGTCTTATGGAACACTTGTTCAAATTAATTAAGTTAAGTGATTGTTTCCTTTCCTTGAGATAGTGCACTTAGTGATTCCTAGGTTCATGATATGCTCAGAGGCCCTAATCATACATTTGTTCACAAGGAGTTCGAGATCCCTCTAATCCTTGGGTCATGACAACGCATAACCACATCATGAACCCAGCAACACCATGTTCACTAAACACCCAGGGTGATTTTTAACTTAACCAAGTTACAAAGTTTCAAGCTTTTATCACTAACCTAACAAAATCTTATATTAAACATCATAAAAGTTATCATTCTTATAAAGTAGTCATAAAGTTTTATTCTTTATGAAAGTAAGTGCCTTTAACATTATGCACTTATCTTAAAGATTATATTTTTATGAAATAATGATACAAGTTACTAGCTTTTTAACTAAAAAGTCTTGTTTTTTTATGAAAGTTGACTCATTTAATTATTCTAAGACCATCAAGGACTTAAAGTTGTCTCTACATTAAAAAGATTCCTACTTTATCAACTAGTGATATAAGATATTAACTTTAAAGTTATAAAGTTTTGGTCTTTTTAAAAGTTAGCATTTCTATGATCCAAAAGTGACCTTTTTGATTTCAAGTTTCAAACTTTACGAAAGGATCTGCTTCCAAGGATCAATCTTTGAAATATAAAGTGACAAGACATCATTTTTCTAACTCAAAAAGGCTTATTATTCCAAAAAGCTTAGACTTTTACATGTAGCATTGTCTTCAAAACAAAACAAAATAAGACTTTTATGAAGACACCAAACTTGCGCCACTTTTTATGCTTCAAGAAGCAAACTTTTTAAAGTTTTAAGCTTTTAGGATGTTCATAGTCTTATCAAATCATGAAAAGCATGTAATGATGAAACTTTTCTAGTCACAAACTCATCATAAGAGAAAGAACAACTTTAAGTAAGATACCATCAAGAACATCAAGAACACTTGAAGAATAACAAAAACATATTTTTCCAAAAGTAGAAACATTAAGAACACTTGAAGAACAATAAGAACATATTTTGCTAAAAGAGGAAACTTTTGCTTTTGAAGAGCATAAAGGATTTTCTCAAGTTTTCACTTAGAGATCTTGGTCATGAAAGAACCAAGCTCCAAGCTTTCTTGAGCAAACAAAATGAAAAAGATGAAGATCACTACCTAAGCTTGGAAAATGGCATCTTTGAGGAAGGAGAAGAAGATGAAGAAGACTCCTCCTTAGTAGATGATGGTGGCGGTTTTGAATGAGCAAGGAGAGAACTCTTGAGTTCTCTTGAAATGAGTCTTGTAGTGTTTAGATCTTGTCTCCAAAGACCAAAAGATGTGATCTTTGAAGGGCTTAGTGAGGAAGGTTTGGTTATGGAGGAGGAGAATGACGAAGAAGATGAAGAAGAAGAAGAAAGGATGTAGAGAGAAGTGAGAGGGTTTTAGAGACTTAGAGAGAGAGAGTGAAGAGTCATAAAATGAAAATGAATATGCATGAGGGGGGAGGGGTGGCCGTAGCCTTCATGTGGGCATTGGGAGGATATTTTCTTTAATTTGTTGTAATTAAGGGAACAAAATGGTTAATTAAAGGGTTTACTTTAGACAAGACCTAATGCTTTTCTTATATAAAGCAATATTGTCTTCTACTTTTTCACTTTAGTGATGTCATCAATGCTTTATTATCTAGTTGACTAAATTTGAATTTAATCATATGATTAAGTGCTCTTGCAACTTAATTAAGATGATTAAACAAGGATTAGTGATTAACACACAAGAACATGATTAATAAAAATTAATCTTGCGATTAAGCTTAATTAACCTTAATTAAACTCGATTAAACTAATTAAGGGCAATTAGTGCTTAATTAAGCTATACAGGCTCAGACTTGCTTAATTAGAGATTATCTAATCTTGATTAAGTATTCTCTTGACTTTTCTTATCTGAGTTAACTCGTAAACTCTTCGTTAACCCCTTAATTAAGCCTTAATCTCATAATTTCTCTTTAAATACCTAATTACTTAGGGTTACTAATTAATTGGATTTTTATATATTTATTTTCTCTCATATTTAGTTCATTAATCTTCTTTTGTGCTTAATAAGATTAATTTGGGCCATTTTGCATTTTATTGAGTTTTGGTTAGGCTAGATTTAGTTCTTCCAGCATTAAGCTAATTTTGACCTTATTTTGGTTTTTTGGGCATATCTTGAGTTATAGAGCTTATTTTATTGTGATTCTTGATTTGCAGGAAAGCTGAGAGATAGGCCCACAATTCCTATGAGAGGTTAGAGGCCAATTCGAATCCTAAGAAGCTGAAACTAGGCCTAGAAGTGAGCTGAAGAGATGTACTCGCGGTTTCTGAACTGGGTGCAGTATTTGAACCATATCTTGGCCCATAGTAGCCCAATTGAGCCCATTCTAGTGGCGTTTTGAAGCTGACATCCAAAGATTTAAGTAATATTCAGACCACAAACCCAAACTCATGCGTTTCATTGCCAAAAATGTGGACAAACATTACTGACTAGATTAGAGAACTTACTTGCATGCTTTTAGCATAACTTTCTTTATACAATTCATAATTTAGCAAATAAGGTGTCCAGATTCAAAGGAGAGAGAGGGGATTAATGTAATAACTGTTATGGTTTGATTGGGTGAAATTTTGATTCTGTTTTGGTTGGCTAAATTAGAGAGGGGTTAGAACTTGTAATGGAGGGATTTTTTTTGGGGATGGAAAAATTTTCGGTTTGACTTCTTCTTCTTCCTCTCTTCTCTCACGCCCCCACCCTAACAATTCATTTTCCTCCATTCATGGAGACTTAAACGTTTATCTAATTCAAGGATCAAGGAAGCAATAACGCTTTTGAGAGTCCGGTTCAATTGGATTTAGCATACGACTAATTCGGTTTCATCTAATCTTTCACTTATTTCTTATCTCATTTTTGAATTGAAGCTTTTCATTCTAAATTGTTGATTGGGAATATGTTTGGTTGCATATTATTCGGTTGATGTATGTAATCAATTGTTGAAAGAATGTGAATGAGAATTTCAGGTTTGAGTTCTATGATTAATTGCATTGATACCCGAAATTGACACAACTCAATTAGGTTCTAGAGGTCTCTGAACATTAACTAATTTTGTGTTGATCAAATGCATGAAGGTTTTTGTGTGAATGCTAAGTTCAAATTGAGATTTCATTCGGATTTATTGTTAATCACTGAATTGGTTTGCTAAATTAACTTTAGAATTTGATGATTAAGTGTTAATTGTTTTCCGTCAATTCTTGGATTGGATGCTTCCCATTTTATTTTAATTTCATGATTTACATTTTGTTCCTTTCATTTTTAATTCCTAACCCCCCCCAATTTCCTGATCATATAACATTGTCATCACTAGGAAACGACCCGGGTTGCACCCTTTGCTGCGAATTTAGTGTAATTCGATTTTATTGTAATTTGATCGAGCTCGGCACTCGAGTCAAATTTTGGAGCTGTTGCCGGGGATGATTGATGTTATTTGGTCATGTTAACATGTGTTAATATCATTGCATATTCTGTTTTGACGTGTGTTTAGTTAAGTTGTTAGTTTTAATTCATAGTTAGTAGTTCAGTTTTACAGTTTTTGACGACTAACTCTTTTCAGTTGATTTCAGGGGACTTGATTCCATAGCAAAACATCATTATGAGAAAGACTCAAATTCTATCGTTTAGATAGGTTTTTAGAGGTTTTTTTATCTTTTCGGTATTTTTTTAGGGACATAACAGGTATTTTTATAAAAGATTTTGTGCTCCAATTGACTTGAAAATTTGTCAGTTGAAGAAAAAGGCCATCTGATCAAGATCAACAATAGCTGTTGACTTTTTATTTTTAAGCCAAATTCCTTTATTTAGACCTTTTTTTAATTTGTTAAGATTTTTTTTTTGCATTTTCTTACTCCTTGAGGGTAAAATTTTTGAGGTGTAGTGGTCCCATAATTTTTAAAAATTATTTGGTACTGTTTTTTATATTTATTTTGATTATTTTGAGTGTTTGTGTGCAATTTTTAATGCTTTGTGTTAGGGGTGAAATAGGTGTGCATATGGTTCTATTTGCTATTTTGTTAGTGCATGACTAGGTCTGATCCAAGTCCTAATTTAGTTGAGTTTGATCCTGAATTAGAAAAGACTCTTAGACAAATTAGAAGAGCTAAGAGGAGGTTGTTTGAGACTAGTTCTGCTAATAATTTTATTTTTGATTCTATTCCTAACTTTGTTGACAATTCGGATTTTGCAGGAAGCATGGCTAATAGAACCTTGAAGGAACTTGCAGCACCTAATGTCAACTATCAAGCTTTGGCCATCCAGTACCCGAATTTGGATGCAGACTTCGAGCTAAAATCAGGACTGATACATTTGCTGCCTAAGTTTCATGGCTTAACTAGAGAAGACCCTTACAAGCACTTGAAGGAGTTCCATGTAGTGTGCTCAACCATGAAGCCACATGGAGTGGAGGAAGACCATATCAAGCTGAAGGCATTTCCCTTCTCCCTGGATGGATTTGCCAAGGATTGGTTGTATTACTTGCATCCAAGTTCCATCACAAGCTGGCAAGACATGAAGAGGATGTTCTTGGAGAAATTCTTTCCTGCATCAAGAGTTGCTGCAATCAGGAAAGACATTTGTGGAGTAAGGCAGATTAGTGGAGAGACATTGCATGAGTATTGGGAGAGGTTGAAGAAATTGTGTGCAACCTGTCCACACCATCAGATTAGTGACTAGCTTCCTATTCAGTATTTTTATGAAGGTCTCATGCCAATGGACAGAAGTATCGTTGATGCTGCTTCTGGAGGAGCTCTGGTAGATAAAATACCTATTGCAGCTCGTGAACTAATTGCAAACATGGCTGCCAATGCACAATGGTTTGGTATCCAAGCCATAGTGTCAACAAGAGGAGTAAATGAAGTGCAAACCTCTGATGCAAACCAGCAGAGGATGGAAAATCGAATAGATAAGTTGACAACCTTGGTGAGGCAATTGGCACTCGGCCAGCCTCCCTAGCAACCAGCAGCTACCATTTGTGGCATTTGCTCTATACCAGGACATCCAACAGATCAATGTCCACACTTGCAGGAGAGCAACGAAACTGTTACAGGAATCTTTCCTGGTAGGCCTTATCAGTAGCAACAGAAGAGTTATGATCCATTCTCCAACATATATAATCCTAGCTGGAGAGATCGCCCTAATCTGACATATGGTAACAACTTCAATCAGTTTCAACAACCTCAGTTTAAGCAAAATTCCGCTGGACCAAGCTGAGGACAATATCATCCACCAGTTCAGCAAAATAAACCACAAAGCAGCAGCTCAGAGCCAAGCTTGGCAGAATTGATGAAGCAGATGGCAACCAGCAGTGTTCAATTTCAACAAAAAATAGAAGCCAGCATCCAGAATCTGCAAACATAGATTAATCAGTTGGCTACAACAGTAAATGAGATGAAGTCTCAAGGTTTTGACAACCTTCCCTCCCAATCCGTGACCAACCCAAAGAATGTGAGTTCTATCACTTTGAGAAGTGGCAAAGAGCTTAAGATTCCTGATGTTGCAGAAAAGAGCAACCAAGTAGATTCTGTAGAACAACCAGAGGTAGCAGAAAAATCTAATTCTACAGAAATAATGACAAATGGTGCAGAACCAAGCAGTAGCAGCAACAAGCAAGCCGAACAAAGTGTTCCACTGCCTTTCCCCAATAGAGTGACGCAAAACAAGAAGCGAGCAGAAGTTGAATTGGACAAGGAGATTATGGACACGTTTAGAAAAGTGGAAGTCAATATTCCGCTCCTAGAAGCGATCAAACAAATTCCAAAGTATGCCAAGTTTCTCAAGGACTTGTGTACTCATAGAAGGAGGCTGAAGGGAAATGAGAAGGTGAGCATGGGCAGAAATGTTTCCTCTGAAATGCAAGGATCCAGGGACTTTCACCATTCCATGCATCATAGGAAGTAAGCAGTTCAGTCAAGCTATGTTGGATCTTGGAGCTTCAATAAATGTCATGCCAAAAATAGTTTACCAATCATTGTGCATTGGAGAGCTCAAGCCAACAGGAGTGGTCATCCAATTTGCCAACCGAAGCACAACTCACATTGAGGAAGTTTTAGAAGATGTGTTGGTAAGAGTAAATGACCTTATTTTTCCTACTGATTTCTATGTGCTAAATATGGAGGATGAATTGCATTCTAATCAACCAACATTAATCTTAGGTAGGCCATGTTTGAAAACTGCTAAGATTAAGATTGATGTGCATTCTAGTACATTATCCATGGAATTTGGAGATAGTAAAGTGCATTTTAATCTGTTTGATGCCATGAGATACCCATCGGAAGAGCATTCTATTTTTCATTTAGACATTATTGATTCATTGGTTGATGAAGTACATGAGAACTTGTTGGCTGAATTATATTGTGTTGATTGTGATTTTGATGGTAGTAATGACTTATGTGCTGTTTGTGCTATTTATGCTGAATTTGCTGCATGCCTACATGGTTGTGATTCTGTTTGTTCAAATTCTGAAAATCCTACTGCTTCAGTTTCAGTTTTAGTTTCAGCATTTACTAATTCAGATTTTGTGAATTTTTCTGCTGACAAATCTGTTTATGCTGATTCTGATTGTGCTATGTTTAATCCTGCAAATTCTGATGTTGATGTTGAATTAAATTCTGGAAATTCTGTTTGCACGAATTCTGCCACTGCGGATTTTGCGTGTATTGATTGTGACAAACTTGATTCTGTTGCTACAGTAGCAAATTCTGCTGTTATATTTTCAGATTCTACAAATATTGATTCTGCAGTGTCCAATTATGCCAATTCTGCTACTGTCTTCATAAATTCTATTTCTGCAGATTTAAATACTGCACTTACAGTTTCTGCAGATTCTACATTACCATTTTCTGCACATTCTGCTACTTCAATTTCTGGTTGCACAAATTCTGCAAATTCTACATTTACAGAAATTTCTGCTACTGACGAGTCTATTTCTAAAAATTCTGTTTATGATGTACAGTCTGCAATTTCTGTTTCTGCAGATTCTGATGTTGATGTGCAAATTTTAAATTTTGAATTTTCAGATTCTGTGATTTTGAATTCTGTACATCATTTTAACTTTGCTGATTTTGTTTTAGCTTCCATAGGATATGATGATGCTGTTGTGCAGAATTTTTCACAAATTGCAGGTGCTGAACCTAAACCATCAGAAGCAACTCCAAGATTAGCACCTTCTATCATAAAGCCATCCACCTTGGAACTGAAGCCATTGCCAGAAAATTTGAAATATGTATTTCTGGCACCAAATGAGATGCTGCCTATCATTATAGCCAAAGATCTGCAACCAGAGCAAGAAGAGAAGTTGTTGAACATCCTGGGGCAAAACATGAAGTGTAACATCCCCACTTTCGTAAACAGAACGTAATGGGAACTTTGAATTATTTCCCTTAGGCAGTGTGAGAATTTCTCAGGCAGCGCTATGCCATGACGATCCTCACACTTGGAATTATAGGATAGTGTAAAACTACTATTGAGAATATGGCACTGCCATATGTTTAAAATTAGGAAATGACAAAAGTGCCCCTGCAAACTTTTATTAATCGCAGTGATACCCTAAATTTTTAGAAATTTTGATTTGACCTCAAAACTTATTTCCACAATAATCCTAGAACTTTTCATAAAATGACCTTTATGTCCACCCTATAACTTTTCATAAGATAACCTTTATGTCCCCGCATCTATAGGATTAGCAGAATGGGGTTTTAAATAGAGCAGATTCACGTGGTGAAACCGTAGAAGTTTAAATCTCTGCCAATTACGCCATGGAGACAGTCGGGTGTGAAATGACGTGGGGTGCCTCTGGACTCGCTCAAAATTACGGAAATGCCACTAGTTATAGAAAACAGAAAACAAAAAGGCTCCGAATTTGCGAAAATGTCTAATTTACACCGTTAATCTGTTTATTCGGTTTCAATAATTATGTAAGGACAATTAGGAGTTAATTAAATATTAATTAGGAGTTAATTAGATGTTAATTAGAGGGATGAGTGATCAATTGGATTTTTATATACTTATTTTCCCTCATTCCTAGCTCATTAATTCTCTCTTGTGCCTAATTGCTTTGAATTGGACCGTTTTGTGTTGTTTGGATTTTGTTTGGGTTTGAGTTAAATTTTCCAGCATTAGGCGAATTCTGACACTATTTTGGTTTTTGGGTTATATCTTGAGTTGTAGAGCTCATTTTATTATGATTCTTGATTTGTAGAAAAGCTGAGAGATAGGCCTACAAGTTATATGAAGAGGTCAGAAGCCAATTCTGGTGTTAAGAAGCTGAAATTGGGCCTAGAAGTGAACTGAAGTGGTGCAGCCATGGATTTTGAGTAGGGTGTGGTATTTGGGCCATATCTCGGTCCATAGATGTCCGATTGAGCCTGTTCCAGTGGCATTTTGAATTTGATATCCAAGGCTACAATTCTTCTTGAGAGTGGAAATCCAAACGGAATCATTTTGATAGCCAAAACGGTAGAAGAACGTTACTCACGGAATTAGCTATAATGATTTCATGTTTTTAATGCAACTTTCTTTCTATAATTCGGATTTTAGCAAATAAGATGTCCACATTCAAAGGAGAGAGAGAGGATTAATGTAGTAATTACAATTTAATAATTTTAGGCGTTTTGATTCGGTTTTGGCTGGCTGGCTTAGGGGGAAGCGAGAATTGTAACTAGACAGATTTTGAATAAGCAAAATTTCAGTTTTGGACTTCTTCTTCCTCTCTTCTCTCACCCCCTCCACCTTGCGAATTTGTGTTCCTCCATTCATGGAGCAATAAGCTTTCATCTAATCCAAGGATTCTTGAGGGTTGTTGCTTCAGAGTTCATCAATTCAGTTTCTTCTAATCCTTTTCTCCTTTTTTTTGATTCAATTTCAGATTTGAAGATTTTCAATCCGATATTGTGATTAACTACTTGGTTGCTTGTTTGCTTGCATATTACTCGGTTGTTTAATATTGTAATGCAACTGTTTTGACAATTAGAATCAGGTTTCAGATTTGAACTTGGTGATTAATTGCATTAGTTCTTGAAAATTAACACGAATTGATTAGATTCTAGAGGTTTCTGAGTTTAATCATTTAAGTATTAATCGAATACGTGAAGTTTTTCATGTGTAATGCAGAGATCGAATTGAGGTTTCATTTGAACTTGATATTAATCAGTGACTGGATTGTTGACATATAATTAGAACTCAGTGATTGAACGAAAATGGTCTTCCTTTGATTCTTGGATTAGAGTTTCAATTTCTGTTCATTTCCATTTTAATTAGTTACATTTTTATTTGATAAATCAAACACCCCCCCACGCATTTCTGATCATATAATATTATCATCCACGTGAGACGACCCAGATTGCACCCTTTATTGCAAAGTAGTGTAACTCGGTTTTATTGTAATTTGACCGAGCTCGGCACTCGAGTCAATGAGGCTTAGGAGCAATTAGGATAGAGATATAGAAATTCTCTCAAAGTCATTTAGTAAAGTTTTGCCGATTTAAAGAAAATTGGCAAAGATTCGGTACGTTATGTAACATCCCCAAATTTTGTCTAAGCTAATTAGCTCAGTGTCTCCAGCTAATTAGAGGGGTTAGCGATTAATTAAGAACTAATCGGCTAATCTCGAGAGCAAGGGCTTAGTAAATTAAAGGTAAGTCAACAAGATAAGTGAAAGTGAACAATTGAAACATAATGTATTAAAAGTTACAATTAAAAGCCTAATTGCCCAATCCTTATTAATTCATGATTTAGAACATAAAATCAAGGTGATCTTACGTAATTAACCAAGAGCATATAAGTATCATATCTTAATTACATGAAGATTAGCCCTCACCTCTTCTTTACATAATTAAAGAGGAAAATCCTTTTTATTGAAAATGTGCTAATGTGTAATTAAACCAATTGAATTAATTAGCATTTAGATAATTGTAACAATGGTAAAATTTTAGAAACTTCCTTTTAATTATTGTTTGAAAGTTTGGTCAAGGTAAGAGCCATATCCAACCATCTATTTGCCTTCTCATCATACATCATTAGATCAAGAATCCATGTTAGTAGATTCCTTGAGTCAAGATAAAAGATCTACTCTCCTCCATCAAGATTGTGACACTTGGAGTGATCATAGTCATCCAATGCCAATCCTAAGATAGGTCATGCTTTTAACCACTTGAAAACACTACATGGTCCTTACCTAAGTGCCAAGACTCAAAGGAAATACAACCCACTCTTTTACCCCAAAGTTCCTAGCTTTCTTGCTTGAAAAAGAAGTAAAACTCACCTACTCCCTCTTACTTGTTAGAGAAGCAAAAGCCATCAGCCCACTTCTCCCCATTTTGCGCCCCAAACAGCCCCCCCACTCTCTCATTTGTGATTTTCATCCTCTCACTACAAGCCTAAGCTCCCACCTCTCTCTAAACTTCATCCTAGCTCTTTTGATTCTTCTAACCATTCTTGTTCTTCTTCTCTCTTTCTCACCTTGTTCAACTCTCTTTCCTTTCACCACCTTCACAAGCCCTTCAAGGACCATCCTCTTTGGTTCTTGAGGAAGCAAAACAAACATTCACTTAGCTCTATTATCAAGCTCAAGGAGGAGGAAGGTCATCTCCAACCCATCAATTCTCTCTACTCCTCAAGAAATCCATTTGGTAGTGACTCTAACCTTCCTCTTTTATGTGTTCTTCAAGCCTTTGAACTCCTAAGCTCTCCACAGCTAGGTGGTTTTAGGACTTGTTTCCAAGGCCTCATGGCCATGCTTGTTCATATGATGAGTTTTCATGTGTTGTGTTCTTCTCTTTGGCATGAAATTTTCGGTTGGTGTGTCTATTATTATTGAACCAAATTTTTAGAAGTTAAAACATTGAGTAACATCAAGATCTCAAAGATTAAAAGTGGGTTGGAAGAGAAAAGTGATCACTTGAGGAAAAGCTTTAATATTTTTACAAGAAAACTCATTGAAACCAAAATCGTGGAAGCTAGAAAATTCTGGTAGTGTGTATGGCATGACCGATAACTCTTTCAATATGACTTGAAATGCAATGAAACTAATTTTATGTGAAAATAGACTCTTAGATCTTTTCATACATATAACATACGTGAAATTTGGATTTAAAATGAAGGAGATATGATTTTTCAAAGTTGGCTATTCCCGGATGGATTTCTGTTCGGGCAGTATGTAATAAAATGTGCATAACTCAAGTTATACAGAACATTTTTGAGTGGGACCAAGTTTTTTGGAAAGCTAAGACATAGAGAAACACCTCCATAAAACAGTTTTGTCAGATTTCATGTGAGAAACTCCCAGTGGAGTTGACAACCCACTGACCCGAGTTGAACTTTCAAGTCTAAACAGTCTGAATAAAATGTTCATAACTCAAGTTACAAAATGAATTTTTTAGTGGGACTTTTCTATTTAAAAATAGACTCAGAGAAGCATATTCACAGAAAAATTTGAAACAAAATACTAAAAGGTGAAATTATGGTGAATTTTTGAAGTTACTGCCCCACTATAAAAGTAAAGCTGGTTGTGGTGAAAGTTAAAGAATAATGAGAAATAAGCTTTAAAACACTAAGACTTTTACTCTAAGCATTAGAAAAACCCTCATAATTCAACTTATAAGTTTCAAAAAGGATAATTGATGAAATTGGCCCTATGCCTAATAAAAGAATTTATACAAGAGGCAAACTCAATTAAAAGCTTGCACCAAATTTACTAAGCTAAGCTCATAAGACTTTGTGTGATAGGTATGCCTCTATGTATCCATATGATAATATGATATGATGATAATGATTATGCCAATGATATGATGATGATCATAACGATGATGATTATGACAATGATATGATGATGATGATTATGATAATGATATGATAACGATATGAATATGATATGTTGATGATATGATGCTTAATAATATACAATAAAGGAATCACATTTGGGGACGGCGATACGTAACGCCTAAATGTGGAAGAGAATTAGAATAACTTTGCATCATAAGCTTTAATAAGAAGAAGATGAACTAAGGGTGTGATCCTTCAAAAGGGAAGGTGACCTAATTTAAGCTCCCCTCACCCACGACTCACATGAGGCATGGCATGACCCAGCTAGTGTGAGTATAGGGGATAGGTCTTACATGAGGCATGGCATGACCCAGCTAGTGTAAGTACCGAAATTCTATGGTGGCGACGGCCACGGTATAAGCTCATTACCACTTATGTTTAGTGGGTGAAAAGATAAAGTCAAGTTAAGAAAAGAAAAGGGACTTCGGTCCAAACCCTTGAAAGGAAGAAGTTAAGAGAAGCTTATAGCATAGCCATGCATGTTTTATGTAATTATACTTGTGCCCATGGGTGAAAGGATACGTTAAAATTGAATCCGCTTCAGATATTCATGTTTTCGAAAACCTAAGAACGGAACCTTATGAATGCTCACTATTTTCATTAATAAAACCGAAGTGGCTAGGACGATGACGATGACACTTTCGTGTCGGGTTCGAGTCCTACTGAGAAATTCCATTTCTCACCCTAGTTATTCTTCCCGTATCGTCACCAGATCTCGATGGCGCATCCGGTGGAGTGGAGCATGGATCCCCCACACTGTGAGCGGGCGTATGACATGGGATGTCAGATAATGCTGATGTGGACTTGTAGTTGTTGTAGCTCTGTATCTTCATACATTCCTTTTTGTGACGAATGATGTCAATTTAAGTTTGTATCTAGCATTTGGATCATGGCACAACCATGAGCCTCCTTTGATGTAATGCTGATATATATATATATATATATATATTATGAACCCATATAAATGTAATGGTTAGTTATTTAATGCAATGTATTTGTGAATTATTATTTGTTTACCTTTCTTATGTTTTACGATTTTGGGGTATATATTTTATGCGACACGCTCTTTCTCTATCTGTCTTCTCACTCAAGGCTTTACTTTTCAAAAAGCTGTAAAGCGACGACATATTTCAAAAAAAAAAAAAATTTTACCGTATTTTCCACGTAACTTAATTTCAAGTGAAGTTTAGTTTTCCACGAGCATAAATAACAACTAATAAAATACCGTAATACGACTTAAGCGTAGTATGGGTTTATTAGGGTGTTACACTTTAAACCGCTAGAACCAAATCAGTAGAATTTCACTAGTTTGAGTGGCTAAAAATTGAGCCACTTCTGCCCTAATGGATGGTGCCAATTGGCCGCCAAGTGAGTAGAGAGTGTAACATCCAAAAAATTCTATCATTATTAACCGAGTTTTCGATTTTCATCGGATAATTGGGATTAATTAGGATTCGATTAAGCATTCACTTAAAGCCAATTGAGTGTGGTTTAGACTGATTAGGTATAATGGAATTAGACTAGAACCATAGGAAACTTCATAGGATTTTTCTAAAACCGGTTTACCGATTTAAAGGAAATCGGTAAGATTTCGGTATTTTAAACTACCGGAACCGAACCAATAGAAATTATACTGTGAAAACCCTAGGATGGATGGCCAAGATTCAGCCAACACTCCTCACAAGTGGCACACAAATCAGCCATAAAAGAGGGAAGCCAAGCCAAGTTTGAATGAGGGTTGAAATCCACCAATCAAGAGCCAACTTCCTTCATAAGTTTTCACTTTTTTTCTTCCTTCCCCCTTTATATTTTCGGCCTCCCCATAAGAGGTGTAGACCAGCCCTCATTTTCCCACTTTCCTTCATCTTCTTCCACTTCCTCTCATCCCCAAGCTCAAGCCCTAACCATCAACTTCACTCCAAAATCAAGTTCCATCAAGATTTCACACCACCGAGGTAGGAATCTCAACTTTCTCCTTATTTTCTTTGAATTAGGGCTACCTAGAGTCCCTTATTCATCCATGATTCTGATGTTGTGATGGGTGGGGATGATGAATTAAGGTTGGTTTAAAGTGTATATGTGAGTTTGAATTGAAGATTGGATGGATTGATTAGAGAAGAACATGAATCCAAGAAGAATTCAAGAAGCTATTAGGGTTTCCCCCTCAATAGTCCATATGGTGGAGTGTATGGCTCTATCTAAAGCCAATTAAATTTGATGAAAATATTTTCATATGAAACTAGACATTTAGGGCTTTCCATACATATAAAATATAAGGCCATTGGATTAGTATAGAATTAGTTATGAAATTTTGAAGTTTGACCTAGAAATTTGGATTCTCCTTTGGGCAGTATGAGTTGAGAAGGCTATAACTCACCCTACACAACTCCAAATTGAGTGCAACTAATGCTGTTTGAAAGTTAACATGTAAGGAAACATTCCATAAAAATTTCAGAGTCAGATTCATTGCCATTTGTTCGTAGCACATCAATGAAGTTGACTCAAGTTCAAATCGGGCTGGAACATGGTAGTCCAGTAGGGTCAAGTTTCAGGACTTATATCTAAAAATATAATCATCAAATGAGATGAAACTTATTTCGTTCAAAAGCTTGTTCTGTTAAGTTTAATTTGATATAAATTTCGTATGATTTCACCTAGGTTTCTATTTTTAGTGAATTTTTACTTATAAGAACCCAGTTTTGGCTAAGAATAGGGTAGTTTGAGGTAAAATTTTTATATCTTGAGTTATACAAATCAAAATGAGATGGGACTAAAAGGGTTAGAAACTAGACACATAATGCTATGACATATCCAAAAATTAGATTCAAATGAGTTGAAATGCAATAAGGGTGGAGTATACGAAACTCGGGCAGAACAGGAGAGAATAAACCGAAAACCCAATTGGTGCTTGAATTGAAATTGATGAATGATGCTATGAATATATATATATATTTGTCGGTCCATATTGAATTGCAAGTTTGTACATTTGTACTGGTTGCCTGGCACTATTCATGGGAAAGTGGACTCGATCCATTATGCTACCAAAATTCCGGCAGAAATATGTGAATTATGTGACTGTTATGAATATTTATATGTTATGCTCATTAGATTCATATATGCAAGAATGATTTAAGCATAATATGAAGTATATGAATGAATGCATGCATCATCATGTCCAAAGAAGAATAAGATATATGAGAACTTGCAAGAAAGACGTACCAAGGTACCACGTGATGCATGGCATAGACCCAGCTAGCATGGGATAAAGCGGTACTGTCTAAGACTTGGGCCAGCCCTCGACCAGATTTAAGGGGAATAGACCGGTGTGAGGGTCGGGAAAAGTAAACCGGTCACTTATATATAGGTACGAGCTTAGACCTGAAAAGCAGGCTATCACCCAGGGGTGAGAGAGGCCATTCACCTTCGGGGGACCAAGTACAGAATGGCAAGGTTAAGTTGCAAGCTAAAGAAGAGATAAATTAAGTCAAGTGCACTTGCATACATTCAAGTATACGCATCTATACGTCCATCTTCAATTATTTAGTTAAGTCATAATGCTATTATGATCCTTGTTGAAGCATATTATACTATCCATATTTCTATGTCTGTCATATGATATGGCAAGTGGTTGTTAAAATATAACCTGCTTTGAGAAAGGTGTTTTCAACTTAAAATTGAACCACTATTTGTTTATATGTGCTCATATTTTCATAATAAACCAAAGCGGCTAGAATGTTTATGATGGCATTGTAAGATTGATTTGAATTTACCTACTGAGAACCTTAGGTTCTCACTGCCTACTTGTATGTTTCTCTTTTCCGTAAATATTCCAACACCCAAGTTGGAAATCAAGTGCGAGGCAGAGTACAGGGCCATTCATTGAGCAAGAATTGGGCATAAGCGAAACCAAGAGACTATTGAAGCTAGTTAACGACGAATCGGAAGTAAACGCTGTGTATTATGTCAGTCACAATTTCCTTTAAAGTGTAATTATTTTATTATCTATGTATCAGAGACTATTAGTCAGTAATAAAGTGAGCAGTTAAAGGGCCATGTATTATATTTTCCATATTTTAAAGATTTCTTAGCACAGTGACAACCTTTTAATATAACTCCATGACTCGAGCATGCCTTATATAATAAAGGGTGTTACATGAAGACTATAGGTTGGACATTGGCAGACATACTTGGGATTAGCCCCTCTACATGCATGCACAAAATTCAGTTAAAGGAGGGAGTGAAACTAGTGAGGCAATCTCAGAGAAGGCTCAACCCACTTATCTTGGATGTGGTGAAGAAAGAAGTGAGTAAGTTGCTGGCTGCAGGAATCATTTATCCAATTTCAAACAGTAAGTGGGTGAGCCCGGTGCAAGTGGTTCCAAAGAAGACTGGAATAACAGTGGTGAAGAACTCCCAGGAGGAACTGGTTCCTACAAGAGTGCAGAATAGCTGCAGAGTCTGCATAGACTATAGGAGGCTGAACCAATCTACCAGGAAGGACCATTTCCCATTGCCCTTTGTTGATCAGATGCTGGAGAGATTGGCAGGTCAGTCATACTATTATTTTCTTGATGGTTTCTCTGGTTATTTTCAGATCCACATTGCACTAGAAGATCAGGAGAAGACCACCTTTACATGCCCATTTGGCACATTTGCAAACCAGAGGATGCCTTTCGATTTATGCAATGCCCCAGGTACATTTCAGAGGTGCATGGTGAGTATCTTTTCTGATTTTCTAGAGAATTGTATGGAAGTCTTTATGGATAATTTTACTGTTTATAGCACATTTGATGCATGCTTGGATAGTCTTGATAAGGTACTGAATAGATGTGTTGAGTCTCACCTTGTTTTGAACTTTGAAAAATGTCATTTTATGGTTAAGCAAGGTGTAGTCTTAGGACATGTTATTTCTAGTGAGGGTATTGCTATTGATAGGTCCAAGATTGATGTTATTGCTTCTTTACCTTATCCCACATGGGTGCAGAAAGTGCGTTCTTTTCTTGGACATGCAGGTTTTTACAGGCAATTTATCCAGGGCTTCAGCAAAATTACCCTTCCACTTTCCAAGCTACTACAGAATGATATAGACTTCCCGTTTGATGATAACTGCAAGAAAGCTTTTGACCAGTTGAAGTGGCACCTGATTTCTGCTCCTATTCTTCAGCCGCCGAACTGGGAATACCCGTTCGAGCTCATGTATGATACGTCGAGCCTTGTTGTTGGAGCTGTTATTTCCCAGAGGGTTGGGAAGATTCCTCATGTCATAGCATATGCTTCCCGGACCCTAGATTCTGCACAAGCTAACTACATCACCATGGGGAAGGAGTTTTTAGCCATTATTTTTGCTTGAGATAAATTTCGTGCTTATCTGTTAGGAACTAAAGTTACTATTTTTTCTGATCACGCAGCCTTAAAGTTCTTACTAAAGAAGCTGGATGCAAAGCCTAGACTCATTAGGTGGATGTTGCTATTGCAAGAATTTGATATTGAGAGCAAGGACAAGAGTGGAGCTGAGAACCTGGTAGCAGACCACTTGAGTTGCATTTCACAGACCTTAGAGCCTCTACCTATCCATGAGACCTTTCCAGATGAGCAGCTTTTAGAGTTGTGAGGTAAGGATCCATGGTATGTTGATTTGGTTAACTACCTAGTTGCTTTTGAGTTGCCTGCTTATTTTAAAAAGCATCAAATAGACAAACTCAAGAGTGAGGCTAAATATTATGTCTGGGATGATCCTTATTTGTGGCGCATGTGCAGGTTTTTATTGGCCTACATTATTTTGCGATTCTTACACTTATTATAAGAATTGTGAGCAGTGTCAGAAGATAGGTACTATTTCCCGTAGAAATGAGGTGCCTCAACAACCATTATTGTTTTGTGAGATATTTGATGTTTGGGGTATTGACTTTATGGGCCCATTTCCTGTCTCATTTGGTTTTGTTTATATTCTACTAGCTGTTGATTATGTCTCCAAGTGGGTGGAGGCCAAGGCCACCTAAACTGATGATTCTCATGTTGTTGTAGATTTTGTCAGATCACACATTTTTTGCAATTTAGGAGTGCCTAGAGCAATCATCAATGATCAGGGGAGCCATTTCTATAACAGAACATGGCAACTCTGCTGAAGAAATATGGTGTCACCCACAAGGTCTCAACTCCACACCATCCGCAGACTAATGGACAAGCGGAGGTATCAAATAGGGAGTTGAAGCAGATTCTGGAGAAAACAGTGTAGCCTAGCAGGAAGGATTGGAGCAAGAGGCTAGAGGATGCATTATGGGCTTACTACACTGCCTACAAGACTCCTTTGGGGATGTCCCCTTTTAGGATTGTCTTTGGCAAGGCATGCCACCTTTTGCTGGAAATTGAGCACAAAGCATATTGGGCAGTCAAGAACTGCAACCTTAATATGAGCCATCCGGACTTCATAGGAAGTTCCAACTTCAGGAGTTGGAGGAGATCCGGTTGGAAGCCTATTAGAACTCTCGCATGTACATTCATGATAAGAAGTTGCTGCGGAAGGAGTTCTCCATTGGCCAGAAAATGCTTCTCTACAATTCTCGCCTCAAGCTTTTTTCTGGTAAGCTTTGTTCTAGGTGGCTTGGTCCTTATATAGTGACTAAAATTTTTCCATATGGTGCTGTGCAGATTTTGGAGCCTGGGACTGATAAAGCTTTCATGGTGAAAGGCCACCGCCTAAAGCCATTTCATGAAGACACACCCTTGGAGACCATTGAGGAGGTCTGCTTGCTAGCGGCTACTTACACTTGATAGGGGAGTTTTTCTGTTCTTTCCTTCACTTCATTTTACTTGGCTTGCATTTCCATTGTGTGTATTACATTGAGGACAATGTAAAGTTGAAGTATGGGGGAGTGGTTTCGACATAGGTTGTAGGTTGTGTTATTTGGTAATTAGTCTTGCATTATAGATTTGTTTCAGGGTCGTTTTTACTTCATTTTTGCTTAAAAAAAAACAATTTGCTTTGTTCTGCTTTGTTCTACTTTGGTTCTCCATTATTTAATTGAAAGTTGTTGAGTTAAGGCATTAGGTAATAGGGAGGATAGGGTTCCAATATGATTTCATTTTTCTATCCCCTTTTGATCTGTGTAAGTTGGGTGATTGATCGTGATTTACAATGATTGAGTATGTTGGACTTTACCTTTGTGAGTTTTTGAGCCTTATTTTGGATGGTAGCACTTCATGCCATTCTTTTCTTTCTTGTGTGTTTTTCCCTCATAGATTTTGTTATTCTAGAACATGCTTTGATTCTTCTTTGAGGCTACATTTTTTATACGCATTCATGAACATGATAGAGGCATTTCTTTCATTTTAACCACTTGGCCATATATCTTACCTTCCATTTTGCCCATATTTAGCCCCTTTTTAGCCTTATTGACCATTTCTTGGTTTCTAGCACATTATAAGCTTTAAGTGGAAAACCATGTTATACCCAACCTTAGGGAATAGGAAGTGCATTGGCTTCATCATTATTGTTGCATTTCAAGTGTGGGGGTTTGAAAGGATGCAAGGGAAGTGAAAAAGAAAAAAGAAAAAAGAAAAAAAAAGAAAGAAAAAAAAAGAAGAATTAATAAAATAGGGAATCTTGATAAAGGGAAAAGAAAGTTCAAAGAGAGTAAGTGTGTGATGGCTTGATTTGTCTAATGACCAATGTCACTTCTATTCTCTTAGGTTGTATCTTGTCATATCCTCATATTTTCCTAACCTTACCTTAGCCCCATTACAACCTTGAATAAAGTCCTCTTGATTTGTATTTGCATATGATTATCAGTAGTGGAGAAGTAGAAGATTAGCAAGCTTATGGTAATACATTGTCTATTGAGGTGACTTGAGTGAAACACTTTTGCTTATACACTTGCGAGTTGAGAGATTCAAACACCATCTTGTTAACCCTTTCATGCTTGATCTATTTGCATTTTGAAGGATATTGCTTAACTTACATTTTTGAGAGATGGGGCGTTGAATGATTTGATTGTTGGAAACTCTTAATGCCTTATATGCTCTTATGTTCCTAAGCTTAGCACTTTTGATGATTCATTAGAGAATTTGTTCATTCAATTTGGTTATTCTCTGATTTTTAGGTGCATGTTTTTGTCCTTAGTTGAATTTTGCATGAGGATATGCAAGAACTAAGTGTGGGGGAATTTGATTAATTGGATTTTTATATATTTATTTTCTCTCATATTTAGTTCATTAATCTTCTTTTGTGCTTAATAGGATTAATTTGGGCCATTTTGCATTTTATTGAGTTTTGGTTGGGCTAGATTTAGTTTTTCCAGCATTAAGCTAATTCTAACTCTATTTTGGTTTTTTGGGCATATCTTGAGTTATAGAGCTCATTTTATTGTGATTCTTGATTTTCAGGAAAGCTGAGAGATAGGCCCACAATTCTATGGAGAGGTCAGAGGCCAATTCGGATGCTAAGAAGCTGAAATTGAGCCTAGAAATGAGCTGAAGAAATGCATTTGCAGTTTCCGAACTGGGTGCAGTATTTGAACCATATCTTGGTCCATAATAGCCCAATTGAGCCCATTCTAGTGGCGTTTTGAAGCTGACATCCAAAGCTTTAAGTGATATTTAGACTACAAACCCAAAATAATGCGTTTTTATTGCCAAAAATGCAGCCAAACGTTATTGACTGGATTAGAGAACTTACTTGCATGTTTTTAGCATAATTTTCTTTATACAATTCAGAATTTAGCAAATAAGGTGTCCAGATTCAAAGGAGAGAGAGGGGATTAATGTAATAACTGTTACGGATTGATTAGGAGATGTTTTGATTATGTTTTGACTGGCTGAATTAAAAAGGGGTCAGAACTTGTAATGGAGGGATTTTTTTTGGGGATGGAAAAATTTTCTTCTTCTTCCTCTCTTCTCTCACACCCCCACCCTAACAATTCATTTTCCTCCATTCATGGAGACGTAAACATCTATCTAATTCAAGGATCAAGGAAGCAATAACACTTTTGAGAGTCCGATTCAATTGGATTCAGCATACAACTAATTCGGTTTCATCTAATCTTTCACTTATTTCTTATCTCATTTTTGAATTGAAGCTTTTCATTCTAAATTGTTGATTGGGAATATGTTTGGTTGCATATTATTCGGTTGATGTATGTAATCAATTGTTGAAAGAGTGTGAATTAGAATTTCAAGTTTGAGTTCTATGATTAATTGCATTGATACCCGAAATTGACACAACTCAATTAGGTTCTAGAGGTCTCTGAATATTAACTGATTTTGTGTTGATCAAATGCATGAAGGTTTTTGTGTGAATGCTAAGTTCGAATTGAGATTTCATTCGGATTTATTGTTAATCACTGAATTGGTTTGCTGAATTAATTTTAGAATTCAATGATTAAGTGTTAATTGTTTTCCGTCGATTCTTAGATTGGATGCTTCCCATTTTATTTTAATTTTGTGATTTACATCTTGTTCCTTTCATTTTTAATTCCTAAAATCCCCCCCAATTTCCTGATCATATAACATTGTCATCACTGGGAAATGACCCACATTGCACCCTTTGCTGCCAATTTAGTGTAATTCGGTTTTATTGTAATTTGATCGAGCTCGGCACTCGAGTCAGTTACTGAGGTAATTTAGCACAACAAGAAATTGAGGATGTTACATGAGGTCAAAAAAGAATTTCTTCTTCTGAGAGTATGAGAGACCCTAATGGAGAATTCTCTTCACAAAATGATTAGCATAATCTGCAAACCATGGTGTTACCTATACTAACCACGGTTGTTTATCAGGAAAGGTCTTTCTAATATCTTCCTCCTTATCCAAAGCAAGAGGGGTCAGCCTAGAAAGATGGTCAGCTACCAAATTCTCTGCTCCCTTTCTATCTTTAATTACTAGATTGAATTCTTGAAGCAGTAGAATCCATCTAAAGAGCCTAGACTTGTCATCCTTCTTGTCCAACAAGACTTGAGGTCTGCATGGTCCTTGTAGACAATCACCTTGGCACCTATCAAATAAGAACTGAACTTGTCACAAGCAAATACAACAGCCAAAAGTTCTTTTTCAGTGGTAGCATAATTAAGCTATGCTTCATTCAAAGTTCTACTAGCATAATAAATAACATGCAACACTTTATCTTTCCACTGTCCTAACACAGCACCTATGGCATTATCACTAGCATCACACATGAGCTCAAATGGTAAATCCAAATTAGGTGCTACAAGAATAGAAACTGAAACTAATTTGCTTTTCAAAAGTTAAAAATCATGCAAACATTCATAATCAAAATTAAATGGAATATCTCTAACTAATAGATTACTCAAAGGCTTAGCAATTTAGAAGAAATCCCTAATAAATCTCCTATCAAATCTAGCATGTCCTAAGAAACTTTTAACTCCCTTTATATTGGTTTGTGGAGGTAGCATCTTAATGACTTTGACTTTGGCTCTATCCATTTCAATTCCTTTGGCTGAGATATGATGTCCAAGAATTATGCCTTCCTGCACCATGAACTATCTCTTCATCTTCTTCCTCCTCATTCCCTCAAGAAACTCTCATCTTCTTCCTCTCTAAATCCCCACCATTTCTAAACATCATTGATAAAGCTACACTTTTTAGCTCTTACAATCATAGACACTTGAATCCATAAGCCAAAAGAACACAAAGAACCCCTTTCTTGGACCTCCTAAACCCGTAGCCATCATTACCCTTGGAGAAGGAGTTTTCTTCCTCAAAGTTGGTGGCTTGGAGCTTGAGAACCGTCTACAAGGAGCTTTCTTCATCTTAGTTAGTAAGGTTCTCTTTTCACCCTATTTTTTTTGACATGTACTCAAAAGACTCAAGCTTTTCCATAGCTTTGAGTTGTAGAGCCTTGTTCCAAGCTTTTTGCTTCTTGAACTTGCATAAAAATGTCATCTTTGTTGTTCTTTTTATTTCTAGAGCTTCATATTTCATTTTGTTTGGTTCAAAATGTTTCTAAAGCCTTTTAAAGAAATTTAATCGGTGAGATTTGTTTCTAATGCCTCTTGAAAGCTTTTAATAAGTTTACTTTGTGAGAAAAGGCTTACAGATGCAAGCTTTATTCTTTTATTGACTAGTTTCATGATTATGCTCCATGAAATGTTTTTAAAAATGCTTTCTTGCTACTATATATTGGTTGTTTGGTTTCTAACCAATGATAAAGTAGGTCTTGAATGTAACACCCAAAAAATTTTAATCTAATTAAGTGTGATTTAGAAGTAATTAAGCTTGATGAAATTAGGTTAGAACTATAGGAAACTTCATAGGATTCTTCCAAAACCAGTTTACCGATTTAAGAGAAATCGGTAAGATTTCGGTATTTAAGACTGTCGGAACCGGACTAATAGAAATTTTTCTGAGTGCCCTAGGATGCATGGCTAAGATTTAGCCAAACAACCCTCTCAAGTGGCACCTTGATCAGCCATTGAGGGAGGGAAGCTAAGCAAAATTGGATGGTGAAGTGAAGTCCACCAATCACATGAGCCTTGCTTCCAAAAAATCTTCACCTTTTCTTTCTTTCCTTCTTGTCATTCTCGGCCACCCAAAGCTGTTGAAGCTCATCTTTTTTTCTCTTCTCCTCACTCTTATTTCATCCATCTTCATCCCGTCTTCAAGTCTCATCACAAGTTGCTTCCATCAAAGCCACTAAATCAACTCAAATTCAACTAAATCAACTCAAATTCAACTAGACAAGGTAGGAAATCCTACTTCTCTTCTTATTTTCTTTGATTTGGGGATGCATGGGGGTCATGTATAAGCTATGATATTGATGTTATGTAGAGTGATGATGATGGCTTATGACTAATTTTGTATATATGTTGTGATTAAAATTGGAGTTGATAGCAAATAGCTTGAAGAATAGTGAACAATTTGAGAAGCTGTTAGAGTTTTTCCTCGGTAGTCCATACGGCGGAGTGTACGGCTCTGCCTATAGCCATTCAAACTTCATGAATCTAATTTTATGTGAAACTAGACATCTAGGGCTTTCCGTACATATATCATATAAGATCATTGGATTAGTATTGAGAGAGATATGAATTTTTGAAGTTTGACCTAGGAATCAGGACTTTCATTCGGGCAGTATGAATTGAGAAGGGTGTAACTCACCCTATACAACTTCAAATTGAGTGAAACTAACTTTGTTAGAAAGCTTACACATAGAAGAACATCCTATAAAGAAATTGTCAGTTGTTATAATCCCATTATTTCCTAGTAAGTCGAGAAAATTGCCCTATATCCAAACCAGGCCAAAATAGGGTAATTCAAGAAGGTTAAGTTTCAGGGCTTATATCTCAAAATATACTCATTCAAATAATATGCAACTGGCTTCATTTGAAAGCTTACCCTGTTAGCTTTATAGAGATATAAATTTCATATGATTCCATCCAGATTTCTATTTTTGGTGAATTTTCTCTTATAGGAGTGTAATTTGGGCTAGAGGCATGTGTGAAAACTAGATCAAGTTTAATCCATGTTGGAACTCGGGAAATAGTGAACTTAAGTTGAACTTGGAGATATTGAACTCGAAAATCTAGCAGATAGAGAGCTAGGTCCGGTATACTTTAGGTTGACCTCGGAACTTAGCAAACAGAGGACTAAGTTGGGAATATTTAAGGTTGAACTCTTAAGGATGAACTCGGAAGGGTGACTTAACGTTGAACTCAGGACTTAGTGAATAGCAAACCTGATCAGGTATAGTTAATGCCGAAACTCGGGACTGAGCAAATAAGAAACTAGTCCGACATAGTTAAAGTCGTAACTTGAAAATTAGGGAAGACTGGGTATGGTTAATGTCAGAATTCGGGAATTAGGAGAACATTCGTAAGAGACTTGGAGGACCAATTAGATTAAAGTCGAAAGTCGGGAATTAAGACATTGAATACAGACCCCGGAAGTCGGGAATCATGACATAGACTTCGGAACTCGGAACTCGGTCTTGAGCTCAAACTCGGGAACATCAGTAGAAGATAAAAGTTTGCAAGATAGATTAAGACTTAGGATCTTAAACCTTGCACCTATGGATGTTATTATATTCTTGGGATTACTATAATGTTCTATCTCGAGTTTGCTATTTGATTTAAAGTTTCTTGGCTGTCGACACTATTCATAGGGAAGCGGACATGATCCGATATGCTGCTGAAATATTCGGTAGAAATGTAAAGAGGTTATCAATATTGATGTATTAAGAATGATTTAAGTATGATATGAAGCATAATAATGATATTATGATAGTTTCTGTTATGAATATCATGATATGAACATATAAAATGTGGATCCCTTCACCTGGAGGCAGTTATAAAATCCCTCCTTGTGAAGGTAGTTAAATAAGATATAATGAAGGTCCCATATTCCTAAGGGACGTGACATGGCAATCACGCTCTGATGGGGTATGACATGGCGATCGTACTCTGGAATATGTGAAACAAGTAAGGGAAGATGAGTAATGCTGCACTGGAGGACGGTGATACGTAACACTCAAGTGTAAGCAAATGCAAGCACCCTAGGGATAGCGATACATAACGCCTAGGTGTGCCATATGAATTCAAGATGAGTAATGCTGCACTTGAGGACGGCGATACGTAATGCTCAAGTGTAAGCAGATGCAGACAGCCTAGGGACGGCGATACGTAATACCTAGATGTGTTGAAGGAAGGAAATGAAGATTAATATTATGGGAAGACAAAGAAACAAAGAAAGAAAAGTAAATCTTATATATTTGCATAAATTCAAAGGCATGTGTAGATGTTATATCTCCAGTATACTGATGCTATCGTATTTTAATATCTTGTAGTTATTATTATTCATAGTATAACTCATGAATTGAATTTGTATAGGCTCTCCCAAATGTCAAGTGTATGAGTAAAATGAACTTTGCTTCAAATAGTATGTTTTCGAACTATAAAGTTAATCAGTTTACATAACATGTTCACTTTTTTCATAATAAACCGAAGCAAACTGGAGATGACAATGATGACAGTACATATGATGGTTAAGGAATCCTATTGAGAATTTAAAATTCTCACTTCTATTTCCGTGTTATCTCCAGATAGTTCGAGAAGTTGCAAAGACGACTGAAGTTGCTGTCAGTTAAGGTCCGCTTAGGTAACCGTAACAACTCCTGAGTGTGGTACTATGACTTAAGTATAGTATTGTACGAAAGAGGACGTTACATTGAACACATGAACATAAGAGGGTTACTTTTTGTTAAAACACTTACATAAAGCTACAACCTTTAAAAGACCTAGATCTAAGTCCTATAAACTTTCAAAAGACAAGATCAAGAAGTTTTGTGAAGAAAAGAAAAATAACTATTCAGCCATAACCTAGAAAATGTAGGGGAAAATGAGTTTGAAACTTTGGCTATAGATCTTGAATCTCTATAAAATTTTAAGTGACTTTGTAATAGGAAAAATAAAAAAAAGGAACTTGGGATATGATAATGTATAGGTCACGACCATAAGGGAAAGAACATGAGGGAAAATGTTTTTGGCTAAGTTGAGGATAAATCTTGATATATCTAAGAGATTAAATAAGATTTCAAGAGGAAATAAAAATTTAATAGTAGTTTAAGAGCATGTAAGAAGGGTTTTGGCCCTAGCTTTTAATTAAAGAGGAAGAACATTTTAATTGACAAAGATGTGAACTTTAAGTCCCAAAATACATAAATGAATAAATCTGATAGTCTTCTTGAGGAAAAATTAAAAAGAAAAGACTTGGAGCCCTAATAGAAAGAGGCCATGGCCTCATAACCATAATTAAGAAAATAAAATGGTTAATTTATGCAAGAGATGGATTAAGGTTCAATAACATTGAATAATTTACCAAAAGAAAAGCAAAGAAAAAGACTTAGTAAACCCTAAAGAATGATTCGACGAAGACTTATAAATATGTAAGAGAACATGTTTAATCCCTTAATTAGGATTAAAGAATAATTATGAATGATCACAAGCCACTAAAGTCAAGACTTTGATTTAAAAGTTGAACCAAGTGAATACAAGTAAAATCTTCTCAAAGACTAATTAAGAAGTAAGGATATAGTCTAAGTTAAAATTTTGCACTCAAGAACCTAATGATGCTCATAAGACTCTTGGGTGTGCCTAAGTGCCTTTCCTTTGTGATATGTGAAATAATCCTTGATATGATTGATATAATAATGACTGGGATTGAGTGCTAAGATTCTTGAGGAGAAGTCCTCAAGGATCATGACTTTGCAGATGATTGATGTTTGATGAACATATGATTGTGATATAAATGCTATTGATGGTTGTTGATTGATTGCTTGCAATTTTAGGGAATCTCCTGGTCCAGCTATTATGTTGCCAGATTTTCACCATATTCATGGACTTAGAATAAATTTGTTATGGTTATTGATGATAACTTGTGCTAAAGAAAAGAAAGACTTAAGTCCTTTAGTTAAAGGCACCTATGGCATAAGACAACATTAATTAGTAAGACACTCACGTGCGAACCTTCGGTAAGTGAAGATGACCCACAAAGGAACCCCTCTACCCACCAATTTAAGCGGGGTGTAATGGGTGATGATGCTCATCATAGGTATGAGCTCATGTCCTAAAAGAAAGGAAAGTTTTGAGGGTGGTATATGAATGTTTAAGCATATGCTAAAAGTCAAAGTTAAAGTCAAAGTCAAAGTCAAAGAAAGACCTAAGCCTTATGTGATCTACTGTGTACTTGTTGAGAATGTTTGTGTGTTATAGTTATGCTTACTTATATTCATTTTTGTTCCTGTTGCATAATTATAGCATGCCAAGAATGTATGATAAAAAGAAACCCACTTTGGTTAAAGTCTGTTTTTAAACTAATTGATATTGAACCTTATGCGTATTCACCTTTTTATAAGAAACCTGAAGTGGTAGGGATGATAATGATGACACTTGGTTATCTAGTTAGAGCCCTACTGAGAAATGTTATATTTCTGACCTTGCTTTCTATGGTGTCTTCAAATGGAGTTAATGGCATCCATGGTAGTGCTTTCTAGGGCACTTGACTAGACGTGATAGAAGGCTATTTTGTTACAATTCTTCGACTAAGGAGGATCAAGATAGTTCTATAGCATTTTTGTTTTCTTATGAGCCCAAGTTGGGCAGCTTATGTGTAATTAAGACCATGTTGGAAGTCTTGCCAGTTAATTTGATCTAGTACTCATTCAATAAATATTATGTGTGATAATGATCCCAAAGTTGCCTATAGTTATGTTATTGTATTGAAATTGGTTGTTATGTTATTTATATTTCATCATATGCCTATTAGCAATGCAGTGATATGAAGCAACTTCTGTATTTATATAAGTAAATAAGCGCTTAAAGGCTCAGTTTTTAAGAATAAATGGTTTTATGCAGATGTGAATGATAAGAGGAAAAACATATATATATATATATTATTTTTATATATTTCACTCATTTCAATTATAAAAAACTTTTGCTAGTTTAAAGTAATAGCTAGTAATGCCATAAAATGAACTAAGCAAAGTATGGTATTATTAAGGTGTCACAGTATTGATCTATGCCATCTGGAAACACCAAGGAAATAAGTGAGAAAAGTCTCCTAGCAAGGTGGTGCTTCTACGGGAGTCCCATTCTTACCCAAAAATTCATCCAAGACATATACAAACAAAGGGAACAATAATAGCAGAGAAATACTAACTTTACCCAATTCTTAGAACATCTAGTAGGAAATTATGGAATATAAGGGCCATAAACAATATTACATAGAATATTTCACAATAAATTATCATTCCTAGCTATAACATAGGAATTGTTAGGATTATTAAGATAAAATAAGCATGTGCACCATATATCATAATAAATGCATAGATCATGAGACAAATCATATAACTAGTTAAAAATCATAATTAACCATAAAATAAATCAAATATACTATCATCAATTGTACTGTGGCTTTTTGCTTCAATCTGATGGCTGAGTGTTTGTAAGGTCTCCATCATAAGTTTGATCTATAAGAGCTCTCATGCAAGTGCATCCCTTAGTTCAGATTGGTAGTTGTTTCCGGCTTTACCACTGCAAGGTGGGGTCCCACATGTCAAAGCTCATCATTTAGCTTGCTACTACTTGCTAAGGCTCAAGACAGGGTCATATCCATAAGCAGGGGTGCTCAAAAAAACTGTTTGAACGAAACAAATTATATAACCAAACCAAACCACTCCTCAAAAATCGATTATTTTGTTAAAGTTTACAACTAAACTTGGTTAACTGTTGCAACTAACCAAACTAGAATATTGTTTGGTGCACTAGTTCTCTAGAGGAAGACTATTTGGGATGTGAAGTCCTTTCGCCAGCATGCGCTCCTTCCACGACCCACTATTCAAGTTGGAACGTTGCTCTTCCTCATTGTGGTTGTTCAATTTATCTCTAATTCCTTTTGAATCCACTTGGGTGGTGGTGTTGGTGTTGCTATTGGAGGAAGTGGTGCCATTGTCCATTGGAGCCAAAAGGAATAGAGCAACTCAACAAGAAGAAAAAGTAAAGTTGCAGATGCAACCTAGCTAGATAAGGGGGAAAAATAGAAGAAGATAAACAAAGCTCTACACCTTAAGATAAGCCAGCCATAGGACAAATAAATGGTCACCACCATAGTTCTATAGCTATCATCCAATGGCTTCCATTGCTTTTTTTTTTTTTTTTCTGGTGCAAAGCTTTATCCTAAATAACAATAATAATCTAATTATTTTAATATTATTATTATTTGATTAAGAATTAATCAAATATTCACAAAAGGGGAGTGGTGGTGATGTTAGAATTTGAAAGAAATGAATAGCAAAAATGAAGAATTGACAATGAGAATCAAAACAAAAAGGAAACTATATGGTCTTAGTCAACTTTCCATGCTGTAGAATTTAAATCAATTCAAACTGATTTTAAACCAGTTTTGAACCGATTTGTATGGGAGTAAAGTGGTTTAGTTCAATATTTTAAAATGATAATCCAGTTTAGTTACGTTCAATTTGGTTTTTAATGAAAACCAAACCATGTCTCCTATCTATAGGCAATGAATGAATAGTTGGACACTACGAGGTAGGGCTTGTATGTAACACTTTAATAGTCCCATATTATGCTTAAGTCATATTATGGGATTAGTAGTTGTTACTTTTGCTCGCCGAACTAACTTTGCTGCTTGAAATTACTTTATACCGAAAATAAAGGTAACTTTTTGTTTTTGAACAATAAGCAAATAAACCTTTTGAAATCAATGAGAGTCATGAACGTGTCATGAACATATAATACCAAACATCATTATTTTGTATATGCAGTGCGATAAAATAAATAAGGACATTATAAAGAGCAACCATCTTAGATAAACTTAATATCATTCTACGGCCATCACAGTTAGATATAATTAATAGTAGTGCAATAAGTCTTACATAATAAGTCATTGGTCCGATATCTACTGTCAGCCTTACAAGATAAACTTAACCAAATACATCAAAAAGAAATATAATATGAACCTCGACCACCCATACATCCCATAAGAAAATGATAATCTTATAACTACCAACAAAAAGGGCTATCCTCATGATTAGCTCTGCATGGTCCCTCCAAGTCAACCATCGAATGGAAGGTATCCGTTCCCGTATCCACTAGGTGCATTATCTCCACGTCCTCCTCCTCGGGCACGCCCACACCCATAGGGTATAGCATGAGTATGAATGAATCCATGTCCTCAAATTGGGGGTAGAGCTGGATTAGTAGAAGAAATAGAAGAATCTTAAGACAGGGAAATCACGGAGGGGTGAGACGGCTCCGAATGATAGGATCCCATAGAGTAAGTCGAGTAGGATGACTCCGAGGGAGCGGACTCCATAGAATAGGACGGTATTAGCTGGGTGTTGGAGTCAGACTCTCCATCAGTGGGGTACCTTATCAGGTGAAAAGGAGGAAGTATGTCATCCAAGGTGATATCCTCGTATAGATCATGGGTGTGGAAAAACAGGCTCATAATTAGTGCGTGGAACTGACGGCTGTGAAACATATAGACCCTCATAGCTACTTGAGCTACCAACACGAATGCATTCAGCGATAAATTGAAGTACCAATGCATGACCGGGAACTTAATGAAGATCACCGCGGCGCCCGATGACGGCATCCTCTTAAGACAAAATGGAAACATAGAAGTGAAAAATACTGGATTTCTTTGTAGGATTGCAACTAGACAATTACTGTGTCATGATCGTCATCCCAGCCACATGAAAACCTATGATAGAACCGTATGAACTAAGCATAACATCAATTGTCATGACCATGCATACAAGGAAATAAAGATGCATGCACTTTCATGTAACCATATGGACTTGACCAAAGTCTTTCAATAACTTTACTTTTGTTCTTAGCATATGCTTAACATTCCTTACTTTCCCTTGGAATGGACTGCTATTAGACATAAGCTCATTCCGTGACCGTCGCCACACAGTACTAATCTAAAATCAGAGTAAGCTGACAAGGGTTCCTCTAGTTTTGGAAAGTTTGGGCCCTTTTTCCTCCAAAGTAGAGGAATCTTTTAAAAGTGACCTTCCGTTACCGAAGGATCATGCCCATTTATCTTGTCTTTGTGGATCACTTTCCCTCATTTCCCTTATCGAAGTAAATAAAGGATCATGTCTAATTATTTCTTTTCTCATCATTATACCTTACATGCATTGTACTTACTGACAAGTCCATAATTTCGACGAAAATCTGACAGCATGACGGCTAGAGTGGAGTTTTCCCAAAATGCCAAATATAGAAATTTCAACCAATAACCATTTGTTTTCATCTCGTATAATCATATAAACCATCAATAATCATCTACTCATGAGTCAACTCACCAATCAAACTTTTCATACATCATGTTTAATAGTATCATACATTCATATCCTAATGGGAGTCCATGGTTGCGTTTTCCCTTTGTGAAAAGTCTTATGAATCATCATGTGATTTTTCATGCTTACTCATGAGAGAACCACAAAGTATAGTATGAATGTGTGTTGTAAACTTTTAGTTACTTGACTCTTGAGTGAAGTCACCTTTTGCCTTAGAGATTTATTTCCCCTTAATTTCATAACGTTCTTATGTACGCATCTTATGGAGTAATGTGTTAAAATAAAAAAGTTGACACTTATTTTTCTTTTCCTCCTTAATGTGGCCAAAGCCTAATATGGCGTTTTAGCCCACATTTTGCATTCCAATCTTTAGATTCCTTAAGATAGCACATTAGTGATTCCTAAGTTCATAGTATACTCAGAGGCCTTAATCATATTTCTGTTCCCAAAGGATTTCGAGATCCCTTTAGTCCCTTGGGTCATGACAACGCATAACCACACTTATGAACCCAACAACACCATGTGTTTGTTAGTCATCAAGAAGAAATCTTTATTCCAACAAATTACAAGATTCAATCTTATTTAAATAAAATAACAAGATTTTACCTTTATGATTATAAAGTTTTATTCTTTAATAAAGTATGAACCTTTGCATTATATTTATGTCTTCAAGAATTCAATCTTTATGAAATAATACAAGATGCTAACTTTATGGCTAAAAAGTCTTATTCTTTAAGAAAGTTGAAACTTTTAATCATTATTATACCTTCAAGATTACAACTTTATGACTTAAAGTTACTCTAAGATTTAAAAGATTTATTCTTGAAGAAAGTTAAACACTTTAGTCAATATTTTTAACTCAAGATTCAATCTTTATTAAATAAAATTGCAAGTTTACATATTTATGACCAAAAAGTTACATTCTTGAAGGAAGTTTGAAACTTTATGAGGTGTTTTCTATTTAAGGTTCAACATTTGCGACACAAAGTGATAAGTTCTTACTTTTTATGGTTGAAAAGCTTCATATCTTAAGAAAGTTTGAACCTTTATTGTCTTCAAGAAGAACAAAATGAAACTTTTGGGGAAGCATATACATTGCACCATTTTTAGTGCTTCAAGAAGCAAACTTTTTAAAGTTTTATGCTTATAGAATGTTCTTAGTCTTATCATAACCATGAGAAAGATATAAAAAGGGAACTTTTCCAATCATAGGCTCATCACAAAGAAAGAAGCAAACTTTAAACAAAATACCACCAAGAAACATCATTCTTTTTTAACAACTCACAAAAACATCAAGAACCCATGTGTCAAGGAAGAAAAACGAAAACTTTGAAGCATTCAAGAAGAGAAACTTTTAAATAAACAAGAAATAACTCATGAAAAGCTCAAGAACAAACTTTGCCAAAAATAGAAACTTTTGCTCACGAAGAGCATGGAGTTTTTCTCAAGTTCTCACTTAAAGTTCTTGGCCATGGTGAGAACCAAGCATTAAGCATTCTTGAGTAAACAAAAGGAAAAGTGAAGGATCGCTACCTATTGTTGAAAATGGCATCTTCTTGAAGGAGAAATGAAGAAAATGATGGCTCCTCCAAGTGGTGAAGGTAGCGATTTTGAATAGAAAAGGAGAGAGCTCTTGAGTTCTTGTGAAAATGAAGCTTGTAGTATATAGATCTTGTCTCCAAAAATCAAAAGAAGTGATCTTTGAAGGGCTTAATGAAGAAGGTTTCGTTATAGTGGAGAATGATGAAGAAGATGATGAAGAAGAATAATAAGAACTATAGAGAGGAGTTAGAGAGTTTGTGAGTTAGAGAGAGAATGAGATGTTGTAAAAATGAAGTGAATGTGTGTGCATGTGTATGCATGTGTGTGTAGGTCATAGCCTATTATGGGCAAAGGGGGAGATATTTTGCTTAATTTTGAGTTAATTAAGGTTTATGGAGACAAATTGGATGATGAAGGAGACAAAGAGTGGTCAATTCTTACAAAAAGCAACTTTGTCTCATGCTTTATGTTTTAGTGATCTCACTAAATGCTTTATTGTCTAGTTAACTAAATTTGAATTTTAATGATGTGATTAAGTGCTCTTGCAACTTAATTAACTTGATTAAGCAAGGATTAGTGATTAACTCACAAGAATATGATTAACAAAAATTAAACTTTTAATTAAGCTTAATTCCCTAAATTAAACTTCATTAAGCTAATTATGGGTAATTAGTGTCAGATTAAACCATTAAGAGTTTGACTTACTTAATTAGAGATTCTATAATCTTAATAAAGTATTCTCATAGTTTTTCTCTTCAAAATTAACTCATAAACTCTTTAATTAGGCTATAATCCTTTAATTTATCATTAAGTACCTAATTACTCAGGGTTATTGAGGTAATTTAGCACGAAAGAAAATTGAGGATGTTACATTGTACACCACACTCGACCTTTGTTAGACAATGATCATATTGGCTTTGCCAGTACAAGGTGGGGCCTAACAAGTCACTAGTAAAATGTGCAACTTTGCCACTACACAGTAGGCTCATACACTCACTTATTCATTTATTTCATAATAACAACCATATAACATGTGTTCAAACATGAAGTGCACATATCTCATACTCAAGTGTCAAATAATCATATGGCATCATATTATGCACATTATCCATTATAAGCACCATAATTTTCTTATATCATTAATTCATGCACATAATTTGCCTTAGATATCCAAAATTCTCATGCATGGTGTAACACCCAACTAACTAACTATTATCTTACCATTTATTTTACTTTATTTTACTCTTGATAATAATTAGCTAGTAGAATATCACTTAACATATTACCTTAAATTTTGCACGAGTAACTTCTTTTCGCCAATTGCTATTACTAATTTTTAATCTTTAGTTAATTATTTTATATGGCAGAAATAATACAACCACATGCTTGTTGGTAAATTGCACAGTTTAGGCAACCATCATCTATAGAAATACATGCATCTATACAACACTAAGACATAAGGTTCATAAGGTAACAGTTTATAATGCATATCCATAATATGAAAGGGGACGTCCTATACTACTAATCATCCTCACTCGACCCAAGCATAGCCCACAAAATATAAAAACTAAAATATGTCGAATGAAGATGCCAAAAAGGGGCATCTTATAACTGCATCATAACGTGCCAAGTCTAGTCATTATTTATAGTAATAGTGAGAACACGATCCATAACATGTAATAAAATCCTATTATTAAGTAAATTTAGCCCAAAGGCCATATCCATCTCAATGCTGGGTATGATCTACATCATCTGGCAACACCAAAGAAAAATGGATGAGAGATATCTCATAATAAGGTAGTGCTCCCAAGGGAGTCTTGCTCCATCCCAAAAATGCTAGGAATAAAGGTGAAAGTGCAGCAATATACACAATATATAATTAGTCAAATCACAAATAAAATATTAGAACATTTAGCAGTAAAATAACACATAATAGATCACAAGTAGTTTCATAAGATAAATTATTATTCATAGCTATTTAATAGTGTCAAGCAGGATGGAAGTGTGTCATGATAATAATAGTAGTAAAGTAGTAATCTAAATATAGCAATTAACATAAAACATAATAAGTATACTATCCATCCTTTTTCCTTTTTTTGATGGCTAAAGTTTGCAGGGTCTGCATCAATTATCCGGATCTATGAGAGCTCTCATTGCTAGGACGTTCCCTACTTAGATCAGTGATTGCCAAGTCTTTATCCCTTAGCATGGCAGGGCCCAAGGCATGACACAATGATCCCTAAGTGTAATGTCCCTAACTTTGGGAGTAACCCGGTATAGAGGGAAGCTAGTCTCGAGGTACGGGCAGAATGGTAAACAATTGAATTATAGTGATGAGTGGCAAAATTGTAAATAATGGACTGCGGTTGTCAAAAGGGGCTTTTGAGGAAAAATCCAGATTATGGGAATATGTGTGCCCCAGGATACTAAAAACTAGACAATATACCTATAACAACCTTATAAATGATGTTTTACATACATGGTTTGAAATGAAAAGTGTGGGGTTACTCATACTAGCAAATTTGAGTACTGAAATTAATCACTGGACACCTTGAATTAATCCTCAAGGGTCTCGTATTGTTTGGAATGAGTTCTAGGAGTAACATTTTTCCCTTTGAGAGTTGTTAATTATGTGACACATTATAAATCAAGTAAATTGAGTGGCTTAGAAGAAATCACACTAACCAAGTATTAAAAGCAATTTATTGTAACACAAGAAATTAACTTGGCAGGGATCTATAATACAAGAGAACCTAAATTTCCTTATTTAAACCCTAAAATGTGTGGCTAGAAATTACCTATACTAACCACTTTTTCAAAAATAAGATGACCACACAAAATCAAATTAAAGGAAATTAATTGATGTTCAGATTTTATGCCTTGGCTTGACACACCCATAACAGACATTCTGCTCTGCTAAACACGGTCGATCATCGTGATTCTTTCCGTACTGAGCACAAGTTTGCTTCACAAAAGGTTTCTAGGGTTGTTTTCCTTTATTACCTATTGACTGAAATTGATTCTTCTATTGATGAGGGAGCTTGAACCTTAGACCTTAGGGTGCCAATCCCTTCTTGAAATTACTACCGCCAGACTTGCTAGTTGCTAACTTCCTATTGCACTTCTCTACTACGGTTAGGATATCTTCCCTCAATCCGCCTTCGAACTTGACGCACTTCCACACTTCATCTGAGGTTCTGCTAATAAATGGTAGAAAACTTATATAACTCCTCAAATTTGGCAATGCATTTTGATACACTCCTGCCTCCTTGATGGAGTTTCATAAACTCTAGCTCCTTGGCATTCTGCACTAAAGTGAGGAAATA
The DNA here is from genome assembly GCA_031439585.1 of Pterocarpus macrocarpus. NCBI lineage: Eukaryota > Viridiplantae > Streptophyta > Magnoliopsida > Fabales > Fabaceae > Pterocarpus > Pterocarpus macrocarpus. Next base: position 47,333,486 of record CM062514.1, read on the forward strand.
CTTCTAATAAAAGGCATCATTGAACACCTCGTAGGAGATACTAGTCTGAGACTCCTCTAGCAGCCTTTCACACTATTCCACCAAAATTTGGAGTCCGCCTCCAACAAGTAGGTGGCAAATGCTACTTTCTGATGGTCAGTGTAGGGTAAAATGGAAAAGAACTTCCCTACTAGCTTGACGCACTTCTTAGCTTTATTTGGATCAAACGCTCCCTTGAAGTTAGGTGAATTTGCCTTCCAGAATTCAGCAAACTTAAGATATTCTAGGTCCACCTCCAGACCATTCGGATTTCCTCCTTGGTCAACTTCAGGTTGTCTCCCCAGCTGGTACATCATCTGGTGTGTTGCCACTACTTGTTCTCTCATCTCATATGCCATTTCCTGCAACTTGCCTGTGAGGTCAGCGGGGTCTCCTAGAGTTAGTTGGGCTTGTGGCCAACCATGCTTACCGAAAGCCATCAAGTGTTGAATACACAAAACAAAAGTTATTGAGTTGATCAGGCTCAACACTTTTTTCAATGTGTTAGTAATTAACAACTCACACCGTTAAGCAATTGTACACATACATTCCTATATCTCATCTAAACAGACAAGATTCAATACATGAAAATAACTAATAGATCTAGAGTATGCATGAAGCATAATCAGTCTAATCCTGAGGCCTTTACCAGGATAATCTGCTTTGATACCAAAAATTGTAACATCCTCTTAAATATAATATTATGCTTAGGTCATAATATTATACTAGGTAGTTTGGTAGGTATTACTAACTCTTGTTTAGTCTACCTTCAGACTGTTAATTTAGCGAAGTTAATTTTAACCAAACGCGGATTTTTGGCTTCATTTTTGTTTCGTAATATGTATCGTACAAGTGTGTCACAATATAAAAGGAATTAAATGATACGAAAAAAAATAAAATCTATCGCAATACATCGTAATATATATATATATATATATATATATATATATTTATATATATATATATATAAACATCCTCTCATGTATTCATATAAGTAAACACTAAGTACAATAAGTAGGACCATCAGACAAAAGAATTTGGTCCATATCTATGAAACACAACCTAGATAGGTCCATATAAGGACATTTAGCTAGTATTAATACATCAAAAAACAAAAGAAACTATGCCTATAACCGAAGATCATAAGAAGACACCAAGAGAGGGCCACTCTGTACAATACTGCTGGCTCCAGAGTCTAGTGAGCTCCACTAAACAAACTCCGAAGAGAGGAATCCACTCGGCATGTGATCAATTGGATTTTTATATACTTATTTTTTCCTCATTCCTAGCTCATTAATCCTCTTTTGTGCCTAATTGGATTGATTTGGACCATTTTCTATTAATTGGATTTTAGTTGGGCTTGAGTTGAATTTTCCAACATTAGGCTAATTCTGACACTATTTTGGTTTTTGGGCCATATATGGAGTTGTAGAGCTCATTTTATTATGATTCTTAGTTTGTAGGAAAGTTGAGACATAGGTCTACAACTCTTATGAAGAGGTCAGAGGCAAACTCGGAAGTCTTGGAGATGAAAGTAGGCCTGGAAGTGGAGTCTTGACTGCAGCCGTGGTTCCTAAGCAGCATGCAATATTTGGACCATAACTCAGCCCACAAAAACCCAATTGAGCCCATTCCAGTGGCGTCTTGAAGCTGACATTCAAGGCTTTGAGTCAACTTCAGAACACAAATCCAAACGGATGCATTTTCTTGGCCAAAACGGCAGAATAATATCATAGACTAATTCAGGATATTAATTGGCGGTTTCAAGCATAACTTCCTCTCTAGAATTCAGAATTTGGCAAATTAGGTGTCTAGATACAACTAATAGACAAAGGATTAATGTAATTAAGTAATATTGAATTGTTTTGGACCTTTTGATGCTATTATAGCCGAGTTTCAACGAAGGCCAGGATCTTGAAACTAGTTGAATAGAATTTTGTAATAGAATTTTTTTTTTTATTTTTCTCTCTTCCTTCTCTTCTTTCACACCCCCCACGTTTAAAATTCATTTTCCTCCATTCATGGAGGCTTAAGCTTTATCTAATCCAAGAATTCAAGGAGCATTATCACATGTGAGGATTGGCTATTTCAGAATCAACACTTCATTTGGTTTTATCTACTCCTTCTCCTTCTTGATTTCTATTTTGAAACTAAAGGTTTTCATTTTGGAATTTTAATCAAGGGTTCAATTGTTGTCATACATATTGGTTAATTGTTTGATTCAATTGATTGAAAGAATATGATTTAGAATTCGGGTTTGAGTTCTAAGATTAATGCATTGGTGACTAAACTTAACATAATCCAATTAGGTTTCGGAGGTTTCTGAACACTGATTGAATACATGTTAATCAAATGCATGAAGGTATTTGTGTTTGAATGCTGAATTTGGAATACATGATTAACCATTGAATTGAAATGTTAATATATGTCTAGAATCTAATGATCGAGTGATAATTGTTCTTCTTGGTTCTTGGATTGGATGTTTCAATATCTGTTCACTTTCATTTTAAATGGTTGCATTTTTATTTTATAAACAAACCCCCCCGAATTCTTGATCATATAACATTGTCATCACCGAGAGACGACTCGGATTGCATCCTTTACTGCAAAATTTGTTGTAATTTGATTTTATTGTAATTTGACCGAGCTCGGCACTCGTATCAAATTTTGGCACCACTGCTGAGGATGATTAATGCTATTTGGTCATGTGAATATGTGTGAATTTCATTGCTAATTCTGTTTTGATGCGTCTTCGCTTAAGTTGTTAGTCTTAGTTAATAGTTAGTGCATTAGTGGTTCGGTTTTATGGTTTTTCACCACTAACTCTTTTCAGTTTGATTTCAAGGGAACTAATCCTTTAGGAAAACACCATTCTGAGAAAGACCCAATTCTTGGAGGAATTGAGTTCCCCCCTATTTTTGCCAAATTCTAATGTTTAGATAGAGTTTTTGAGATTTTTCGATTTTTTTAGGATGTTGCCGGTATTTTTATAAAAGAGTTTGTGCTTTGATTGATTTGATTTTTGGTCAGTTGAAGTAAAATGACCTTCTAAGCAAGAATTTCGGCTTTGCCAAGTACTTTTCACCAGGAAGCCAAATTCCTTCATTTAGACCACTTTTTTAAATTTTTAAGATTTTTCTTTGCATTTTTGGACTCCTTAAGGGTCAAATATTTGAGTTGTGGTGGTCCCAAAATTTTTAAACATCATTTGGTAGTGTTTTTAAATTTATTTTGATTATTTATGAGTGTTTGTTTGTAATTTTTAGTGCTTTGTGTTAGGAGGTGACATAGTTGTGCATTTGGTTCTGTTTGCTACCTTGTTAGTGTATGACTAGGTCTGACCCAAATCCTAATTTAGTTGAATTTGATCCCGAATTAAAGAGGACCCTTAGACAAATTAGGAAGTCTAGAAGGAGATTGTTTGAGACTAGTTCTGCTAACAATTCTATTTTTGATTCACCTGTTCCTGATTCTAGTCCTAACTTTGCTAACAATTTGGTGTTTGCAGATAACATGGCTAACAGGACTTTGAAGGAGCTTGCAGCACCTGACGTGAACTACTAAGTGCTGGCCATTCAATATCCAGAGTTGGAGACAGACTTTGAACTGAAATCTGGCTTGATACACCTACTGCCCAAGTTCCATGGCCTAGATAGAGAGGATCCTCACAAACACTTGAAGGAATTCCATGTAGTGTTCTCAACCACGAAGCCACATGGAGTAAATGAAGACCATATCAAGCTGAGGGCATTTCCTTTCTCATTGGATGGATCTGCTAAGGATTGGTTATACTATCTACATCCTGGTCCAATTACATGCTGGCAAGACATGAAGAGGATGTTCTTGGAGAAATTCTTTCCTGTTGCAAGAGCTGCTTCTATCAGGAAAGAAATTTGTGGCATAAGGTAGATTCCTGGTGAGACTTTGCATGAATATTGGGAAAGATTTAAGAAGTTATGTGCAAGCTATCCACACCATCAAATAAGTGACTAGCTTCTAATCCAATACTTGTATGAAGGCCTCTTGCTAATAGATAGAAGCATGGTGGAGGCTATCTCTGGAAGAGCTTTCGTAGATAAAACACCTACTGCAGCCAGAAATTTGACTGCTAACATGGCTGCCGATGTCCAATCAGAAGAGTCAATGAGCTGTAAACTTCTATCATAAACTAGCAGAGAATGGAGAACCAAATTAAAGAGCTGATGACCTTGAGGCAATTAGCTCTTGGTCAATAACAACCCCAGCAAACCATACCACCACCACCAGCAAGCATTTGTGAAATTTGCTGTATACCAGGTCATCTAACAGATCAATGTCCACAGCTGCAACAAACCAATGAAACTATTGTAGGAATTTTTCCTAGAAGACCATAGCAGCAGCAGCAGCAAAGGAACTATGATCCATTCCCCAACACCTACAATCCTAAATTGAAAGACGACCCAAACCTGAGATATGGCAACACTTCTAATCAATTTCAGCAGCAGAATAACCAGCAGTTTAGACATCAATTCGCAGCACCAAACATTATTCAGCATCAACAACAAGTGTAGCAAACTAAGTCACAATCCAACAATGCAGAACCGAGCTTGGCAGAATTGGTGAAGCAAATGGCAACTACTAGTGTTCAATTTCAACAGAGAACAGAAGCTAGCATCCAGACTCTATAAACCTAGATTAGTCAGTTCACTTCAATAGTAAATGAGCTGATATCTCAAGGTTTTGGCAACCTTCCCTCCCAGACTATGAGCAACCCAAAGAATGTGAGTGCCATCACCTTGAGAAATAGCAAGGAGCTGAAAGTACCAAACCAAGCAGAGAAATCAGATTCTGCTAGAAAATTAGGTTCTAAAGTAAAAACAGATTCTGTAAAAAAATTAAATGATGCAGAACCAGTCAGAATTGATGCAAAGGCATCCACCAGTAACAGCAAGCAATCTGAACCAAGCATCCCACTACCCTTTCCCAACAGAGTGACACAAAATAAGAAGATAGCAGAGGCAGAATTGGACAAGGAGATCATGGAGACTTTTAGGAAAGTGGAAGTCAATATCCCACTCCTAGAAGCCATCGAGTAGATTCCAAAGTTTGCCAAATTTCTCAAGGACTTGTGCACTCATAGAAGAAGGTTAAAGGGGAATGAGAAAGTAAGCATAGGCAGAAATGTCTCCACCATCATTCAGCCAAGCATTCCTCCAAATGCAAGGATCTGGGCACTTTTACCATTCCATGTATCATAAGAAGCAAGCAATTCAGTCAAGCTATGATGGATCTTGGAGCCTCAATAAATGTCATGCCAAAATTAGTCTACCAATCTTTGCACATTGGAGAGCTCAAACCAACGGAAGTGGTGATTCAACTTGCCAACCGAGCACAACTCATCCTGAGGGAGTTTTAGAAGACATGTTGGTAAGAGTAAATGAGCTTATTTTTCTTGCATATTTTTATGTGCTAAACATGGAGGATGATATGCATGCTAATCAATCAACATTGATCTTAGGTAGGCCATTTTTGAAAACTACAATATCTAAGATTGATGTGCATTTTGGTACATTATCCATGGAATTTGGATACAGCAAGGTGCATTTTAATTTATATGATGCCATCAGATATCCACCAAAAGAACATTCTGTTTTTCATTTAGATATCATTGATTCATTGGTTGATGATGTACATGAAAATTTGTTGGCTAATTTTCCAGAAATTGTAGGCATTCAAGATGAATTTCAATGTTCTGATTGTGATGGAATTCATGATATATGTGCTGTTTGTACTGAGATTGATGCATGCTTACATGGTGAAAATTCTGATTCTGATTTTCAAATTCTACAGTTTCTGAATCTGCAGTTTTTGTTTCTGATAATTTAAATTCTGATTGTGTAGTTTTTGCAATTTTTATTTCTGCTAAATTGAACTTTGCAGGTTCTAATTTCATTTTTGCAGGTTCTCATTTTGTTTCTGTAGCCTAAATTTGTTAAACCTACTGCTGATAGTGCAAATTCTGCTATTTCTACACATTCTACAAATTTTGCACTTGTTGTGAATTCTGAAATTTCTATTTCTACTACTGTTATTTGAGATTCTATTAGTTACGGTTCTGCATGCTCTAAATTAGCAAATTTTGATGTTGTTTGTGCAGTTTCTGATTCTGCACTTTCTGTTATTGCACATTCTGATTCTGTTTGTGCATGTTTTGCACCTTTTGTTTCAATTTGTCTAGTTTTAAATTCTGCAATTAATTCTTCTACTGATTTTTCCATAGGATGTTATGATGTTATTGCGCAAAATTTATCACAAATTGCAGGTGCTAAAGTAAAATTGGTGGAAGCAGTATAAAGACTAGCACCCTCCATACGGGAGCCACCCACCTTGGAACTGAAGCCTTTGCCAGAAAATTTGAAGTATACATTTCTGGCACCAAATGAGAAGCTGCCAGTCATCATAGCGAAGGATTTTCTACTAGAACAAGAAGAGAAGTTGTTGAACATCCTCAGGCAGAATATGAAGCCTATAGGCTGGATATTGGCAAACATACCTGGGATTAGCCCCTCTATGTGCATGCACAGAATTCAGTTAGAGGAAGGTGTGAAACCAGTGAGGCAATCGAAGAGGAGACTGAACCCTCTGATTTTGGATGTGGTCAAGAAAGAAGTCAGCAAGCTTCTAGTTGCTGGCATCATTTATCCAATTTCAGATAGTAAGTAGGTGAGTTCGGTGCAAGTGGTTCCCAAGAAGACCGGCATAATAGTAGTGAAGAACTCCCAGGAGGATTTGGTGCCTACAAGAATGCAGATCAGTTGGAGAGTCTGCATAGACTACAGGAAGCTGAACCAGGCCACTAGGAAGGACCATTTCCCATTGCCTTTTATTGATCAGATGCTAGAGAGATCGGCAGGTCAGTCACACTACTGTTTTCTTGATGGGTTTTCTGGTTATTTTTAGATCCACATTGCACCTAAAGATCAAGAAAAGACAACTTTCACCTGTCTATTTGGCATATTTGCATATCGGATGATGCCTTTTGGTCTGTGCAATGCCCCAGGTACATTTCAGAGGTGCATGATGAGTATCTTTTCTAATTGTTTAGAGAATTGCATGGAAGTCTTCATGGATGATTTTACTATTTATGGCACTTCATTTGATGCATGCTTGGATAGCCTTACTAGGGTATTACATAGATTTGTTGAGTCTCACCTTATTTTGAATTTTGAAAACTGTCATTTTATGGTTAGGCAAGGTGTAGTCTTAGGACATGTTATTTCTAGTAATGGAATTATTATTGATAGGTCCAAGATTGATATTATTGCTTCTTTACTTACCCCAGATGCGTGCGGGAAGTTCATTCTTTTCTTGGACATGCAGGTTTTTACAGGCGATTTATCCAGGACTTCATCAAGATTGCCTTCCACTATCCAAGCTACTGCAGAAATATGTAGACTTCCAGTTTGATGATGAGTGTAGAAGAGCTTTTGACCAATTGAAGTATCACCTAATTTATGCTCCCGTTCTTCAGCCGCCAAACTGGGAGTACCCGTTTGAGCTCATGTGTGACGCATCAAACCTTGCATTGGTGTCGTCCTTTCCTAGAAGGTTAAGAAGATGCCCTATGTCATAGCATATAGTTCTTAGACCCTGGATTCTGCACAGGCTAACTATACCACTACTGAAAAAGAGCTTCTGGCTATCATTTTTGCTTTAGATAATTTTCATGCTTATCTGTTAGGAATTAAAGTGACTGTTTTTTCTGATCATGCAGCATTGAAGTTCCTACTGAAAAAGCCAGATGCAAAGCCCAGACTCATCAGGTGGATGTTGCTGTTGTAGGAGTTTGACATAGAGATCAAGGATAATAGTGGAGCTGAGAACCTGGTAGCAGATCACTTGAGTTGGATTCCACAGACTTTGGAGCCTCTACCCATCTGTGAGACCTTTCCAGATGAGCAGCTTTTAGAGCTGCAAGGTAAGGACCCATGGTATTAATAAGTAACATTTTGATACATGGATTAACCCTCATATTAAGTTTATTGAACCTCTAATGTGCTTAATTGATCAATATTAGATACATTTTATGAGTTTGGACTCTAATTGGGCTTAATTGTATTTTTTTAGCATTATTACACATTTATATTGTTTCTGTAACGCCTGAAAAATTAATCGTTTTTAATCGAAGTGTTCAGTTTTTAGCAAATAATTGTGATTAATTAGGATTTGATTTAGTATTCACTTAAAACTAATTAATTGTGATTTAAGATGATTAGTTATAATGAAATTAGTTTAGAACCATAGGAAAATTCATAAGATTCTTCTAAAAATCGGTTTATCGATTTAAGAGAAATTGGTAAGATATCAATATTTAAGACTGTCGGAACCAAATCAATAAAAATTATACCATGAGAACCCTAGAATAGATGGCCAAGATTTAGCCAAGATAGGCCCTCATGTGGTGCCTTGATCAGCCATTGAGGATGGGAAGCCAAGCCAAATTGGAAGGTAAGGTGAAGTCCACCAATCAAAGTAAAGTTGCTTCAAAAATCTTCACATTTTTCTTTCCTTCTCTCCTTGAAACATTTGACCAACCTAGCTGCTGGAACTCTCCTTATTTCTTTTCTACTCACTTTCCTCTTCACTCATCTTCATCTCTTCTTCAAGTTTCATCAAGAGTTGCTTCCATCTAAGGCACCAAATCAACAAGATTTCAACTAGACAAGGTAGGAATCCTACTTCTCTTCTTATTTTCCTTGGTTTGGAGTTATGTGTGGGTCTTGTATGCTATGTCTACTAATGATATGTGCAGTGATGAGGATGTTTTATGGCTGATTTTGCATGTGTGTTATGATTGGAAATAGAATTGGCATGAAAGAACTTGAAGAAAGGAGAAAACTCAAGAAGCTGGTAGGTTTTTCCTTGGCATTCTATACGGCGGAGTGTACAGCTCCACCTATAGCCATTTAAACTCCATGAAACTATTTCTATATGAAATTAGACATTCAAGGCTTTCCATACATATATAATATAGGCCATTGGACTAGTATTGAGAGAGATGTGAATTTTTAAAGTTTGACCAAGAAATCAGGACTTTCATCCGAGCAGTATGAGTTGAGAAGGGTGTAATTCACCCTATACAACTCCAAATTTAGTGAAACCAACTTTGTTAGAAAGCTTACACATAGGGGAACATTCCATAATGAAATTCTGAGTTTGTTACAATCCCATTTGTTCCCAGTGGTTTGAGGAAATTGCCTTTATGTCCAAACTAGGCCAAAACAGGGTAGTTCAGGAAGGTCAAGTGTCAGGGCTTATATCTCGAATTATATTTATTCGAATGATATGAAATTTACTTCATTTGAAAGCTTGCCCTGTTAGCGTTACAGAGGTATAGATTTTGTATTATTTCACCCAGATTTCTATTTTTGGTGAAGTTTCTCTTGTAAGAGTGTAATTCGGACTAGAGACATATATGAATACTAGATCAAGCCCCGGGATATCGGAACTCGGGACTTAGCAAACAAAGAGCTAGATAGGGTGTACTTAAGGTTGAACTCAGAATGATATACTTAAGGTTGAACTCTTAGGGCTAGGTCTGGCATACTTTAGGTTAACCTTGGAACTTTGTAGAGAGAGCTAGATCGGGTATATTTGATGTTGAACTCGAGACTGAGCAAATAGGAAACTAGTCGGGCATAGTTAATGTCGTAACTCGGAAATTAGGGAAGACGGGGTATGGTTAATATCGAAATGCAGGACTTAGGAAGACATTCGTAAGAGTCATGGAGGACCAATTATGGATTAAAGTCAGAAATCGAAATCAAGACATTGAACACATGATCCAGGAAGACGGGAATCAATACATTGACATTATATATGTAATTCCGGAAGTCAGGAATCAAGACATATGATATCGGAACTCGGAAGTCGGTTATAAGCTGAAACTCGGGAACATCAGTAAAAGTTAAAAAGCTTACGAGACAACTTAAGGCTTAAGACTATAAAACTTGCACCTATTGATATTATTATATTCTTAGCATAATTACAATGTCCTATCTTGGGTTTGCTGTTTGATTAAAGTTTCTTGGTTGCCTGACACTATTCAAGAGGTAGCGGACTCGATCCCTTATGTTGCCAAATCTTCGGTAGCAGTCTATAAAACTATGAATGTTTATATTACAAGAAATATATGATATGAACAGCTATACAATTATGAATATATATTACGATGACATGATCATAAATCATCCTTATGAGCGTATGCATATCTGCATATGAATGAAGGAAGAATATATGAGATCCCTTCACTTGGAGACAGTTACTTGGATCCCTCCAGGTGGAGGCAATAAAGGTATAAAGATGTCGGTCCCTTCACTTGGAGGTAGTTGTACATTGGGTCCCTCCTTATGAAGGCAGTTAAAAGATATGATGAACGTCCCATATTCCTAAGGAGTGTGACATGGAGATCACATTCTGATGGGGTATGACATGGCGATCATACTCTGGAATATGGCATGATGAGCACATCGTAAGGAGTGTGACATGGTGATCACACCCCGATGGGGTATGACATGGCGATCATACTTTGGAATGTAGCATGATGATCCCACACCTAAGGAATATGATATGGCGATCACATTCTGATGGAATATGACATGGCGATCATACTCTGGGACATGGCAGGAAGAACATATTCCTAAGGAATGTGACATGGTGATCACACCCCGATGGAGTATGACATGGCAATCGTACTCTAGAATATCTGTAACAAGTAAATGAATATAAAGGAAGAAAAGAAAAGTATGTGTATCTGCATAAGTTCAAGTACAAGTAAAAGCGTGTGTATAGATGTTATGTCTCCAGTATATTGATGCTATTGTATTTTAATATGTCGCAATTATTATTCATAGTATAATTCATGAATTAACTTTGTATAGGCTCTTCCAAATGCCAAGTGTATGAGTAAAATGAACTTTGCTTCGGATAATATATTTTTCGAACTATAAAATTAAACAGTTTACATAACATGTTCACCTTTTTTATAATAAACCGAAGCAAACTAGAGATGACAATGATGATAGTATATATGATAGTTAAGGAATCCTACTGAGAATTCAAAATTCTCACTCTTATTTCCGTGTTATTTGCAAATAGTTTGAGAAGTTGAAAAGACAACTAAAGTTGCTGTCAGTTAAGGTCCACTCAGGTAACCTTAACAACTCCTGAGTAAGGTACTATGACTTAAGCATAGTACTGCACAATGGAGGACGTTACACTTTTTGTAGTTTGAGCATATCTTCAGTTATCGACCTCTAAAATTTACAAATTTTATATTTTAGGAAAGCTGAGAGAAAGATCTACAACTTTGATGAAGAAGTCAAAAACTAATTCAGATGTCTATTAGAGTAAATTGGGCCACAAAGTTAGAACAAGGCTATTACACTAGAAAATTGGGCCATAATTTGAGTTGTAGACACTGAATTGAGGTGAAACTAGTGCCGTTTGAAAGCTAAGATATAAAGTTTCAATTCATATGAAGAACACTCTCCAAAATAATGATATCTTGATGGACTTATTGGCTATTGAATTTGACTGACGCGAATAGAGGTACAACCTAGACATGCTGTAAAGATTAGGCCATAACTCTCTCATTTGAAGTCCAAATTAAGCAAATTGGGTGTCCACTTAAAGCTAAGAGGCAGAGAATTAATTTGGGCTCAAGGGTATTTTTCACATTTTGGATCTGATAAGGAGACAGAAAATCAAAATATGAGAGACTCTCCTCTCTAACATTTTTTCATTTTTCTCTCTTTTCTTCTCCTCTCCTCTTCTTTTCTTTTCTTTTCCTTTCATTTTGTAAGATACTTGTCTTGGTTCTATTTTTTAACCTTCATTGCTATGGAGGAGTAGGACTTCATGCTAGTTTAAGGAGACTCCAAGGGCATTATGGTTGTAATCTTGAAACCCTATGCTTGAATCTCAATTATGTTTGTTTTCTTGATTCTTTGTCCTTTTTTATTTGTAAACTTGCATTGAATGGTATTGATATATGGGTTTATGAATGAGGAATTAGTTGGGTGATTGTTAATTGGTCAATTGGTATGAACTTGATTAATTAAAGAATTAGGAATTGGGTTTGGGTTCAAACCTAGGCTAATACAATTTGGGCTAGAAATCAACATAGATTAATTAGAGTTGAGTTATCAATTATCTAATCAATTGTATGTTGGTTGAATGTCTAGAGGTCTGTAGGTAGAATTGTGCAGTTATTAGTAGAGGTCTCTCTAATAGCTCAAATTAGTCACACTCCATGTATTTGATATATTGTTTGTTAGTGATTGATTCACCTTATGACTAAGGAACTCTTTGAACTAGTGTTAATTTTTATTTCACCCAATTTTCTTTTATAGCTTATTTACTGATACGACTTCGACAAGTATACTGGATCGTACAAGCAATAAAGTGATGAGAAAAGTATCGTTCCCACGAAGATAGATCAAATACCGGATAGTTTAAGGGATGACTATTTGGAAGGAATGAGATTATGGATGTAAAGAAAGTTAAAATAAAAATAAGAATTCAATAAATACGAAAAATAGTAACCAGGATGGATCCAAGAAAGGTTGACCAAATATAATGGAATGAATGCTAGGGCTAATTAACTTCACCTATTGTAGACGTATTGCCTATGAATTTCTATTAATCCATTCTATCCTAATTGACTCACGGTCGGTTCCCCTTAATTTATTCCTAGCCTCTCTCGAGGTCAAGCAATACTTGTTATCCTAAACTAATTGACTAATCTCTTAGCACAAACTAATCTAGGAAAAGGTTGAAGTTCTATGCGTTCCTATATTGACTGCATGAACCGCGTTTGTCTATCTCTAGTTTTTGCTCAGCTCATGGTGTTTATGTTAAGAAGCTTTGTTTACAAACCCTATCTTTAGTTATTGCAAACCAACGAATCAATTGATCAAAGGCATTAAGCATAAACAAAAACACTAAGCAATTGAAATAGAAACAAGATTAACATTAATCTATAAAGAAATTTGTCACACAAAAGGGTCCATTAACGCCCTAGCAAGAGAAATTTAGTTCATGTCTAAAAAGAAGAAAACGATAACAGAGTTTAAAGATGGGGAAACAAAAAAACAAAGAGTCATGGAGAATTCTGGCTAGACACAAGGAATTCAGGAAAATTGGATCTCTCCGTGTTGATGATTAAGCGCCGAAATCCTTGAATCTTCACCTTCAATCTCTTGGAAAAAGTCTTCTGTCTTGGAGAGGGTGTGTAAGTGTCTAGGGATCTCTTTTGTGATATGTGTTACCCCTTTTAATAGTGCATATGTCCCTCTATAGCGCGCTAGGTTGTGCTATAGCGCAACGAAAATTTGTTGACATTTATACGAACACGGCGGCGCGCTATAGCGCGACATGAATGTGGCAATTTCTTCCTTATGCGGCAGTGTGTTGTAGCGTACTAGCTTGCACTATAGCACAAGGTGCTGAGTCTGAATTCATGGCTTGGCTTCTTCCAACTTCTTTTGGGCCCACTTGTACCTTCAATAAATCAAATAAACCCAAAATAAGTATCCAAAAGATAGGAAAATAATAGAAAATAAGAATACCACCTAATCTAAACTACTTAACTAAAATAAAACAAAATAGCAACAAAGCTAAACAACTACGTCCTAAATTAAATAAAAACTAACTAAAAATATAACTCACCAAAGAGAGTTATCACAACCCCAACTTAAGTACTTGCTTGTCCCCAAGCAAAACTCAAAACAAAGACTCAAAAATAGAAAAACAAAAGACTCAACCAAAAGCACTTAAAACAAAAGGAATTACTAAACACGATGGTCAAGATAGAAGCTGTTGTCTATGGGATTCCTCATCACTGCTCCATAACTTAACTCAAAAGTTACCAAGGATCAAAGTCTAAGTACCAAGACCATCTAATTGTGCAATCATATTGTCAAAAGGATGGATCCAGTGTGTGTGTACAAGAGAAAAGCAACAAAGAATTGACTCACCCTATGCTTATGCCATGTTTAAGAAAAGACAAAAACATTACACTATCCACAATCCTCTCTCTCTGTTTCTATATGAATGTCACTTAGCCAAAGATCAAAAGGACTTCTCTTAGGTTGTAACGGTAGGCCAAGGTAAGGGGTATGATGGAATAGTCATTTAAGCTCAATTAATCCCCTCAACTTAAGGAACCCTCACCCCTAATTCATTCTCCTTGGGGCACCCCTAACTTAGTTGCTTGGCAACCATCATGCTTTTCTTGTTGAACCTTGGCATTATATTTTCCTTGTATTGCCAACTTTTCTCTATTTTTTTTTTCTTTCCTCCTTCCCTTTTCTTTTTCTTTATTTTTTCAAATATTCACCCACTCCACTTTTGACTTTAGAAAGCATGAGGTTGGCATAGTGGAGGTATTACCCTATGTAAATGAGTTTAGAAGTTAAGGATTAAGGGTAAACCATGGGATCAAAAAAAGGAAAAGCAAGGAAGGGCATTAGGCTCATAACATGGTTCAATCCAAGAATAGGTTTTAAGACTCAAATAAGGTGACTAAGGATCAATGACCAAGGATGGGCAATGAGACTCAATTATGGCTACCAAACATGGCTTAAATCACTTCTAAGGCTAAGATTCACTCACATATATTTCAAGAGAGATTCACATGAAGAAGCATGCATGTCTGAACCTAAATAAAGCATAAAAAGCATAAAGATCACCTATCCTAAGTTGCTAACTCTTATCAAAATGCAAGAAATTAATCCTTCTCAATTAAAAAATAACAGCACAAGAAGATTTTCAAGACTTAAATTTGAATTCAAAGTTACTTAAGAGTTAACAAATAGAGCAGTCTTTCATATCATAGGCATAGGCATTGCATCTATTTGACTGACAAAAGACACTAAGAAAGAAGACTAAAAATGAAAAATCTTTTTGGTTTTTGTTCTTTTTGTGAAATATGGTTCAAGACAACTAGAAGACTAGAAAACTAACAATAACTAAAGGAAAATAAGCAAGAGCAGAATGCAAAAGTACATTTATGGACTTTCCTAACCCCCAGCTTAAAAATTGTACATAGTCCCCAATGCACTGGAATAGAAACAAAAAGGGAAAGGAAAGGAAAAGAACTCCCCAAATCTAGTCTTCCTCGGACCCCTCAGCTACTTCTTCTGACTCCTCCTGTGCAAAGGCCTCCTCGTCTGTGAGATGCTCATGCTTTGGATTAGGCGGAGGTAGAGGTTGTAGCTACTGGAGGAGCTCTGGCGATAGCTGCTGCCTCATAAGTGCCTCCAGACCTTGGATGCCTCTATAAATAGAGGAATACTGCCTGCTCGCTCTGTTCTGGACGATGGTCCGTGTGCTCCTCATGTCTAGGCATAGCTCATCAATTTGGGCCTAAAGCTGAAGCCATGGTGGCTGGGACGCATCAGTGTCTCCGACTTGTGGTGGTGGCGATGATGGTGATGATGCATCTCCCTGTCTCTCAACCTGTCGGGTCCTCCTAGTCCTTCGAGTCGCTCTGTTCAGTGCCACAGAGAGGCTCTCATCAGAAATCTTTGGACCTCTGTCCGTCATGCGCTCTGCAGGATCTACAACAACACCCGCCTGCAAGGCTAATGCAGTGATCAGGGATGGGTAAGGTAAGGAGTAGTTGCTGCTAGGTATGGTCATCATCTGATCCTTTATCAACTGCCCCAGGTTCACCTCCCTTTGAGTGATGAAGCAATACAGTAGCAGGCACCTTTCCCTAATGATAGAATGGGTGTGCCTGCTGGGCATGAGGCGAGAGAACATAATCTGAGCCCACACTCTGGCTACTGGGTTAAGGTACTTATTCAGCAGATGCTTCGGGCCGGTAGATGGAGTATCATAATAAGCCCACTTGCCATTCGGCAGGGCTATAGTCTGAAGAATCTCATCCCAATCTACATTCTGCCCTCTCAATGTAGAGAAATCATCCCGCTGGATATCAGGAGTGTGCATGAAGGAGTTGATGCTGGAGGGGCGGACGTCTACCCACTGGCCTCTCACCCAAACGTGGCCTTCAGGTTGGTTGGCCCTACTTACCACCATCAGGTTAGCATAAAATTCTCGCACTAAATTGAGACAACCCGATGGCGGCTCATCCAACAACTGTGCCACCCTCTCCTCTCTATCTCTTCCACATGTGCTCGAAATGTACCCGAACTCAGCTGAATGCCCTTCTTTATCACCAACTCCCATTTGTGGAGGGAGGAATGGTATCGATGCTAACAGTTCGCCCTAATGAATCGATGTTTGTCAAAATCTTCCTCGGCATGAGAGGGTTGGGAAGAAGAGGAGGCTCTAGTAGTCTTGGTTCTCTTTCTGGATGCCATGGTCTTGAAAACACAATTAAAGCAACCAAAAATCCAAAGGCAACCAATCAGTAATCAATAAATCATAACAGAATATTCCAAGATAACGACCCCCAACTTACTTACTGGCACAGTCAGAATTAATCCATAAGAGAAAATAACTCAGAATCTAAGCACTATAATTCCATCTAACATAATAGAGCATATGCAAGGATTCTGAAAATAATCAGTGAGGATATGGATCCTAAGCACATTCGAATATGAATTATGTCAAGTAAAGCTTCCAATCCTATTTTAAAATCCAATTATCTTAAATCGAATATGCATAAACACCCAAATGACTTAACTCATATTCTCAATTCAGAGCCAAACATTCAATAACTCAAGCCAATAACATAATATAGCAACAATGATCACAATTGGCTCAAGTATGGTGTTTAATTAAATGAAACAGCATCAATTCATCCTACCATAACAAAACCACATGTTATTTATGATAGATTCAAGGTGAGAACTAAACATGGCAATGTAGGTAGCACATGCAACATTAAAAATCAAAACTGAGACAGTAAGAAGATGCAAACCAGGTATGGATGACTCTCAACAACTCAAGTGGAGCAACTCCTTTCCAAAAATGGTGAGAGTTCTGCCTCCCACCCAAGAAAATCCTATTCTGCGAGTTAGGGTTCAAATGGGGAAAAACCAGTGGTTGTGATGTAGAAATAGGTGGAAATGTGAGGGGTGAGGTGCGATTTTGAGGTGAGAAATGGATTTGGGTGGAAGGAATTGAGTGGGAGAGTGAGTGTTTGTGTTTGGATGTGTGAAGGAGGAAAAAGAGAAGAGACTTCGTGTCTGTGTGTATCTTTGTTTGTGCTGCAGTGAAGCTGCAGTGCGATCTTTAAATCTGTCATGCAAGTGGGCTTGCGCTATAGCGCAAGGTATCGCGCTATAGCGCAACAAAATTTTCCCTTGGTGTATTACACAAACGGGCTTGCACTATAGCTCAACATGTCACGCTATAGCGCAAGAAAATATTCTCTTCACTTTCTGCAGACTCAGGCTTGCGCTGTAGCACAAGTCATCGCGCTATAGCACAAGAAAAAATTTTCAAAACGATACTCCCTTCGACAGCGCGCTATAGCGCAAAGTAGCACGCTATAGCACGCTGCTGCTGCTGCCACTTCTGCATTTTCTCTGCTGCATGCCCAATTTCATCACTTCCTCCACTTATGAACTTCCTAATAGCTCCATGAACCTAAAAAAAAAACAAAACAAACCAAACTTAAATAAATTAATTGATTCTAAATAAAATTATACCTAAAAAAATAACAATAATAATAAAGAAAAACTAAAATAATCCTAAATAAAAAAGTTAAAGGAGATCAAGGAAAAGTTTGAAAAAGTTGGGTTGTCTCCCAACAAGCACTTTGATTTAATGTCCCTAAGTTGGACATGACTTTATCTAACAGCATGGATCAGAGAGAAGAGCTAAAGCCTTGAGTTTATCATAGCTTCCATCAACATATGGCTTCAACCTTTGACCATTGACTTTAAAAGTGCCTTTGGTAGGATGTGTGACCTCAATGGCTCCAAAAGGGGATACTTTAGTGATCTCAAAAGGTCTGAACCACCTTGATCTCAGCTTCCCAAGGAATAGCTTCAATTTAGAATTGAAGAGTAGGACTTTCTGACCTATGTGGAAGTCTCTCCTCAGTATATTCCTATCATGCCATTTCTTGGTTTTCTCCTTATAGAGCTTGGCATTTTCATAAGCCTCCTATCTAAACTCATCCAACTCATTAAGCTGTAGCATTCTTCTCTCACTTGCCTCCTTGAGATCAAAATTGAGCAGTTTTGTTGCCCAATATGCCTTATGCTCCAACTCAACTGGCAAGTGACAAGCCTTCCCAAAGACCAAACTATATAGAGACATCCCAATGGGAGTCTTGAAAGCCATCCTATAAGCCCAAAGAGCATCATCCAACTTAACTGACCAATCCTTCCTTGAGGAATTAATAGTCTTCTCAAGGATCCTCTTCAACTCCTTATTGGACACCTCCACTTGGCCACTTGTCTGAGGGTGGTAGGGAGTGCTAACCTTGTGCTTCACACCATATTTGGCAAGAAAGGTTTCAAATTGACGGTTGCAGAAGTGTGTGCCTCTATCACTAATTATTGCTCTTGGGGTGCCAAATCTTGAGAAAATATTCTTCTTTAGAAACTTTGTGACGACTCGAGCATCATTAGTAAGAGATGCCATGGCTTCCACCCATTTGGATACATAATCAATTGCCACCAATACATATTTGTTGCCAAAGGAAATGGGAAAGGGACCTATGAAGTCAATACCCTAAACATCAAATAGCTCAACCACCAAATTATTATTCAATGGCATCTCATGCCGCCATGAAACATTCGCAGTTCTTTGGCAATCATTGCACCTTCTCACATAGTCATTGGCATCTCTGAAAATAGTGGGCCAATAGAACCCACATTGGAGGACCTTAGCAGCTATCCGGGTGGCTCCAAAGTGACCCCCAACTAGTGATGTGTGACAATGGTAAAGAATGCTAGCCACCTCTTCTTGAGGAACACATCTTCTGATAATCTGATCTGAGTAGTGTCTATAAAGAAATGGGTCCTCCCAGAAATAGTACTTGAGGTCAGAAAAGAATTTCCTCTTCTGGGAGTGTGAGAGGCCCTCAGGCAGAATTCTCTTCACCAGGTAATTGGTATAATCTGCAAACCATAGTGCTACTTGTGCTACCCATAGCTGCTCATTGGGAAATGTCTTTTTAATCTCTTCTTCCTCATGCAGAAAGGGAGAGGTCAATTTAGAAAGGTGGTCAGCTACCACATTCTCTGCTCCCTTTTTATCTCTGATCTCTGACTCGCACGTCGTAACACAAGCAAATTAAACCGAATAGCGACTATAGTATAGTAGCCAACTCGGATCGTTTCCCAAAGATGAACACACTATTTGATCAGAAAATTCAGGGGGGTTTTTATAACAAACACTTAAAATGCAATCATGAATTCCAAAGCAAACAGAAAACAAAAAGGCTAAACCGAATTAAAATTCTAATCCAAGACATACAAGAAGAAAGCAATCAACACTCAATCATTGGATTCAAATATACATGCACACTCCAATTCGATGATTAATTTTAGATTCAATTGAAACCTCAAATCAAACCTAGCATTCACATGAAAATCTCCATGCATTCAACTAATCACTCAAGCAATTCGGCTTAGAGACCTCTAAAACCGAATTGATTTTGGACTAGCTTCCAAACCAATGCTCTAATCTCATATTCAGATCCGAAATATGAATCACACTCTTGAACAATCGAATCACATATATCAACCGAATTATACATGATTTGATTGACTCTTAATCAACATGCATGAATGAAAACCTCCAATTCAATTACGAGATTAAGAAGAAGAGAAGAGGAGTGAAACCGAAATTGGAATTTCCATGTCTTGATGCACCAATCCTCAAGAGCTTGAATGCTTCTCTTGATGCCTTGGATCAGAGGAGGATCACCCCTCCATTAATGGAGGAAAACGCAAAAGAGAGAGAGAGAGAGAGAGAGAGTTTTTCTTATTCAATAAAACTAAAAATTACAAAATGAGCAAAAAGGTCCCTGAAGCATAATCAGAATTTCTATATATACCTCTAATTAAAAGTCACTAATTACTTAATTAAAATAATCCTCTTTTCCTAAGCTAAATTTGGATAGCTCATTTGCCCAATTTGGATGCTTAGAGAGAAAGTTGTGCCCAAAACAAGTTGAGTGGGCTCTCTTAGACTCAGCAGCGACTTCCAACACGTTTTTGGGCCTCATAACGGTTCTTCTTGGCTTAATGCTCTGAACATAAAATGAAGCCCTGGATGTTAGCTTTCCAATGCCACAGGAATGGGCTCAATTGAGTCCCTGTAGCCCAAGATATGGTCCAATCATTGAAGGCTGCTCAGAAACCGCGCCCAAACGCTTCAGTTCAGTTCCGAGCCCAATTTCGGCTTTAAAATCTCAGAATTAGCCCTTGCCCTCTCATAGAAATTGTAGCTCTATCTCTTAGCTTTCCTACAAATCAAGAAGCATAATAAAACGAGGTATAGAGCTCAAGATATGATCTAAACACTGAAGCAGGTCAAAATAACCGAAATGCTGCAAAAATTAACTAAGTCTCACTAAGATCCAAAAAAAAAGAAAATGATCTAAACTCAACCAATTAAGCACAAAGGAGAATTAATGAGACAAGTATGAAGGATAAAAATAGTATAAAAATCCAATTCATCAATCTCCAAATCAAATTCTTAAAGCAATAGAATCCATCTAGGGAGCCTAGGCTTGGCATCCTTCTTATCCAACAAGAACTTCAGGGCTGCATGGTCCGTGTAGACAATCACCTTAGCACCTATCAAATAAGAACGGAATTTGTCAAAAGCAAAAACCACAGCCAAAAGTTCTTTTTCAGTGGTAGCATAATTAAGTTGTGCATCATTCAAAGTTCTACTGGCATAATAAATAACATGCAACAACTTATTCTTCCTCTGTCCTAAAACAACACCTATGGCATAATCACTAGCATCACACATGAGCTCAACTGGCAAGTCCCAATTAGGTGCAACAAGAATGGGAGCTGAAATTAATTTGTTCTTCAAAAGTTCAAAGGCATGCAAGCATTCATTATCAAAATTAAAAGGAACATCCCTAACTAACAAATTACTCAAAGGCTTAGCAATTTTAGAGAAGTCCCTAATAAATCTCCTATAAAATCCAGCATGGCCTAAGAAACTTCTAACTCCCTTCATATTGGTTGGTGGAGGTAACTTCTCAATGACTTCAATTTTGGCTCTATCCACTTCAATTCCTTTAGCTGAGATCCGATGTCCAAGAACTATGCCTTCCTGCATCATAAAATGACACTTCTCCTAATTCAAAACAAGGTTAGTTTCCTGACATCGTTTCAAAACCAAAGATAAATGATATAAACAATCATAAAAAGAAGAACCAAAAACTGAAAAATCATCCATAAAAATCTCTATAAACCTTTCCACCATATCATGGAAAATAGCTAGCATGCATCTTTGGAAGGTGGCTGGGGCATTGCACAACCCAAATAGCATTCTCCTATAAGCAAATGTCCCATATGGGCAGGTGAATGTAGTCTTCTCCTGATCTTCTGGGGCAATGTGTATCCGGTTGTAACCAGAGTAACCATCCAAGAAACAATTGTAAGCATGGCTGCTATCCTCTCCAACATCTGGTCCATGAAGGGTAGTGGGAAATGGTCCTTGCGGGTGGCATCATTAAGCTTCCGGTAATCAATACACATCCTCCATCCGGTGACCGTACGAGTTGGAATGAGCTCATTATTTTCATTCTCCACCACTGTAGTTCCTCCTTTCTTGGGTACCACCTGAACTGGGCTCACCTAAACATCGTCTGAAATGGGATATATGATCCCTGCATCTAGGAGCTTCACCACTTCCTTCTTCATAACCTCTTTCATAGTTGGGTTCAGCCTCCTCTATAGTTGGACCAGTGGCTTGAAGTCATCTTCCATGAAGATTTTATGCATGCAAAAGGTGGGGCTGATACCCCTCAAGTCTGAAATCTACTACCCAATAGCTGCCTTATGATCTCTTAGTACCCTTAGCAACTTATCTTCTTCTATGCTACTTAGTGAGGCACTAATAATAATAGGATATGTGTCACCCTCACCAAGGAATGCATATCTCAGATGGATAGGAAGTTGCTTGGGCTCTAATTTTGGTGGCTCTTCACTCATTGGTTGTAGTTCCTTATCCCGTGTCAGAGTGTCAGAAAAAGGCTGGGAAACTACCGGTTGAGCTTCCAAAAGTTCATGGCATAGCTGTAAGTTGTTGTCCTCCAATTCTTCTGCCATTTTAGAGTTCACCAGGTATACCTCTAAGAGAATGGTGGTGGAAACAGCTCCAAAGGAAGAGGTTACCACCTCTTCAATGACATCAACTCTAAGGCAAGAATTAGCTTCCAGGGGAAACTTAGTTGCATCAAAAACATTGAAGGTGACCTTCTCATCTTGTACCCGCAACTCTAACTTTCCCTCTTGGACATTTATGAGAGCTCTCCTAGTGGCTAAGAAAGGTTTCCCAAGAATGAGGGGGACTTCCCTGTCTTCCTCCATGTCAAGCACTACAAAATCCACTGGGAATATGAGCTTATCCACCTTTACCAGAACATCCTCAATAATGCCTCTTGGATGCTTGATTGATCTGTCAGCCAGCTGTAGTGACATCATGGTAGGCTTGACTTCTCCAACTCCAAGCTTCCTGAAAATTGACAAAGGCATTAAACTAATACTGGCACCAAGATCAAAAAGAGCTTTATTAAAATAAACATCACCAATGACACATGGAATAGTAAAACTCCCTGGATCTTTAAGCTTGGGAGGCAGCTTGTTTTGTAAGATGGCACTGCACTCTTCAGTAAGTAGGACAGTCTCATCATCTCTGATTTTTCTCTTCTGAGAGAGGATTTCCTTCATAAACTTAGCATAACTAGGCATCTGAGTCAACGTCTCCACGAAGGGTATATTAATTTGTAGCTTCTTGAATAATTCCAAAAATTTTGCAAATTGTTTATCGTGCTGCTCTTTCTTCAGTTACTTTATCCTCTGTGGATAGGGAATGGGAGGGTCATAGGCAAATGGTGCCACATACTTTGGCGTCTTTTCTTCTTCCCCCACACCCTTGCTACGCCTCATAGGAATCTCATATTTCTTCCCTTGGGTAGTTTGCACTTCAGTCTCAGCAGGTTGCTCTTCTTCTGCTTCTGGCATCTTAGGTTCCTCTAGTTCTTTACCACTTCGCAGGGTAATTGCCTTAACTTGCTCTCTTGGATTTTTCACCGTGTTGCTAGGCAAAGTACCCTGTGGTCTTTTAGCTAGTTGTTGGGATATCTGCCCTAATTGAGTTTCATGGTTTCTAATGGAAGCCTCCTGGTGTTTGAATTGTGCTTCAGTTCTGTCCACAAAATTAGAATGAGTCTGCATGAATTGTTGGAACATTTCTTCCAAGTTAGATTTCTTCTCTTAGATAGGTGGGTTGTATGAATGCCTGGGAGCACCCTGATTCCCACGGAAATGACTGGAATGACCATAGTCTCTGTACCCAGGAACATAGTTATTGGAATGGAAATTGTGCCTCTGACCATTCATGTAATTGACTTGTTCATCAGAAGTAGGCTCTGTGGCACATTCTCCATTAGGATGATTCCCTTGGCAAAAGTGACACCGCAAGATCGGTGCAGGGGGAGTGGTATTGAGCATATCTAATTGCTTCTGAATGGCTGCGTTTTGGATAGAGAGAGCTTGCATCTGGGCCAAGAGGGTAGTGGTAGTGTCGACTTCTAGAACTCCCCCCTTCTGAGTTCTCTCACTAAGCCTCTGGTAATTGTTGCTAGCCATTATTTCGAATAGCTCCCATGACTGCTCTGGTGTCTTATTATTCAGAGAGCCGCCAGCTGCTGCATCAACCATGATTTGGGTGGACATGAGGAGACCATTGTAGAATGTTTGGATTTGCATCCAGAGCGGGATGCCGTGATGTGGACACTTGACCAATAATTCCTTATACCTCTCCCAAGACTCATAGAAGGATTCTCCATTTGCTTGGGTGAAGGAAGTGATATCATTCCTCATCTTAGCAGACTTGGCAAGAAGGAAGTACTTCTCCAAGAATTTTCTGGCTACCATATCCCAAGCAGTGAGAGTCCCTTGTGGTAGAGACTTCAACCAAGCTCTGGCTTTGTCCCTCAATGAAAAATGGAACAGCCTCAACCTAATAGCATCATCCGTGGCACCATTGATTTTTATGGTGTCACAAATTTCCAAGAAGTTGCTGAGGTGTTCGTTTGGATCCTCACTAGGTAGTCCCGCAAACTGGCAATTTTGTTGCACGAACTGAATGAGTGATGCTTTCAGCTCGAAGTTATTTACTTAGACAGGCGATCTCATAATACTTGATGAGCACCCTTCAAGAGTGGGTGCCAAGTAGTCCTTCATGACTTTATCATCATGCTCATTTTCATTGGCCATGGTAATTACAGGGACTTCTTCAATTGCTCTCCGTGCTCTCCTGAGTTGACGCAAGGAACGCTCGATTTCTGGATCAAAGAGCAAGTCTTCACCAGATTGGCTCCTTCGCATAAACTGCAAAAACGGAACACAAGAACAGGTGAACAAAATAACAAGGCTAAATAGAAATAACTAACAAAATAAAATAAAATAAAATAAAATATCGAATCTAGTATCCCATCAACTAAAAAATGATATTGATATTATCCTCGGCTACGGCGCCAAAAACTTGGTGCGACTTCGGCAAGTATACCGGATCATACAAGTAATAAAGTGATGAGAAAAGTATCGTTCCCACGAGGATAGATCAAATACCAGATAGTTTAAGGGATGACTATTTGGAAGGAATGAGATTATGGATGTAAAGAAAGTTAAAATAAAAATAAGAATTCAATAAATACGAAAATAGTAACCTGGACGGATTCAAGAAAGGTTGACCAAATATAATGGAATGAATGCTAGGGCTAATTAACTTCACCTATTGTAGACGCATTGCCTATGAATTTCTGTTAATCCGTTCTATCCTAATTGACTCACGGACGATTCCCCTTAATTTATTCCTAGCCTCTCTCGAGGTCAAGCAATACTCTTCATCCTAAACTAATTGCCTAATCTCTTAGCAAAAACTAATCTAGGAAAAGGTTGAAGTTCTATGGGTTCCTATGTTGACCGCATGAACCAGGTTTGTCTATCTCTAGTTTTCGCTCAGCTCACGATGTTTATGTTAAGAAGCTTTGTTTACAAACCCTATCTCTAGTTATTACAAACCAATGAATCATTTGAATGATGGCCAATCAATCAAAGGCATCAAGCACAAACAAAAACACTAAGCAATTGAAATAGAAACAAGATTAACATTAATCCATAAAGAATTTGTCATACAAAAGGGTCCATTAACGCCTTAGCAAGAGAAATTTAGTTCATGTCTAAAGAGAAGAAAACGATAACAGAGTCTAAAGATGAGGAAATAGAAAAACAAAGAGCCATGGAGAATTCTGGCTAGGCACAAGGAATTCAGGAAAATTGGATCTCTCCGTGTTGATGATTAAGCACCGAAATCCTTGAATCTTCACCTTCAATCTCTTGGAAAAAGTCTTCTGTCTTGGAGAAGGTGTGTAAGTGTCTAGGGATCTCTTTTGTGATGTGTGACCCCTTTTATAGTGCGTATGTCCCTCTTTTAACTCTCAGCTTGAATGGATAATTTGCTGCAAATGGGCTTGCGCTATAGCGCAAAGGTTTGCGCTGTAGCACAAGCCTCAATTCTTGGCTCAATTGTGAAATCCGGTGGTGCGCTATAGCGCGACATGAATGTGGCAATTTCTTCCTTATACGGCAGTGCACTGTAGCGCACTGGCTTGCACTATAGCGCAAGGTGCTGAGTCTGAATTCATGGCTTGGCTTCTTCCAACTTCTTTTGGGCCCACTTGTACCTACAATAAATCAAATAAACCCAAAATAAGTATCCAAAAGATAGGAAAATAATAGAAAATAAGAATACCACCTAATCTAAACTACTTAACTAAAATAAAACAAAATAGCAACAAAGCTAAACAACTACGTCCTAAATTAAATAAAAACTAACTAAAAATATAATTCACCAAAGAAAGTTATCATTTACTGCATGTTTACACAAAATCCCTTGTTACTTGACTAGATAGCAACAACATCCTTGTCAGACAACCTTGGTTGCACTATATTTCAAATTTAGTGTAATTAAGTATTTTAAAATTATAATTTGGAGTGGAATACGACACTCATTACCAAATTTTGGTGCCATTGCCGGGGTTGTTGATGTTATTTAGTTTGTAAATATATGTGTTTACTTGCTTTTGTTTGAGTTTTGCATGTTTTATTTGTTTTCAAATTTTGGCTAATTTTGGATGCTTTCTTGTTCTTTTCATGTTCATATTACCTTGAAACATTCTAATTCAAAGATTTTCAATATTCTAAGCAAGACTTACTGCTTTGCAGTAAGCCCCACCCTATTTTGATCAAATTCCACTATTTTGACAACTTTTTTGAATTTTTAATAATTTTTATTGCATTTTCAGGTTTCAATTAGGTGCAGTTTTATTTGTGTGGTGTTCAAAAAAATCATTTCCTATTATTTTTACATTTTATTAATCATTTTTTCTTTTTTTTTTAATTTTTAGTGTTCATTTTAGTGTAATATCATTTTGTACATAGTTTCTTGTTTGTTTCGTTATTTTATTTTGTATTTTTTTTTTCATTACTTCCACTTTGTTTATCATGTTTACTAACATACCTCCTAGCTCCCAGATATATGCTACTTGGAATATTGCAGGAACTGGAGCAGTTGATGAGGATTCTTACCAAAGAATGAAACACCAGTTGGATGAGATAAAGTACTTAATAGAGCAATAAGCCATGAGGAATCACACCCAACAACGACAACTGGGATATGACCCAAGTTCCAATACGTACCAGTCTAACTGGTATAATGGAGTTGAACAGGGATATGGGGGTGTTCCATCACAGCAACCCCCATATTTTAATTGTAGTTCCAACCTTCACTTCCCTTCATTCAACAGCACCTGCATCTACTCCAAGAGCCGTATGAGTAACCACAGCTTGAGTTACAACCTGCATATCATCAGGGTGATCCACTAGCCACCTCACTTGAGCCTTCTCTAGAAGATCTTGTGAACCAGTTGATGGAGAGTAATCTCCAATGGCAGCAGAGGATTGATGCAAACATTCAGGGCTTGCAAACACAATTGAGCCAGTTAACTTCTACATTAAGCAAATTGCAAGCTCATGAGTTCACCCGGCTCATTTCCTATACCGTTCTGACTCATGAGGGGAATATGCCAAATGTAAAATCACATGAGCTAGCTGAGGGGATTGGCGAGAATCAAGATGTAGCTAGACCACTAGATGAGACACCACAGGAGACATTAGTTGAGGAGATATCTCATGATCTGTTAGTGCTGAGGAAATGAACATGTTTACATGCATGGATATTTCCACTTCTTTAGAAGACCCCATGAGTGACCTCTCAACTGTATTCCCTGAGCTAACTGCTGTTGACACTTTTGTTGGATTCACATGTGCTGACTGTGAGGGTGAGTTTATCTGCCCTCTATGTGCAGAGATTGAGGCCTGTCTGAGGGGAGATCCTCCAATGCCAGAAGATGGCCAGATTATAGTTGATATTCAAAGAGTTGAGTTGTTGGAGAAACAAGTTAAAGAAACCACCTAGCTTCTCCCCTTCACTGTCCTTCTACCTACAACTGAGACATACTCAAGTAGTTTAGAGTATGCACCTACACCTTTCTTAGGATAGTTTGAATATGCCCACTTAGAGGATGATGCATAACTCCAAACCATTTGTGACATGACAACCAACTCACTTCATCCAGATGCACGAAGGTGCTTGGATTATGCCTACGTGAAAAACAAATCTTGCCTCCAAGCTACCTGTTTCATCATTGTAGAGGTGCTACCTAGGGGGATGCTGAGGCCATCAACAATGATCTATCAAGGCCCCAATAGCAAGGATGGCAATGAATTCAAGATCACTTCATGGGATCCTGAAGGAGGCAAAAGATGCAAACCTTGGTAGGAATTCTTGACCAGTTCAAGCATAAGCCACCATGAGGGAGTTCTCACCACCTTTTACCTTTTTAATTTTCTGTCTACCATTTTACTTTTAGAACAAAATATGTTGAGTGTTAGTTTTCATCTGCTAGTTATGTTGTTTAGTTGGATGTTTCCCCATGGTGATTCTTTAGTTGTTAGCTTGAGGCATTAGACATTCATGGCTTGAGACTTCAACATGCTTGAGTTTCCATCTCATTCTTTGTGTTTTGTATGCTTGGTAGCTTGATCTTCAATTGCTTGGATTGTGTATGTTGGATGTGACCCATGTGAGCTTTTGAGCCATATTTGGATGGCTATATTACATGCCATTCTTTTCTTTCTTGTGTGTTTCATTCCCTTATAGGATTTGCCACTCTAGAACTTGCTTTGATTCTTTTTGAGGCTACACCATTCATTTGCAAACATGAACATGATTGAGGCATTTATTTCTTGATTAGCCATTTAACCAAATAGCCACTCTTGTATTTTTCCCCTTGCATAGCCCCTTTGAACCTTTTTAGCTATTCTTTGTTTTTAGCACATTACAAGCCTAAAGCGAAAAACCATGATTCTACCTAACCTTAGGGATTAGGAGACCATTGGTTACCATTAGTAATGTGTATTCACATAAGTGTGGGGGCTTGCATGAGGACATGCAAGACTTTAAGTGTAGGGGAATTTGATTAATAGGATTTTTATATATTTATTTTCTCTTATATTTAGTTCATTAATCTTCTTTTGTGCTTAATTGGATTAATTTGGACCATTTTGTGTTTATTGAGTTTTGTTTGGGTTTGATTTAATTCTTCCAGCATTTGGCTAATTTTGACACTATTTTGGTTTTTGGGCCATATCTTGAGTTATAGAGCTCATTTGATTATGATCTTTAGTTTGTAGAAAAGCTGAGAGATAGGCCTACAAGTTGTATGAAGAGGTCAGAGGCCAATTCTGGTGTTAAGGAGCTGAATGTGGGCCTAAAAGCAAACTGAAGCAGTGCAGTCGCGGATTCTGAGTAGGGTGTGGTATTTGGGCCATATCTCGGTCCACAGAGGTCCAATCAAGCCCATTTTAGTGGCATTTTGAAGTTGGCATCCAAGGCTACAATTCTTCTTCAGAGTGGAAATCCAAATGGAGCTTTTTTGAGAGCCAAAACAGTGGAAGAACGTTACTTATGGAATTAGTGAATTTGATTTCATGTTTTTAATGTAACTTTCTTTCTATAATTCAGATTTTAGCAAATAAGGTGCCTAGATTCAAAGGATAGAGAGGGGATTAATGTAATAGGCTGTTACGGATTTATTGTAGATGTTTTGATTCTGAAAAGGCCGAGTTGAGTAGGGGGCCAGAACCTTGTAACTCATTAGATAGAATTTGGAAAGAAAATACAATTTTTGATTTTCTTCTTCCTCTCTTCTCTCACGCCCCCCACCTTACAATTTGTTTTCCTCCATTCATGGAAGAGTAAACTTCTATCTACTCCAAGGATTCAAAGACGGCATTAGCATTCTTGAGAGTTATTGCTTCAGAGTTCATCAATTCGGTTTCTTCTACTCCCTTTTTCCTTGTTTTTAATTCAATTTTGGATTTGAAGGTTTTCAATTTAGTATTGTGATTAACTACTTAATTGTTTGCATATTACTCGATTGGTTAATATTGTAATCCAGCTGTTTTGATGAGTAGAATCAGGTTTCAGTTTTGAACTTGGTAATTAATTGCATTGGTGCTTGAAAATTAACATGAATTGATTAGATTCTAGAGGTTTCTGAGTTTAATCATTTAAGTGTTAATCGAATACGTGAAGTTTTTCATGTGTAATGCCGAGGTTGAATTGAGGTTTCATTCAAACTTAACATTAATCAGTGACTAGTCTGTTGATATACGCTTAAAACTCGATGATTGCATGAAAATTGTTTTCTTTTGATTCTTGGATTAGATGTTTCAAATTCTATTCATTTCTTTGTTTCTATTTCGTTTTCTTTAATCTACACAACAAAACCCACAAATATTCTGATCATATAACATTGTCATCCTTGTGAGACGACCGTTGCACCCTTTATCACAAACCTGTGTAATTCGATTTTTATTGTAATTTGAGAAAAAGAAAAGAAATGAAAAGATTAAAAGAAGAAGAAGCAAAGAAAATGTAATAAAAAGAAAACCAAATAGAAAAAGAAAAAGTCAATAAATTGGGGCAATTTTAATGAAAAAAGAAAGTAAAGAAGTGCGATAAAAAAGAGTTGTTTTGTTGCATTGCTTGGATTTGAAGAGGGCCCTCACATTTGTGACCTCATATCTTTGCCAATGTT
Source organism: Pterocarpus macrocarpus (assembly GCA_031439585.1). NCBI lineage: Eukaryota > Viridiplantae > Streptophyta > Magnoliopsida > Fabales > Fabaceae > Pterocarpus > Pterocarpus macrocarpus. Next base: position 47,363,892 of record CM062514.1, read on the forward strand.
CTTCTATTCTCTTTGGTTTTTACCTTGCATATCCTTACTATTTCCTTACCCTTGCCTTGGCCCCATTACAACCTTGAATAAAGTCCTCTTGATTTGTGTGTGCATGTGTTTGAGTGGTGGAGAATTAGATGATAAGCAAGCTTATGGTAGTGCGTTTCCTTTTGAGGTGATTTGAGTGGTATAATTGAGCCTTAAATACTTAAGAGTAAGAGTGTTAAACACATTATCTTGTGAGATCCTCCATGCTTGATCCATACTTTTTGGAGTGATTTTTGCTTTACTTGCATCTTTGTAGAGATGTGTCTTGATTGTTGAATCTCTTGATGCCTTGGGTGTACTTTTTGCCTATATGCTTGACACTCTTGAGGATCCATTGGAAATTTGTTTTTCATAGTATTTGGTCATTTTTTTTTTTTGTTTCTAGGACTTGTTTGTTTGTTTTAGATTTTGATGTTTCATTTTTGGCACCCTTGAGTATATTATGGATTTTGCATGAGGACATGCAAAAAGCTAAGTGTGGGAAAATTTGATAAGTAACATTTTGATACATGGATTAACCCTCATATTTAGTTTATTTGACCTCTTTTGTGCTTAATTGATCAATACTAGACACATTTTATGAGTTTGGACTCTAATTGGGCTTAATTGTATTTTTTCAGCATTATTACAAATTTATACTATTTCTGTAATTTGAGCATATCTTGAGTTGTCGACCTCTAAAATTTACAAATTTTATATTGTAGGAAAGCTAGAGAAAGATCTACAACTTTGATGAAGAAGTCAAAAACTAACTCAGATGTCTATTAGAGCAAACTGGGCCATGAAGTCAGAACAAGGCTGTTGCACTGGAACTTGAGCAGTGTCCACTAATTGGGCCATAACTTGAGTTGTAGACACTAAATTGAGATGAAACTAGTGCTGTTTGAAAGCTAAGATATAAAGCTTCAATTCATATGAAGAACGCTCTCCAAAATAATGATAACTTGATGGACTTATTGGCTGTTGAATTTGACTAACGCGAATAGAGGTACAACTTGGACATGCTATAAAGATTGGGCCATAACTCTCTCATTTCAAGTACAAATTAATCAAATTGGGTGTCCACTTAAAGCTAAGAGGCAAAGAATTAATTTGGGCTCAAGGATATTTTTAGATTTTCACATTTTGGATCTGATAAGAAGAGAGAAAATTGAAACGTGAGAGACTCTCTTCTCTAACATTTTTTCATTTTTCTCTCTTCTCTTCTCCTATCCTCTTCTTTTCTTTTCTTTTCCTTTCATTTCTTAAGATACTTGTTTTGGGTTCTATTTTGTAACCTTTATTGCTATGGAGGAGTAGGACTTCAAGCTAGTTCAAGGAGACTCCAAGGACATTATGGTTGTAATCTTGAAACCCTATGCTAGAATCTCAATCATGTTTGTTTTCTTGATTCTTTGCCCTTTTTTATTTGTAAACTTGCATTGAATGGTATTGATATATGGGTCTATGAATGAGGAATTAGTTGGGTGATTCCTAATTGGTCAATTGGTATGAACTTGATTAATTAAAGAATTAGGAATTGGGTTTGGGTTCAAACCTAGGCTAATACAATTGGGGCTAGAAATCAACATAGGTTAATTAGAGTTGAGTTATCAATTATCTAATCAATTGTATGTTGGTTGAATGTCTAGAGGTATGTAGGTAGAATTGTGGGGTTATTAGTAGAGATCTCTCTAATAACTCAAATTTGTCACACTCCATGTATTTGATATATTGTGTGTTAGTGATTAATTCACCTTATGCCTAAAGAACTCTTTGAACTAGTGTTTATTTTTATTTCACCTAATTTTCTTTTATAGCTTATTTATTGCATGTTTACACAAAATCCTTTACTACTTAATTAGATAGCAACAACATCCTTGCGAGACGACCTTTGTTGCACTATACTTCAAATATATTGTAATTAAATATTTTAAAATTATAATTTGAAGCGAAATGGAACACTCGCTACCAAGTATACTGACTTGGTGAATTATTTCGTTGCTTTTGGGTTGCCTGCTTACTTTAAAAAGCATCAAATAGATAAACTTAGAAGTGAGACTAGGTATTATGTTTGGGATGATCCCTATTTGTGGTGCATGTGTAGTGACCAGATCATTGGGCGCTGTGTGCATGAACTTGAGATTCCCTTTATTTTGCATCTTTGTCATACACTTGCCTGTGGTAGTCACTTTGGGCCACAGCGCATTGCTAGAAAGGTCTTAGATGCGGGTTTTTACTAGCCCAAATTGTTTCGCGATTCTTACACCGATTGTAAGAATTGTGAACAATGTTAGAACACTGGTACTATTTCCTATACAAATGAGATGCCTTAACAACCATTATTGTTTTGTGAGATATTTGATGTTTGGGGTATTGATTTTATGGGTCCATTTCCTGTCTCATTTGGTTTTGTTTATATCCTGGTGGCTATTGATTGTGTCTCCAAGTGGATGGAGGCTACGGCCACCCGAATTGATGATTCTCATGTTCTTGTAGATTTTGTCAGATCACATATTTTCTATAGGTTCGGAGTGCCCAAGGCAATCATCAGTGATCAAGGGAGCCATTTTTGTAACAGGAACATGGCAAACTTGTTGAAGAAATATGGTGTCACCCACAAGGTTTCAACTCCATACCATTAAGAGACTAATGGACAGGTGGAAGTGTCCATTAGGAAGTTGAAAAAGATCTTGGAGCCTAACAGGAAAGACTTGAGCCAGAGGCTGGAGGATGCATTATGGGTTTACTGCACTGCCTACAAGACTCCTTTGGGCATGTCGCACTATAGGATTCTCTTTGGTAAGGTGTAACATCCCCACTTTCGTAAACAAAACTTAATGGAAACTTTGAATTATTTCCCTTAGGCAATGTGAGAATTTCTCAGGCAGCGTTATGCCATAACGATTTTCACACTCAGAATTATAGAATAGTGTAAGACTGTCATTGAAAATATGGCACTGCCATATGTTAAAAATTAGAAAATGACAAAAGTGCCCCTGTAAATTTTTGTTAATTGCAGTGATGCCTAGAATTTTTAGAAATTATATTTTGACCCCAAAGACTTATTTCCACAATAACCCTAGAACTTTTCATGAAATGACCCTTATGTCCCCATATCTGTAGAATTAGCAGAATAGGATTTTAAATAGAGCAAAATCATGTGGTGAAACCGTAAAAATTTAAATCTCTGCCGATTGGGCCATGGAGGCAGTCTGGTGTGAAATAACATAGGGTGTCCCTGAACTTGTTCAAAATTATGGAAATGTCATTAGCTACAAGGAAAAAAAAAAAGAGAAAGAGCAGAAAAGACTCTGAATTGGTAAAATGTTTAATTTACATTGTTAGTCGATTTATTTGATTTTATTGGATAAGTAAGCCATTGAAAGTTAATTAGAGGATAATTAGAAGTTAATTAAAGAGATTAGGATTAGGGAAAGATTAAAATAGACATGCAGCAAATTTTAAGTTACCAGTAATATTTTGCCGATTTGAAGGAAATCAGCAACGATTTGGTGTTTTATACTACTAGAACTGAACCAATAGAATTTTTTTACTGAAAACCCTCACTTAAGTGGTTGAAATTTAGCCACCCCTATCACATATGAGTGGCACCAAGTGTTGCTCAAGATAGTGGAGAAACTTGGCCTCACCTCCACTACCAAGCCTCCACCAATCACATCCACTTTTGGGTGGGATATTTCCTCTCTTATTCCCCCTCAATTTCAGTCTCCTCTCTCTTTCTTTCAGACTTACTTTCTTCTTCCTCTCACCATCTTCTTCCACTTTCAACATCCATCAAGCTTCTTGCACCCAAATATTTCACTAAAACTCATGACTAGCTTGTGGTGGCACCAAAATCAAGGTAGGAATCCAACTTAGCTTCTTGTTTTCCTTGATTTGGGGCTATGTGAGGATCTTGTTTTTCTCTTAATACTGATGTGATTTGGAGTGATGATGATGGATTATGGTTGATTTTGCATGTACGTTGTAATTAGGATTGGAATTGGTATGAAAGAACTTGAAGAATAGAGAGAATTCAAGAACCTGTTAGGGTGTTCGCTCGACAGCCTGTACGGTGGAGTATACGGCTTTGTCTATAGTCGTTTAAATTTGATGAATCCATTTGTATATGAAACTAGCCATTCAAGGATTTCCATACATATAAAATATAAGGCCATTGGATTAGTATAGAATTAGTTATGAATTTTTGAAATTTGACCTAGAATCTTGGATTCCCATCTGGGCAATGTGAGTTGAGAGGGGTGTAACTCACCCTATACAACTCTAAATTGATTGAAACTAATGTTATTTGAAAGCTAATGTATAAGGTAATATTGCATAAAAATTTTAGAGCCAGATTCATTGCCAATTATTCCCAGCACATCAATGAATTTACCTTAAGTTCAAACTAGGCTAGAATAGGGTAGTCCAGTAGGGTCAAGTTACGGGGTTTATATCTCAAAATATACTGATGTAATGATATGAAACTTTTTTCATTTGAGATATTGTTCTGTTAGCTTTAAATTGATATAAATTTCGTATCATTTAACCCAGATTTCTATTTTTAGTGAATTTTCACTTATAAGGGTGCATTTCTGGCTAAGTACAGGGCAGTCTAAGGTAAAATACTAATAACTTGAGTTATACAAATCAAAATGAGATGGGATGAAAAGGGTTGGAAACTAGACACATAGAGCTATGACATATCCAAAATTCAGGTTTAAATGAGTTGATTTGGACTAAATATGGATTATACAAAATTCAACCAGAATAGGATGAAGTAAGCAAAAAACTCTATTGATGTTTGTATTGAATTTGATGAATGATATTGTGAATATATAATTGCTGTTCCATATTGACTTGCATGTTTGAATGATTTTACTAGTAGTCTGACACTATTCATGGGGAAGTGTACTCGATCCGTTATGCTGGCGAAATTTCGGCAGAAATATGTGAATTATATGAATGTTATAAACATTTATATGTTATGCTCATAAGATTCATATATGCAAGAATGATTTAAGTATAATATGAAGTATATTAATGAAAACCCATAGCATATGCTTGTATAATCATGTCCAAAGAAGGGTAAAAATTATGAGAACTTGCGAGAAAGACGTACCGAGCTACCACGTGAGGCATAACATAGACCCAGTGTAACACCCTTTATTATATATAAGCCATGCTCGAGTCATGGAGTTATATTAAAAAGGTGTCACTGTTCTAAGAAAAACTTTAAAATATGGAAAATATAATACATGGCCCTTTAACTGCGCATTTTGTTACTTACTAATAGTTCATAAACTTCGTCATCTCTGATACATAGGGGATAAAATAATTACAATTTAAAAGAAATTGTGACTAACATAATACACAGAATTTACTTTCGACTGGTCACTAGCTAGCTTCAATATCTCTTGGCCTGGTTTTTGCGCCCGAGTCTTGCTCAGTGAATGTCCCAATCCTCCACCTCGCACTTCATTTCCAACTTAGGTGCTGGAATGTTTACGGAAAAGAAAACATACAAGTAGGTAGTGAGAACCTAAGGTTCTTAGTAGGTAAACTCAAACAATCTTACAATGTCATCATAAACATTCCAGCTGCTTCAGTGTCTTATGAAAATATGAGCACATATAAACAAATAGTGGTTTAATTTTAAGTTGAAAACACCTTTCTCAAAACAGGTCATATTTTAACAACCATTTGCCATATCATATGACAGACATAGGAATACGGATAGTATAATATGCTTCAACAAGAATCATAGTAGCATTGTGACTTAACTAGATAATTGATGATGCACATATAGATGCTTATCCTTGAATGTATGCAAGTGCACTTGACTTAATTTATCTCTTCTTTAACTTGCAACTTAACCTTGCCATTTTGTACTTGGTCCCCCGGAGGTGAATGGCCTCTCTCACCCCTGGGTGATAGCCTGCTTTTCAGGTCCGAGCTCGTACCTATACATGAGTAATGGGTTTACTTTCCTGACCCTCACACCGGTCTATTCCCCTTAAATCTGGTCGAGAGCTGGCCCAAGTCTTAGATAGTATCGCTCTATCCCATGCTAACTGGGTATATGCCATGCCCCATGTGGTAGCTTGGTACGTCTTTCTTGCAAGTTCTCATAAATCTTATTCTTCTTTGGACATGATTATACATGCATGTGCTACATGCATTCATTCATATACTTCATATTATACTTAAATCATTCTTGCATATATGAATCTAATAAGCATAACATATAAATGTTCATAACAGTCACATAATTCACCTATTTCTGCCGGAATTTCGGTAGCATAACAGATCGAGTCCGCTTCCCCATGAATAGTGCCAGGTAACAATACAAATGTACAAACTTGCAATTCAATATGGACCAGCAAATATATATATATATATATATATATATATATATATATATATATATTCACAGCATCATTCATCAATTTCAATTCAAGCACCAATTGGGTTTTCGGTTTATTCTCTCCTGTTCTGCCCGAGTTTGGTATACTTCACCTTTATTGCAATTCAGCTCATTTTAATCTAATTTTTGGATATGTCATAGCATTATGTGTCTAGTTTCTAACCTTTTTAGTCCCATCTCATTTTAATTTGTATAACTCAAGATATAAATATTTTACCTCAGCATGCCCTGTTCTTAGCCATAATTGAGTTCTTATAAAAGAAAATTCACTAAAATTAGAAAACTAAGTGAAATTATACAAATTTTATATCAAATTAAAGCTAACAGAACAAGCTTTCAAATGAAAGTTTCATGTCATTTGCCTAAGTATATTTTGATTTATAAGTTCCGAAACTTGACCCTATTAGACTAACCTGTTCCAGCTCGGGTTAAACTTAAGTCAAATTCATTGGTGTGCTGGAAGCAAATGCAAATGAATTTGGCTCTAAAATTTTTATGGGATTTTCTATTATATGTTAGCTTTCAAAAAACTTTAGTATCACTCAATTTGGAGTTGTATAGGGTGAGTTATACCCTTCTCAACTCATACTGCTCGGCTAAGAATCCAAATTTCTAGGTTAAACTTCAAAAATTCATAACTACTTCAATACTAATCCAATGGACTTATATTTTATATGTATGGAAAACCCTGGATGTCTAGTTTCATATAAAAATGGATTCATCAAATTTAAATGGCTGTAGGTAGAGCCATACACTCCGCCAGTACGAACACTATAGGGTTTTCTCACAAAATAGATCCTGCATAGCTCCTTTTTGAGTTTTTGATAAATTCCTCAACTTAAACCAAGTTTCCTCACCTCAAAATACTAGAAGAACATCAAAGCACCATCATACAAGTATGGCATAAGAGGAATATAACAGCCACATAGTCACATGATACATCAAACAACTAAGGATTTGAGCTATCTACCTTGAAATCCTTCAAACTACGGGAGCAAGTAGGCCAAGAACTAACTCCTAGCCTTCTTCCTTCATCATGGCAGCAGCTCATATGAATGTAGGGAGGCTCTATTTGATGATTAATCATGAAATTGCTAGAGGGATTTTGTAGAGAAGGAGGTGAGGATCAATTTTCATAAAAGGAGCAAGAGGATTTGAGGTCAAGAGGGCTTCTAATCTTGAGCTTGAAGTTCTTGATCATGGAGGTAAGGAAAGAAGGGAAGAAGAAGAAGAGATGGAAGGAGGCTGAAACATGGTGGAGGGCGCAAATTAAAAGGAGATGGGTGAGATTTTTCTAAGCTTTATGACATAGATAAGGATGGCTCTAGATATTTAGCTTTAGTGGTCATGGTTTGGCCAAATTTCCCCATCATATGGCTGCCATATGGCGCCATCTATGGTGGTGGAGGTGGCTGAATTTCAGCCATTCCACCTAAGGTTATCAGTGTAAAATTCTACTGATTCGGCTCTAGTAGTTTAGAACACCGAATATTTACCGATTTCCCCCAAATTGGTAAAACGTTACTTAATAGTTTTGTAAGATGTCTACATGTTCATTTTAATTTATCTTAAGCCTAATCTCTCTAAATAATATCTAATTAGCTCTTGATTAATATTTAATTAACTTCTAATTGCCCTCACATAACTATCGAAACCGAATAAATAGATTAACGGCGTAAATTAGATGATTTTGCAAATCCGGAGCCTTTTTGTTTTCTATCTTCTGTAACTAATGGCATTTTCCATAATTTTGAGCAAGTCCAGGGATACACCATGTCATTTCATATCAGACTGCCTCCATGGCCCAATCGGTGGAGATTTAAACTTCCACGGTTTTACCACGTGATTCTGCTTCGTTTAAAACCCCATTCTGCTAATTCTATCGATGCGGAGACATAAAGGTCATTTTATGAAAAGTTCTAGGGTTATTGTGGAAATATCCCCTTGGGGTTAAAGTACAATTTCATACAGTCATAGTGCAAAGAATTCAAGAACAGAAATGGAATCCTACCTCTTTGGAGTGTGATTTGAGCTAAGTGTTGAAGCTTGAATTGTTAGAACCTTGTTCAGCTTGAAGGATTGATGGAGTTGATTGAGAGAAGGGAAGAAGGAGGCTGGAACAAGAGGGAGAGAGAAAGTGGCATAAATCAACCTCAAATAAGAAGGAAAGTCTGACTTAAATACATGGAGGTAGTTGGAATTGTGAGTGTTGATTGGTTGAAATTTTGTGATTGAAGTTCGGCCATGTCTCCCACTTTTGTGGCCAAATAGCTCTCCACGTCGTCCCAAAAGTGGAACTCGCTTCCCTTCATCTAAAATTGGAACTCAGCTCCATTATGTGTAAAGTCGAAACTCACATCCCTTTTATTTTGAGCTTGGAGCTGAAGCCAGATGTCGGAACTCGTCCAACCTTATTTGACACTTGCAGGTAAGTTCGGATATCGGAAATCATGCAGCTTACAATCACCTAATCCCAGAACTCAGGAACACCAACAGAAATAGAAAGATTCTGGAAATAAACTCGGATATCGGAACTCGTGTATGACTTGGAAATCAGCTTAAAGATCCGAACTCGTATCCATTCTAATTGAGTTCAACTCTAGGGCGGGAACTCGTTACACTCAACTCGGAGGTCGGCACTTGCACCATTGTGTTAAACTATAACTTCGGAGGTCGGAAACCATGTATACTATTTTGAAACATGAGGTATGAGGTCGGAACTTGGGTACATTTGTTTGAAACTTGGAGATAAATTATGAGATCGGAAATCGGATACATTGTCTTTAAGACATGAAATCGGATATCGGGAATCACTTCATGTTGTTTTGGACCTGAATGTTAAGTCGGAAGTCGGTAAATTATGCTGAAATTCGAAGACAAACTCGGACGTTGGAAATAGTTCATTCTGTATGTGAAATTCGAAGATGAAGTCGGAAATCATGAAAACTTGAAGGTGAAGTCGAAACTCAGAACTCGTGGTGGAGGTAAAATGGAATAATTTAGCCCAAGGAAAATTGGGATGTTACATCCAACTAGCATGTGCTAGAGCAGTACTGTCTGAGACTTGGGCCAGCCCATGAACAAATTTAAGGGGAATAAGTCGGTGGGAGCATCGGGGAAAGTAAACCCGGCAATCCTGTATAGGAACGAACTTGATCTTGAAAAGCAGACTATTACCCGAAGGTGAGAGAGGCCATTCACCTCTAGGGGACCAAGTACAGAATAGAAAGATCAAGTTGCAAGTTAAAAAAAGAGATGAGTTAAGTCAAGTGCACTTGTATTCAGTCAAATACAAGCATCCATATGTGCATCTCTAACTATCTCATTATGTCATGATGTTATTATGATTCTTATTGAAGTATATTACACTATTCGTGTTTCTATGTCTGTTATATAATATGCCAAGTGGTTGTTAAAATATAACCCACTTCAAGAAAGATGTTTTCAACTTAAAATCGCACCACTGCTTGTGTATGTGTGCTCACATTTTCATAAGAAACCGAAGTAGATGGAATGTTTATGATGACACCGTATGCATGATGGTTCGAGTTTACCTACTGAGAACCTTAGATTCTCACTGCTTGCTTGTATATTTTTCTTTTCTGTAAACATTCCAGATCCTAGGCTAAAACTTAAGAATAAGGTAGAAACCTGGGATGTTCATCATTCAAGGCTCAGGCTTAAGTCAGCTCGAAAGACTATAGAGGTCGGTTGAAGTTCAGTAAGGGCGGCAGCTGCAATGTAGAAATAATTTCTTTGTATAATATTGGTTATAATTTTTTTTTAGAATTTTATTCTCTATATATCAGAGATGACAAAATTTATGAACTGTATTCAGTAATAAAGTATGTAGTTAAAGGGCCATGTATTGTATTTTTCGCATTTTAAAGATTCTCTTAGCACAGTGACAACCTCTTATTATAACTCCATGACTCGAGCATGGCTTATATGATAGAGGGTGTTACATTTATCGGTATCAGAGCAGTTCATCCTCTATAGGCCCATGGATGGACTGATTATGCTTCTGATGCATACTCTGAGAATCTAGACAAACGATACTTTAGGTCCTCGCGTGAAGAGGACATAGAAATATTATACATGGTAGCCTTGTTGTGAGTGTTGTGGACTACCTATTGCACTTAACTGAATGTTGAGCCTGATCACCTCAATATAAGGTTTTGTGTAAACAGAAGCCTAAAACACCCAGTAGGCTTATTAGGAACCTTCTAAACATAATTATGAGGGGCAAAACTCCTAGAAAGTAGCGATGGCATAAAGGGGTAGACAATTGAGCAAGTTAAGGAGTGCAGAGAATTGGAGATTCGATCAAAGGAATTGTGCCGGACGGTTTGCTATGGACATAGCAAACCTAGTTATATCGAAAAAGGTTGTTTGTAAAGTGTTGCCGGGTAAGCGAAGATTTCCCATCATCAAGGGCAGGATCTTAGTTGGAGACGAGCTGAGTAAGAATCTTCTTCACCCTGATGGGGCTTGTTTCAAGCTTCATTGTGATTACCCAATCCAGACTATCTTCTCTAGCTTGAATCTAGGGGATTCTTCTACCTGGTTTTGTAACTTTAATACTCGATAGGAGTAAGGTGATTATCCGCTGATGCGGTTATTTTATGTAGAATGGATAGTGCCCTTATTTTCTTCATAGATGAGGTTACCTCGAAGGTACCTCGCCAGCAAATTTAGTCAATGGTTTTTATTTTGGATTGTGGTAATACCACATTATAAAGACTTGATCCTTCATCAAGAAATTTGTAGAGTGGACAAATGAAGCAAAGAATTAGTGAAAGAAGCTAAGGGCAGAAGCTTCGGTTAGGTATACGGGAGACCTTTTTAAGTCCCCATCCAGAGGATGGAGTGGTTTCTTCTTCAAGGGTATTGGAAACTAACCTTTTAGCGATTGCAAGTTGGAAGAGTACTAAGTGGAATCTTGGCTTCGAAAGGGAAACAGTTGAGCAAATTGTAAAGGGACCCATCTAATTGTACATTGAATCAAGATAGAGATACGGTTATACATGGTATGGAAAGCAGATAAAGTTATAAATGTAACAAGAGAGAGAGGCAATATATCTCCTACTAACCTGAAATACGAACACTTTTAGACTAGAAGTGGCATACGAACCAAGTGTAATTTTTCCTACCTTTCAGGGATAAAGGAAGTGCCAGAAAATCTAGTCATGTTCAAATTCTATCCACCTTAACCACCACAGGAACTGGATGATAGGATCATTCTCAACATGTTATTAGTAAAAGAATAAGGCTATTCAGAGAAGAAAGGCAAAGTCTAACAATTGCCTTTAGGTACCATTATATATGCTATGGGTGGAGCAACTCGATAAGGAATGTATTCAGATTCAAGCAAGAGTAATAAAGACTTAAACTATGCAACTAATCCCGATAGACTAGGGAGCAACAGCAAGGTAGGTTCTAACAAATGAAAATAGACAAGTTTCTATAAGAACAATAGAACATAGTAGGAATGAGGTAGGAAAAGAGGAAGTTTGGATTTCTGACTAGCCCATTAAAAAGAGAAAAGCTACCTAGTATGAGATTATGGTGCAAATAAGATTGTGTACGAAATATCAAGCACAGTTGTCTTGGCACCGGTCATAAGTGCAACAGACCCAATGCACCCTAAGTAAGACCAGATGATGCACCAATATAAGATCAAAAAGGATTTGGAAGCGTGCCCTATGAAGGGCAAGGTTACGATGTCGAAATTACGGCGATATTGGTGCTGTCGCTAGGCTCATTGGCGGTACGTCTGCGAGTTGCCATTAGTTCCTAAACACACCAAAACAAAAATATCGAGTTGATCAGGCCCAATATCAAGCATAAGCATGGCGGCAACTAAAGGCAATCTCACACGACAGTCATGCATTCTAAGTCCTACATCCCATCATACAGACAGGATCCACAACATGACTTAACATAGCGCACGTAGAGTTATGCTTGGAAGCATAGTCAGTGCAACCTTAGGCTTTAACAGTATGAACTGCTCTGATACCATAATGTAACACCCTAATAAACCCATACTATGCTTAAGTCGTATTATGGCGTTTTATTAGTTGTTACTTATGCTCGTAGAAAACTAAACTTCATATATAAGTTAAGTTACGCGGAAAATACGGTAAATTTTTTTTTGAAATACGTCGTCGCTTTGTAGTGTTTTGGAAAGTAAAGCCTGGAGTGAGAAGATAACTATAAACGAGCGTGTTGCATACATACAAGTCGTAAAATAAAGGAGCAATGGATAAGTAAAAATGTAATACATTCATCTTACTAGAACAACCATACATATATAAAGTCTCATAATATTCAACAATACATAAAAAGGAGACTGATGGTCATGCCATGGCCCCAAAATATCAAACGTAAACAAATATGACAAGGTTTGCCACAAAATGAAATACATAAGATAAGGAGCAATATTAAAATAGCCCATGTAGACACGTCTGGCTTCCTCGCCCCTTCTGCGGCGCTTGATCGGATGAAAATCAGGTCCTCGAGTGCCTGGTTCCCCTCGTTCCTTGGCCTCGGGGAATGTGAGGAGTACGGATGATGTGAGGATGCCTACTGATCACGTCTATGCGACGAACACGACAACCAGGGGTATAGCTGGCTACCAATGAATGTTCCTCGGAGGGATCCTCCTCAGATGTGGCGGGATGATACTCCGGGGGCGGCGGCGAAGCGGCTGCGGTCCTCAAAGTGGCCGTAGAACTCACATCGACCACAAGAATCATCGGCTGTGGCATGGGCTCGGCTGCTGGCAGGCTCGGAGACATCGGTTCCATCTCGATGTCCGGCAAGGGCTCGAGAGAAAAATCCCAAGGACCCAACAGCGGTCCAAGGTGTGCAGAGGAAATGTCAACTAGGGCTGGCGGGATGTTAGGCTCCTTTCCCTCATGTATATGACCAAGATGAAAGTAGGCATGGACTACCGTGGTGGTCGTCGCCACGATAGTTTGGGCATCCTCGTTGTAGGCCTACTCATGGTGGGGAGGATCCGTGCTCCATTCCACGGGGTATGCCATCGGTATCTGGTGACGAGACGGAAAATAACTAGAGTGAGAAATAAGATTTCTCAGTAGGATTCGAACTTGACACTATAGTGCCATCGTTATCATCCCAGCCACTTCAGTTTTTATTAATGAAAATAGTGAGCATGCATAAGGTCCAATTCTTGGATTTCTGAAAATATGAATATCCGAAGTGGATTCAATTTTAACGTACCCTCTAATCGTTTATATCATAACATACATGGGCACAAGTATAATTATATGAAACATGCATGGCTATGCTATAAGCTTCTCTTAACTTGTTCCCTTCAAGGGTTTGGACCGAAGTCCCTTTTCTTTTCTTAAATTGACTTTATCTTAAGTCTTTTCTTTTCACCCACTAAACATAAGTGGTAATGAGCTCATACCGCGGCTGTCGCCACCATAGAATTTTGGTACCTACACTAGCTGGGTCATGCCATGCCTCATGTGAGTCGTGAGTGAGGGAAGCTTAAATTGTCACCTTCCCTTTTGAAGGATCACACACTTAATTAAATCTTTTCTTACTAAAGCTTATGATGCAAAATATTTCTAAGTCCATAATTTTCGTAGAATTTCGGCAGCATAACGGCTAGACCGAAGCTTCCCAAAATTTTGCCAAACAGAGAAATCCAATATCACATATCATTAAGCATCATATCATCAACATATCATATTCATATCATCATCATCACTCATCATTATCATAGCATCATGCTTACACATAAACATAGGCATATTCTCAAGCAAAATTTTATAAGCTTAGCTTAATAAATTTGGTGCAAGCTTTTAATTGAGATTGTCTCTTGTGAAAACTCTTTTATTAGGCGTAGGGCTAATTTCATCTATTATGCTTTTTGAAACTTTTAAGTTGAGTTATGAGGGCTTTTCCAATGCTTAGAGTAAAGGTCTTACTGTCTTAAAGCTTATTCCTCATTATTCTTTAACTTTCACCACAACCAGTTTTTACTTTTATAGTGGGGCAGTAAATTTAAAAATTCACCATAATTTCATCTTTTACTCTTTTGTTTTGAATTCTTGTGTGAAAATACTTCTCTGAGTCTATTTTTAAAGAAAACAAGCCCCACTCAAAAATTCATTTTGTAACTTGAGTTATGCACATTTTATTCTGACTATTTAGACTTGAAAGTTCAACTCGGATCAATGGTTTTTCAACTCCACTGGGAGTTCCTCACATGGAATCTGACAAAAATATTTTATGGGGATGTTCCTCTATCTCTTAGCTTTCTAACAAACTTGGTCCCACTGAAAAATAATTTTTGTAGCTCCAGTTATAAGGTTTTTAGTGCAGACTGCCCAAACAGAAATCCATCCGGGAACAGCCAATTTTGAAAAATTATATCTCCCTCATTTTAAATCCAAATTTCACGTATTTTATATTTTTAGAAAGCTCTTTGAGTCTACTTTCACAGAAAATTATTTTCATTACATTTTGAGTTTCGTAGAATGATTTATACGGTACGCATTACAGACTGCCAGAATTCCAGCTTAACTAGTTTTCATGTTTTACATATCAAACTTGTGGAGATGTTGCTATACCACTTCAAATCACTATTTTTATGTTTTATCTCACCATCATATTCAAAGTTTTAATCACCAAATCAGTATTTTAAAACAAAATAAAGAAAGATACATAAAACCATCATGCCACATAATCTCATTTTAAGACAACATTTTCAACAAGGCAAGAAAAACTCATAGAGCAAAATATGGTCATGAGACCTTGAAGCAAGTCATAAAACCACCTAGTTATGAAGAGCTTAGGAGTTCTAGATCTTGAAAAATACATGAAAAAGAAAGGTTAGAGTCGCTACCGAAGAGAGCTTCTTGAAGGATTTTGAAGGTGGAGAAGGTTTGAGAGAGCCTTCCTATTTGAAAGCTTGAAAATGGTGCTTGTGTATGAGTGATCTTATTTCTCCAAAGACCAAAAATGGTGGTCGTTGAAGGGATGGTGAGGGTGGTGATGGAAATGAGGTGAGAAGTAGTAGGGAGGTTGGCAGAAGAACAAGGAGGTTTGGAAGAACAAGAGAGTAGGAATGGGACTTAGAGAGAGGAGAGAGCTTTGTGTGTTGAGAGAGGAAATGAAAAATGAAGTGAGGGGGAGAGAGAGTGGGCTGATGGTGCAAATGAGGGGAAGAGAGTGATTTGATTTTGCTTCTTACAACAAGCAAGAGAGTGGGGAAAACCTTAGGGCAAAAGAGGGAGTTATGTTTTCTTTGAGTCTTGGCACTTGGGTACGGACCATGTAGTGTGTTCAAGTGGTTAAAAGCATGACCTATCTTAGGATTGGCATTGGATGAATATGAACACTCCAAGTGTCACAATCTTGATGGAGGAGAGTACATTTTTTGTCTTGACTCAAGAAATCTACTAACATGGACTCTTGATCTAATGGTGTATGATGAGAAGGCAAATGGATGGTTGGATATGGCTCTTGCCTTGACCAAATTTTCAAACAATAATTAAATGGAAGTTTCTAAATTTTTACAATTGTTACAATTATCTAAATGCGAATTAATTCAATTGGTTTAATTACACTTTAACACATTTTCAATGAAAGGGATTTTCCTCATTAATTATGTAAAGAAGATGTGAGGGTTAATTCTCATGTGATTAAGATGTGATACTGATATGTTCTTAGTTAATAAGGTTAGATCACCTTGATTTTATTTTCTAAATCATGAATTAATAAGGATTGGGCAATTAGGCTTTTAATTGTAACTTTTAATGCATTATGTTTCAATTATTGACTTTCACTTATCTTGTTGACTTGCCTTTAATTTACTAAGCCCTTGCTCTCGAGAGTAGCCGATTAGTTCTTAATTAATCGCTAACCCCTCTAATTAGCCAGGGACACCGAGCTAATTAGCTTAGATGAAAATGGGGATGTTACATTATGCATTTATAGAAATTTCTGCTACTGATGAGTCTATTTTTGAAAATTCTGTTTATGATGTACAGTCTATAGTTTTTGTTTCTACAGTTTCTGTTGTTGATGTGCAAATTTTAAATTCTGAATTTTCAGATTTTGTGATTTTGAATTCTGTACATCATTTTAACTCTGCTGATTCTATTTTAGCTTCCATAGGATGTGATGATGCTGGTGTGCAGAATTTTTCACAGATTGCAAGTGCTAAATCTAAACCATCAGAAGCAACTCCAAGAGTAGCACTTTTTATCATAGAGCCACCCACCTTGGAATTGAAGCCACTGCCAGAAAATTTGAAGTATGCATTTCTAGCAACAAATGAGAAGATACCAGTCATTATAGCCAAAGATCTGCAACCAGAGCAAGAAGAGAAGTTGTTGAACATCCTGAGGCAGAACATGAAGGCTATAGGTTGGACATTGGTAGACATACCTGGGATTAGCCCCTCTATGTGCATGCATAGAATTCAGTCAGAGGAGGGAGTGAAACCAGTGAGGTAACCTCAGAGAAGGCTCAACCCACTTATCTTGGATGTGGTGAAGAAAGAAGTGAGTAAGTTGCTGGCCACAGGAATCATTTATCCAATTTTAGACAACAAGTGGGTGAGCCCGGTGCAAGTGGTTCCAAAGAAGACTGGAATAACAATGGTGAAGAACTCCTAGGATGAGATGGTGCCTACAAGAGTGCAGAATAGCTGCAGAGTCTGCATAGACTATAGGAGGCTGAACCAAGCTACCAGGAAGGACCACTTCCCATTGCCCTTCATTGATCAGATGTTGGAGAGATTGGCAGGTCAGTCACACTATTGTTTTCTTGATGGTTTCTCTAGTTATTTTCAAATCCACATTGCACCAGAAGATCAGGAAAAGACCACCTTTACATGCCCATTTGGCACATTTGCATACCGGAGGATGCCTTTTGGTTTATGCAATGCCCCAGGTACATTTTAGAGGTGCATGGTGAGTATCTTTTCTAATTTTCTAGAGAATTGTATGGAAGTCTTTATGGATGATTTTACTGTTTATGGCACTTTATTTGATGCATGCTTGGATAGTCTTGATAAGGTACTAAATAGATGTGTTGAGTCTCACCTGGTTTTGAATTTTGAAAAATGTCATTTTATGGTTAAGCAAGGTGTAGTCTTAGGACATGTTATTTCTAGTAAGGGTATTGCTATTGATAGGTCCAAGATTGATGTTATTGCTTCTCGACCTTACCCCACATGTGTACGGGAAGTGCGTTCTTTTCTTAGACATGCAGGTTTTTACAGGCGATTTATCCATAACTTTAGCAAAATTGCCCTTCCACTTTCCAAGCTACTGCAGAAGAATACAGACTTCCAGTTTGATGATAACTGCAAGAAAGCTTTTGACCAGTTGAAACGGCACTTGATTTCTGCTCCTGTTCTTTAGCCGCCGAACTAGGAATTCCCATTCGAGCTCATGTGTGATGCATCGAACCTTGCAGTTGGAGCTGTTCTTTCCCAAAGGGTTGGGAAGATTCCTCATGTCATAGCATATGCTTCCCGGACCCTAGACTCTGCACAGGCTAATTACACTACCATGGAGAAGGAGCTTTTAGCCATTATTTTTGCTTTAGATAAATTCCATGCTTATCTGTTAGGAACTAAAGTAACTATTTTTTCTGATCATGCCGCCTTGAAGTTCTTACTGAAGAAGCCGGGTGCAAAGCCTAGACTTATCAGGTGGATGCTACTATTGCAAGAATTTGATATTGAGATTAGGGACAAGAGTGGAGATGAGAACCTAGTAGCACACCACTTGAGTCACATTTCACAGACCTTGGAGCCTCTACCTATCCGTGAGACCTTTTCAGATGAGCAGCTTTTAGAGTTGCGAGGTAAGGATCCATGGTATGCTGATTTAGTTAACTATCTAGTTGCTTCTGAGTTGCCTACTTATTTTAAAAAGCATCAGATAGACAAACTTAAGAGTGAGGCTAAATATTATGTCTAGGATGATCCTTATTTGTGGCGCATATGTAGTGATCAAATTATTAGACACTATGTGCATGAGCTTGAGATTCCTTCTATTTTGCATTTCTGTCACACACTTGCTTGTGGTGGTCACTTTGGACCAAAACGCACTACTGGGAAGGTCTTAGACGCAGGTTTTTATTGGTCCACATTGTTTTGCGATTCTTACACTTATTGTAAGAATTGTGAACAGTGTCAAAAGATAGGTACTATTTCCGATAGGAATGAGATGCCTCAACAACCATTATTATTTTGTGAGATATTTGATGTTTGGGGTATTGACTTTATGGGTCCATTTCCTGTCTCATTTGGTTTTATTTATATTCTGCTGGCTGTTGATTATGTCTCCAAGTGGGTAGAGGCCAAGGCCACCCCGATTGATGATTCTCATGTTGTTGTAGATTTTGTTAGATCACACATTTTTTGCAGGTTTGGAGTGCTTAGAGCAATCATCAGTGATCAGGGGAGCTATTTCTGTAACAGGAACATGACAACTCTGTTGAAGAAATATGGTGTCACCCACTCAACTCCATACCATCCGCAGACTAATGGACAGGCGGAGGTATCAAATAGGGAGTTAAAGCAGATTCTGGAAAAAATAGTGCAGCCTAGCAGGAAGGATTGGAGTAAGAGGCTGGAGGATGCATTATGGGCTTACTGCACTGCCTAGAAGACTCCTTTGGGGATGTCCCCTTATAGGATTGTCTTTGGCAAGGCATGCCACCTTCCGGTGGAAATTGAGAACAAAGCATATTGGGTAGTCAAGAACTGCAACCTTGATATGAGCCAGTCTAGACTTCATAGGAAGTTCCAACTTCAGGAGTTGGAGGAGATCTGGTTGGAAGCCTATGAGAACTCTCGCATGTACAAGGAGAAGACAAAACTCATTCATGATAAGAAGTTGCTGCGGAAGGAGTTTTCCATTGGCCAGAAAGTGCTTCTCTACAATTCTAGCCTCAAGCTCTTTTCTAGTAAGCTTCGTTCTAAGTGGCTTGGTCCTTATATAGTGACTAAGATTTTTCCATATGGTGCTGTGCAGATTTTGGAGCTTGGGACTGATAAAGCTTTCACGGTGAATGACCATCGCCTAAAGCCATTTCATGAAGACACACCCTTGGAGACCATTGAGGAGGTCCGCTTGCTAGTGGCAACTTACACTTGATAGGGGAGTTTTTCTGTTCTTTCCCTCACTTCATTTTACTTGGCTTGCATTTTCATTGTGTGTATTACATTGAGGACAATGTAAAGTTGAAGTGTGGGGGAGTGGTTTTGACATAGGTTGTAGGTTGTGTTGTTTGGTAATTAGTCTTGCATTATAGATTTGTTTCATGGTTGTTTTTACTTCATTTTTGCTTAAAAAAAAAAATTTTTTTTTGCTTTGTTCTGTTTTGTTTTACTTTGGTTCTCCATTGTTGAATTGAAAGTTGTTGAGTTAAGGCATTAGGCTTTAGGGAGGATAGGGTTCCAGCATGATTTCATCTTCATCTTCTTGATATGTGTGAGTTGGGTGGTTGATCTTGATTTGCCATGATTGAGTATGTTGAATTTTACCTTTGTGAGCTTTTGAGCCTTATTTTGGATGGTAGCACTTCATGCCATTTTTTTTCTTTCTTGTGTGTTTTCCATCATAGATTTTGTTATTCTAGAACTTGCTTTGATTCTTCTTTGAGGCTACATTTTTCATACACATTCATGAACATGATAGCACATTTCTTTCATTTTAACCACTTGGCCATATATCTTACCTTGCATTTTGCCCCTTATTTAGCCCCTTTGAGCCTTATTGACCATTTCTTAGTTTCTAGCACATTATAAGCTTTAAGTGGAAAACCATGTTATACCCAAGCTTAGGGAATAGGAAGTGCATTGGCTTCATCATTATTATTGCATTTCAAGTGTGGGGGTTTGAAAGGATGCAAGGAAAGCAAAAAGAACAAAAAAAAAAGGAGAAAAAAAAGAAAAAGAAAAAGAAAAAGAAATAAAATAAAATAAAATGGGGAATCTTGATAATAGGAAAAGAAAGTTCAAAGAGAGTAAGTGTGTGATGGCTTGATTTGTTTAATGACCAATGTCACTTCTATTCTCTTAGGTTGTATTTTGTCATATCCTGATATTTTCATACCTTTACCTTGGACCCATTACAACCTTGAATAAAGTCCTCTTGATTTGTGTTTGCATATGATTGTGAGTAGTGGAGAAGTAGAAGATTAACAAGCTTATGATAATGCATTGTCTATTGAGGTGACTTGAGTGAAACACTTTTGCCCATACACTTGAGAGTTGAGAGATTTAAACACCATCTTGTTAACCTTTCCATGCTTGATCTATTTGTATTTTGAAGGATATTGCTTAACTTGCATTTTTGAGAGATGGAGTGTTGAATGATTTGATTGTTGGAAACTCTTGATGCCTTATATGCTCTTATGTTCCTAAGCTTGGCACTTTTGATAATTCATTGGAGAATTTGCTTGTTCATTTTGGGTTATTACATGATTTTTAGGTTGCATGTCTCTATGTCCTTAGTAGAATCTTGCATGAGGACATGCAAGAGTTAAGTGTAGGGGAATTTGATCAATTGGATTTTTATATACTTATTTTCCCTCATTCCTAGCTCATTAATTCTCTTTTGTGCCTAATTGTTTTGAATTGGACCATTTTGTATTGTTTGGATTATGTTTGGGTTTGAGTTAAATTTTCTAGCATTAGGTGAATTCTGACACTATTTTGGTTTTTGGGTTATATCTTGAGTTGTAGAGATCATTTTTTTTGTGATTCTTGATTTTTAGGAAAGCTAAGAGATAGACCTACATGTGATATGAAGAAGTCAGAGGCCAATTTTGGTGTTAAGGAGCTGAAATTGGGCCTAGAAGTGAACTGAAGCAGTGCAGTCGTGGTTTCTGAACTAGGTGCAGTATTTGGACCATATCTTGGTCCATAGTAGCCCAATTGAGCCCATTCCAGTGGCGTTTTGAAGCTGACATCCAAATCTTTAAGTGATCTTCAGACCACAAATCCAAACTGATGCGTTTTCATTGCCAAAAATGCGGACAAACATTACTGATTGGATTAGAGAACTTACTTGCATGTTTTTAGCAAAATTTTCTTTATATAATTCAGAATTTAGCAAATAAGGTGTCCAGATTCAGAGGAGAGAGAGGGGATTAATGTAATAACTATTACGGATTGATTAGGAGATGTTTTGATTCTATTTTGGCTGCCTGAATTAGAGAGAGGCCAGAATTATAACTGAGACAGATGTTGGATAAGTAATTTCCGAACTTATTCTTCCTTCTCTCCTCTCACGCGCCCCCCCAACCTTACAATTTGTTTTCCTCCATTCATGGAGGGGTAAGCTTCTATCTAATCCAAGAATTCAAGGAGCATTATTACTTAAGAGGATTGGCTAACAAGAGTTCAACTATTCCATTTAGTTTCTTCTATCCTTTCTCTTATCTTAATTCGGTTTTGGAATTGAAGGTTTTCATTCTAAAATTCTGATCAAGAGTTCAATTGTGTCATACCAATTTGTAATTGTTTGATTCAATTGTGGAAAGATGAAGAATTAGGATTCAGGCCTGAGTTCTAAGGTTAATGCATTGGTGATTAAAACTGATACAACTTAACTAGGTTTTAGAGATTTCTGAACATTGGTTGATTATGTGTTAGTCAAATGCATGAAGGTTTTTGTGTGAATGCTAATTTTGGATTTAGGTTTCATTCAATTTTATGATTAACCATTGAGCTGAATGGTTGATATATGTCTAGAATTCGATGATTGAGTGATGATTATTGCCTTTTGATTCTTAGATTGGATGTTCCAAATTATGTTCATTTCTTTTCTATACATTTCGGTATTTTAAATTCCTACCCCCACCCAATTTCCTGATCATATAATATTGTCATCACTGGGAAACGACCCGGGTTGCACCATTTGCTGCGAATTTAGTGTAATTTGATTTTATTGTAATTTGACCGAGCTCGGCACTCGAGTCAAGGTCCCATATTCCTAAGGAGTGTGACATAGCGATCACACCCCGATGGGGTATAACATGGCAATCATACTCAAGAATATGGCATGATAAACGCATCCTAAGGAGTGTGACATGGTGATCACACCCCGATGGAGTATGACATGGCGATCGTTCTCTGGAATATGACATGATGAGCACACCCTAAGGAATGTGATATGGCGATCACACTCCAATGGAGTACGACATGGCGATCATACTCTAGAATGTGCATGACAAGTAAAGGAAATTAAGAAAAACTGCACTCTAAGGATGGCGATATGTAACACCTAGGTGTGCCAAGAAAAGAAAGTTAAAGAAAAACACCAGTGCATTTGCATGAATTCAAGTATGAGTATTTGCATAATTATATCCTATGTTTTATTGATGTGGAGACCATTCTATCTACTTATGCTATATTTATTATTCTAAATATGAAATATTGCCAATGTGACTCAAGTGCATGAATAAAATGAACTTTGCTTCGAACAATATATTTTCAAACTATAAAACTGAACAATCTATTTGGCATGATCATCTTCTTCATAATAAACCGAAGCAGCTGGAGATAATAACGATGACACAGCATATGGTAATTTAATGAATCCTACTGAGAATTTATAATTCTCACTCCTATGTTTATTTCCATGTTATCTCTAGATAGTTCAGAAGTTCTGAAGAAGGTCCTCCAAGGCGGAGTTGACTAGTAAGATTGAAGGTGGCCGAAGGTTACTGCCAAACAAGGTCCAATTAAGTGATAGTAACAACTCCTAGGTGAGGTAGGAGGGTGTTACAATACTGATGTGATTTGGAGTGATGATGATGGATTATGGTTGATTTTGCATGTATGTTGTAACTAGGATTGGAATTGATATGAAAGAACTTGAAGAATAGAGAGAATTCAAGAAGCTGTAAGGGTGTTCACTCGACGGTCCGTACAGCAGAATGTACGGCTCCGCTTACAACCATTTAAATTTAATGAATCTATTTTTATATGAAACTAGACATTTAGAGCTTTCCATAAATATAAAATACCATTGGATTAGTATAGAATTAGTTATGAATTTTTGAAGTTTGACCTAAAATCCTGGATTCCCATCTGGGCAGTGTGAGTTGAGAGGGGAGTAACTCACCCTACACAATTCTAAATTGAGTGAAACTAATGCTGTTTGAAAGCTAACATATAAGGTAATATTCCATAAAAATTTCAGAGCTAGATTGTTTGCCAATTATTCCCAGCACATCAATGAATTTGCCTTAAGTTCAAACCCGGCTGGAATAGGGTAGTCCAATAGGGTCAAGTTACAGGGCTTATATCTTAAAATATACTTGTGAAAATGATATGCAACTTTTCATTTGAATGCTTGTTCTGTTAGCATTAAATTGAATAAATTTCGTATGATTTCGTCCAGATTTCTATTTTTAGTGAATTTTCACTTATAAGGGTGCATTTCTGGCTAAGTATAGGGCAGTTTGAGGTAAAATACTAATAACTTGAGTTATACAAATCAAAATAAGATGGGACCAAAAGGGTTGGAAACTAGACACATAAAGCTATGACATATTCAAAATTTAGGTTTAAATGAGTTGAATTGGACTAAAGGTGGATTATACAAAATTCAGGCAGAATAGGATAAAGTAAGCAGAAAACTCTATTGATGTTTGTATTGAATTTGATGAATGATATTGTGAATATATAATTGTTGTTCCATATTGGTTTGCATGTTTGAATGATTTTACTGGTACTCTAGCACTATTCATAGGGAAGCGGACTCGATCCGTTATACTATCGAAATTCCGGCAAAAATATGTGAATTATGTGAATGTTATAAACATTTATATGTTATGCTCATAAGATTCATATATGCAAGAATGATTTAAGTATAATATGAAGTATATTCACGAAAACCTGTAGCATATGCATGTATAATCATGTCCAAAGAAGGGTAAAAATTATGAGAACTTGCGAGAAAGACATACTGAGCTACCACGTGAGGCATGGCATAGACCCAGCTAGTGTGTGCTCGAGTGGTACTGTCTGAGACTTGGGCTAGCCCCTGAACAAATTTAAGAGGAATAAGTCAGTGGGAGTGTCGAGGAAAGTAAACTCGGCAATCCTGTATAAGAACAAGCTCGATCCTAAAAAGTAAACTATTACCCAGAGATGAGAAAGGCTATTCACCTCCAGGGGATCAAGTACAGAAAAGCAAGATCAAGTTGCAAGTTAAAGAAAGAGATGAGTTAAGTTAAGTGCACTTGCATTCAGTCAAGTACAAGCATCTATATGTGTATCTCTAACTATCTCATTATGTCATGATGTTATTATGATTCTTACTGAAGTATATTACACTATTCGTGTTTCTATGTCTGTCATATAATATGCCAAGTGGTTGTTAAAATATAACCCACTTTGAGAAAGATGTTTTCAACTTAAAATCGAACCACTGCTTGTGTATTTGTGCTCACATTTTCATAAGAAACAGAAGTGGCTGGAATGTTTATGATGACACTGTATGCGTGATGGTTCGAGTTTACCTACTGAGAACCTTAGGTTCTCACTGCTTGCTTGTATATTTTTCTTTTCCATAAACATTCCAAATCCTAGGCTAAAACTTAAGGACAAAGCAGAAACCTGGAATGTTCATCATTCAAGACTCAGGCTTAAGTCAGCCCGGAAGACTATAGAGGCCGGTTGAAGCTAAGTAAGGGCGACAGTCGCAATGTAGAAATAGTTTCTGTGTATAATATTGGTTACAATTTTTTTTAGAATATTATTCTCTATGTATCAAAGATGACGAAATTTATGAACTGTATTCAATAATAAAGTGTACAGTTAAAGGGCCATGTATTGTATTTTTCGTATTTTAAATATTTTCTTAGCACAGTGACAACCTCTTAATATGACTCCATGACTCGAGCATGGCCTATATGATAGAGGGTGTTACATAAGGTGTGCCACCTTCCAGTGGAGATTGAGCACAAGGCTTATTGGGCAGTCAAGAACTGCAACCTAGATTTGAGCTAGGCTGGACCCCATAGAAAGTTCCAGCTTCAGAAGTTAGAGGAGATCTGGTTAGAAACCTATGAGAACTCCCGCATGTACAAAGAAAAGACCAAACTTATCCATGATAAGATGTTGTGGAAGGAGTTCTCCATCGGTCAGAAAGTGCTCCTCTACAATTCTCGCCTCAAGCTTTTTTCTGGTAAGCTTTGTTCTAGGTGGCTTGGTCCTTACATAGTGACTAAGATTTTTCCATATGGTGCTGTGTAGATTTTGGAACCAGGAACAGATAAAGCTTTCATAGTTAATGGCCATCGTTTGAAGCCATTTCATGAGAACGCAACATTGGAAACCATTGAGGAGGTCCGCTTGCTAGCGCCCACTTACACTTGATAGGGGAGTTTTTCTTTCCTGTCCCTCACTCCATTTTACTTGCCTTGTATTTTCATTTTACATTACATTGAGGACAATGTAAAGTTGAAGTATGGGGGGATGGTTTAGTCATAGGTCATTTTTCATAGTTAGGTTCTTGCATTATAGATTTGTTTCATGGTTGTTTTTACCTTATTTTGCTAAGAAAAAAAAATCATTAGCTTTGTTTTGCTCTTGTTCTCCATTGTTGAATTGAAAGTTGTTGAGTTAAGGCATTAGTCATTAGGGAGGATAGGGTTCTAACATGATTTCATTTTTCTTTCCCTTCTTGATATGTATGGGTTTAGCAATTGATTTTAATTTGCTATGATTGAGTATGTTGGAAGTTACCTTTGTGAGCTTTTGAGCCTTATTTTGGATGGTTGCACTTCATACCATTCTTTTCTTTCTTGTGTGTTTTCCCTCTTTGATTTTGTCATTCTAGAACTTGTTTTGACTCTTCTTTGAGGCTATATTTTTCATATGCATTTATGTACATGATAGAGGCATTTCTTTCATTTTAGCCATTTGTCCATATAGCCTACCTTGCATTCTCCCTTATTTTGCCCCTTTGAGCCTTATTGAACATTCTTTAATTTCTAGCACATTGCAAGCCTAAAAGTGAAAAACCATGTTATACCTAACCTTAAGGAATAAGGAATGCATTGGTTTCATCATGAGTGTTGTGCTTTGGATAAAGTGTGGGGATGTGCAATGCAAGAAAAAAAAACGGAAATTGAATAAAATGGGGAGTTTTGAAAAAAAAAAAAAGAGTTAAGTTTGTCATAGCATGATTTGGGAAACCTTCATTTTTGTGACCTGAATTTGACCAATGCTATTCCTATTTTCTTAGGTTTTAGCTAGTCATACAATCATATTTCCCTACCCTTACCTTGGCCCCATTACAACCTTCAATAAAGTCCTCTTGATTTGTGTTTGCATATGATTGTAAGTAGTAGAGAAGTAGAAGATTAACAAGCCTATGGTAATGCATTGTCTCTTGAGATGACTTGAGTGAAACACTTTGAACCATACACTTGAGAGTTGAGAGTTGAGAGTTTCATACATCATCTTGTGAGGTCTTGCATACTTGATCTATACATTTTGAATGATATTGCTTCACTTGCACTTTTGAGAGGTGGGGTGTTGAATGCTTGATTGTTGGGAAACTCTTGATGCCTTGTATGTTATTATGTTCCTAAGCTTGGCACCGTTGATAATTCATTGGAGAATTTTATTGTTTATTTATTCCATGATTTTTAGATTGCAGGTTTTTATTTGCTTAGTTAAGTCTTGCATGAGGACATGCAAGAGTTAAGTATGGGGGAATTTGATCAATTATATTTTAATATATTTATTTTTCCCTCATTCCCAGCTCATTAATCCTCTTTTGTGCCTAATTGGATTGGATTGGAACATTTTGTGCTAATTGGATTTTAGTTGGGCTTGAGTTGAATTTTCCAGCATTAGGCTAATTCTAACATTGTTTTGGTTTTTGGGCCATATCTTGAGTTATAGAGCTCATTTTATTGTGATTCTTAATTTGAAGGAAAGTTGAGAGATAGGGCTACAATTCTTATGAGAGGTTAGAGGCAAACTCGGAAGTCTTGGAGCTGAAATTGGGCTCGAAAGTAGCGTCTTGACTACAGCCATGGTTCCTAAGCAGCATGCAATGTTTGGACCATAACTTAGTCCACAAAGACCTAATTGAGCCCATTCTAGTTGCGTTTTGAAGCTGACATCCAAGGCTTTGAGTCATCTTCAGACACAAATCCAAACGGATGCATTTTCTTGGCCAAAACCATAGAATAATTCAGGACATTAATTGGCGGTTTCAAACATAACTTCCTCTCTAGAATTCAGAATTTGGCAAATTAGGTGTCCAGATACAACTCATAGACAGAAGATTAATGTAATTAAGTAATATTGAATTGTTTTCGATGTTTTGATGCTATCATGGCCGAGTTTAAATAGAGGCCAGAACCTTGTAACTAGTTGAACAGAATTTTGGAATAGAATTTTTTTTTCGATTTTTCTCTCTTCCTTCTCTTCTCTCACACCCCCCACCTTTACAATTTGTTTCCCTCCATTCATGGAGGCTTAAGCTCTATCTAATCCAATAATTCAAGGAGCATTAATCACATGTAAGGATTGGCTATTTCGGAGTCAACACTTCATTCGGTTTCATCTACTCTTTCTCCTTCTTGATTTCTGTTTTGAAACTGAAGGTTTTCATTTTAGAATTTTAATCAAGGGTTCAATTGTTGTCATACGTATTGGTTAATTGTTTGATTCAATTGATTGAAAGAATATGATTAAGAATTCGGGTCTAAGTTCTAAGGTTAATGCATTGGTGGATAAAATTAACACAATCCAATTAGGTTTTAGAGGTTTCTGAACACTGATTGAATACATGTTAATCAAATGCATAAAGGTATTTGTGTGTGAATCCTGAATTTGGATTGAGCTTTCATTCAAATTTATGATTAACCATCGAATTAAATGTTAATATATGTCTAGAATCTGATAATCGAGTGATAATTGTTCTTCTTGGTTCTTGGATTGGATGTTCCAATTTCTGTTCACTTTCATTTTAAATAGTTGCGTTTTTATTTTATAAACACCCCCTGAATTCCAGATCATATAACATTGCCATCATTGGCAGATGACTCAGATCGCATCCTTTACTATAAATTTTGTTGTAATTTGATTTTATTATAATTTGACTAAGCTCAGCACTCGAGTCAGCATGCTAGGGTCGGTGGGTGCATAGCTGTCATCAACGGCTGATGATGAGGAAGACTAGGAATCCATCATCTCTAACTACCACACACTGACATCGCATTCCTTCTTAGTTGCTCTAGGTTAGTTTAATTATGGAAAAATGTGACTAGCAAGGTAAATATCTCAATTTATAAGTATTAAAAGAAGTGACTCAAAGCAAGAATCCATTTTACTTAAGGAATTAATAAATAGAAAGAGAACATGTATGATAAACAGAGTAAATATCACAAGGAGTAACTTGCAATTTCAAACCAAACTACAATTAATTACATAATATGCATAAGTGGATGCAGAATAAAAGTTTCAATGTAGATGCATTTGACTCCTCATTTTTCTTGACTTGTATTTCATACATTTTTGTACTTGGTCCCCTAGGAGTTATAGACCATATAACTTCTAGGTA
This sequence comes from Pterocarpus macrocarpus, assembly GCA_031439585.1. Lineage (NCBI taxonomy): Eukaryota > Viridiplantae > Streptophyta > Magnoliopsida > Fabales > Fabaceae > Pterocarpus > Pterocarpus macrocarpus. The sequence goes on from CM062514.1 coordinate 47,392,944, forward strand.
ATAGTCTACTTCTCAAGATCGAGCTCGTTCTTATATAGGATAGTCGAGTTTACGTTCCCTGCCTCTCCCACTGATCTATTCCCCTTAATTCAATTCTGGGGTTGGATTAAGTGATATGGAATCCCTATATTTCTCGTAACTCATGTATTCATGGATAATCAAACTTGAAAGATTTAAACCCCTAATACATCAATCATATGCAATTTGCCGAAAATTTGGCGCCATAATAGCTTAAAATAGGCTTCCCTATGAATAGTGTACATATAACTAGCCAGCCAATCAAAATATCAGGATCAACATAATATCAAGATTTCAATCCATTGGGCATTCATGTCATAAGAGTGTTCAAGCACTTAAACCTCCATTTACACTTCAACCTCCTAAATCTGCCCTGTTTTAAAACTTGTGCCATAAAATCATCTTAACTCAATTAAATGTGAAATTTTAGTATGTTGTAACATTGTTTGCCTATTTTTAGTTCTCTTTGATCCCACTAAGTTTTAATAAATATAGATTGAGTTATTAAGATTTTCTCAGGTCTGCCCTAATACTAGATAGAATTGGGCACCTAAATATAAAAATTCACCAAAATTCCAATTCTTATCAACTTTATGCTAAATTTATATCTAAATGAAGTTTACTGAACAATCTTTCATTCCCAAAAGTTCCATATTGAATGGGTGAGTAGAGCCTAGGTTACGATCCTTCAAACTGGGTTGAAGAGAACTACCCTATTTTACCTGTACAGAGTTTGAAGAATTATTGGGGACAACTCAATTGTAATTTGAATCTGAAATTTTTATGGCATCATACGCTATATGTTAGCTTCCTAAAAGAATTTGTTGTACTAAATTTGAAATTGTATAGGGTGAGTTATACCTTTCTCAACTTGTACTAGTTAGAACACTAGATAGAATTCATGGGGTAATTTCAAAAATTCATATCTCATCCAATACTCTCATAATTTATATGGTTGGAAAGCCCTAAATATCTAATTTCATCTAAAAATAGTTTCATTAAATTTTGACCTCTATAGGTCAAGTTGTACTACATGTAGTATGGACACATTCTAGGGTTTTAATTTCTAACTATTCTGTTTGAGTCCTTTTTGAGCTTTTGTGATAAATTTTTCAACCCAACCAAGAATTCCCATGCCCAATCAATTGAAACAAGTCACAAAATTATCATATAACATCATAATAAGAGGACGCACAAAAACCCTACTCTGCTACACAACTCTAATTATCAAGTAAAACTTAAGAGTCCTACCTAAGTTCCAAGTTTGAGTTAATAGAAAGCTAGTCTTGGATGTAGAGAATTTGTGTAGGATGAATAAGTGAGAATGATAAGGTGAGATGAAGAAGAAAAATAAGGGAGAGAAGTCAGTTCTTTAGGGCCGAAATAGAGATAGGAATTGTTGGTCTTTTAGTCATAAAGTAGAAAGAAGGCTATTGGTGGGTGTGTGTCTTGAGTTAATTTTTGTTTTGCTTCCCTTTTGTGGCTGTTGGGGGAGCCACTTTTATGTGTGAGTGGTTGAATTCTAGCCACTCAAATTAGAGTTTTAATAGTGTAAAATTCTACTAACTTAGTTCTAGCAGTATACAACACAAAATTTAAACTAATTCTTCCTAAATTAGCAGGTGATGCTAAAGATCTCTCTTAATTTTTTGCATTAAAATTCCAAATTCCTCTATCCCTAACCTCTCTAATTCAACCCTAATCATTCTTATTTCTTTGATGTAATTGAATAAATTAGTTAGCAATGCAAATCAGATGCATCGCGCTTCTAGATGTTACAGTGTCGGTGGAAAAATGAACTCATGATAAGCGAATGGAACTGCTAGCCTTGGAACATGTACAGTTATCACATATGCATTCAGTAATGGATCAAAGTGCCAATGCAAAACCGGAAGCTCAACATAGGTGATCACGCTGCCCGACGGTATCTTCTATATACGACACAGAAACATAAGAGTGAAAAATATAAGATTTCTCCGTAGGATTCTGACTAGGTCATCAATGTGCCATCATCATCATCCCTGTAACATCCAGCATAACAGTGTATATAATCAACACTATTAAATAATTAATTTTAGATATATTATAAATATACAATGAGGTAATATGGAAATATTAATCATAGGGTAATGTGAATTCAAATTTTCTCTATAGAAAAATAATGATGTTTTTGCTAGCCGGAGAAATTGCTTTGCTAGCAGTGTCTTGTAATACAAGAACTGATCTAGTAGGAGTCTATACTAGAAGATGGGACAAATTTTAGTTGAAAACCCTAGGATTTGTGGCTAGAAATTAGCTGCACTATTCCTCTTGGTGGCCAAAGGAAGACCACCCAAAATGAAGCTTAAGGAAACTTAAATATCCTTTCATGTCCACTAATAGGAAGCATCCACCCATCAAGGTCACTTAACAATGAAGAAGGCACATTATTTCTCTCATTTTACTCCCCAAATTTTGTGCAACCTTTCCCCCCTCTCTCTATATCCATTTTTCATCATCAAATCACATAAACTCTTGAGTTTTGCTTGTTTTGCTCAAATTTCCAACTCTGTCACTTATTTACCCTCAACAATTCTTCATACAAGCCAAAAACTCCTTCCTTTGAGCCATATAAATTCAGCCAAGCAAGGAGCAAGGATGGGCTCTATGATCATCTTAAGGCTTTAGAGAAGTAAAGGCACCAAAAGATCCAATTCAAAGAGTGACAAGCTTTAAATTTAAGGTAGGATCCTAAAACTTGTTGTATTCTAGGGTTTCTTTGAGATTAGGGTTTTCTTGAATTATTTTGATTTAATCAATTAGAAGCTAGTATAATGCTAACAAGACTTTAGCTAGTGATTTAAGGTTAAGGAAACTTAATAAGTGTTGAAGAATATATTAGAAAACCAAAATAGTCCCAAAACAGAAAACTATCACAGGGGAACCTAGAAACCATACTTATTGCGAGGGGTATATCTCAACCTACAAAATTCAATTTGAAGTGAAACTAATTTCAGACGAAACTTGACTCAAAGTGAATCCAACTATATAAAATCTAGGTCAATTGGACTTGAGATGAAGGTGTTATGATTTTTAGAATTCGGCTATTAGTTAATACCCATTGTCCTAGCTAGTGTGTAATGTAAAGAGCATAACTTGCCTATACAAATTTAATTTGATTGCAACCAATTTTGTTAGAAAGCTAACATATAGGGAATCATGTGTATAAAATTTTAGAATTAGATCCTTAGTAGCTTATTCCCAGTAATTTCTTAAAGTTATCCTATGCTGTTGAAATAGGGTAGCCCAAATGAGGTGGTCATAACATGAGCTCTGCCTACTCAATTAGAGTGAAACTTGTTGGATTTGAAAGAAGGTCCACATAGGTACACCTTAGTGGAATTTCGGAGCAAAAGAACGTAAGATGAATTTTTAGTGATATTCAAATTTTAAATGTGCAAGTTTGTCCTAAAGCAGAGTAGCCTTGAGTAAAACTTTAATAACTTAAATTATGCACCTCAAAATTTAGTGAAACTAGAGAGGTTTAAAAGTAGACTAATATGGCTATATTTTGTTAAAATTTAAGATCAAAATAAATGAAAATGGAATTTTAGTGCTATTTAGAAATTCTGGACAAATTTAAGGAAAGTAGGAAAACTTGAGAATCTCAAGACTTGGAGGTTCCATAAAACATGAGGAATCTAATGGATTGAATATTTATGCAATTACATGTCAAAATGATGTCATGTTGCATATTATGTATGATGATCATGATTTCTATGACTAGCTGGTTGTTAATTATGGTGTCTATTATGGGAAACCTTTATATTTCAGCTGTCATGCTTTGGATTCTTGGCACAAGTATGTAAATTATGTAGCATAATTATAAGCATATCAAGCCTATTCATACATGAATATATGAGCATATGATATGTACATGTGATATGACTATGTTTTCTTAATAAAGAAGTGCATATGAGCATTTGAATTTAGACAATATGTGAATAAATAAGATAAGACCCTTTCACTTGGAGGCGATTATGAGGCCCCTCCATGTAAAGGTAGTTATATGAAAAGTATGATGTCCTTCTAATTTGGAGTCAGTTGGCCAAAATAAGTCACTCCAATTTAGAGGCAGGTGACTCCTCTTGTTAAGTAGTACTAGATGACGACGGTCACGAAATGAGCTCATTTCCCAATTCAGGCTATCCAAGGGCAGCAAAGATTTAAGGCATATAATAAGTAAGAAAGTAAATGAGAAAGTGCATTAATTCATGCATTCATAAATTATGTAGTATTTACCTTTATTTGATTAGAAATCTATTAGAACAATGTATAATTATTAGCTATATGATTATTGCCATGCTAGAACAAAGTGTATGAATTAAAATTAACTTACTTCAGAATGATACATTTTCTAAACTTAATAAACAAATGTTGATCCCTATGTATGAGATCAAGTTTTCTAAACAACCAGAGAAGCCGGGACTGCGACGATGACATGAATTGTCAAGTAGCTTAGGAAGCCTACTGAGAATGAAAAGTTGTCATGCCAATATGTGTTCCCGTATCATCTTTTGGTAGCTCAAGAGAATCTTGGTGAGGACTAAACAAGAAGAATTTGACCAAGACTAGATTGGTTGCTAAAGATAGTTGATGAAAATATATAAACATGCTAGCTCTAGGTGACTATTACCTTAGTTAAAGCTCCTAGTAGAGCTGTTAATATAATTTGGAAGGCTATCTTGTAACACAAATATTTGTGAAATATAAGAGGATATTGTGTTATTTTCACGGGAAATAAACACCCTAATAGTTCCATTCTATGCTTAAGTCATATTGTGGAATTACTAGTTGTTACTTTTGCTCGCAGAACTAACATTACCTTTTTGAAATTACTTTACTTGAAAAGAGGGGTAAAAATTTTTTTTTGAATAATAACGAGTAAACTGTTTTGAAAATGGAGAGCCATGAGCGCATTATAAACGTGTATTACAAACGTCGCTATCTCATACATATTATGCAAGTAACATGAATAAAAACAATAAAAATAACCACAATCCTAGATAAATATAACATTCATTCCATAGCCATCCATAATTGATATAAGAATACAAAGAGTCATATATAGTGATATAAGGGGTCCAATATCTATTGTCAGCCCCTGCAAAAGAAACCTAACAAATACATCAGTAAAGGAAATACATAGGAAATCACATCCACCCATACATGCCAAAAGAAAATGATAACCCTAGCTACAACCAAAAGAGGCTATCCTTATGCTCAGCTCCGCATGTAATCAACACCTTACTCATCTACGTGGGAGGCAGCTCCGCATGTAAACAACACCTTACTCATCTGCGCGGGAAGAAATCGTTCTCGAATCCACCGGGAGTAGCATCACTATGCCCTCCACCTCGAGCACGGCCACACCCATGAGGCATGGCATCGGTGCGAATGAACCCACGACCACAAGCTGAGGGTAGAGCTGGGCTAGCAGATGCAGCTAAAGAGTCGAAAGATAGGCAAATCATTGAAGGCTGAGACGGCTCCGAATGGTTGGATCCCACGGAATAAGTCGGGTATGATGACTCAGAAGGATCCATCTCTATGCAAGTAGTCGGCGTCAATCGAGTGTCAGAGTCGGTGTAACACCCCAGCATGAGTTGTGGTTGCCTGTCGATACCGGAGCCTGAGAAATTCTTAGTCTGAACCCTATGCCTCCTTGGAGGGCTATAGGTTTGAGGCATTTTCTTAAGATCAAAAGTCCCGGTAATGGTTCTCTAGGCATCAATGAGTTGAAGAAGGATTTTTAACGAATTTTAGGGAATGGATAACCCCTTCGTTTTCAACCCTCAAGTTTATAAAAAACCCAAGTTTTCGGAGAATTGTACTAAAACCGAAAAGTTGGATTATAATCCTTAAGGATTTTGAATTTTTCGATATTTTTATTAAATCCAAATGGGGGGTATTCCCTAATTTATATTTATGTTTTAAAGTTAATGGAAACTAAAGTTAAAGAGGACATTAACTTTAGAAGGAGGGAACCAAGTTTTTGGAGCTGGTCATCGATTACAGAGGATCTGTAATCGATTACAGTCCTCTTTGTATGCCCACGGGTTAAAATTTTTCGCGTGGTAATCGATTACCATCTTTGGTAATCGATTACAAGTTCTGGGTTGGTGGTAATCGATTACCAGCTTTTTCGCTATGGCAATCGATTACCAGTTCTTCGTGGTAATTGATTACCAGCCCTTGGCAATCGATTACCACAGGTCAATATATAAGCCGAGACGCATTCCTTCCCTTCATTTCACGATTTCCTTTCTCTCTCTATTATGGTAATCGATTGCCAGTTCTTCGTGGTAATTGATTACCAGCCCTTGGCAATCGATTACCACAGGTCAATATATAAGCCGAGACGCATCCCTTCTCTTCATTTCGCGATTTCCTTTCTCTCTCTACCCTCAAAACTCTCTCCCTTCTCTCTAAAACATATCTCCCTTCCTTCTTAAACCCAATCTTTCACATCCTTCCATCAAATTACACCATTCCCATTCACTTAAACTCAATTTCTTTCTTTAATCTCAAATCATACCCTCATCCAAAAATCAACACATTTGGTCATGGAGCTTGGAGGAGGTGACACCAAGGCTCCTAAAGATTTCTTCTTCCATTCTTCCTTCAAAAAGGTAATCTTCAAACTCCTTTCCTCTTCCCTTCCTTTGAATTATGGATTATTTCCTCCATGTTGAGTTCCTGGAGAACCCTAGGTTAGAAGAATTAGCAATTTTCATATATGGAAGTAAAGTAGATTAATCCATAGTCTAATGGACTGACCTTGAATCAAATTGCCATATTATTGATAGTATATACCACTAGAGGACTGGCTTTGGCTCTCAAAGTTCATGGGATTAGGAGTTCGTTATTGGCGTTAAGTCTGTGAGTAGATAGTTTACCCCTATCTTAGTTTTAATGTATTTTGTCTATATATATTCATATGCAAATGATTTGGTATGTCTTAGCAATATAATTTAAGTTTTGGTAGCTTATCTATTTTTACTGGTTCACATGAGACAATGACTTGATTTCAAAAAGAAAAAGTGGGAAATGTTTATTACCTTGGTTTTCTATTAAACTTTGGAAAATTCTCTTTGTTTTGAAAGGCTTTTGGATAAGAGCTTTGGACTTTTACTCATTTTTAATTTATTAAAGTGTTAAAGCTTTACTTTTCTTTGAAGTTACGATTTTATTGTTTTATATAAGGCATATTGGTTTGTTTTATAAGAATCTTTATTAAATATTCTGCATAATGGAAAAGAAAGATTTGAGAAAGTCTAGACCGGGATTTGTAGGCTAACGGCAGTAGGCGTTAGCCCTGGGCGCACCTAGGATGTTGGATTTCATGGCCACTCAAGGGGGTGGTGCGTGCCTGTTATTCACGGGCACACATATAGTGTGGTGCGTGCCTAATATTTACGGCCACTAAAAGAGTGGTGCGTGCCTGATTACGAGTTTCACACGAAGGAAAGGCCACCTAAGTGTGATTCCTGACGGATTTATCCTAGAATAGATAGACTCTATTTTTGGAAAAGGAAATTTGGATAATATTGATTAAGATTTCTATTTTTGGTTTCGTTATACATATTATAGTATCATCTTAATATCTATAAGTTATACATTGTCTCATGTGGATTAGGGATATTCTATCTCTCACTGAGTTTCTCAAAACTCACCTCATGGTTATTATATCCCTTTTCAGATACAGGTTCAGGCTTGGGAGCCGACTCTTTTGCTCAGCTTCATTAGGTTCTTATTTTGGTGAGCCTCCATAGTAAGGGCCCTTATTTGTAATTTTATTCCTGTTGTAATCTTAGTATGTAGCTCCATAGTACTATAGGCAGGGTCCGGCCTTATTCTGTTTTTGTTATTGTTATGTATTCATTCATATATATAGATATACTTATATATATTTCAACTTGTTGGAATTAAAGTTGTGAAAAGGATTTGTTTTCTGAAGAACTTGAGTTATGTATTTTGGATGAGTATTTGTAACTATCTACATATATATTTAATTGTTATATTGTGTGCTGAGGGGTGTATTCTGAGAATACTTGGGTCCCCGATAGAAGACTGTGTTTGTTTATCTTGCAGGGTAACCTTTTGTAATTAGGAAATATCCTAATTACAAAGGGGACTCTATCGAAATTTTTATAAAATTTTTGTGGTGAAAGGCTTGCGTGGGGACTTGTCCCTATGTGCTGGTCACAGCCTGGGTTGGGTCGTGACAAAGATGGTATCAGAGCTTTAGGTTTTCCTGTGTACTATGGAGCAAGTGTCCTTTGGTAGGATCACGATTATGCAAATGGAAGCGCACCCATTTTCACAGATTGTGGCACTATGAGAGGCCTCTCGGAATGTCATCTTTGTTTACACTCTATCAATGTTGTTTATTCTTATTCTGGTCATGCTTCTTGTCTTTCCCCTCGCTCTAAATGTTCATTTCGCTAAGTGAGCATATTCCTCCTAGTACGTGTGGAAGCAATAAGACGCAGGGCTTCCATTGTGCAATGTAGATACGGTATCCTCTCTTGTGGCAAGAGAGTCTGAGATGAATTAGGGTTGGAGATTAGGGCATAGTGGATTAGGCAAGTTAAAAGGCCGTTCAGATAGAGGACATGGGTCGGGTATCCATAACCCGGCATAAGAATGTTGTTAAGGTAGAAAAGATCAAGAGGGCTTGCTAAGCAGTTAAGTGATAAGCGGGTTTGGTCCAGGGGGATTAGATAAAGTATGAGGGCAAGGAAAACTCCCATCTTAGAGGTTGTTTCCATGGCTAGTGGAAAGAATGTTAGAAATCTTAGAGAGAAGACGACTTAACAATGATCAGGATACGTAAAGACCTTGTGCTTGGTTTCTTCAAGAATGCAAGTCAGATGTTTAGACCCTACAGTGAAGTTTATCCTGTCCTTGTTGCAAAAGGGGCATAGAGGAGCTTGCTATGCAAAGCTTTCAGGTATTGATTGAATGTGCTGACTTCAAGAAAGGGTATCACCCGAGTTATGACAATAAGCAATTGACGGGCTCAGGCCAATGAGTAATTCTCTTGTTTCGAAGGATGTAAGATGCTGGAAAGTGATTACCAATTTCCTTGATTAGTGTTGATCATTACCTTAATTGAGTAATATATCGCATGAAGTTGAAGTCGCTATTTGACTTGTCAAATGGATACACTCTAACCATTTGGGGCTACTTGAACAATGTGGCCTACACAAGAAGTACTCCTTGTATTGGTTACTCTGATTTTGATATGATTCCAGGCTTTTAGGGATTGTTGTAACCGTTTCAGCCAATGGAGTCAAGGGATTTCCTCCCAACTGTGGCCGACGGTGACTTATGTTAATTATTCTCAAGCAGATCATGTTAGCACCATGGGTATTGCTTTCATACCACGTGAAGCTAGAAAGAAAGGCTATCTAGTTTTCAGTGGCAGCTCAAGATATATCCAAAAGCATTTGGTAGAGCATTACACGGTGTAAGTTACGCTTGGGAAGTGCATTGGAGAGTTTTGAATGGTGACAACTATACTCATGATGAGCTTTCTCAAATGGGTATATTGTTCAAATAGAGAAGTTTAATAGGCCGAAGGTAGTAGCTAGGATATACAATGAAGGCAAGGCACAAGTTAAGGAGGTATTAAGGCGTAGGGTTATGGATTAATCCAAGACCCGACAATTGCAAAGTTGAGTCTTACACATTGCATCAGATTATGAGCAGTATTATGATTGGTAGCTAAGTTAGAATGTTCCTAGGGACCTGATTATGGTTCCTTCTGGAATCGATAGATTAGTAATGCAATAGGAGGGAAAAGATCCTAAGAGGACCAATTTACAACTGTAAGGATTTGTAAGGAGAAAGGAGAACCACATCAAATAAGAAAAGCAATTATTGTAGTCATGTAACATCCTCAATTTCATGTGGTGCTAAATTACCTCAGTAACCCTGAGTAATTAGGCACTTAATGAGAAATTATGAGATTAAGGCTTAATTAAGGAGTTGACTCGGATGAGAAGAGTCAAGAGAATGCTTAATCGAGATCAGATAATCTCTAATTAAGCAAGTCGGAGCCTTATAGCTTAATTAAGCACTAATCGCCCTTAATTAGCTTACTTGAGTTTAATTAAGGTTAATTAAGTTTAATCGTAAGATTAATTTTTTTTAATCGTGTTCTTGTGTGTTAATCACTAATTCTTGCTTAATCACCTTAATTAAGTTGTATGAGTACTTAATCACATGATTAAATTCAAATTTAGTCAACTAAACAATAAAGTATAGAGTGATGTCATTAAAGCATAAAGCATTAGACAACACTACTTTATATTAGAATTTGACCATGCTTTGTCTCCCCATCATCCCATTTGTCCCCTTAATCACTAATTAACACAAGATGACACAAAATTAAGCAAAATATCTCACTTTCCCTTCCTTAATGAAGACGCCATCTTCTCTCTCTCCCTCCCTCATCCATTTTCATTTTCATTCATCCTATTCTCTCTCTTCAAGCCAAATTCTCCAACTTCTCTCTAAACACTTCTTCATCTTCTTCATCTTCCTTTTCCTTTCTCCACCACCACCACCCCAAACCACTCACTTAGCCCTTCAAAGACCTTATCTTTGGGTCATTGGAGACAAGATCAAAACACTACAACCTCCATTTTCACAAGATCTCAAGAGCTTCTCCTTTTTTCTTGCAAAACCGCCACCATCATCATCAAGAGGAGCCATCATCTTCTTTTTCCTCCTCTCTTGTTTTTGCGCCATCTTCAAGAAAGGTAGTGGTCTTCATCTTTTCATTTTGTTTACTCAAGAAAGCTTGGAGCTTGGTTCTTTCATGACCAAGATTTCTAAGTGAAAGCTTGAGAAGATCCTTCATGCTCTACAAGAGCCAAAGTTTTCATTTTTAGTAAAATATATTCTTGATGTTCTTCATGTGTTCTTAAGTTTCCTCTTTTTAGTTTCCTCCTATGGAAAAATATGTTGTTGATGTTCTTCATGTGTTCTTAAGTTTCCTCTTGTGGAAAAATGTGTTCTTGATGTTCTTCATGTGTTCTTAAGTTTCCTCTTTTAGAAAAGTATGTTCTTGTTGGTATCTTGCTTAAAGTTGTTCCTTTCTTTTTATGATGAGTTAAAGATTAGAAAAGCTTCACCTTTTTGTGTTTTCATGATTTGATAAGACTATGAACATTCTAAAAGCTTTAAACTTTAAAAAGTTTGCTTCTTGATGCACAAAAAGTGGCGCAAGTTTTAGTGCCATCATAAAGTCTTCTTTTGTTTTATTTTGAAGACAAATATACATGAAAAAGTCTAAGCTTTTTAGTATAACAAGCCTTTTTGAGTTATAAAATGACATCTTGTTACTTTATGTCTTAGAAAATCCAACCTTTAAGAAAAGACCTTTCATAAAGTTTCAACCTTTAATCAAGAATGAGATCTTTAAGTCATAAAAGTGTTGTTTTGTAACAATTAATTCATAAAGTTTAGACTTTGAACCAAAACAATGCAAAAAGGTGCTAATTTTTATAAAGAACAAGACTTTTTATTCAAAAAGCTAGTAACTTGTATCATTATTTCATAAAGATCCAATCTTAAGATAAGAGCTTAGTGTCAAAGGCACTTACTTTCATAAAGAATAAAACTTTATAACTACTTTATAAAGAATGATAACTTTAATAATGTTTAAGGTAAAAGCTTGATATGTTATTAGTAAAAGTTTAAAACTTTGTGACTTGAATAAGTTAAAAGTCACCCTTGGTGATTAGTGAACATTGGTGTTGTTGGGTTCATGATGTGGTTATGCGTTGTCATGACCCAAGGATTAGAGGGATCTCGAACTCCTTGGGAACAGATGTAACACCCTAATAAACCCATACTACGCTTAAGTCGTATTACGGCATTTTATTAGCTGTTACTTATGCTCGTGGAAAACTAAACTTCATTTGAAATTAAATTACGCGGAAAATACGGTAAAATTTTTTCTTTCTTTTGAAATACGTCGTCACTTTTTGAAAGTAAAGCCTCGCGCGAGAAAGTAGCAACAAACGAACGTATCGCAAAGATTTCAGTAAAAATTAAAGGAACAAGGATAAAATCAAAATACCATGCATTCAATTACTACAACAATCATAAATATAATTAATCTCATAATATCCATACATAAAAGGGAACTCATGGTCATGTCATGGCCCCGAAGTCAAAGATACATAAGTCTGATACAGAATGAATACAACAGATAAGGAATAAAAATAGACCCATGTGGACGTCTGGCGGCCTCTTCGCCATTCCATGCCTTCGATCAAGTGGGCTCAAGTCCTCGAATGCCTGGTATCCCTCGCTCCTCGGCCTCGGGGAATGAAGGGAGTGCGGATAATATGAGGGCGCCGGCTACTCACGTCGACGCGACGAATACGACGACCAGGGGTGTAGCTGGCCACAGAAGAACGGGCCTCGGAGGAATCCTCCTCAGACGCGGTGCGGTGATACACGGGGAGCGGCGACGAAGCTGCTGCGGCTCTAGGGGTGGCCGTCGAACTCACCTCGACTACCAGGACCTCTGGTAATGGCTCGGGCTCGGCTACGGGTAAATCCGGCGACATCGGCTCCATCTCGATGTCGGGCAACGGCTCAGGCGGAAAGTCCCAAGGACCTAAGGGCTGTCCAAGGAGAGCCGATGAGATGTCTGCGGGGGCTGGCGGGACCTCCGGCTCCTCCTGCTCAAAAACTCGACCCGGGTAGAAGTACGTGCGAACTATCGTGGTGGTCGTGGCCACGATAGCGTGGGCGTCCTCATCATAGGCCCACTCATGGTGGGGAGGCTCCATGCTCCATGTCACGGGGCGTGCCATGGGTATCTGGTGACGAGACGGAAAAACAACTAGGGTGAGAAATAAGATTTCTCAGTAGGACTCGAACCCGACACGAAAGTGTCATCGTCATCGTCCCAGCCACTTCGGTTTTTATTAATAAAAACAGTGAGCATACATCAATTCAATTCTTAGATTTCCGAAAACATGAGTATCCGAAGCGGATTCACTTTTTAACATACCTTCTAATCATTTGTATCGTAGTAACTACAAGTACAAGTGTAATCGTATACAACATGCATGTTCAAGCTAGAAGGTTCTCTTAACTTCTTCTCTTTCTAGGGTTTTGGACCGAAGTCCTATTTCTTTTCTTAACTTGACTTTATCTTTTCACCCACTAAACATAAGTGGTAATGAGCTCATACCGTGGCCGTCGCCACCATAGAATTTCGGTACTTACACTAGCTGGGTCATGCCATGCCTCATGTAAGACCTATCCCCTATACTCACACTAGCTGGGTCATGCCATGCCTCATGTGAGTCGTGGGTGAGGGGAAACTTAAATTAGATTACCTTCCCTTTTGAAGGATCACTTACTTGAATTAAACTTCTTCTTATTAAGCATTATGATGCAAAAATATTTCTAAGTCCATAATTCTTACAAAATTTCTAAAGATAACTGGCCAGATCAAGCTTCCCAAAATTTTGCCAAACAGAGAAACCAATATCATACAACATTAAGCATCATATCATATCATCATCATCATGATCATAATCATAACATCATCATACCATCATCATCATCATCATCATCATAACATAATGCTTGCACATAAACATAGGCATATTCTCAAGCAACATTTTATGAGCTTAGCTTAGTAAATTGGGTGCAAGCTTTTAATTGAGGTTGTCTCTTGTGTAAACTTCTCTTATTTAGCATAATGCCACTTTTTGTCTAATGTCCTTTTAGACATTTTTTTAAGTTGAATTATGAGGGTTCTCTAATGCTTAATATAAGGGTATTAATGTTTTAAAGCTTATTTCTCCTTATTCTTTAACTTTTACCATAACCAGTTTTACTTTTACAGTGGGGCAGTAACTTTGAAAATTCACCATAATTTCATCTTTTACTCTTTTATATCGAATTTTTGTGTGGATATACTTCTCTGAGTCTATTTTTAAACAAAAGAAACCCCACTTAAAAATTCATTTTGTAGCTTGAGTTATGCACATTTTATTCTGACTGTTCAGTTTCTAAGTTCACTCCCGGTACAGTGGATTGTCACTGCTCATTATAATTACTCAGAAGGAATCTGAGAAAACTGTTTTATGGGTTTGTTCCTCTATGTCTTAGCTTTCATTTAAACTTGGTCTCACTCAAAAATCATTTTTGTAGCTCGAGTTATACACATTTTAGTGTAGACTGCCCAGACAGAAACCAATCTGAGAACAGTCCACTTTGAAAAATCATATCTCACTCATTTTAACTCCGAATCTTATGTATTTTATATGTATGGAAAGCTCTTTGAGTCTATTTTCATATAAAATTGGTTCCACTAATTTTGAGTTCTCTGGAAAAAGTTATACCGTTCGGTTTACAGACTGCCAGAAAATCCAGATTTCACGTTTTGATTTTCCTCATGTTTTCTCCAAAACACTCAACCTCACTTTCAAGAAAACATTCTCAAGTGATAAAACACTCATATACCATGAAAGATTAGTGAAAAACTAACATGTTGGAGTTCAAAAATATTGAGTTCAACCATGTATCACACCAAACCGAAAATATGTTTTCAACAACCACCATACAAGCAACAACATCTCATTTTATGACAAGAATGGCTATGATGCCCATAATCAATCTTTAAAACCACCTAGCTATGGAGAGCATAGGAGTTCTAAAGCTTGAAAAACAAGAGAGAAAAAGAGTTTAGAGCCACTACCAATTGGATTTCTTGAAAGCTTGAAGAGAAAGAAAGATGTTGGAGATGGCCTCCTTCTCCTTGAGCTTGATAGTGAGGCTTGTGTATGAGTGGCTTTGTTTCTCCAAGGACCAAAAATGGTAGTCCTTGAAGGGCTTGTGAGAATGGTAAATGGAGATGAGTAGGAAGTAGTATGAGGGTTGGAAGAACACAATGAAGCTTGGAAGAAGAAGAGAGTATGAGACTTGGAGAGAGGAGAGAGGTGTGTGTGTGTGGCTTGAGAGAGGAAGTGAAAAATGAAATGAGGGAGAGAGAGGGCTGATGGTGGCGCAAAATGGGGGAGAAAAGGTGATGTGATTTTGCTTCTTACACAAGCTAGGGAGTGGAAAAACCTTGGGGCAAAAGAGTGTGTTGTGTTTCCTTTGAGTCTTGGCAATTGGGTAAAGACTATGTAGTGTTTTTGTCAAGTGGTTAAAAGCATGAGCTCTCTTAGGATTGGGCATTGGATGGCTAGGATCACACCAAGTGTCAAGATCTAATGGTGGATGACAAGGATCCTAGTCTTGGCTTTTGATCTAATGGTGTAGGATTAAAGAGATCGAATGAAGGGTGAGATGTTGCTCCTCCTTGGTATGTCTTTTTAGGGCATATGCATGGAAGAACTTTTATCTCTAAATGTTATTAGAATTATTTAAGTGTAATTTAACTTAATTGGCTTAATTACCCATGAGTTAACTCTTGTCAATTACACTTTTTATGATACCTTGCATTACGGATAGCATATGCTTAAATTTGGGTTTTAATTTTTCAAGAGTTGTCTTAAGTGTCTTAATCATTATAAACTTGATTAGTAAGGTTAGGTTGTCTTACTTTTGTTTTGGCACCTTCGAGTAATTAAGGATTCGACGATTAAGGTTTTATTAAAACGCTTAGGACATTATGATTAAATTGTTGGCTAGACTTAATTTACTAAGCTCTTGCCCTCGAGATTAATCGATTAATTCTCAATTAATCGCTAACCCCTCTAATTAGCCGGGAACACCGAACTAATTAACTTAGGTAAAAACGGGGATGTTACATTTCTCCCTCCTTAAAAGAATTTTGCCCTCAAAATTCGTTGCACCAGCAATGTGGGGAAATTCTCTTTGCATCTCTGCCTCGAGCTCCCACGTGTGCTCCTCCAAGCTTCCTCTTCCCCATGCCACTTTCACTAAGGGCACAGACTTGTTCCTCAGCTGCTTGACCTTCCTATCTATGATTCTCATAGGCGGTAGGTCGAAGGTTAGAGTCTTCCTTAACTGTACACTTTCTGGCTCAAGAAGATGATTGGGGTCGGAGTTGTATTTTCTCAATTGGGAGACATGGAAAACATTATGAAGGTTTGACAAATGGGGTGGTAATGCTATTTGGTAGGCAACTGTTCCTACTCGTTTCAAGATTTCAAAAGGGCCAAGAAAACGAGGGCTCAACTTTTTGACTCTAAGGGCTCTACCAATGCCTGTTGTAGGAGTGATTTTCAAGAATACGTGTTCTCCTTCTTCGAACTCGATTGGCTTTCTCCTCTTATCCGCATAGCTCTTCTGACGACTTTGTGCAGTGAGAATCCTTTCCCTTATCCTCTTAATTTGTTCGGTGGTTTGTCTAACCAGATCCGGCCCTAAGAGGCTTTGCTCACCCGATTCATACCAACAAAGCGGAGATTGGCACTTCCTGCCATACAGGGCTTCATAAGGCGCCATCCCAATGCTAGCGTGGAAACTATTGTTGTAGGCGAACTCGATGAGGGGTAGGTGTTTGTCCCAACTTCCAGGTCGGTCCATTACACATGCTCTCAACATATCCTCTAGGGTTTGTATGGTTCTTTCTGATTGTCCATCGGGCCTGGGGGTGGTAGGTGTACTTAAACAAAGTTTCGTCCCAAAGGCCTTTTGCAAGGCTCCCCAGAACCTAGAGGTAAACCTTGGGTCTCTATCAGACACGATGGTTGCAGGTACTCCGTGCAATCTTATGATCTCTTGGATATATAGCTGGGCTAGCTTATCCAGAGGATAATTCGCTCTAATGGGTAAGAAGTGGGCAGACTTGGTCAATCTATCCACGATAACCCATATGGCATCAAATCCTGCTTGTGTTCGGGGTAAACCCATCACAAAATCCATAGAGATTCCATCCCATTTCCACTCAGGGATCTCCAATGACTGCAGCATGCCTGAGGGTTTTTGGTGCTCAATTTTCACCTTTTGACAAACTAAGCACTTTCCCACCACATCGGCTACATCTCGTTTCATGCCTGGCCACCAAAACATCCTCTTGAGGTCTTGGTACATCTTTGTCATGCCAGGATGTATGGTGAAATGACCTTTGTGAGCTTCTTCTACAATCATCCTCCTCAAGTCGTCCTTAGCAGGTACACATATCCTCCCTTGATACCTCCACACGCCATCAACGTCTTGAGCAAATTCTTTCAGTTTTCCCTCCTTCACTTGGGCTACTAACCTCAAGAACTCTTCATCCTCTTCCTGAGCCCGCATAATTTGTCCCTTGAACTCACTCGTCACCTTGATCAGACTCAACCTTATACTACGAGGGGTCAGGGTAACTCCAAGGTTCAAGTCTCTAAAG
This sequence comes from Pterocarpus macrocarpus, assembly GCA_031439585.1. Taxonomy (NCBI): domain Eukaryota; kingdom Viridiplantae; phylum Streptophyta; class Magnoliopsida; order Fabales; family Fabaceae; genus Pterocarpus; species Pterocarpus macrocarpus. Next base: position 47,410,345 of record CM062514.1, read on the forward strand.
CTCTCAATCAACTCTGCTTCCTTGACCATCATCCACGACACATGTAGTGACTTGCGGCTCAGTGCATCTGCCACCACATTAGCCTTACCAGGGTGGTAGTTTAACCCAAAATCATAATCTTTCAAGAATTCCATCCACCTCCTCTGCCTCATGTTAAGCTCCTTCTGATCAAACAAGTACTTCAGACTCTTGTGATCCGAGAATACCTCAAACCTAACTCCATATAGATGGTGCCTCCATATCTTCAAGGCAAACACCACTACCGCTAATTCCAGGTCATGGGTTGGGTAATTAACCTCATGAGGTTTCAGCTTGTCTAGAGGCGTGCGCTACCACACCGCGATTTTGCATCGTAACACAACCTAAACCTCTTCCAGAGGCATCACAAAGACACCTCAAAGGCTCCCTTAGGGTCAGGCAGGACTAGTACAGGTGTGGAAGTCAACTTCGCCTTCAACTCTTGAAAACTTTTCTCACACTCTCCAGTCCATACAAACGCAAAGATTCTTCCTAGTGAGTTTGGTCAAGGGTAGGGATATCTGAGAAAATCCCTTTATAAACCTCCGATAATACCGGCCAGCCGAAAACTCGAATCTCCGTCACCGTCGTAGGTCTTTCCCAGTTCATTACAGCCTCCACTTTGCTTGGATCTACGGATATCCCTCCCTTAGTCACGACGTGACCTAAGAACTTCACTTCTTCTAGCCAGAACTCACACTTTGACAATTTCGCGTAAAGCTTCTTATCCCTCAAGATTTCCAACACAATCCTAAGATGCTCTTCATGTTCCTCCTTCGTCTTTGAGTAGATGAGGATGTCATCTATAAAGACCACCACAAACTTATCCAGGTATGGCCTAAAGATCCTGTTCATATAATCCATAAACACAGCCGGGGCATTGGTCAATCCAAACGACATTACTCTAAACTCATAATGCCCATATCTAGTCCTAAAGGCCGTCTTAGGAATATCCTCCTCCTTCACTCTAATCTGATGGTAACCCGATCTCAGATCTATCTTTGAAAACACCACTGCTCCTCTAAGTTGGTCCATCAGGTCATCTATTCTTGGCAAGGGGTACTTGTTCTTCACTGTGACCTTGTTCAACTGCCGATAATCCACGCACAGCCTCATGCTTCCATCCTTCTTCTTGACAAACAACACCGGGGCTCCCCAAGGTGAGGCACTTGGTCTCACAAACTTCTTTTCCAGCAACTCCTCCAATTGGGTCTTCAGTTCTTCCAACTCCAAAGGGGACATTCGGTAAGGTGCAATAGATATTGGTCCAGTCCCTGGCACCAATTCTATGGAAAACTCTATCTCTCTCTCAGGGGGAAACTCAGGGATATCCTCAGGGAAGACTTCAGGGTACTCATTCGCCACAGGAATCTCATCAAGAGCTTGCTCCAGTTCAACCTCACTTGTCGATAGGAGAACGTATTCTTGATTCTCGCCTTACAACAAAGATAACACAACAGGCTTCGGGCTTAAACTAACAGGTTTAGAAGGTAAAGAAGGGAATACGATTGTCTTGGCAGCACAATCTAACATAACATGGTTGGCTGAAAGCCAATCCATGCCTAAGATTAGATCTAAACCAACTAAAGGAAGACAGATTAAATCTGACTCGTAGGTCCTACCATCAATATGTATTTGACATTGTAAACAACACAGACAAGTTCTAACTGGTTTCCCAGTGGGAGTAGAAACAAGCAACATGTAAGGCATTTCAGAAACAGACAACCCCAATCTACTTACGCAATCATGGGAAATAAAAGAATGCGTAGCGCCAGAATCATACAGTACAGTTAAGATGTTACCGTTCACTTCGCATGTACCTCGAATGAGATCATCAGACTCCGTGGTCTCCTCGGCGTTCATTGTGAAAACCCTTCCTTGGCGTTGCGGTTTGGGGGCAGGCGTGTCCTTGTTGCAGTTCTTGGCAAAATGGCCGGGCTGTCCACATCTGAAGCAAACGTTTTGTCCCGCGTAGCAGACCCCTCTGTGTTGCTTCCCACACTTTGGGCAAACAGAATTTGTTGCAGGCTTCGGAGGCTGGCCGGCGGGTCTTGGAGGATTAGCAGATGGTCTCTGTGGCTGCTTGCCCTTAGAACCTTCACCATGGTAGGGCTTCTTATGGGGCTGCTTCGTGTGTTGCCCTTGAGACGCTTGCCTTCTCTTATGGGCCTCCGACCTCTGAATTGCCAACTTACGGTTGCATTCCTCCACTACACGACTCTTATTGACAAGGGCCGCATAGTTCCGAATTTCCAGCGGGGCTACAGATGCCAGGATGTCAGCCCTCAAACCCCCTTCATATTTCATGCATTTCCAGTTCTCGTCGGGGTTTCGCTGATAAAGGGTGGAGAACTTGCACAGCTCCTCAAACTTCGCCGTGTACTCAAGAATGCTCATACCTCCTGGTAGAGCCTCGTGAACTCCATCTCCTTTGCGTTCCTCACGCACATCGGAAATACTTCGTGAGAAAGTCGTCTTGAAGACGCCCCAAGAGATTACCCTTTGGACGCTCACCAACAGGCTCTTCGCCTTTCCACCAAAATTCAGCATCCGCCTTGACATATAAGTGGCGAAGGCCACCTTTGGGTCTCCGGCGGTCGACCTGAGTAGATCTTCTCGATCTCCTTGATCCACTCATCGGCTTCATCGAGGGTTAAAGGCCCCTTGAAACTTGGCGGGTTTGCCTTACGAAACTCCGAGAATTTCGATACTCAAGGCCCACTCCGCTTCCACCACCGTACTCTTCGGACCTCCGATTTAGCTGATCCATCATATGCTCAAGAATGTAGCTTGAGCTTGCATGGCATTCGCCATTTGCTGAAAAGTCCTCATGAAATCAGCGATGTTCGTGCTGTCGCTGGGCTCGTTAGCGGTACGTCTGCGAGTTGCCATTAGTTCCTGAACACACCAAAACAAAAATATCGAGTTGATCAGGCCCAATATCAAGCATAAGCATGGCGGCAACTAAAGGCAATCTCACATGACGGTCATGCATTCTAAGTCCTACATCCCATCATACAGACAGGATCCACAACATGACTTAACATAGTGCACGTAGAGTTATGCTTTGAAGCATAGTCACCCAACCCAGTGCTTTAACAGGATGAATCGCTCGATACCATAATGTAACACCCTAATAAACCCATACTACGCTTAACTCGTATTACGGCATTTTATTAGCTGTTACTTATGCTCGTGGAAAACTAAACTTCATTTGAAATTAAATTACGCGGAAAATACGGTAAAATTTTTTTCTTTCTTTTGAAATACGTCGTCACTTTTTGAAAGTCAAGCCTCGCGCGAGAAAGTAGCAACAAACGAACGTATCGCAAAGATTTCAGTAAAAATTAAAGGAACAAGGATAAAATCAAAATACCATGCATTCAATTACTACAACAATCATAAATATAATTAATCTCATAATATCCATACATAAAAGGGAACTCATGGTCATGTCATGGCCTCAAGTCAAAGATACATAAGTCCGATCTGAGAATGAATACAACGGATAAGGAATAAAAAATAGACCCATGTGGACGTCTGCTGGCCTCTTCGCCCATTCCATGCCTTCGATCAAGTGGGCTCAAGTCCTCGAATGCCTGGTTCCCTCGCTCCTCGGCCTCGGGAATGAAGGGAGTGCGGATAATATGGTAGGCGCCGGCTACTCACGTCGGCCAGCGACGAATCTGACGACGAGGGTGTGGCGCAGCCCGCGGAAGAAGCGGGCCTCGGAGGAATCCTCCTCAGGCAGTGCGGTGATACGGGGAAGCGGCGTGAAGGCTGCTTCTGCGGACTCTAGGGGTGGCCGTCGAACTCACCTCGACTACCAGGACCTCTGGTAATGGCTCGGGCTCGGCTACGGGTAAATCCGGCGACATCGGCTCCATCTCGATGTCGGGCAACGGCTCAGGCGGAAAGTCCCAAGGACCTAAGGGCTGTCCAAGGAGAGCCGATGAGATGTCTGCGGGGGCTGGCGGGACCTCCGGCTCCTCTGCTCAAAAACTTCGACCGGGTAGAAATGCGTGCGAACTATCGTGGTGGTCGTGGCCACGATAAGCGTGGCGTCCTCATCATAGGCCCACTCATGGTGGGAGGCTCCATGCTCCATGTCACGGGCGTGCCATGGGTATCCGTGACGAGACGGAAAAACAACTAGGGTGAGAAATAAGATTTCTCGGTGGGACTCGAACCCACACGAAAGTGTCATCGTCATCGTCCCCCACTTCGGTTTTTATTAATAAAAGCAGTGAGCATACATCAATTCAATTCTTAGATTTCGAAAACATGAGTATCCAAGCGGATTCACTTTTTAACATACCTTCTAATCATTTGTATCGTAGTAACTACAAGTACAAGTGTAATCGTATACAACATGCATGTTCAAGCTAGAAGGTTCTCTTAACTTCTTCTCTTTCTAGGGTTTTGGACCGAAGTCCCTTTTCTTTTCTTAACTTGACTTTATCTTTTCACCCACTAAACATAAGTGGTAATGAGCTCATACCGTAGGCGTCGCCACCATTGAATTTCCGTACTTACACTAGCTGGGTGATGCCATGCCTCATGTAAGACCTATCCCCTATACTCACACTAGTGGGTCATGCCATGCCTCATGTGAGTCGTGGGTGAGAAACTTAAATTAGATTACCTTCCTTTTGAAGGATCACTTACTTGAATTAAACTTCTTCTTATTAAGCATTATGATGCAAAAATATTTCTAAGTCCATAATTCTTACAAAATTTCTAAGAAGATAACTAGCTAGAGAAGCTTCCCAAAATTTTGCCAAACAGAGAAACCAATATCATACAACATTAAGCATCATATCATATCATCATCATCATGATCATAATCATAACATCATCATACCATCATCATCATCATCATCATCATAACATAATGCTTGCACATAAACATAGGCATATTCTCAAGCAACATTTTATGAGCTTAGCTTAGTAAATTGGGTGCAAGCTTTTAATTGAGGTTGTCTCTTGTGTAAACTTCTCTTATTTAGCATAATGCCACTTTTTGTCTAATGTCCTTTTAGACATTTTTTTAAGTTGAATTATGAGGGTTCTCTAATGCTTAATATAAGGGTATTAATGTTTTAAAGCTTATTTCTCCTTATTCTTTAACTTTTACCATAACCAGTTTTACTTTTACAGTGGGGCAGTAACTTTGAAAATTCACCATAATTTCATCTTTTACTCTTTTATATCGAATTTTTGTGTGGATATACTTCTCTGAGTCTATTTTTAAACAAAAGAAACCCCACTTAAAAATTCATTTTGTAGCTTGAGTTATGCACATTTTATTCTGACTGTTCAGTTTCTAAGTTCACTCCCGGTACAGTGGATTGTCACTGCTCATTATAATTACTCAGAAGGAATCTGAGAAAACTGTTTTATGGGTTTGTTCCTCTATGTCTTAGCTTTCATTTAAACTTGGTCTCACTCAAAAATCATTTTTGTAGCTCGAGTTATACACATTTTAGTGTAGACTGCCCAGACAGAAACCAATCCGAGAACAGTCCACTTTGAAAAATCATATCTCACTCATTTTAACTCCGAATCTTATGTATTTTATATGTATGGAAAGCTCTTTGAGTCTATTTTCATATAAAATTGGTTCCACTAATTTTTGAGTTCTCTGGAAAAAGTTATACCGTTCGGTTTACAGACTGCCAGAAAATCCAGATTTCACGTTTTGATTTTCCTCATGTTTTCTCCAAAACACTCAACCTCACTTTCAAGAAAACATTCTCAAGTGATAAAACACTCATATACCATGAAAGATTAGTGAAAAACTAACATGTTGGAGTTCAAAAATATTGAGTTCAACCATGTATCACACCAAACCGAAAATATGTTTTCAACAACCACCATACAAGCAACAACATCTCATTTTATGACAAGAATGGCTATGATGCCCATAATCAATCTTTAAAACCACCTAGCTATGGAGAGCATAGGAGTTCTAAAGCTTGAAAAACAAGAGAGAAAAAGAGTTTAGAGCCACTACCAATTGGATTTCTTGAAAGCTTGAAGAGAAAGAAAGATGTTGGAGATGGCCTCCTTCTCCTTGAGCTTGATAGTGAGGCTTGTGTATGAGTGGCTTTGTTTCTCCAAGGACCAAAAATGGTAGTCCTTGAAGGGCTTGTGAGAATGGTAAATGGAGATGAGTAGGAAGTAGTATGAGGGTTGGAAGAACACAATGAAGCTTGGAAGAAGAAGAGAGTATGAGACTTGGAGAGAGGAGAGAGGAGAGAGCTTTGTGTGTGTGTGTCTTGAGAGAGGAAGTGAAAAATGAAATGAGGGAGAGAGAGGGGCTGATGGTGGCGCAAAATGGGGGAGAAAAGGTGATGTGATTTTGCTTCTTACAAGCTAGGGAGTGGAAAAACCTTGGGGCAAAAGAGTGTGTTGTGTTTCCTTTGAGTCTTGGCAATTGGGTAAAGACTATGTAGTGTTTTTGTCAAGTGGTTAAAAGCATGAGCTCTCTTAGGATTGGGCATTGGATGGCTAGGATCACACCAAGTGTCAAGATCTAATGGTGGATGACAAGGATCCTAGTCTTGGCTTTTGATCTAATGGTGTAGGATTAAAGAGATCGAATGAAGGGTGAGATGTTGCTCCTCCTTGGTATGTCTTTTTAGGGCATATGCATGGAAGAACTTTTATCTCTAAATGTTATTAGAATTATTTAAGTGTAATTTAACTTAATTGGCTTAATTACCCATGAGTTAACTCTTGTCAATTACACTTTTTATGATACCTTGCATTACGGTTAAGCATATGCTTAAATTTGGGTTTTAATTTTTCAAGAGTTGTCTTAAGTGTCTTAATCATTATAAACTTGATTAGTAAGGTTAGGTTGTCTTACTTTTGTTTTGGCACCTTCGAGTAATTAAGGATTCGACGATTAAGGTTTTATTAAAACGCTTAGGACATTATGATTAAATTGTTGGCTAGACTTAATTTACTAAGCTCTTGCCCTCGAGATTAATCGATTAATTCTCAATTAATCGCTAACCCCTCTAATTAGCCGGGAACACCGAACTAATTAACTTAGGTAAAAACGGGGATGTTACAACAGAAGTATGATTAGGGCCTCTAAGCATACCATGAACCTAGGAATCACTAAGTGCACTATCTCAAGGAAAGGGAAACAATCACATGATGTAATCAAATTGAACAAGTGTTCCATAAGACATGTACTTAAGTAAAGGATACTTTCATATGAGAACTAAGTAACTAAAAGACCACAAACACATATCCTAACTATGTGATTCTCTCATGGGTAACCACGAGAAATCATAAGATAATTCATAATATTCTTCGCGAAGAAAAACACAACTATAAACCCTTTTAGGATGTGAATGGGTGATGCCATTCGGCATGATTGAATGATGAGTTTGATTGAGCTTTGTCTCATGATTGAATGATGAGTGTGATGATATGATATAGATATGTTGAACTGTTGGTTGAAAGTTTATGATTGGCATTTTGGGGAAGCTCCGGTCTAGCCATTATGCTACTGGATTTCCGTCAAAATTATGGATTTGGTCATATCATTGCATGTGTCTAGTCAAAGAAGTATGATGCATGTAAAGTATAATGATAAGCAAAGAATTAATAGGACATGACCCTTCAATCACTTCGGTAAGGGAAGTGAGAGACAGCGATTCAAAAAGACTCAAGGAACCTCTATGAGGGAGGCAAGGTTGACATGGAGGACCCTCCAACTTAGAGGCAACCAATATCAGCTTAGCCTGATTTGGTTAGTACTACGTGACGACGGTCACGGGTCGTCACGGAATGAGCTCATGTCCAAAAGTAGTCTATTTGAAAGGAAAGTAAAGAATGTTAAGCAGGTGCTAAAAATAAAAGTTAAGTCAAAAGCATAACCATGGTTAAGTCTATGATGATGCATGTCCTGGCATGTACTTATGTTGCCCATTTGCATTATGAATGTTTACTCTATCTTTCGGCATATATGTTAGATTATGATGATGTAGTTATGATGTTAAGTTTAAAAGCAACCCGCTTCGGAGTTTAAGTTTTCAAAATCATTAAAATTGAACATATATCTGTCCACTACTTTTATAATTAAGACCAAAGTGGCTGGGACAATGACAATGACACTGTGTTTGTCTAGTCGTGATCCTACTGAGAAATTTAGTGTTTCTCACTCCTACATTTCTATGTCGTCTTTAGAGGATGCCGGCGTCGGGCACGGTGGTGATTTTCATTGAGTTTTCGGTGATGCATTGGCACTTCGACCCGGTGCTGAATGCATTTGTGCTGATCGCTCAGGCAGCGATGTAGGTCTACATGTTCCATAGCCGCTAGTTCCGTGCATCCGTGATGAGTACGGTTTTCCACCCTCATGAGCCATTCAAGGACATCACTATGGATGATGTTCGCCCACCCTTCCATCCTCCGAGGTACCCTACTGATGGAGATTCCGATTCGGACGCTCGCCTGACACCGACAGTTTTGTTGGATTCAGATGCTTCGGAGCCTTCTTATCCGAGCTATCATGTGGAGACGGACCCGTTTGAGCCTTCCTACTTGTCTGTGATCCGTCTGTCATCCAACTCGTCTTCTTTTTCTACAACCCCTCATCATACACCACCCCCGGTTCGCGGTCGCGGGTTCATCCGTACTCGTGCCGTGCCTCGTGGGTGTGGTCGTGCTCGAGGAAGAGGACGTGGTGATATTCCTCCCAGTGGATTCGGGAATGGCTACCTTCTGCCAGATGCGTGAGGTGTTGATTTACATGCAGAGTCGAGCACGAGGATAGCCCCTTTTTGTGGTAGCTAGGGTTATCATATTTCTAGTGGCATGTATAGGTGTATGGGATTGCTTATGTATTTCCTTTCATCATGTATTTTGTTAGGTTATTTTGTAGGGCTGATAGTAGGTATCGAACCTATTAATATCATTGTGTATGACTGCTGCTATTGCTACTACTACATTAACTATGGGATGGCTATGGAATGAATGTTATCTTCATCTAAGATTATGGTTATTCTTACGATTTCTATGTATGTTAAATGTGATGTATGTATGAGATAGCGACGTTTGTATTATATGTTCACGATGCACTCATGGCTCTCGATTTTCGAAAATTGTTTACTTGTTTTATTCAAAAAAAAATTTTTACCCCTATTTTCGTTAAAAAGTAATTTATAAAAGGTAATGTAGTTCTGCGAGCAAAGGTGACAACTAGTAATTCCACACTATGACTTAAGCATAGAATGGAACTATTAGGGTGTTACAAGTCAGACTTTGGAAACTTCCATCGGTAATGGGTTTCAGTGTGCGGTTGTCAAACTCAGGATGGCATAGACCACACGAGGATAGAGAAACAGATGAGCAATGCTGATAAAAGTCGAATGTTCAAAGTTTGAATAAGGAATTCTTGCTTCCCCCAAGAAGAATGTCGAGCCCACTTGGCCTTGATAGGAAATAAGAAGAGGGTGAGATAAGTCCAAAGATATGATAATAGTAATGAATACTTCAACGGAAAACGATTTGGGTAAGCTTGAGCATTTCCCTTGGGAGTGCTTGCATGTTTCAAAGAAGATAAGATGTATGTTTGTGAAGGATTATGTTCTCGGGATGCTACGATGAGCGTGGGATTGTCAAGGACTTGAATATATCAAGAAAATGGAAAAGAGATAGGGAATTGGCTTGTTTCGACGGTAACGGAGTTAGGAAAGATTATCCCATCTTGAATCATAGAGGTCTTGGGCACCAAGGAGTTCCCAAGGGCATGATGATAATGTAAGATGAAAGTTGAAGGTCAATCTTTAATGGTATGCCAAAGGTTTAAAATCTCTTGGTAGAGTTTTGAGAGATACCTTAGATGGGGGAAAGATAGTAGGTTGATAGCAGAAGAGGAATGTTCTAGGAGATTAGATGATGACTTCCCAATTGATTGGAGCTGCAGGAAAGAAAAGGAAGGAATTTACCTTAATTGCTTGACTAAGCATAACTAAAGTTGGAATAATTCATTCTAGGCTAAAGCATTGGTGAATAAGTAGAAGACAAATTCTAAGTGCGCTAAGATACAAGTAATAAGGATCATAAGAAAGGAAGGGAACTAGTTAACCCAAATAGGTAAGTGTCGGAAATTGATCATAGAATTGAAATTCGTAACGGCTTTTAGCAAGGAATGAGGCACAGTGGCATGGTCCTTTTGATCAGAATTAATGCATTGAGGGGCTATGGTAAGGAGTTAGAGAATTCAAATGTTCTAGCATGTACAAGACAATGAGGAATATGATTAAAAGCTGATTAATGATCCGAAGGTTAGAAGTTTATGGGAGGAAGGTGGTAATCGGTATTGATGGATGGTTGATGCTTGTGTGATGTTTAAGGGAAGTGGTTAGTTTAGTGATGCCTCACCTTTGGTTAAGGTGGAGAAGGTGTTTGAGGACCTTCAATCTAAACTTCATGATGTTCTTCAGATTCTTCTATGTAAATCTTTTGAAGTGAAAGAACTCTAATGTTTAATGGTAGCGACTGTTGGAATCATCGTTTGATACATAGCTCCGATCAGGATCAAGGAGCAGCATTGAACAGAGGTTCACATGAAGACCAATGTCTTAGTTCTTTATACTCTGGGATTAAGTATAAGGGCTATGCCCTATCCCATCTCCTAAGGGTGAGCTTAAGGAAGGGTTTACAAGAAAAGCTTAGGCATATAGAAAACAATATAGACGTTGTAAGTAACGAGTTCTAAGATTTCAAGGAAGGCAATGAAGATTAGGATAATTTCTAATTGTTTAAGAATTCGGGGACGAATTCTTTTTGGGGGGGAGATTGTAACACCCTAGCATGAGTTGCGGTTGCCTGTCGATACCGGAGCCTGAGAAATTGAGTTTGAACCCTATGCCTCCTTGGAGGGCTATAGGTTTGAGGCATTTTCTTAAGATCAAAAGTCCCGATAATGGTTCTCTAGGCATCAATGAGTTGAAGAAGGATTTTTAACGAATTTTAGGGAATAGATAACCCCTTCATTTTCAACCCTCAAGCTTACAAAAAACCCAAGTTTTCGGAGAATTGTACTAAAACCGAAAAGTTGGATTCTAATCCTTAAGGATTTTGAATTTTTAGATATTTTTATTGAATCCAAATAGGGGGTATTCTCTTATTTATATTTATGTTTTAAAGTTAATGGAGACTAAAGTTAAAAAGGACATTAACTTAATGTAAATAAGTCTGTGCAGTATCCTGGACCTGGGAAAGGACTGCAGAAGGAGGGAACAAAGTTTTTGGAGCTGATAATCAATTACAGAGGATCTGTAATCGATTACAGTCCTCTCTATATGCCCACAGGTTGAAATTTTTCGCGTGGTAATCAATTACCATCTTTGGTAATCAATTACCAGTTCTGGGTTGGTAGTAATCGACACAAAGATTGGTAATCGACACAGCTTTTTCGTGGTAATCAATTACCATAATTGGTAATCGACATTCTTCGTGTGGTAATCGACACAAATTACACGCCCTTGGTAATCGATTACCACAGGTCAATATATAAGTCAAGATACGTTCCTTCCCCTCATTTCGCGATTTCCTTTCTCTCTCTACCCTCAAAACTCTCTCCCTTCTCTCTAAAACATATCTCCCTTCCTTCTTAAACCCAATCCTTCATATTCTTCCATCAAATTATACTATTCCCATTCACTTAAACTCAATTTCTTTTTTTAATCTCAAATCATACCCTCATCTAAAAATCAACACATTTGGTCTTGGAGCTTGGAGGAGGTGACACCAAGGCTCCTAAAGATTTCTTCTTCCATTCTCCCTTCAAAAAGGTAATCTTTAAACTCCTTTCCTCTTCCTTTCCTTTGAATTATAGATTATTTTCTCTATGGTGAGTTCCTGGAGAACCCTAGGTTAGAAGAATTAGCAATTTTCATATTTGGGAGTAAAGTAGATTAATCCATAGTCTAACGGGCCGACCTTGAATTAAATTGCCATATTATTGATAGTATATACCACTAGAGGACTGGCTTTGGCTCTCAAAGTTCATGGGATTAGGAGTTCGCTATTGGCATTAAGTCTGTGAGTAGATAGTTTACCCCTATCTTAGTTTTAATGTATTTTGTCTATATATATATTCATATGCAAATTATTTGGTATGTCTTAGCAATATAATTTAAGTTTTGGTAGCTTATCTATTTTTACTGGTTCACATGAGACAATGACTTGATTTCAAAAAGAAAAATGTGGCAAATGTTTATTACCATGGTTTTCTATTAAACTTTGGAAAATTCTCTTTATTTTGAAAGGTTTTTGGATAAGAGCTTTGGACTTTTACTCGTTTTTGATTTATTAAAGTGTTAAAGCTTTACTTTTCTTTAAAGTTACGATTTTATTGTTTTATATAAGGTATATTGGTTTGTTTTATAAGAATCTTTATTAAATATTCTGCATAATGGAAAAGAAATATTTGAGAAAGTCTAGACCGGGATCTGTAGGCTAACAGCAGTAGGCATTAGCCTTGGGTGCACCTAAGATGTTGGATTTCATGGCCACTCAAGGGAGTGGTGCGCACCTGTTATTCACGGCCACATATATAGTGTGGTGCGTGCCTGATATTCACGGCCACTGAAAGAGTGGTGCGTGCCTGATTACGGGTTTTACACGAAGGAAAGGCAACCTAAGTGTGGTTCCTGATGAACTTATCCTGGAATAGATGGACTCTATTTTTGGAAAAGGAAATTTGGATAATATTGATTAAGATTTCTATTTTTGGTTTCGTTATACATACTATAGTATCATCTTAATATCTGTAAGTTGTACATTGTCTCATGTAGGTTAGGGGCATTCTATCTCTCACTGAGTTTCTCAAAACTCACCTCGTGGTTATTATATCCCTTTTTAGATACAGGTTCAGGCTTGGGAGCCGACTCTTTTGCTCAGCTTCATTAGGTTCTTATTTTGGTGAGCCTCCATAGTAAGGGCCCTAATTTGTAATTTTATTTCTATTGTAATTTTAGTATGTAGCTCCATAGTACTACAGGCAGGGTCCGGCATTGTTATTGTTATATATATATATATATATATATATATATATATATATATATATATATATATGTAACACCCTCCCCAATACAGTACTATGCTTAAGTCATAGTACCACACCTTAGAGTTGCTATCATTATTCGAACCGACCTTATCTCGACAGTGACTTGACCATCTTCTAAACTGGAAACTATCTGGAGACAACACGGAAATAGGGGTGAGAATCATAAATTCTCAGTAGGATTCTCTAAGTATTATAAATAATTTCATCATTGTCATCTCCAGTTGCTTCGGTTTATTTTGAAAAAGGTGAACATATAATGTGGACTGTTTAATTTTATTGTTCGAATATATATTATCCGAAGCAAAGTTCATTTTTATCATTTACTTGTCGTTTAGGGAGAGCCCATACCAAATCAATTAATTCATGAATATTAATGAGTAATAACTGAAACATACTAAGATACATAAAAATCAATATATTGAACACATAAAATCTGCCCATGGGTTTACTTGCCCTTGAATTTAAGTATATACATAAAATGTACTTCGTCTTTCTTTTCATCATAAAATCTTTTTGTGCCACATTCCAGAGTATGATCGCTATGTCATACCCCATCAGAGCGTGATCGCCATGTCACGTTCCTTAGGAATATGGGATCTTCATTCGGTACTTACACTAGCTGGGTCATGCCATGCCTCATGTAAGTCCTGTACCTGCATATGCTTTAATCTTTAGTCTTTAGTCTTTAATCTTTAGCTTTTACTTGGCACACCTAGGCTTTACGTATCACCGTCCCTAGGGTGTTGTTACTGCCCTTGGGTAGCCTGGCCTTGGAGTAAGCTCGTCAGCTTCACCGGTGACCGTCGTCACACCGACTCACCCACAAGGGGACCCACGTGCCTCTAGTCTTGGAGGGATCTCATTCTGGCCACGTGCCTCTAATTGAAGGGATCTCTTCTGGTCACGTGCCTCAAAATTGAGGGATCTCATCTGACCACGTGCCTTCAACATAGAGGGATCTCATCTGACCACGTGCCTCCATGATAGAGGGTAGCTGCCTTCACAGGGAGGGATTCAAAGTGCAACTGCCTCCAAGTGAAGGGATTCATATCTTTATCTTTAACTGCCTTCACTGGGAGGGATTCAATGTGCAATTGCCTCCAAGTGAAAGGATTCATATCTTTATCTTTAACTGCCTTCACCGGGAGGGATTCAATGTGCAACTGCCTCCAGGTGAAGGGATCCACATTCAATATATTTACATTTTTTCATTCTCATATATCTCATATCGTACTTATGTCATTCTTGGATATATGCTTCATAATTTATTCTCATACATCTCATATCGTACTTATGTCATTCTCGCATTTAGAATTTCCACATACACAATCATAATTATGTGACTGTTCATATCATAAATTCCGTGTAATCTAGACACTCATAGTCTCCTAAACTCCTGCCGTAAATTCGGCAGCATAACCGATCAATTCCGTCTCCCCGTGAATAGTGCCAGTCCTCATAGACAATTCAATCATAACAATATAATCAATCCATTCATATATATAGATCAATGTAAAGCTGGCAATCCTCGCTCAAACCTTATATGTGCACTAATACTTATAAAATTATCAATTTAGCCATTCTACCAATCTTACTCAATTCTGCCCGGGTTTTGTAAAATCCACCGTTATTCCTATTCAACTCATTTAAATCTGAAATTTGGATATGTCATAGTTCTATGTGTCTACTTTCTAACCTCTTTAGTCCCATACCATTTTGATCGACATAACTCAAGATATCTAACTTTTGCATCAGCCTGTTTAGTCACTAACCCGAATTACACTCCTGGAAGTATAAATTCACTAAAAATCAAAACTAAGCTCAAATCATACGAAATTGCTCTCATATTGAAGTTAACAGGACAACCTTTCATTTTCCACAAGTTTCATTCCATTTGCTTTTGTGTAGCTCGAGTTATAAGTCCTAAAATTCCACCTTTCTGAATTGATCTATTTTGGCTTGGTTTGAACTTAGGGTAACTTCCCCGAATCACTGGGAATAATTGGGAGCATAACAAACTCGAAATTTTATATTGGGATGTTCCCCTATGTGTAAGCTTTCTAACAAAATTAGTTTCACTCAATTTGGAGTTGTATAGGGTGAGTTATATCCTCCGTAAATCACCCTGCCCGGATGAAAACCCTAATTCCTAGGTCAAACTTCAAAAATTCATATCTCTCTCAATACTAATCCAATAACCTTACATTATATGTATCTGGAAAGCCCTAAATGTCTACTTTCATCTAAAAATGGTTTCATTGGATTCAACTGATTGTAGTCGGCGCCATACACTCCGCCGTACGGACTGCCATGGAATTCCTCAACTAGACAGCATTCCAACTTTCACTTCTCCTAGTTTTCTTCTTCTAACCTTAATTCCAACTTAATATTTCATGTTAATTCAATCATAATCCATCATAATACATCTATTAACTCATCAAATACATGAAGAACAATACAAGTTCATATAGACTTAGGGCAAATAATTCAAGAATAGAAGTAGAATCCTACCTCTTTAGAGTGTGATCTTGTTGAATTTGAGTTTGGGATTGATGGAACCTTGACCAAGCTTGGAGATTTGATGGAGTTGGATTGCGAGAGGAAGGGAAGAAGAAGAAGGCTGGAGCAAGAAGAAGGGAACGTAAATCAGACCAAAATGGAGAGAAGGGTCTGATTTAAATACATGAAAGTTGTGGTGTTGATTGGTTGGAGTTTTGTGGTTCAAGTTCGGCCATGTCTCTCACTTTTGTGGCCAAATTGCTCTCCACGTTGTCCCTCAAACTGAGACTCGCTTCCACTCTATCTGATCTCGGAACTCGTATTAACATGCTTGAGATCGGAACTCGTGACAATTTGCTTGAGCTTGGGCTGAAGCCGGATGTCGGAACTCGTCCCTCTTGCTTGTGATTTAAGGAAATCTTGTCTGGTTTATTTCGAGACTTGGACGTAAGGTCGGAGGTCGGAAGTCTTCAAGCTTGCAATCATATAATCTCGGAAATCCCCTATTCAAACTCAGGAACGCCAGCAGAGATAGAAAGCTCCAGGGAATAAGATCGGATATCGGAACTCGTTACATCAAAATCGGACGTTGGCACTTGTATCATTGTTTTAAAGCATCAACTTGGGTCAAGTCCGAAGTCGGAATGAGGATGCTTAAGGTCGGAACTCGGGAATTCGAAATCACATTATCAAACCCAAGTTCTTAAACCCAGAAGTCGCTATTTTATATACAGTGTACTTGATGATATCGGAAATTGTGTATATTTCCTTGAAACATGAAGTCAGAAATCAGGAATCACTCCACGTTGTTCGAACTTCAAGGTTAAACTCGGAAGTCGTGGAAAACAATCTAGATGAAGTCGGAAGTTGGGAGATGAGGAATGTTGGTTAAGTTCGGAAGTCGGAAATTATGCGAAAAGGTGGAGACGAACACGGAAATCGGGAATGGTGTTCATTGGGGACCTGGACATTAGTTTGGAGATCGGAAATCATGTCCCAGTATACTTTAACTCGAAATCGGTTATTGGAACTCGGAAGCCACCATTTAACCTAAAACTAGAACATGCGGAATAATCAAAATTAGATGAAATCGGAAATCGGACAGGACATGAAGTCGAAAATTGTGCAAGACGAACTCGGAACTCGGAAATAATCCTTCTGTCCGAAATTCAAAAATGAAATCAGAAATTGGAATTGATCAATCCTGAGGGCGAAATCGGAGGCTGGAGCTGTGACTATTTTCGGTGAGATCAAGTCGGAAGTCGATAAAATTAGTTAACAAGGTCGGAAATCGGAAAATATGTGTAAGGAGGTCGGAAATCGGGACGTTACAATATATATATATATATACTTATATATATTTCAACTTGTTGGAATTAAAGTTGTGAAAAGGATTTATTTTTTGAAGAACTTATGTATTTTGGATGAGTATTTGTGACTATCTACATATATATTTAATTGTTATATTGTATGCTGACGGGTGTATTTTGAGAACACTTGGATTCCCGATGGAAGACTGTGTTTGTTTATCTTGCAGGGTAACCTTTTGTAATTAGGAAATATCCTAATTACAAAGGGGACTCTGTCAAAATTTTTATAAAATTTTTGTGGTGAAAGGCTTGCGTGGGGACTTGTCCCTATGCGCCGGTCATGGCCTGGGTTGGGTTGTGATAATTGGAGTCCTCATCCGTCAGCTATCTCAGAGGATGAAAAGGTGGGTGGATGACATCCATAGTAATGTCCTTAAACGACTCGTAAGGGCGGAAAAATGGACTCATCACAGGTGCATGGAACTAGCGGCTATAGAACATGTAGACCCATATTGCTGCCTAAGCAGTCAGCAGATGCATTCAGCATCGGGTCGAAGTGCCAATACATCACTGGAAACTCAATGAAAATCACCACCGTGCCCGATGCCGACATCCTCTAAAGATGACACGAAAGTGTAGGAGTGAGAAATACTAAATTTCTTAGTAGGATTGTGACTAGACAAACACTGTGTCATCATCATCGTCCTAGCCACTTCGGGTTCAATTATAAAAATAGTGGATAGATAAAAGTTCAATTTTAATGATTTTGAAAAATTAAACCCCAAAGTGGGTTGCTTTTAAACTTAACATCATAACTATATCATCATAACTAAACATACATACTAAAGCATAGAATAAACTTTCATAATGCACATGGACAGTATAAATATATGCATAGACATACATCATCATAGACTTAACCATGGGTATACTTGACTTTACTTTTGTTTTAAACACATGCTTAACTTTCTTTACTTTCCTTTGTTTGGACATGAGCTCATTCCGTGACCGTTGTCACGCAGTACTAAACCAAATCAGACTAAGCCGATATTGCTTACCCTTGAGTTGGAGGGTCCTCCATGTCACCCTTACCTCCCTCATAGAGGTTCCTTGAGTCTTTGTGGATCACCGTTTCTCTCTTCCCTTATCGAAGTGATTGAAGGCCATGTCCCATTATTCTTTTCTTATCATTATACTTTACATGCATAATACTTCTCTAACTAGACACATGCAATGATATAACTAAGTCCATAATTTTGATGGAAATCCAACAGCGTAACGGCTAGACTAAAGCTTCCCCAAAATGCCAATCATAAACTTTCAACCAACAGTTCATCATATCTATCATCACACTCATCATTCAATCATGTGACAAAGCTCAATCAAACTTGTCATTCATCATGCCGAATCATGCATTGATACCCTAAAGGGGTTTATAGTTGTGTTTTTATTTGTGAAGAATCTTATGAGTCATCATATGATTTCCTATGGTTATCAATGAGAGAATCATATAGTTAATATATATGTACATGGTCTTTTAGTTGCTTAGTTCTCATATAAAATTATTCTTTACTGAAGTTCATGTCTTATGGAACACTTGTTCAAATTAATTAAGTGATTGTTTCCTTTCCTTGAGACAGTGCACTTAGTGATTCCTAGGTTCATAGTATGCTCAGAGGCCCTAATCATACTTCTATTCCCAAGAAGTTCGAGATACCTCTAATCCTTGGGTCATGACAATGCATAACCACATCATAAACCCAACAACACCATGTTCACTAAACACCAAGGGTTATTTTTAACTTAACCAAGTTACAAAGTTTCAAGCTTTTATCACTAACATAGCAAGATCTTACCTTAAGTATTATAAAAGTTATCATCGTTTATAAAGTAGTCATAAAGTTTTATTCTTTATGAAAGTTGACATTTTTATTTACTCTAAGACCATCAAGGTCTCAACTGTATGATTTAAAGTTATCTCTATAATAAAAAAGTTCCTACTTTATCAACTAGTGATATAAGGCATTAGCTATAAAGTCTTTATGACTCAAAAATGCTATTTTTGCTTAAAGCTTTGAACTTTACTAATAAATTCATCTCAAGATTCTACCTTTACAAGACTTAGTGTGCAAGCTTATAACTTTATGACTCAAAGTCACCTTCTTGATTAAAATTTAAAACTTTATGAAAGATTTACATCGAAGAATCAATCTTTATAACATAAAGTTACAAAATACCATTTTTATAACTCAAAAAGGCTTAATATTCCAAAAAGCTTAAATTTTTACATATAGTCTTGTCTTCAAAATAAAACAAAATAAGGCTTTTATGAAGGCACCAAACTTGCACCACTTTTTATGCATCAAGAAGCAAACTTTTTAAAGCTTTAAGTTTTTAGGATGTTCATAGTCTTATAAAATCATGAAAAGCATGTAAAGATGAAACTTTTCTAATCATAAACTCATCATAAGAAAAAGGAACAACTTTAAGCAAAATACCATCAAGAACATCAAGAACATTCAAGAATAAGAACATGAACATATTTTTCCAAAAGTAGAAATATCAAGAACACTTGAAGAAGAACAAGAACATATTTTTCTAAAAGTAGAAACTTTTGCTCATGAAGAGCAGGAAAGATTTTCTCAAGTTTTCACTTAAAGATCTTGGTCATGAGAAGAACCAAGCTTCAAACTTTATTGAGTAAACAAAATAAAAAGATGAAGATCACTACCTTTTTTAGAAATGGAGCTACAATAAGAGAAGAAGAAGATGATGATGGTGGTTCCTTTCCTTGAAGATGGTGGCAGTTTGGCTTGGTGGAAGTGGAAGCTCTTAAGATCTTATGAAAATGGAGATTATAGTGTTTAGATCTTGTCTCCAAAGACCCAAAGATGAGGTCCTCGAAGGGCTAAGTGAGAGGTTTTGGGTGGTGGTGGTGAAGAAAGGAAGAAGAAGATGAAAAAGAAGAAGAGAGTTTTAGAGAGAAGTGAGAGGATTTGGTTTGAAGAGAGAGAATGAGATGAGTGAAAATGATAATGTGAGTGTGTGTGTGTGTGGCATCCACTATTCAAGGGGAAAGAGGGAGATATTTTCTTAATTTTGTGTTAATCAAGGTTTAGGGGGACAAATTGGATGATGGAGGAACAAATCAAGTACTAACTCTTATATAAAGCACTATTGTCTAGTGCTTTATACTTTAGTGACATCACATTTTACTTTATTGTCTAGTTGACTAAATTTGAATTTAATCATGTAATTAAGTGCTCTTGCAACTTAATTAAGATGATTAAGCAAGGATTAGTGATTAATACACAAGAACATGATTAACAAAAATTAAACTCGCTAATTAAGGGCAATTAATGTTTAATTAAGCTATAAATGCTCTAACTTGCTTAATTAGAGATTATCTAATCTCGATTAAGTATTCTCTTGGCTTTTCTTATCCGAGTTAACTCATAAACTCTTCCTTAGCCCCTTAATTAAGCATTAATCTTATAATTTCTCATTAAGTACCTAATTACTCAGGGTTACTGAGGCAATTTAGTACGATAAGAAATTGAGGATGTTACAATATGATCAATCTTATCTTTTTAGATTGTAACACCTTAATAGTTCTTTACTATGCTTAAGTCATATTATGGAATTATTAGTTGTTACTTTTACTTGCAGAACCAATATTACCATTTGAAATTACTTTATTATGAAAATAGAGGTAAATTTTTTTTGAACGATAAAAAATGAGTAAATCATTCTGAAAACCAAGAGCCATTCACGCATCGCGAAAGTATAATATCGAATATCACTATCTCCTATAAGCGATGCAATAAAATAAATAAAGGCAACATAAGGATTAATTATCTAAGATAAATATAATATCATATCATTCCACAGCTAGCAGAGTTTAACATAGTTCATAGTAAAGAACCAAGTCATACATGAAAGATAATGGGTTCGATATATACTGTCGGCCCCACAAAAGAAACCTAACCAAATACATCCCAAAAGAAAGTACATCAGAAATGCCATCCAGCCATATATGCCAAAAGAAAATGATAACCCCATAACTACTAACCAAAAAGGGCTATCCTCATGCTCAACTCTGCATGTGCTATGCAAATCAACCATCGGACAGGAGGAACCATTCCTAAAACCACCGAGAGCAACATCGCCACATCCTCTCCTCGAGCACACCTGTAGCATCCCCATTTTCTTTAATACAGAGCAATAGGAATTTTTAATTATGTCATTTAGATAGTGTGAGAATTTCTCAGGCAGCGCTATACCATGATGATCCTCACACTGAAAACTATAGAGTAGTATGACACTGTCATTGAAATTACGGCACTACCGTATACTAAAAATTAGGAAAAGGCGAAAATGCCCCTATAGTGTAAACTTTTGGTTATTTATAGTTTTGCCCCAAAACTTTCGATAATTATACTTTAACCCCAAAGAATATTTCCATATTGACCCCAAGACTTTTTAGAAAATAATATTTAGGTCCCCGTATCCGTAGAATTAGCAGAGTAGGGTTTTAAATGGAGCAAAACCATATAGCAAAACCATAGAAACTTAAAACTCAACCTACTGAGCCACAGAAGTATCCAAGTGTAAAATGATATGGGATGCCCTTGGGCTTGGTCAAAATTATGAAAATGCCATTAGCTACAAAAAATAGAAAATAGAGCAAAAACTCTGATAGAAAATAGATAAAAACACTAAAGGGCTTATAGAAGGTCAAAAACTACTCGGAAGGCCCTGAAAAATTCTCAAAAAAATTGCAAATATATTTTTAACATGATTTTAAAGATAAATGCCAAATTTTAATAAATTTGAGCGATATTTACATAATTACATAAAAATAAGCTTACCGACAAAAAATCACTGAAGTTCCAGACTTGGACTTGAAGGACAACGTGAATGAGCCTCAAATTGGGCCTTGGCAGCTGCAACCTTGGGCCAAACAGTTTTTAAATTTATTTTGGGCTTGATTTTACCCAATTACACCAAAAAGGCCTAAGATAAGTCATAAATTATAACCAAGACATCAAATAGTCAACAATTCATTAAATTACTTTTACTAATTTACCTTACTTTTTTGACTTAACCATGTTATAACAAATTTTGTCCCCGAAAATCTGATACATAAGCACAACACCGCACATGGATCAGCAGAGATTTTTTTATTTGATTATTAGATAATTAATTAGGCTAATTAACCCAAAATAGGCATATTTAAGGCTAAAATTCATATAAAATAGTAAAAATTATGGAAAAATTCTGAGTATCATATAACACACTACTAAATATATATTTGATAATAGAATTAAGAAATTTAATTATTTGTTAATTATTTTATTAATTAAAGCTCAATTTGTTTTAACTAGTTTCTAGAAAAATCACTAATTAAGCACTAATTAGGTGAAAAACCATTTTAATCTTTTCTTAAACCTTAATCACTATATAATATGAATATTCTATGATGTCTACATCAATTTGGTTTGGTGATTAGACTAACTAATCATTGATGTCCTAATTAGTTAATAAAACTACCTAATTAAGCCTATAACTAATCATAAGATTAAAACTAATTAAACTAACTTTCTTTCTATAAAAGCCCGCAACCCATCAGACCTACACACACTTTAGAAGCCCTTACCTCACCTCCAAACTCCCAAAAAACATGCAGCCACCATCTCCACCATCTTCCACCTTTGTTTCTTCAAAAGACTCCACAAAACCCGCATTAAAACACCACCAAACCTTCACCCTTTCTATTAACCATCAAGCTTTATCATCCTACACCATTAAAGCTCACAAATAAGCCTTCAAATAAGAGGAAAATTTTCATGGCAGCTGCTGTCCCAGCTAGATTCAAATCGAGTTTCAAGAGATAAGCCATGTAAGGTTTGTTTTCTTACTCTTTAAGCTTTATCGATGAGTTTTATGCATTTCTGTGGGTTGATTGGAGCTTAAAACCTTGATTTTCAGAATATATATTCATCTTTTAAGGTGCTGAAAGTTTGAGTTATGTTTGGGCTTTCATGATTTTCCTTGGTGATTTGAAGACTAGTTTAACTATACATGTGTTTTCATGCTTTAAAACTTGTTTTCATGAATGAATTTGAGTTACATATTCTTGTGCCTCACTATGAAGCTCACGGTTATATGAGGGGCTGAGGGTATTTGGTTTGTTTGATTTAATTTCATGGGGTTTTCTATGTCCTTTTGGTGATGCTACAAGTCTTGAAACTTGATAACATGATTTTGAGTGATTATGGATCAAAAACCTTTGTATTTGTGTGCATGAAGCTCACGGCCTCACCTAGGGCAATGGGTAAATCTTTTGTTTTCATGTATTTCTATGTGTTATTAGATTATATGAATGATGATTTAAGCTCCTGATATGGTGCACTTGTCATATAGGAACTTAATTCTTTGTGCTCTGTTTTGGCTGCACCTTTTCATCATAAAAACTTATATATTTAAGTGTGGAAACTTGTTATTTTGATGACCATCTAATCTATAGATTAGTTATATGTATTTATATGTTGATTTTTCATGAACTTAGTATATGAAACTTGTATTTTTCATTAGTTTGTATGGTTGTTCTGTTTTTGGATGCATCATTTCCTTTTTAATTTTACCCATATTTTGTATTTAAATGATTTGTTTTGTGTCTTAGATAGTGTAGTTTTATTAGATTAATCTTATGAGTTAATATGTGTATGATATATGCCTATATCCTTAATTTATGACTTTAAAACATATGACCAAATGAATTTGTGTTTTCTGCCCTATGTAAATCGTTGCATCATGAATTTGGTATGTTTTAACATTCCTTAAATGATGATTTGATATGTGAAAGCCTATATTACCATGTTATGTGTTTGTATAACCAGTTTCTTGTAGTTTTGAATTAGTTTGATAGTTTGAAGTTAAATTTTAATTGTGTTCTATTTTGGGGCAGCAACATGTTGTTTCTTTTTCTTCTAATTAAGTGTTTTATAAACTCAATTTGATGCTTTGAATTATGAGTTTTCACTTGATTAAGCTTTGTGCAAAAGTATGAGATGTTTTGAAGCAAAATGCCTTAATTTGGCCTCATGAACATTTTGGCCATACACTCCTTTTCTATTAGCAATTTATTTTAGTTAGTTTACTATATTGAAGTGTTTTCAAACCTTTGAGCATGATTGAATTAGTATAGTTATGTGATAGTTCTTTTTGGGACCATTAAGACTTAATAAGACACTAAAAGACGCTTAATACTTGTTAAAAATTGAATCATGACCTATGCCTTGGAGTTTATGACATATGAACTTGTACCTATGCACATGGACCTTGCATGGACTTGTTGAGACTATTATGAGACCTTGAGTCTTATATGAGACCTATTTGAGACCTTTTAAGGTCATACCTATGCATTAGAGAACCTTGACTTGGATATGGACTTATGGACTTTGGACCTTGTGTAACACCCTACTAATTTGATGTTATGCTTAAGTCATAACATGAAATTAAGTAGACTGTGTTACTGTGTTAATATTTAGCTTACTCTTTTTTTTTTTTTTCGAAACGGCACGCTGCTATACTATGAGCGTAACGAAACTCAACATAATACCACAACAGATAAGAAATAGTATAATAACATCAACTGTATACGTGCACATATATTTACATGTCAGAAGTCATTGCTTCAGTTTATGTACAGAGTTTCAAAGTGAAATACAAAGGTGGGCTCGCGTACCAAAAAGACATAAGGCCCGTATCAGTCAAAAAGATCCTATAGGTCCTCAGAGGACATTTCAAAACCTACTACTAGTCCTACTGTCAAGTCTATGACCCAGAGCTACGTGCTGTCAAAAGAGGGTCATGCTGTACAACATCTCCTGCTGGCTGACCTACTCTGTCAGATAGCCATTGGCCATGCTAGGCCCGGCTGGAGAGTACTCTGCACTGGGTCCCGAGGAGAAAGAGGGTAACGAGCCGGTGGCCTCGGAGGGGTCACTCTCTGAGCTAAGTGGCACATCTAGAACTGCCTGCGGAGGTGACTCTGGTGCAGGGTCAGCAGGAGCTGCCTGTGCTGCGGGTGCAGGAGGAGCTGGAGGTGGGTGCAGGAGGAGCTGGAGGTGGGTGCACCATGTGTAGTGGGATAGCAATGTCGGGAGTCGCAGGGTCGAAGACAGGATAATGTAGAGGGACAGCAAAGTTCCTATTGCTAAATAGATAGAGGCGGAAGTTACAAGAACCGGCTATATACAAAGAATCCAATACTAGATCACGGTGAAGCTACAAATCTGGGATCTCAATGAAGAGGGTGGCCGTAGAGTCCATCGCCAGTGTCTGAGGATGATGCGGGAAATACAGAAAGAGGTGAGAATTTAAAGAAATTATCAGTAGAGTTTGTGCATAATGGTTATCTGATGTCATATACATTCTCAGTTGCCCCGGTTTAAAACATGTGTTCAAACTGAAATATCCATTTTAATGAGTTCAAGAAAATGTCTAGTCCGAGACAAGGTTCAGTTTTACTTTAGACGGCACAAGAAACAAAATAGATTACTAATAATGATACATAGAATAATAAACAAAATAAATAAATAAACAGCAGTAAACAAACATAATAGACAACTGTAAACATCTTGACATAACTATTCCATGTATTCATGCATTCATGTAATCATGCAGACTTATCCTTGAACCTTCCTTTATAAACTTTTTCATTACTTTTCATCATTTTTCCATCTCTTGGTCCCTTAGGAGTTCTTGGCCATTTAGACTCCTAGGTAATAGTTTGCTTTCCAGGTTCGAACTCGTTCCTATACAGGAAAGCCGGGTTTACTTTCCCCAACCTTCCCACCGATCTATTCCCCTTAACTTCTTATCTGGGGCTGGCCCAAGTAGCATGGAACTTTCATAGTAACATAATTCTTATCATAACTTTCATAGATTTCTTGAAATTGCACATGCATTAACATGTAATTCATAACTTATACATGGATTCTACCGAAATTTTGGCAGCATAACGGAATGTGTTCGCTTTCCCATGAATAGTGCCAGCACACCAGAACACCAATTTATCACAAAGGTCACAACATTGCACACTTATTTCAACATGGAGCTCATAATAACAATAATCTCATTAAGGCAATGTTTCTGCCTCAACATAGTCAGCCAACCCGGTTCTTCTAAATCAAGCCATAATTTCTCTTTAACTCATTTGGACCTCAATTTTATATTAAAGTGTTATGTGTGTATTTTCTAACCTCTTTGGTCCCATCTAATTTTGATATCTATAGCTCAAGATATTTAGGTTTTATCCTAGCCTGCCTAGTGGCTACCCAGAATCAGACACCTAAAAGTAAAAATGCACTAAAAATCGAAAACTGACTCAAATTATGCAAAATTGGACTCATATTAAAGCTAACAGGGTATAGTTTCATTTACAAAAATTCCCATTCCATTTGACTTAGTAGGGCTCGAGTTATAAGCCCCAAATTCTGACCTTCCTAAATTGTCCTGTTCTGGTCCGGTTTGGACATAGGGCAACTTTCTTGGATCACTGGGAGCAAATGGGACCTCATCTAATTCTGAATTTTTTATGGGATATTCTAATATGTGTAAGCTTTCAAGGTTTCACTCATTTTCAAGTAGTATAGGGCGAGTTCTACCCTGAACAACCCAAATTTCGCCGTAACTGAGTCAAAACCCTAGGTCAAAATTCAAATATTTATATCTCTCTCAATACTAATCCAAAAGCCTTATATATATATGTATGGAAAGCCCTGGATGTCTAGTTTCATATAAAAATGGTTTCATAAAATTTAATCGGCTGTAGGCGGAGCCGTACACTCCGACGTACGGACTGCCGAGGGTTTTTGGTTCTCCAGCCCCTCAGCTCTTCCTATTTTTATTTTTTCTTACTTCCAATTCGGTTTTAACCAAACAAACAGCTAAAAACTAGCCATATATCATCATAATCATTCATTTAACATATTAAAGATTGTGAAAATAATCCAACCTCAGCCAACCAAGACCACAGAATTAATGCAAGAATTAAACCTCTACCTTTGTTATAAGTGATTTTGCTTGATTTTTGAGGCTTGGATGAACAAAACTTGATTAGGCTTGATGATTGGCCGGAGTTATGTGAGTAAAGAAGAGAAGAAGAGAGCTGGGCAGAGGAGAGAAAGTGGTGCAGTCTGAATGAGAGAAAAAAGGGAGGAAAAATCTGATTAAGGGAGTATAAATAGGTGGCTTCCTTGGCTTGTGATTGGTTGAACTTGTATGGCTGAAATTCAGCGAAGCTTCTTCATGTATTGTGCCCAAAGTGGCGCCACATTTGGGTGTTAAGTGGTTGAGTTCTCAGCCACTTAAAGTAGGGTTAAAGAGTTGGAATTCTATCGGTCCGGTTCTGACAGTTTAAAATACCGTAATCTTACCGATTTCTTTTAAATCGGTAAATCGGTTTTCAATAAAATTTTATGGAATCTCCTATTCTTCTAACTTAGCTTCCTCATTTCTAAACTCAAGTAATTGCTAATCAATTAATTCTAAATAATTATTTAACCGAATTCTATTTATTCTCGATTATTCGATAAAACCGAATAATTAGGCGAAAAACGATAAAAGAATTTTGGTAGATGTTACATTACCACCCTCCTTAAAAAAATTTTGTCCTCAAAATTTAGTACTTGAGAATAGTTCAGGATACTCTTTCCTCATATCTAATTCCAGCTCCTAGGTGTAATCCTCAACATCTCCTTTACTCCATGCTACCTTTACTAGCTACACGGTCTTGTTCCGAAGTTGTCTGCTACTTTTGTCTACGATCCATGATGGTTGTACGCGGAAAGTCAAGTTCTCCTTTAACTGTATTGATTCGGGTTCTAGGAAATGTGTAGGGTTAGGTTGATACTTTCTAAGTTGGGAGACATGAAAAACATCATGGAGGTTTGATAGATGTGTAGGTAAAGCAACTCAGTATGCAACTGATCCGATTCGCTTCAAGATTTGGAAGGGACCAATAAAGCGAGGATTTAGCTTCTTGACTTTAACTGCTCTACCTATTCCTGTTGTAAGAGTAACCTTCAGAAATACGTGGTCTCCTTCCTGAAATTCTAGAGGTTTCCTCCTGGTGTCCGCGTAACTCTTCTGGCGGCTCTGAGCGGCAAGCATCTTGCTCCGTATTTTCTTGATCTGCTCAATGGTCTGCTCGACTAAATCAGGCCCTAGTAGACTCATACCAACACAAAGGAGATTGGCACTTTCGTCCATACAATGCTTCGTAAGGAGCCATGCCGAAGCTAGCGTGATAACTATTGTTGTATGCGAAGTCGGCCAACGGTAAGTATCGATCCCAATTTCCGCGTTGCTCCAATATATAAGCTCATAGCATATCTTCGAAGGTTTGAATCGTCCTTTCAGTTTGGCCATCTGTTTGCGGGTGATAAACAGTGCTTAGACACAACTTCGCACCAAACACCTTCTAGAAAGCTCCCCAGAACCGTGAGGTAAACCTTGGGTCTCGATCCGAGATAATAGTTGAAGGGGTACCATGTAGCCTGATAATTTCTTGGATATACAATTGCGCCAATTTCTCCAATAGGTAATTTGCTCGGATGGGTAGGAAATGAGCAGATTTGGTTAATCTATCCACAATGACCCATATAGCATCATATCCCGTTGACATCCTTGGCAACCCGATTATAAAATCCATGGAGATACTCTCCCACTTCCACTCGGGGATTTCCAAGGGTTGTAACATTCCAGAGGGTTTCTGATATTCCACTTTCACCTCCTAACAAATCAAACACTTACCCACAAAGCTTGTTATATCCGACTTCATGCTCGACCACCAAAACATTTTCTTAAGGTCCTGATACATTTTAGTTATGCCAGGATGTACAGCGAATTCGCCTTTATGTGCTTCTTCTAGGATTCTTCTTCGGAGATTGTTCCTTTCGGGAACACACACTCTATCGTGGCACTGCCAGATGCCCTCTTTGTCTTGGGCAAAACCCGTTAATCTCCCTGATTGTTCGAGATTAATCATATGTTGAAAGTTAGCATCCTGCTGCTGTGCTTGCCGAATATGGTCCTTAAAGCTACTGGTTATCTTAATTTGGTGTAACTGAAGGGTCTTGGGAATTGCAAGGATTCCCAAATTAAGATTTCGGAAGCTTTCAATAAGCTCTGTCTCTTTAATCATCATCCAGGCTATGGTCAATGATTTCCTACTCAACACATCTGCCACAATGTTTGCTTTACCTGGGTGGTATCTCAATTCAAACTCGTAGTCTTTAAGGAGTTCCATCCATCCCTGTTGCCTCATATTTAATTCCTTCTGATCAAAGAGGTACTTCAAACTCTTATGATCAGAAAAGACCTCGAACTTTACTCCATACAGGTGATGTCTCCATATCTTCAAAGCAAATACTACAGCTGCTAATTCGAGATCGTGTGTAGGATAGTTCCTTTCGTGTGGCTTCAATTGCGTGCAGGCATACGCGACCACCGTTCCAGTTTGCATCAACACGCACCCTAACCCCTATTTGGAAGCATCACAATAGATCTCAAATGGTCCATGAGGGTCTGGCAAGGCTAACACTGGTGTCATAGTCAACCTCCTCTTCAAATCCTGAAAACTCTATTCACACTCCAGTGTCCACTCAAATGGAACATTCATTCTGGTTAGCTTGGTTAAGGGCAAGGCTATTCGAGAAAAATCCTTAACGAATCGCCTGTAATATCCAGCTAAGCCCAGAAAACTCCTGATTTCAGAGACTGTGGTCGGCCTTTCCTAGTTGAGAACTACTTCTACTTTGCTGGGGTCTACAGAGATTCCCATAGATGACACTACGTAGTCGAGAAATTTTACCTCCTTCATCCAAAATTCGCATTGGGATAATTTAGCATAGAGTTTCTTTTCTCTTAAAATTTGCAGAACTAGCCACAAGTGTTCCGCATGCTCTTGCTCCATCTTCGAGTAGACAAGTATGTCGTCGATGAAGACTGCTACAAATTTGTCCAGATATGGGCAAAATATTCAATTCATGTAATCCATGAATACTGATGGTGCGTTCGTCAGTCCAAACGACATCACGGTATGCTCATAGTGTCCGTAACGAGTTCAAAAAGTTGTCTTAGGGATATCTTGTTCCCAAACTCGAATTTGGTGATATCCGGAACGCAAATCAATCTTGGAGAATACCGTTGCACCTTGTAGTTGGTCATGAGATCATCAATTCTTAGCAGTGGATATTTATTCTTAATTGTCACTTTGTTCAGCTGCCTATAATCCATGCATAAGCGCATGCTTCCATCTTTCTTTTTGACCAACAAGACCGAAGCTCCCCATGGCAATGCGCTTGGCCGTATGAATCCTTTTTCTAAAAGCTCTTCGATCTGTCTTTTTAGTTCTGTCAGCTCCATGGGTGACATTCAATACGGAGCTATAGATATTGGTCCCGCACTTGGAACTAACTCAATGGTAAACTCAATCTCTTTCTCTAGGGGAAATTTAGGAATATCCTTTGGAAAAACATCCGAATATTCCTTAACAACCAGAATCTCCTCTAGTTCCTGCTCAGCTTCTGTCACATTAACTGACAAGAGGATATACTCTTGATTCTTTGGCCCAAAAGAGTTCAAATAGAAAAGTGTTGCGGTTTAGGATTTAGAAAGTGAGACAGAGGGGAGTACCACCGTCTTATCAGAGCAATTGAGTACGACTCGATTGGCAGAAAACCAATCCATGCCCAAAATTATGTCAAGACCAGACAGATGGAGACAAATCAAATTGGCGGCAAAGGTCCTACCCTCAATTCGAAGAGGAACATTAATGCATATTTGACTAGTTCTAACAGGTCCATTGGTAGGAGTAGAAACCAATAGATCATAAGGTAATTCAGAAATTGGTAATTGCAAAGCAGCCACACAGTTATGAGAAATAAATGAATATGAAGCACTCGAATCATAGAGTACAATTAGAGTCTCACCGTCCACATCACAGGTGCCTTGGATTAGTCTTTCCAACTTTTCAGCTTCTTCTGCGGTCTTTGTAAAGACCCGTCCTTGACGTTGGGGTCGAGGAGGCTGCGATGAATTCCTGGTTGGATACTCATAAATTTTATGGCCTGGCTTGCCACATCCGTAGCAGACATTCTGGCCTGCCAAGCACGGCCGATCGCCATGATTCTTACTGCATTTTGTGTAAGTTGGATTTGGAAAAGGCCTTTGGGGCCGCTTGCCTTTGTTACCTGCCAGCGGAAATCTCCACTGTTGTTGTACATTGGGCTTGAATCTTGGGCCCTGTGGGGCTAACCCCCTCTTGAAATTTCCACCAGATGCCCAGGCTGCAGCTAATTTCAAGTTGCAATCCTCCACAAGTCGGCATTTGTTCACCAATGTAGGGAAATCCCTAATCTCCATTGGCCCTATCGTGGTAAGAATGGCTTCTCATAACCCTCCTTCAAATTTAACGCACTTCTAAGCTTCATCCAGGTTCCTCTGGTAAATCGTTGAAAATTTGCACAACTCTTCGAACTTAGCAATGTATTCAGATATCGTCCGGTTCCCTTGACAAAGCTGCATAAACTCAAGTTCCTTGGCATTTCGAACGAAAGCCGGAAAGTACTTCTGGTAAAATACATCCCTAAACATCGTCCAGGTGACTACTGTCTGAGATTCTTTGAACAATCTTCGTACATTGTTCCACCAAAACTCGGCGTTTCCTTCGAGCATGTAAGTGGCGAACGTCACCTTTTGATGATCCGAACAATCCAGGATAGAGAAAATCTTCTCCATGGCTTTGATCCATTAAATCGACTTTATCGGATCATACGCCCCTCGGAAACTTGGCGGATTTGCCTTTCTGAACTCAGCAAACTTGAGATAGTCTAGGTCGACTCCTGGGCCGTGAGGGTTCCCTCCATAGCTTGCCTCAGGTCATCTGGCTAGCTGATCCATCATCTGGTGAGCCACTGCGGCTTGCTTCTGCATCGCATGGGCCATTTCTTGCATTGTGGCCATAAAATCAATCGGGTCCTCTAGGCGGAGTTACGACGTGAGTGCGCCTCGCCTTCCGGAAGCCATTAAGTTCTGAGCACACAAAACAAAAGTTATTGATTTGATTAGGCTCAATACTAAGTCTAATGTGCTAGTAAATAACAGCTTACATGGTCAGGCACTTCATACACATGCACAACTATATCTCAACCGTACAGGCAAGATCTGGTGCATATTATCGGCTAAAAGTATAGAATATGCGCGAAGCATAATCAGTCCAATCCTCAGGCCTTATGTAGGATGAACTGCTCTGATACAAAAAATGTAACACCCTACTAATTTGATGTTATGCTTAAGTCATAGCATGAAATTAAGTAGACTGTGTTACTGTGTTAATATTCTGCTTACTCTTTTTATTTTTTTTTTCGAAACGGCATGCTGCTATACTATGAGCATAACAAAACTCAACATAATACCATAACAGATAAGAAATAGTATAATAACATCAAATATATATGTGCACATATATTTACATGTCAGAAGTCATTGCTTCAATTTATGTACAGAGTTTCAAAGTGAAATACAAAGGTAGGCCGGCGTACCAAAAAGACATAAGGCCCGTATCAGTCAAAAAGATCCTATAGGTCCTCAGAAGACATTTCAAAACCTACTACTAGTCCTACTGTCAAGTTTATGACCCAGAGCTATATGTTGTCAAAAGAAGGTCATGCTATACAACATCTCCGGCTAGCTGACCTACTTTGTCAGATAGCCGTTGGCCATGCTAGGCCCGGCTGGAGAGTACTCTGCACTGGGTCCTGAGGAGGAAGAGGGTGATGAGTCGGTGGCCTCGGAGGGGTCACTCTCTGAGTTAAGTGGCACATCTAGAACTACCTGCGGAGGTGACTCTGGTGCAGGGTCAGCAGGAGCTGCCTGTGCTGTGGGTGCAGGAGGAGCTGGAGGTGGGTGCACCATATGTAGTGGGATAGCAATATAGGGAGTCGCAGGGTCAAAGACAGGATGATGTAGAAGGATAGCAAAGTTCCTATTGCTAAATAGATAGAGGCGGAAGTTACAAGAACCGGCTATATACAAAGAATCCAATACTGGATCACGGTGAAGCTACAAATCTGGGATCTCAATGAAGAGGGTGGCCGTAGAGTCTATCGCTAGTGTCTGAGAATGATGCGAGAAATACAGAACAAGGTGAGAATTTAAAGAAATTCTCAGTAGGGTTTGTGCATAGTGGTTATCTGACGTCACATACATTCTCAGTTGCCTTGGTTTCTATTTAATTTTAAAAACATGTGTTCAAACTGAAATATCCATTTTAATGAGTTCAAGAAAATGTCTGGTACGAGGCAAGGTTCAGTTTTACTTTAGACGGCACAAGAAACAAAATAGATTACTAATAATGATACATAGAATGATAAATAGAATAAATAAATAAACAGCAGTAAACAAACATAATAGACAATTGTAAACATCTTGACATAACTATTCCATGTATTCATGCATTCATGTAATCATGCAGACTCATTCTTGAACCTTCCTTCATAAACTTTTTCATTACTTTTCATCATTTTTCCATCTCTTGGTCCCCTGGGAGTTCTTGGCCATTTAGACTCCTGGGTAATTGTCTGCTTTTCAGGATCGAGCTCGTTCCTATACAGGAATGTCGGGTTTACTTTCCCCGACCTTTCCACCGATTTATTCCCCTTAACTTCTTTTCCGGGGCTGACCCAAGTAGCATGGAACTTTCATAGTAACATAATTCTTATCATAACTTTCATAGCTTTCTTGAAATTGCACATGCATTAACATGTAATTCATAGCTTATACATGGATTCTACCGAAATTTTGGCAGCATAACGGAAAGTGTCCGCTTTCCCATGAATAGTGCCAGCACACCAGAACACCAATTTATCACAAAGGTCACAACATTGCACACATATTTCAACATGGAACTCATAATAACAATAATCTCATTAAAGCAAAGTTTCTTCCTCAGCATAGTCAGCCAACCTGGTTCTTCTAAATCAAGCCATAATTTCTCTTTAACTCATTTGGACCTCAATTTTGGGTATGTTAAAGTGTTATGTGCCTATTTTCTAACCTCTTTAGTTCCATCTAATTTTGATATCTATAGCTCAGGATATTTAGGTTTTATCCCGGCCTGCCCATTGGCCGCCCAAAATCAGACACCTAAAAGTAAAAATCCACTAAAAATCGAAAACTGACTCGAATTATACGAAATTGGACTCATATTAAAGCTAACAGGGTATAGTTTCATTTACAAAAATTCCATTCCAATTGACTTAGTAGGGCCTGAGTTATAAGCCCCGAATTCTGACCTTCCTAAACTACCCTGTTCTGGCCCGGTTTGGACATAGGGCAACTTTCTTGGATCACTGGGAGCAAATGGGACCTCATCTAATTCTGAAATTTTTATGGGATATTCTCCTATGTGTAAAATTTCTATAAAAGTTAGTTTCACTCATTTTCAAATAGTATAGGGTGAGTTCTACCCTGAACAACCCAGTCTGCCCAGAACTAGAGTCAAAACCCTAGGTCGAAATTCAAATACTCATATCTCTCTCAATACTAATCCAAAAGCCTTATATGATATTTGTATGGAAAGCCCTGGATGTCTAGTTTTATATAAAATGGTTTCATAAAATTTAATTGGCTATAGGCGGAGCCGTACACTCTGCCGTATGGACTCACAGGGTTTTGGTTCTCGGCCCAGCTCTTCCTATTTTCATTCTTTCTTGCTTCCAACTCGGTTTTAACCAAACAAACAGCCAAAAACCAGCCATATATCATCATAATCATTCATTTAACATAACAAAGATTGTGAAAATACTCCAACCTCAGCCAGCTAATACCACAGAATTAATGCAAGGATTAAACCTCTACCTTTGTTGTAAGTGATTTTGCTTGATTTTTGAGGCTTGGATGAACAAAACTTGATTAGGCTTGATGATTGGATGGAGTTATGTGAGTAAAGAAGAGAAGAAGAGAGCTGGGTAGAGGAGAGAAAGTGGCGCAGTCTGAATGAGAGAAAAAGCGGAGGAAAAATCTGATTAAGAGAGTATAAATAGGTGGCTTCCTTGGCTTGTGATTAGTTGAACTTGTATGGCTGAAATTCAGCGAAGCTTCTTCATGTATTGTGGCCAAAGTGGCACCACATTTGGGTGTTAAGTGGCTGAGTTCTCAGCCACTTAAAGTAGGGTTAAAGAGTTGGAATTCTATTGGTCCGGTTCCGACAGTTTAAAATACCGTAATCTTACCGATTTCTTTTAAATCGGTAAATCGATTTTCAATAAAATTTTATGGAATCTCCTATTCTTCTAACTTAGCTTCCTCATATCTAAACTCAAGTAATTGCTAATCAATTAAATCTAAATAATTATTTAACCGAATTCTATTTATTCTCGATTATTCGATAAAACCAAATAATTAGGCGAAATATGATAAAAGAATTTTGGTGGATGTTACACCTTGGACATTGGACTTAATCACACTTACAATCACATTAGGAACTCTAAACATGAATATCTAAGTTAAGGTCCCATTAGAAATGTCACATGAACTATTTAGTTCCTTGCTTTAAGTGGTTTTCTAAACTTTGGTTTAAGAAATAAGAGTTTTGAACTATCCTTTGAACTATTTGTGAAGTCTTGACTTACATGAAAATATGATGATGGATTAAGATGTTATGTTCTTTTGGTGCAAATAATGATTCCTGGTTGATGGTTATAAGTTTTATGTGTTCACTGCGACATGAATGAAATAGTTTTTATTATGTGCATTCTGTAATATAAATGAATTTATGCACAATAGAAATTACATATGTGCAATTCACAATAGAAATTACATATGTGCACTCTATGTCTGGCTGTTATATATATGTGATTCAATGAATAAGTGAGTGTGTGGCCCCACTGTGTAGTGGACCCTTGGGCCTTGCCTAGATAGCAGATAAGGACTTGGTGTCCGTTATATAAAAGCCTTGGGCCCCACCAA
Organism: Pterocarpus macrocarpus; assembly: GCA_031439585.1. Taxonomy (NCBI): domain Eukaryota; kingdom Viridiplantae; phylum Streptophyta; class Magnoliopsida; order Fabales; family Fabaceae; genus Pterocarpus; species Pterocarpus macrocarpus. The sequence continues at coordinate 47,446,312 of CM062514.1, forward strand.
GTTAGCGGATAAGGACTTGATTATTCACTGATCTGACTAGGGGACGCCCTAGCAAATAGAGGTCTCACAGATCTGAATTATTAATGCAGCCCTGCAGACTTCAACCACTAGAAAAGGAAGCAGTAAAAGGGTCAATAGTATACTTGTGATTATGAATTTTAAATATTGCTTGGTTATATTACTACCTTACTATTTTTAATATTATGACACACTTCCATCTTGCTTGACACTAATAATAGCTGGAAATAATAATTTATCTGGTTAACTGCTGTGCTTGGATATCTGTCATTTTGCTACTAAATGTTCTGACAGTGTTTGTTTATATGGCTTACATATTGCTACACTCCCGCCCTTATTCTTAGCACTTTTGGGATAAAGCGGGACTCCCCTGGGAACACCACCTTACTGTGAGTCTTCTCTTACCCCTTTTTCTTAAGTGTATCTAGATGGCATATGTAACATTCGAAAAATTATATCATTAACAACTGAGTTGTTTGGTTTTTATCGAATAAGTGAGTTTAATCGGAAATTCAATTAAGCATTGACTTAAAGTCAATTAAGTGTGATTTAAGAAGATTAGGCTTGATGGAATTAGATTAGGAACATAGGAAACCTCACAGAGATTTTCAAAATCGTTTGCCGATTTAAGAGAAATTAGTAAGATTTCGGTATTTTAAATTGTCGGAACCGGACCAATAGAAATTTTTCTATGAGTGCCCTAGGATGAATGGCTAGGATTTAGCCAAACTACCCCCTCATGTGGCACCTTGATCAGCCATTGAGGGAAGGAAACTAAGCAAAATTGGATGATGAAGTGAAATCCACCAATCATCATGCATCTTGCTTCTAAAAATCTCCACCCTTTCTTTCCTTCTCTTTTGTAAAAATTCGGCCACCCCACTTGCTAAAAATCCTCTCATTTCTCTTCTCCTCACTCTCATCTTCGCTCCATTTCCATCCTTTCTTCAAGTCTCAACACAAGTTGTTTCCATCAAAGCCACTAAATCAACTTAAATTCTACTAGACAAGGTAGGAAATCCTACTTCTCTTCTTATTTTCTCTGATTTGGGGCTGCATGGTGGTCATGTATAACCTAAGATATTGATGTTATGTAGAGTGATGATGATGGTTTATGGCTAATTTTGCATGTATATTGTGATTAAAATTGGAATTGATAGCAAATAGCTTGAAAAATAGAGAACAAGTTAAGAAGCTGTTAGGGTTTTCCTCTATAGCCAATTAAAGTTGATGAATCTATTTTTATATAAAACTAGACATTCAGAGCTTTTCATACATATAAAATATAAGGCTATTGGATTAGTATAGAATTAGTTATGAATTTTTGAAGTTTGACATAGAAATTTGGAGTCTTATCCAGCCAGTATGAGTTGAGAAGGGTGTAACTCATCCTACACAACTTCAAATTGAGTGAGTCCAATGTTGTTGGAAATAACATCCTATAAAAATTTCAGAATCAGATTCATTGTCATTTGTTCCTAGCACATCAAGGAAGTTGGCTTAAGTTTAAATCGGTCTGGAATAGGGTAGTCCAGTAGGGTCTAGTTTTGGGACTCCTAACTCAAAATATACTCATGAAACTTATTTCATTTCAAATCTTGTTCTATTATCTTTAATTTGATATAAATTTCGTATGATTTCACCTAGATTTCTATTTTTAGTGAATTTTCACTTATAAGAACCCAATTCTAGCTAAGAATAGGGCAGTCTGAGATAAAGTGCTTATGTCTTGAGTTATACAAATCAAAATGAGATGGGACCAAAATGGTTGGAAACTAGACACATAAGGCTATGACATATCCAAAAATTAGATTTAAATGAGTTGAATTGCACTAAGGTGGTGAAGCATAACAAACTCGGGCAGAACAGGGGAGAATAAACTGAGAACCCATTTGATGCTTGAATTGAAATTGGTGAATGATGCTGCGAATATATATATTTGCTGGTTCATGTTGAATTGTAAGTTTGTACAATTGTACTGGTTGTTTGGCACTATTCATGGGGAAGCGGACTCAACTCGTTATGCTGCCAAAGTTTCAGCAAGAAATTCATATGTTGTGTACATTACAAAGGCATGAATACATGATATTTGAAATAATAAAGTTAGTTGTCCATGAAATTCATGAATATTGCAAAGGATTCCATATTATTTGGGCCAGCCCTTGGACAATTTAAAGGGAATAGATCAATAGGAAGGTCGGGGAAAGTAAACCCAGCAATTCGGTATAGGAACGAGCTCGGTCCTGAAAAGCGGACTATTACGCAGGAGTGCATGGCCAATAACTCCCAGGGAACCAAGGATGGAAATGAGTTTTAAGAGGCAAAAGCCTTCAAGGATAAGATACATTTTCCATTTGCATATAAATATAAATAGTATGATACTCCTTTACTGACTTTTCTAGTACCTGTTTACTATTCTTGATATACTACTGCTTCCTTATAGTTACTGTTTTAATTGCATTAGCATATTTGTTAACTAAAATCGAGTTTGTTTCAGTGTATGTTTTACAAATAAGTGTTTAAGTTAAATATTACTGTTATGTCATACTATTTTAAATTTCGAGAAACCGAAACAACTGGGAATGACAGCGATGATAGATATGTAGAAGCTAGGAATTCCTACTGAGAAATTTTATTTCTCACCTTACTGTATATTTCCGCATCATTCTCAGATTATGGAGAACACAGCAACCGGAGTTCTATTCATTGAGTTCCCCGAGCTCCATATCCACCTCGATCCGTTCTTGGACTCTGTGTATATATCAGGTAGATGTCAGTTTCGCCTTTATTTTTTCTTCCAAAGGGATTTTGCTATGCCGCTCATGCACCCGCTTTTTGACCCCGCTGTCCCTTATATTACCATTCCCTTCTACATGGCCCATCCATTTCCACCTCCACCAGCAGCACCACCACCACCAATAGCGGCAACTCCAGCTCCTATGGCCCCTCCTGCCTTACCACCGCAGCAGATGCCCTCAGTCTCGATATCTGAGGAGGATCCGTCTGAGGTGGCGAGTTCCTCTTCCTCATCCTCTGCTCCGAGTGTGGGCCACCCTCTTGCAGACGCCAGCATGACGAACAGATTTCTTTCTTCAGATTCCATTTAGATAGTGGGCATACCATAGCGGTAGTAGATGTATAGGATGGCCCTCTTTTGCCAGTTTGGGTCATGGGAGATGGGTAGGAACTAGGAGTTGTACATGAAATGTCCCGTGGGAACTAGATGGGGTACTGTTCATAGGGACCGGCCGATTATTTTGTGTTAACGGCCTCATTTTTTTTGTTACCTTGCATCGTTTTATGTACCGTTTGATAAACTTTGAAAACAGATATTTGTGTATATTTATGATATGGTTTACAGTAGTTCTGTCTATATTGCATTTTATTTATGTTACATTACATCCGGTACAACGACTGACTAGTATTTATTCCACCATCAAGCAAAAAATTTTGTTACACGAATAATCATTTTTATGTGATTAATTAGTAATGAGATAGGAAACAGAATTTAATTAGCTCATTATACGTAATCACTTATCAGATAATTTGTTATGACTTAAGTATAGTACTTTGTCTGGTAAGGTGTTATAACATGGATCATCCTCAATATTGAGATGGACATTGTTTACGAGCCTTATATACTGAATAATAGAATTATATTGCATGTTGTGGATCGTGTCCTTACTATTCATATAATAAATGACTTGTTTTAGGATGCTATAATGTAGCTTAGGACACTCATTTTTGGCATCTTCATCCGACGTATTTATTTTGAGCATTGGTGGATGTATATGGGTCGAGTGAAGATGATTAGTAGTATAGCCCCTTTCGATATTTTTGGGTCTTGTATTATGACTACATTATGTACTCTATGATGCACTAGTTATGATGTATATTTTCTGTAAATGGTAGTTTACCCTATAAGTGAATTTCTTCGACTAGTATGTGATGGCATTATCTTTGCTGCGCAAAATGATTAATCAATAAGTAAGATCAACAATAACAAACGGCGAAAATTTACCTGCGCTAAAATTAAACTAGTAAGTTTAGTAATACATTACTGGCTAATTATTATCCAATGTAAGTAAAGGAAATTAAAGCAGTATGATAATAGTTAGTAGTAGAATGTTACATTATGGTATCAGAGCACCATTCCGTGGACAGGGTAATTGCTATTAGGTAGAAATTAAGCATGTCATAATTCTTCATTAGGGGCTTGGTTTGTGAATCTCTATTTTGTGTGGTATGTATTTCTAGCTGCTAGGTAGGAGTATTGAGCCTGATCACCTCAATATATGACTAACTTGTATGTAGAAATAGGATGCCACCGAGAGGGAGATCTGTCACTCCTGTAGAAGGAGATGAAAGTAGAGATGCCCTGGAGAATATGGCTGCAGTTATTAGGGAACAAGTGACGTTGACTAGTAGGATGCTACAGCACTTAGAGGAGAACAGAGGCTGAAACGGAAATGGCAATGGCCATGGACTAAATCCCTAATTTTATAGGCTGACTAAATTTAAGAAAATGCAACCTCCGCTGTTCAGACGAGAATATAACCTTGCTGTTGCTGAAAGTTGGTTGATGCACATTGAGAAAATATTTGAGGCTATGGCATGTACTAATGAGCAGAAGGTGACTTATGCCACTTATATGCTCGTAGGTGAGGCAAAACACTGGTGGAAAGGCACTAAGGCTTTGCAGCAGGCACAGGAAATTCCTCTCAACTGCGAGCAGTTTAAGACTATTTTTCTGGAGAAATATTTCCCAGTGAGTGTGAGCAACAAGAAGGAGACTGAATTCCTATAGCTGAAACAGGGAAACATGACTATTGGGCAATATGTGTCCAAATTTGAGGAGTTGGCTAAATTTTCATCTTACCTAAAATTCAACCATGAGGAAAACTGGAAGGCAATGAAGTTTGAATCTAGTCTGAACCTTGAGATTAAGAATTGTGTAAGTACCATGGAAATTAGAAATTATGCATTATTGGTGAATAAGTGCAGGATTGTTGAGCATAATCTGAATGATTTGGCGGCTAAGCATCACAATAAGAGGAAAAGAGAAGAGGATAGGATTCGGTTCATGTAATAAAGGTTCCCAAAGAATAAGAATCGCCCTTTCAACTAGAGCCAGAATTAGCCAAAGAGGAACCTGAATAGAGGAAAACCACCTCTACCTCCACGCAAAGCACCAGTTCCTGCACCTGCCCAACTCCTATTTGCACAAATTGTGGAAAGAGCCCTGGAAATAAGCCATGTCTAAAAGGGAAAGGTGTTTGTTTCAACTGTGGGCAACCAGGACATTTTTCACATGAATTGTAACATCCCCAATTTTTTACTAAGCTAATTAGCTCAGTGTACCTGGCTAATTAGAGAGGTTAGCTATTAACTAAGGACTAATCGGCTAATCTCGATGAGCAAGAGCTTACTAAATCGAGCCAAGTTAACAATTGAATCATAACGTACTAAATGTTTTAATTAAAGCCTAATTATTCGAATCTCATTAATTCGTAAATTAGAAATATAATTAAGCTAATATAATCTTATTAATTAAGTACATGACAATTGTTTTACCTTAATCAATTAAGATAAATTAATTCTTACACCCTAAATTCATAATTCATGATAACAATTCTCTTAGAGGGAAAACGTCTTAAAGGTGTAATTAACCGAAATTGACTAATGAGCAATTAAACTAATCAAATTAATTAACAACTTAGATAATTCTAATAGCTTTGAAAATTCAAAAATTTATCCTAATTATTGCATGAAAATTTCGGCCAAGAAAGAGCCAAATCCATCCCTCCGTTTGTCTCCTAAATCTTGCACCCTTGGATCTAAACTTGTGTTAATAGCATCACCTTAGGCAGGATCAAAGAAAGTGTAACATCTCCACTTTCGTAAACAGAATGTAATGGAAACTTTGAATTATTTCCCTTAGGCAGTGTGAGAATTTCTCAGGCAGAGCTATACCATGATGATCCTCACACTTGGAATTATAGGGTAGTGTAACACTGCCGTTGAAAATATGGCACTGCCATATGTTAAAAATTAGGAAATGACAAAAGTGCCCCTGCAAACTTTTGTTGATCGCAGTGATAACCTGAATTTTTAGAAATTATGTTTTGACCCCAAAGCCTATTCCCACAATAATCCTAGAACTTTTCGTAAAAAGACCTTCATATCCCCATATCTATAGAATTAGTAGAATGGGATTTTAAATGGAGCAGAATCACGTGGTGAAACTGTAGATGTTTAAATCTCTGCCAATTGGGCCATGGAGGCAATCTGGGGTGAAATGACGTAGAGTGCCCCTAGACTTGCTCAAAATTACGGATATGCCATTAGCTATGGAAAACAGAAAATAAAAAGACTCTGAATTTGTGAAACATTTAATCTACGCTATTAATCGATCTATTGGATCTTATTGATTAGGTAAGGTTAATTAGAAATTAATTAAAGGATAATTAGAAGTTAATTAGATGTTAATTAGATAGATAAGGCTTAAGAAAAATTGAATAAACATAGAGAAAATTTTATAGAGTTATTTGGTAATGTTTTACCGGTTTGGAGGAAATCGGTAAAGATTTAGTGTTTTAAACTGCCAGAGCCGAATCAATAAAATCACATACCAAAAACCCTAATATGAGTGGCCAAGATTTAGCCACTCCTTCCCCCATGTAAGGCGCCACTTTGCTGCCCACTTTGTGAGAGAAAGTGGCCAAATCATGGCCACTAAAGCCAACTACTTCAAGCCACCCTTATTTATGTCATAAGGCTTAGAAAATTCCACCTACCTCCTTTTTAATTTTCGCCCTCCACAAGTTACAGCCTTCTTCCATTTCTTCTTCTTCTTCCTTTCTTTCCTTACTTGCATGACCAAGAGCTTCAAGCTCAAGACTGGAAGCCTTCTTGACCTCAAATCCTCTTGCTCCTTTTGTGAAAATTAATCCTTATCCTCTTCTCTACAAAATCCCTCTAACAATTTCATGATTTAGTATCAAATCGTGCCCTTCCACCACCATTTATGGCGTTGCCATGAGAGGGGAAGAAGGTTAGGATGTTGCTCTTGCCTTCCTTGCATCCACGGTTTCAAGGATTTTGAGGTAGGTAGCTCAAATCCTTAGTTATTTGTTGTATCACGTGACTATGTGGCTGCTGTGTTCCTCTTATGCCATACTTGTATGATGGTGTTTTGATGTTCTTCTAGTGATTTGAGATGAGGAAACTTGGTTTAAGTTGAGGAGTTTATCAAAAACTCAAAAAGGAGCTAAGCAGAATCTGTTTTTGTGAGAAAATCCTGCGGCGTTCATACCGGTGGAGTGTACGGCTCCACCTATAGCCGTATAAAGTGGATGAATATATTTTTATATGAAACTAGACATTCCGGGCTTTCCATACATATAAATTATAAGATCATTGGATTAGTATTGAGGGAGATATGAATTTTTGAAGTTTGACCTAGAAATCTAGATTCTCATCTAGGTAGTATGCGTTGAGAAGGGTGTAACTCAACCTACAGAACTCTAAATTGAGTGCAACTAATGCTTTGTGAAAGCTAACATGTAAAGAAACATCCCACCAAAATTTCACAATCAGATTCATTGCCATTTGTTCCCAGCACATCAATGAAGTTGACTTAAGTCCAAACTGACTGGAACAAGGTAGTCCAGTAAGGTCAAGTTACGAGGCTTATATCTCAAAATATACTCATGCAAATGATATGAAAATTATTTTATTTGAAATCTCATTCTATTAGCTTTAAATTGATACAAATTTTGTATGATTTCACTCTGATTACTATTTTTGGTGAATTTTCACTTATAAGAATGCATTTTTGGCTAAGTACAGGGCAGTCCGAGGTAAAATACTAATAACTTGAGCTATGCAAACCAAAATGAGATGGGACTAAAAGGGTTGGAAACTAGACACATAGAGCTATGACATATCCAAAATTTGGGTTTAAATAAGTCAAATTGGATGAATGGTGGATTACACAAAATTTGGTAGGACTAAATAGAATTGGCAGAAATGACTAAATTGATGGTTTCACAAGTATTAGTGTACATATAAGGCTTGGGTTGAAGGTTGCAAGTTTTACATTGATAAATATGTTAGACTGATTATACTACTATGATTGATTTGTCCATGGGAGCCTGGCATTATTCACGGGGAAGCAGATTCGATCCATTATGCTGCCGAATTTTCGGCAGGAGTTTATGAGAACTTATGCTATAGGTGATTATACTTTGGATATATTTACATTTACATGGTATGTTCATGCATGTCATGCATGCAAGCATAATTAGAATATGATATGAGAAATAAGGTATAAGATATATCCATGTATGCACAAAGCATTGGCAAGAATGATAAGATATGGAAAGGAAAAAGATAATAAGAACTTGCAAGAAAGACGTATTAAGCTACCACATGAGACCTGGCATAGACCCAGCTAGCGTGGACCAGAGCAGTACTATTTAAGACTTGGGCCAACTCTCGACCAAATTTAATGGGAATAGACCGGTGTGAGGGTCGGGGAAAGTAAACCCATCACTCATGTATAGGTACAAGCTCAGACCTAAAAAGTAGGCTATTACCCAGGGGTGAGATAGGCCATTCACCTCCAGGGGATCAAGTACAGAAGAGCAAGATCAAGTTGCAAGTTAAAGAAAGGTACGAATTAAGTCAAGTGCACTTGCATACAATCAAGTATGAGCATCTATATGTGAATATTCAATTATCTCGTTAAGTCATAATGCTATTATGATTATTGTTGAAGCATATTATACTATTCATATTTCTATGTCTGTCATATGATATGGCTAATGGTTGATAAAATATAACCCATTTTGATAAAGGTGTTTTCAACTTATAATTGAACCACTATTTGTTTATATGTGCTCATATTTTCACAATAAACCGAAGCGGCTGGAATGTTTATGATGACACTGTAAGATTGGTTTGAGTTTACCTACTGAGAACCTTAGGTTCTCACTGCTTGCTTGCATGTTTTTCTTTTCCGTAAACATTCCAGCACCTAAGTTGGAAATCAAGTGCGAGGTGGAGTACAAGGCCATTCATTGAGCAAGAATCAGGCGTAAGCCAAATCAAGAGGCTATTGAAGCTAGCTAACGACTAGTCGGAAGTAGACGCTATGTATTATGTCAATCACAATTTCTTTTAAAGTGTAATTATTTTATTCTCTATGTAGCAAAGACTATTAGTCAGTAATAAAGTGAGCAGTTAAAGGGCCATGTATTATATTTTCCATATTTTAAAGATTTCTTACCACAGTGACAACCTTTTAATATAACTCCATGAATCGAGCATGGCCTATATGATAGAGGTTGTTACAGAAAGGCTATCCACCACTTGGACCATGCCAAATGGGTAAATCATACTCCATCAAGTAAATCGCAAGAATAGTGCCTTCCTTTAACCCCTTAAGAAAACACAAAATGGTCCTTGTTGTGCACCCAAAGTTCTTAACTCTCTTGCTTGTTGAAGGAGGCAAAAATCACCTCCTACCTAACCCTTGTAAGGCACCATTTAGCCCCCCCTCTCTCTTCATTTGCAAGTTTTCATCCTCTCACTACAAGCCCAAGCTTTCATCTCTTTCAAAACTTCATCCTAGCTCTTTTTTTAACATCCACATATAACGTAATAGGGAATAATAAAAATAAATTTTTGTTATTCACAACCTTGCCCCCGAACTTTTTAGAAAATAACATTTAGGTCCTTATATCAATAGAATTAGCAAAATAAGGTTTTAAACAAAGCAGAATCATGTAGCAAAAATATAGAAACCTAAACCTCAGCCGATTGAGCCACGGAGGTATCCATATGTGAAATGACATGGGATGCCCCTAGACTTATCCATAATTACAAAAATGCCATTAGCCCTAAAAAACAAAAAATAAAAGGCCCTAAAATTTGCGAAACGTTTAATGTACACTATTAATCGATCTACTTGATTTTATTGAGTTTGTAGAGTTAATTAAAAGGTTAATTAGAGGCTAACTAGGAGTTGATTAGAATTTAAATTAGAGAAATTAGGGTTAAGATAGAAACTTATAAAAACCTCACAAAGTTCTTCAAAACCGTTTTACCGATTTAAAGGAAATTAGTAAGATTTCGGTGTTTTAAACTATCAGAACTGAATCAGTAGAAATTATGCCATGAGTGCCCTAGGATCAATGGCTAAGATTTAGCTAAATAACCCACCCAAGTGGCGCCTAACGTAGCCCTTGATGGTGGAAGCCAAACCAAAGTGGATAGCATGAAGAAATCCATCAATCACATGCATTTGGCTTCCAAATATCTTACCTTTTCTTCCTTCTTCTTGTGTGAATTTCGGCCTCCCCACTACCAGCCTCATTTCCCCACTCTTCTTCATCTTCTTCCACTTCCTCTCATCCCCAAGCTCAAGCCCCAACCATCAACTTCACTCCAAGATCAAGTTCCATCAAGATTTCACACCACCAAGGTAGGAATCTCAACTTTCTCCTTCTTTTCTCTGAATTGGGGCTGCCTAGAGTCCCTTGTTCATCCATGATTCTGATGTTGTGATGGGTGGGGATGATGAATTAAGGTTGGTTTAAGGTGTATATATGAGTTTGAATTGAAGATTGGATGGATTGATTAGAGTAGAACATGAATCCAAGAAGAATTCAATAAGCTGTTAGGGTTTTCCCCTCGGCGGTCCATACGGCGGAGTGTACAGCTCCACCTACCACCATTTAAATTTTATGAAACCATTTTTATATGAAACTATACATCCAGAGATTTCCATACATGTAAAATATAAGGCCATTGGATTAGTATAGAATTAGTTATGAATTTTTGAAATTTAACCTAGAAATCTGGATTCTTACCCGGGTAGTATGAGTTGAGAAGGGTATAACTCACCCTATACAACTCCATATTGAGTAAGACCAAAGTTTTTTGAAAGATAACATATAATAGAACACCCCATAAAAATTTCAGAACCAGATTTGTTGCCATTTGTTCCCAGCACACCAATGAATTTGACATAACCTTAACCCAGGCTGGAACAGGGTAGTCCAGTAGAGTCAAGTTTCGAGACTCATAACTCAAAACATACTTAGGAAAATGACATGAAACTTAGTTTATTTGAAAGGTTGTTCTGTTATCTTTAATTTGATATAAAATTTGTAAGATTTCACCTAGTTTTCTATTTTTAGTGAATTTTCTTTTATAAGAACCTAAGTTTGGCTAAGAACAGGGCATGCTGAGGTAAACCATTTATATCTTGAGTTACACAAATCCAAATGAGATGGGACTAAAAGGGTTAGAAACTAGACATATAAGGCTACGATATATCCAAAAATTAGGTTTAAATGAGTTAAATTGAAATCAAGGTGGAGTATACAATAACCGGGCAGGATAAGGAAGAATGAACTGAAAGCCCTATTGATGCTTGAATTGAAACTAAGGAATGAATCTATGGATACATATATATTTGCTGGTCTATGTTGAATTGCAAGTTTGCACAATTGTACTGGCTATCTGGAACTATTCATGGGAAAGCAGACTCAATCCGTTATGCTATCGAATTTCTGCCAGAAATTAGTGATAGTTCTAGATGATGGTGTGTTAATATTGTTATGTGACGGGTATGAATACTAAGCAAGTATTATTGTTTGAGAGTAAGGTATGAAGCCTATGTATCTATGATTTTATGATAAAAGTTATGATGACGAGTCCGTATTCCGAAGGAATGTGACATGGCGATCATGCTTTGATAGGGTATGACATGGTGATCATACTCTGGAATATGACATGATAAGCACATCCTAAGGAGTGTGACATGGCGATCATACTCTGGAATATGGTATGATAAGCACATCCTAAGGAGTGTGACATGGCGATCACACCTTGATGGGGTATGACATGGCGATCGTACTTTGGAATATGGTATGATAAGTACATTCTAAGGAGTGTGACATGGCGATCACATCTCGATGGGGTATGACATGGCGATCACACTCTGGAATATGGCCTGATGACCACATCCTAAGGAATGTGACATGGCGATCACACTCCGAGAGAGTATGACATGACGATCATACTCTAGAATGTGCATGACAAGTAAAGGAAATTAAGAAAAAAACTCAGTGCATTTGCAAGAATTCAAGTATGAGTATTTGCATGATTATATCCTATGTTGTATTGATGCTGAGATTGTTATATCTACTTATGCTGTGATTGTTATTCTAAATATGAAATTTTGCCAATGTGACTCAAGTGCGTGAATAAAATGAACTCTGCTTCGGACAATATTTTTTCAAACTATAAAATTGAACAGTCTATTAAACATGCTTACATTTTTCATAATAAACCGAAGCAGCTGAAGATAATCACGATGACACCTGCACATGGTAGTTTAATGAGTCCTACTGAGAATTTATAATTCTCACTCCTACGTTTATTTCCATGTTATCTCTAGATAGTTCAGAAGTTCCAGTGAAGGTCCTCCGAGGCAGAGTTGACTAGTAAGATTGAAGGTGGCTGAAGGTTGCTACCAGTCAAGGTCCAATTAAGTGACAGTAACAACTCCTAGGTGAGGTATTATGACTTAAGCATAGTACCATACTTGGGAGGGTGTTACACTTTTGTTCTTCCAACCTTTCTTGTGCTTTTTCTCACTTTCTCACCTTATTCAACCCTTTTTCCTTTCACCACCATCACAAACCCTTCAAGGACCACCTGGTCCTTCTTTGGTCTTTGTAGAAGTAAAGTAAACACACATTAGCCATATTCTTCCAAGCTCTAAGGAGGGAGGCCATCTTTCACCACTCCCACCCTTCAAGCTTCCAAGAAAATCTTTGTGGTAGTGACTCTAATCCTTTTCTTTTCATGTGTTCTTGAGCTCTAGAACTCATAAGCTCTCCATAGCTAGGTGGTTCTAGAACTTGCTCTAAGGCTTCATGGTCATGCTCCTTGATATGAAGTGTTTTCTTATGATATGGCTCTTTGCTTGTAAAATATTTCTAGTTATGTACATGTATTGCTTGAACCCAACTTTTTAGAATTCAAAATATTGATTTATCATCAAGATCTCAGTAAAGTGGTTTGGAAGAGAAAAGTTGTCACTTGAGGAAAAGACTTAATGTTTTGACAAGAAAACTAATTGAAACAAAAACTGTTGAAATTGAAAATTCTGGCAGTCTCCAAGCCCCAAGGACATGCTTGCCCCCAAACCATAACACCAACGAAGAGTCTTCACCATGAATGCTGAGGAGACCACGGAATCTGATGATCTCATCTGAGGTATGTGTGAAGTAAATGGTAACATCTTAACTATACTGTATGACTCTGGTGCCATGCACTCTTTTATTTCTCATGATTGCGTAAGTAGGCTAGGATTGTTTGTCTCTGAAATGCCTTATATATTGCTTGTTTCTACTCCCACTAGGAAACCAGTTAGAACTTTCCTGTGTTGTTTAAAATGTCAATTTCATATTAATGATGGAACCTATGAGTTTGATTTAATCTGTCTTCCTTTATCTGGTTTGGACCTAATCTTAGGCATGGATTGGCTTTCAGCCAACCGTGTTATATTAGACTATGCTATAAAATCTGTTGTGTTTCCTTCTGCACCTGTTAAACTTATTAGTTTAAGTTTGAAACCTGCCATGTTGTACTCTTGTATGACTGAGAATCAAGAATACGTTCTCCTATCGGCTAGTGAGGTTGACCTCGAGCAAACTTTGACTGAGCTTCCTATAGTTATGGATTACCCCAAAGTTTTTTCCAAGGACATCCCTAAGTTTCCTTCTAAGAAGGAGATAGAGTTCTCCATAGAGTTGATGCCAGGAACGGGACTGATATCCATAGCGCCTTATAGAATGTCCCCATTGGAGTTAATAGAGCTAAAGACTGAATTGGAAAATCTACTGGAGAAGACGTTTGTGAGACCTAGTGCCTCACCTTGGGGAGCTCCAATGTTGTTTGTCAAGAAGAAAGATAGGAGCTTGAGACTGTGTGTAGATGATCGTCAGTTAAATAAGGTCACTATGAAGAATAAGTACCCCTTGCCTAGGATAGATGACCTGACGGACCAATTGAGAGTAGCAAACGTGTTTTGAAAGATTGACATGAGGTCCGGATACCATCAGATTAGGGTAAACGAGGAAGATATTCCTAAGACGGCCTTTAGGACAAGGTATGCACATTATAAGTTTAGGGTTATGTCATTTGTATTGACTAACGCCCCAACGGTGTCCATGGATTATATGAAGAGAATCTTTAGGCTATATTTGGATAAGTTTGCAGTCATCTTCATAGATGGCATCCTCATCTATTCGAAGACAAAGAAGGAACACAAAGAGCACCTTATAATGGTATTGGAAATTCTAAGAGACAAAAAGCTTTATGCTAAGTTATTGAAGTGCGAGTTTTGGATGGAAGAAGTAAAGTTTTTGGGCCATGTGGTGTCAAGAGGAGGAATTTCCGTGGATCCAAGTAAGGCGGTAATGAATTAGGAGAGACCAACGGCAGTGACAGAAGTCAGGAGTTTTCTTGGTTTAGCCAGATACTATCAAAGGTTTATGAAGGGGTTTTCTCATATATCACTACCTTTGACTAAGCTAACTAGGAAGAATGCTGCTTTTGTATGGACTACAAAGTGTGGAAAGAGCTTCCAAGAGTTGAGGGAGAAGTTGACCTCAGCACCTATCCTAGTTTTACCCGAACCTAAGGCAGCCTTTGAGGTGAGAGGTTTAGATTGTGTTCTAATGAAGATCGCAATGTGGTAGCCTGTGCCTTTAGGCAACTGAAACCTCATGAAGCTAATTACCCAACCCATGACTTGAAGCTAGTGGCCGTGGTGTTTGAATTAAAGATAGGGAGACACCACTTATATGGAGCTACTTTTGAGGTATTCTTAGATCACAAAAGTCTGAAGTACCTATTTGATCAGAAGGAACTTAATATGAGGCAGACAAGATGGATGGAGTTCTTAAAGGATTATGATTTCAGTTTGAACTACCACCTTGGTAAGGCCAATGTGGTTGCTAATGTGTTGAGTCGCAAATCATTGCACGTGTCATGGATGATGGTTAAGCAAGCCGAGCTAGTTGAAAGTTTTAGAGACCTTAGCCTCGGAGTCACCCTAACCCCATGTAGCATAAGGTTGAACCAAATAAAAATGACGAATGATTTCAAGAGTCAAATTGCTCGAAGCTAGAGGGAAGGTGAAGAATTTTTAAGAGTAGTAGCCCAAGTAAAGGAAGGAAAACTCAAAGGGTTTGCTCAAAATGCTGAAGGGATGTGGAGGTATCAAGGAAGAATCTATGTGCCTGTTACGGATAATCTGAGGAATAGGATTGTAGGATAAGATCACAAGGGTCATTTCGCCATGCATCCTGGCATGACGAAGATGTACCAAGACCTTAAAAGGATGTTTTGGTGGCCAGGCATAAAAAAGGATGTGGCAGACATGGTGAATAAGTGCTTAGTTTGTCAAAAGGTGAAAATTGAGCACCAAAAGCCTTCAGGCATATTGCAGCCTTCAGAGATCCCCAAATGGAAGTGGGATAGAATCTCCATGGATTTTGTGATGGGTTTACTCCGTACACAAGCTGGGTTTGATACTATATGGGTCATCGTGAACAGATTGACAAAGTTTGCTCACTTTTTGCCTATAAGAGTGAATTATCCATTGGATAAGCTAGCCCAGCTATACATCCAAGAGATTGTACAATTGCATGAAGTACCTACAACCATTGTATCTGATAGAGACCTAAGATTTACCTCTAGGTTCTGGGGAGCCTTGCAAAAGGCATTTGGGACAAGACTATGTCTAAGCACAGCATACCACCCCTAGATTGATGGACAATCAGAGAAAACCATACAAACCCTAGAGGAATGCTAAGAGCATGCGTAGTGGACTAACCCAGAAGTTAGGACAAACACCTATCCCTCATAGAGTTCGCTTACAATAATATCTTTCACGCTAGCATTGGGATGGCACCTTATGAAGCCTTGGACGGCAAAAAGTGCCAATCCCCACTTTGTTGGTATGAACCTGGGGAGCAAAGCCTTTTAGGACTTGATTTGGTTAGGCAAACCACTGAGCAAATAAAGAAAAAAAGAGAGAGGATTCTCGCTGCTCAAAGCCGTCAAAAGAGTTATGCTAATCGGAAGAGAAAACCAATCAAGTTCTAAGAAGGAGAACACGTATTCTTGAAAATCACTCTTACAACAGGTATAGGTAGAGCCCTTGGAGTGAAAAAGTTGAGCCCTCATTTTCTCACTCCTTTCCAAATTTTGAAACGAGTAGGGACAGTTACCTACCAAATAGCCCTGCCACCGCCATTATCGAACCTTCATAATGTCTTCCATGTCTCTCAATTGAGAAAGTACAACTCCGACCTTAGTCACCTCCTTGAGCCGGAAAGTGTATAATTAAGGGAAGACCTAACCTTTGACCTACCACCTATAAAAATCATCGATAGGAAGGTCAAACAGTTGAGGAGCAAGTCTGTGCCCTTAGTAAAAGTGGCCTGGGGAAAAGGAAGCTTAGAGGAGCACACTTAGGAGCTCGAGCAGAAATGAAAAGAGATCATCTCAACTTATTTATAGGTAACGAATTTTGAGGGCAAAATTCTTTGTAAGGAGAGGAGAAATATAACATCCCCAATCTAAGCTAATTAGCTCAGTGTCCCTGGCTATTTAGAGGTATTAGCAATTAACTAAAGACTAATCGGCTAATCTCAATGAGCAAGAGCTTAGTAAATCGAGTCAAGTCAACAATTGAATTATAATGCACTAAACATTTTAATTAAAGCCTACTTATTCGAACCTCATTAATTCGTAACTTAAAAATATAATTAAGCTAACATAATCTTATTAATTAAGTACAATTAAGATAAATTAATTCTTACACCCTAAATATATAATTCATGAGAATAACTCTTTTAGAGAAAAAACGTCTTAAAGGTGTAATTAACCAAAATTGACTAATGAGCAATTAAAATAATCAAATCAATTAACAACTTAGATAATTCTAATAGCTTTGAAAATTCAAAAATTTCTCCTAATAATTGCATGAAAATTTCAGCCAAGAAATAGCCAAATCCAACCCTCCATTTGTCTCCTAAATCTTGCACCCTTGGATCTAAACTTGTGTTAGTAGCATCACCTTAGGCAAGACCAAAGAAAGGCTATCCACCACTTGGATCATGCCATATAGGTAAATCATACTCCATCAAGTAAATCCCAAGAGTAGTGCCTTCGTTTAATCCCTTGAGAAAATACAAAATGGTCCTTGCTATGCACCAAGACTAAAAGGAAACACAACCCCTTTTACCCCAAGGTTCTTAACTCTCTTGCTTGTTGAAGTAGGTAAAAATCACCTCCTACCTACCCCTTGTAGGGGACCATTCTGCCTCTCCTAATTTGCAAGTTTTCATCCTCTCACTACAAGCCCAAGCTTCATCTCTCTCTAAACTTCATCCTATCTCTTTTGTTCTTCCAACCTTTCTTGTTCTTCTTCTTACTTTCTCACCTTATTCAACCCTCTTTCCTTTCACTACCCTCACAAACCCTTCAAGGACCACCTTCTTTGGTCTTTGGAGAAGCAAAGTAAACACACATTAGCCACATTCTTCCAAGCTCTAAGGAGGGAGGCCTTCTTCCACCACTTTCACCCTTCAAGCTTCCAAGAAAATCTTTGTGGTAGTGACTCTAATCCTTTTCTTTTCATGGGTTCTTGAGCTCTAGAACTCCTAAGCTCTCCATAACCAGGTGGTTCTAGAACTTGCTCTAAGGCTTCATGGTCATGCTCCTTGATATGAAGTGTTTTCTTGTGATATGGCTCTTTACATGTAAAATATTTCTAGTTATGTACATGTATTGCATTGTAACACCAAAATATTTATTATTCTAGAAATTCAATAGTAAACACAAAAAGTAGTAAACAAAAATTTACAATTTTGCTTATCATTTTCACCCCCATGTAGTGAGCATGACAATTAGAAGTAGGCGACCTTCAGGCTCCAATTTGGTTGGAAGCTTTCTTGTCTTATTTTTCTTTCCTATTTCTAATTTGCAATGTTAGGGCAAGTTAGCTTTGTGTTTGTGGGTTCTTTTAGTATATCTAATGTCTTCAAAAAGCTATGCCTCATGACAGTAAGGTGTTATGAAATTTCTTTAACTTGTTGGAAAAAATTAGCATTTTTTTTTTGTACAACATTGACATTGTTTAAGTTTGCCAAACAAAAAAGAAAAACATATAATGATTGTTTGGCCAAATAATTAGTGGTGGCTTCTCTTGGTTTAACACATAGCATTGAATTCTATAATTCATTGTTACCTTATCATGTAGCATAACTTCCTACATGCTCTTAATTACACAAAAACTGCCCAACTAGAGCTCTTAAGAAAATGAAAATACTATGCTACTATCTCGATCTTCCTCAGCCAGGAGAAGAAACATGGCAGCTCCTCGTCTTATTGATCAATTGGATTTTTATGTACTTATTTTCTCTCATTCCTAGCTCATTAATTCTCTCTTATGCCTAATTGTTTTGAATTGGACCATTTTGTATTGTTTGGATTTTGTTTGGGTTTGAGTTAAATTTTCCAACATTAGGCGAATTCTGACACTGTTTTGGTTTTTGAGTTATATCTTGAGTTGTAGAGCTCATTTTATTGTGATTCTTGATTTGTAGAAAAGCTGAGAGATAGGCTTACAAGTTATATGAGAGCTCAGAAGCCAATTCTAGTGTTAAGAAGCTAAAATTGGGTCTAGAAGTGAACTGAAGTGGTGCAACCGCGGATTCTGAGCAGGGTGTGGTATTTGGGCCATATCTCGGTCCACAGATGTCCGATTGAGCCTGTTCCATGGCATTTTGAAGTTGACATCCAAGGCTACAATTCTTCTTCAGATTGCAAATCCAAACGAAATCATTTTGATAGACAAAATAGTAGAAGAACGTTACTCATGGAATTAGCTATAATGATTTCATGTTTTTAATGTAACTTTCTTTCTATAATTCGGATTTTAGCAAATAAGATATCCAGATTCAAAGGAGAGAGAGAGAGGATTAATGTAGTAATGACAATTTAATAATTTTAGGTGTTTTGATTCGGTTTTGGCTGGCTAACTTAAGGGGAAGCCAGAATTGTAACTTGAGACAGATTTTGGAATAAGAAGCAATTTTTGGTTTTGGTTCTTCTTCTCTTCTCCCACTCACTCACGCCCGCCCTACCTTAACAACTCGTCTTCCTCCATTCATGGAGGAGTAAGCTTCCATCTAATCCAAGGATTCAAAGAAGCATTGGCTGTCTTGAGGATTTGCGCAACCAAACTTCATCAAATCAAATCGGTTTTCTACTCCCTTTTCTTTCATTGTGATTAATCCAATTTCAGATTTAAAGGTTTTTGATTCGGAATTGTGGTGGATTATAATTGATTGCTTACTTGCTTGCTTGCATATTGCTCGATTGATTAATGTGTAATGCAGTTGCGTGAGTAGAATCATTTTCAGGTTTGAATTTGATGATTGATTACATTGGTGCTTGAAAATTAACATGAATTGGTTAGGTTCTAGAGGTTTCTGAATTTAATCATTTATCTGTTAATTGAATGCATGAAGGTTTTCGTCTGCAATGTCATATCCGAACAGAGGTATCTTTCGGGTTTGATGTCAGTCACTGATTTGATTTGAATGATTATTTTTAGAATCCGATGATAGATTAGCCACTGTCTTTCATGGTTCTTGGATTGGATGTTCCAAATTCTGTTCATTTCTTTTATACTCATTTCAGTATTTTAAATTCCTAAACCCCCCCCCCAATTTCCTGATCGTATAACATTGTCATCACTAGAAAACGACCCGGGTTGCACCCTTGCTACAAGTTTAGTTAATTCGATTTTTATTGTAATTTGATCGAGCTTGGCACTCGAGTCACTTATCTAGTCAAGTACCGTCACCAATGCTTCTATGGATGTTATTAGCTCCGTCTAAAGATGACACGGAAACGTAAGAGTGAGAAATACAAGATTTCTTAGTAGGATCCTGTAACGTCCCGATTTTCGACCTCGTTACACACATTTTCCCGATTTCCGACGTTATTCGACTCCAACAACGGACGTCCCACTTCACTTTCAAGTTTGATCAAATCCCATTCCTGACTCAATCTTCGAATTTCAGATAGAAGGGATTAATTCCGAGTTCCGAGTTCATCTTGCACAATTTCCAACTTCATTTCCGTCGATTTTCGATTTCATCTAATATTGACTACTCCCGATTTTCGACTTCATCTTATGATATTCTCCGATTTCCGAGTTCGGCTCACCTATGTCTACGACTTCCGAATTCATCTGGATTACTTCTACAACTTCCGAGTTTAACATTTGAGTCCGAACAACATGTGTGATTTTCGATGTCCGATTTCTTACCTCAAAGGATAACGGACCCATTTCCGATCTCATACCTTATCTCTAAGCAAAGTACACGCGAGCTCCGACTTCATACCTCATGAATCAAAATACTGTACATAGTTTCCGACTTCTTGGACTCGGGTATAAGGTTTCCTACACGGGTACCATTTCCACCTTTATGTTTAAAAATCCTGACTTCCAAGTTCAAGCATTTAGGTTTGATGCCTTCCGAGTTACCTACTTCCGACCTTAAACAATCCGACTTCCGACTTGACTCCAAGTTGTTATTTTAACACAGTAATGCGAGTACCGACTTCGGATTCGAATGTAACGAGTTCCGATTTGAGAGTTGGATCCAATGGACATGAGTTTGAATCTTTGAGTTGATTTCCAAGTCATCCACGAGTTCCGACCTTGCTCCCAAGATTCGAATAAACCAGACGGGATTTCCTCGTCACTAGCAAGAAGGCACGATTTCCGACTTTAAACCTAAATGGGATGAGTTCCGACTTAAACCATGATAGACACGAGTTCCGATTTCAAGTAGAGCGGAAGCGTATCCCACTTGTGGACGACGTGGAGAGCAAATTGGCCACAAAAGTGAGAGACATGGCCGAACTTCAACCACAAAACTTCAGCCAATCAACACCACAACTTTCATGTATTTAAGTCAGACTTCCCTCCTCATTCTGATCTGATTTACGTCTCCCTATCCTCTTGCTCCAGCCTTCTTCTTCTTCCTTTCCTCTCTCAAATCCAACTCCATCAAAACTCCAAGCTTTGGCAAAGTTCCATCAATCCAAACTCAATTTCAGCAAAGTCATACTCTAGAGAGGTAGGATTCTACTTCTATTCTTGAATTTCTTGCACTATGATTGCATGAGATTGAACTCTTCTTTATGTATTTGATGAATTATTGCATGTATTATGATGGATTATGATGAATTGTGATTAAATTCATAGGAGATTTTGAATTAGAATTATGATTAGAAGAAGAAAACTAAGAGAAATGGATGGATGAGGGTGCTGTCTTGGTGGAGATTTTACGGCAGTTTGTACGGCGGAGTGTACGGCTCCACCTACAACCGGTTAAATCCGATGAAACCATTTTTAGATGAAAGTAGACATTCAGGGCTTTCCATAGACATATAATATAAAGCCATTGGATTAGTATTGAGAGAGATATGAATTTTTGAAGTTTGACCTAGGAACTAGGGTTTTCATTCAGGCAGGGTGACTTATGGAGGGTATAACTCGCCCTATACAACTCCAAATTGAGTGAAACCAATTTTTTTAGAAAGCTTACACAGGGAAACATCCCAATATGAAATTCTGAGTTTGTTAAGGTCCCAATAGTTCCCAGTGATTCGAGGAAATTACCCTATGTCCAATCTAGGCCAAAATAGAGTGGTTCAGGAAGGTCGACTTTCAGGACTTATAACTCGAGGTATACCTAAGCAAATGGAGTGAAACTTGTGGCAAATGAAAGGTTGTCCTGTTAGATTCAATATGAAATTAATTTTGTATGATTTGAGCTTAGTTTCAATTTTTAGTGAATTTATACTTCCAAGAGTGTAACTTGGGCTAGTGACTGGACAAGTTGAGGTAAGATTTGGATATCTTGAGTTATATGGATCAAAATGATATGGGACAAAAGAGGTTAGAAGGTAGACATATAGATCTATGACATATCCAAAATTCAGGTTCAAATGAGTGAATAGAAATAAAGGTGGATCATATGAAATTTGGGCAGAACTGAATAGATGGGCAAAAGTGACCCAATTGATGATTTCACAGGTATTAGTAAAACATATAAGGTATGAGTTGAGAATTGCCAATTTGACCTTGATATATATGCGTTAAGTTGATTATGATGCTATGACTGAATTGTCCGTAAGGACTGGCACTATTCATGGGGAGACGGAGCTGATTCGTTATGCTGCCGGATTTACGGTAGAAGTTTATAAAATTAGGAATGTTTACATGCAATGATGAATTAAAGTATGAATGGAAATATAGAAACTCCATATTCAAGAATGACATAAGGGTGAGATGAGGTATATAAAAGTAAAGGACAAAGCATATGTATGAGTGCCGGTAGAATGGCAAAGAGGCTACGGGCCTTTATATATCACGACTATGTACGTGAAAATCATGTATGCAATGACGTATGAAAATAAATGAAGTATAGGTACATTTAGTGTGACTATGCATGACCTTATATGAGAATGAAAAGACATGAGTATAATGAATGTAAATCCCTTCACTCGGAGACAGTTACTTAAGATCCCTCCTTGTGAAGGCAGTTAAATGATAAAGATATGAATCCCTTCACTTGGAGGCAGTTGCACTTGAATCCCTCCTTGTGAAGGCAGATACCCTCTACCTTGGAGGCACGTGGTCAGAATGAGATCCCTCTATGTTGAAGGCATGTGGTCAGATGAGATTCCTCAGTTTTGAGGCACGTGACCAGAAGAGATCCCTTCACTTAGAGGCACGTGACTAGAATGAGATCCCTCCAAGACTAGAGGCACGTGGGTCCCCTTGCGGGTGAGTCGGTGTGACGACGGTCACAGGTAAAGCTGACGAGCTCACTCCAAGGCCAGGCTACCCAAGAGCAGTAAAAGCACCCTAGGGACGGCAATACGTAACGCCTAGGTGTGCCAAGTAAAAGACTAAAGACCAAAGGCTAAAGATTAAAGTATATGCAGACACCCAACTCACATGAGGCATGGTTTCGACCTAGCTAGTGTGGGCATGGTGGCCAGAACTTACATGAGGCATGGCATGACCCAGCTAGTGTAAGTACCAAGTGAAGATCCCATATTTCTAAGGAACGTGACATGGCGATCACGCTCTGATGGGGTATGACATGGCGATCATACTCTAGAATATGGCACGTAAAGATTTTATGATGAAAAGAGAGATGAAGAAAGAAAAGCAAGTTCTATGTCTATGCATGAATGTAAATACAAGTTAAGTTAAGTGCAGATGTTATGTTCTCAGCATATTGATGTTTTGTGGGCGTCTTAATATGATGTAGTTCCAGTAAAGTATATGTCGAAGTTATGCCTCTAGTACATTGATGCTATCATACCTTATTGTATTTCAGTTATTAGTCCCAATATAATTCATGATTGGATTTTTATAGATTCTCTCAGATGCCAAGTGTATGATTAAAATGAGCTTTGCTTCGAATAAGATATTTTTCGAATGTAAAATTGAACAGTTTGTGTAGCATGTTCACCTTTTTTATAATAAACCGAAGCAAACTGGAGATGACCATGATGATACTATGTATGAGAATCTTATTGAGAATTCTATAATTCTCACTCCTATTTCCGTGTTGTCTCCAGATAAATTCAGAAGTTTCCGAGGACGGCTGAAGTTGCTGTCTGACAAGGTCCGCTCAGGTAACAGTAACAACTCCAGGATATGGTGCTATGACTTAAGCATAGTACTGTACTTGGGAGGGTGTTACAGATCCCGACTAAACCATTACTGTGTCATCGTCGTCGTCCCAGCTACTTCAGGTTTAATTATAAAGATAGTGAGCATGCATAAGTTCTATTTTTAAAGGGGTTAAAACATAGGTTCCCGAAGCGGGTTTCTTTTAATCTTTCCCATATAAACATAATATAAAGAAACTCAAAGCTACCATATAAGAGCGTATACATGTGAGAGCATGGTATAAACATTCATAATATGCATGAGAAATGTAGAAACATGCATGACTAGGCAACTCATCAACTTAACCATGGTTCTACTTTGACTTTACTTTCATTTTTTTAGCAAGTGCTTAATATTCTTTATTTTTCCTTTGAAATAGACTGCTTTTGGACATGAGTTCATTCCGTGACGGTCGTCATGCACTACTAACCAAATCAGATCAAACTGATATTGGTTACCTCTAAGTTGGAGGGTCCTCCATGTCACCCTTGCCTCCTCCATAGAGGTTCCTTGAGTCTTTGTGGATCATCGTCTTTCATTTCCCAGAAGTGATCGAGGGGTCATATCCCATTCTTTTATTCTTTATCATTATACTTTACATGCATAATACTTCTTTGACTAGACACATGCAATGATATGACTAAGTCCATAATTTTGATGGAAATTCGGCAGCATAATGACTAGACCAGAGCTTCCCCAAAATGCCAATCACAACTTTCAACTAACAGTCCATCACATCTATATCATTCCATCATGAGACAAAGCTCAATCAAACTTGTCATTCATCATGCCGAATGGCATCATATATTTACACCCTAGAAGGGTTCATAGTTGTGTTATTCTTTGTGAAAAATCTTATGAATTGTCATATGATTTCCTGTGGTTACCCATGAGAGAATCACATAGTTAAGATATATGTACATGCAGTCTTTTAGTTACTTAGTTCTCATGTAAACTTATTCTTGACTCAAATGCATGTCTTATGGAACACTTGTTCAAATTAATTAAGTTACGTGATTATTTCCTTTCCTCGAGATAGTGTACTTAGTGATTTCTAGGTTCATGGTGTACTCAAAGGCCCTAATCATACTTCTGTTCCCTAAGAGTTCGAGATCCCTCTAGTCCTTGGGTCATAACAATGCATAACCACACTCATGATCCTAACAACACCATGTGCACTAACCACCAAGGGTGATTTTTAACTTATTCAAGTTACAAAGTTTTAAGCTTTTATTATTAATATTACAATGTCTTACCTTACACATTATAAAAGTTAGCATTCTTTAAAAGGTAGTCATAAAGTTTTATCCTTTATGAAAATAAGTGCCTTTAAAATTATACTCTAGCCTTAAAGATTGAATCTTTATGAAATAATGATACAAGATACTAGCTTTTGAACTAAAAAGTCTTGTTCTTTATGAAAGTTGACACTTTTAGTTATTTTAAGACCATCAAAGTCTTAACTTTATGATTTAAAGTTATCTTAAAGTCTAAAAGATTTCTATTGTATAAACTAGGGATATAAGACATTAACTTTAGAGTTATAAAGTCTTGATTTTTATAAAGGTTAACACTTTTATGACTCAAAAGTGCTATTTTTGCTTAAAGCTTGAAACTTTACAAATGTATTTATCTCAAGGTTCCACCTTTACAGGACTTAGTGTGCAAGCTTATAACTTTATGACTTAAAGTAACTTTCTTGATTAAAGTTTAAAATTTTATGAAAGGATTACATCCAAGAATCAATCTTTACAATATAAAGTGACCAAATACCATTTTTATAACTCAAAGAGGTTTAATATTCCAAAAAGCTTAAACTTTTACATGTAATCTTGTCCTCAAAACAAAACAAAATAAGACTTTTATGAAGACACCAAACTTGGGCCACTTTTTATGCATCAAGAAGCAAACTTTTTAAAGCTTTAAGCTTTTAGCATGTTCATAGTCTTATCAAATCATGAAAAATATATAAAGATGAAACTTTTTTAATCATAAACTTATCATAAGAAGAAGAACAACTTTAAACAAAATACCACCAAGAACATCAAGAACGCTTGAAGAGGAACAAAAACATATTTAACCAAAAATAGAAAATTTTGCTCATGAAGAGCATGAAAGATTTTCTCAAGTTTTCACTTAAAGATCTTGGTCATGAGAAGAACCAAGCTTCAAGCTTTCTTGAGTAAACAGAATAAAAGAGTGAAGATCATTACCTAAGCTTGAAATGGCGTCCTTGAAGAAGAGGAAGAAGATGAAAAAAACTCCTCCTTTGGTGAAGATGGTGGTGGTTTGGTTTGGAAAGGATGATAGCGCTTGAGTTCTCTTGAAAATAAGGCTTATAGTGTTTAGATCTTGTCTTTAAAAACCAAAAGATGTGATCTTTGAAGGGATTGGTGAGGAAGGTTTGGTTATGGAGGTGGTGGAGAAAGGAAGAAGAAGATGAAGGAGAAGACGAAGAAGATGAGAGCTTCTCGGAAGAGAGAACGTTAGAGAGATATTGTGAGTTTGAAAAAAAATGAAGTGAGTGTGTGCATTTCGTGTGTTTGGCCGTAGGCTTCTTTCATTTGGGGGGAGGAGATATTTTTCTTTTGTTGTAATTAAAGGGACAAAATGGTTAATTAAGGGGTTTACTTTAGACAAATCCTAATGCTTTTCTTACATAAAGCATCCTTATCTTTTACTTTTCTACTTTAGTGATGTCATCAATACTTTATTGTCTAGTTGACTAAATTTGAATTTAATCATGTGATTAAGTGCTCTTGCAACTTAATTAAGATGATTAAGCAATGATTAGTGATTAACACACAAGAACATGATTAACAAAAATTAATCTTGCGATTAAACTTAATTATCTTCAATTAAACTCGATTAAGCTAATTAAGGGTGATTAATGCTCAATAAAGCTATTAAGGGTCTCACTTACTTAATTAGAGACTATCTAATCTCAATTAAGCATTCTCTTGACTTTTCTTATTAGAGTTACCTCATAAACTCTTCGTTGATCCCTTAATTAAGCCTTAATCTCATAATTTCTCATTAATTGCCTAATTACTCAGGGTTACTGAGGTAATTTAGCACAACACGAAATTGAGGATGTTACAAGATAGGTACCTACCATTGGTTGAGTTTGGCCATAATAATAGCCATCATGCCAGTATAGCTATGGCACCCTATGAAGCTTTGTATAGAAGGAAGTGTCAATCTCCCCTGTGTTTGTTTGAACCGGGCAAGCAAAGTCTATTAGAACCTGATCTTGTGAAGCAGACCATAGAGCAAATAAGGAGGATTAGGGACAGAATCCTTACGGCTCAAAGCCGTCAAAAGAATTATGTTGATAAAAGGACAAAGTCTTTAGAGTTCTAAGAAAGAGAATATGTATTCTTGACAATCACTCCTACAATGCGTACAGGTAGAGCAATGAAAGTCAAAAAGTTGAGCCCCCGTTTTCTTGGTTCATTTCAAATTCTAAAACGTGTCAATTCAGTTGCATATCAAATGGCCTTACCTCCTAATTTGTGAAACCTTCATAATGTCTTTCATATACCTCAGCTAAGAAAATATCGTTTCGATCCTAGTCATCTACTTGGACCTGAAAATGTATAGTTAAGGGAGGACCTAACCTTCAATCTACCACCATCTCGGATTGTTGATCGTGAGGCAAAACAGTTGAGGAACAAGACCGTATCGTTGGTCAAGGTAGCTTTGGGTAGAGGGAATGTGGAAGAATATATATGAGAGCTGGAGTTCGAGATAAAGAAAGAGTTTCCTGACCTGTTTACAGATAACGAATTTTAAGGGCAAAATTCTTTTCAAATGTGAGAAATGTATTATTCTCAATTTTCTTTCATACTAAATTACCTTAGTAACCCTCAATAATTAGGCACTAAATAAGAAATTAAAAGATTAGACTTTATTAAAGAATTTATGTGGCAATTTGGAAGAGAAAGTTAAGAGAATGCTTAATTAAAATTAGAGAATTTTTAATTAAGTGAGTCAAACTCTTAATAGCTTAATTAAGCACTAATCGTCAATAATTAACTTAATCGAGTTTAACAATAAGTTTAATTTTCTTAATCATGTTCTTAAATGTTAATCACTAATTCTTGTTTAATCAAGTTAATTAAGTTGCAAGAGCACTTAATCATATCATTAAAATTCAAATTAAGTTAACTAGATAATAAAGTAAAAAGTTATGGCATTAAAGTAAAAAACATGAGACAAGAGTGCTTGTTGTAACAGTTAGTACATGATTTCTTCCCCCATCATCCACTTTGTCTCCCTTAATCCCTAAGTAACAAAATATAACACAAAATGAGACAAAAATATCTCCCTCCATGCCCTAATAATCTCTGACCAACACACATGCACACATACACACACACACACACACACACACACTCATTTTCATTTTAACACTTTTATTCTCTCTCTAAACTTTCAAACTCTCCAACTTCTCTCTACATTCTCTCTTCTTCTTCTTCATCTTCTTCTCCATTCACCACCTCTATAACCAAACCTTCTTCGCTTAGCCTTTCAAAGACCACATCTTTTGGTCTTTGAAGAAAAGATTTAAACACTATAAGACTTATTTTCATCAAGAACTCAAAAGCTCCCTCCTTCTTCATTCAAAACTGCCACCTTCATCCACATGGAAGAACACCATCTTCTTCATTTTCTTCTTCTCAGAGGCGTTAAACTCATCACTAGGTAGTGATCTCTACTCTCTCCTTTTTTTTTTGTTACTCAAGAAGCTTGAAGCTTGGCTCTCACCATGGCTAAGATCTTCAAGTGAGAACTTGAGAAAGTTTCCTTTTATGTAAAAAAGTTAGCTTCTTGAACCTTGTTCATGAGTGTTCATGTGGATGTCTTGAGTTTTCTTCATAAATGCCCTAAAAGTTTCTATTTTTAGCAAAATATGTTTTGATCTTGTTCATGGGTTACTCTTGCTTGTTGAAAGTTTCTTTCCTTGAATGCTTTAAAGTTTCCATTTTTCTTTCTTGATGCATGAGTTTCTTGATGTCTCCTTGTGAGTTGTTGAAAAAGAATTATGTTCTTGGTAGTTTTTGGTTAAAAGTTTGTTTCTTCTCTTATAATAAGCTTATGATTGGAAAGGTTTTCATCTTTACATATTTTTCATGACTTGACAAGTCGATGATCATTCCTAAAAGCATAAAACTTTAAAAAGTTTGCTTCTTGATGTATAAAAGTGGCGCTAAATTCATGCTTCCTTAAAGTTTCATTTTGATCTTTTCGAAACAGGGATATATATATAAACGTTCGAACTTTTAGAACATGAAGCTTTTAAGTCATAAAATGAGAACTTGTCACTTTATGTCTTAAATATTTAATTTTGAGGACAAGATCTTTCATAAAGTTTCAAACTTTAATAAAAAATGTAACACTTTTAACTCATAAAAATGTTGGCTTCAACCTCTAACTTGTAAAGATTGAATCTTGAGTCAAATCATGAATAAAAGTATTAATTTTCTTCAAGAAAGAATCTTTTAGACTTAAAAACAACTTTAAATCATAAAGTTGTAATCTTGACGGCCTTACAATGATTAAAAGTGTCAACTTTCATAAAGAATAAGACTTGTTGTCATAAAGCTAGCATCTTGTAATATTATTCTATAAAGGATGAAACATTAAAATATGAATACAACTTAGAGACTTATATTTTCATATAGAATGAAACCTTATAGTTATTTTCATAAAGAATGAGAACTTTATAATGTTAGAGGTGTGATCTTGCTGTAGTAATTATTAAAGTTGAAATCTTACAACTTGAATAAGTAAAAGAATCACTTCTTGATGATTTGTAAGCACGTGGTGTTGTTGGATTCATGAGTGTGGTTATACATTGTCACAACCCAAGGGACTAGAAGGATCTCGAAATTCTTTGGGAACAGAAGTATGATACCATGAACCTAGGAATAACTAAGTGTACTATCTCAATGAAAGGAAATAATTACCTAACTTAGTTAACTTGAACAAAGTGTTACTGAAGACATGTACACAAGTAAAAAGTAATTTCAAATAAGGACTAAATAACTTAAAGATTATATACATTTATTTTAACTATGTGGTTCTCTCATGAGTAGACATAAAGAATCATATTATGGCTTATAAGAATTTTCGCAGAGAATAACACAATTATAAACTCCTTTAAGGGGACAAAGTTATGATGCCTTTGAGCATGATGTATGATTAATTTGATTAAGCATTGACTCATGATTGAACGATTATGGATGATTGGTATGATGATGTGTGATGGATATAATTGGTTTTGGTTGAAATTTTCATGTTTGGCATTTTGGGCAAGCTTCGGTCTAGCCGTTATGTTGCTGGATTTTTGCCAAAATTATGGACTTAGCCATATCATTACATACCCAAATATGTCTTGTCAATGATTACAATGCATGAAAGATGTGGTCATAACAAAAGAAAAGAAAGAATGGAATATGACCCTTCAATCACTTAGTAAGATAAGTGAAAGACGGTGATCCACAAAGATTCAAGGAACCTCTATGGGGGAGGCAAGGGTAACATGGAGGACCTTCCAACTTAGAGGTAACCATTATCAGCTTAGTCTAATTTGGTTTAGTACTATGTGACGACAGTTACGAAATGAGCTAATGTCCAAAAGTAGTCTATTTCAAAGGAAAAGTAAAGAATGTTAAGCACGTGCTAAATATGAAAGTAAGTCAAAATAAAATCATGGTCAAGTTTAAGAGGTTGCATAGAAGTGCAAGTACCTTTATTTCCCATATGCCTCATGAATGTCTATGTTATACTTTAGTATGTATATTCCTGTTGATATTATATTCTATTATGATTATGATGTTAATCTTAAAAGAAACATGCTTCGCGAACTTTTGTTTTCAAAATCATTAAAATTGGATCGATGCATATTCATCGTTTTCATAAATTAAACTCGAAGTAGCTGGGATAGTGACAATGACACAGTGTTTGTCTAATTATGATCCTATGTAGAAATATAGTATTTCTCACTCCTACATTTCCATGTCATCTTCAGAGGATGCTAGTGTCGGGCAAGGTGGTGATAACCATTGAGTTCCCTATATGGCATTAGCGCTTTGACCTAGTGTTGAATGCTTTTGTGATATCTGCGAGCGCAGCCATGAGGGTCTACATCTCCCACAATTGTCTGTTTCGAGTACCCATTATGAGCCCATTTTTTCTTCCACACCAGTCGTATGATGAGATCACCTTGGATGATTTCCGTCCCTACTTTCAGCCGCCAAGGTACCCTATTGATAGAGAGTCTAACTCTGATACCCGTCTGACACCAACTATTTCTTTGGATTTTGATCCTTCGGAGCCATCCTACCCAAGCTACCATGTGGAGTCTGACCCATCCGAGCCGCCTTACCTTTTGATGATTTGCCTGTCTTCCAATTCTTCTGCTTCGTCTATTGGCCCAATTCCACCCTCGATTTGCAATCATGGGTTCATCTGCACCTGGCTGTACCCTATGGGCATGGGCGTGGGCGTGCACGAGGAGGTGGACGTGGAGGTGATGCACTTGATGGATTCGGGAAAGGTTACCTTCCTCCGATGGTTGACTTGGATAGCGCATGCGGAGCTGAGCACGAGGATAGCCCTTTTTGGTTTGTAGTTATAGGGTTATTTTTCTTTTGGCATGTATGGTTGGATGTGATTGCTCATATATTTCTTTTGTGCTGTATTTGGTTAGGAAGCCTCATCATTTGAATTAAGTGAAAAATCATTGATGAACAAAAAATGTCCGTATTCTTCAACTTGGCTATTGGCACTCAAACCTACTGATTATGGCTTGTTTTAGAAAATGTACTATAATTCCATCTTAACTCATTTGAATTTGAATTTTGAATATGATGTTGCATTATTTTTCTATTTTTATTTTTGGTCCCATTAAGTTTAGATATGCACAAATTAAGTTATTGAGGTTTAACCTAAGACTGCCCTGTTGTTAGGCAGAATTGGACATTAAAATGTAAAAATTCACCAAAAATAGAATTCTCATTAGATTTATTCGAAATTTATATTTGTAAAGCTAACTAAATCATCTTTTATTTCCCACAAGTTTCATTTTGTTTGGGTAAGTAGAGCTCAAGTTATAAGCTCTCAAATTGGCTAAAATAGTTTGACCTATTCTAGTCCAGTCAGAACATAAGGCAACTTTGGAGAATTTATAGGAATAATAGAGAAAGAATATAACTCTGAAATTTTCATAGTATGTTACGCTATGTGTTAGTTTCCTAAAAAAATTTATTGCACTCAATTTAAAGGTGTATAGGGCGATCTATGCCCTTCACAACCAGACTAGTCAAAATAAGAGGCAGAATCTTAGGATTTACTTCAAAAATTCATATCTTCTTCATTTCATATCAATAGGCTTATAATTTATATGGTTGAAAAGCTATAAATGTCTAGTTTCATTAAAATTGGTTTTATCAAATTTTGATGGCTATAAGAGAAGCTGTACACTTTGCCGTATGGACATATCTAGGGTTTTATTTCCAGTAAATTCTAGTTAAGCTCTCCTTTGAGTTTTGACTAAATTTCCACCCTAAACCAAATATTTCCATGCTCAATTAGCCATAACAACTCATATAATCATAATATATCATCAATTTAAGGAGGAGAAATGAACTCCTAATCAACCACAATATCACTAATAACAAGAAGAAATCATGAATCCAACCTTAGATTTGAGGTGTAAGCTAGCAAAACTCAAGTTGTTGGAGAAGGAAGTTGGTAAAGGTTGAAGATGGAAGAAGAAATGAGGGAGAGCGCTCAACTTAGGGGGCCAAAATTATGAGGGAGTTATAGGGGATCATTAAAGTTTTTAAGTCACAAAGTGAAAAAGATATGTTTCATACTATTGTTGGATTTCTAAAGTGGATGGATTTTAGTTAAATCCCCCAAATTTGTGGCTGAACAAGATGCCACTTTAGGGGGTGAAGGCGGCTAAATTTTAGCCACCCAAATTAGGTTTTAACAGTATAAAATCCTACTGACTCGACTCTTACGATATGCGACACCAAAGTTAAACCGATTTTTCTCAAATTGGCAAAATAAAGCTAATAATTCTCTTAAATTTTCTACATAACAATTTTGAATTCCTCTAACCTTAATCTCCCTAATTCACCTCTAATTACTCTTATGTCTCTAATGAAATCGAGTAAAGCAGTTAATGGCGCAAATTAGATGTATTATGGTTCAAGACGTTACGCGGTTCCTCTACCTACATAATTAAATAATCACACTCATCTATCGGGGATCCAGGCATTCTCAGAATCCACCCCTGAAGACACAATATAATCAATTATCAGAACATATCCAAACATATATAAAAACA
Organism: Pterocarpus macrocarpus; assembly: GCA_031439585.1. Taxonomy (NCBI): domain Eukaryota; kingdom Viridiplantae; phylum Streptophyta; class Magnoliopsida; order Fabales; family Fabaceae; genus Pterocarpus; species Pterocarpus macrocarpus. The sequence goes on from CM062514.1 coordinate 47,479,560, forward strand.
TGCATATATCTTTTCTATCAATTTTAATCCAACTACAAGTTTTTCCTCCTTTTAGAAATTCAATAATTCTAATACACATAACCACTACATAAACATCTACATAATCCAGCAAGAGTGACCTTGTCTGTAGTACTATAGAGCTACATTACTCAAGGCAATACAACAAGCAAAAACTTAAAATTTCAAAATGCCCTTGATCATGAGGGCTGACCGAAGAAGCAGGACCAGCTACAAGGAACAGGGAGATTGGATCCCAAATTGATACTTGTATCTAAAAAGAGAGGAAGAACAATGAATTAGTTTTACAACTCAGCAAGAGATAAGGTATCCCTAACCCACATGAGATAATGTGCAAACTTTTAAATATTAAACTAGTATATATAAATGAAATCAAATAGAAATCTTAACTTCAAATATTATTAAATTTTCTAAGACCCACAGAAAACAATATATTCTAGGATGGTCCATTAGGATTCACACTTAGGTGGCCCTTCCTTCGTGTGATTCCCATATTCCATAACTCACTACTCCTTAAGTGGCTATGTATTTTCCGTCACACACCACACTGTGTGTGGCTATGTAAATCCTGTCACGCACCACACTATGTGTGGCTGTGTAATAAATTATTCGAGGTGCACCAAAGCTAATGTGCACTGCTGTTAGCATGTAGATCCTAGCATAGACTTTACCAAGTCTTTTCTCTACTATTAATCATAAATATTCTCATACCAAATACTCAATCATAGGTTTTCAATTCCTTTTTATGCATAACCATTCAATCATAATATTCTCACACAGCCTTTAGCATAGATTCACCTAAATCATACCATCATCTCATGTATAAAGTTTTGAAATTAGTTTTGATAAAAGAGAACTTTAGCGTCATGATATGTTGAAAACTAATATAATCCTAATATATAAAGAATTATCAAAATTTCACAAAAATCCATTCATTTTTTTCATACAAGAGCAATCTTCATAGTTTCTTAGAAAACTAGTCATTGTCCCATGTGCATATTTTTGGAAATAATATCATTAAGGAAAAATGAATTATCATCATAAAATAGTTAATCAAGAGACAAACTAAAGTGCCACAATAATTACTAGCATATAAACATAAGTAGGATAATTATGCTAAAAAATTAGTTAGGGATATGGGATATGTTATCTACTCATAAACTTAACATCAATAGTGGAATCTTTAAGCCCTTGGGACACGCAGCTAAGAACCAAACCTACAGCAAAAATCTATTACCACAATTATGATAATCTATTTCAATATTAGTTATTAAAACCAAGGATTAACCCAATTTATTCTCAGATATCAAAATTCCCTATTCCTCTAACCTAGGATTCTCCAAGAACTCTCTATTAGTGAAATAATCCATAATCCGTAGGAAAGGTAGAGAAAAGGAGTTTAGAGATTACCTTTAGAAATGAAAGATGAAGAAGAAAGGTTTGGGACTTTAGTGACCCTTCCTCCAAGCTCTAAAACCAAATAGTGTTGATTTTTTTATGAAGACATGATTTGAGATCAAAGAAAGAAATTGAGATTAGGTGAGTGAAAAGGGTGTAATTTGATGGAAAGATTTGAAGTATTAGGTTAAATAATGAAGGGGAAGATGTTTTAGAGAGAAGGAAAAGAGTTTGAGAGGTAGAGAGAGAGTGGAATTCGTAAAATGAGGGAGAGAGAGCGCGTCCAGGCCTTATATAGGCCCGTGGTAATTGATTACACGGGCTGGTAATCGATTACAACAAGGAAAAACTTAGCATGAAGGCGTACAGAAAGACTTGTAATCAATTATAGGCCTTGTGTAATCCATTACCAACTTCAGAAACTTGATTTCCTCCTTCTGCAGTCCCTTTGTAACATCCTCAACTTCCTGTCGTGCTAAATAACCTCAGTAACCTTGAGTAATTAGGCACTTAATGAGAAATTATGAGATTAAGACTTAATTAAGAGGTTAACGAAATATTTATGAGTTAATTATGAGAAGAAAAGTTAAGAGAATGCTTAATTAAGACTAAAGAATCTTTAATTAAGCAAGTCAGACTCTTAATAACTTAATTAAGCACTAATCACCCTTAATTAGCTTAATCGAGTTTAATTAAGAATAATTAAGCTTAATAGCAAGATTAATTTTTGTTAATCATGTTTTTATATGTTAATCACTAATCATTGCTTAATCATGTTAATTAAGTTGCAAGAGCACTTAATCACATGATTAAATTCAAATTTAGTCAACTAGACAATAAAGTAAAGGTGATATCACTAGAGCACAAAAGCATAAGACAAGTTTGCTTTTTGTAAAAGATTGTACATGCTTTGTTCTTTTATCATCCAATTTGTCTCCCTAAACTTTAATTAATACAAAATAACACAACAATATCTCCCCCACCCCCTTTATGACTTATGGCCACAACAACAACACACACACTCTCATTTTCATTTTGTATCTTTCTATTCTCTCTTTAAAACTCAAATTCTCCAACTTCTCTCTATAATTCTCTTCTTCTTCTTCATCTTCTTCTTCCTTTCTCCACCACCACCATAACCAAAACCCTCACTTAGCCTTTCAAAGACCACTTCTTTTGGTCTTTGGAGACAAGATCTAAACACTATAAGCTTCACTTTCAAGAGAACTCAAGAGCTTCTTCTTCCTCCTCCCAAAACCGCCACCTTCACCACCTTCAGGAGCCATCATCTTCTTCATTTTCCACCTCCAAGATCACGCCATCTTCACCCTAGGTAGTGATCTTCTCTTCTATTTTGTTTACTCAAGAAAGCTTGAAGCTTGGTTCCTCTCATGACCACGATATTCAAGTGAAAGCTTGAGAAAATCTTTCAAACTCTTCATGAGCAAAAGTTTCTATTTTTGGTAAAATATGTTCATGTTCTTGTTCATGAATTGTTCTTACTTTTTTTGAAAAGTTCCTTAACTACTTTAAAGTTTCTATTTTTCTTTCTTAATGCATGAGATCTTGATGTTTCTTGTGAGTTGCTTGAAAAAGAATGATGTTCTTGGTGATATTTTGTTTAAAGTTTGTTCCATTTCTTATGATGGGTTTATGGTTAGAAAAGTTTCATCTCCACATATTTTTCATGATGTGATAAAACTATGAACATTCTAAGAGTATAAAGCTCTAAAAGTTTGCTTCTTGCTGCATGAAAAGTGGCACAAGTTTTGGTACCTTTATAAAGTCTTATTTTATTTTGTCTTGAAAATAAAAATACATATAAAAGTCTAAGCTTTTTAGAATATGAAATCTTTTCAAGTTATAAAAATGATATCTTGTCACTTCATGTTTTAAAGATTGACTTTTGGACACAAATCCTTTAATAAAGTTTTAAACTTTAATCAAGAAGGTAACTTTAAGTCATAAAGTTACAAGTTTATACTTTAGTCTTGTAAAGGTTGAACCTTGATATGAATATGTTGGGTAAAGTTTTAAGCTTTAATCATAAAGTAGGATTTTTTAGACTTTAAGACAACTTTAAATCATAAAGTTGAGACCTTGATGATCTTAGAATAAATAAAAGTGTCAACTTCCATAAAGAACAAGATTTTTTAATTTAAAAGCTAGTATCTTGCATCATTGTTTCATAAAGATTTAATCTTTACGACAAGAGCTTAATTTTAGGGGCATATACTTTCTTGAAGAGTGAAACTTTATAATTACTTTATAAAGAATGATAACTTTTATAATATTTGAGGTAAAATCTTGTTATGTTAATAATAAAAGCTTGAGACTTTGCAACTTGGGTAAGTTAAAAAAATCACGTTTGATGATTAGTGAATATGGTGTTGTTGGGTTCATGAGTGTGGTTATGTATTGTTATGACCCAAGGATTAGAGGGATCTTGAACTCCTTGGGAACAGAAGTATGATTAAAGTCTCCGAGCATACTATGAACCTAGGAATCACTAAGTCCACTATCTCAAGGAAAGAAAACAATTACTTAACTTAATTAATTTGAACAAGTGTTCCATAACACACGTATTCAGCTAAAGAGTAATTTCACATAAGAACTAAGTAACTAAAAGACTATATATACATATATTTTAACTATATGATTCTCTCATAGGTAACCACGGTGAATCATATGATGGCTCATAAGACTTTTCACAAAGAATAATACAACTATGAACCTTTTAGGGTATGAATGTATGATGCCATTCGGCATGACGAATAACAAGTGTGATTGAGCTTTGTCTCATGATTGAATGATTAGTGTGATGATATGGTATGGATATAATAGACTATTAGTTGAAAGTTATGATTGACATTTTGGGAAAGCTTCGATCTAGTCGTTATGCTGCCAGATTTCCATCAAAATTATGGACTTAGTCATATCATTGCATGTGTCTAATCAAAGAAGTATTATGCATGTAAAGTATAATGGTAAGAAAAGAAAGAATGGGATATGAACCTTCAATCACTTCGATAAGGGAAGTGAGAGACGGTGATCCATAAAGACTTAAGGAACCTCTATGGGGGAGGCAGCGTGACATGGAGGACCCTCTAACTTAGATGTAACCAATATCAGCTTTGTAACATCCCCATTTTCATAAACAGAACGTAATGGGAACTTTGAATTATTTCCCGTAGGCAATGTGAGAATTTCTCAAGCAGTGCTATGCCATGACGATCCTCACACTTGGAATTATAGAGTAGTGTAGCACTATCGTTGAAAATATGGCACTGCCATATGTTAAAAATTAAGAAATGACAAAAGTACCCCTACAAACTTTTGTGTATCGCAGTGATACCCTGAATTTTTTTGAAATTATGTTTTGACTCCAAAAATTTATTTCCATAATAACCCTAGAACTTTTCATAAAATGACTTTTATGTCCACCCTAAAACTTTTTATAAAATGACCTTTCTGTCCCTACATCGATAGGATTAGCAGAATAGGGTATACCAAACTCGGGCAGAATAAGAGAGGATAAACCGAAAACCCAATTGGTGCTTGAATTGAGGTTGATGAATGATGCTATGAATATATATATATATTTGCTGGTCCATATTGAATTGCAAGTTTGTACATTTATCTTGGTTGCACACTATTCATGGGGAAGCGAATTTCGTTCAGATTATCTTCTTGAAATTAAGCGAGAAATATGTGAATTATGTGATTGTTATTATATGTTATGCTCATTAGATTCATATATGCAAGAATGATTTAAGTATATGAATGAATGTATGTAGCATATGGATGTATAATCATGTCCAAAGAAGAATAAGATTTATGAGAACTTGCAAGAAAGACGTACCAAGCTACCACGTGAGGCATGGCATAGACCCAGCTAGCGTTGGCCAGAGTGGTACTGTCTAAGACTTGGGCCAGCCCTCGACCAGATTTAAGGGGAATAGACCGGTGTGAGGGTCGGGGAAAGTAAACATGTCACTCATGTATAGGTACAAGCTCGGACCTAAAAAGCAGGCTATCACCTAGGGGTGAGAGAGGCCATTCACCTCTGGGGGACCAAGTACAGAATGACAAGGTTAAGTTGCAAGTTAAAGAAGAGATAAATTAAGTCAAGTACACTTGCATACATTCTAGTATACGCATCTGTACGTGCATCTTCAATTATCTAGTTAAGTCATAATGCTATTATGATACTTATTGAAGCATATTATACTATCCGTATTTCTATGTCTATCATATGATACGACAAGTGGTTGTTAAAATATGACCCGCTTCGAGAAAGGTGTTTTCAACTTAAAATTGAACCGCTATTTGTTTATATGTGCTCATATTTTCATAATAAACCGAAGCGGCTAGAATGTTTATGATGGCACTGTATGAGTAATAGTTTGAGTTTACGTACTGAGAACCTTAGGTTCTCACTGCCTGCTTGTATGTTTTTCTTTTCCGTAAACATTCCAGCACCTAAGTTGGAAATCAAGTACGAGGCAAAGTACTGGGACAGTTTCTGAGCAAGACTCAGACACAAAACCAGACCAAGAGACTATTGAAGCTAGCTAGTGACCAGTCGAAAGCAAGTTCGATGTATTATGTTAGTCACAATTGCTTTTAAATTGTAATTATTTTATCCTCTATGTATCAGAGACTATTAGTCAGTAATAAAGAGAGCAGTTAAAGAGCCATGTATTATATTTTCCTCTTAGCACAGTGACAACCTTTTAATATAACTCCATGACTCGAGCATGGCTTATATAATAAAGGGTGTTACAACTCAAATCCACCAATCACATGTAACTTGCTTTAGAAGTTTTTAAATTTTTTTCTTTTCTATCCTTGCAAACTTGGCCCCTATATGCTGACCCCTCTCCATTCTTTTCTCCTTCATTTCATCTCATCTCAACTCATATCATCTTCATCTTCCACAAACCTTCAAGGTACAACAAGATTTCTTCAACTCAAACCACAAATCCAACAAGATTTCAACTAGGCAAGGTAGGAGTCCTACTTTTCTTCTTACCTTCTTTGGCTTGGAGTTATGTATGGGTCTTATGTACATTGTGATATTGAGGTTGTGTAGGGTGATGATGATGGTTTATGGCTAATTTTGCATGTGTGTTGTGCTTGGAATTAGAGTTGGCAAGAAAGAGCTTGAAGAAAGGAGAAAACTCAAGAAGCTGTTAGAGTTTTCCTCAATGGTCCGTACGACGGAGTGTACGGCTCGGCCTACAGCTATTTAAATTTCATGAATCTATTTTTATATAAAACTAGACATTTAGGGATTTCCATACATATATAATATAAGGTCATTGGATCAGTATAGAGGTAGTTATGAATTTTTGAAGTATGACCTAGGAAATCAAGATTTTCATCCGGGCAGTGTGACTTAAGAAAGGTGTTACTCACCCTACACAACTCCAAATTGAGTGATTCTAACGTTGTTTGAAAGCTAACATATGAGGGAACTTCCGATAAAAATTTTAGAGTCAAATTCCTTGGTAACTATCCCCAGTACGTCAATGAATTTACCTTAGGTTCAACTCGAGTTAGAATAGGGTAGTCCAGTAGGGTCAAGTTTCAGGACTTATATCTTGAATTATACTCATTCAAATAATATGCAACTTTTTTCATTTGAAAGCTTGCTTTGTTAGCTTTATAGTGATATAAATTTCATATGATTTCATCCAGATTCCTAGTTTTGATGAATTTTCTCTTATAAGAGTGTGATTCTGTGTAGAGACATGTATTAATACTAGATCAAGTTTAGTGGATATTGGAACTCAGAACTTAGCAGATAGAGAGCTAGGTCGGGTATACTCAAGGTTGAACTCAGAACTTAGTAGACAAAGAGCTAGGTCAGGTACACTTAAGATTGAACTCGGAACTTAGCAAACAGAGAGCTAGGTCGGGTATACTTAATGTTGAGTCCGGAACTTAGTGAATAGGAAACTAGATCAGATATAGTTAATGTCAGAAACTTGGAATTTAGGAAACACCCTCATAAAAGTCTTGGAAGACCAATGGTGGGTTAAGGTTGGAGATCGAACATAACCCCGGAAGTCGGAACTTATATAATCTCGGAAGTCGGACCCAATTCAGTCTTGCAAGTTAAACTCGGGAACATTAATAGAAGTTAAAAGCTTGCAAGATAGATTAAGTATTTTAAGACTTGTACCTATTGATATTGTTATATTCTTGATATGATCATGATTTTCTATATTGGGTTTGCTGTTTAATTAAAATTTCCTGGTTGTTTAGCACTATTCATGGGGAAGCGGACATGATCCGTGATGTTGTCAAAATTTCGGCAAAGATTGCAATTAACATGAATTTACAAGTCATGCATACATTGATCAAAGTATAAGATGAGCAATGCTATCCTTATAAGAATAAGGAAGGATTTCCATATGACTTGGGCTAACCCTTGAACCAAATTAAGGGGAATAGATCAGTGGGGAAGTCAGGGAAAGTAAACCCGACGACCCTATATAAGAACGAGCTCGATCCTGAAAAACGGAATATTACCTAGGAGTTTTATGGCAATATACTCCTAGGGGACCAAGTATGGAAAAATATGAGTGAAGTTCAAGTGCATTATTTCTTAAGCACATCCACAATTGCTGTTATCATGCATTGAGTTAATTACACCATTGGGTATTGTATATGTATATCATTGTCCACTTTCTGACTGTCACTTAGCTATATCGAAAATACAGGTTTAGTTGCTTATTTCTCTGTTTAATTTCCTTTATTTCCTTAAGTAAAACTAAGTTATGTTTCGGGCTACGATTTCTATAACTAATCTAGTAGAACATACTGTTAAGGTAACATTTTCTTGTAATTAACCAAAACCCGAAACAACTGAGAATGACAGAGATGGCAAATATACATAAACTTAGGATTTCTACTGAGAAATCTTTATTTCTTACCCAACTTTATGTTTCCGTGCCATTCTCAGATCACGGAGAACGCGGCCACTGGTGTCTTGTTCATTGAGTTCCCCAAACTCCATATCCACCTCGATCTATTCTTAGACTCTGTGTACATATCAAGTATATGTCAGTTTCGCTTTTATTTCTTCTTCCAGAGAGACTTTGCGGTACTACTCATGCACTCGCTTTTCGACCCTGCTGTCCCTTATATGGCCATTCCTCTCCATATGGCCTATCCCTTTCCACCACCACCCACAGCAGCAGCACCAGCAGTAGTACCAGCCATGGATCCTCAAGCCTTACCACATTAGCAGATCCCTTCCGTCTCAATGTCTGAGGAGGATCCGTTTGAGGCAGTGAGTTCATCCTTCTCATCCTTTGCTCCGAGCATGGACTACACTCCCGGGGATGCCAGTATGGTGAATGGATTCCTCACCTTAGAATCCACCTAGAGTACCTGTGTAGCGCAGTTATGGGATATGTATAGAATGGCCTTCTTTTGACAATATTAGGTCATAGACAGTAGATGAGTATATGCTGTATAGTATATGAAATGTCCCGTGGGGACCAGTTAGGGTACTGTTCATGTTGACAAGCCGATTTATTTTGTGTAAATGGCCCCATTTTATTACCTTATATCATTTATCAATTTTGAAAACAGATGTTTATATATATATGTAAATATGATGAAATTTGTAGTAAGTTCTATCTATTTCTCTTTTTTATTTATGTTAATTTATTTCCGATACAATGATTATCTAGTATTTATTCTGCCGTCAACCCAAAATATATTGAAGTGAATGGTTAACCCTATATGGGTAATTAATAATGAGACAGAAAAGGCGAATTTAATTAATTCGCCACACGTAATAACTTATCAGGTATTATATTATGACTTAAGCATAGTATTTTGTCTGGTAAGCTGTTATAAAGGACCTCAAACTCCTTGGGATTAGAAGTATGATTAGGGCCTCTAAGCATACAATAAACCTAGGAATCACTGAGTGCGCTTTCTCAAGGAAAGGAAACAATCACCTAACTCAGTTAATTGAACGAGTGTTCCATAAATCTTGTGCACAAGTAAAGAGTAATTTTACATAAGGAATAAGTAACTAAAAGACTACATACACATTTATTCTAACTATGTGATTCTATCATAGGTAACTATGGGAAATCATATAATGGCTTATAAGACTATCCACAAAGAATAACACAATTATAAACCCCTGAAGGTATGAATATATAATGCCAATCGACATGACAAATGACAAGTTTGATTGAGCATTGTCTCATGATTGAATGATTAGTATGATGATATGATATGGATATAATGGACTGTTGATTGAAATTTTTATGTTTGACATTTTGGGGAAGTTCCAGTTTATCCGTCATACTATTGGATTTCCATCAAAATTATGGGCTTAATCGTATCATTGCATGTGTCTTGTCAAAGAAGTACTATGCATATAAAGTATAATGATAAGAAAAGAAAGAATGGAATATGACCCTTCAATCACTTTGGTAAGGGAAGTGAGAGATGGTGATCCACAAAGACTAAAGGAACCTCTATAGGGGAGGCAAGGATGACATGGAGGACCCTCCAACTTTGAGGTAACTAAAATCAGCTTAGTCTGATTTGGTTTAGTATTGCGTGAAGACGGTCACAGAATGAGCTCACGTCCAAAAGTAGTGTATTTCAAAGTAAAAGTAAAGAAAGTTAAGCGCATGCTAAGAGTGAAAGTAAAGTTAAAGTAAAACCATGGTTAAGTCTATGAGGTTGCATAACAGTGCATGTATCTATATTGTCCAAATGCATTATGAATGTTTATTCTATGCTTTCGCATGTACGTTTACTTATGATGATTTGGTTATGATGCTAAATTTAAAAGCAACTTGCTTCGGGATTTATATTTTTAAAATCATTAAAATTGAAGTATGTATGTCCGCTATTTTTGTAATTAAACCCGAAGTGGCTGGGACGATGACAATGACACAATGTTTATCTAGTCGCGATCCTATTGAGAAATCTAGTAATTCTTACTCCTACGTTTCTGTGCTGTCTATAGAGGATGTCGATGTTGGGCACTGTGGTGATCTTCATTGAGTTTCCAGTATGGCATTAGTGCTTAAACCCGGTGCTGAATGCCTATGTGACATCTACGAGCGCAGCTATGAGGGTCTATATCTTCCACAACCATCCGTTTCAAGTTCTAGTCATGGGCCTGTTTTTCTATCCACATCAACCGTACGGCGAGGTTACCCTGGATGACATCTGCCCTTACTTTCAGCTGCCAGGATACCCCACTAATGGAGATTTTAACTCGGATACCCATCTAACACCGACTATTTCCTTGGATTCTGATCCGTCAGAGCCCTCCTACCCGAGCCACCACATGGAGTCTGACCCCTCTGAGCCTTCTTACCCATCAGTGATTCGCCTGACATCCGATTCGTCTTCTTCTTCAATAGCTCCTCATCACACACCACCCTCAGTTCATGGTCACGAGTTCATTCGTACCTGTGTTGTAGTTCATGGGCGTGGGCATGCCTGAGGAGGAAGACATGGCAATATTGCTCCGAGTAGATTCAGGAATGGTTTTCTTCTGCTCGATAAGTGATGTGGTGATTGCATGCGGAGCCGACCACGAGGATAGCCCTTTTTGGTTGTAGTTATAGCGTCATCATTTTATTGTATGGCATGCTTAGGTAGTAGAGATTTCTGATGTATTCAGTTAGGCTTCGTTTGTAGGGTCGACAGTAGATATTGGAGCCATCATTATCTTCATGTATGACTTTTGGTGTTACTACTATTATATTAACTATGATGGTTGTGGAATGAATGTTATGTTTACCAAAGATATTTGTTATTCATGTCGCTTTTATTTATTTTATTCGCACTGTATATATGAGATAATGACATTTACATTATACGTTCACGATACGCTCATGGTTCTTGGTTTTCAAAACAATTTATTCGTTATTATTATTCAAAGAAAAAAAGATTACCCCTATTTTCATTACAAAGAATTTTCAAATGGTAATGTTAGCTCTGTGAGCAAAAGTAACAACTAGTAATTCCATCATATGACTTAAGCATAGTATGGGACTATTAAGATGTTATAGGAATGATCCCTTGACAGTAAGATGACCTTCAAGGACCCCTTGTAAAATCCCCACTTTTGTAAACAAAATATAATGGAAACTTTGAATTATTTCCCTTAGGCAGTGTGAGAATTTCTCAGGCAGCGTTATGCCCTAATGATCTTCACACTCAGAATTATAAGATAGTGTAACACTACTGTTGAAAATATGGCACTGCCATATGTTAAAAATTAAGAAATGACAAAAATACCCCTATAAACTTTTGTTAACTACAATGATGCCTAAAATTTTTAAAAATTATATTTTGACCCCAAAGACTTATTCCCACAATAACCCTAGAACTTTTCATAAAATGACCTTTATATTCCCACATTTGTAGAATTACCAGAATGAGATTTGAAACCGAGCAAAATCACGTGATGAAATCGTAGAAATTTAAATCTCTGCCGATTGGGCCATGGAGGCAGTCTGGTGTGAAATGACGTGAGGTATCCTTTGACTTGCTCAAAATTTCAAAAATGCCATTACCTACGAAATACAAAAAATAGAAAGACTTCGAATTTGCAGAACATTTAATTTATGCTGTTAATCAATTTATTCAATTTTGCTGACTAAGCAAGGTTAATTAGAAATTAATTAAAGGTTGATTAGAAGTTAATTAGGTGTTAATTAAAGAGATTAGACTTAAAAACAATTAGAATGGAGATGTAGAAATTTTCACAAAGTTATTTAGAAATATTTTGCCGATTCGAAGGAAATCGATAAAGATTTGGTATTTTACACCACAAGGACCGAATTAGTAGAATTTTATACTGAAAACCTTAAGATGGGTAGCTAAAAATTTAGCCACCTCCACCATTATAAATGGCGCCACATTGCAGCCCAAGATGAGGGATAACTTGCCCAATTCTCCACCACCAAAGCTTGCCAATCAAGCCACACCAATTTAATTACTAAGCTATCATTTCTCCCCTTTTTCTCTTTAGAAATATCACCCTTCTCTCTCTCATTTCTACAGCCCTATCATCTCCTTCTTCCTTTTCTTTCTTTCATCACCATAACCAAGAGCTTCAAGCTCAAGATTGAAGGTCTTCTTGGCATCAAATCTACTAACTCCTTTTATGAAAATTGATCCTTATCTCCTTCTCTACAAAACCCCTCTAACAATTTCATGATTAAACATCAAGTGGAGGCTCCCACACTCATGTGAGCTGCTGCCATGGTGGAGGAAAAAGGCTAGGAGTTGGTTCTTGGCCTCCTTGCTTCCATAGTTTCAAGGATTTCAAGGCAGGTAGCTCAAATCTTTAGTTATTTGTTGTGTTGTGTGACTATATGGCTATTGTGTGCTCCTTATGCTATGTTGTTCCATGCTTGTATGCTTGTGTTATGATGTTTTTCTTGTCAATTGAAATGAAATTTAGTTTAAGTTGAGGAATTTATCAAAAACTCAAAAAGGAGCTAAGCATAATCTATTTTTGTGAGAAAACCCTATGGCATCCGTACCAATGGAGTGTATAGCTCTGCCTACAGTCGTAGAAAGTGGATGAAACTAATTTTATGTGAAACTAGACATCTAGGGCTTTCCAACCATATAAATTATAAGTCATTGGATTTAGTATTAAGAGAGATATGAATTTTTTAAATTTACCCTAGGATTCTGCCCCTAATTTTGAGCAAACTAGATTTCGAGGGGCATATCTTACCCCATACTCCTTCAAATTGAGTGCAACTAATTTTTTTAGAAAGTTAAGACATAGATTAATATGGCATAAAAATTTCAGTACTAGATTCAGTCCAATTGCTCCCAGTAGTTCAATAAAATCGCCCTAAGTCCAACCCAGGCTAGAACAGGGTAATCTATATTAGTCAACTTCAAGATCTTATAACTCGAGCTCTGCTTTGCAAATGAGATGAAACTTATTGGAAATAAAAATTTATTCTGTTAACTTTAATATGATATAAGTTTTGTATGATTCCAACCATGTTTCTATTTTTAGTGAATTTTTACTTTTGAGTGTACAAATCTGGCCAGCTGTAGGGTAAGCTAAGGTAAATCTCTAATAAGTTGAGTTATACTTATTAAAACTAAATGGGACCAAATAGGTTAAAAACTATACACATAATATTTCAACATATAAAAAATTCAGAATTTAATATATTAAGTAGAAATTATGGCAGAATGTACAAGAACCACGTAGAATAGAGGGCATAAAATAAAATAAGAAACTTTAAGAATTTGCAACACTCTTGAACTCTAATTCATAGGCTTAGCAAGTTTCCTTAATCAAAGCCTTTATTAAACTATTGAAGTGAGGATATATGCCTATGAGATCTCTGTTAATTGAGTTGGTTGGCACTATTCACAGGGAAGCGGACTCGATCCGTTAGGCTATCGAATTTTCGGCAGAAATTTATGAAGTTACGAGAACTTATACTATGGGTGATTATGCTTTGAATATATTTACATTTACATGTCATGTTCATGTACCTCATGCAAGCATAATTAGAATATGATATGAGAAGTAAGACATGACACATATCCATGAATGCACAAAGCATCTGCATGCATGATAAAATATGGAAAGGAAAAGATAATAAGAACTTGCAAGAGGGGCATACTAAGCTACCACGTGAGGCATGACATAGACACAGCGAGCATGGGCTAAAGCAGTACTATCTAAGATTTTGGCCAGCCCTTGACCAAATTTAATGGGAATAGACCGGTGTGAGGGTCGGGAAAAGTAAACCTGTCACTCATATATTGGTACAAGCTCGGACCTGAAAAACAGGCTATTACCTAGAGATGAGAGAGGCCATTCACCTCCGAGGACCAAGTACAGAAGAGCAAGATCAAGTTGCAAGTTAACGAAAGAGATGAATTAAGTCAAGTGCACTTGCATGCAGTCAAGTACAAAGCACCTATATATGCATCTCTAATTAACTCATTATGTCATAATGTTATTATGATTCTTATTGAAGTATACTCCACTATTCGTGTTTCTATGTCTATCATATAAATGCCAAGTGGTTGTTAAAATATAACCCACTTCGAGAAATATGTTTCAACATAAAATTGAACTATTGTTTGCATATATGTGCTCATATTTTTATAAGAAATCGAAGTGGCTGGAATGTTTATGATGACACTGTAAAAGTGATGGTTCGAGGTTACCTACTGAGAACCTTTGGTTCTCACTACCTGCTTGTATGTTTTTCTTTTCCGTAAACATTCCAGCATCTAAGTTGGAAATCAAGTGTGAGGCGGAAAACTGGGACATTCACTGAGCAAGACTCGGGCGCAAACCAGACCAAGAGACTATTGAAGCTAGCTAGTGACTAGTCGAAAGTAAGTTCTATGTATTCTGTTAGTCATAATTTCTTTTAAACTGTAATTATTTTATTCTCTATGTATCAGAGATGATGAAATTTATAAACTATTATTCAATAATAAAGTGTGCAATTAAAGGGTCATATATTATATTTTCCACATTTTAAAGTTTTCTTAGCACAATGACAACCTTTTAATATAACTCCATATATGGTAGAGGTTTTTACACCCCCTCTCGACCCACATATGAATTTATGTCAGGGATAAAGGTTGAGGATGTTCATCATGGAATGAGCTCATGTCCATATATATGTTAAAGGTGAGGGAGTAAAGGAAAGTTAAGGCACGTGCTAAAACTAATGAAAATTAAAAGAAAGTCAAGAAAGGCATAAGACACTAAGACATTCATGCATCGTGAGACTTATCATGCTTCTTGTTTGTGAGTGCTCATACGTCATATTTGTGCTTTTTTATGTCATGAGGTATGTTATGATATGCTCTAAGTGTATGTTTAGAAGCAAACCACATAAAAAAAGTTATGTTTTCGAACTTAGTAAAATGAACTTTATGTATGTTCAACTTTTTATAAATAAACCGAAGTGGCTAGGATAATGAGGATGACACTTGTTTATCAGGTTGTAGTCCTACTGAAAATTCTTATTTCTCACCCCTATTTTTCATATCATCTTCAGACGGAGTCAATAGGATTAGTGATCATCCTTGAGTGCCCTACTAGGGAGTGAAAATATGACTTGGCTCTGGATTCTTTACTGCTAACAACTAGAGCTACTCTGAGGATCTACATCTTCTTTACACAATACTTAAGCCTATAGGACCTATTTAGCAACATGATGTGGCTCTGGCAAATATACAGGATCATACAAGTAATAAAGTGATAAGAGATTTATCGTCCCATAAGGATAGATTAAGTACTAAGCAACTAACAAGAATAGCTATTTGGACCAAAAGAAATCAAATGATTAAAGAAAACTAGAAATCAAATTAACAAGAGAACAAAACTGCACTTAAAGATGACTTAGATCACTGGGATGAACACTAGGGCTAATTGACTTCACCTAACTATGGACTCAATTACCATGGATCTCAATTATCTAGTTTTTATATTAATTGATAAACAGTCGGATTCCCTAAACTAATTCCAAGCCTTTCTCTAGGTCAAAAAATTCTCTTTGTCCCAAATTTATTGCTTAATCTCTTAGTTACAAACTAATTTAGGAAAAGGTTGAAGCTCTATGGATTCCTAAGATGACGACGTGAGTCGCATTTATTTATCTCTAGTTTTCGCTCGATACACAGTATTTATAATGAGAAGCCTTATTTACAAACCCTATCTCTAATTATTGCAAACCAACAATTCAATTGAATAGTGTCTGTAACATCTTCCAAACATATACGCCATGCTTGAGTCATGGGACTATATCTAGAGGTTGTTACTTCTACTGTAAAGACCATAAAATAAGAAAATTTTATACATATGGCTCTAAAACTTCAAAATTCTGTACTGAATAAAGGTTTATAATCCCAAATATTCATATATATAAGGTGAAGTAGCTATAACTTAAAAGAAACTTAACTAATATTGTATGTAAATCTTGTTTTGGCCTATGGTAGTCATTCCTAGCTATCAATCGCCTACTTTGGTCTCCCGGACTGGGCTTGGGTCCAGGTGTTGCATCTTGTAAGTATTTCGAGACATCTATTGCCGACTTCAAGTTTATTCTATATATTGGAATGTTTACGAAAACATGCACAAATAAGTAGTAAGGACTTTATTAATTCCTCAATAGGTAAACTCAAATCACTAATCATACAGGGTGTCATTACAAACATTCCAACCGCTTCAGTTTATTATGAAAATATGGACACATACTCATAGGCACAAGTTCAATTTTAAATTTGAAAACACCTTTCTCGAAGCGGATTATATTTTAACAATCACCTAGCACATTTCATGATAAATATAATAACAATAATAAGAATATAATCCCAACCATAATCATAATAATATCATGATATAATAAGAAAGCTTAAATATACATATGCTATTGCACATACTTAACTTATCCAAGTGTACTTGACTTTCTTATCTCTTTCTTTCTTTAACTTGCATATTGCTCATCTGTATTTGGCCTCCTAGAGGTGAATGGCCCATTCGCACCTCTAAGTAATAGCCCGCTTCTCAGGTTTGAGCTTCCTTCTATCCTAGTCTACCGCTAGAACTTGGGATGTTACACACTGCCCACATTTAAAAAGAATTTTGCCGTCAAAATCCCTAGCTAAGAATAATTCAAGATAAATTGTTTCTTAACCTTTTAGTATGTCCTACCCTATAGGGGAAACTCCCTCTCCCAGTTCGTGTTTTGCTCCAAACTTGCTTGCTAGTGATTCTCCCATTTTGCCTAGTTCATTATTGACCATTAGGTTTTCTAGATTACTGAGTGCCTCAACTGAGGCTCTTATCACCATTTTGATGAATCGTGAGACATTCAATGAGATTGATAAAAAATATTGACTCCTCATCCTCTGGAGTTTGCTTGTTAATCCTTTATTGTTATTGAGATCACATCAAGGCTCTTCTCTTGCATGAAGGTAGGCTCGTCCATAAACATCATCTTTGATCTTGAAGGTCAGAGGTAGCGTCTCTAAAACTTTCCCATAGCTTGGTTCTTACAAGGCCTTCATAGGTACATGCAGTTATTTACCCTTTTAGCTCTTACTATATAGGTCAAATCCTAAGGTTTGTGGTCCTCTTTAATACCACTTTGATGTCCATTGAAATTGGTATGCCATCCTACATTGTGTTTTTGGCGAGGTTATTCTCTATCAATGTATGTTACCTTATGGTAACAAATCTTTAGCTGCTATACCTTGCAAGGTTAAACCAAGGTGCCCATGACTGTCTATTTTCCACTTGGATGATTCTTGTAGTGTGCTCACCGATTCATGGTCGTATGTGGCTGGAAAAAAATGCTTACAGAGCTGAATTGTATACTTTTTAATGGAGTCTTTCTGGGTGCAAATCCATACTAATTATTGATATGAAGGTTATGATTAGGATAGTAGTCAGTTCAGTAATTCTTCATTATCCAACCTTATTTTGCGCTAGCTGGCTTGAGTGCCAAGCTCGATCAAATTATTAAACCAAATTATGTAAACTTGCAATATAGGATGCAGCTTAGGTCATCTCCTAAACAATATTAATGTTAGGTGGTCAAAATTTTCTAGGGAATTTGTTTTTATCATCTAAAGCGAAATAAATAGAATATGAATGCTGGGAATTAAAGTAAAATTAAACAGAATTTGAAGCTCCAACCCAAGAATCAAGAGAAAGCAACTATCACTCAATCATCGAATTCTAGACATATATCAACAAGTCAAATAAGTGATTAGCATTAGTCCAAATGAAACCTCAATTCGATCCCAGCATTACACATGAAAACCTTCATCTATTCAATTAACACATAAGTGATTAAACTCAGAAACCTCTAGAAGCTAACTAATTTGTGTTAATTTCAAACACCAATGCAGTTAATGCAAATTTCAAACCAGAAACATGACTCTACTCATCAAACAATTACATTACAACATTAATCAACTGAGTAATATGCAAGCAATCAGGTAATTAATCACAATTCCAAATTGAAAACCTTCAAACCCAAAATTGGATCAAGAATAAAGGAAGGGAGTAGAAGAATCTGATTTGGAATTGATGAAATTGGGAAGCACCAATCCTCGAGAGTGCCAATACTTCTTTGAATCCTTGGATTAGATAGGAACCTACTCCTCCATGGATAGAGGAAAACAAAAAATCAAGGGTGAAGGAGAAAAGGGAGTTCGTGAGAAGAGAGAGAGAGAGAAATCGAAATTTTCTTATTCAAAATTGTATCTAATCTATTACAAGGTTCTACCCCCTTCTAAAATTCAGCCTTCTCCTATCTAAAACCATCAAAATTTAATATTATTTAATTCTATTAATCCTGTCTCTCAACTGAATCTAGACACCTTATTTGCATAATTCTGAATTTTCGTGAGAAAGTTATGCTAAAAACACTTAATTAATGTACTAGTTCAATCAGTAATGTTCTTGCAGTGTTTTGGCTAAGAAGATACATCCATTTGGATTTGTGGTTTGAAGGCGAGTTAAAGCCATGGATGCTAGCTTTCAAATGCCACTAGAATGGGCTCAATTGGGCTCCTATAGACTAATATATAGTCTCTACAATGCATGTTGCTTAGGAACCATGGCTGCAGCCATGACTCTATTTCCATGCCCAATTCCAGCTCCAAGACCTTCGAATTTGCCTCTGGCCTCTTTATAAGAGTTGTAGGCCAACCCTTAGCTTTCTTACAAACCAAAGATCATGATCAAATGAGTCTATAACTGAAGTTACGGCTCAAAAACCAAAGCAGTGTTAGAATTAGCCTAATGCTAGAAGAATTAAATTCAAAGCGCAACCAAAATCTAATCAACAAAAATGATCCAAATCAATTTAGTTAAGTGCAAAAGAGGATTAATGAACTAACTATGAGGGAATATATATATATATATATATATATATATATATATATATATATATATATATATATATATATTCCCTTTGAAGTTACCTCAATTGCTTGGACCTTACTTACTTCACCATTTGTTGGCCTAAGAGTGAGTTTCCTTTCCCTTGAACACGGTTTCCCTTTGTCTTCCTCTTAGTCTACTATCCTGAAATTCTACTTACATGTCATTACTTCAAAGTCTAGTCCCTTGAGGAGTTTATTCCACTCTGTCACTGAATTTCTTCAAGTTCTCATTCTTGATTTCTAATTTTCAAGGTATTGCCAACTCAGTGTGAAGCAGAGGACCAACAACCTTACTTCCTTACTGAAGTTGCCAAGTTCCCTTTACTCCAATTGCTACAAGATATTGGTCCAGTAGGTGCGGAGAATCCTCAGAGATTATTTTAGTGCCCAAGTTCACTTCATCTCAATTTCATCTCGATCTGCCACTAAGTTCATTGGAAACATCTTTATCTCTTCTACCATATATCTGACTATTCTTGCACGGTGGTTGCTAATAAACCTTCCGCTTCTTGTCCTGTAGCCCTTAGATGCCAACTCGAGAAGTCTTGCAGTTATGAAGGTTACCCTCCACAGCAGTGATCGACTTCAACATGTAATAGTCATGACGGTTATGTCAAAGTTCTGGGAAGTTGGTTCAACTATTCCCAAAATTCTTGCTTAATTGATCGCCCTTGGTCAAATGATGAATCTTTCTTCATTGGATTTAGAGTGTAGGGCTAGAATCTTCCTCAAAACTGCAATTGCAACTACCATATTCCTAATTGTTTGCTAATCAAGTCTCATATCACTCTCATTACTGAGCTTCTCGAGGCCTATTATGATATCTTGTTCCCAAGATATGGCTGGTTTAGTGCAAGGAAAGGGAGTGATGGGCTCATTTCCCTGTTGGAGCTACAAGGACTTTGTCTTCAACTGCTCCTTTCAATGTATTAATAAAAGGATTTCTTGTCTGTTGTATTGGTGCCTAACCTTCTTTCGCTTAGATAACATTTTCATTTATCACTAGTTTCCTCAAGGAGTCATTGCTTGGTTCATCTAACATAGAACTGATTTTTCTTTGATGGAGTAGTGAATCTTCGTATACCATGCTTAGTCTAATCCCGAGAGTGGAGACTTAATTGCTTGACATTGAGAGTCCTCTAGTCCTTTATCGTAACATTGGCCACCATAAAGTGTGATTTTAAACTCCTTGGTTTCATATTGGCTTAAACGGAGCAAAATCACATGGTAAAACTGTAGAAGTTTAAATCTCTGCCGATTAGGCCATGGAGGCAGTCGGGTGTGAAATGACATGGGGTGCCCCTAGACTTGCTCAAAATTACGGATATGCCATTTGCTACGAAAAATAGAAAACACAAAGGCTCTAGATTTGTGAAACGTTTAATCTATGCTATTAATCGATTTATTCGATTTTATTGATTAGGTAAGGTTAATTAGAAATTAATTAGAAGATAATTAAAAGTTAATTAGATGTTAAATTAGAGAGATTAGGGTAGAATAGATATACAAGAAGTCTTATTGAATTTTTTTTTTAGCAATGTTTTGCTAGTTTGAAAGAAATCGGTGAAGATTCGGTATTTTAAACCACCAGAACCGAATCAGTAGAATTTCAAACTAACACCACTAGTTTGAATGTCTGAAAAGTGAGCCATTTCTACACCTATGGATGGCGCCAATTGGCTGCCAAGTGAGTAGAGAGCGTAACATTTGAAAAATTTTATCGTTACTAACTGAGTTGTTCGGTTTTCATCAGATAATTGGGATTAATTAGGATCCGATTAAACATTCACTTAAAGCCAATTAAGTGTGATTTAGAATGATTAGGTATAATGGAATTAGATTAGAACCATAGGAAACCTCATAGAATTTTTCTAAAACCGTTTTACTGATTTGAAGAAAATCGGTAGAATTTCGGTATTTTAAACTATTGGAACTGGACAAATAGAAATTATACTATGAGAACTTTATGATGGAGGGCCAAGATTTAGCCAAACCACCTTCTCATGTGACGCCTTGATCAGCCATTGAGGGACGGAAGCTAAACCAAATTTGATGATGAAGTTGAATCCACCAATCAAAGCAAAGTGCCTTCAAAAATCTCTACCTTTCCCTTCCTTCTCTTCTTATCATTCTTGGCCTCCCCACTACCAGCCTCATTTTCCTACTTTCCTTCATCTTCTTCCACTTCCTCTCATCCCTAAGCTCAAGCCCCAACCATCAACTTCACTCCAAGATCAAGTTCTATCAAGATTTCACACCACCAAGGTAGGAATCTCAACTTTCTCTTTCTTTTCTTTGAATTGGGGCTGCCTAGAGTCCCTTATTCATCCATGATTCTGATGTTGTGATGGGTGGAGATGATGAATTAAGGTTAGTTTAAGGTATATATGTGAGTTTGAATTGAAGATTGGATGGATTGATTAGAGAAGAACATGAATCCAAGAAGAATTCAAGAAACTGTTAGGGTTTTCCCCTCGACGATCTGTACAGTGGAGTGTACGGCTCCTCCTACAGCCGATTAAATTTGATGAAACTATTTTTATATAAAACTAGACATTCAGGGCTTTCCATACATATAAAATATAAGGCATTGGATTAGTGTAGAATTATTTATGAATTTTTGAAATTTGACCTAAAAATCTGGATTCTCATATGGGAAGTATGAGTTGAGAAGGGTATAACTCACCCTACATAACTCCAAATTGAGTGTAACTAACACTGTTTGAAAGCTAACATGTAAGCAAACATCCCATAAAAATTTCAGAGTCATATTCATTGCCATTTGTTCCCAGTACATCAATAAATTTGACTTAAGTTCAAACTGGGCTGGAACAAGGTAGTGCAATAGGGTCAAGTTTCGGGGCTTATATCTCAAAATATACTCATGCAAATGGAATGAAACTTATTTCATTAGAAATCTTGTCCTGTTAGCTTTAATTTGATATACACTTCGTATGATTTCACTTAGTCTTCTATTTTTAGTGAATTTTTACTTCTAAGAGTGCAATTCTGGTTAGTAGTAGGGCAAACAGAAGTAAACTTTGAATAACTTGAACTATATTAATCAAAATGACAAGGGACCAAAAGGGTTGGAAACTAGACATATAGACCTATAACATATTCAAAATTTAGGTCCAAATGAATTGAATAGAAATTATGGTAAATTTTACAAAATCGGGCAGAATTGAGTAGAAAACTTAAGTTATGTATTTATGATGATATGTTATATGATTGACATTATTATTATGAAACTTGATGCTCTATGTTGATTTTGCTACTTGATTGATCATTCTGGTAGTCTAGCACTATTTATGGGGAAGCGAACTCATTCTGTTATGCTGCCAAAATTCCGGCAGAAATATATGAATTATGTGACTATTATGAATATTTATATGTTATGCTCATAAGATTTATATATGCAAGAATGATTTAAGTATAATATGAAATATATGAATAAATGCATGTAGCATATGCATATATAATTATGTCCAAAGAAGAATAAGATTTATGAAAATTTGCAAGAAAGACGTACTGCTCACCACGCTGAGTGCGTGGCATGTAATTGAAGCGTGGGACAGAGGCAGATCTTGTCTAAGACTTGGACCAGCCCTCGACCAGATTTAAGGGGAATAGACCGGTGTAAGGGTCGGGGAAAGTAAACTCATCACTCACGATATGAGTCTGAAATGAACCTCTAAAAGTTATGACCCAGGGGTGAGAGGGCCCATTCACCTCTAGGGGACCAAGTATAGAAGAGCAAGATCAAGTTGCAAGTTAAAGAAAGATACAACTTAAGTC
Organism: Pterocarpus macrocarpus; assembly: GCA_031439585.1. Lineage (NCBI taxonomy): Eukaryota > Viridiplantae > Streptophyta > Magnoliopsida > Fabales > Fabaceae > Pterocarpus > Pterocarpus macrocarpus. The sequence goes on from CM062514.1 coordinate 47,502,741, forward strand.
AAATGCATTTGCATACATTTAAGTATAAGCATCTATATGTGCATCTTCAATTATCTAGTTAAGTCATGATGCTATTATGATCCTTATTGAAGCATATTATACTATCCGTATTTCTATGTATGTCATATGATATGGCAAATGGTTGTTAAAATATAACCCGCTTTGAGAAATGTTTTCAACTTAAAATTAAACCACTATTTGTTTATATGTGCTCATATTTTATAATAAACCGAAGCAGCTAGAATGTTTATGATGGCACTGTTTGAGTAATAGTTCGAGTTTACCTACTGAGAACCTTAGGTTCTCACTGCCTGCTTGTATGTTTTTCTTTTCCGTAAACATTCCAGCACCTAAGTTGGAAATCAAGTATGAGGCAGAGCACTAGAACAGTTTCTGAGCAAGACTCGGATGCAAACCAGACCAAGAGACTATTGAAGCTAGTTAGTGACCAGTCGAAAGCAAGTTCGATGTATTATATTAGTCACAATTGCTTTTAAATTATAATTATCTTATCCTCTATATATCAGAGATGATAAAGTTTATGAACTATTAGTCAGTAATAAAGTGTGTAGTTAAAGGCCCATGTATTATATTTCCCATATCTTAAAGTTGTCTTAGCACAGTTACACCTCTTTAATATAACTCCATGACTCGAACATGGCTTATATAATAGAGGGTGTTACAAGCTTAATCTAATTTGGTTTAGTATTGCATGATGACAATCACGGAATGAGCTCATGTCCAAAAAGAGTCTATTTCAAACGAGAAGTGAATAATGTTAAGCACGTATTAAGAATGAAAGTAAAGTTAAAATAAAACCATGATTAAATCTATGAAGTTGCATGTTAATATATATATTTATGTTGTCCATATGCATTATGAATGCTTATTCCATGCTTTCGTATGTAAGTTTACTTATGATAGTATGATTATAATGTTAAGTTTAAAAGCAATCCACTTCGGGAATTAAATTTTCAAAATTATTAAAATTGAATCAACATGTCCACTATTTTTATAATTAAACCTGAAGTGGCTGGAACAATGACGGTGACACAGTGTTTGTCTAGTCGCGATCCTACTGAGAAATCTAGTATTTCTCACTCCTATGTTTCTATGTCGTCTTTAGAGAATGTCACCGTCAGGCATAGTGGTGATATTCATTCAGTTCCCGGTTTGGTATTGGCACTTTGACTTGATGCTGAATGCCTTGCTGATGTTTGCAAGCGCAGCAATGAGGATCTACATCTTCCACAACTGCCCATTTCAAGTTCCAATTATGAGCCCGTTCTTCTGCCCACATCAGCCGTACGGTGAAGTTACCATGGATGATATCCACCCCTACTTTCAACCACCAAGGTACCCCACTGATAATGAGTCCGATTCGAATACTCGTCTGACTCCGATCGTTTCATTGGATTCCGATCCTTCGGAGCCGTCCTATCCAAGCTATCATGTGGAGACTGACCCATTTGAGCCCTCCTACCCATCCGTGATTCACTTGACGTCTGATTCGTCTTCTTCTTCAGCCGCTCCTCATCACACACCGCCCCCGATTCGTGGTCGCATGTTGGGTGTCGAATAAACATGCTTGCAAGAAAACATTCTAATCATATAATCCTTAAATATTAGAATGGTCATCCTTGTCCTAGCCATTTCCATCATCAACAACTAAATTAAACTAGCTAAAATACATGAAACAAGTCGAGCAAAGCATATGCATGTAAGCATTCACGTAACACAAATGGTTTCGTGATACATCAAATGCCATGAAATACAAGCATACATTGGTACTGGATAGGTTCAAAAGATACTAAACTACCAGGGAATAAGAATAAAACAATGCAACATTGAAGAATATAAGAGATAGTCAAGGAACGAAAAACGAAAATAACATTCCTACAAGCCTCTAATAGTGCCACGTCTAGTGGAAATGGGGCAGCTTCCATTTACACAATCGTGATCCTACTAGAGGACAGCTGCTCCACCAACCACAAGAAAACCTAGCTTTGATACCACCTTTGTCACGACCCACCCCGGAGTCGTGACCGGCACTTAAAGGCAGTGGACTTCCAGCAAGCCTACTATGACCACTCCTACGAAAAACGGACAGAACATCCCCCATTTTTCTAGCTTCTCCGAATTAACCAAAACTAATCCAGACCACCAATCAATAATTACAAGTTGAGGCTCTCGAAGCACTCTTCTATAATTCTTATATATATATATATATATACATGTTTACCATTTATACTCTTATTTACATCATATTCACTAAATAAAACAAATTTCCAAAAAAACCATAAGGCCTATAAATAAATATCCTATAAAAAAAAAAATTATTAGGTCGTAATATCCTGCTTGTGGATAGTGGGGCAACTCTAACCTGTAAAAACCAAGTCAAGTGCTGTGCTAGAGCCTGAAATAGGAAAGAAAAGTGGGTGAGTCCAACCGACTTGGTGAGGAGCAGTAAGACTATAACATATGAGAACAAGCTCCAACAATAAAACAAACTAGCATAAATAAGGAATTAATATTATGAACTAAATCTGAATAAGGAATCATCCATTTACTAATGTATAAATAAATAATCAACATTATAACTATACATATATAAAAAAATTTAACATTTTTTCAGAAATGTGAAAACATGATTCTCAAACCCAATTATTAAGGCAAGGAGGCTTCCAATTCTGATAAATTTCCAATTAAGAGTTAGCTCTTTTAGATCTAACTAAGTCAGCGGTGTGCGTAAGCCTGACACACACACACACCGAACTAGCAACACCCCTGCTAGTTGGATTCGAACCAAGGTGCACCAAGGCTAGCATCAGCAACCGCTAACTACCGATTAACTAAGAATCCTCCCATGAAGTATATAGAAACTACAGTAATAGATATAAATAAAAAGTTAAAGTAACCAACATCAAATCAAATTTCTAGAGAGCCAAAGTATTCATCAAAGTTCAAAAATCCCAAAATATAATTTACTTAACAAATCATTTTAGCAATCCAAACAAAAGATCAGAGCTTGTCCTTTTGTTTATAAAATCCATAATTTGCTTTTCAGAATTCTTTTAGATCTTGAACAACTTCATACTAATTTACTTTCAAAATCGAATTTATTCATAATAGGTTGAGCATACCAAACTATATAACAGATAGACTAAATAAGTAAAGTATTCTAAATTGAACAAATATATATAGAGAATGAGCTTTCAACATATATATGAAACCAAACCAAAACTAATGGCATAAATCACATATGCCATAAAAGCACTGTCCACTCACAAAACGACTGAGAACATCCAATCTACGTCTTGGAGAACGCTGAACGCGCAAGTTGATCTCTTGTGGAACCTGAAATTACACATGAGCAATTATTTCCAATTTAAATAGCTATGCTATAATGTAGGATCTAAATCCCGATCCTTTTTCGTTAATCTCATCAATAAATTATTGTTGTTGGACTATTGCTTGATTCTTTATACACCCTCCTCGTACAACTCTTTGACCAATCACACAGCCAAAACTAAAATAGTAACTAGTCAAAGAACCTATACTACATAATAGCATCTAATGCATAGAATTATGTATGTAATAATAAGATGACTTGTCAATTCATGATAAAAAATATGGATAGCGTGCACACACATATGCATACGTGAAAAATCCAATGAACTTGGGTTAATATGTGTCCCAAAAATGTAATCACCGATGACATGATGAAGCCATACCTAAAATTAAGTGGGATACAAAATCAAGGGCTAATAAGCCACCTCTCAGCTAAGATCCACATGCACCTTAAACATACTATAGCACCATAATAACGCCCTTTCACCTTTTATTCCTTCCTAGCCGCACACCTTACACTTGCAGCGTTTTAAGTTTTCAAAAATTTACCTACTTGCATCTTTATTTTTGGCCACATATCCACACACTTACACCAAGATTGCTCCAAAAGAACGCCTTTGCACCCTTGTTTTTCTAACAAAAATCACCCTCTGCTCATTCTTTCGCAGCATCACAAACACAAATATCCAACCTTTTACCAAACCAGAAGATACAACCAAACCGTAACTAGATACAAGTTAATCCCTCAAATTATAAAGACCAAAAACAGAGAAGTGCATCACAAATTATAACCTTGCACAAATGAACAAATACTTGTTTTGACAACCACCTAGAATCCAAATACTTGCACATAGATAAGCATTCAAATGAGCAAAAGAATGTAACAAAGAACTCAAATTTATTCAACAACCAAGATCCAAATAGGAATTAAACGAGAATAGCTTACTAATGGCTGGGTTGGTTGGAGCAGGCTGAATTGGAGCTCCATTGTCGAAGAGAGAACGAAATCGAGAGAGGTGTGCAGAGAGTGAGGCGCAGTGGAGAGAGAGACAAAACGGAGAGAGAGCGAGACTAGAAGAAGGGACTCGCGAATGGTGATGGTGACGGAGAGGAGCGTCTTTGGCGGTGGTGGCGGAGAAGAGAAAAACGAAATCAGAGAGGGAAAGTGAGACTAAGAGAAGGAGAATTAGAAATGAGATGGCAGTGAAAGGAAGAAGAACGTAGAAGGAAGAAGAAAAGAAAAGGGGGGCTTAAGATGGTTCATACCACTTAAGGTGTAGGTGGTCCGAGCTCTTCTTTTTTTTTTTTCTTGCGCATACCTTTCTTTATTTAAAGTTTAATCCCCCTTTAATTAATTTTTAATTCCTCTATTACCATAAAACTTAACGTGACATTTTAAAATTTCTAATTATTAATATTTTATTTTGGCCAGACATTTTATTTTAAAGAAGATATGACAGTGGAGATCTTATTCTTATGGCTCTTCTTATTTTATGGTTTTTCTTATTTTTCTATTAGTATGAATTATACCACAGGATGCGCAGAATGAAAAGCAAAAGTAAAATGAATGTGACTAATTGATACAGTATTGTAAAATCGAAATATATAGAGAAGAGATTTTCCACAAAAAGAATCAAAATTGATCAAACTGTTATGTTCGTCTATTACTGATTGAACTCTACTGCTCAAAAAGGACTCTGTATACAGCGTTAAGAAAGAAAGGTCTCCACTCTGATCCAAAAAAACCCCCTATTGTTCATGTTTAATGGCTATTTATAAATGCTTGGAAATGAATAGAATTAATGACAAAATAATTTAAATTGATGTTGATTGTGAAATTTGATTTGACTGACATAAATTAAAATCAATTAAAAGATGTTGATTGACTAATTAAGATATGCTAATTGACACTAATTGACAAATTAAGATATGTTGATTAATACCAACTGACAATTTAAAAGATGCTGATTTATACTAATTGACATCAAATAGATGCAATTTTTATTTTTTGATTTTTTTATTTTTATATTTATTAATTTTTGGACTAAGATGCTGCTCAAACTTAAGCTAAAAGATTGGGCTTTTATTTTTTATTATTATTTTTTTATTTTTGAAAAATAATTCGGACAAAATATGGTATTTACAGTTGCCCCTCTTCACTTGTTTCTTACTAGAAAATATGAAACCGTAGGTTTTGATATTTTTGTAACAAGGAACTAGTAAAGATATGAACACATAATTTTGTCCGAGTAAGGAAAGTGATGGGAGTAGATGCCTTGCGAAAATGAAATGCAACCATGCAAATGAAATGCATCCTTGCAAATGTAATGCGACCTTGTAGCTGTGCAAATAAACTAAAAATGCAATCATGCGAATGAAATGCAGCCTTGCAAAATTTGAATTTAATGATGCAACTTTGAAAATTTGAAATTGAAAATGCAGCTTTGAAAAATTGAGATAGATTTCAAATTGAATTTGACAATGCAGCTTTGAAAAATAAAAATTGAAAATGCACCTTTACAAAATTGAAAATAGATTTGAAATTGAAATTGAAATGCCACTTTACAAAATTGAAATAGATGTGAAATTGAATTGTGAAATTGAAACAGCTTTGAAATTGAATTTGAAGATGCAGCCTTTAAAGATTCGAAATACAGTTTCGCAAAATTGAAATAGATTTGAAATTGAAAATGCAGCTTTGCCAATGTAAAATGCCTGTTGTGTGAGAAAGTATGCAGAATGTAAATGCCTTGTTAGAAACTAAAATGATGGTGATAATTGCTAAAAGTAAAGAGATAGTGGTAGTTGGAAACAAAGTGACGGTGATAATTGCTGAAAATAAAATGATAGTGATATTTGCATAAAAGCAAAGTGATGGAAATAATTGCTAAAAGTAAAATGATGGTGATAATTATAGAAAAGTAAAGTGATGATGATGGTGATAATTGCTGAAAATGAAATGATGGTGATAATTGTATAAAAGTAAAGTGATAGTGATAATTACTAAAAATAAAATGATGGTGATATTTGCAGAAAAGTGAAATGATAGTGATAGATGCAGAAAAGTAAAGTGATGTCGATAGTTGCAAAAAGTAAAGTGATAGTGATGATTGTTAAACAATAAAATGATGGTGATAGTAATTAAAAAGTAAATGATTTATGATATGGAATATTTACAAAAAAGGAAGTAGCTTGGGAAAACTGTTGAGAAAGAATGATCCATGATATATGATATTTACAGAAGAGGAAATGATTTGTGATGGCTATTGAAAAATGAATGGTTTATGACATGCGAAAGAAAATGATTTGTGATGCAAAAAATGCCTAAGGATGATGATGTGACAACGATATGACGAATGATGTCATGATTTGGACAATGTATAACAATTGAATGATCAATGATAATGAGAAAATTGCCCCAGTTTGTGAAATGATATGAAAGGTGAATGATATAGTGATGATGATATGAAGAATGAGATAGTGAGAATGACACATGTGTATTGATGACAAGAGCTAGATGACTTTAATGATACAAAAGATGAATGACCTTACATGAGGCAAAAAAAAAAATATTACCCCAGTTTGTGATTTCCAAACATCTCACTCTTAGGAAGATCTTTGTCTGACCTAAGTAAATCATTTTCTTTTTTTGAAGAGTCATTGCGCTTGACCTCTCTTATGAATAGTTTGTCTTATGAGACTCTGTCTTGGCCTCCATTTTTGACCCGATTCTTGGCCTCACGACAACTTGGATCTTATCATTCTTTTGCTCTAACTTTTGCCTAGATTGCTCTTCCGAGTTTTCAATCTACTGAGTTCCTTCTTTTTTTTTTCTTTTTTTTTTTGGGCTCTAACTTTTGCCTAGAATCCATTTTTGGTTTTCGATTTAGAAAGCCTTTTTTCTTTTTCTTTGCTCTAATTTTTGCCTAGACCGCCTTTTCGGGTTTTCGATCTAGCGAGCTTTTTTTTTTTTCTTTTGCTCTAACTTTTGTCTAGATTATCCTTTCGGATTTTCAATCTAGCAAGTTTTTTTTTTAAAAAAAAAAAAACCATTGCAATGTAGATTTTGAGTCTCATTTTGACTTGTTGTAATCGAGCCTCGTTGGATAATTCCCTTTGCATCATTTGAATATAATGTTCTGATTATGCATGATTTGAGAAAGAAAAGGTGAATTTGGTAAAATGCTACTTTTGATAGTGAAGGAGAGAGAAGAAAATAGAGTGAAGAATAAAGGATAAAAAGGAAAGTAAAGGATAATATTTACAAGACATAGATAAGTATGATGAAAAAGATACGGTACAAAAGGGTTGGCAAGGCTTGCAATATAGCTTCACATGATTAACCCATTTTATTGATTTTTTAGTTACATCAGACCAAAACTCATGACCAAGACTATAATCCATTGCTATGTGACATCCTAATCTGCCTTTGATTATTGACTCCCCCTCTCCTGTCGAATAATCCTTCTTTGATCTTCTATCATTATATTTCCCCAGTTTAGCAGTCTTTTGTTAACTTATTGCCTAACTTCCAAACTTATAAAACTTTGCCTAGGTCGCCCTTTCGGGTTTTCAACCTAGCAAATACTTTATTGGTCTAACTTTTGCCTAGATTATTTTTTCAGGTTTTCAATCTAACGAGCTTCTTCTTCTTCTTTTTCCCCTTTTTTTTTCCATCTAGTATACTGCACTTAAGTTGACTAACTTGCCAAATTTGCTACCTTTTTGCTTGGTTGTTCTCTTGATTTGGTTAGATCTTTTCAAAACTAGATCATCAGCCAAAATGTTTGAGGCTGAACATCTTTGTTAAAGACTCTTGTCATCCTTCTTTGATACAATTGCCCATGGTTAGATTGATGTCACTCATTTATCCTCCATAATATTTCAACCTTTCGGGTGTTGTTGCCTCCATACAAAGTTGCCCCAGTTGGTGGTTCAATTGAAATGCATGAGAGCGAACTTTTGCTCTCTGGTCATTAACTATTTTGCAATTTTTCAGTAAATTTGACATCTAAGCAAATTGTTCACATAGCTTAGGACCTTCATCAGGTTCATGATCATTCATGCCTATTGTAACACAAGGATCAATCCATGGGTTTTTTCATGATATCATCTAAATTGGATTGAGGTTCCGAAAGAAAAGAATGCTTTGAAAAGGGGTGCAAAAGAAACAATAAGAAAAAGAAGGAAAAAAGAACAAGAGGAAATAATGAAAACAATGAAAATAAAGAAAGCATCTGATGCATTAAAAAAGTCACGCATAATCATAAATATTATACTAATGGGTCTCAAAACATAAGAAAAAGAAACATGATAATCTTTCTCGAAATGTATCAACTCAAGTAAAGACTCAGATCTTTAATCATTTTGCATCTTCGGTCAATTACAGTGTTGATGAATAGAATTAAGCTCCACCACTTCCAACATGGTCTTCTTCTTTCCCTGCCGCCGACACTTTAATGGCCTTAGTATCAAGTAAACACCACACAGCATCTTTGAAGCCAAAACAATTTCAATCGAGTGCCCAAGAGTATTAGAGTGATATTCAAATGCATGACTTGGATTGTACCAGCGAGGATATGGCAATGTTGCATCGGTTGCAGGGCGTGGATCTAAGAGATTTGCTTGACACAAGCTTTTAAACAGCTCATAATTACTCATGTTGAAGTTTCATAAAGGGCGCTTATTCATGGGTAGTTTAGGAGCAGGATTAGTAGGCATTGGTGAAAGGGCCACAAAGGAACTGCTTATTCGGTGGTGTCTAGGCATGGTGAATGGACATGACTTGGGATGTGAAATGCTATTAACTTGGTGTGGTTGGGGTTGGTATGGCATTGGGTAAGGCATGGGAGGTGGGTAGGATGGATGTAACATCCCCACTTTCATAAGCAAAGCATAATGGAAATTTAGCCACACACCCATCTAGAAGTGGCGCAAGGCAGCTACAAATTCTCAAGCCTTGTTGGCTCATTTGTGAGCCAAGTGAAGCATCAACCAATAAGAGATCAATTCCTCAACCACCCTCAGTTACTAACATAAGATTTTCCCCTTGGCTTCCTTCATGTTACGCTAAGAGAAGGAAAGGAAAAAACAACCAGCTGCTCCCTCTCATCTTGTGCTTGAACTTCAATTATCTTGATTTCTCCAATCTAAAACCCAAATCTAGCAAGACTACACCAAGATCAAGATAGGAGTTTCATCCTTTCTCTTGTTTTTCTCTTATTTGGGGCTGCCTAGGGCTCCCCCTTCTCCCTTTATTTTGATGTTATATTGGTTAGATATGATATATTATGGGTGGTTTAAGATGTATGATTGAGTTAGGATTGAAGATTGGATGGATTGATTTAAAGGAATCATGAGTTTATGAAGCTGTTAGGGTTTTTCCTCGGCAGTCCGTATGGCGGAGTGTACGGATCTGCCTACAGCCATTTAAATTTGATGAATCTATTTTTATATGAAACGAGACATTCAGGGCTTTCCATACATATAAAATATAAAGCCATTGGATTAGTAGAGAATTAGTTATTAATTTTTCAAATTTGACCTAGAAATCTTGATTCTCATCTGGGCAGTATGGGTTGAGAAGGGTGTAACTCACCCTACACAACTCTAAATTGAGTGTAAAAATGTTGTTTGAAAGCTAACATGTATGAAAACATCCCATAAAAATTTCAGAGTGAGAATCATTGCCATTTGTTCCCAGCACATCAATGAAATTGACTTAAGTTCAAACCAAGATGGAATAGGGTAGTCCAGTAGGGTCAAGTTACAGGGCATATATCTCAAAATATACTCATGCAAACAATATGAAACTTCTTTCATTTGAAAGCTTGTTCTATTAGTTTTAATGTAATACAAATTTGGTATGATTTCATCTAGATTTCTATTTTTAGTGAATTTTCACTTATAAGGGTGCACTTTTGGCTAAATATAGGATAGTCTGAGGTAAAATACTAACAACTTGAGTTATACAAATCAAAATGAGATGGGACCAAGAGAGTTGGAAACTAGACACATAGAGCTATGAATATCAAAATTCAGGTTCAAATGAGTTGAATAGGAGTAAAGGAGGATTTTACAAAATTTGAGCAGAAGATGGTAGAGTGAGAGAAAACTCTGTTGATATTTCTATTAATTTTGACATACCATATGATTAATAATGTTGCTATAACTTGCTATTTTACATTGAATTGCATACATAATTGATTGTATTGGTAGCATGGCACTATTCACGGGGAAGCGAACTCGATCCGTTATGTTGCCAACTTTTTTGCAGGAGTTTATAAGAACTTATGCTATGGATGATTATACTTTGGATATATTTATATTTACATGTCATGTTCATGTATGTCAAGCATGCAAGCATAATAAGAATATGATATGAGAAGTAAGGTGTGAGGTATATCAATGAATGCGCAAAGCATCTGCATGCATGATAAGATATGGAAAGGAAAAGATAATAAGAACTTACAAAAGGGACGTACTAAGCTATCACGTGAGGCATGATATAGAACCAGCTAATGTGGGCTAGAGCGGTACTATCTAAGACTTAGGCCAGCCCTTGACCAGATTTAAGGAGAATAGATCAATGTGAGGGTCAAGGAAAGTAAATCTGTCACTCATGTATAGGTACGAGCTTGGACCTGAAAAGTAGGCTATTACCCGGGAGTGAAAGAGGCCATTCACCTCCGGGGGACCAAGTACAGAAGAGCAAGATCAAGTTGAACGTTGAAGAAAGAGATGAATTAAGTCAAGTGCACTTGCATACAGTCAAGTATAAGCATCTATATGTGTATATTCAATTATCTCGTTATGTCATAATGTTATTATGATTTTTATTGAAGTATATTACACTATTCATATTTCTAAGTCTGTCATATAATGTGGCAAGTGGTTGTTAAAATATAACCCGCTTCGAGAAAGATATTTTCAACCTAAAATTGAACCACTGGTTGTATATATGTGCTCACATTTTCATAAAAAAACTGAAGCGGCTGGAATGTTTATGATGACACTGTGTGGGTGATGGTTCGAATTTACTTACTGAGAACCTTAGGTTCTCAATGCTTGCTTGTATGTTCTTCTTTCCATAAACACTCCAGATCCTAGGCTAAAACTTAAGAACAAGGTAGAATCCTGGGATGTTCATCATGCAAGACTTAGGCTTAAGTCAGCCCAAAAGACTATAGAGACCGGTTGAAGGTCAAAAACGGCGACAGCCGCAAGGTAGAAGCAGTCTCTATGTATAACATTAGTTACAAAAATTTCTCTTAAATTGTAATTATTTTATTCTCTATGCATCGGCAATGACGAAATTTATGAACTATATTCAGTAATAAAGTGCGCAGTTAAAAGGCCATGTATTGTATTTTTTTCATTTAAAAAATTTTTTAGCACAGTAACAACCTCTTAATATAACTCCATGACTCGAGCATGGCTTATATAATAGAGGGTGTTACATTTATTGGTATTAGAGCTTGGTTCGTCCTATATAGGCCCGTGGGTGGACTAACTATGCTTCTGAAGCATACTCTGAGAGTCTAGATAAGCCAGGCTTTAGGTCCTCACGTGACGAGGACATAGAAGATTTTGCATGGTAGTCTTGCTATGAGTGTTGTGGATTATCTGTTGCACTTGACTGAATATTGAGCTTGATCACGTCAATATAAGGTTTTGTGTAGGCAGAGGCCTATGACACCCTGCAGACTTATTAGGAACCTTCTCAACATAATTATGAGGGGTGAAACTCCTAGCAAATAGCAATGGCATAAAAGCGCAGATAATTGAGCAAGTTAAGGAGTGCAGAGAATTGGGGATTCGATCAAAGAAATTATATCGAATATGGACATAGGAAACCTAGCTATATCGAAAAAGGTTATTTGTAAAGTGTTGTTAGGTAGTCGAAGATTTCCTATCGTCTAGGGCAGGATCTTAGTTGGAGACGAACCGAGTAAAAATCTTTTTCACCCTGATGGGCTTGTTTCAAGCTTCCTCACAATTACTCGATCTAGGCTATCTTCTCTAGATTGGATCTAAGGGATTCTTATACCTGGTTTTGTAACTTTAATACTCGACAGGAGTAAGGTGATTACTCGTTGATGAGGTCATCTTATGTGGGATGCATAGTGCCCTTACTTTCTTCATAGATGAGATTACCCCGAAGATATCTTGCTAGCAAATTTAGTCAATGCTTTTTATTTTTGATTATGGTAATACCACATTAAAAAGGCCTGATCCTTCATTAAGAAACTTATACAATGAACGAATAAAGCAGAGAATTAGTGAAAGAAGCTGAGGGCAGAAGCTTCGGTTAGGTAAATGGGAGACCTTTTTAAGTCCCCGTCCAGAGAATGGAGTGGCTTCTCCCTCAAGAGTACTGGAAACAAACATAGTAGTGATTGCAAATTGGAGGAGCATTAAGTGGGATTTCAACTTCAAAGGGAAATAGTTGAACAAACTTTGAAGGAACCTATCTAGCTATACATTGCATCAAGATAGAGATACAATTATACACGGTACAGAAAATGGAGAAAGTCATAAGTGTAACAGAGGAGAGTCAGTATATCTCCTACTAACCTAAAGTAGGGACATTTTTAGACTAGGGATAGCATGCGAAGCACGTGTAATATTTCTGCCTGTCAGGGATAAAGGAAATGTTAGAAAATTTGGTCATGCTCAAATTCTATCAACCTTAGCCGCCATAGGAACTAGATGATAGGATCGTCTTCAACATGTTGTTAGTAGAGGAATATGGCTATTCATAGAGGGAAGGCGAAGGTTAACGATCACCTTTAGGCGCCATTGTGTATGTTGTAGGAGGAATAATTCGATGAGGAATGTATTCAGATTCTAGCAGGAATGACAAAGACTTAAAGTGTGCAGTTGATTCCGGTAGCCTGAGATAGTATTAAAATGGGAGGTCCTAATGGACTAAGATGAGGATAAACTTCTATAGGGACAACGGATATTATAGGAAAGAAATAGAAGAAGAGAAAGTTTTGATTTCAAATGGTCTATTGAGGAAAGGAGAACCACCTAGTATGAGGTTACGGTGTACATAAGAGCTCGTAGGAGGCAACGAAATTAGGTTGCCTCGACATCAGTAATGAGAGCAATCGACCTAATGCACTTTAAGCAAAACTGGGTGATACACCAAAATGAAAACCAAAGGATTTGGGAATATACTCGATAACGGTCGAAGTTGCGATGCAAAATCGAAGGTGGTCAGTTAATTCTACATATATGAGGATAAGTTGGATATGATTATACCAGTACGAATATGCCGGACCCCATCAAAACTCTGTAGTTAAGCGTATTTGGGTGCAGGTAATACTAAGATGGGTGACCTTTCTGGGAAACCCTTATGTTGCAACTCCAATAGGGGAGCAAAACTATAATTTCCATCTCCTACACCAATTAGACTATATCCTAAAGGCAAGATGTTATGAGGAATGGCTAGAAGGCTCAACGGTACGAGTAACATAAGATTTAGCCACTAAAACTAACACATATCTATATATTATATTAAGACTAACTACTGCTGAGATTGGTAAGGTCGGTGCCTGCAAAAATTGGAGAAAGTAGGAAAGTAGAAGGAATGTTAGCAGTCCAACAATCCTTTGCTCGCATGGAGTTGATCATATTTTGATGGAATAGGCGTTGCGATAATCATTAGGAAGTTTGACAGGAATGACATGAGATCCGATTCGCAAATACTGAGAAAAATGGAATAAAATCTGCAAGAGAAGGAGAGATTTCGAAGCAAGGACTATAGTTATAGTTTAGAAGGAAGCTCTGGTCTTAGACCTTAAACCTAATAGAGGGGGAATTCATCACTGATAAAAAAAAAAAAGACCAGGTGGGCAAGAATTTTGGAAACAGCTAGATCAATTCCCTGAAAAATTATGGTAAAGTCATTATCACCACACTACAGGTTGAAGTTGACTGCTGCCATAGGCGCTAGCTTTAATAATGACAGAACTTCTTCAGTTGGAAAGGCATCTTGTAAGACAATATAAGGAAACTCTGCAGCTCCGATAAAAAGATCTAACTTTTAACTTTGTCTTCACATTAAATTGCCTGTATCTTAATAACTAGGAATTAAGATGGATATCAAACTAATAGAAAGAGTCATGAGTGTTTAGACTGAATTCGTATAATGGGAGCAACCTAAAATTTTCCTACAGGCATTAGGCACAAGGTAAATTTTACCAAGCAGAAGGAGTTTTAAGATAAGGCTCATAGTTATAATTTTGAGAAAAGGCCTAAGCCTATGTTTCTAAAGAACTGTATCGGAGGTAAATTTATTATTGAACTAAGGGTAGCTGAGTGAATAAGAATCTTGGGAAAGGATATATGAACCTCCCAAAAACTTCGACACAGGCATTATCATTACTACATGTTGACGTCAATTATGATGATAGCTGCTAATCTTTGAAATTGCAAATCTTCATGAATTGAATATCTGAGGTCTTATGTACAAGTGGCAGAAGATTTAGCAGCTACCACAAAGCAGGAGTAGCTGAATATAGAGAGTAAGAGTCTCCAATGAACTGAATAATAATTTAAAGCGTCATAAAGAGAAGGCAAGCTTGGGCGCCAACATAACCTTTATGGATCCTTTGTACGTACTAGGATAATACCTCATAGCTACCAACAAGTAATTTCAAGACAAGATGCAAACTCGAAAAGAGGAGTATCCCTACAAGTTAAAAAGATTTTTCCTTGACCCTTTTTAACCCTAGAATTTTGAGGACAAATTTTTTTTTAGGTGGGTAGAATATAACATCCCCACTTTCGTAAGTAAAGCATAATAGAAACTTTGAATTATTTCCCTTAGACAGTATGAGAATTTCTCATGCAGCGCTATGCCATGACGATCCTCACACTCAGAGTTATAGGGTACTATAATACTACTATTAAAAATATGGCACTACCATATATTAAAAATTAGGAAATAACAAAAGTGCCCTGGTAATCTTTTGTTGTTTGCAATGATGCCAGAATTTCTAGAAATTAAATTTTTACCCCAAAGAGTTATTCTCATAATAACCCCAGAACTTTTCGTAAAAATAACCTTTATGTCCCCACATCCGTAGAGTTAGCATAATGAGATTTTAAGCGGAGTAGAATCACGTGGTGAGACCGTAGAAGTTTAAATCTTTGCCAATTAGGCCACGGTAGTAGTCAAGTATGAAATGACATGGGGTGCCCTTGGACTTGCTCAAAATTACAAAAACGCCATTAGTTACGGAAACCAAATAGAAAATATTAAAGGATATACGAAAAAGCGAAAAGATAACAATCCCAAGGAAATAATGCAATTGATTTGCGTTGTTAATCAATTTATTAGAAAAGCAAAAGTAATTAGGAATGAATTATAAATACTAGAGCTAAAGGAAATTTAGATTGTTATGCAAAAAGCTATGAGAAATTATTCATGATAACATCCGGAATTATAATACGTTTAAATTATGATGTTAATCTATTTATCTGACTTTATTGACTGTGTAGAATTAATTACAAGTTAATTAAATATTGATTCGGGGTTAATTAAGTGTTAATTAAAGAGATTAGACTTGAGAAGATTAGAATAGAGATATAGAAAATCTCACAAATTTACTTAGTAATGTTTTACCGATTTGAGGGAAATCGGTAAAGATTCGGTATTTTAAACTGTCAAAGCCGAATCAATGGAATTGTATACCCAAAGCCCTATGTTTAGTGGCTGAAAATTTAGCCACACACCCATCTAGAAGTGGTGCAAGGCAACCACAAATTTTCAAGCCTTGTTGGCTCATTTGTGAGCCAAGTGAAGCATCAACCAATAAGAGATCAATTCCTTAACCACCCTCATTTACTAGCATAAGATTTTCCCCTTGGCTTCCTTCATGTTACGTGCAAGAGAAGGAAAGGAAAAGACAATCAGCTGCTCCCTCTCATCTTATGCTTGAACTTCAATCATCTTGATTTCTTCAATCTAAAACCCAAATCTAGCAAGACTACACCAAGATCAGGGTAGGAACTTCATCCTTTCTCTTGTTTTTCTCTAATTTGGGGCTGCCTAGGGCTCCCCCTTCTCCCTTTATTTTGATGTTATATTGGTTGGATATGAAAGATTATGGGTAGTTTAAGATGTATGATTGAGTTAGGATTGAAGATTGGATGGATTGATTTAAGGGAATCAAGAGTTTACGATGCTGTTAGGGTTTTTCCTCGGCGGTCCATATGGCAGAGTGTACGGATCTGCCTACAGCCATTTAAATTTGATGAATCTATTTTTATATGAAACTAAACATTCAGGGCTTTTCATACATGTAAAAATAAGGCCATCGGATTAGTAAAGAATTAGTTATGAATTTTTGAAATTTGACCTAGAAATCTTGATTCTCATCTGGGCAGTATAAGTTGAGAAAGGTTTAACTCACCTTACAAAGCTCTAAATTGAGTGTAACTAATGCTGTTTGAAAGCTAACATGTAACAAAACATTCCATAAAAATTTTAGAATGAGAATCATTGCCATTTGTTCCCAGCACATCAATGAAGTTGACTTAAGTTCAAACTGGGTTAGAATAGGGTAGTCCAGTAGGGTCAAGTTACGGGGCTTATATCTCAAAATATATTCATGAAAACGATATGAATCTTCTTCATTTGAAAGATTGTTCTGTTAGCTTTAATCTAATATAAATTTCATATGATTTCACCTAGATTTCTACTTTTAGTGAATTTTCACTTATAAGGGTGCACTTTTGGCTAAGTACAGGGCAGTCTGAGGTAAAATACCAATAACTTGAGTTATACAAATCAAAATGAGATGGGACCAAGAGGGTTGGAAACTAGACACATAGAGCTATGAATATGCAAAATTCAGGTTCAAATGAGTTGAATAGGAGTAAAGGAGGATTTTACAAAATTCGAGCAGAAGAGGGTAGAGTGAGCAGAAAACTCTGTTGATATTTTTATTAATTTTGACATACCATGATTAATAATGTTGCTATAACTTGCTGTTTTACATTGAATTGCATACTTACTTGATTGCATTGGTAGCCTGGGACTATTCATGGGGAAGTGGACTCAATCCGTTATGTTGCCAAATTTTCGGCAGGAGTTTATAAGAACTTATGCTATGGGTGATTATACTTTGGATATATTTACATTTACATGTCATGTTCATGTATGTCATGCATGCAAGCATAATTAGAATATGATATGAGAAGTAAGGTGTGAGACATATCCATGAATGAGCAAAGCATCAGCATGCATGATAAGACTTGGACTAAGCTACCACATGAGGCATGATATAGGCCTAGCTAACGTGGGCCAGAGCGGTACTGTCTAAGACTTGGACTAGCCTTCGACTAGATTTAAGGGGAATAGACCAGTATGAGGGTCGAGGAAAGTAAACCCATCACTCATGTATAGGTACGAGCTTGGACCTGAAAAGTAAGCTATTACCCAGGGGTAAGAGAGGCCATTCACCTCCGGGGGACCAAGTACAGAAGAGTAAGATCAAGTTGCAAGTTAAAGAAAGAGATAAATTAATTCAAGTGCACTTACATACAGTCAAGTATAAGCATCTATATGTGCATATTCAATTATCTCATTATGTCATAATATTATTATGATTCTTGTTGAAGTATATTACACTATTCCTATTTCTAAGTTTGTCTTATAATGTGGCAAGTGTTTGTTAAAATATAACCCGTTTCGAGAAAGATGTTTTCAACCTAAAATTGAATCATTGGTTGTATATATGTGCTCATATTTTCATAAGAAACCGAAGCAGCTGGAATGTTTATGATGACACTGTATGGGTGATGAGTCGAATTTGCGTACTGAGAACCTTAGGTTCTCACTGCTTGCTTGTATGTTCTTCTTTCCATAAACATTCTAGATCCTAGGCTAAAACTTAAGAACAAGGTAGAATCTTGGGATTTTCATCATGCAATACTCAGGCTTAAGTCAACCCGGAGGACTATAAAGACCAGTTGAAGTTCAAAAAGGGTGACAGCCACAAGGTAGAAGCAGTCTCTTGATAAGCAATATTTTGATACATTGATTAACCCTCATATTTAGTTTATTGAACCTCTTTTGTGCTTAATTGAATAATATTGGACACATTTTATAAGTTTGGACTCTAATTGGGCTTAATTGTATTTTCCAGCACTATTACAAATTTATACTGTTTTTGTATTATGGCTGTATCTTGAGTTGTAGATATCTAAAAATTACAAATTTTATATTGTAGAAAATCTGAGAGAAAGATCTACAACTTTGATGGAGAAGTCAAAAACTAATTCAGATGTCTAGTGGGTCGAATTGGACCACGAAGTCAGAACAGGGCTGTTACGCTGGAACCAGAACAGTGTGCACTAATTGGGCCATAACATGAGTTGTAGACATTGGATTGAGGTGAAACCAGCGCCATTTGAAAGCTAAGACATAAAGCTTCAATTCATATGAAGATCATTCTCCAAAATAATGATATCTTCATGGACTTATTGGCTGTTAAAATGGACTGATGAGAATACACGTATAATCTGAACATGCTATAAAGATTGGGCCATAACTCTCTCATTTCAAGTCCAAATTAAGCAAATTGGGTGTCCACTTAAAGCTAAGAGGCAGATGATTAAGTTGGACTGAAGGGTATTTTTGAATTTTGACATTTGAGGTCTGATAAGAGGAGAGAAAACTGAGACGCGAAGGGGACTCATATCTCCAACATTTTTCATTTTTTCTTTTTTCTCTTCTCCTCTCCTCTTCTTCTCTTTTTCTTTTCCTTTCATCTTGCAAGATACTTGTTTTGGGTTCTATTTTGTAACCTTCATTGCTATGGAGGAGTAGGATTTCAAGCTAGTTCAAGGAGACTCCAAGGGCATTATGGTTGTAATCTTGAAATCCTATGCTTGAATTTCAATCATGTTTGTTTTCTTGATTCTTTGCCCTCTTTTATTTGTAAATTTGCATTGAATGGTATTGATATGTGAGTTTATGAATGAGGAATTAGTTGGGTGATTGCTAATTGGTCAATTGGTATGAACTTGATTAGTTAAAGAATTAGGAATTGGGTTTGGGTTCAAACCTAGGCTAATACAATTGAGGCTAGAAATCAACATAGATTAATTAGAGTTGAGGTCTCAATTATCTAATCAATTATATGTTGGTTGAATTCCTAGAGTTCTCTAGGTAGAATTGTGGGGTTGTTAGTAGAGGTCTCTCTAATAGCTCAAATTAGTCGCACTCCATGTGTTTGATATATTGTGCGTTAATGATTGATTCACCTTATGCCTAAGGAACTCTTTGAACTAGTGTTTTTATTTTCATCTAATTTTCTTTTATAGCTTATTGATTGCATGTTTTCACATATCCCCTTGTTACTTAACTAGATAGCGACAACATCCTTGTGAGATGACCTTGGTTGCACTATACTTCAAATTTAGTGTAATTAAGTATTTTAAAATTGTAATTTGGAGCAGGCTGCGACACTTGCTGCCATCTCTGCGTATAACATTAGTTACAAAAATTTCTCTTAAATTGTAATTATTTTATTCTCTATGTATCGACAATGACGAAATTTATGAACTATATTTCATAATTAAGTGTGCAGTTAAAGGGCCATGTATTGTATTTTTTTTTATTTTAAAGATTTTCTTAGCATAGTGACAACCTCTTAATATAACTCCATGACTCGAGCATGGCTTATATAATAGAGGGTGTTACAATGGATATTGATCTAATGGGTTGTGTTTGGGGTGGAAGATTGGTTGGTAGGTTTGGGACGGATGATGCAGTTGTGTGAGGTTCGCAGTGTCTTATTTCCTTTTATGGAATGATCTTTTCTTGGATTGTGGCTCCTCTACTATTAGCTCTACTTTTCCTATTTGGATATTTGCCTCGATTCACTCTCCAATTTCTACCAAGTCGACAAACTCCTTGACATGGGTCCCAAGTGTAACATCCTCATTTGTATAGTACTATGCTTAAGTCATAGTACCACACTCTGGAGTTGTTACTGTTACTTGAGCGGACCTTATTTGACAGCAACTTCAACCATCTTTGAATCTTCTTGAACTATCTGGAGATAACACGAAAACAGGAGTGAGAATTTTAAATTCTTAGTAGGATTCACTAAGAAATTTCATACTGTGTCATCGTTATTATCTCCAGCTGCTTCGGTTTATTATGAAAAAGGTGAGCATGTTATATAGACTGTTCAGTTTTATAGTTCAAAAATATATTATCCAAAGCAGAGTTCATTTTATTCAAGCACTTGAACCACATTGCAATTATATGATCAATTCCTGTTTCATAATTAGCATGGCAGTTACAACACTCACAAATATAGTAAATTTTAGCATAACAAGAATATAGGAATATATATACATATATATATACACAAAGCCACTTATTTAACCTTACTTTACTTTTCTATAACTCTCTTTCTTGACATAACTAGGTGTTACGTATCGCCATCCTCAAGTGCAGTTTTTCTTAATTTCCTTTACTTGTTATGCACATTCCAGAGTATGATCGCCATGTCACATTCCTTAGGATGGGCTCATCATGCCATATTCTAGAGTTTGATTGCCATGTCATACCCCATCGGGGTATGATCGCCATGTCACACTCCTTAGGATGTGCTCATCATGTCATATTCTAAAGTATGATCGCCATGTCATACCCTATTAGGGTGTGATCGCCATGTCATACTCCTTAGGAATATGGGATCTTCATCATATCTTTTAACTACTTTCATAGGGACGGATCCAAATAACTGTCTCTGAGTAAAGGGATTCATCCTCACATATTTATATATCTCTTCCTTTGCATGCAAAGATGCCATCTTTCATAAAAGGAATCATGATCATATCATCATGCAATGTTTATATGCATTATAGTGCACTTACTTTCAAACAATCTTGCTTTTAGAATTTCATATTCATAACTTAAATCTTCATAACACAAGCTATGATAACTTCATATGCTTCTGCCAAAAATTCGGTAGCATGATGGATTAAGTCTGATTCCCCATGAATAGTATCAGTCAACTAGATAGTCATTCATACAAAAAAATCAATGCAGAGTATAGATGCTCTAATAATTAAACAAAGTTTCATAACCTTGATTTTGAATTAGTTTTCTGCCACTTCCTTTTGATTCTATCTGGTTTTTGTAACTTAGGCCATAAATTCATTTTAACTCATTTAGACCTAAATTTTGGATATGTTGAAGTGTTATGTGTCTATTTTCTAACCTCTTTAGTCCCATCTAATTTTGATAAATGTAGCTCAAGTTATTTAAGTTCTATCTTGGTCTGGCCTATAGCTGGCTAAAATTATACACTCAAAAGTAAAAATTCACTAAAAATGGAAAACTAGTTGAAATCATACAAAATTTGTATCATATTAAAGCTAATAGGACAATATTTCATTTAAAAGAAGTCCCATTTCATTTTCTTGAGTAGAGCTTGAGTTATATGCTCCGAAGTTTGACCTCTCTGGATTGCCTTGTTTTAGCTGGTCTGGACTTAGGGCGACTTCCTTGAACTACTAGGAGCAATTGGGATCGAATCTAACTTTGAAATTTTTATGGGACTCTTATATAAGTCCTAGCCTTCTAATAAAATTAGTTTCACTCAATTTGAAGGAGTATAGGGCAAGTTATGCCCCTTGAATTCCAGTCTGCTTAGAATCGGTGTTAGAATTCTAGGGTAAACTTCAAAAATTCGTATCTCACTCAATATTAATCCAATGGACTTATAATTTACATGGTTGGAAATCTCTAGATGTATAGTTTCATCTAAAAATAGTTTAATATTAGTTTGAATTTTATAGGAGAGTCTATATAGTGTGCAAGTACAAATGTTGTAGGGATTTTGAGGAAAACCTGATTCTATTTTGTTGATTCTTGTGTTCATCATTCAGTATCCAATCCAACCCAAGCAAACATATGCTAAATCAATCAAAAATCATCACATCATCACTATAGATCATCATTTATATGAGTAGAAGAAAATTTCTAATCATCATCAATCCAAGAAAATCAACCAAGCAAGTGAATCCTACCTTAAATTGATGTAGAAACTAGCTAGATTTGAGTTTTTGGTTGAGGAAGTAGCTAGAGCTTGGAGATGGGAGGAAGAAGGAGTGGAATTGGAGAAGAGAGAAAGAAGAATGGGTAGCAGATGGAGGGAGCACGAAAATGAGGGGAGTTAGGAGAGATTTTGATGTTTTAAATCATGGTTAGTTAGGTTTTGTGGCTTGTGATTAGTGGAGGCTTTAGTGGTGGTGAGTAAGCCAAGTTTCTCTACTCTTTGGGCAGCTACTTGGCACCACTTAGGTGGAAGAATGGTGGCTGAATTTCAGCCACTTATCCTAGGGTTTTCATCACATAATCCTATTAATTCGGTTTCGACAATTTAAAATACTGAAATTCTTCCGATTTCCTTCAAATTAGCAAAATGATTATGAAGAATTTTATGAGGTTTACTATGTTTCTATTTTAATTGCTTCTAATCCAAATCTCTCTAATTAACATCTAATTAACTCCCAATTAACCTTTCATTTAATTTTACACATTCAATAAAGTCAGATAAATCAATTAATAACGTATATTAAACTTAGCATAATTCCGGACATTATACTAAATAATTTCTCATAGTCTTTTACGCAGCAATCTAAATTCCCTTTAGCTCTAGTATTTATAATTCATCCCTAATTACTCTTATTTTTCTAATAAATTGATTAATAGCACAAATCAATTGCACTGTTTCTTTGGGATTGTTATCTTTTCGCTTTTTCATAAATCCTTCAATATTTTCTGTTTGGCTTCCATAATTAATAATATTTTCGTAATTATGGGCAATTCTAGGGGCATCTCACGTCATTTCACTTGTGGACATCTCCGTGGCCCAATTGGCCAAGAATTGGGTTTCTACATTTCCGCTACATGGTTTTGCTTCGTTTAAAACCTTATTCTGCTAATTCTATTAATCTACTAAATGTCATTTTCTAAAATATTTAAGGGTAATTATGGAAAAATATCTTTAGGGGTCAACATGTAATTACTAAAAGTTTTGGGCAAGGTTGCAATTACCAAAAGTTTACATGGGGGCATTTTTTCTCATTTCTTAATTAGATGTATCTCTTTAATGAAACAAAATAATTCAATCAACAGTGCTAATTAGAAGTACCATTTCTTCGGGATGTTACCCTAAGCATATTAGTGAAGAATGGGCCCTCTAGTGTATGGATGAAGTAAGAGCACATCTCCCGTTCTAGCATTAGTGGAATAACCCTAGCTGCCATGGCCCCCACCTTTGAGCATATTCCTTAAACGACTCCCTTTCCTCCTTTCTTAGAGTTTTTAATTGTTCCCTGGTCGGTGCAACATTCATGTTAAATTTATATTGGTTGGTAAAGGCTGTAGCAAGGTCTTCCCAACATTTGATTTGGGTCCGATCTAACTACATATACCATTCCCACACGGCTCCATCCAAACTCTCAGGGAAAAAGTTGATCATGAAGTTCTTGTCCTTAGACGATATCCCTATCTTGGTGTAGTACATCCTCAAATGCATCATAGGATTTGTATTGCCATCAAACTTAAGGAACTCAGGCATCTTGAAATCTTTGGGGATAGTGACATTTGGTGCCAAACAGAGATCATTGATGCTTATAGGGCCGTATGGGTTGGGTCCTCGCAGCATTCGGAAGTGTTCTTGCATCTTTTCTTCTAGTTCTTCCTTTAGTTTTAGCCGTTCGATCTCAACCCTATTGTCATTCTCCAATTCATATCCTAGCTATTCATGAGTGTCGTCGTTCTTGGCATCACCCTTAGCTTTGCTTATAGATGCAAGAATCTTTCTAAACTCAGCTCCTTGTTCAACCATCATGGTCTTCAAATTGTCGATCTCTTGGCTCTGGTTTCTTTCATTCTCCATGTCTTTTGGATGGGTTTTGGATCGTAACTCGTACGGATCTCGAAATGAGTTATTGGGTTTAGACCAAACCTTCTTTCAAGAAGCAATGTTTGGAGACTGTGAACCTTTACCCTTTATTAAAAGAAACAAATTGAACCACCCTCTATAATATAAGCTATGCTCGAGTCATCGACTTATATTAAGAAGTTGTTACTATGCTAAGAGATCTTTAAAATGCAGAAAATGTAATATACGACCCTTTAACTGAATACTTTATTACTGAATAAGTGTTCATAAATTCTCGTCATTTTTTATATATATAGAATAAAATAATTTCAATTTAAGAAGAATTTTTGTAGCTAACGTTATATATAGAAACTGCTTCCACTGCGCGACTATCACTCTCACTGAACTTTAGCCGGTCTCCACAATCTCTGGGGTTGACTTACGCTTGAGTCTTGCACGATGAATATCGTAGGATCCCGTCTCATTCTTAACTTTGTGCCTAGGCACTGGAATGTTTACGAAAAAGAAAAACATACAAGCAGGCAGTGAGAACCTAAGGTTCTCAGTAGGTAAACTCGAAGCATCACTCATATTGTGTCATCATAAACATTCCAACTGCTTCGATTTCTTATAAAAATGTGAGCACATATACATAAGCAATGGTTCAATTTTAAGTTGAAAACATCTCTCTCAAAGCGGGCTATATTTTAACAACTACTTGGCATATTATAGGATAGACATAGAAACAAGAACAGTGTAATATACTTCAATAAGAATCATAATGGTATTATGACATGATGAGATAATTAGAGATGCACATGTAGATGCTTGTACTTGACTGTATGCTAGTGCACTTGACTTAATTCATCTCTTTCTTTAACTTGCAACTTGATCTTGTTCCCTTGTATTTGGTCCCCTGGAAGTGAATGACCTCTCTCACCTCTAAATAATAGCCTACTTTTCAGGACCGAGCTCGTTTCTATACAAGATTTGAAACCCCCCTATTGTTCATGTTTAATGGCTATTTATAGATACTTGGAAATGAATAGAATTAATGACAAAATAATTTAAATTGATGCTGATTATGAAATTTGATTTGATTGACATAAATTAAAACCAATTAAAAGATGTCGATTAACTAATTAAGATATGCTGATTGATACTAACTGACAATTTAAAAGATGTTGATTTATACTAATTGACACTAAATGGATGCAATTTTTATTTTTTGATTTTTTGATTTTTATGTTTATTAATTTTTGGACTAAGATGCTACTTGGATTTGGGCCAAAAGATTGGGCTTTTATTTTTTATTATTATTATTTTTATTTTTGAAAAATGATTCGGACAAAATATGGTGTTCATATTGCTCGAGGAGGAGGATGTGATAATGTTGCTCCTGGTGGTTTTGAGAACGGTTTCCTCCCGCCTGAAAAGTGATGTGGTGATTGCATGTGAAGCCAAACACGAGGATAACCCTTTTTTGTTATAGTTATAGGGTTATCGTTCTTTTGTATGGCAAGCTTGGGTAGTAGGGATTCCTTATGTATTTTCCTTTATGATGTATTCAATTAGGTTTCTTTCGTAAGGCTGACAGTAGATATCGAACCCATTATATCACTCTGTATGACTCTTGGTATTATTATATTAACTATGAATAGTCGTGGAATGAATGTTATGTTTATCTAAGTTATTGTTATTCTTGTCGCTTCTATTTATTTTATTCGCACTGTATGTATGAGATAACGATGCTTATATTGTACGTTCACAATGTGCTCATGGCTCTTGGTGTAACATCCGAAAAATTTTAACGTTCTTAAATCGATTTATTAGATTTTATTGCATAGTAGGGATTAATTAGAAATCGATTAAGCATTTGTTTAGTGTCAATTAGGTATTAATTAGAGAGATTAGAATTAGAAATAATTTAAATAGAAACATAGAAAACTTCACAAAATTCTTCAAGATTGTTTGGCTGATTTGAAGAAAATCAGTAGAGATTTGGTATTTTAAACTGTCGGAACTGAATCAATAGGATTACACATCAAAAATCCTAAGATTTGTGGCTAAAATCTCAGCCACACTCTCCCCACTTTGGCACCACCAATCAGCCATAAAGGAGAAGGAATGTTGGAAGAATGATATCCACCTAAGTCAAGAGCCAATAGGATTCAAGAATCCTAACTACCTCATTATTAACTCCAAAATTTTCCTTCCTTATCCCTTCATTTTCGTGCTGCCCCTTCAACTGCATCTTCTCCACCATTTCTTCCTCCATTTCACTTTATTTCACCTCATCTTCAAGCTTCCATCACTTCCCTATCAAGAGGAGGAGCTCAAAACTAGTTAGTCTTGCATCAAAAATTGAAGGTAGGGCTCAATAATCCTCATAGTTCTCTTGTGTGTGGCTGATCAGGGTTGGGATTTCCACCCTTTGTCAGATGATACATCACATATATATGATGATTCATGACTATTTTGGCATGGAGTTCTTGGGCTTTGGTTGAAAATTGCATGAAAATCCATGAAGGAGAATAACCAGAATAGGATAAGTTAGGAAACCTTATGACGTCCGTACTGGCAGATTGTACGGCTCTGCCTACAGTTGCTTAAATTCAATGAAACTATTTTTATTGAAACTAGACATCTAAGGCTTTCCAATGATATAAAATATAAAGTATTGGATTAGTATTGAATGAGATATGAATTTTTGAAGTTAACCCTAGGATTCTCACCCTAATTCTGAGCAAACTGGATTTCGAGGGGCATAACTCACCCTATACTCCTTCAAATTGAGTGAAATGATTTTTTTTAGAAATCTTACATATAAGGAAACATCCCATAAAATTTTCAGAGTTAGATTTCATCCCAATTGCTCCCAGTAATTCAATAAAATTGCCTTAAGTCCAACCCAGGCTAGAATAGGGCAGCCCAGATTTGTCAACTTCAAGAGCTTATAACTCATGCTCTACTTGTGAAAATGAGATGAAACTTATTGGAAATAAAAAATTGTACTTTTAGCTTTAATTTGATATAATTTTCGTATAATTTCACCTTGCTTCCTATTTTTTGTGAATTTTTACTTGTAACACCACCCTCACAATCCCTTCAAGGACCACCATTTTTGGTCTTTGGAAAAACAAGATCACCCATACACAAGCTCCATTTCCAAGCTTTCAAGTAGGAAGGCTCTCTCCAACCTTCTCCACATTCAAAATCCTTCAAGAAGCTCTTTTTGGTAGTGACTCTAACCCTTCTTTTTCATGTATTTTTCAAGCTCTAGAACTCCTAAGCTCTTCATAGCTAGGTGGTTTTAGGACTTGCTTCAAGGTCTCATGACCATATCTTGCTCTATGAGTTTTTCTTGCCTTGTTGAAAATGTTGTCTTAAAATGAGATTATGTGGCATAATGGTTTTTATGTATCTCGCTTTATTTTATTTTAAAATACTGATTTGGTGACTAAAACCTTGAATATGATGGTGAGATAAAACATAAAAATGGTGATTTGAGGTGGTATAGCAACATCTCCACAAGTTTGATATGTAAAACATAAAAACTAGTTAAGCTGGAATTCTGGCAGTCTGTAATGCGTACTGTATAACTCGTTCTACAAAAATCAAAATATAATGAAACTAATCTTCTGTGAAAGTAGACTCAAAGAGCTTTCTAAACATATAAAATATGTGAAATTTGGATTTAAAATGAGGGAGATATGATTTTTCAAAGTTGGCTGTCCCCGGATGGGTTTCTGTTTGGGCAATCTGCACTAAAAGCCTTATAACTGGAGCTACAAAAATTATTTTTGAATGGGACTAAGTTTTTTAGAAAGCTAAGACATATAGGAACATCCCCATAAAATATTTTTGTCATATTCCATGTGAGGAACTCCCAGTAGAGTTGACAAGCCATTGACCCGAGTTAAACTTTCAAGTCTGAACAGTCAGAATAAAATGTGCATAACTCAAGTTACAAAATGAATTTTTAAGTGGAGCTTATTTTTTTAAAAAAAGACTCAGAGAAGTATATTCACACCAAAATTCGAAGCAAAAGAGTAAAAGATGAAATTATGGTGAATTTTTGAAGTTATTGCCCCACTATAAAAGTAAAAACTGGTTATGGTGAAACTTAAAGAATAATGAGAAATAAGTTTTAAGACATTAAGACCCCTACATTAAGCATTGGAAAAACCTTTGTAATTCAACTTAAAAGTTTCAAAAGGGATAATGGATGAAATTGGCCCTACGACTAACAAAAGAGTTTACATAAGAGACAATCTCAGTTAAAATCTTGCACCAAATTTATTAAGCTAAGTTCATAAAATTTTGCTTGAGAATATGCCTATGTTTATGTGCAAGCATGATGCTATGATGATGATGAGTGATGATGATGATATGAATATGATATGTTGGTGATATGATGCTTAATGATATGTGATATTGAATTTCTCTGTTTCGCAAAATTTTAGGAAGCTTCGGTCTAACTATTATCTTACCGAAATTCTGCAAAAATTGTGGGTTTAGAAATATTTTGCATAGTAAGCTTTAATAAGAAAAGATTTAATTAAGTGTGTGATCCTTCAAAAGGGAAGGTGACCTAATTTAAGCTTCCCTCACCCACGACTCACATGAGGCATGGCATGACCCAGCTAGTGTAAGTACCGAAATTCTATAGTGGCAACGGCCACGGTATGAGCTCATTACCACTTATGTCTAGTGGGTGAAAAGATAAGACTTAAGATAAAGTCGAGTTAAAAAAAAAAAAAGGGACTTCAATCCAAACCTTGGAAGGGAAGAAGTTGAGAAAAGCTTATAGCATAGTCATGCATGTTTTATGTAATTATACTTGTGCTCATGTATATTATGATATAAATGATTAGAGGGTATGTTAAAGTTGATTCTGCTTCGGACATTCATGTTTTCGAAAATCTAAGAATTGGACCTTATGCATGCTCACTGTTTTCATTTATAAAACCGAAGTGGCTAGGATGATGACGACGACACTTTAGTGTTGGGTTTTAGTCCTATTGAGAAATCTTATTTCTCATTCTAGTTATTTTCCGTCTCATCACCAAATACCTATGGCATACCCAGTGGAGTGGAGCATGGACCATCCCCACCATGAGTGGACTTACGACACTGATGCCCAAACTATTGTGGCCACGACCACCACAGTAGTCCACACCTACTTTCACCTTGGTCGTATACATGAGGGAGAGGAGCCCGATTTTCCACCAGCCCCGTTGACATTTCTTCTGCATACCTTGGACAGCTGCTGGGTCCTTGGGATTTTCCCCCCGAGCCCTTGCTAGACATCGAGATGGAGTCGATGTCCCCGGACTTGCCAGCAGCCGAGCCCATGCCACAGCCTGTGATTCCTGTGGTCGACGTGAGTTCTACAGCCACTCCAAGGACTGCAGCCGCTTCGCCGCCACTCCCTGGGTATCACCCTGCTATGTCTGAGGAGGATCCCTCCGAGAAACGTTCTTCGGTAGCCAGCTATACTCTGGGTCATCGTGTTCATCGCATAGAGGTGATCAGCAGGCACCCTTGTATCATCCGTACTCGTCACGTTCCCCGAGGCCGAGGAGCGAGGGGAACCAGGCACTCGAGAACCTGATCTCATTCGATCAAGGGGTGCAGAAGGGGTGAGAAAACCAGAATATGTCTACTTGGGCTTACTTTATTATTGTTCCTTATCTTATGTATTTCATTTTGCGACAAACTTTGTCATATTTGTTTATGTTTGATATTTTGGGGTCATCGTATGACCATAAGTCTCCTTTTTATGTATTGTTGAATATTATGAGACTTTATATATGTGTGGTTGTTTTAGTAAGGTGAATGTATTACATCTCTACTTATCCATCGTTCATTTATTTAACGACTTGTATTTATGCAACACGCTCGTTTATAGTTATCTTCTCGCTCGAGGCTTTACTTTCCAAAATGCTACAAAGCGACGATGTATTTATTTCAAAAAAAATTTACCATTTTTTCCGTATAATTTAACTTATAATGAAGTTTAGTTTTCCACGAGCATAAGTAATAACTAATAAAAGTCGTAATATGACTTAAGCGTAGTATGGGTTTAGTAGGGTGTTACAGCTGACATGCAATCATGAGAAATGAACGAGTGAGATGCGCCTGAATCGTAAAAAATAGTCAAAGTCTTACCATTCACTTCACACGTGTCCTGAGTCAAATCTTCAGATCTTTTGACTTCTTGTGCATCCATGGTGAAAACTCTTCCCTAGCATTGCGGCCTGGGAGTCGGCTGAGGATTTCTGGCCGGGCATTCATAGATTTTGTGGCCTAGCTTGCCACATCCAAAATAGACATTCTGACCTGCTAGGCATGGGCGATTGCTGTGATTTTTGCCACACTGGCTGCAAGTCTAGTTCCCAAAAGGCCTCTGGGGTTGCTTGCCCTTATTGCCTACTGCTTGAAACTTTCTCTGCAGCTGAAAGTTGGGTTTAAACCTTGGGCCCTGCAGTGCCAACCCTTTCTTGAAGTTGCTGCCAGCTGATCTAGCAATGGTTAACTTCCTGTTACAATTCTCCACAAATCAGCACTTGTTAACCAGAGTGGGAAAATCTCTAATCTACATCGGTCCTATGGTGGTGAGAATATCCTCTCGTAGTCTATCTTCAAACTTTACGCATTTCCAAACCTCATCATGGTTCCGTTGATAGGTTATGGAGAATTTACACAACTCCTCAAATTTAGCAATATACTCTGATATGCTACTATTCCCTTGATAAAGGTGCATAAACTCCAACTCCTTAGCATTGCAGATAGAGGCAGGGAAGTACTTCTGATAGAATGCATCTCTGGATACATCCCAAGTAATATCTGTTTGGGATGCCTCTAATAATCGCCGTGCAGCATTCCACCAGAATTCTGCATCTGCTTCTAGCATATAGGTAGCAAAGGTCACCTTCTGACGGTCTGTGCAGTCTAAAATGGAGAAGACTTTCTCCATAGCTTTAACCCACTCATCTTCCTTATCTAGGTCGAAGGCTCCTCTGAAGCTGGGCGGGTTAGCTTTTCGGAAATCGGCAAATTTAAGGTATTCTAGGTCTACTCCTAGACCATTAGAGTTCCCTCCATGACCACCCTCAAGCTGCCTACCTAGTTGGCCTATCATTTGAGTTGCCGCAGCCGCTTGTTCTCGTATAGCATATGCCATCTCCCGCATCATATCCACAAATTTGGTAGATTCCTCCTAAGTTAAAGCCATTCGTGGCTTACCCCGCCTTCCGGAAGCCATCAAGTTCTGAACACCCAAAACAAGAGTGATTGAGTTGATCAAGCTTAATACTAAATCCAGTGTGCCAGTAAATAACAGCATATGGTTAGGCAATCTCCTCATATGCATCCTATCCGTATGGACAAGACTTAGTGCATGATAATATCACAGAGCATATGTGAAGCATAGTCAGTCTAATCCTCAAGCCTATATTAGGACGAACTGATCTGATGCAAAAAATGTAACATCTAACCAAATAAAATACTATGCTTAAGTCATAATATATTACCTGATAAGTTATTACGTGTGGCGATCTAATTAAATTCCAATTTCTGTTTCATTGTTAATTACCCATATAGAGTTGACTGTTCACAATAAATTTCTGTTTGAATGTAGAATAAATACTAGATAATCGTTGTACCGGAGGTAAAATTAAATAAATAAAAATGCGGAATAGATAGAACTACTGAAACTGTATCATATATATATATATATATATATACATAGACGTCTATTTTCAAAGTTTGACAAACGATACATAAACAGTATAAGGTAGTAAAATGAGGCCGCTAACACAAAATAAATCGGCCTGTCTCTATGAACAGTACCCTAACTGGTCCCCATGGGACATTTCATGTATAACTCCTAACTCCTACCTATCTGCCCATGACCCAGACTGCCGAAAGAGGGCCACTCTGTACACCTCCTGCTGCTACGGCACGTACGCTGTCTAGATGGATTTTGAGGAAAGGAATCCATTGGCCATGTCAGCATCGGCCGGTGCATAGCCGTCGTCGGGTTAAGAGGATGATGACGATGAACTCGCCACTTTAGAAGGGTCCTCCTCTTCCCCAGAGAACGAGATGGAAGGAGCCTGTGGAGGTGATACCGCTAGTGGTGCTGTAGGAGCTGCGGCTGCTGGTGCTACATGTGGAGGTGGAAAGGGATGGGCCATGTATAGCGGGATAGTAATATATGGTGCGGTGGGGTCGAAGAGTGGGTAAGTCAAGGGAACAACAAAATCTCTATGAAAGAAGAAATAAAAACGGAACTGACATCTACTAGATATATATATATATATATATATATATATATAGAGTCTAAAAATGCATCCAGGTGGATATGAAGATCGAGAAACTCAATAAAGAGGGTGCCTGTTGCTGAGTTTGCCATGATTTGAGAATGACGCGAAAACATATAGTAGGGTGAGAAATAAAAATTTCTCGGTAGGAATACTAATTCTATACACATCTATCATCGCCATTATTCCTAGTTGGTTCGGATTGTCTTAATTTTAAATGACATCATAATATTCAACTTAATTCAAATTGTAGAAAATAGAACCCGAAACAAAGCTAAATTTTAAATTAGAGCAATACAAATATATTTAACAGGCACACTAACGAAGCTGAAACAGTAACCATAGGCAAACAGTAATATAACACAAGGAAAATACAGTTAACTATAACCTTAACTTAGAATTTCATAAATAGAGCACATATATGTGAAATGGAAAAATGCATGTAGCCTTTGGAGATTTTTAGCTTATGTAACTTATATTTTCCATTCTTGGTCCCCTAGGAGTCTTTGGCCATATACTCTTGGGCAATAGTTTGCTTTTCAGCATTGAGCTCGTTCCTATACAAGATTGCCAGGTTTACTTTCCCCAACTTTTCCACTGATCTATTTCCCTTAAACTTATTCAGGGGTTGGTCCAAGTAATATGAAATCCTTTATATCTTTCACAAATTGCATGCACAACTAACATTGTCTTACTTGAACATCATGTGTTCATGCAAGTATAATTCACACAACATATGAATTCTTTGCCAAAATTTCGGTAGCATAACGGATTGAGTCTACTTCCCCATGAATAGTGCAAGACTACCAGTAAAATCATTCAAACATGCAAATCAATATGGAGCAGCAATTCCATATTCACAATATCATTCATCAAGGTCAGTACAACATCAATAGAATTTTCTATTTATTTCATCCTATTCTACCCGAATTTTGTATACTTTAGCTTTAGTCCAATTCAACTCATTTAAACCTGGATTTGTGTCTAGTTTCCAACCCTTTTGGTCCCATCTCATTTGGATTTGTATAACTCAAGTTATTAATATTTTATTTCAGGTTGCCCTATTTTAGCCAGAATTGCACCCTTATTAGAGAAAATTCACTAAAAATAGAAATCTAGACAAAATTTATATCAAATTAAATCTAACAGAATAAGATTTTGAATGAAAGTAGTTGTACATCATTTTCATGAGTATATTTTGAGATTTAAGCCCCGTAACTTGACCCTACTAGACTACCCTATTCTAGCTCGATTTGAACTTAAGGTAAATTCATTGATGTGCTAGGAATAATTGACAATGAATCTGGCCCTAAAATTTTTATGGATATTCCCTTATATGTTAGCTTTCAAACAGCATTAGTTTCACTCAATTTAGGGTTATGTAGAGTGAGTTACACCCTTCTCAACTCATACTACCCAGATGAGAATCCATATTTCTAGGTCAAACATCAAAAATTCATAACTAACTCTATACTAATCCAATGGCCTTATATTTTAAATGTATGGAAAGCCCTGAATATCTAGTTTCATATAAAAATGGATTCATCGATTCTAAGTAGTTGTAGGTAGAGTCCGTCGTACGGACTGTCGAGTGAAAACCCTAACATCTTCTTGAATTCTCTCTATTCTTCAAGTTCTTTCATGCTAATTTCAATTCTAATCACAACATACATGTAAAATCAACCGTAATCCATCATCACTACTCTAAATCATATCATTATCATAAGAAAAATAAGATCCCCACTCAGCCCCAAATCAAGGAAAACAAGAAGAGAAGTTGGATTCCTACCTTTTCTAGGTGTGAATCTTGCTAAATTTGTGTTTGAGTTGAAGAAATCTTGATGTGACTTGAAGATTTGTTGGAGATGAAGATGATATGAGATGAGATGAAATGAAATGAGGAAGAAAAGAATAGAGAGGGGTCAGCTACATGTAGTGGCCGAAATTGCAAGGGTAGGAAGGGAAAAAGTGCAAACTTCTAAAGCAAGTTGCATTTGATTGGTGGATGTGTGATGGTCATTCAACTTGATTTGTGGCTGCCTCCTTTGGTTGAAAGTGGCGCCACATATGGAGATGTCTTGGCTAAATCTTAGCCATCCATCTTAGGGTTTTCATAGTATAATTTCTATTGGTTCGGTTTCGACGGTTTAAAATACTGAAATCTTACCGATTTCTTTTAAATTGGTAAACCGATTTTAGAAAAATCCTGTGAGGTTTCCTATGGTTATAATCTAATTCTATCAAGTCTAATCCTTCTAAATCACACTTAATTGGCTTTAAGTGAATGCTTAATCGAATTCTAATTAATTCCAATTATTCGATGAAAACCGAACAACTCGGTTAATAACATAAAATTTTTCGAATGTTATAACCAGCCGTACGATGAGGTCACCTTGAATGATACCCGTCCCTACCTTTTGCTACAGAGGTACCCTATCGATAGAGAGTCTAACTCGGATGCCCATTTGACACCTACTATTTCTTTGGATTTTGATCCTTTGGAGCCATCCTACTCGAGCTACCATGTGGAGTCTGACCCATCTGAGTCCTCCTACCCTTTGATGATTCACCTATCTTTTGCTTCTTTTGTTTCGTTTGCTGGCCCAACTCCACCCCTGATTTGTGGTCATGGGTTAATTTGCACTCGCACTGTATCTCGTAAGCGTGGGTTTGCACGAGGAGGTGGACGTGGATATGATGCACCCGGTGGATTTGGGAACTGTTACGTTTTGTCCGATCGTTGACTTGGATAGCACATGCGAAGTTGAGCATGAGAATAGCCTCTTTTGTTTGGTAGTTATAGGGTTTTCATTTTCTTTTGGCATGTATAGGTGCATGGGATTTCTGATGTATATCTTTTGTGATGTATTTGGTCAGGTTTCTTTTGTAGGGCCGACAGTAGATATCAGATCCATTACCAATTATGTATCTCTTGTTACTCTACTATTAACTATGTTAAACTCTTTTGGCTGCAAAATAGTATTATATTTATCCTAGATGATTAATCTTTTTGTTGCCTTTATTTATTTTATAGCTTCATATGTATGAGATAACGACATTCAGTATTATATGTTCACAACGCGCTGATGGCTTTTGGTTTTCAAAAAGGTTTACTTGTTTCTGTTGTTCAAAAAAAAATTGTTTTTACCTCTATTTTCTGTATAAGGTAATTTCAAATGGTAAAGTTAGTTCTACGAGCAAAAGGTAATAACTAGCAATTCCATAATATGACTTAAGCATAGTATAGGACTATTAGGGTGTTACATTTTGGTACCAAAGCAATTCATCCTTAAAAAGCCTGGGGATAAACTGAATATGCTTCTAAGCATACGCATTAGTGGAGTCATGCTTTGAATCTCGTCTATATGATGGGACGTAAGGGTTAGACATGCATGATCATCTGTTCTATTTTGTGCACCAAGAACTAATGGTATCAGGGAGATGTGGTAGGTCACATAACAAGCGGGAAGGTCCTGAAGAAGTCACGGGTATGCTCCATGAGATGGTTTTCGCCATGAAGGAGCAGGCTATTGCTGCTCACTATATGATGGAGCGAATAGAGCAAACGGATGAGGAAAACCTAGAAGGACACAATGGGGGAGCTGAGGTAGACCTAGAATACCTCAAGTTTGCTGAGTTTAGGAAAGTGAATTCATCAAGCTTCAGAGGATCCTATAACCCTGATTAAGCTTAGGAATGGAGCAAGGCAATTGAGAAGATTTTCATTCTGTTGGCTTGCATTGAGGAGTATAAGGTAGCCTTTGCTACCTATATGCTTGAAGTAGATACTGAGTTTCGGTAAGTAGGCACCAAGAGGTTATTGGAAGAAGCTCAAACCTACATCATGTAACACCCTCTATCATATAAGCCATGCTCGAGTCATGGAATTACATAAAAAGGTTGTCACAGTGCTGAAAAATTCTTTAAAATAGGGAAAATATAATACATGGCCCTTTTATTGTCCACTTTATTACTAACTACTAAACTCTAATACATAGAGAATAAAATAATTACACTTTAAAAGCAATTTGTGACCGACAGAGTAAACAGTGTGTACTTTCGACTAATCATTAGCTAGCTTCGATGGTCTCTTGATCTGGCTAGTGCCTGAGTCGTGCTCAATGAGCGACCCTGCATTCCGTCTTGCACTGGATATCCAACTTAGGTACTGGAATGTTTACGAAAAAGAAGAACATACAAGCAGGCAGTGAGAACCTAGGGTTCTCAGTAGGTAAATTTGAACAAAACTTATGATGTCATCATAAACATTCCAACCGCTTCGGTTTATTATGAAAATATGAGCATATATAAACAAATAGTGGTTCAATTTTAAGTTGAAAATACCCTTCTCGAAGCGGGTTATATTTTAACCATCACTTACCATATTATATTACAGACATAGAAATATGATTAGTATGATATGCTTCGACCAGAATCATGATAATAATAATATGACTTGATGAGATAACTAAGGATGCGCTCATAGATGCTTATGCTTGACTGTATGCAAGTGCACTTGACTTAATTCATATTTTTCTTTAGCTTGCAACTTGATCTTACTGTTCTGTGCTTGGTCCCCCGGAGGTGAATGGCCTTTCTCACCCCTGGGCAATAGCCTGCTTTTAAGGTCTGAGCTCGTACTTATACATGAGTGACGGGTTTACTTTCCCCGACCCTCACACCGGTCTATTCCCACTAATCTGGTCAAGGGCTGGCCCAAGTCTTAGACAGTATCGCTTTGGCCTACGCTAGCTGGGTCTATGCCATGCCCGGCATGGTAGCTTAGTACGTCCCTCTTGAAAGTTCTTATCATCTTTCCTTTCCATATCTTATCATGCGTACAGATGCTTTGTGCATACATGAATATGCCTCATGTCTTATTTCTCATATCATATTCTAATTATTCTTGCATGCATGGCATACATGAACATAACATGTGAATGTAATATATTCAAGGTATAATCTCTCATAGCAAAAGCTCTCATAACTCATATCATCTTCAAATTCATCCTTGCGTGTACACATTTCCTAGTTTCCTAGACTTCTGCCGTAAATTCGGCAGCATAATGGATCAGCTCCGTTTCCCCATGAATAGTGCCAGTTCTCACAGACAATTCAATCATAGCAATATAATCAATTTAACACACATATATATCAATGTCAAACTAGCAATTCTCAACTCATACCTTATATGTTTTACTAACACTTGTGAAATCATCAATTGGGTCACTTTTGCCCATCTATTCAGATCTGCCCGAATTTCATATGACCCACCTCTATTTCTATTCAACTCATTTAAATCTGAAATTTTGATATGTCATAGCTCTATATGTCTTCTTTCTAACCTCTTTGGTCTCATATCATTTTGATCCATATAACTCAAGATATTCAAATCTTACCTCAACCTGTTCAGTCACTAGCCCGAATTATACTCCTGGAAGTATAAATTCACTAAAAATCGAAACTAAGCTCAAATCATACGAAATTGGTCTCATATTGAAGCTAACAGGACAAACTTTCATTTGCCACAAGTTTCATTCCATTTTCATAAGTATACCTTGAGTTATAAGTCCTGAAACTCGACCTTCCTGAACTACTCTATTTTGGCCTGGTTTGGACATAGAGTAACTTCCTCGAATTACTGGGAGCAATTGGGACCATAAAAAACTCGGAATCTCATATTGGGATGTTCCCCTATGTGTAAGCTTTCTAACAAAGTTAGTTTCACTCAATTTGGAGTTGTATAGGGTGAGTTATGTGCTCCTCAAGTCACCCTGCCCGGAAGAAAGTCCTGAACCCTAGGTCAAACTTCAAAAATTCATATCTCTCTCAATACTAATCCAATAACCTTATATGATATATCCATGAAAAGCCTTGAATGTCTACTTTCATCTAAAAATGGTTTCATCGGATTTGACCGATTATAGGCGGAGCCGTACACTTCGCCGTATGGACTGCCGTGGAATTCTTCATCCAGACAGCATACTGGTTCTTCTCTCCTTCTAATTTCCTCTCCTAACCAAAATTTTAACTCAAGATTTCCTATTAATCCTATCATACACATCCAATATATCGTCAAATAATCATAAAAAGTAATCTTTCATGCATCCTTAGTTTAGAGAAATTAAGATTAGAGATTGAATCCTACCTCTTTGGAGTGTGATCTTGAGTTAAGTATTGAAGCTTGAATTATTAAGACCTGGCCAAGCTTGAAGGAGTGATGGAGTTGGGTGAGTGGAGAAGAGAAAAAAGAGTTGAAGTGAGGGAGAAGAGAGGGCGCAGAAAATGGGTCTGAATGAGGGGAGAAGAAGGTGTTATATAGGCATGAGTGGTAGTCAACTTGGAGGGTTCTGATTGGCCTTAAAACACAAGGCTGAAATTCTGCCAACCTTCCCCTCTTTTGTGACAATTTGCTCTCCACGTCGCTCAAACAGTGGGACTCGTTTCCAGTATATTCTGAAGATGACATCGGAACTCATGCACTTCATGAGATGAAATCGGAACTCGTGGATGATTTGGAAACCAGCTAAAAAATCCGAACTCGAGCCCTTTCTAACTGAATTCCACTTTAATGCGGGACCTCGTGACATTTTACTCGGAAGTCGGTACTTGCACCATTGTGTTA
This sequence comes from Pterocarpus macrocarpus, assembly GCA_031439585.1. Taxonomy (NCBI): domain Eukaryota; kingdom Viridiplantae; phylum Streptophyta; class Magnoliopsida; order Fabales; family Fabaceae; genus Pterocarpus; species Pterocarpus macrocarpus. The sequence continues at coordinate 47,541,977 of CM062514.1, forward strand.
AACTATAACTTCTGAGGTCGGAAATCATGTACACTATTAAGGTTAGATCGGAACTCGGGTAAATTTTCTTTGAGACATGAAGTCGGATATCGTGGAATTACGTCATGTTGTTCAGACTTGAAGTCCAAGTCGGAAGTCGTGAAAATCGGAGGTCGGAAATTATACTCATTATACTTTAACTCGAATATTGGAACTCGGAAGCCACTCCAGTTAACTCGAAGCTAAAGCATTAAGTCGGAAATCGGAAAGGCCATGAAGTCGGAATGAAGAACATGCTGGGATAAGGTCGAAAATCGTAAATTGGGCTGAAAACTGAAGACAAACTCGGAAATCGGAAATTGTTCAATTTCATGTGGAATTCGAGTGCGAAGTCGGAAATCATAAAACTAATGAACTCGGAACTCGGAACTCGTTGTGGAGGTAAAATGGAATAATTTAGCGCAAAGAAAATTGGGATGTTACACATCACTTGGGATGTGTTCAAGCTGCATTTTTATGGGAAGTATTTTCCTGCTTCTGTAAGGAATGTAAAGGAATTGGAGTTCATGAGTCGACATTAAGGGACCATGAATATTGCTAAGTGTACTGCCAAGATCAAGGAATTGTGCAAGTTCTCAAAGATCTACCAGAGGAACCCGGATGAGCAGTGGAAGTATGCCAAGTGTGAAGAAGGATTACGTGAGGAGATCCTGGCATCTGTAGGATCCATGGAGATTTATGATTATGCTGCACTAGTCAACAAGTGCAGATTGATTGAGGATTACAACCATAAGCTGGCTATGGCAAGATCCAAAGCTTACAAGAAAAAGTTATTGCCCCAAAGTCAGAAGTTCAAGTCACAACTCCCAAAGAAGCCATTTCAAGGTGGAGGCTTCAAAGGCAATCAACCCCATAAGCTTGCTGAGAAACCACCGAAGCCTGCAAATGACCAAGCTTGCCCCAAGTATGCCAAATTTCATGCAGTTCACCCTTGCTCAGCAGGACAAAATGCATGTTTCCGAGTCTAGGCACATGGCTAAAAACTGCACTGTCAAGCTTATAACCCCTGACAACACCAGGGAAGAGTCTTTGCCTTCAATGCTGAGGAAACCACCTAGCTCGACAATCTGATCCAAGGTAAGTGTGAGGTTAAAGATAGAATCTTAACTGTGCTGTATGATTCTCGAGCCACACATTCCTTTATTTCTCATGATTGTGTAGATAGATTGGGATTGTCTATGTCTAAATTACCTTACACGCTAATAGTTTCTACCCTTGCTAGGAAACTAGTCAAAACTTGTAATTGTTGGGTAAATTGTCACTTCCTGATTGATAGTAGGTCTTTTGTAGCAAATTTGATTTGTTTGCCTTTGCCTGGTTTGGATTTGATTCTAGGCATGGATTGGCTTTTGACTAACTGTGCTATAATAAATTGTTTTAAGAAGTCTATTGTGCTTCCTCCTGTACCTATTAAGCCTGTTAAACTTGTCTATTTATTCTTAAATTCTGTTAAAGTAGGGAGTAATGAGTCTAATGATCGGGGATATGTTCTCCTTACAAATGATGTGGAACTTGAATAGGTATTGGATAAGATCCCCATAGCTAGGGAATACCCGATGTATTTCTTGATGATATACCTGAATTTCTCGCAGAAAGGGAAATCGATTTTTCTATAGAGTTGATACTGGGAATGAGGCTAATCTCTATAGCACCCTATAGGATGTCCCGAATAGAGTTGTCGGAGTTGAAAAGACAGTTGGAAGAATTGTTAAAGAAGAAGTTTATAAGGCCTAGTGCTTCACCTTGGGGATCCCCAGTATTGTTTGTGAAGAATAAGGATTGAAGTATGAGACTATGTATGTATTATAGGCAATTAAACAAAGTGACCATTCAGAACAAGTATCCCTTGCCTAGGATAGATGACCACATGGACCAACTACGAGGTGCAGTTGTGATCTCAAACATTTATCTAAGATCCAGATATCATCAGATAAGAGTGAAAGAAGAGGATATACTCAAGACAACTTTTAAGACAAAGTATGTGCATTATGAGTTGACGATGATGTTGTTTGGTTTAACTAATGCCCTTGCTGTTTTCATGGATTATATGGACAGAATCTTTAGACCCTATTTGGACAAGTTTGTAGTTGTTTTCATATATGATATTCTCATCTATTCGAGAACATAGGAGGAACATGAAGAACATTTGAGGGTCGTGTTGGGAATCTTGAGGGAAAAGAGGCTTTATGCAAAGTTATCGAAGTATGAATTCTAGATAGAAGAAGTGAAGTTTATAGGACACTGGTGTCACAAGGAGGAATTGTTGTGGATCCAAGTAAGATTGAGGCTGTGATGAATTAGGATAGACTAACCTTGGTAACGAAGATAAGGAGTTTCTTGGGTTTAGCTAGTTACTATTGTAGGTTTATAAAGGGATTTTTCCTAGATATCTCTACCCCTAACAAAGTTAACAAGGAAGAATGCCCCTTTTGTGTGGATTGTGGATTGTGAGAAAGGTTTTCAAGAGCTAAAGTTAACCTCAGCTCCGGTGTTAGTATTGCTTGATCCAAGTGAACCATTCGAGGTTTACTGTGATGCCTTTAGAAAAGGTTTAGGTTGTGTCTTGATGCAAAATGGGAACGGGGTGGCTTATGCCTCTAGGCAGTGGAAGCCACACAAAGTAAACTACACAACCCATGACCTGGAGTTAGCGGCTATAGTGTTTGCCCTGAAGATATAGAGGTATTATCTGTATGGTGTAAGGTTTGAGATGTTTTCTTATCATAAGGGTTTGAAGTATCTCTTTGATCAGAAGGAGTTGAACATGAAGTAGTAGCAATGGATGGAATTTTTGAAGGATTATAAGTTTAGGCTGAACTATCATCCCAGGAAAGCCAATGCGACGGTTGACGCCCTTAGTCGGAAGCCATTACATGCATCTAGGATGATGGTTAAGGAAGATGAGCAGGTGAAGAGCTTTATGTAACACCCTAATAAACCCATACTACGCTTAAGTCGTATTACGGCGTTTTATTAGTTGTTACTTATGCTTGTGGAAAACTAAATTGCACTTGAAATTAAATTACGCGGAAAATACAGTAAAATTTTTTTTTTTCTTTTGAAATACGTCGTCACTTTTTGAAAGTAAAGCCTTGAACGAGAAGCTAGACAGAGTAACTGCGTGTCGTATAAAATACGTACTCCAATATCATAAAATCAGAGAAAGATAAATGAATAGTAATTCCCAAGTACATTGCATTATATAGCAAAGTCATTACATCGATATGGGTTCATAATATATATACATATCAGCATTACAGCGAAGGAGGCTCATGGTCGGGCCATGATTCAAATACTAGATACTAAGTACAAATTTAAATGACAAAGCCCAACTCAAAAAGAAGTATGCGAAGGTGCAGAGCGATGGTCGCGACAAGTCCCAAAACAGCTTCATCTTGCATCCCACGTCACACGTCCGTTCACGATCTTTGGGATCCACGCCCACTCTCACTGATGCACCCTCGAGATCTGGTGACGATACGGAAGAATAACGAGGGTGAGAAATGGAATTTCTCAGTAGGACTCGAACCCGACACGAAAGTGTCATCGTCATCGTCCCAGCCACTTCGGTTTTATTAATGAAAATAGTGAGCATGCATACGGTTCAATTCTTGGATCTTTCGAAATCGTGAACATCCGAAGCGGATTCAATTTTAACATACTCTCTAATCATTTATATCATAACATACATGGGCATAAGTATAATCATATAAAAATGCATGACTGTGCTATAAGTTTTTTCTTAACTTCTTCCCTTGCTAGGGTTTTGGACCGAAGTCCCTTTTTCTTTTCTTAACTTGACTTTATCTTTTCACCCACTAAACATAAGTGGTAATGAGCTCATACCGTGGCCGTCGCCACCATAGCATTTCGGTACTTACACTAGCTGGGTCATGCCATGCCTCATGTAAGACCTATCCCCTATACTCACACTAGCTGGGTCATGCCATGCCTCATGTGAGTCGTGGGTGAGGGGAAACTTAAATTAGATTACCTTCCCTTTTGAAGGTTCACTTACTTGAATTAAACTTCTTCTTATTTAAGCATTATGATGCAAAATATTTCTAAGTCCATAATTCTTACAAAATTTCTAAGAAGATAACGGCTAGACCGAAGCTTCCCAAAATTTTGCCAAACAGAGAAACCAACATCATAGTATCATCAAGCATCATATCATCATCATAACATCATCATATCATCATGATCATTATCATAACATCATGCTTGCACATAAATATAGGCATATTCACAAGCAACATTTTATGAGCTTAGCTTGATAAATTAGGTGCAAGCTTTTAATTGAGGTTGTCTCTTGTGTAAACTTCTTTTATTAGGCTTAGTGCCAATTTTATCTATTATCCTTTTTGACACTTTTAAGTTGAATTATGAGGGTTCTCTAATGCTTAATATAAGGGTATTAATGTCTTAAAGCTTATTTCTCCTTATTCTTTAACTTTTACCATAACCAGTTTTATTTTTACAATGGGGCAGTAACTTTGAAAATTCACCATAATTTCATATTTTACTCTTTTATTTCGAATTTTTGTGTGGATATACTTCTCTGAGTCTATTTTTAAACAAAAGAAACCCCACTTAAAAATTCATTTTGTAGCTTGAGTTATGCATATTTTATTCTGACTGTTCAGTTTCTAAGTTCACTCCCGATACAGTGGATTGTTACTTCTCATTATAATTACTAAGAAGGAATCTGAGAAAACTGTTTTATGGGTTTGTTCCTCTATGTCTTAGCTTTCATTAAAACTTGGTCTCACTCAAAAATCATTTTTGTAGCTCGAGTTATACACATTTTAGTGTAGACTGCCCAGACAGAAACCAATCCGAGAACAGTCCACTTTGAAAAATCATATCTCACTCACTTTAACTCCGAATCTTATGTATTTTATATGTATGGAAAGCTCTTTGAGTCTACTTTCATAGAAAAATAGTTTCGTTCCATTCTGAGTTTTGTATCAATAAACATACCGCACGCTTTACAGACTGCCAGAATTCCAGATTCACTAGTTTTTAAGTTTTTCACTTCAAGCTTATGAAGAAATTGTTATATCACTTCAAATCACCATTTTCATGTTTTAACTCATCATCACATTCAAAGTTTGAGTCACCAAATCAGTATTTTGAACCAAAATAAAGCAAGATACATAAAAACCATCATACCACAAAATCTCTTTTCAAAACAACATTTTCATCAAGGCAAGAACACTTATAAGGCAAGATGTGGTCATGAGGCCTTGAAGCAAGTCCTAAAACCACCTAGCTATGAAGAGCTTAGGGGTTCTAGTTCTTGAAAAATATATGGAGAGGAAGGGTTAGAGTCACTACCAATTGGATTTCTTGAAAGCTTGAAGAGAAAGAAAGATGTTGGAGGTGGCCTCCTTCTCCTTGAGCTTGATAGTGAGGCTTGTGTATGAGTGGCTTTGTTTTTCCAAGGACCAAAAATGGTAGTCCTTGAAGGGCTTGTGAGAATGGTAAATGGAGATGAGTAGGAAGTAGTATGAGGGTTGGAAGAACACAATGAAGCTTGGAAGAAGAAGAGAGTATGAGACTTGGAGAGAGGAGAGAGGAGAGAGCTTTGTGTGTGTGTGTCTTGAGAGAGGAAGTGAAAAATGAAATGAGGGAGAGAGAGGGGCTGATGGTGGCGCAAAATGGGGGAGAAAAGGTGATGTGATTTTGCTTACACAAGCTAGGGAGTGGAAAAACCTTGGGGCAAAAGAGTGTGTTGTGTTTCCTTTGAGTCTTGGCAATTGGGTAAAGACTATGTAGTGTTTTTGTCAAGTGGTTAAAAGCATGAGCTCTCTTAGGATTGGGCATTGGATGGCTAGGATCACACCAAGTGTCATGATCTTGGTGAAGAAGAGTACAACTCTTGTCATGACTTAAGGAAGCTCCTAATATGGACTCTTGATCTAGTGGTGTATGATGAGAAAGAAATTGAATGGTTGGATGTGGCTCTTGCTTTGACCAAACTTTCAAACAATAAAGGGAAGTTTCTACATCTTTATAATTGTTATAATCATCTAAATGCTAATTAATTCAATTGGTTTAAATTACACATTAGCACATTTTAATTAAGAAGGATTTTCCTCATTAATTATGTAAGAAGATGTAAGGGTTAATGTGATTAAGTCTTGAGACTTATGTGCTCTTAGTTAATTAGATTAGACCACCTTGATTTTATGTTCTAAATCATGGATTAATAAGGATTGGGCATTAGGCTTTTAATTATAACTTTTAATGCATTATGTTTCAATTGTTGACTTTTACTTATCTTGTTGACTTGCCTTTAATTTACTAAGCTCTTGCTCATCGAGATTAGCCGATTAATTTTCAATTAATCGTTAACCTCTCTAATTAGTCAGGATTACTGAACTAATTAGCTTAGACAAAAATTTGGGATGTTACACTTTAGATACCTTAACCTTGGAGTTGTGTTGACCCCCTATAGTTTAAGGTTGAATCAGCTTAGGGTGATGAGCGATTTCAAAAGTCAGATAGCTCAAGCCCAAAGGGAAGAAGAGGATTTCCTAAAAATTGAATTGTGGATCGTGGGGCAAAACACCTAAGAAACAAGACCATACCATTGGTCAAGAAGGCTTGGGGTAAAGGGAATATGGAACAATATACATGGGAGCTGGAGTCTGAGATGAAGAACGAGTTTCCTGACTTGTTAACTGGTAATGAATTTTGAAGGCAAATTTTTTTTTAAAAGTAAGGAGAAATATAACATCCTCAATTTTCCTTCGTGCTAAATTACCTCAGTAATCCTGAGTAATTAGGCACTTAATGAGAAATTAAAAGATTAAAGCTTAATTAAAGAATTTTTGTGGCAATTTGGAAGATAAAGTTAAGATAATGCTTAATTAAGATTACAGAATCTTTAATTAAGTGAGTCAAACTCTTAATAGCTTAATTAGGCAATAATTGCCAATAATTAACTTAATCAAGTTTAATTAAGGATAAATGAGTTTAATTATAAGTTTAATTTTCTTAATCATGTTCTTATGTATTAATCACTAATTCTTGCTCAATCAAGTTAATTAAGTTGCAAGAGCAATTAATCACATTTTTAAATTCAAATTAAGTCAACTAGACAATAAAGTAAAGAGTGATGTCATTAAAGCAAAAAACATAAGACAGGAGTGCTTTTTTGTAAGAGTTTGTACATGATTTGTCCCCTCATCATCCACTTCATCCCCTTTAATCCCTAATTAACACAAAATGACACAAACATATCTCCCCCATGCCTTAATAAACTGCAGCCAACACACATGCATACACACACACACTCATTTTCATTTTCACACTTTTATTCTACCTCTAAACCCTCAAACTCTCAAACTTTTCTCTACATTCTCTCTTTTTCCTTTCCATCTCCTTCACCATTCTCCACCACCATAACCAAAGTTTCTTCACTATGCCCTTCAAAGATCACATCTTTTGGTCTTTGAAGAAAAGATTCAAACACTACATGATTCATTTTCATCAAGAACTCAAGAGCCTTCCCCTTCCTTATTCAAAACTGCCACCTTCATCTACTTGGAAGAGCACCATCTTCTTCATTTTCATCTTCTTGGAGGTGCTAAACTCATCACTAGGTAGTGATCTCTACTTTTTTCTTTTTGTTACTCAAGAAGCTTGAAGCTTGGCTCTCACCATGGTCATGATCTTCAAGTGAAAACTTGATAAAGTTTCTTTTTTTTGAAAAAAGTTTGCTTCTTGAACCTTGTTCATGAGTATTCATGTGGAAATCTTTAGTTTTCTTCATGAATGCCCTAGAAGTTTCTATTTTTAGCAAAATATGTTTTTGATCTTGCTCATGAGTTGCTCTTGCTTATTGAAAGTTTCTCTCTTTGAATGTTTTAAAGTTTCCATTTTTCTTTCTTGATGCATGAGTTTCTTGATGTCTTCTTGTTGGTTGTTGAAAAAGAATGATCTTTTTGGTGGTATTTGGTTAAAAGTTTGTTCCTTCTCTTATAATGAGCTTATGATTGGAAAAATTCTCATCTTTACATGTTTTTTATGACTTGATAAGACTATGAATATTCCTAAAAGCATAAAACTTTAAAAAGTTTGCTTCTTGATGTATAAAAGTGTCGCTATATTCATGCTTCCTTAAAGCTTCATTTTGTTCTTTTTGAAGACAAGGATATGTATAAAAGTCCAAACTATTTAGAACATAAAGCTTTTAAGTCATAAAATGAGAACTGGTCACCTTATGTCTTAAAAATTGAATCTTGAAGATATGGCTTGTCATAAGGTTTCAAACTTTCATAAAAAATATAACTTTTAAGTCATAAAAATGTTGACTTGCAACCTCTAACTTCTAAAAATTGAACCTTGAGTGAAATTATGAATAAAAGTATTAATCTTTCTTCAAAAAAGAATCTTTTAAGCTTTAGGGCAACTTTAAATCATAAAGTTGGAATCTTAATAGTCTTACAATGATTAAAAGTGTCAACTTTCATAAAGAATAAGACTTTTAGTCATAAAGCTAGCATCTTGTAACATTATTCTATAAAGGATGAAACTTTAAGACATGAATATAACTTAGAGACTTATATTTTCATAAAGAAGGAAACCTTATAATTATTTTCATAAAGAATGAAAACTTTATAATATTAGTGGTGTGATCTTGTTGTAGTTATTACAAAAGTTGAAATCTTACAACTTGAATAAGTAAAAGAATCACTTCTTAATGATTTGTAAGCATGTGGTGTTGCTGAGTTCATGAGTGTGATTATGCATTGTATGACTCAACAGATTAAGGGGATCTCGAAATCCTTTGGGAATGAAAGTATGATTAGGGCCTCTGAGCATACCATGAACCTAGGAATCACTAAGTGCACTATCTCAAGGGAAGGAAATAATTACCTAACTTAGTTAACTTGAACAAAGTTTTCCTTAAGACATGTACACAAGTAAAAAACAATTTCACATAAGGACTAAGTGATAACTCCCTTTAGTGAGTTATATTTTTAGTTAGTTTTTATTTAATTTAGGAAGTAGTTATTTAGTTTTACTGCTATTTTATTTTATTTTAGTTAAGTAGTTTAGATTAGGTAGTATTCTTATTTTCTATTATTTTCTTATATTTTGGATACTTATTTTGGGTTTATTTGATTTGGTGTAGGTACAAGTAGGCCCAAAAGAAGTTGGAAGAAGCCAAGCCATGAATTCAGACTCAGCATCTTGTGCTATAGCGCAAGCCAGTGCGCTACAATGCACTGCCGCATAAGGAAGAAAAGGCCACATTCATGTTGCGCTATAGCGCATAGCGCGCTCTCGTTTTGTCAAATTTCCAAGGTTTTAAGTTGCGCTATAGCGCAACCCAGCGCGCTATAGCGCGCCACCGGATTTCGCAAATGAGCCAAGAATTAAGGCTTGCGCTACCACTTTGCAGTAGATTATCCATTCGAGCTAAGAGTTAAAAGAAGGATCTATGCGCTATAAAAAGGAGGTCACACATATCACAAAGGTATCCCGAAGACACTCACACACCCTTCCGAAGATAGAAGTCTTCTTCCAAAGAGATTGAAGGTCAAGATTCAAGGATTTTAGAGCTCAAGTTCAACATGGAGAAATCCAATTTTTCTCGAATCTCTTGTCTCTAGCCAGAAATCTCCATGGCTTTTTGTTTTTCTGTTTCCTCGTCTTTATACTCTGTTATCATTTTCTTTTCTTTAGACATGAACTAAATTTCTCTTGCTAGGGCGTTAATGGACCCTTTTGTATGACAAATTTCTTTATGGATTAATGTTAATCATGTTTCTATTTTAATTGCTTAGTGTTTTTGTTTGCGCTTAATGCTTTTGAGTGATTGGCCACCATTCAATTGATTCGTTGGTTTGCAATAACTAGAGATAGGGTTTGTAAATAAAGCTTCTTAACATAAACACCGTGAGATAAGCGAAAACTAGAGATAGACAAACGCGGTTCATGCGGTCAACATAGGAACCTATAGAACTTCAACCTTTTCCTGGATTAGTTTGTGCTAAGAGATTAAATCAGTTTAGGATAAAGACTATTGCTTGACCTCGAGAGAGGCTAGGAATAAATTAAGGGGAACCGACCGTGAGTCAATTAGGATAGAACGGATTAACAAAAATTCATATGCAAGGCGTCTACAATAGATGAAGTTAATTAGCCCTAGCGATCATTCCATTATATTTAGCCAACCTTTCTTGAATCTGTCCTGGTTACTATTTTTTGTATTTATTAAATTCTTAATTTTTTTTTATTTTAAACTTCTTTACATCCATAATTTCATTCCTTCCAAATAGTCATCCCTTAAACTATTCAGTATTTGATCTATCCTTGTGGGAACGATACTTTTCTCATCACTTTATTATTTGTACGATCTGGTATACTTGCTGGAGTCGCATCAAGTTTTTGGCACCGTTACCGGGGATAGTATCAATATTATTTTTAGTTGACGGGATACTAGATTGGATATTTTATATTTTATATTTTATTTTATTTTATTTTGGTTATTTATTTCTATTTAGCCTTGTATTTTGTTCACCTGTTCATGTGTTCCGTTTTTGCAGTTTATGCGAAGGAGCCAATCTGTTGAAGACTTGCTCTTTGATCCAGGAATCGAACGTTCCTTGGATCAACTCAGGAAAGCACAGAGAGCAATTGAAGAAGTCCCTAAAGTTACCATGGCCAATGAAAATGAGCATGATGATAGAGTCGTGAAGGACTACCTGGCACCCATTCTTGAAGGGTGCTCATCAAGTATTATGAGACCGCCTATCCAAGCAAACAAGTTCGAGCTGAAAACATCACTCATTTAGTTCGTGCAACAAAACTGCCAGTTTGCTGGACTACCTAGTAAGGATCCAAACGAACACCTCAATAACTTCCTAGAAATCTGTGACACCACGAAAATTAATGGTGCCACGGATGATGCTATTCGGTTAAGGCTGTTCCATTTTTCATTGAGGGACAAAGCCAGAGCTTGGTTGAAGTCTCTACCATAAGGGACACTCACTACCTGGGATATGGTGGCCAGAAAATTCTTGGAGAAGTACTTTCCTCCTACCAAGTCTGCTAAGATGAGGAATGACATCACTTCCTTCACCCAAGCAGATGGAGAATCCTTCTATGAGTCTTGGGAAAGGTATAAGGAATTATTGGCCAAGTGTCCACATCACGGCATCCTGCTTTGGATGCAAATCCAAACATTCTACAATGGTCTCCTCATGTCCACCCAAATTATGGTTGATGTAGCAGCTGGCGGCTCTCTGAATAATAAGACACCAGAGCAGTCATGGGAGCTATTCGAAACAATAGCTAGCAACAATTACCAGAGGCCTAGTGAGAGAGCTTAGAAGAGGGGAGTTTTGGAAGTCGACACTACCACTGCCCTTTTGGCCCAGATGCAAGCTCTCTCTGTCCAAAACGCAGCCATTCAGAAGCAATTAGATATGCTCAATACCACTCCCCCTGCACCGATTTTGTAGTGTGACTTCTGCCAAGGGAATCATCCTAATGGAGAATGTGCCACGGAGCCTACTTCTGATGAAAAAGTCAATTACATGAATGGCCAGAGGCACAATTTCCATTCTAATAGCTATGTTCCTGGATACAGAGACTATGGTCATTCCGGTCAATTCCGTGGGAATCAGGGTGCTCCCAGGCATTCATACAACCCACTTGTCCAAGAGAAGAAGTCTAACTTGGAAGAAATGTTCCAACAATTCATGCAAACTCATTCTAATTTTGTGGACAGAACTGAAGCACAGTTCAAGCACTAGGAGGCTTCTATTAGAAATCTTGAAACTCAGTTGGGGCAGATATCCCAACAACTAGCTGAAAGACCACAGGGTACTTTGCCTAGCAATACAGTGAAAAATCCAAGAGAGTAAGTTAAGGAATTACCCTACGAAGTGGCAAAGAACTAGAAGACCCTGAGATGCCAGAAGTGGAAAAAGAGCAACCTGCTAAGACTGAAGTGCAAACTACCCAAGGAAAAAAATATGAGATTCCTATGAGGCGTAGCAAGGGTGTGGGAGAAAAAGAAAAGATGCTAGAGTATATGGCACCACCTGCCTATAACCCTCCCATTCCCTATCCACAGAGGGTGAAGCAACTGAAGAAAGAGCAGCATGATAAACAATTTGTAAAATTTCTGGAATTATTCAAGAAGCTGCAAATTAATATACCTTTCGTGGAGGCATTGACTCAGATGCCTAGTTATGCCAAGTTTATGAAGGAAATCCTCTCTCGAAGATAAAAATCAGAGATGATGAGACTGTCCTACTTATTAAAGAGTGCAGTGCCATCTTACAGAACAAGTTGCCTCCCAAGCTTAAGGATCTAGGGAGTTTTACTATTCCATATGTCATTGGTGATGTTTATTTTAATACAGCTCTTTGTGATCTTGGTGCTAGTATTAATTTAATGCCTTTGTCTATTTTCAGGAAGCTTGGAGTTGGAGAAGTCAAGCCTACCATGATGTCACTACAGCTAGCTGACAGATCAATCAAGCATCCAAGAGGCATTATTGAGGATGTTCTGGTAAAGGTGGATAAGCTCATATTCCTAGTGGATTTTGTAGTACTTGACATGGAGGAAGACAGGGAAGTCCCCCTCATTCTTGGGAGACCTTTCTTAGCCACTGGGAGAGCTCTCATAGATGTCCAAGAGGGAAAATTAGAGTTGCGGGTACAAGATGAGAAGGTCGCCTTCAATGTTTTTGATGCAACTAAATTTCCCCTGGAAGCTGATTCTTGCCTTAGAGTTGATGTCATTAAAGAAGTGGTGACCTCTTCCTTTGGAGCTATTTCCACCACCATTCCCTTAGAAGTATACCTGGTGAACTCTAAGATGGCAGAAGAATTGGAGAACAGTAACTTACAGTTGTGCCATGAACTTTTGGAAGCTCAACCGGTAGTTTCCCAGCCTTTTTTTGATACTCTAACACGAGATAAGGAGCTACTACCAATGAGTGTGGAGCCATCAAAATTAGAGCTCAAGCAACTTCCTATCCATCTGAGATATACATTCCTTGGTGAGAGTGACACATATCCTGTTATTATTAGTGCCTCACTAAGTAGTGTAGAAGAAGAAAAGTTGCTAAGGGTACTAAGAGCTCATAAAGCAGCTATTGGGTGGCAGATTTCAAACTTGAGGGGTATCAGTGCTACCTTTTGCATGCATAAAATCTTCATGGAAGATGACTTCAAGCCACTGGTCCAACCACAGAGGAGGCTGAACCCAACCATGAAAGAGGTTGTGAAGAAGGAAGTGGTGAAGCTCCTAGATGCAGGGATCATATATCCCATTTCAGATACTGTTTGGGTGAGCCCAGTTCAGGTGGTACCCAAAAAAGGAGGAATTATAGTGGTGAAGAATGAGAATAATGAGCTCATTCCAACTCATATGGTCACTGGGTGGAGGATGTGTATTGATTACCAGAAGCTTAATGATGCCACCCGCAAGGACCATTTCCTACTACCCTTCATGGACCAGATATTGGAGAGGATAGCAGGCCATGCTTACTATTGCTTCTTGGATGGCTACTCTGGTTACAACCAGATACACATTGCCCTAGAGGATCAGGAGAAGACTACATTCACCTGCCCATATGGGACATTTGCATATAGGAAAATGCCATTTGGGTTATGCAATGCCCCAGCCACCCTCCAGAGATACATGCTGGCCATTTTCCATGATATGGTGGAGAGGTTTATAGAGATTTTTATGGATGATTTTTCAGTTTTTGGTTTTTCTTTTGATGATTGTTTGTATCATTTATCTTTGGTTTTGAAATGATGTCAGGAAACTAACCTTGTTTTGAATTGGGAGAAGTGTCATTTTATGGTGCAGGAAGGCATAGTTCTTGGACATCGGATATTGGCTAAAGGAATTGAAGTGGATAGAGCCAAAATTGAAGTCATTGAGAAGTTACCTCCACCAACCAATATGAAGGGAGTTAGAAGTTTCTTAGGCCATCTTGGATTCTATGGGAGATTTATTAGGGATTTCTCTAAAATTGCTAAGCCTTTGAATAATTTGTTAGTTAGGGATGTTTCTTTTAATTTTGATAATGAATGCTTGCATGCCTTTGGACTTTTGAAGAACAAATTAGTTTCAGCTCCCATTCTTGTTGCACCTAATTGGGATTTGCCATTTGAGCTCATGTGTGACGCTAGTGATTATGCCATAGGTGCTGTTTTAGGACAGAGAAAGAATAAGTTGTTGCATGTTATTTATTATGCTAGTAGAACTTTGAATGATGCATAACTTAATTATGTTACCACTGAAAAAGAACTTTTGGCTGTTGTTTTTGCTTTTGACAAATTCCGTTCTTATTTGTTAGGTGCTAAGGTGATTGTTTACACGGACCATGCAGCCCTAAAGTTCTTGTTGGATAAGAAGGATGCCAAGCTGAGACTCCTTAGATGGATTCTATTCCTTCAAGAATTTGACTTGGAGATTAGAGATAAAAAGGGAGCAGAGAACATGGTAGCTGACCACCTTTCTAAACTGACCTTTCCCTTTCTGTATAAGGAGGAAGAGATTAGAGAGACATTTCCTGATGAGCAGCTATGGGTAGCACAAGTAGCACCATGGTTTGCAGACTATGCTAATTACCTGGTGAAGAGAATTCTGCCTGAGGGCCTCTCACACTCCCAGAAGAGGAAATTCTTTTCTGACCTCAAGTACTATTTCTGGGAGGAGCCATTTCTTTATAGACACTGCTCAAATCAGATTATTAGAAGATGTGTTCCTCAAGAAGAAGTGGCTAGCATTCTTTACCATTGTCACACATCACCAGTCGGGGGTCACTTCGGAGCCACCCGGACAGCTGCTAAGGTTCTCCAATGTGGGTTCTATTAGCCCACTATTTTCAGAGATGCCAATGACTATGTGAGAAGATGCAATGATTGCCAAAGGACTGGGAATGTTTCTAGACGGCATGCGATGCCATTGAATAACATTTTGGTGGTTGAGCTATTTGATGTTTGGGGTATTGACTTCATGGGGCCCTTTCCCACATCCTTTGGCAGCAAGTATGTATTGGTAGCAATTGATTATGTGTCCAAATGGGTGGAAGCCATGGCATCTCCTACTAATGATGCCCGGGTCGTCACAAAGTTTCTAAAGAAGAATATTTTCTCAAGATTTGGCACCCCCAGAGCAATAATCAGTGATGGAGGCACACACCTCTACAACCATCAATTTGAAGCCCTTCTTGCCAAATATGGTGTGAAGCACAAGGTTAGCACTCCCTACCACCCTCAGACAAGTGGCCAAGTGGAGGTGTCCAATAGAGAGTTGAAGAGGATCCTTGAGAAGACTGTTAATTCCTCAAGGAAGGATTAGTTAGTTAAGTTAGATGATGCTCTTTGGGCTTATAGGATAGCTTTCAAGACTCCCATTGGGATGTCTCCATATAGATTGGTCTTTGGGAAGGCTTGTCAACTGCGAGTTGAGTTGGAGCATAAGGCATATTGGGCAACAAAACTACTCAATTTTGATCTCAAGGAGGCAAGTGAGAAAAGAATGCTACAGCTCAATAAGTTGGATGAGTTTAGACAGGAAGCTTATGAAAATGCCAAACTCTACAAGGAGAAAACCAAGAAGTGGCATGATAGGAATATACTAAGAAGAGACTTCCACATAGGTCAGAAAGTACTACTCTTCAATTCTAAATTGAAGCTATTACCTGGGAAGCTGAGATCAAAGTGGTCCGAACCTTTTGAGATCACTAAAGTATCCCCTTTTGGAGCCATTGAGGTCACACATCCTACCAAAGGCACTTTTAAAGTCAATGGCCAAAGGTTGAAGCCGTATGTTGATGGAAGCTATGATAAACTCAAGGCTTTAGCTCTTCTCTCTGATCCATGCTGTTAGATAGAGCCATGTCCAACTTAGGGATATTAAATCAAAGTGCTTGTTGGGAGACAACCCAACTTTTCCTAACTTTTCTTTGATTTCCTTTAACTTTTCTTATTTAGGATCATTTTAGTTTTTCTTTATTATTATTGTTATTTTTTATTTAGGTATAATATTGTTTAGAATCAATTTAATTTATTTGAGTCTGGTTTGTTTTGTTTTTTTTTAGGTTCATGGAGCAATTAGGAAGTTCATAAGTGAAGGAAGTGATGGAATTGGGCGTGTAGCAGAGAAAATGCAGAAGTTGCAGCAGCAATAGCACACTATAGCGCGATGCATTGCACTATAACATGCTGTCGAAGGGAGTATGCATTTTGAAAATTTTTCTTGCGCTATAGTGCGATGCCTTGAGCTACAGTGCAAGCTTGAGTCTATAGAAAGTAAAGAGAATATTTGGTTGCGCTATAGCGCGATAGGTTGTGCTATAGTGCAAGCCCGTTTGTGTGATGCACCAAAGGAAAATTTGGTTGCGCTATAGCGCAAGCCCACTTTCATGATAGATTTAAAGATCGTCCTGCAGTGAAAGAGACACACACACACGAAGTTTCTTCTCTCTTCAATCCCTCACACAACCAAACACAAGCACTCACTCTCCCACTCAATTCCTTCCACCCAAATTCATTCTTCACCTCAAAACCATCCTTCACCCCTCACATTTTCACCTATTTCTGCATCATAATAACTGGTTTTTCACCAGTTAAACCCTAACTCGCAGAATAGGAATTTCTTGGGTGGGAGGTAGAACTCTCACCATTTTTTTTTAAAGGAGTTGCTCCACTTGAGTTGTTGAGAGTCATCCATACCTGGTTTGCATCTTCTTACTCTCTTAATTTTGATTTTTAATGTTGCATGTGCTACCTAAATTGCCATGTTTAGTTATCACCTTGAATTTATCATAAATAACATGTGCTTTTGTAATGGTAGAAGGAATTGATGTTGTTTCATTTGATTAAACACAATACTTGAGTCAGTTGTGATCATCGTTGCTATATTATGTTATTGGCTTGAGTTATTGAATGTTTGGCTTTGAAATGAGAATATGAGTTGAGTCATTTGGGTGTTTATGCATATTTGATCTAAGACAATTGGGTTTTAAAATAGGATTAGAAGCTTTACTTGACATGGTCCATATTCGAATGAGCTTAGGATCCATATCCTCACTGATTATTTTCAGAATCCTTGCATCTGCTCTATTATGTTAGATGGAATTGTAGTGCTTGGATTCTGAGTTATTCCCTTTTATGGATTAATTCTGACTGTGCCAGTAAGTAAGTTGGGGGTCAGTATCTTGGAACACTCTATTATGATTTATTGATTACTAACTGGTTGCCTTTGGATTTTTGGTTGTTTTAATTATGTTTTCAGGACCATGGCATCCAGAAAGAGAACCAAGACTACCGAAGCCTCCTTTTCTTCCCAACCCTCTCATGCCGAGGAAGACTTTGACAGACATCGATTCATCAGGGCAAACTGTCAGCATCGGTACCATTCCTCCCTCCACAAACGGGAGTTGGTGATAGAGAAGGGCATTCAGCTGAGTTCAGGTACACTCCAAGCACATATGGAAGAGATAGAGAGGAGAGGGTGGCACAGCTTATTGAATGAGCCACCATTGGGTTGTCTCAATTTAGTGAGAGAATTTTATGCCAACCTGATGGTGGTTAGTGGGGCCAACCAACCTGAAGGCCATGTCTGGGTGAGAGCCCAGTGGGTAGACATCCGTCCCTCCAGCATCAACTCCTTCATGCACACTCCTGATATCCAAAGGATGATTTCTCTATATTGAGAAGGCAGAATGTAGATTGGGATGAGATTCTTCAGACCATAGCCCGCCAGAACGGCAAGTGGGCTTATTATGATACTCCGTCTACCGGCCTGAAGCATTTGCTAAATAAGTACCTCAACCCAGCAGCCAGAGTGTGGGCTCAGATTATGTTCTCTTACCTCATGCGTAGCAGGCACACCCATTCTATCACTAGGGAAAGGTGCCTGCTACTGTGTTGCCTCATCACTCAGAGGGAGGTGAACTTGGGGTAATTGATCAAGGATCAGATGATGACCATACCAAGCAGCAACTATTCTTTGCCTTATCCATCCTTGATCACTGCGTTAGTCCTGCAAGCGGGTATTGTTGTAGATCCTGCAGAGCGCATGACGGACAGAGGTCCAAAGATTTCTGATGAGAGCCTCTCTGTGACACTGAACAGAGCGACTCGAAGCATTAAGAGGACCTGACAGGCTGAGAGACAGGGAGATGCATCATCACCATCGCCACCACCACCACAAGTCAGAGACATTGATGCGTCCTAGCCACCATGGCTTCAGCTTCAAGCCCAGATTGATGAGCTACACCTAGACATGAGGAGCACACAGACCACCCTCCAGAATAGAGCAAGCAGGCAGTATTCCTCTATTTATAGAGGCATCCAAGGTCTGGAGGCACTTATGAGGCAGCAGCTGTCGCCAGAGCTCCTCCAGCAGCTACCACCTCTACCTCTAGCAGATCCAAAGCTTGAGCACCTCACAGATGAGGAGGCCTTTGCACAGGAGGAGTCAGAGGAAGAAGCAGAAGACGCAGCTAAGGAGTCTGAGGAAGACTAGTTTTGGGGAGTTCCTTTCCTTTCCTTTCCTTTCCTTTCCCTTTTTGATTCTATTTTAGTGCATTGGCTACTATGCACAATTTTTAAGTTAGGGGTTGGGAAAGTCCATGCATGTACTTTTGCTTTTTGCTCCTGCTTACTTTCCTTTAGTTATTGTTAGTTTTCTAGTCTTCTAGTTGTCTTGTTTCTATTTCAAAAAAAAAAAAAACCAAAAAGATTTTTCATTTTTAGTCTTTTTTCTTAATGTCTTTTGTCAGTCAAATGGATGTAATGCCTATGCCTATGATATGAAGGACTGCTCTATTTGTTAACTCTTAAGTAACTTTGAATTCTAATTTGAGTCTTGAATTTCTTCTTGTGCTTCTATTATTGAATTCAGAAGGATCATTTTCTTGCACTTTGATAAGAGTTAGCAACTTAGGATAGGTAACCTTTATGCTTTTGATGCTTTATTTAGGTTCAGACATGCATTCTTATTCATGTGAATCTCTCTTGAAATATATGTGATTGAATCTTAGCCTTAGAAGTGATTTAGGCCATGTTTGGTAGCCATAATTGAGCCTCATTGCCCACCCCTAGTCATTGATCCTTAGTTATCCTATTTGAGCCTTAAAGCCTATTCTTGGATTGAACCACGTTATGAGCCTAATGCCCTTTCCTGCTTTTCCATTTTTGATCCCATAGTTTACCCTCAAGCCTTAACTTCTAAACTCATTTGAATAAGGTAATACCTCCACTACATCAACCTCATGCTTTCTAAAGTCCAAAGTGGAGTGGGTGAATATTTGAAACAAAAAAAATAAAGAAAAAGAAAAGGGAAGGAGGAATGAAAAAACAAAATAGAGAAAAGTTGGCAATACAAGGAAAAGATAATGCCAAGGTTTAACAAGAAAAACATGATGGTTGCCAAGCAACTAAGTTGGGGGTACCACAAGGAGAATGAGTTAGGGGTGAGGGTTCCTAAAGTTGAAGGTAACATTGAGCTTAAATGACTATTCCATCTACCTCTTACCTTGACCTACCATTACAAGCTAATAAAAAGTCCTTTTGATCTTTGGCTAAGTGATACTCATATAGAAATAGAGAGAGATGATTGTGGATAGTGTGATATTTTTTTTGTCTTTTCTTAAACATGGCATAAGCATAGGGTGAGTCAATTCTTCATTGCTTTTCTCTTGTACACACATACACACTTGATCCATTCTTTTGATAATTTGGAGGCACAATTAGATGGTCTTGGTACTCAACTTGTATTTTTGGTGACTTTTAAGTTAACCTATGGAGCAGTGATGAGGAAGTTCATAGGTAATAACGCCTATTCTGACTGTTTTGTTTAGTGAATCCCTTTGTTTTAAGTGTTTTTGTTAAGCCTTCTTTGTTTTTTTTTTTTTTTTTCTATTGTTAGTCTTTGTTTTGAGTTTTGCTTGGGGACAAACAAGTACTTAAGTTGGGGGTTGTGATAACTCCCTTTGGTGAGTTATATTTTTAGTTAGTTTTTATTTAATTTAGGATGTAGTTATTTAGTTTTGCTGCTATTTTATTTTATTTTAGTTAAGTAGTTTAGATTAAGTAGTATTCTTATTTTCTATTATTTTCTTATATTTTGGATACTTATTTTGGGTTTATTTGATTTATTGTAGGTACAAGTGAGCCCAAAAGAAGTTGGAAGAAGCCAAGCCATGAATTCAGACTCAGCATCTTGCGCTATAGCGCAAGCCAGTGTGCTACAGCGCACTATCGCATAGGGAAAAAAAAGGCCACATTCATGTTGCACTATAGCGCAACCCAGCACGCTATAGCGCGCTGCCGTGTTTGTAGATTGTCAACAAGTTTTCGTTGCGCTATAGCGCAACCCAGCGTGCTATGGCGTGGCACCAGATTTCGCAAATGAGCCAAGAATTGAGGCTTGCGCTATAGCGCAAGCCCGTTTGCAGCAGATTATCCATTCGAGCTGAGAGTTAAAAGAGGGATCTATGCGTTATAAAAAGGAGGTCACACATATCACAAAGGTATCCCAAAGACACTCACACACCCTTCCGAAGACAGAAGACTTCTTCCAGAGAGATTGAAGGTGAAGATTCAAGGATTTCAGAGCTCAAGTTCAACACAAAGAGATCCAATTTTTCTCGAATCTCTTGTCTCTAGCCAGAAATCTCCATAGCTTTTTGTTTTTCTGTTTCCTCATCTTTATACTCTGTTATCATTTTCTTTTCTTTAGACATAAACTAAATTTCTCTTGATAGGGCATTAATGGACCCTTTTGTATGACAAATTTCTTTATGGATTAATGTTAATCTTGTTTCTATTTTAATTGCTTAGTGTTTTTGTTTGTGCTTAATGCTTTTAAGTGATTAGCCACCATTCAATTGATTCGTTGGTTTGCAATAACTAGAGATAGGGTTTGTAAACAAAGCTTCTTAACATAAACACCGTGAGCTGAGTGAAAACTAGAGATAGACAAACGCGGTTCATGCGGTCAACATAGGAACCCATAGAACTTCAACCTTTTCCTAGATTAGTTTGTGCTAAGAGATTAGGCAATCAGTTTAGGATAAAGAGTATTGCTTGACCTCGAAAGAGGTTAGGAATAAATTAAGGGGAATCGACCATGAGTCAATTAGGATAGAACAGATTAACAGAAATTCATAGGCAAGGCGTCTACAATAGGTGAAGTTAATTAGCCATAGCGTTCATTCCATTATATTTAGCCAACCTTTCTTGAATCCATCCTGGTTACTATTTTTGGTATTTATTAAATTCTTAATTTTTTTTATTTTAAACTTCTTTATATCCATAATTTCATTCCTTCCAAATAGTCATCCCTTAAACTATCTGGTATTTGATCTATCCTCGTGGGAACAATACTTTTCTCATCACTTTATTACTTGTACGATGTAGTATACTTGCTGGAGTCGCATCACTAAGTAACTAAAAGATTACATACATTTGTTTTAACTATGTGGTTATGTCATGGGTAGACATGAAGAATCACATTATGGCTCATAAGACTTGTTGCAAAGAATAACACAATTATAAACTCCCTTTAGGGGACAAAGGTATGATGCCTCTAAGCATGATATTTGATTAATCTGATTGAGCATTGACTCGTGATTGAATGATTGTGGATGATTGGTATGATGATGTGAGATTGATATAATTGGTTGTTGGTTGAAATTTTTATGTTTGGGATTTTCAGGAAGCTCCGGTCTAGCCGTTATGCTGCCGAATTTCCGCCAAAATTATGGACTTAGCCATATCATTACATACCCATATGTGTCTTGTGAATGATTGCAATTTATGAAAAATATGGTCATAACAAAAGAAAAGAAAGAACAGGATATGACCCTTCAATAACTTCAGTAAAGGAAGTGAGAGACGGTGATCCACAAAGACTTAAGAAATCACTATAGAGAGGCAAGGGTGACATAGAGGACCCTCGAACTTAGAGGTAACTATTATTAGCTTACTCTGATTTGGTTTAGTACTATGTGACGACGATCACAAAATGAGCTCATGTCCAAAAGTAGTCTATTTCAACGGAAAAGTAAAGAATGTTAAGCACGTGCTAAGTATAAAAGTAAAGTCAAAGTAAAACCATGGTCAAGTTAACGAGGTTGCATGGAAATGCATGTACCTATATTGTCTATATGCATCATGAATATTTCTTCCATGTTATAGCATGTATATTTCTACATGATATTATGATTATGATGTTAAACTTAAAAGTAACTCGCTTCGGGATTTATGTTTTCAAGATTATTAAAATTGAACCTATACATATCCACTATTTTATAATTAAACCCGAAGTGGCTAAGACGATGACAATGACACAGTAGTTGCCTAGTGACGATCCTACTGAGAAATTTTGTATTCTCACTCCTACTATTCTATGTTGTCTTAAGAGGATGCCAGCATCAGGCACGGTGGTAATATTGATTGAGTTCCTTGTATGGGATCGGTACTTTGATCTAGTGTTGAATGCCTCTATGATATCTGCAAGTGCAGCCATGAAGGTCTATTTCTTCCACAGCCGTCTGTTCCAAGTACCCATTATGAGCCCGTTTTTCCATCCATACCAACTGTATGATAAGGTCACCTTGGACGATATCTGTCCTTAGTTTTAGCCGCTAAGGTACTCCACCGATGAAGAGTCTGACTCGGATACCCATCTGACACCGACTATTTCTTTGGATTCCGATCCTTTGGAGCTATCCAACCTGAGCTACCATGTGGAGTTTGATCTATCCGAGCCTTCCTACCCTTCGATGATTCACCTGTCTTCTAATTCTTTTGCTGGCCCATCTCCACCCCTGGTTTGCTATCGTGGGTTCATCCACACATGTGCTATACCCCATAGATGTGTGCATGCATGAGGAGGTGGACGTAGAGGTGGTGCACCCGGTGGATTCGAGAACGGTTACCTTCCGTCTGATGGTTGACTTGGATAGCACATGTAGAGCCGAGCATGAGGATAGCCCTTTTTGGTTGATAGTTATAGGGTTATCATTTTCTTTTAGCATGTATGGGTGGATGGGATTTCTGATGTATTTCTTTTGTGATATATATTGGTTAGGTTTCTTTTGTAAAGTCGATAGTAGATATCGGACCCATTACCTATTCTGTATGACTTGTTACTCTAGTATTAACTATGTTAAACTCTTTTAGCTATGGAATGATATTATATTTATCCTGGATGATTAATTTTTGTTGCCTTTATTTATTTTATCGCACTGTTTGTATGACATAGTTACATTCAGTATTATACGTTCACGACTCGCTCATGGCTCTTGGTTTTCAAAAAGGTTTACTTGTTTTCGATGTTCAAAAATTTTTACACATATTTTTTGTATAAGGTAATTTCAAATGGTAAAGTTAGTTTTGCGAGCAAAAAGTAACAACTAGTAATTCCATAATGTCTTAAGCATAGTATGAGACTATTAGGGTGTTACAAAAGATAGAGTATGGACATCACATTACATAAATCCTAATATCGTAGGTTTAATTATAGGACACATAGCTGAGCCATGGTTTAAAATATCCAGATAACTATATAGAACAAAGTCTTAAAAGAATAGTAGATGCCAAACTAAAATACACAGGATGATAGAAAACTAAATGGCACTAAGCATAACCAAGAATAACCATAAACCATACTCTCATCCCATCACCCTAAAGGTGTCGAGATCTGGAATGGCTACGGCCCTGAGCTCCTCGCCCTCGGGGTACAAAAGGTGTATGAATAATGTGCGGGTGCCTATTGAGTACCTCCACTTGACGGACACGGCTAGGCCTAGCATCGTTTGGAACATGAATCATTGCGGTAGACGTCTCCTCCGAAAGGTCCTCTTCGTAGGTAGGGCTAACAGTCGGATGGTACTCAGGAATCAGAGTTGAAGCTGCCATTAGGATAGGGGTAGTAGTCAACTGATTGATAGGGACAACAGGTGGGGATAGTATCTCCATAGAAGGCAATTTGGGGGACATAGGCGCCATCTCAATGTTCAACAGAGTAGACAGCGAGAAGTCCCAAGGAGCTAAAGGTTGAACAGGGGGTGCGTCGGGGATGATGGTGTGGACTAACAGAAGATCTGGCTCTGCCACCTCATGCATACGACCAAGGTTAAAGTACATGCAGAAAATCGTAGTGGTCGTTGCCATGATTGTATTGGCACCTGTGTCATATGACCACTCGTGCTCAAATGGATCCATGATCCACTCCACTGATACGCTATCAGAGTCTGGTAACAATACAGAAAAATGAAAATGAGAAATGATATTTCTAAGTAGGACTCTAACTCAACACGAAAGTGTCTTCGTTATCATCTCAGCCACTTCGGTTTCGTCAAAACGAATTATTGGGCATACATATGGTTCAATTATTAGGTTTTCCGAAAAATATAATTATCCAAAGTGGGTTCACTTTTAGGCATACATTCTAATTATGACAATTACATTAGCATATACATAAGAGAAAATGTAAATAAATGCATCATGCATGAACATCTTGACAATGTCTTTCTTTTCTATTCCCTTCTTAGTTTGGACCTAAGTCCTTTTTTTTCATTAAACTTGACTTTATCATGAGTCTTTTAGTTACCACCCTCTAAACTTGAATGGTAATGAGCTCATACTATGGCTGTTGCCACCATCATTTCCCGGTACTCACACTAGCTGAGTCCTTTGCCATGCCCCATGTAAGTCCTTGGGCGGAGAGGGAATTTATTGTGAGTCATCCTCCCTTTTGAACAATCACACTCTTAGTTCTATCTTTTCTTAATTAATGCTTACGACGCTTAATTTAGCAATATAACGGCTAGACCGGAGCTTCCCCAAAATTTGTTAAATACAGAATTCCAATCACAAGACATCATTATACATTTCACAACACTATATTCATAATCATCATCATCCTTATCATCATTATCATACTTGCACATAGAGATATATATCACAAACAAAATTTTATGAGCTAAGCTTAGTAAATTAGATGTAAGTTTTTAGTTAGGTTTTTATTTTATTTGATTATTTTATTATTCGTAGGGCAAGTTTTTTTCTATTATCCTTCTCAAATCTTTTAATTTGAAATATGAAAGTTCAATGTTTTAAGTTGAGGGTTTTGGGGTCTTCAAGTTTGTTTCTCATTATCCCTTAAAATTAGCCTTAACCAGATTTATATTTCACTGTAGGGTAGTAACTTAATAAATTCACCATAATTTTATCTTTTACTATTTTAACTTGATTTTTTGTAGGTTTATACCTCTCTGAGTCCTCTTTTAAACAAAAAACCCCACTCAAAAATTCCTAGTCTAATTTGAGCTATGCACTAAAAAATTTTACTGTTTGGCTGTTAACTTTAACCAAGTAATAGAATATTGTCGAATTTACGAGGAATTCCACACAAGGAATTTGAATGAGATATTTTATAGGGTATTTTGTTATGTCTTAGCTTTCTAAAAAATTTAATCCCACTTAAAAATGTTTTATATATCTTGAGTTATAAGGATTTTAATGCAGGTTGCCCATATAGAAACACCTTTGGGCACAACCCACTTTAAAAATTCATATCTTGCTCATTTTAGGTCCCTTGCTCACATATTTTATATGTATAGAAAGTTCTGTGAGTCTATTTTCTTTTAAAATTAATCTTGTTGCATTTTGAGTTGTCTAAAAGGAGTTATTTTACACACAATACAGACTGCCAGAATTTCAGCATATCCAAATTTCATTTTCTTTGCTTGTTTTGTAGAAACTTTGAGATTTCACCCCAGGTGACCATTTCTATCTTTGATTTTACTTTAATATTTTGAGATTTCAATGATAAAATAGTATATAAAGTTAAAATAAAGTTTGATCCATAAAATGGTCATACAACATAATCACATGTTAAGAAAATACCTTGACACAAGGCAAAATTTCATAGAAAAAGAATGTGGTCATGGTCAAGAGACCTAAGAGGAAGTCCTACAACCACCTAACTATGAGAAGCTTAGGAGTTCTAGTATGTGAAAACACACAAAGGAGAAAAGTTAGTCACTACCACAAGGAGCTTCTTGAAGAGCTTGAAGAGTGAAAAAGGTTAAAGATGGCCTCCCTTTTTTAGAGCTTGGAAATTGGGCTATGTGTGTGCTTAAGTGTATTCTTCAAAGACTAAAGGAGATGTGGTGGAAATGAGGGTGGTTGGAGTAGAGGAAAAGTAAGAAGATTAAGGGAAATAGGAAGAACAAAGAAGAAATAGTGGGAGTTTTAGAGAGAAGTGAGAGCTTCTTGTGTTTAGTGAGCAAATGAGAAATTGCAAATGAGGATGAATGGGGGGCTAAATGGCATAATTTCCTGCAAAATGGGCAAAATTTCCCCTAAAATTAGGCCTTTCCCAACAATACAAAAGTCCCTCATGCAACCAAAAATATACAGTTCCACCATAGAGCCAAGTACCAACAATACTTAGAATTCAAACTCAAGAATAACGAGCGTTCTCAAAATGCTCTCCAAGTTCAAAAATGCAAAACATACACAGGCAGGTGTGGATACGCTTTTTCAAAACCAAATCTATTATGACTAAATATATTACAGGAGAAGCTAGACCATGCTTGTGGGTGATGGAGCATAACTAAAAATATTTGTAGATAATTACTCGGCTATATATAGATCAAAATACAGTGACAACCTAAAGGACCACACGGATTAATATATCGAACTCGCGAAGCCTTTATACCTTTAGCTATTGATACGAACTGCTCGTAGTCTGTACCTAGCTCTGAAATAGAGGAAGAGTGAAGAGTGAGTCAAACAGACTCAGTGAATGTAGAAAGCAATTAGAGAGCTTGAGAGTTTAGAGGGAGAGTGAAAGTGTGAAAATGAAAATGAGTGTGTGTGTGTGTGTGTGTGTGAATGTGTGTTGGTCGTAGGTTGTTAGGGCATGGGGGGAGATATTTTTGTGTCATTTTATGTTATCTTATGTTAATTAGGGATTAAGGAGGACAAAGTGGATGATGGAGGACAAATCATGTACTAACTCTTATGAAAAAGCACTCTTATCTCATGCTTTTTGCTTTAATAACATCACTATTCACTTTATTGTCTAGTTGACTTAATTTGAATTTTAATGATGTGATTAAGTGCTCTTGGAACTTAATTAACTTGATTAAGCAAGGATTAATAATTAACACACAATAAAATTAAACTTTTAATTAAGCTTAACTATCCTTAATTGAATTAGTGCTTAATTAAGCTATTAAAAGTTTGACACACTTAATTAAAGATTCTGTACTCTTAACTTTCTCTTCCAAATTACCACATAAATTCTTTAATTAAGTATTAATCTTTTAATTTCTCATGAAGTGCCTAATTACTCAGGGTTATTGAGGTAATTTAGCATGAAGGAAAATTGAGGACGTTACATCTTTGCTATGTATTTATATTCTTCCCTTATTACTCTTGTGCTTTATTGCTTCACATTGAGACTCGCATGTGCAATGCTTATATGGCATCTCTTTCACCCTCAAGGCTCAAATTTTAAAATGCACTAAGCGATGATGCTTTTTCAAAAAAAAAAAAAAACCCTATTTTCCACATAATATAGTTTTTTGAAAGAGTTAGGTTTTCCGTAAGCATAAGTAACAATTAATAATCAAATATAATATGACTTAAGCATAACATGGGATTATTAGGGTGTCACATTATGGTATCAGAACTGTTCATCTTGATAAAGCCTGAGGTTGGACTGACTACGCTTCCAAGCATAATTTTGCATACACTATGTTAAGTCATACTTCAAATCTTGTCTATATGATAGGATATAAGACTTTGAATGCATGATTGTCATGTAAGATTGCCTTTAGTTACTACCAAGCTTATACTTAATATTGAGCCTGATCAACTCAATATCTTTGGTGTATTCAGGAACTAATAGCAACTTGCAGATGTACCTCCAATGA
Organism: Pterocarpus macrocarpus; assembly: GCA_031439585.1. NCBI lineage: Eukaryota > Viridiplantae > Streptophyta > Magnoliopsida > Fabales > Fabaceae > Pterocarpus > Pterocarpus macrocarpus. Next base: position 47,569,974 of record CM062514.1, read on the forward strand.
GAGTAGAGACAATATGAACATCGCTGAATTCATGAGAACCTTCCAACTAATGGTGAACACAATGCAAGCCCAAGCTACAGCCATCAAGCACATGATAGAACAACTAAAGTGGAGATTCGAAGAGTCCGTTGGTGGAAATAAGGTGGATGCCGAGTATCAGAAGTTCTAGGAATTTCAAAGGGCGAACCTACCCAATTTTAAGGGGGCTTTTAACCCTGATGAGTATATCAAGGAGATTGAGAAGATCTACTCTATACTAGCTTGCTCGGAGACTCAGCAAGTGGCCTTTGCCACTTATATGCTAAAGTTAGATGCCGATTTTTGGTGGAAGGGAGCGAAGAGTTTGATGGAAAGTGGCCGAATGCAAATCATGTGAGATGCTTTCAAGGCAGCTTTTTATGAGAAGTATTTTCTGAGGTCAACAAGGAATGCAAAGGAAATGGAGTTCTTCAGGCTTTATCAAGGGGGTATGAGCATCACTGAGTACATAGAAAAGTTTAAGGAGATGTGTAAGTTCTCCACAATCTACCAGAGTAACCCTGATAAGCACTGGAAGTGCATGAGGTACAAAGGAGGGTTGCGGGCCGACATCCTAGTGTCAGTAGCCCCATTGGAAATACGGAACCAAACATCGCTTCTCAACAAGAGTTGAGTAGTAGAAGAGTGCAACAGAAAGCTGGCCATTTAAAAATTGGACGCCCACAAGAGGAAACAAGCATGTCAGGGGCAACAACCAAAGTAGCCTCGCAAAAGAAGCCCTATCATGGCGAAGGATCCAAGGGCAAGCAGCCACAAAAGCCCGCTACTAATCCTCCAAAGCCTACCACTCATCCCCTGAAGTCTGCAACCAATCCGATTTGCCTAAAGTGTAGGAAGAACCACAAGGCGACTTGTTATACCGGTAAAAATGTCTGCTTCAAATGTAGGCAACTAGGGCACTATGCCAAGAACTGCATCAAGGACATACCTTCCTCTAAGCCATAATGCCAAGGGAGAGTCTTTATCACAAATGCTGAGGAGACCATGGAGTTTGATGATCTCAATTGAGGTAAGTGTAAAGTTAATGGTAACATCTTAACTGTACTATACGACTTGGGTACTACGCACTTTTTATTTCCCATGGTTGCTTAAGTAGGCTAGGATTGTCTATTTTTGAAATGCCTGACACATTACTTGTTTCTACTCCTACTGGAAAACCTATTAGAACTTGCCGTGTTGTCTAAAATGCCAATTTCAAATGGATAGTAAAACCTATGAGTCTGATTTGATTTGCCTTCCTTTATATGGTTTAGACTTGATCTTAGGCATGGATTGGCTTTTTGGCCAACCATGTTATGTTAGACTGTGCTGCAAAATCTACTGTGTTTCCTTCTATACTTGTGAATCTATTAGATTGAGTGTGAAACCTGTTGTGTTGTACTATTGTAAGACTGTAAATCAAGAATACATTCTCCTATAAGCTAGTGAGCTTGAATTGGAACAAGTTTTGAGTGAGATACTTGTGGTTAAAGAATTCCCCAAAGTTTTCCCTGAGGATATCCTTGAGTTTCCCCCTGAGAGAGGGATAGAGTTTTCAATAGAGTTAGTGTTGGGAATAAGGCCGATATCTATAGCACCCTATAGAATATCCCTGCTAGAGCTAATGGAGCTAAAAACTCAATTGGAGGAATTATTGGAGAAGAAGTTTGTGAGGCCTAGTGCCTTACCCTGGGGAGCTCTGGTGTTGTTTGTCAAGAAGAAAGATGGAAGCATGAGATTGTGCGTTGATTACCGGCAGTTGAATAAGGTCATAGTGAAGAATAAGTATCCTTTACCTAGGATAGACAACTTGATTGAAGAACTGAGAGGAGCAAAGATGTTTTCAAAGATAGATCTAAGGTCTGGATACCATCAGATTAGAGTGAAGGAGGAAGATATTTCCAATATAGGCTTTAGGATGAGGTATGGGCATTACGAGTTTAGAGTAATGTTGTTTGGATTGACTAATGCCCCAGCTATATTTATGGATTATATGAGTAGAATCTTTAGGCCATATTTGGACAAGTTTATGGTGGTCTTCGTAGATGACATCCTCATCTATTCGAAGACAAAGGAGGAAAATGAAGAGCACCTTAGGATTGTATTGGAGATCCTAAGAGGCAAAAAGCTTTATGCTAAGTTGTCAATGTGCGAGTTTTGGATGGAGGAATTGAAGTTCTTGGGTCACATGGTGTCAAAAGAGGGATTTCCGTGGATCCAAATAAAGTAGAAGCAATGATGAATTAGGAAAGATTGACGATGGTGACAGAAATCAAGAGTTTTCTTGGTTTAACAGGATACTATTAAAGGTTTATAAAGGGATTTTCTCATATATCCCAACCTTTAACCAAGCTAACTAGGAAGAATGTTGCTTTTGTGTGGGCCACAGAGTTAAGAAGAGTTTTTAAAAGTTAAAGGAGAAGTTGACTTCTACACTCGTGCTAGTTTAACCCAACCCTAAGGGAGCTTTCAAGGTTTATTGTAATGCCTCTACGAGAGGTTTAGGTTGTGTATTGATGCAAAATGGCAATGTGGTAGCCTATGCCTCTAGGCAGCTAAAATCCCATGAAGTTAACTACCTAACCCATGATTTGGAACTAGTAGTAGTGGTGTTTGCATTAAAGGTATAGAGACACCACTTGTATGGAGTTAGGTTTGAGATGTCTCGGATCATAAGAGCCTAAAATGCCTATTTGACCAAAAGGAGCTTAACATAAGACAAAGAAGGTGGATGGAGTTTTTGAAGGACTGTGACTTCGGATTAAACTATGACCCTGGTAAGGCCAATGTGGTGGCCAATGCGTTGAGCCCAAAGTCACTGCACGTGTCATGGATGATGATTAAGGAAGCCAAGTTAGATGAGAGTTTTAGGGATCTAAAGCTTGGAGTCACCCTAACCCTACACAATATAAGATTGAACCCATTAAAAGTGATGAGTGATTTCAAGGGCCAAATTGCTCGAAGCCAGATGGAAGATAAATAGTTTTTGAGGATAGTGGCCCAAGTGAAGGAAGGGAAGCTAAAAGGATTTGCTCAAGGTACTGATGGGATATGGAAGTATCAAGGGAGAATCTGTGTACCTACCAAGGATAATCTGAAGAATATGATTATGGAAGAAGCCCACAAGGGTCATTTCACCATGCATCATGGCATGATGAAGATGTACCAAGACCTCAAACGGATGTTTTGGAGGCCAGGTATGAAAAAGGATGTGTTAGACATGGTGAATAAGTGCTTAGTTTGTCAAAAGGTGAAAATTGAGCACCAAAAGCCCTTAGGCATGTGCAACCTTTGGAGTTCACTGAGTAGAAATGGGATGGAATCTGAATGAATTTTGTGATGGGTTTACCCCTGATAAGTAACATTTTGATACATGGATTATGTAACATCCTCAATTCCTTGTTGTGCTATACCTCAGTACCCTTGAGTAATTAGGCACTTAATGAGAAATTATGAGACTAAGGCTTAATTAAGGGCTTAACGAAGAGTTTATGAGTTAACTCGAATGAGAAAAGTCAAGAGAATACTTAATCGAGATTAGATAATCTCTAATTAAGCAAGTCAGAGCCTTTATAGCTTAATTAAGCACTAATCGCCCTTAATTAGCTTAATCAAGTTTAATTAAGGTTAATTAAGCTTAATCTCAAGATTACTTTTTGTTAATCATGTTCTTGTGTGTTAATCACTAATCCTTGCTTAATCATCTTAATTAAGTTGTATGAAAACTTAATCACATGATTAAATTCAAATTTAGTCAACTAGACAATAAAGTAAAAAGTGATGTCATAAAAGCATAAAGCATAAGACAAGAGTGCTTTATGTAAGAGTTAGTACATGCTTTGTTCCCCCATCATCCATTTTGTCTCCCTAAACCTTAATTAACAGAAAATTAAGAAAATACCTCCCTCCTCCTCTTTGAACAGTGGATGTAACACCCTACCAACTTAATGTTATGCTTAAATCATAGCATAAAATTGGATAGGTTGCATTACTGTATTAGTCTTATGTTTAAAGCTGTATTCATTATTTTATATTCTGATATATATGTATATGACTGATGTATATACCTACGAAATAGGACACTCTATATAATAAACGCGATTAGCATAGAAATATCATTAGTTACATATATACATATATAAGTTGGAAGCCAATGCTTCAGTTTATAAATATACATATCAAGAGCAAAGTGAAGTAAAGGGACAACAAAATTTCTATTGTCAAAAAGTAGAGACGGAAATGGCGATAGCCAGCTAGGTACAGCGAGTGCATCTCAGGATCCTGGTGAAGCTGCAGGTCAGTGAGCTCAATAAACAGAGTAGCTGTCGAGTCCATTACCAGCGTCTGAGAATGATGCGGAAATGCAAAATGAGGTGAGAATTTAAAGAAATTCTCAGTAGGGTTCGCGTATGACGTTTGACTAATGTCACATTCATTCCCAGTTGCCTCAGGTTTTATTTAATTATAAAAATAGGAGATCAAACTTAACTATTCACACTTAATAAGGTTGGGAAAATGTCTTGTCCGAGGCAAGGTCCAGTTTTACTTAAGATAGCATAAGGAACAGAATAAACTAATATCAATAATACACAGAATAATGAACATACAGCAGTAAGTGAATTTAACAAATAAACTATAAATGACTTATAGTGACCATTCAATGTAATTATGCATTTAATGCAATCATGCAAAACTTGCTCTTGAACCTTTCTTCATAAACTTTTTCATTACTGTTCATCATTTTCCATCACTTGGTCCCCTAGGAGTTTTTGGCCATTTTAGACCCTTGGATAATAGTTTGTTTCTCAGGATCGAGTTCATTCCTATATAGGAATACTGGGTTTACTTTCCCCGACTTCCCACCGATCTATTCCCCTTAACTTTATTCCGGGGTTGGCCCAAGTATTATGGAACTTTCATCATAGCATAGTCTTTATATTCCTCATAATATGACTTTCATAACTTTCTTGAAAATACTCATATATCTACATGTATATCATAACTCATGCATACACTTTACAGCAATTTTGGCGGCATAATGGAACGTGTCTGCTTCCCCATAAATAATGCCAGTACTCAGCATATCAACTTATCAAAGAAATCATCTCATTCCATTCATAATTCAACATATTTCATTCATGTTTCAATCATCAAATTTAAGGCACAAGTATTGCAATTTAAAACATGTTTATTGTCTCATTACTTGTATTCAACTCGATTTTTATAAATCATGCCATAATTTTTATTTAACTCATTTGGGCCTCAATTTTGGGTATGTTAATTTATTATGTGTCTATTTTCTAACCTCTTTGGTCCCATCTAATTTCGATAACCATAACTCAAGTTATTCAGGTTTTATCCCGGCCTGCCCTGTGGCTAGCCAAAATTGCACAGTCAAAAGTAAAAATCTACTAAAAATCGAAAACTGACTCAAATCATACGAAATTGGTCTCATATTAAATCTAACAGGACAACCTTTCACATGCAAAAAGTTCCATTTCATTTGCCTTAGTAGGGCTCGAGTTATAAGCCCCAAAATTTGACCTTCCTAAACTGCCCTGTTTTGGCTCAGTTTAGTCATAGGGTAACTTCTTCAAATCACTGGAAACAAATGAGATGATAACAAACTCTAAATTTCTTTGTAGGTTCTCCTATGTATAAGCTTTCTAACAAAATTAGTTTCACTCAATTTGGAGTTGTATAGGGCGAGTTACACCCTTTTCAACCCACACTACTCGGGTGAATGTCTTGATTCTTACGTCAAACTTCAAAAATTCATAACTCTCTCAATATTAATCCAATGGCCTTATATGATATATGTATAGAAAGCCCTAGATGTCTAGTTTCACATAAAAATGGTGTCATCAATTGTAAACAGTAGTAGGTAGAGCCGTACACTCTGCCGTATGGACTGCCGTGGATCTTAGGTTTTCCAGCCTCTCAGCTCTTCCTATCTTCATCCTTTCTTGCTTCCAATTCATTTTTAATCTCACAAACAGCCAATAAACCAGCCATATATCATCATAATCAATCAATCAACACATCAAAGATTAAGAAAATAAGCCACTACCAGTCATCCAAGAATTAGAAAATCAAGCAAGAAATAAACCTCTACCTCTTGTTATGTGATTAGACTTGAGTTTGTAACTAGAACTTAGTTGAACTTGAAAGTTGGATGGAGTTAGGTGAGTGGAGAAGAGAAAAAGAGAGCTGAAGTGAAGGAGAAGAGAGGGCACAAAAATGGGTCTGAATGAGAGGAGGAGAATGTGTTATATAGGCATGAATGGTAGTTAACTTGGAGGGTTTTGATTGGCCTCAAAACACAAGACTGAATTTCAGCCAACCTTCCCCTCTTCTTGTGACAAAATTGCTCTCCACGTCGCCTAAAAATGGAACTCGTTTCCATTGTATTCTGAAAATGACATCGGAACTCGTACTTGCTTAAAGTCGGAACTCGTGTACATCTATTCAGATGAAATTGGAGCTCGGAAATAATGTCTGTCTTATTCGAAACTTGAAATCAAAGTCGGATGTGAAACCAAACACTTAAATTCGGAAGTCAGGACATTAGGTAAACTTGAATCAATTCTAAGCATAACACCGGAGATCGGGAATCCAAATGTTATCTTATGTTCAAGGAAATCGGAACTTATGGAATCTCGGAACTCCAAACTTTATCTCGGAACTCGGAAAATCATAGAAATGAAAAGCTCTTGGTAATAAACTCGAAATCGGAACTCGTGCAAATTTTGCTCGAAATCTGGTTGAGATAAACTCGGATGTCGGATTTCATGTACATTCTAATTCACCTAAGGTCGGAACTCGTATATTATGTACATAAGGTCAGAAATTGAAAAATAAAGCCAGTTCATAAGTCTATGAGATTAAGTCGGAAATCAGAATTTCTGACATTTTATTTGCTAAGATCGGAAGTCGGAAATCTGGGTGTTACATTACCATTCGCCTTAAAAAAATTTTGTCCTCAAAATTTAGTACCTGAGAATAGTTCAGGATACTCTTTCCTCATGTCTGATTCCAATTCCCAAGTGTAGTTTTCAGCATCTTCCTTTCCCTATGCTACCTTCACTAGTTGCACAGATTTGTTTCGAAGTTGTCTGCTACTTTTGTCTACAATTCGTGCTGGCTGTACATGAAAAGTCATGTCCTCTTTTAACTGTATTGATTCGGGTTCTAGCACGTGTGTAGGGTCAGGCTGATATCTTCTAAGTTGAGAAACATGGAAAACATCATGAAGGTTGACAAATGTGGAGTTAAAGCGACTTGATATGCAACTGATCCGATTCGCCTCAAGATCTGGAAGGGACCAATAAAGCGAGGATTTAACTTCTTGACCTTAATGGCTCTACCTATCCTCGTTGTAGGCGTAACCTTCAAAAATACGTGGTCTCCTTCTTGAAACTCCAGAGGCTTCCTCCTGGTGTCCGCAGAGTGTAACATCCCCAATTTCCCTCATGCTAAATTATTCCATTTTTACCTCCACCGCGATTTCCAAGTTCCGATTTCACTAGTTTTTATGATTTTTGACTTCATCCTCGAATTTCACATGAAATGGGATAAGTTCCGAGTTCTGAGTTCGTCTTGACTTCATGTCCTGCCCGATTTCCGATTTCCTCTTCAATTTTGATTATTCCTGATTTCCGACTTCACGTTCTAGTTTCGAGTTAAATGAAGTGGCTTCTGAGTTCCACAATATCCGACTTCATGTCTCAAAGAAAATGTACTCGATTTCCGATCTCATAACGTATCTTCACGAGGTACCCGAGTTCGGACCTTAGACCTCATGTTTCATAATAGTGTACATGGTTTCCGACCTCAAAAGTTATAGTTTAACACAATAGTGCAAGTACCGACTTCCAAGTAAAATGTCACGAGTTCCCGCATTAGAGTGGAGCTCAATTAGAATGGACTCGAGTTCGGATCTTTGAGCTGATTTACAATCATACACGAGTTCCGATTTCATCTCAAGAAGTGCCCGAGTTCCGACTTTAAGGGAGTACGAGTTCCGATGTCATCTTCAGAACATACTGGAAATGAGTCCCACTATTAGGGCAACGTGGAGAACAATTCTGTCACAAAAAGAGGGCGACGTGGAGAGCAAATTGTCACAAAAGAGGGGAAGGTTGGCTGAATTTCAGCCTTGTGATTTTAGACCAATCAAAGCCCTCCAAGTTAGCCATCACCTCAAGCTTATAAACTCATTTCTTTCTCTCCTTCAGCCTCATCTTTACGTTGCCTTCTCCCTGGTTTAGCTTTCTTTTCTCTTTTTCACTCACCCAACTCCATCACTCCTTCAAGCTTAGCAAGGTTCCATCCATCCAAATTCAAATTCAGCAAGATCACACTCCAAAGAGGTAGGATTCCATTTCTGTTCTTGAATTACTTGCACTATGATTGCATAAAATTGTACTCTTCTCCATGTATTTGATGAATTATTAGATGTATTATGATAGATTATGATAGGATTAATAGGAGATCTTGAGTTGAAATTAAAGTTAGAGGGAGAAAAACTAGAAGGAATGAAGGATTAGGATGCTGTCTTGGTGAAGAGTCCACGGCAGTCTGGATAGCAGAGTGCACGGTACCACCTACAACCGGTTAAATCCGATGAAACTATTTTTAAATGAAAGTAGACATTCAGGGATTTCCATACAAATATCATATAAGGTTATTGGATTAGTATTGAGAGAGATATGAATTTTTGAAGTTGGACCTAGGAATCAGGACTTTCATCCGGGCAGGGTGACTTGAGGAGGGTATAACTCACCCTATACAACTCCAAATTGAGTGAAACTAAATTTGTTAGAAAGCTTACACATAGGAGAACATCCCAATATAAAATTTTGATTTTTTTATGCTCCCAATTATTCTCAGTGATTCGAGGAAGTTATCCTATGTCCAAACCAAGCCAAAATAGGGTAGTTCAAGAAAGTCATATTTCAGGACTTATATCTCGAGCCATACTTGAGAAAATGAAGTGAAACTTATTGAAAATGAAAGGTTGTCCTGTTAGCTTCAATATGAGACCAATTTCATATGATTTGAGCTTAGTTTCGATTTTTAGTGAATTTCTACTTCCAAGGGTGTAATTCGGGCTAGTGACTGAACAGGCCGAGGCAAAATTTAAATATCTTGAGTTATATAAATCAAAATGACATGGGACCAAAGAGGTTAGAAAGTAGACATATAGAACTATGACATACCCAAAATTTAGGTTTAAAGGAGTTGAATAGAGGTAAAGGTGGATTATACAAGATTCGGGCAGAGCCGAATAGAATTGGCAGAATGGCCAAAGTGATAGTTTCACAAGTGTTAGTGAACGTATAAGGTTTGAGTTGAGGATTGCAAGTTTTATATTAAGAGATATGTTAGATTGATTATATTGTTATGACTGATTTATCTGTGAGAGCTGGTACTATTCATGGGAAAACGGAACTGATCCGTTATGCTACCGAATTTACGGCAGAAGCCTATGAAACTATGAATGTTTAGAGGCAAGGATGCATTTTAGGCATGATATGAGTTATGAGAGCTTATGTTATGAGAGATTATACTTTGAATATATTACATTCACATATTATGTTCATATATGCCATGCATGCAAGCATAATTAGAATATGATATGAGAAATAAGATATGAGGCATATTCATGTATGCACAAAGCATCTGCACGCATGATAAGATCTGGAAAGGAAAGATGATAAGAACTTTCAAGAGGGACGTATTAGGCTACCACGCCAGGCGTGGCATAGACCCAGCTAGCATGGGCCAGAGCTATACTGTCTAAAATTTGGGCCAGCCCTCGACCAGATTAATGGGAATAAACCGGTGTGAGGGTCGGGGAAAGTAAACCTATTGCTCATGTATAGGTATGAGCTCGGACCTGAAAAGCAGGCTATTGCCCAAGGGTGGGAAAGGCCATTCACCTTCGGGGGACCAAGCACAGAAAAGTAAGATCAAGTTGCAAGTTAAAGAAAGATATGAATTAAGTCAAGTGCACTTGCATACAGTCAAGCATAAGCATCTATAAGCGCATCTTCAGTTATCTCATTAAGTCATACTATTATTATTATTATTCTGGTTGAAGCATATCATACTATTCATATTTCTATATCTGTAATATAATATGGTAAGTGATGGTTAAAATATAACCCGCTTCGAGAAAGGTATTTTCAACTTAAAATTGAACCACTATTTGTCTATATATGCTCGTATTTTCATAATAAATCGAAGCGGCTGGAATGTTTATGATGACACTATAAGATTGGTTTAAGTTTACCCACTGAGAACCTTAGGTTCTCACTACCTGCTTGCATGTTTTTCTTTTGCGTAAACATTCCAGTACCTAAGCTGGACTTCAAGTGCAAGGCGAAATACAGGGCCACTCATTGAGCAAGAATCGGACATAAGCCAGACCAAGAGACTATCGAAGCTAGCTAACAATTAGTCGGAAGTGGGCGCTGTGTACTATGTCAGTCATAATTTTCTTTTAAAGTGTAACTGTTTTATTCTCTATATATCAGAAACTAGTAGTCAGCAATAAAGGGAGTAGTTAAAGGGCCATGTATTATATTTTCCATATTTTAAAGAATTTTTCAGCACCGTGACAACTTTTTTATGTAATTCCATGACTCGAGCATGGCTTATATGATAGAGGTTGTTACATTTTGGTATCAGAGTAGTTCGTCCTATATAGGCCCGTGGATGGATTGATTATGCTTCTGATGCATACTCTGAGAATCTAGATAAACCATGCGTTAGGTCCTCACATGAAGAGGACATAGAAATATTATGCATGGTAGCCTTGTTGTGAGTATTGAGGACTACCTGTTGCACTTGACTGAATGTTGAGCCTGATCACCTCAATATAAGGTTTTGTGTAAATAGAAGCCTGAAACACCCAGCAGGCTTATTAGAGACCTTCTATACATAATTATTAGGGATGAGACTCCTAGGAGGTAATGATGGCATAAAGGGATAGATAATTGAGTAAGTTGAGTAGTGCAGAGAATTGGGGAATTCAATCAGAGAAATTGTGTCAGGCGATTTGATATTTACACGGTGAACCTAGTTATATTGAAAAAGGTTGTTTGTAAGGTGTTGCTGAGTAGTCGAAGATTTCCCATTATCAAGGGCATGATTTCAATTGGAGGCAAGTTGGGTTAAGAATCTTTTTCACCCTGATGGGGCTTGTCTCAAGCTCCATTACGATTACCCGATCCAGACCATCTTCTCTAATTTGAATTTAGGAGATTCTTTTATCTAATTTTGTAGCTCAAATACTCAACAAGAGTAAGGTGATTACCCGCTGATAAGCTTATCATATGTGGCATGAACAGTGCCCTTATTTTCTTCATAGATGGGATTACCCTAAAGGTACCTTGCCAACAAATTCATTCAATGGTTTTTATTTTGGGATTGTGATAATACCACAAAACAAAGACCTGATCCTTCATTAAGAATTTGTAGAGTAGGCGAGTGAAGCAAAGGATCAATGAGAGAAGCTAAGGGCAGAAGCTTCGGCTAGGTACATAGGGAACTTTTTAAATTCCCATCCAGAGGCTGAAGTGGTTTCTTCCTCAGGGGTATAGGAACTAGCCTTGTAGCGATGGTAAATTTGGAAGAGTACTGAGTGGAATCTTGGCTTTGAGAGGGAAACAGTTGAGCAAACTGGAAAGAGGCCCATCCAACTGTACATTGAATCAAGATAGAGATACTGTTATGCACGGTAAGGAAGGCCGATGAAGTTATAAGTGTAACAAGGGGACAAGGCAGTATATCTCCTACTAATATGAAGTAGGAACACTTTTAGACTAAAGGCGGTATAAGGACCTAGTGTTCCTACCTTTCAGGGATTAAAGGAAACGCTAGAAAGCCTTGTCATGTTCAAATTTTATCAACCTCAGCCACCACAGGAACTGGATGATAGGATTATCTCCAACATGTTATTAGTAGAGGAATGAGGCTATTCAGAAAAGAAAAGTAAAGTCTAATGATTGCCATTAGATACCATTATGTATGCTATGGGTGGAGTAAACTCGACAAGGAGTGTATTCAGATTCTGGCAGAAATGATAAGGGCTTAAAGTGTACAACTAATTCCGCTATCCTGAGATAGTATTAAAGTGGGAGGTTCTAATGGACTAAGATGAAGATAAACTTAGGTAGGGACAATGGATACTATAGGGATGAAATAGAAGAAAAGAAAGTTTTAATTTCATATGGCCTATTGAGGAAAGAAAAGCTACCTGGTACGAGATCCTGGTGCAAATAAGATTGTGTGTGAAATACTAAGTAGGGTTGCCTTGGCATTGGTCATAAGTGCAACAAACCCAATGCGCCCTAAGCAAGACTAGGCAATGCACCAATACAAGATCAAAAAGGACTTGGAAATGTACCCCATGAGGGGCAAGGTTTTGATATCGGAACTAGAGGCAGTCAGAAAAGTCTTCATCCCTTGGGCCGGATTAAATGCGATCATCACTAACGCACTAGGTTCCATTAGAATTTCGTAGTTAAGCGTGCTCGGACAAAAGTAATATGGAGATGGGTGACCATATGGGAAGTCTTCATATTGAAACTTCAACAAGATAGCAAGACCATCGTTTCCATCTTTCCCAACAAATGGATTACATCCTAGGGGCAAGAAGTTATGAAGAATAGCCAGAAAGCTTAGCAGTTAGGGTAAAACCCCCAAGGAGATTGATAACATTGGCGCCCATAAAAGTGGGAGGTGGACATCAACACAATAGTTAAGAAATCTCCATGCTAACCAATTGAATAAAGTAGAAGAGTGGCAGGGACTTCGACTGTCCCACAATCCTTTCATTACGTGAAGTTAATCGTATTTTGAGGAGACAAGTATCGCAATATTCATTGAGGAATTCAACAAGAATGGCACGGGTTCCAATTAGCAAATAATGAAAAATGGAATAAAGTTTGCAAGAGAAGGAGAGATTTCGAAGCAAGGACTATAGTTATAGTTTAGAAGGAAGCTCTAGCCTTGCACCTAATGGAAGGGGGATTCGTCACTGATCAAAGAGAGTCAGGTAGGCAAGAGTTTGGATATGGCTTGAGCAATTTCCCGAAAAACTTCGGTGAAGCCACTATGATCACTATTCATTGATATTGATTGCTGCTGTAGCTAATAGTTTTCGTGATGACAGAACTTTTTCAGTGGGTATTTAGGATCGAAGGCACAAGTATTAGAGAGTTTATTGGAAAACATAGTGCGCAAGTGGTCAGACACGTGACAAGGAAGATAAGGAATTTACTCGCTGGACTTGATGATGAATCAGAACGTCAGCAAAGCAAAGTATATTTTAGCACCCATATGATCTATGATAACTCTCTGCATAGATATTCGAAAGGCATTTTGTAAGACAGTATGGTAAGGGAACTCTACAGCTTTGATAAAAAGGACCTAACTTTTAATCTTGGTTTTCACATTAAATTGCCTATATCTCAATAAGTAGGAATCAAGGAGGATATCAGACTAATAAAAAAAAAAACAAAAGTCATGAGTCTTAGAACTCAATCCGTATAGTGGAAGCAACCTAAAATCCTCTTACAAGCATTAGGCACTAGATAAATTTTACCAAAAAGAAGGAGTTTAAAGATAAGGCTCCTAGTTATAATGATTGAGGAAAGGCCTAAGCCCATGTTTCTAAAGAACCGTATTGGAGGCAAATTTGTTATCGAATTAAGGGTAGCTGAGCAAGTAAGAATCTTGGGAAAGAAAATACGGACCTCCTGGACTCAGACAATTACTACGATAACTGCTAATCTTTGCAATTGCAAATCTTCATGAGTTGAATATCTGAGGTCTCATGTACAAGTGGCAGAAGATCTAGCAGCTACCACGAAGTAGGAGTAGCAGAGTATAGAGCAAGGGAGATGAGTAAGAGTCTCCAATAAGTTAAACCATAATTTAAAGCGTCGTAGAAATAAGGCAAGCTTGGGCACCAACATAACCCTTATAGATCCTTTGTCCGTACTAAGACAATACCTCATAGCTACTGGCAAGTGATCTCAAGCCAGATGCAAACTCGAGGAGAGGAGTATCCCTATAAGTAAAAAGGGTTTTTCCTTGACCCTTCTTAATCCTAGAATTTTGAGGACAAAATTCTTTTTAAGGTGGGTAGAATTGTAATATCCCCAATTTCCCTTGTGCTAAATTATTCCATTTTTACCTCCACCGCAATTTCCGAGTTTCGATTTCACTAGTTTTTATGATTTCCGACTTCATCCTCGAATTTCACATGAAATGGGATAAGTTCCGAGTTTCGAGTTCGTCTTGACTTCATGTCCTGCCCGATTTTCGATTTCCTCTTCAATTTTGATTATTCCTGATTCCCGACTTCACGTTCTAGTTTCAAGTTAAATGGAGTGGCCCCCGAGTTCCACGATATTCGACTTCATGTCTCAAAGAAAATGTACCCTATAACATCCCCAATTTTTGTCTAAGCTAATTAGCTCAGTGAACCTAGCTAATTAGAGAGGTTAACGATTAACTGAGGACTAATCGGCTAACCTCGATGAGCAAGAGCTTAGTAAATTGAGTCAAGTCGATAATTGAATCATAATGCACTAAATATTTTAATTAAAACCTAATTATTCGAACCTCATTAGTTCATAACTTAGAGATATAATTAAGCTAATCAATCTTATTAATTAAGTACAAGATAATTGTTTTAGCTTACCAATTGAGATAGATTAATTCTTACACCCTAATTACATAATCCATAAGATCAATTCTTTTAAGAGGAAAAACGTCTTAAAGATGTAATTAACCCAATCAGTTAAAGAACAATTTAACTAATCAAATTGAATTACAACTTAGGTAATTCTAATAGCTTTAAAGATTTACAAATTTCTCCTAGTTGATATACCAAATTTCGGCCAAGGGCAAGAGCAAAATCCAACCATCCATTTGACTTCTCATCATGCACCATTAGATCAAGAGTCTAGGTTAGTAGTATCTCTTTAGTCAAGACAAGAGAAGTACCTTCCTCCCTTAGGATTATGCCACTTGGAGTGATCATATTCACCCAAGCCAATCCCAAGAGTGGTCATGCCTTTAACCACTTGAGAAAACACTAAATGGTCTTTACCCAAGTGCCAAGACTAAAAAAAAAACACAACTCACCCTTTTACCCCAAGGTTCCTAGCCCTTTTGCTTGAAAAAGAAGTAAAACTCACCTACTCACTCTTGCTTGTTAGAGAAGCCAAACCAATCAGCCCCCCCTCACCCATTTTGCGCCCCAAATAGCCTCCCCCACTCCCTCATTTGTGATTTTCATCCTCTCACTACAAGCCCAAGCTCCTACCTTTCTCTAAACTTCATTCTAGCTCTTTTGTTCTTCCAACCTTTCTTATTCCTCTTCTCTCTTTCTCACCTTATCCAACTCTCTTTCCTATCACCACCCTCACAAGCCCTTCAAGGACCACCCTCTTTGGTTCTTGAGGAAGCAAAACAAACACTTACTTAGCCCCATTATCAAGCTCAAGGAGGAGGAGGCCATCTCCAATCATTTTCATTCTCCAAGCTTTCAAGAGGATCCTTGTGGTAGTGACTCTAACCCCTCTTTCTTCTATGTTTTTAAGCTCTAAAACTCCTAAGCTCTCTATAGCTAGGTGGTTTTAGGACTTGCTTCCAAGGCCTCATGGCCATGCTTGTTGGTATGATGAGTTTTCATGTGTTGTCTCCTTCTCTTTGGCATGAAATTTTTGGTTCGAATGTTTATTGTTGTTGAACTAAATTTTTAGAAGTTAAAACATTGAGTTAATATCAAGATCTCAAAGATTAAAGGTGGTTTGGAAGAGAAAAATGATCACTTGAAGAAAAGACTAAATGTTCTTACAAGAAAACTCCTTGAAACCAAAACCATGGAAACTGGAAAATTCTGGCAGTCTGTATGGCGCAACCAATAACTCTTTCAATATAACTCCAAATGAAACGAAATAATTTTAAATGAAAATGGACTCATAGAAATTTTTATACATTAAAATATGTGAAATTTGGCTTTAAAATAAGGGAGATATGATTTTTCAAAGTTGGCTGTTCCCGGATGGATTTCTGTTCGGGCAGTATGTAATAAAACGTGTATAACTCAAGTTATACAGCACACTTTTCAATGGGACCAAGTTTTCTAGAAAGCTAAGACATAGAGCAACACCCCCATAAAACAGTTTTGTCAGATTCCATTTGAGGAACTCCCAGTAGAGTTGACAAGCCACTGATCCGAGTTGAACTTTCAAGTCTGAACAGTCAGAATAAAATGTGCATATCTCAAGCTACAAAATGAATTTTTGAGTGGGGTTTGTTTTGTTTAAAAATAGACTCAGAGGATATAATCACACCAAAATTCGAAACAAAAGAGTAAAATATGAAATTATGGTGAATTTTTGAAGTTACTGCCCCACTGTAAAAGTAAAATCTAGTTATGGTAAAAGTTAAAGAATAAGGAGAAATAAGCTTTAAAACATTAAGACCCTTACATTAAGTATTGGAAAACCTTCATAATTCAACTTAAAAGTTTCAAAAATGATAATGGATGAAATTGGCCCTATGCCTAATAAAAGAATTTATGCAAGAAGCAAATCAATTAAAAGCTTGTACCCAAGTTTACTAAGCTAAGCTCATAAGACTTTGTGTGATATGTATCCCTCTATGTGTCAATATGATGACAATGACATGATGATGATGATATGATATGATGATGATGATTATGATAGTGATACGATGATGATAAGTATGATAATGATATGATGACGATATGATAATGATATGATGACGATATGATAATGAATGGTGATGATATGAATATGATTTGTTGATGATATAATACTTAATGATATACATGAAAGGATTAATAAATATGAACACCCTGGGGATGGCGATACGTAACGCCCAGAGGTGATTGATAAAGGAACCACATTTGGGGACGGCGATACGTAACGCCTAAATGTGGAAAAGAATCAGAATAATTTTGCATCATAAGCCTTAATAAGAAGAGAAAGTAAACTAAGGGTGTGATCCTTCAAAAGGAAAGGTGACCAAATTTAAGCTCCCTTTACCCATGACTCACATGAGGCATGGCATGATCCAGCTAGTCTAAGTACCGAAATTCTATGGTGGCGACGGCCACAGTATGAGCTCATTACCACTTATGTTTAGTGGGTGAAAAGATAAAGTCAAGTTAAGAAAAGAAAAGGGACTTCGGTCCAAACCCTAAAATGGGAAAGAAGTTAAGAGAATCTTATAGTATGGACATGCATATTTTATGTAATTATATTTGTGCTTATGTATGTTATGATATAAATGATTAGAGAGTATGTTAAAAATTGAATCCGCTTCGGATATTCATGTTTTCGAAAACCTAAGAACGGAACCTTATGAATGCTCACTATTTTCATTAATAAAACCGAAGTGGCTGGGACGATGACGACGACACTTTCGTGTCGGGTTCGAGTCCTACTGAGAAATTCCATTTCTCACCCTAGTTATTCTCCCGTATTGTCACCAGATCTCGATGGCGCATCCGGTGGAGCGGAGCATGGATCCCCTACACTGTGAGAGGACATATGACGTGAGATGTCAGACAATGCTAATGTGGACTTATAGTCGCCGTAGCTCTGCATCTTCATATATTCCTTTTTATGACGAACGATGTTAATTTAAGTTTGTATCTAGTATTTGGATCATGGCACGACCATGAGCCTCCTTCGTTGTAATGCTGATATGTATGTATATGTATATTATGAACCCATATCGATATAATGATTTGCTATAATGCAATGTATTTGTGAGTTACTATTTATTTACCCTTCTCTTGTTTTATGATATTGGAGTTCATATTTTTTCGACACGCTCTTTCTCTATCTAGCTTCTCGCTCAAGGCTTTACTTTTAAAAACATTGCAAAGTGACGACGTATTTCAAAAAAGAGAACAAATCTTACTGTATTTTCTACGTAACTTAATTTCAAGTGAAGTTTAGTTTTCCACGAGCATAAGTAACAACTAATAAAATGCCGTAATATGACTTAAGCGTAGTATGGGTTTATTAGGGTGTTACATACCCGATTTCCGATCTCATAACGTATCTTCACGAGGTACCCGAGTTCCGACCTCAGACCTCATGTTTTATAATAGTTTACATAGTTTCCGACCTCAGAAGTTATAGTTTAACACAATGGTGCAAGTATCGACTTCCGAGTAAAATGTCACGAGTTCCCACATTAGAGTGGAGCTCAATTAGAATGGACTCGAGTTCGGATCTTTGAGCTGATTTCCAATCATACACGAGTTCCGATTTCATCTCAAGAAGTGCCCGAGTTCCAACTTTAAGGGAGTACGACTTCCGATGTCATCTTCAGAATATACTAGAAATGAGTCCCACTGTTAGGGCGACGTGGAGAGCAATTCTATCACAAAAAAAGGCGACGTGGAGAGCAAATTGTCACAAAAGAGGGGAAGGTTGGCTGAATTTCAGCCTTGTGATTTTAGACCAATCAAAGCCCTCCAAGTTAGCCATCACCTCAAGCTTATAAACTCATTTCTTTCTCTCCTTCAGCCTCATCTTTACGTTGCCTTCTCCCTGGTTCAGCTTTCTTTTCTCTTTTTCACTCACCCAACTCCATCACTCCTTCAAGCTTAGCAAGGTTCCATCCATCCAAATTCAAATTCAGCAAGATCACACTCCAAAGAGGTAGGATTCTATTTCTGTTCTTGAATTACTTGCATTATGATTGCATGAAATTGTACTCTTCTCCATGTATTTGATGAATTATTGGATGTATTATGATGGATTATGATAGGATTAATAGGAGATCTTAAGTGGAAATTAAAGTTAGAGGGAGAAAAACTAGAAGGAATGAAGGATTAGGATGCTGTCTTGGTGAAGAGTCCACGGCAGTCTGGATGGCAGAGTGTATGGCACTGCCTACAATCGGTTAAATCCGATGAAACTATTTTTAATGAAAGTAGACATTTACGGCTTTCTATACATATATATATAATATTATTGGATTAGTATTGAGAGAGATATGAATTTTTGAAGTTGGACCTAGGAATCAAAACTTTCATCCGGGCAGGGTGACTTGAGGAGGGTATAACTCACCCTATACAACTCCAAATTGAGTGAAACTAAATTTTTTAGAAAGCTTACACGTAGGGGAATATGCCAATATAAAATTTCGAGTTTGTTATGGTCCCAATTGTTACCAGTGATTCGAGAAAGTTACCCTATGTCCAAACCAAGCCAAAACAGGGTAGTTCAGGAAAGTCATATTTCAGGACTTATATCTCGAGTTATACTTGAGCAAATGAAGTGAAACTTCTTGCAAATGAAAGGTTGTCCTGCTAGCTTCAATATGAGACCAATTTCATATGATTTCAGCTTATTTTCGATTTTTAGTGAATTTCTACTTCCAAGTGTGTAATTCGGGCTAGTGACTGAACAGGCCGAGGCAAAATTTAAATATCATGAGTTATATAAATCAAAATGATATGGGACTAAAGGGGTTAGAAAGTAGACATATAGAACTATGACATATCCAAAATTCAGGTTTAAAGGAGTTGAATAGAGATAAAGGTGGATTATACAAGATTCGGGTAGAGCCGAATAGAATTGGCAGAATGGCCAAAGTGATAGTTTCACAAGTGTTAGTGAATGTATAAGGTTTGAGTTGAGGATTACAAGTTTTATATTAAGAGATATGTTAGATTGATTATATTGTTATGGCTAATTTATCTGTGAGAGCTGGCAATATTCATGGGGAAACGGAACTGATCCGTTATGCTGCCGAATTTACGGCAGAAGCCTATGAAACTATGAATGTTTAGAGGCAAGGATGAATTTTAGGAATGATATGAGTTATGAGAGATTATACTTTGAATATATTACATTCACATGTTATGTTCATGTATGCCATGCATGCAAGCATAATTAGAATATGATATGAGAAATAAGATATGAGGCATATTCATGTATGCACAAAGCATCTGCATGCATGATAAGATCTGGAAAGGAAAGATGATAAGAACTTTCAAGAGGGACGTACTAAGCTACCATGCCAGGCATGGCATAGACCCAGCTAGCATGGGCCAGAGCAGTACTGTCTAAGACTTGGGCCAACCCTTGACCAAATTAGTGGGAATAGACCGATGTAAGGGTCAGGGAAAGTAAACCCGTCACTCATGTATAGGTATGAGCTCGGACCTGAAAAGCAGGCTATTGCCTAGGGGTGATAAAGGCCATTCACCTCCGGGGGACCAAGCACAGAAAAGTAAGTTGCAAGTTAAAGAAAGATATGAATTAAGTCAAGTGCACTTGCATACAATCAAGCAGAAGCATCTATAAGCGCATCTTCAGTTATCTCATTAAGTCATACTATTATTATTATGATTCTAGTTGAAGCATATCATACTATTCATATTTCTATGTCTGTAATATAATATGGTAAGTGATGGTTAAAACATAATCCGCTTCGAGAAAGATATTTTCAACTTAAAATTGAACCACTATTTGTCTATATATGCTCATATTTTCATAATAAACCGAAGCGGCTGGAATATTTATGATGACACTATAGGATTGGTTTAAGTTTACTTGCTGAGAATCCTAGGTTCTCACTACCTGCTTGCATGTTTTTCTTTTTCGTAAATATTCCAGTACCTAAGCTGGACTTCAAGTGCAAGGCTAAACGCAGGGCTCCTCATTGAGCAAGAATCAGACGTAAGCCAGATTAAGAGACTATCGAAGCTAGCTAACGATTAGTCGGAAGTGGGTGCTGTGTACTATGTTAGTCACAATTTTCTTTTAAAGTGTAACTGTTTTATTCTCTATGTATTAGAAACTAGTAGTCAGTAATAAAGGGAGCAGTTAAAGGGCCATGTATTATATTTTCCATATTTTAAAGAATTTTCAGCACCATGACAACCTTTTTATGTAACTCCATGACTCGAGCATGGCTTATATGATAGAGGTTGTTACACATAGCTCTTCTGGTGACTCTGAGCAGTAAGCATCTTATTCCGTGTTTTCTTGATCTGCTCAATGGTTTGCTTAACTAAATTAGGCCCCAATAGAGTTGATTCTCCTATTTCATTCCAACATAGGGGAGATTGGCACTTCCATTTGTACAATGCTTCGTAAGGAGCCATACTGATGCTAGCGTGATAGCTATTTTTGTATACAAATTCGGCTAGCGGTAAATATCGATCCCAATTCCTGCGTTGCTCCAGTATATAGGCTCATAACATATCTTCCAAGGTTTGAATTGTTCTTTCTGTTTGGCCATCCATTTGCGGATGATATGCAGTGCTTAGGCACAACTTAGCACTAAATGCCTTTTGTAAGGCTCCCCAAAACCATGAAGTAAACCTTAGGTTCCGATCAGAGATAATGGTTGAAGGGGTTCCATGTAGCCTGATAAACTCTTGAATGTACTACTGTGCCAATTTTTCCAATGGATAATTTGCTCGAATAGGTAAAAAGTGAGCAGATTTGGTTAATCTATCCACAATAACCCATATGGCATCATATCTTGTTGGTGTTCTTGGTAATCCCATTACAAAATCCATGGAGATACTCTCCCATTTCCACTCAGGGATTTCCAAGGGTTGAAGCATCCCGGAGGGTTTCTGATGTTCCACTTTCACCTTCTGACAGGTCAAGCATTTGCTCACGAAGTTTGCCACGTTTGACTTCATGCCTGGCCACCAAAACATCTTCTTAAGATCTTGGTACATCTTAGTAATGCCGGGATGTATAGTAAATTCACCCTTATGTGCTTCTTCCAAGATTTTCCTTCGAAGATCATTCCCCTTGGGTACACATACCCTATCATGATGTCACCAGGTGCCTTCTTTATCCTGAGCAAAACCCGTTAATTTCCCTGATTGCACGAGATTGATCGTACGTTGGAGATTAGCATCCTGCTGCTGTGCTTGCCGAATCTGCTCCTTAAAGCTACTGGCTATCTTAATTTGGTGTAGCTGAAGGGTCTTGGGAGTCATAAGGAATCCCAAATTAAGATTTCGGAAGCTTTCAATAAGTTCCATCTCTTTAATCATCATCCAAGCTACAATCAGAGATTTCCTACTCAAAGCATCTGCCACAACATTTGCCTTGCCTGGGTGGTACTTCAATTCAAATTCATAGTCCTTAAGAAGTTCCATCCACCTCTGCTGCCTCATATTTAATTCTTTCTGATCAAAGAGGTATTTCAAACTCTTATGATCAGAAAAGACCTCAAACCTTACACCATATAGGTGATGTCTCCATATCTTTAAAGCAAATACTACTGCTGCTAATTCAAGATCATGAGTAGGATAATTCCTTTCGTGTGGCTATAATTGTCTGGAGGCATACGCGACCACGTTTCCGGCTTGCTTCAACACACATCCTAATCCTTGCTTGGACGCATTACAGTAGACCTCAAATGGTCCACGAGGGCCTGGTAAGGCCAACACTGGTGTCATAGTCAACCTTCTCTTCAAGTCTTGAAAACTCTATTCGCACTCCGGCGTCCATTCGAATGAGACATTCTTCCTAGTTAGCTTGGTCAAGGGCAAGGCTATACGAGAGAAATCCATAATGAATCGCCTGTAATATCTAGCTAAATCTAGAAAACTCCTGACTTCAGTGACTGTAGTCAGCCTTTCCTAGTTTAGAACTGCTTCTACTTTGCTGGAGTCTATAGAGATTCCTCCATGGGACACTACATGGCTAAGAAATTTCACTTCTTTCATCCAAAATTCACATTTGGATAACTTAGCATAAAGTTTCTTTTCTCTCAAAATTTACAGAACCAGCTGCAAGTGTTCTGTATGTTCTTGCTCCATCTTCGAGTAGACAAGTATGTCGTCAATGAACACCACTACAAACTTGTCCAAATATGGGCGAAATGTCCGATTCATGTATTCCATGAATACTACTGGTGCGTTGGTCAGTCCGAACGACATCACAGTGTACTTGTAGTGCCCATAACGAGTTTGAAAGGCTGTCTTAGGGATATTTTGTTCCCAAACTCGAATTTGATGATATCCGGAGCGTAAATCGATCTTGGAAAATACCGTTGCACCTTGTAGCTGGTCCATGAGATCATCAATCCTTGGTAGTGGATATTTATTCTTGATCGTCACCTTATTCAACTGCCTATAATCCATGCATAAACGCATGCTCCTATCTTTCTTTTTGACTAACAAGACCGGAGCTCCCCAAGGTGACGCGCTTGGCTGCATGAATCCTTTTTCCAAAAGCTCCTCGATCTGTCTCTTTAGCTCTGTTAGCTCCAAAGATGACATTCGATACGGAGCTATAGATATTGGTCCTGCACCTGGAACCAATTGAATGGTGAACTCTATTTCTTTCTCAGGAGGGAATTCAGGAATATTTTCTGGAAAAACATCAGGATATTCCTTAATAACCGAGATTTCCTCTAGTCTCTGCTCAGCTTCCATCACATTAGCCGACAGGAGGATGTATCCTTGACTCTTCGACCCACTATAGTTCACTAATAAAGAGTTCAGATAGAAGAATGTTGAGGCTTGGGATTCAGAAGATGAGATAGGGGGGAATACCACCGTCTTATCAGCACAATTGAGCATAACTCGATTGGTAGAAAGCCAGTCCATGCCCAGAATTATGTCCAGTCCAGAGAGAGGGAGACAAATCAAATTGGCTGCAAAGGCTCTATCCTCAATTTGAAGAAGAACATTGATGCAAATTTGACTAGTTTTAACAGGTTCATTAGTAAGAGTAGAAACCAGTAAATCATAAGGCAATTTAGAAATTGCCAATTGAAAAACAGCCACACAGTCATGAGAAATAAATGAGTGGGAGGCACCCGAATCATAGAGTACAGTCAGAGTCTCACCGTCCACTTCGCAGGTACCTTGGATTAGTCCCTCGGACTTATCAGCTTCCTCCGCATCCATGGTAAAAACACGTCCTTGACATTGTGGTCGAGACGGCTGTGGTGGATTTCTGGTTGGACACTCATAAATTTTGTGGCCTGGCTTGCCACACCCATAGCAAACATTCTGGCCTGCCAAACATAGCCAATCACCGTGATTCCTACCGCACTTTGTGCAAGTTGGATTCAGAAGAGGCCTTTAAGGCTGCTTGCCATTGTTGCTTGCTGGCGAGAATCTCCTCTACTGTTGAAAGTTAGGCTTGAATCTTGGGCCCTGCGGGGCCAACCCCTTCTTGAAACGACCGCTAGATGCCCTGGCTGCCACTAGTTTTGAGTTGCAATCTTCCACAAGTCGGCATTTATTTACCAACGTGGGAAAATCTCTAATCTCCATTGGCCCGATTGCAATGAGAATATCTTTTCGTAACCCTCCTTCAAACTTTATGCATTTCTAGGCTTCATCTGGATTCCTCTGATAAATTGTAGAGAATTTACACAGCTCTTCAAATCTAGCGATATATTCGGATATCATCCGGTTTCCTTGACACAACTGCATGAACTCGAGTTCCTTGGAATTTTGAATTGAAGCCGGAAAGTACTTTTGGTAGAACACATCTCTGAACACCATCCAAGTAACTACTATTTGAGATTCTTCAAATAGTCTTTGAACACCGTTCCACCAAAGTCAGCGTCTGCCTCAAGCATATAGGTGGCAAAAGTCACCTTCTGATGATCTGAGTAATCTAGGACAGAGAAAATCTTCTCCAAAGCTTTGATCCATTCATCGGCTTTATCAGGGTCATATGCCCCTCGGAAGCTAGGCAGATTCGCCTTTTTGAACTCAGGGAACTTAAGATAGTCTAGATTAGCCTCTGGCCCATGTGGGTTTCCTTCACAACTTGCCGCAGGTCGTCTGCCTAGCTAATCCATTATCTGGTGAGCTGCTGCGGCCTGTTCCCGCATCACCTGAGCCATCTCTCGTACCGTGTCCATAAGGTTGGCAGGATTCTCTTGAGCAGGTCCTGTGCACGGTCTACCTCGCCTTCCGGAAGCCATTAAGTTCTGAGCACACAAAACAAAAGTTATTGAGTTGATCAGGCTCAACACTAAGTCAAATGTGCTAGTAAATAACAGCTCACACGGTCAGGCACTTCTTATACATGCACACCTATATCTCAACCGTATAGGAAAGATCTAGTGCATATCATCAGCTAGAAACACAAAATTTGTGCGAAGCATAGTCAGTCCAATCCTCAGGCCTTAGCTAGGACAACTACTCCGATACCAAAAATGTAACACCCTACCAACTTAATGTTATGCTTAAGTCATAGCATGAAATTGGATAGGTTGTGTTACCGTATTAGTCTTCTGTTTAAAGCTGTATTCATTATTTTATATTCTGATATATATGTATATGACTGACGTATATACCTACGAAACAGGACGCTATATATAATAAACGCGATTAGCATAGAAATATCATTAGTTGCATATATACATATATAAGTTGGAAGCCAACGCTTCAGTTTATAAATATACATATCAAGAGCAAAGTGAAGTAAAGTGTAAAATCTTGTTTAAAAATAAATGCCTGTTTAAAATAAAATGTTCGTAATCGAAATTTTTTAAAAATTTTCATAGCTTATGTTTTAGGTATTTTCTTTAATTACTTTTAGAAATATAGTGATAAGAAATTAAAAGTTTTTAGATAAAAATTTTAGAAGTAATTGTTTGGTAAAAAAAAAAAGCATGAGGGACCATGGTGCACCATAAGTGACTTGGTACACCATAGAACCCTCTCTTTCTTCTTTTCTCCATCCAGAATCTTCCCTGATGCATTTCGTTCCTCCCTTTCCTCCGTTTTCTTATTTTCTCTTCTTCGCTTGATACGCGCTCTCTCTCTCTCTATTCTCGTTCTTCTCTCTTGCTCTCCCTCTTGAATTTTTTTCTCTCACTCTCGCATCTTTGCCTCACTCTACAAGCCATCATTTGCACAGCCCTCACCCCACCTCCAACACCATAAAACCTTTTCCCTCCATGTTGCTCTCTGTCTCTTTCTCTCTCATCAATTTCTCTCTCCCTCTCAGTTCACTTTTCCGCCATGGGTGCAAGGGACTTCGGTCCTTGTTCCTGAACCCAACTTCTACTGTAGTGGTAAGCTATTTTCTCTCTTTATGTCTTGTTTCTCAATATTTTTGGAAGGTTAATGGATATGGATATGGATTGTTACTCTATGGGTGCTGAAAAAACTGAGATAACTAATGTGAAAGTAATCCTTAATTGGTAGTGTTAATTTTGGGGTAGAGTAGTGAGTAAATAAATAGTTGGAAACTTAACTCTTTGAAATTATGGTTAGAATTATTTAAGTGACTTAGCCATTAAAAGAGTAATAGGAAAATAGGCTACTAGATTCTCACATATGTAAATTTAAATTCTTATGTTTTACAATTGATATTTAATGAAGTTTATTATGGTAGACATGATAGTAGTTTTTAATTAAATTTAATTTGTAAAGGTTAGATAGAGGGCCAAGGGCTAGTTTCTAAACCAAATTTGTGTCTAAATTGGAAATAATCACTTATATATGATTTCAGATTTCCCGGAGATCAACCCACAAGTTCAGCAACCCCGGGACATAGATTAGACGTTCCTTGATGTTTTATGAGTGGACAGTGCCTTTATGGCATATGATTTTATTTTATGCAATTAATATTGATTTGATTTTAGCTCATTTATTGACATCATATTTTATATATCTAGTTAGTTATGAATACTTTGTTTAAAGACATAATTGTCTTATGGTTAATATATTTATCTAATTATGGACCTTTGATTTAGTTTTGAGGAAATTTTACTAATGTTCAAGTGTTGAATATTCGGAAAGCTATTTGGAAAAGATGATGAATTTTATAAATGAAAAGACAAGCTCTAATCTTTGTTTGGATTACTGAATTGATTTATTGAAAAAAAAAATTACATTATGAACTTTTAAACTTTAATGAATACTCTGTAGTTTGAAAATTTGATTTAATATTTGTTACTTAGCTTTTATTAATATTTATTACTTTAGTTCTATATACTTTGTGGGAGGATTTTCAATTAATCGGTAGCTAGCGATCGCTGACGCTAGCCTTGGTGCACCTTGGTTCGGACCCAGCTAGCAGGGGTGTTGCTAGCTCGGTGTGTGTGTGTCAGGCCTACGCATGTCGCCGACTTAGTCAGATCTGAAGGGACTAACTTAGTCAGATATGAAGGGACTAACTCTTATTTGGAAATTTCTCAGAATTAGAAGCCTCCCTACCTTGCTATTTGTGTTTAAGAAATATGTTTTGTGTTTCCGAAATAAGATAAATTCTACATATATCTATATGTCTAGTTTATAATTTTGATTCTTTATTTATATGTTATTTAAAATGATGATTCATTATTTACACTTAGTTCATAATACTAATTCTTTATTTAAGCATAACTTGCTTTATTTCTGGAGTTTGTCCTCATATGTAATAGTTTCATTGTCCTTCACTGAGTCAGTTGGACTCACTCCCTCTTTTGTTTTTTTTTTTTTTCTATTTCAGACTCCAGCTTCTCACCTGACTTGATTCCTCCAACTTCTTAGACTTGCTCCACTATCCACAGGCAAGATCTTGCGACCTGATAAATTATTTTATAATGTGTATATAGGGCTTATGGGTTTTTGAGAATTCGCTTTATTTAGTGAATAGGATGTAAACAATAAGTAGAAATGGGTGATATATATATATATATTACTGGAATGTGCTTTGAGCCTCAAATTGTATATTTGTTAATTGATTTACTGGTAAAGGTTTGGCTTATTTGGGATAGCTCAAAAAATAAGGGAAACTCTACCCGAATTTTAGTGAAAATAATCAAGGTAGGCTTGCTAGAGGTCATTACCTCTAAGCGCCGGTCACGACTTCGGGGTGGGTCGTGACAAAGGTGGTATCAGAGCCTTAGGTTTTCCTGTGGTTGGTGGAGCAAATGTCCTTTAGTAGGATCACGATTCTGTAAATGGAAGCCAGCCCATTTTCACAAGCCGTGGCACTACTAGAGGCTTGTAGGAATGTTACTTTTATTTCTATTCCTCGACGATCCCTTATACTTTTCAATGTTTTATATATTTTATTCATATCTTGGTAATCCAACATTTCCTGAATCTGCCAATGCATTTGATGCTTGCATAGTTGTCGTTTATTTCATTTGCTTGATGCATCCTAACTATTTTTATTCTTAACGGTTGATGGTAGAAATTACTAGTACAAAGGTTAATACTTCGGATTGTTTGATTGGCATGTTTTCTTTGCTAGTATACTTATGTGACACTTGGCTTTTAGTTCTTGCAAGGGGTCTCCTCACTTAAATTGTATGTGACACCAATGCACTGATTGCTATTACCTGTGTGTATTTGTTTGATTGCCTTGATTACTAACTTGATTTGAAGGTTGGTTGATATGACTGTTTAGTTTCTTAAAGAGTTCTTCTCGTCTTGTCTGTATATGCAGCTAGTGCATTGATTATTATACATGTGTATGCTCGTTTGATCATCCAGATAGTTAATTTAATGTAAAGGGTAGATAATATGATTGGCCTCTCAAATCTAATTGCTTTAGGCTCTTAGTAATTTGGCTGGATATTGTTGGGTATCAAATTTGCTTATATTAACCAACTTATTGGGGATTTTGAAATGATTGTAACATCCAGCTAGTAGTTTAGCTAATGGCTAAGTAAAATATTGACAAGGAAACTTGTCTCAAGGCATATAGGTACAACCACTTCTCGTAAGTGTCTATCCCATGATCTATATAGTTTTGCCCTTTAAGCATAAGATAGACATATAATTGGAATGTGTGATAGTGATTTCATGAAGGGTTGGAATGACTATGATGTTAGTATATTGGTTTGCATGATAGCTAAGTTAAATACTTATAAAGAAGGAATTTTCGAGGGGTCTGGGTGCAGAATTATGCAAAGCCAAAAAAATAATAATAATAATAAAAAAAATAAATAATAAATAAAAAATAAAAAAATAAAAAAAATTTCTGGGCTTTAAGTAGCCATAAACTGATGTTTGGGGCTGGTGTTGTATATATGCTTCTTCATTTAGTGAAAGGACCTAAATTTATTATTGGCTAAACTGCATTTGAATTGATTTTCTATCTTTGAAAGAATTTGATTGTGTATTTAAATCTTACTGCTTAGCTTGGTGATCATGGCTGTGTATTTGCTTTGGTTAATTGGTAACTTCTAGATTTTAAGGTGAAAACTTGTTTATTTTCTATAAATGTATGTTGTTGTTTGAATTGTTTCTTTTGTCTATTCACTCCATTATCTTCTCCATGTCATGATGTGGTAGGCTGGTAGGTTGCATAACTGTTAATTTGATTTTCAAAAGTTAGATGTTTTCTGTATGGTCTATTAAATGAAAGTAATTTACTTCCTCATTTTCCTTATCCTAGTTTTATGCTTGGTGGTCATAACTTGAACATGCTTGCTGTCAGTGTTCTTTTACTCTTCCTTCCCTACTCTGTTTTATTCTTTCCAAGTGTTCCTAAGTTTCCTTTAATGAAGTCTAATATCTCCCTAGATCCACCTAAACATGATTAATAAGTTATGTTCCTCATGAGAATGAGCTGTGATTGTACTGCATGCAAAACTGTGTTTTTTTCCCCCTCCATTTAATCTCTTCGTGTATAATTCATCTTTATTGGAAGTTAAATGACTAATTATAGAGTCCACTGAATTATACAATGAACTCAACTCAAGGAAGAATATTCAGATAACTTTTTTGTGGACTTTCTTGAAGGTTGGAGTTAGTAGTAGAAGTGTTTTGTCCCCAAACTATTATATTTACTGCTTTTACTACTTCTTCCATGTTATGTTCATACAATGGCAAGGAGTCTTCATTTTCTTATTTTATTTTACTCTTTGTTAATATCATAGTCACATAACCCCGGTGTATATTTAATTAAATAGTAATATCCATCTTTAGAAGTTAGAGGTAGGCTTCATTTTAATGTTTTAGTGAGATACACATATAATATTGTATCAGTCAAGGGTGCAGTGTATTAACTCTTCCTTTTGCATCTTGCCTACCACACCTATGATACTCGAAAGTGTATCTCATTTATACGTCCTTTGTGCTAATTATCTCAGGATGTGCCTGAAGGTGATTGCTGAAGAGACTGAAAGAAGTAACACCTCAAGTATTGACAAGAAGAACTAAGATGTTGCCTATAGTTTCTTTCAAATTGGAAAACGTCACTTAAATAATTTCTATTGCAATTTTACGCTATTCAAAAGAAAACTTACACCAATGCATCAATTTTGATTGCCATTAGACTACTTGTTCATATCTTGTATATTATATATTATTCTAAAAAAAAAAAATTTCGCACAAATTTAAATTGTTCTTTCCTCCACTTAGCTGTATTAGAATTAATGTGCAATATACTTTTCAAACAATAGATACTTCAAACATTTGGTTATATTCTTAGTTTTGTTCAAGTAACTATTCTAAAATCTAGCATATAATTTCAAATTTATTTGTAGCTATAACTCAATGGCCAGATAGAAAAAAAAAAAAAAAAATTTGTGTTGGAAGGTGGAAAATTGATCATAATAACATGCCAATTTGGCATGATAGAGTATTAACAATAGTTAAGATAATTGCTATCAGTATATAATTTTGAGTTATCTTAAAAACTTGCAATTCATAGTCAAGTGGAAAAATTAAAGTTATAATTATTGCTTCTATTGTATACATGCTTCTTAAGCTTAGTTTCTCAGTCTGGGATTGTGCCTTAAATTTCATTTTGCTTGGTCCTTTGTGATTGTGATTGTTAATGTTAAATCATACTTTTCATCCTTTTCTTTGACAATTTGAATTTGGAGTTTGAAACTTGATTTTGCTTGGATCCTTTTGATCCCTTATGTGCATATTGAACTTTTCATGATATGTTGATTGAGTCTTTATAGTTTTTTTTCAAAATATTTTGTTGGGTATGGATCTTTTGTGGGTTAATTGCTAAGTACATTTAAAACCCTACTTCTTTTAGCACAGAATTTCGATATATTTTATATTCTTAAGTGATTATTATGTACTCAATTCTACACCACGTTTTATTTTATTCCATTGGATTATTCATTCATATTACCTTAATGCATTTAGATATAAAACTAAATTCAGCCTATGTGATCTATCCGATAGTGCACCCTTTGTGCTATTTTGTCGCCATGGTTGTGGTAATAAAGTATTTTGTTGCTATCTTAGTAGGAAAAAAAAAAAAAGGTCATGAAGAATTTTGTATAAATTAGGTAATAGCTGTGGTATTGATTAGTGACTATAAAATGAAGTTTTTCTTCTTAGTGTTTAGCCATAATATGTAAAACACAACATATTCTCTTTCCTATATAGGATTTTCCGATGTGTGGGTTGTGCTTGATGTTAGTTGCATAGTGAATAATGCCTTTAATGTTAGTCTCATTTGATTCGCAGCATGGGACCGATATATGATATGTTATCTAGCATTTGGCAGAAGATGTATTTAGCTTCCTTTCATACAGAGTTTGACTAAAACTCTATTTATTTTTTTTCCATGTTTGAGTAGCATTCCTCAAGTTATTTCTTTATACTGATTGTTCTTTTGTTTTATACTGGATGATGGCAATTTTTATTGGCTTCTTATTAATCACTTGTTTTATACGCCTCAAAGTGGCAATCTTTTGTTTTGTGTGAGTGCTACCATTAAAGGATTTACATAATTTGGATAATCACATAATTGACTCTGAAATCTTGTAATGTGGTTGACAAAACATAGTGGTCCCATGAGGGGGTGCAGCTAATCTCTCTTCGTTTGCCCAAAGTAACTTTAGTCATGTGGTTCCATAATTGACACTCCTCTGAAAATTCGGGGACTGAATTTCTTAAAGAGGGGAAGAATGTAATATCTTGTTTAAAAATAAATGCCTATTTAAAATAAAATGTTCCTAATCGAAATTTTTTAAAAATTTTCATAGCTTATGTTTTAGGTATTTTCTTTAATTACTTTTAGAAATATAGTGATAAGAAATTAAAAGATTTTACATAAAAATTATAGAAATAATTGTTTGGGAAAAAAAAAAGCATGAGGCACCATGGTGCACCATAAATGACTTGGTGCACCATAGAACCCTCTCTTTCTTCTTTTCTCCGTCCAGAATCTTCCCTGATGCATTTCGTTCCTCCCTTTCCTCCGTTTTCTTATTTTCTCTTCTTCGCTTGATACGCTCTCTCTCTCTATTCTTGTTCTTCTCTCTTGCTCTCCCTCTTGAATTTTTTTCTCACTCTCGCATCTTTGCCTCACTCTACTAGCCATCATTTGCACATCCCTCACCCCACCTCCAACACCATAAAACCTTTTCCCTCCGTGTTTCTCTCTGTCTCTTCCTCTCTCATCAATTTCTCTCTCCCTCTCAGTTCACTTTTCCGCCATGGGTGCAAGGGACTTCGGTCCTTGTTCCTGAACCCAACTTCTACTGTAGTGGTAAGCTATTTTCTCTCTTTATGTCTTGTTTCTCAATATTTTTGGAAGGTTAATGGATATGGATATGGATTGTTACTCTATGGGTACTGAAAAAACTGAGATAACTAATGTGAAAGTAATCCTTAATTGATAGCATTAATTTTGGGGTAAAGTAGTGAGTAAATAAATAGTTGGAAACTTAACTCTTTGAAATTATGGTTAGAATTATTTAAGTGACTTAGCCATTAAAAGAGTAATAAGAAAATAGGCTACTAGATTCTCACATATGTAAATTTAAATTCTTACAATTGATATTTAATGAAGTTTATTATGGTAGACATGATAGTAGTTTTTAATTAAATTTAATTTGTAAAGGTTAGATAGAGGGCCAAGGGCTAGTTTCTAAACCAAATTTGTGTCTAAATTGGAAATAATCACTTATATATGATTTCAGATTTCCCGGAGATCAACCCACAAGTTCAGCAACCCCGGGACATAGATTGGACGTTCCTTGATGTTTTGTGAGTGGACAGTGCCTCTATGGCATATGATTTTATTTTATGCAATTAATATTGATTTGATTTTAGCACATTTATTGACAGCATATTTTATATATCTAGTTAGTTATGAATACTTTGTTTAAAGACATAATTGTCTTATGGTTAATATATTTATCTAATTATGGACCTTTGATTTAGTTTTGAGGAAATTTTACTAATGTTCAAGTGTTGAATGTTCGGAAAGCTATTTGGAAAAGATGATGAATTTTATAAATGAAAGGATAAGCTCTAATCTTTGTTTGGATTACTGAATTGATTTATTGAAAAAAAAAATTACATTATGAACTTTTAAACTTTAATGAATACTCTGTACTTTGAAAATTTGATTTAATATTTGTTACTTAGCTTCTATTAATATTTATTACTTTAGTTCCTATATACTTTGTGGGAGGATTTTCAATTAATCGATAGCTAGCGGTCGCTGACGCTAGCCTTGGTTCACCTTGGTTCGGACCTAGCTAGCAGGGGTGTTGCTAGCTCGGTGTGTGTGTGTCAGGCCTACGTGTAACACCCTAGTAGTTCCATTCTATGCTTAAGTCATATTGTGGAATTACTAGTTGCTACTTTTGCTCGCGGAACTATCATTACCTTTTAGAAATTACTTTATACCGAAAATAGGGGTAAAATTTTTTTCTACAAAACAAGTAAACCATTTTTGAAATCGAGAGCCATGAGCGCATCATGAACATATAAAGTAACACCGCTATCCCATACATATATCGCATTTAACAAGCATAGAGACCATAAGAGTAACCACAATTCTTAGAATAATGTGACATTCATTCCACAGCCAACCATGATAATACAATAAGAGTCGTACCAGTTCATACATAAGATAATAATGGGTCCGATATCTATCGTCGGCCCTACACAAAAGCCTACCAATACATAATAAAAGAAATACATCAGAGAATCCTACTACCCAAGCATGCCACATAACAGAATGATAACCCTATAACTACTACCAAAAGGGGGCTATCCTCGTGCTCGGCTCCGCATGCAGTCGTCACATCAAGCATTTGGCGGGAGGAAACCCTTCCCATATCCACCAGGAGAAGTACTACCACGTCCTCCTCCTCGAGCACGTCCTCGCCCACGGGCACAGCAGTAGAATGCGAATGAACCCACGCCATGACGGGGTGAAAATGGGCAGCCAGGATGAAGCAGAAGAATCAGAAGATAGACGAATCACTGAAGGCTGCGACGAACCCGAACGGTGAGAACCCCCAAATGAGTCAGATAAAGGGGCTCGGATGGATCGGTCTCCACATGGAAACTCGGATAAGACGGCTCCGAGGGATTGGAATCCAGTGAAACAGTCGGAGTCAAACGGGTATCCGAGTCAGTCTCATCATCATCAGTGGGGTATCTCGGTGGCTGAAAGTAGGGGCGAATGTCATCCATAGTAACCTCGCCAAATGGCTGATGCGGTCGGAAAAATGGGCTCATCACGGGAGTCTGGAACTGGCGGTCGTGGAAGATGTAGACCCTCATCGCTGCGCTCGCCGACAGCACTGAGGCAAAGCGCCAACGCCACATCGGGAACTCAATGTAGATCACCACCGTGCCCGACGTCGACATCCTCTGAAGACGACACGGAAACGTAGGAATGAGAAATACTAAATTTCTCAATAGGATCGTGGCTAGACAAACACAGTGTCATCGTCATCGCCCCACCACTTCGGGTTTAATTACAAAACAAAGGGATAGATATAAGTTCAATTTTTAATGGTTTTGAAAACTTAAACCCTGAAGCGGGTTGCTTTTAAACTTAACATCATAAACACGTCATCATGACTAACATCCGTACTAAAACATAGAATAACATCCATAATGCAAATGGGCCATATACTTTCATGCAAAGACACGCATCATCACAGATGTAACCATGGTCATACTTAGACTTTACTTTCATTTTTAGCACGTGCTTAACATTCTTTACTTTCCTTTGAAATAGACTGCTTTTGGACATGAGCTCATTCCGTGACCGTCGTCACGCAATACTAACCAAATCAGACTAAGTCGATATTGGTTACCTCTAAGTTGGAGGGTCCTCCAAAACACCCTTGCCTCCCTCATAGAGGTTCCTTGTGGATCGCCGTCTCTCACTTCCCTTACCGAAGTGATTGAAAGGTCACGTCCCATTGATTCTTTTCTTATCTTTATACTTTACATGCATAACTCCTTGACTAGACGCATGCGATGATATGACTAAGTCCATAATTTTGACGGAAATCCGGCAGCATAACGGCTAGACCGGAGCTTCCCCAAAATGCCAATCAACAGCATTCAACCAATAGTTCATCATATCTATATCATATCATCACACTTATCATTCAATCATGAGACAAAGCTCAATCAATCTCATCATTCATCATGCCAAGTGGCATCACACATTCATACCCTAAAGGGGTTTATAGTTGTGTTGTTCTTTGTGAAGAATATTATGAATCATCACATGATTTCCCATGATAGAATCACATAGTTAGGATATGTGTTTATAGTCTTTTAGTTACTTGGTCCTTGGATGAAAGTATGCTTTACTTAAGTACATGTCTTATGAAACACTTGTTCAAATTAATTAAATTATGT
The DNA here is from genome assembly GCA_031439585.1 of Pterocarpus macrocarpus. Lineage (NCBI taxonomy): Eukaryota > Viridiplantae > Streptophyta > Magnoliopsida > Fabales > Fabaceae > Pterocarpus > Pterocarpus macrocarpus. Next base: position 47,605,603 of record CM062514.1, read on the forward strand.
GATTGTTTCCTTTCCTTGAGATAGCGCACTTAGTGATTCCTAGGTTCATGGTATGCTTAGAGGCCCTAATCATACTTCTGTTCCCAAGGAGTTCGAGATCCCTCTAATCCTTGGGTCATGACAACGCATAACCACATCATGAGCCCAACAACACCAATGTTCACTAATCACCAAGGGTGACTTTTAACTTAGTCAAGCTGCAAAGTTTTAAACTTTTACTAATAACATACCAAGGTTTTGCCTTAAACATTATTAAAGTTGTCATTCTTTATAAAGTAGTCATAAAGTCTTATTCTTTATGAAAGTAAGTGCCTTTGACATTAAGCTCTTATCTTAAGATTGGATCTTTATGAAATAATGATACAAGCTACTAGCTTTTTGAATAAAAAGTCTTGTTCTTTATAAAAGTTAACACCTTTTACATTAGTTGGGTTCAAAGTCTAAACTTTATGAATGAAATGTTATAGAACAACATTTTTATAACTTAATGATCTCATTCTTGAATAAAGTTTGAAACTTTGTGAAAGGTCTTTTCTTTAAGGTTTGATTTCTAAAGCCTAAAGTGACAAGATATCATTTTTTCTAACTCAAAATGTTTAGACTTTCACATGTATTCTTGTCTTCAAAACAAAACAAAATAAAACTTTATGGAAGCTTAAAAGTTGCGCCACTTTGAAGAAATCATGAAGCAAACTTTTTAAAGTCTAAAACTTTGAGAAGGTTCATAGTCTTATCAATTCATGGAAACATAGAAAGGTGAAGCTTTTCTAATCATTCACTCATCATAAAGAGAAAGGAACAACTTTAAGCTAGAGATCAATAAGAACATAGGTTTCCAAAGAAGAAACTTAAGAACACATGAAGAACATCAAGAACATATTTTACTAAAAGAGGAAACTTAAGAACACATGAAGAATATCAAGAACATATTTTTCTAAAAGAGGAAACTTAAGAACACATGAAGAACATCAAGAACACATTTTTCCAAAAGAGGAAACTTAAGAACACATGAAGAACATGAAGAACACATTTTTCCAAAAGAGGAAACTTAAGAACACATGAAGAACATCAAGAACATATTTTTCTAAAAGAGGAAACTTAAGAACACATGAAGAACATGAAGGATCTTCTCAAGTTTTCACTTAGAGATCTTGGTCATGAAAGACCCAAGCTCCAAGCTTTCTTGAGCAAACAAAATGAAAAAGATGAAGATCACTACCTTTCTTGAAGATGGCGCAAAAACAAGAGAAATGGAAGAAGAAGATGATGACTCCTCTTGATGATGAAGGTGGCGGCTTTTGCAAGAAGGAAGGAGAAGCTCTTGAAATCTTGTGGAAATGGAGGTTGTAGTGTTTTGATCTTGTCTCCAAAGACCCAAAGATGAGGTCTTTGAAGGGCTAAGTGAGTGGTTTAGGGTGGTGGTGGTGGAGAAAGGAAGAGGAAGATTAAGAAGATGAAGAAGTGTTTAGAGAGAAGTTAGAGAATTTGGCTTGAAGAGAGAGAATAGGATGAGTGAAAATGAAAATGAATGAGGAGAGAGAGAGAAAGTGGCGTCCACTTTAAGGAGGGAGGATGAGATATTTTTGCTTCACTTTGTGTTATCTTGTGTTAATTAGTGATTAAGGGGACAATTGGGATGATGGGGAGACAAAGCATGGTCAAACTTTTACATAAAGTAGTCTTGTCTCATGCTTTTTGCTTTTATGACATCACTCTCTACTTTATTGTCTAGTTGACTAAATTTGAATTTAATCATGTGATTAAGTGCTCATACAACTTAATTAAGGTGATTAAGCAAGAATTAGTGATTAACACACAAGAACATGATTAACAAAAATTAATCTCACGATTAAGCTTAATTAACCTTAATTAAACTCGAGTAAGCTAATTAAGGGCGATTAGTGCTTAAGTAAGCTATAGGGGCTCTAACTTGCTTAATTAGAGATTATCTAACCTCGATTAGGCATTCTCTTGACCCTTCTCGTCCGAGTCAACCCCTTAATTAAGCCCTAATCTCGAAATTCCTCATTAAGTGCCTAATTACTCAGGGTTACTATGGTAATTTAGCACGACATGAAATTGAGGATGTTACACTACGCACATCACCGACTTAGTCAGATTTGAAGGGACTAACCCTTATTTGGAAATTTCTCAGAATTAGAAACCTCCCTACCTTGCTATTTGTGTTTAAGAAATATGTTTTGTGTTTCCGAAATAAGATAAATTCTACATATATCTATATGTCTAGTTTATAATTTTGATTCTTTATTTATAATTTATTTAAAATGATGATTCATTATTTACACTTAGTTCATAATACTAATTCTTTATTTAAGCATAACTTGGTTTTATTTCTGGAGTTTGTCCTCATATGTTATAGTTTCATTGCCCTTTACTGAGTCAGTTGGACTCACTCCTTCTTTTGTTTTTTTTTTTTTTTTTTCTATTTCAGACTCCAGCTTCTCACCTGACTTGATTCCTCCAACTTCTTAGACTTGCTCCTCTATCCACAGGCAGGATCTTGTAACCTGATAAATTATTTTATAATGTGTATATAGGGCTTATGGGTTTTTGAGAATTCGCTTTATTTAGTGAATAGGATGTAAACAATAAGTAGAAATAGGTGATATATATATATTACTGGAATGTGCTTTAAGCCTCAAATTGTATATTTGTTAATTGATTTACTGGTAAAGGTCTGGTTAATTTGAGATAGCTCGAAAAATAAGGGAAACTCTAACCGAATTTTAGTGAAAATAATCAAGGTAGGCTTGCTAGAGGTCATTACCTCTAAGCGCCGGTCACGACTCCGGGGTGGGTCGTGACATAAAGGGACAACAAAATTCCTATTGTCAAAAAATAGAGACGGAAATGGCGATAGCCAGCTAGGTATAGCGAGTGCATCTCAGGATCCTAGTGAAGCTGTAGGTTAGTGAGCTCAATAAACCAAGCGGCCGTCGAGTCCATCACTAGCGTCTGAGAATTATGCGGAAATGCAAAACGAGGTGAGAATTTAAAGAAATTCTCAGTAGGGTTTGTGTATGACGTTTGACTGACATTACATTCATTCCCAGTTGCCTCGAGTTTTATTTAATTATAAAAATAGGAGATCAAACTTAACTATTCACACTTAATAAGGTTAGGAAAATGTCTGGTCTGAGGCAAGGTCCAGTTTTACTTAAGACAACATAAGAAATAGAATAAACAAATATCAACAATATACAGAATAATGAACAGAGTAATGAACATACGGTAGTAAGCGAATTTAACAAATAAACTGTAAATGACTTATAGTGACCATTTAATGTAATTATGCATTTAATGCAATCATGCAAAACTTGCTCTTGAACCTTTCTTCATAAACTTTTCCATTACTGTTCATCATTTTCCATCACTTGGTCCCCTGGGAAAACTTGCTCTTGAACCTTTCTTCATAAACTTTTCCATTACTGTTAATCATTTTCCACCACTTGGTCCCCTGGGAGTTCTTGGCCATTTTAGACTCTTGGGTAATAGTCTGCTGCTCAGGATCGAGCTCGTTCCTATATAGGCATGCTGGGTTTACTTTCCCCGACTTCCCACCGATCTATTCCCCTTAACTTTATTCCGGGGCTAGCCCAAGTATTATGGAACTTTCATCATAGCATAGTCTTTATATTCCTCATAACATGACTTTCATAACTTTCTTGAAAATGCTCATATATCTACATGTATATCATAACTCATGCATATACTTTACCGCAATTTTGGCGACATAACGGAACGTGTCTGCTTCCCTATGAATAGTGTCAGTACTCAGCATATCAACTTATCAAAGAAATCATCTCATTCCATTCATAATTCAACATATTTCATTCATGTTTCAATCATCAAATTTAAGGCACAATTATTGCAATTTAAAACATGTCTACTGTCTCACTACTTATATTCAACCTGGTTTTTGTAAATCATGCCATAATTTCTATTTAACTCATTTGGACCTCAATTTTGGATATGTTAATGTGTTATGTGTCTATTTTCTAACCTCTTTGGTCCCATCTAATTTCGATAACCATAACTCAAGTTATTCAGGTTTTATCCTGGCCTGCCCTGTGGCTGGCCAGAATTGCACACTCAAAAGTAAAAATATACTAAAAATAAAAAACTGGCTCAAATCATACGAAATTGGTCTCATATTAAAGCTAACAGGACAACCTTTCACATGCAAAAAGTTTCATTTCATTTTCCTTAGTAGGGCTCAAGTTATAAGCCCCGAAATTTGACCTTCCTGAACTGCCTTGTTTTGGTTCAGTTTAGTCATAGGGAAACTTCTTCAAATCACTGGGAACAAATGAGACGATAACAAACTTGAAATTTCTTTGTAAGTTCTCCTATGTATAAGCTTTCTAACAAAATTGGTTTCACTCAATTTGGAGTTGTATAGGGCGAGTTACACCCTTTTCAACCTACAATACCCGGGTGAATGTCTTGATTCCTAGGTCAAACTTCAAAAATTCATATCTCTCTCAATATTAATCCAATGGCCTTATATGATAAATGTATAGAAAGCCCTAGATGTCTAGTTTCACATGAAAATGGTGTCATCAATTTTAAACTGCAGTAGACGGAGCCATACACTCCACCGTACGGACTGCCGAGGATCTTAGGTTTTCCAGCCTCTCAGCTGTTCCTATCTTCATCCTTTCTTGCTTCCAATTCAGTTTTAATCTCACAAACAGCCAACAAACCAGCCATATATCATCATAATCAATCAATCAACACATCAAAGATTAAGAAAATAAGCCACCACCAGTCATCCAAGAATCAGAAAATCAAGTAAGAATAAACCTCTACCTCTTATTATGTGATTAGACTTGAGTTTGTAACTAGAACTTAGTTGAACTTGAAAGTTGGATGGAGTTGGGTGAGTGGCGAAGAGAAAAAGAGAGCTGAAGTGAGGGAGAAGAGAGGGTACAGAAATGGGTCTGAATGAGAGGAGGAGAATGTGTTATATAGGCATGAGTGGTAGTTAACTTAGAGGGTTTTGATTGGCCTCAAAACACAAGGCTGAATTTCAGCCAACCTTCCCCTCTTCTTGTGACAAAATTGCTCTCCACGTCGCCCTCTTCTTGTGACAAAATTGCTCTCCATGTTGCCCTCTTTTTGTGACAAAATTGCTCACCACGTCACGTAAAAGTGGAACTTGTTTCCATTGTATTCTGAAAATGACATCGGAACTCATACTTCCTTAAAGTCGGAACTCGTGCACATCTATTCAAATGAAATTGGAGCTCGGAAATAATGTCTGTCTTATTTGAAACTTGAAAGCAAAGTCGGATGTGAAACCAAACACTTAAATCCGGAAGTCGAGACATTAGGTAAACTTGAATCGATTCTAAGCATAAAACCGGAGATCGGGAATCCAAATGTTATCTTATGCTCAAGGAAATTGGAACTAATGGAATCTCAGAACTCCAAACTTTATCTCGGAAGTCAGGAAAATCATAGAAATGAAAAGTCTTGGTAATAAACTCGAAATCGGAACTCGTGCAAATTTTGCTCAAACTTGGAGACCCATTTAGAGATTTGATCTCGCGTCCATTTCTGGTTGAGATAAACTCGGACGTCGAATTTCGTGTACATTCTAATTCACCTAAGGTCGAAACTCGTATATTTTGTACATAAGATCAGAAATTGAAAAGTAAAGCCAGTCCATAAGTCTGTTGGATTAAGTCAGAAATCGGAATTTCTGACATTTTATTTGCTGAGGTAGGAAGTTGGAAATCGGGGCATTACAGTGGATGCCATTTCTCTCTCTCCCTCCCTTATCCATTTTCATTTTCACTCATCTCATTCTCTCTTTTGAAACCAAATCCTCCAACTTCTCTCTAAACACTTCTTCATTTTCTTCATCTTCTTTTTCTTCTTTTCTTCACCGCCACCACCAAAACCACTTACTTTGCCCTTCAAAGACCTCATCTTTGGGTCTTTGGAGACAAGATCAAAATACTACAACCTCCATTTTCACAAGATCTCAAGAGCTTCTCCTTCCACCAAGCCAAACTGCCACCATCTACAAGGAAAGGAACCACCATCATCTTCTTTTTCTTCTCTAGTTTTTGCGCCATTTCTAAGCAAGCTAGTGATCTTCATCTTTTTCATTTTGTTTGCTTAAGAAAGCTTGGAGCTTGGTTCTTTCATGACCAAGATCTCTAAGTGAAAACTTGAGAAAATCCTTCATGCTCTTCAAGAGCAAAAGTTTCCCCTTTTGGCAAAATATGTTCTTGTTGTTCTTCAAGTGTTCTTGATGTTTCTACTTTTGGAAAAATATATTCTTGTTGTTCTTTAAGTGTTCTTGAAGTTTCTACTTTTGGAAAATATGTTCTTATTATTGAGTGTTCTTGATGGTATCTTGTTTAAAGTTATTCTTTTTCTTATGATGAGTTGATAATTAGAAAAGCCTTATGTTTTTATGTTTTTCATGATTTGATAAGACTATGAACATCCTAAAAGCTTTAAACTTTAAAAAGTTTGCTTCTTGATACACAAAAAGTGGCACAAGTTTTAGTGCCATCATAAAGTCTTCTTTTGTTTTGTTTTGAAGACAAGAATACATGTAAAAGTCTAAGTTTTTTAGGATAATAAGCCTTTTTAAGTTAGAAAAATGACATCTTGTCACTTTATGTCTTAGAAATCAAACCTTAAAGGAACGACCTTTCATAAAGTTTCAAACTTTAATGAAGAATGAGACCTTTAAGTCATAAAAGTGTTGTTTTGTAATATTTAATTCATAAAGTTTAGATTTTGAACCAAAACAATGCTAAAAGGTGTTAACTTTTATAAAGATCAAGACTTTTTAACCTTAAAGTTAATGTTTCATATCACTAGTTGATAAAGTAGGAACCTTTTTAATGTAAAGACAACTTTAAGTCATAAAGTTGAGACCTTGATGGTCTTAGAAAATTAAATGAGTCAACTTTCATAAAGGACAAGACTTTTTAGTTAAAAAGCTAGTAACTTGTATCATTATTTAATAAAGATCTAATCTTTAAGATAAGAGCTTAATGTTAAAGGCACTTAATTTCATAAAGAATAAAACTTTATGACTACTTTATAAGAATGATAACTTTTATGATATTTAATATAAGATCTTGTTAGGTTAGTGATAAAAGCTTGAAACTTTGTAACTTGTTTAAGTTAAAAATCACCCTTGGTGTTTAGTGAACATAGTGTTGTTGGGTTCATGATGTGGTTATGCATTGTCATGACCCAAGGATTAGAGGGATCTCGAACTCCTTGGGAATAGAAGTATGATTAGGGCCTCTGAGCATACCATGAACCTAAGAATCACTAAGTGCACTATCTCAAGGAAAGGAAACAATCACTTAACTTAATTAATTGGAACAAGTGTTCCATAAGACAAGAACTCAAGTAAAGAATAATTTCATATGAGAACTAAGTAACTAAAAGAGCCCACACATATATCTTAACTATGTGATTCTCTCATGGGTAACCATGGAAAATCATATAATAATTCATAAGATTCTTCACAAAGAATAATGCAATTATGAACCCCTCTAGGGTATGAATGTATGATGCCATTTGGCATGATGAATGATAAATTTGATTGAGCTTTATCTCATGATTGAACGATGAGTATGATGATATGATATAGATATGATGAACTGTTGGTTGAAAGTTGGTGATTGGCATTTTGGGGAAGCTCCGGTCTAGCCGTTATGCTGCCAGATTTTCGTGAAAATTATGGACTTAGTCATATCATTGTATGTGTCTAGTCAAAGAAGAACTATGCATGTAAAGTACAATGATAAGAAAAGAATTAATGGGACATGACCCTTCAATCACTTTGGTAAGGGAAGTGAAAGACGACGATCCACAAAGACTCAAGGAACCTCTATGAGGGAGGCAAGAGTGACATGGAGGACCCTTCAACTTAGAGGTAATCAATATCAGCTTAGTATGATTTGGTTTAGTACTGCGTGACGACGGTCATAGAATGAGTTCATGTCTAAAAGTAGTCTATTTCAAAGGAAAGTAAAGAATGTTAAGCACATGCTAAAAACAAAAGTTAAAGTAGGACCATAGTCAAGTTGACAAGATGCATAGTCATGCATGTTATTGTATTCCTTATGTGCATTATGAATGTTTATTAGGTATGTTAGCATGTATGCCTATGTATGACACTATGGATATGATGATAAAGTTAAAAGTAACCCGCTTTGGGATTTATGTTTTCTAAAACTATTAAAATTGAACCGATATTTGTCCATTGTTTTTATGTTGAACCTGAAGTGGCCGGGACGATGATGATGACACTGTGTTTGTCTAGTCACGATCCTGCTAAAAAATTTGGTATTTCTCACTCCTACATTTTCGTGTCATCTTCAGAGGATGCTAGCGTCGGGCAAGGTGGTGATTTTCGTTGAGTTCCCAGTGATGCATTGGCACTTTGACCCAGTGCTAAATGCATCTGTGATGACTGCTCAGGTAGCGATGCGGGTCTACATGTTCCATAGCCGTTAGTTCCGTGCACCCGTGATGAGTGCATTTTTCCGCCCTTATGAGTCGTTTGAGGACATCACTATGGATGACATTCGCCCGCATTTCCATCCTCTGAGGTACCCCACTAACGGAGATTCCGACTAGAACACCCGCCTGACACTGACAGTTTCATTGGATTCTGATCCTTCGGAACCGTCCTATCTGAGCGACCATGTGGAGACAGACCCATCTGAGCCTTCCTTCCTGTCCGTGATTCACTTGTCGTCTGATTTGTCTTCTTCTTCAATAGCCCCTCGTCACACTCCACCCTCGGTTCGCAATTGTGGGTTCATTCATACTCGTGCCGTGCCTCGTGTGCGTGATTGTGCTCGAGGAGGAGGATGTGGTGATGTTCCTCCTGAAGGATTCGAGAATGGCTACCTTCTGCCAGATGAGTGAGGTGTTGATTTGCATACAAAGCTGAGCATGAGGATAGCCCTTTTTTGGTTGTAGGGAGGGTTATTATTTTCATTCGGCATGTATGAGCAGATTGGGATTTCTTATGTATTTCCTTCTATCATGTGTTTTGTTATGGTATTTTGTAGGGCAGACAGTAGGGATCGAACCCATTATTATCTCTGTGTGTGACTTCTGCTATTACTACTATTATATTAACTATGGGATGGCTATGGAATGAATGTTATCTTTATCTAAGATTATGGTTATTCTTATTGCTTCTATTTATGTTAAATGCGATGTATGAATGAGATAACAACGTTTGTATTACACATTCACGATGTGCTCATGGCTCTCAATTTTCAAACAGTTTATTCGATTATTGTTCAAAAAAAAAATTTACCCCTATTTTCAGGTAAAGTAATTTCTAAAAGGTAATGTTAATTCCATGAGCAAAAGTACCAACTAGTAATTCCACAATATGACTTAAGTATAGAATGGAACTATTATGGTGTTATAGATTAACCCTCATATTTAGTTTATTGGACCTCTTTTGTGCTTAATTGATCAATATTAGACATATTTTTTGAGTTTGGGCTCTAATTGGACTTAATTATATTTTTCTGCATTATTACAAATTTAAACTGTTTCTGTATTTTGAGCCTATCTTGAGTTTTCAACATCTAAAAATTACAAATTTTATATTGTAGAAAAGTAGAGAGAAAGATCCACAACTTTGATGAAGAAGTCAAAAACTAATTTTGATGTCTATTAGGACGAATTGGGCCACGAAGATAGAATAGGGCTGTTGCATTGGAATGTGAGCAATGTACACTAATTGGGCAATAACTTGAGTTGTAGGCATTGAATTGAGGTAGAACTGGTTCCATTTGAAAGCTAAGATATAAAGATTCAATTCATATGAAGAGCACTCTCCAAAATAATGACATCTTGATGGACTTATTGGCTATTGAATTTGACTAACACGAATAGAGGTACAATCTAGACATGCTACAAAGATTAGGCCATAACTCTCTCATTTCAAGTCCAAATTAAGCAAATTGGATGTCCACTTAAAGCTAAGAGGCAGAGGATTAATTTGGACTGAAGAGTATTCTTGGATTTTCATGTTTTAGTTCTGATAAGTACTGAGAAAATAGATACGCGAAAAGAAGACTTTCCTCTCCAACATTTTTTCATTTTTCTCTCTTATCTTCTCCTCTACTCTTTTTTTTTATTTTCTTTTCCTTCTAGTTTGTAAGATACTTGTTTTGGATTCTATTCTATAACCTTCATTGCTATGGAGGAGTAGGACTTCAAGCTAGTTCAAGGAGACTCCAAGAGCATTATGGTTGTAATCTTGAAACCCTATGCTTTAATCTCAATCATGTTTGCTTTCTTGATTCCTTGCCTTCTTTAATTTGTATATCTATATTGAATGTTATTAATATGTAGGTTTATGAATGTGGAATTAGTTGGGTGATTACTAATTGGTTGATTGGTATGAACTTGATTAATTAAAGAATTAGGAATTGGGTTTGGTTTCAAACCTAGGCTAATACAATTAGGGTTAGAAATCAATATAGATTAATTAGAGTTAAGGTCTCAATTATCTAATCAATTATATGTTAGTTGAGTTCCTAGAGTTCTCTAGGTAGAATTATGGGGTTGTTAGTAGAGGTCTCTCTAATAGCTCGAATTAGCCACACTCCATGTATTTGATATATTGTGCGTTAATGATTGATTCACCTTATGCCTAAGGAACTCTTTGAACTAGTGTTTTTATTTTCACCTAATTTTTTTTATAGCTTATTTACTGCATGTTTGCATAGACCCCCTTGTTATTTAACTAGATAGCAACAACATCCTTGTGAGACGACCTTGGTTGCACTATATTTCAAATTTAGTGTAATTAAGTATTTTAAAATTGTAATTTAGAGCAGGCTGCGACACATCGTACCAAATTTTGGCGCCGTTGACGGGGATGTTGGTGCTATTTGACTTGTAAATACCTGCAAACACCTGCACATACTTGCACTTGCTTTATTTTTCACAGTTTTGGTTGGTTTTCAGTGTTTTTAGGCTAATTTTGGATGCTGTCATGTTCTGTTCATGCTCAGATTCCTTGAAACTTTCTAATCCAAAGGTTTTCGACATTCTAAACAAGATTTACTGTTTAATAGTGAGCCCTATCGTATTTTGGCCAAATTCCATTGTTTTGACCGCTTTTTCGAATTTTTAATAATTTTTATTGCATTTTCGGGTTTCAATTAGGTGCAGTTTTATGTGTGTGGTGATCAAAACAATTAAAAAATCATTTCCTACTATTTTTACTTTTCATTAGTCATTTTTGCTTATTTTTAATTTTTAGTGTTTATTTTAGCATAATATCATTTTGTACATAGTTTCTTTTGTTTGTTTCTTAGTTTCTTTTTGCATTTTTTTTTTAATTACTTCAACTTTGTCCATCATGTTTGTTAACATAACTTCTAGCTCCCAGATATATGGTACTTGGAATGTTGTAGGAGCTACAGCAGTTGATGATGGTTCTGGTGGTTATTACTAAAGAGTGGAGCACTGGTCGGATGAGTTGGCATATTGGTTGGAGCAATCGGCTAGGAAGAAGCTCATCCAACCGCAACAGAGATGTCATTCTTACTCATACACATGTCATGTTGGGTGGAATGATAATCTTAACCTGGGATATGGCAGTGTGCCTATGCCACCACCTTAGTATCACCAGCAACTATTCCAGTCATTGCCACCTATACTTTAGCAAAACATGCAGCTGTTCCACTAGTTGTATCAACAGCCATAGCTCCAGCCACCACCTATGATGCAGCAGTTAGAGAATCTAGTGGCCACTCTATCTTAGCCTTCTTTGCAAGACTTAATGAAGCAATTGGAGGAGAGTAGCGTTCAATGGCAATAGAGGAATAATGCAGCCATTCAAGACTTGCAACCACAATTAAGCTAGATAACCTCTACATGGAGCTAGATATAAACTCCTTTCTGACACTATTTCTATTCTTAAGGAGGGTGTTTCAGATAAACCATTACTTAAGCTACTTGTTAGACCTGAAAAGAGCCAATCTGAAACCCCAGAGTCTACCCAAATATTTTACCATACTGTTACCTCTCTTATGGTGTACTTGCCAAATGCACATTCACATGAGCCAACAGAGGGGATGGATAATAGTTCTGATGTGGAGGATGGTCGGGGTGAACCACTACATGAGGACATATTTGAAGAGGCATCCCATGATCTTGTTCATGGTTAGGATATGACCGTGTCTACATGCATGGAGATTTCAGCTTCTTCAAAAGACCCCCTAAGGATTTGTATGCTGCATTCCCTTATCTGGTCTTTGATGACTTTGTTGGTTTCATATGTACTGACTATGACAGTGTTAGCATCTGCCAAATATGTGCTGAGATTGAGGCATGCCAAAAAGGAGATCCTCTAGTACCAAGAGATTGTGATGTTGCTTGTGCTGACAATATAATTGATGATCTGGCTATGGAGTATCAGGATAGTGCCTGGGAGGAGTTCTTTGATCCATTTAATACTAAGAACTCTGGTGGTGACTTCTCTTGTGACCATTGTATTAGTGCTGAGCTATGTATAAAATGTGCAGCTGAGGTGGATGATTATTTGAGGGATGATAAGCTTGAGAATGAAAGCTTAACAAAGCAAATTCAAGCAGCAGAAGCTCAGGCAATAGAGACTATTCTCCCCACCCCATTACCTCCCATTGTCACCCAGTCATTTTCATTAGAGCTAGAGTTTCCCTCTCTTGAGCATTTTTTGGGCCAGAATGAATACGCATATTTAGAGAATGATGCCCAACTCCAAGCTATCTATGAGATGCATGAGGAGGAGGTAGCTACTATGTCATGGGAACTTGATGGAGGTAGATCAAGGTGGAAGAATCTTTTTGGGGATATACATCATTCCCCATTAGGAATAGTTTGCTTCTGGATTGTGCGGACTAGGTGGAGCTTTAAGGCTTCAAGGGATGCATCACAATCATTAACATTAGGGTGAAAGGAGAAAAATAGTTTTAAGGCCCAAGACATGGCCTACATTTTGTGGGATCCTAACGGAGGCAAAAGATGCAAACCTTGGTGGGAATTCTTGGACCAATACAAGCATAAGCCACCATAAGGGAGTTCTCATCACTTTTTACCTTTTTAGTTTTCTATCTTGCATTTTACTTCTAGAACAAAATATGTTTAATGTTAGTTTTCATATGCTAGTTATGTTGTTTAGTTGGATATTTCCCCATGGCGATTCTTGAGTTGTTAACTTTAGGCATTAGACATTCATGGCTTGAGATTTCAACATTCTTGACTTTTCATCTTATTCTTTATGTTTTGCATGCTTGGTAGATTGATCTTCAATTGCTTGGATTAAGTATGATAGACATGACCCATGTGAGCTTTTGAGCCTTTTTTTGGGGTAGTTGCATTCCGTGTCATTGTTTTCTTTCTTGTGTGTTTTGTTCCCTCATAGGATTTGCTACTCTAGAACTTGCTTTGATTCTTTTTTAGGCTACACCATTCATTTGCAAACATGAACATGATTGAGGCATTTATTTCATGATTAGTGACTTAGCCAAATAGCCACTCTTGTATTTTTCCCCTTGCATAGCCCCTTTGAGCCTTTTTACCTACTTTTTGTTTTTAGCACATTACAAGCCTAAAGTTAAAAACCATGATTCTACCTAGCCATAGGGATTAGGAGACCATTGGTTATTATTAACAATGTCCATTCACATAAGTGTGGGGGTTTGTATGAGGAAGTGCAATACTTTACGTGTGAGGGGTGCAAAGTGGTGAAAAGATAAAAAGGAAAGAAATGAAAAACATTAAAAAGATAAACGAAGAAAGGAAAAAAGGAAAAAAATGTAAAAAAAAAAGTAAATAAAAAAACAGTCAATAAATTGAGGCAATTTTGATAAAAAAGAAAGTGAAGAAGTGAGTTAAAAGAGAGTTGGTTGTTACATTGCTTGGATTTAGGAAATGTGACCTCATGTCTTTGCCAATGTACTTCTATTCTCTTTGGTTTTTTACCTTGCATATCCTTACTATTTTCCTACCCTTACCTTGGCCCCTTACAACTTTGAATAAAGTCCTCTTGATTTATGTGTGCATGTATTTGAGTGGTGGAGAATTAAATGATAAGCAAGCTTAAGTGCTTTCGTTTTGAGGTGATTTGAGTGATATAATTGAGCCATAAACACTCGAGAGATCTTGTGAGATCCACTATGGTTTATCCACACTTTTTGAAGTGATTTTTGCCTTACTTGCACCTTTGTAAAGATGTGTCTTGATTGTTGAATTTCTTGATGCCTTGGGTGTGCTTTTTGCCTATAAACTTGACACTCTTGAAGATCCATTGGGAATTTGTTTTTCATGGTATTTGGTTATTTTTTTTGTTTCTAGGACTTGTTTGTTTATTTTAGATTTTGATGTTTCATTTTTTGTACCCTTGAGTATATTTTGGATTTTGCATGAGGACATGCAAAAAGCTAAGTGAGGGGGAATTTGATAAGTAACATTTTGATACATGGATTAACCCTCATATTTAGTTTATTGGGCCTCTTTTATGCTTAATTGATCAATATTAGACATATTTTATGAGTTTGGGCTCAAATTGGACTTAATTGTATTTTTTTGCATTATTACAATTGATACTATTTTTGTATTTTGAGCATATCTTGAGTTGTTAACCATTAAAAATTACAAATTTTATATTGTATCAAAGTTGAGAGAAAGATCCACAACTTTGATGAAGAAGTCAAAAACTAATTCAGATGTCTATTAGGATGAATTGGGCTACAAAGTCAAAATAGGGCTGTTGCACTTGAACCTGAGCAATGTACACTAATTGGGCCATAACTTAAGATGTAGACATTTGGATTGAGGTGAAACCGGTGCCATTTGAAAGCTAAGATATAAAGCTTCAATTCATATGAAGAACACTCTCCAAAATAATGACATCTTGATGGACTTACAGGCTATTGAATTTGACTGATGACATGCTACAAAGACTAGGCTATATTTGGAGACTCCAAGGGTATTAGATGTCCACTTAAAGCTAAGAGGCAGAGGATTAATTTGGACTCAAGGGTATTTTTGGATTTTCATGTTTTAGGTCTGATAAGTAGTGAGAAAATAGAGATACGAAAAGAAGACTCTCCTCTCCAACATTTTTTCATTTTTCTCTCTTTTCTTCTCCTCTCCTTTTTCTTTTTTTTTTTCCTTCCATTTTGTAAGATACTTGTTTTGGATTCTATTTTATAACCTTCATTGCTATGGAGGAGTAGGACTTCAAGCTAGTTCAAGGAGACTCCAAGGGCATTATGGTTGTAATCTTGAAACCCTATGCTTTAATCTCAATCATGTTTGCTTTCTTGATTCTTTGCCCTTTTAATTTGTATACGTACATTGAATGGTATTGATATGTGGGTTTATGAATGTGGAATTAGTTGGGTGATTACTGATTAGTTAATTGGTATGAACTTGATTAATTAAAGAATTAGGAATTGGGTTTGGGTTCAAACCTAGGCTAATGCAATTGGGGCTAGAAATCAACATAGGTTAATTAGAGCTGATGTCTCAATTATCTAATCAATTATATGTTGGTTGAGTTCCTAGAGTTCTCTAGGTAGAATTGTGGGGTTGTTAGTAGAGGTCTTGTAACATCCGAAAATTTTATCATTAACAACTGAGTTGTTCGATTTTATCGAATAAGTGGGTTTAATCAGAACTTGATTAACCATTTACTTAAAGCCAATTGAGGGTGATTTGGGAAGATTAGGCTTGATGGAATTAGATTAGGAGCATAGAAAACCCCATAGAAAATTTTCAAGCTAATTTACCGATTTAAGGGAAATCGGTAAGATTTCGGTATTTCAAACTGTCGGAACCGGACCAGTAGAATTTTTCTATGAGTGCCCTAGAATCAACGGCTAAGATTTAGTCAAACAACCCACCCAAGTGGCGCCAAAACAGCCCTTGATGGTGGAAGCCAAATCAAATTTTATGACCACTTTAGGTCCACCAATCAAAATCAAGCCAACCTTCAAATATCTTCACTTTTTCTCCTTTCTCCTCATCAGAAAATTCGACCACCTCCATCAGCTGAAGCTCTCCTCTTTCTCTCCTCCTTGCTCTCAATTCTACTCCATTCTCATCCATCTTCAAGTCCCATCCCAAGCCACCACCATCAAAGACACAAAATCAGCATAAATTACACAAAACAAGGTAGGAAATCCTACTTCTCCTCTTGTTTCTCTGATTTGGGGCTGCATGTTGGGCATGCATAATATGAGATGTTGGTGTTTTATAGAGTGATGATTATGTTTTATGACTGATTTTGCATCTATGTTGTGATTAAAATTGGATTTGAGGGTAAATAGCTTGAAGGAGGAAGACAAATCTAGAAGCTGTTAGGGTTTTCCTCGGCGGTCCGTACGGCGGAGTGTATGGCTCTGCCTCCCACCATTTAAATTAGATGAAACCATTTTTATATGAAACTAGACATCTAGGGCTTTCCATACATATATCATAATAGGCCATTGGATTAGTAAAGAATTAGTTATGAATTTTTAAAGTTGACCTAGAAATCTGGGTTCTCACCCGGGCAGCATGGGTTGAGAAGGGTGTAACTTATCCTATACAACCTCAAATTGAGTGAAACCAAAGGTTTTGAAAGCTAACACATGAGAGAACATCCCATAAAAATTTCAGAATTTAATTCGTTGTAATTTGTTCCCAGCACTCCAATGAAGTTGGCTTAGGTTTAAACTAGCCTAGAACAGCACAGCTCAGTAGGGTAATGTTTCGAGACTCATAACTCAAAATCTACTTAGCAAATGACATGAAACTTAACTAATTTTAAAGCTTGTTGTGTTAGATTCATTTTGATATAAAATTTACATGATTTCATCTAGTTTTTGATTTTTAGTGAATTTTCTTCTATAGGAACCCAATTCTGGCTAAGGACATGACATACTGAGATAAAATGTTTATATCTAGAGTTATACACATCAAAATGAGATGGGACTAAAAGGATTATAAACTAGACACATGAGGCTGTGACATCCAAAAATTAGATTTATATGAGTTGAATTGAATAAAAATTGGGGCATGCCAAATTCCGGCAGAATAGGGAGGAACAAACTAAAACCTTATTGATGCTTGATTTGGAATTGTTGAATGATACTATGAATGTATATATGTAATTGCTAGTCTATTCTAAAATTACAAGTTGTAAAAATGTGCTGGTTGTCTGGCACTATCCATGGGGAAGCGGACTCGATCCATGATGCTGCCGAAATTTTGGTAAGAAGTTTATATGTTGTGAAACCTTATGATAGCTTGAATGCATTATATTCAAAGAGTCAAGCTAAATGTGCATTCATTTCATGATATTATAAAAATTCCATATCACTTAGGCCAGCCTCGGAATAAATTAAGGGGAATAGATCAGTGGAAAGGTCAGGAAAAGTAAACCCGGCCATCCTGTATAGGAACAAGCTCGGTCCTGAAAAACAGACTATTACCCAGGAGTATATGGCCAATGACTTCCAGGGGACCAAGGATGGAAATAAGTTATAATAGGCAAAAGCCTCCAAGAATAAGATGCATATTTTTTTTTATTGCACATGCATATGTATAGTGTAATGCTCCTTTATTGATTGTTTTAGATCCCTGCTCATTATTCTTAATATGGTATTGTTCCACCGTGATTACTGTTTGAGTACATTAGTGTATCTGTTAACTAAAATTGAATTTGTTTCGGTGTATGCTTTACAAACAAGTATTTAAGTTAAATATTACTATTTTACCGCACTATTTGAAAAATATTACACGATTGAAACAACTGGGAATGACTGCGATGACAGATGTATAGAAGCTAGGAATTTCTACTGAGAAATATTCATTTCTTACCCTATTGTATGTTCCGCGTTATTCTCAGACCATGGAGCACGCAGCGACGGGGGTCCTATTCATTGAGTTTCCCGAGCTTCACATCCACATCGACCTGTTTCTAGATTCTGTATATATATCTGGTAGGTGCCAGTTTCGTTTGTATTTCTTCTTCCAGAGGGACTTCGCCGTACCACTTATGCACCCACTGTTTGACCCCTCGATCCCATATATTGCCATTCCCTTTCATATGGCCCATCCATTCCCACCTCCTCCAGCAGCAGTAGCAGCCCCAGTTCCCAGTAGCCGATGTCGTCGACCTTGACCTCGGAGGAGGATCCGTCCGAGGCGGCTAGTTTTTTATCATCCTCTGCTCCTAGTGCCGGACACCCTCCAGCGGACGCCGCCATGGCGAATGGGTTCCTTTCATCAGACTCTGTTTAGATAGCATGCATGCTGTAGTGGGGTTAGATGTACAGAATGACCCTCTTTTGGCAGTTTGGGTCATGGTTGGATAGGTAGATATTAGGAATGTACATGCAATGTCCCATGGAGACCATTTAGGGTGTTGTTCATAGGAACTGGCCGTTTTGTTTTGTATTAGCGACCTCATTTTGTTACCTTGTATCATTTTGATAAACTTTAAAATCAGATAGCTATGTATATATTTATGATGTCTTTTGCAGTAGTTCTGTCCTCATTGTATTTTTATTTATGTTACGTTATTTACCATATACCGATTAACTAGTATTTATTCCGCCGTCACGTAGGAATATTTGTTATACGATTAAGTATTCTTATGCGAGTAATTAATACTAATACAGAAATCGGGATTAGACCAGTATTACACGTAATCACTTACTAGATAATTTATTATGACTTAAGCATAGTACTTTGTCTGGTAAGGTGTTACATTTTTGGTATCAGAGCAGTTCATCCTAATATAGGCCTGAGAATTGGACTAACTATGCTTTGCATATGCTCTGTATTCCTTAGATATTATTATATTCTAAGTCTTGTCCATATGGATAGGATATATGTGAGGGAGTTTGCCTAACTGTATGCTATTATTTACTAGCACACCAAACTTAGTATTGAGCCTGATCAACTCAATTACTCTTATTTTGTGTGTTCAGAACTTAATGGCTTCTGGAAGGCGAGGTAGGCCGCGAACTTCCCCAGCCCAGGAGGAATCTACAGAGTTCCTGGATACAATGCGAGAAATAGCGCACGTTATGCGCGAACAAGCAGCTGCAGCAACTAAAATGATGGGCCAACTAGGAAGGCAGTCAAAGGTAGGTCATGGTGGAAATCACAATCGCCCTGGAATGGATCTGGAATATCTTAAGTTTGCGGAGTTTCGGAAGGCCAACCCACCCAGCTTCAGGGGGGCCTTCAACCCAGATAAGGCAGATGATTGGGTTAAAGCTATGGAAAAGATTTTCTCCATGCTAGATTGCACAGACCGTCAGAAGGTGACTTTTGGCACCTATATGTTAGAAGCCGATGCAGAATTTTGGTGGAATGGTGCACAGCGATTATTAGAAGGATCCCAGACAGATATCAGTCAGGACGTATTCAGAGATGCGTTCTACCAGAAGTATTTCCCCGCGTTTGTTCGCAATGCCAAGGAGTTGGAGTTCACGCACCTCCGTTAAGGGAATAGTAACGTGTCTGAGTACATTGCCAAATTTGAGGAGTTGTGCAAATTTTCCACTATTTACCAACGGAGCCCCGACGAAGCATGGAAATGCATGAAATTTGAAGGTGGACTGAGAGAAGACATTCTTGCCACTATAGGACCAATGGAGATCAGAGACTTCTCTACCTTGGTGAACAAGTGCCGCCTAGTGGAGGACTGTAACAGGAAGTTAGTTGCTGCCAGGTCATCTAGCAATAACTTCAAGAAGGGGTTAGCTCCGCAAGGTTTGAGGTTCAAGCCTAACTTGCAACAGAGAAGGAAGTTCTAGCCGGCGAATAACAGAGGCAAGCAACCTCAAAGGTTTTTTGGGAGCCAGATTTGCAGCCAGTGCGGCAGGAATCATGGCGACCGCCCCTGCTTGGCAGGTCAAAATGTCTGCTTTGGATGTGGCAAACCAGGCCACAGAATCTATGAATGCCCTGCCAAAAATTCTCAACCGACTCCTAGGCCGCAACGCCAAGGGAGAGTTTTCACTATGGATGCTCAGGAGGTCAAAAAGTCAGAAGATTTAATCTAAGATACGTGTGAAGTAAATGGTAAGACCTTAACCATTTTATATGATTCAGGTGCATCTCACTCTTTCATCTCTCATGATTGCATGATAGCCCTATAGCTACCTATTTCTGAGTTACCCTATGACCTGCTAGTTTTTACTCCTACAAGTGAGCCCCTTAGGACCAATCACATTTGTACCAATGTCCCCTGTCAAATAGGAGGTCGAACCTTTCTGGCTAATTTAATTTGTCTTCCCTTGTCCGGACTTGACATTATTTTGGGTATGGACTGGCTCTCTGCCAACCAAGCCCTGCTAAATTGCTCTGATAAATCCATTATACTCCCCCCTGTTTCATCTTCTGAATCAGTAATCCCCGTAAGTCTTTATTTAAGTTCCTTAATTGTGCACCCTTGTGGGAATAGAAGTCAAGGGTATATTTTCTTATCAACCAGCATAACAGAGGTTGATAAGGAGTTAAACAATATTCCAGTTGTTAGGGAATATCCTGACGTGTTTCCGGAAGATATCCCTGAGTTCTCTCCTAAAAGAGAGATTGAGTTTACCATCGAATTAGTACCAGGAGTTGGACCAATATCTCTAGCACCATACCGCATGTCACCCTTTGAACTGGCTAAACTTAAGGGGCAGATTGAAGAACTCCTAAAAAAGAAATTCATTAGGCCAAGTGCATCACCATGGGGAGCCCCAGTCTTGTTAGTTAAGAAGAAAGATGGAGGCATGTGACTCTGTGTAGATTACAGGCAGTTGAATAAGGTGACAATCAAGAACAAGTATTTGTTACCAAGGATTGATGATCTTATGGATCAACTACAAGGGGCTACTGTATTTTCCAAGATTGATCTACGGTCTAGATATCACCAGATTCGAGTTCGAGAAGAAGATATTCCGAAAACGGCGTTTCAAACTCGTTATGGACATTATGAGTATACCGTGATGTCCTTCGGATTGACAAATGCACCAGCAATATTCATGGATTACATGAACTGAATATTCAGACCATATCTTGATAAATTTGTGGTGGTGTTCATTGACGACATACTTATCTACTCGAAGACAGAACAGGAGCACGCGGAACATTTGCGAATAGTTCTGCAGATTCTAAGAGAGAAGAAACTTTACGCTAAGTTATCCAAATGTGAATTTTGGATGAAAGAAGTAAAATTTCTTGGACACGTGGTATCCCATGGGGGAATTTCCGTAGATCCCAGTAAGGTGGAAGCAGGATTCTCTTAGGATGCGGAAGGAATATGGCGATATCATGAAAGAATATGTGTACCTAAGGAGAACGACCTCAGGAGGAAGGTCTTGGAGGAAGCCCACAAGAGTGAGTTTACTATACATCCCGGCATTAACAAAATGTATCAAGATCTCAAGAAGATGTTTTGGTGGCTAGGCCTTAAAACGGATGTAGCCAATTTCGTGAATAAATGTTTAACTTGCCAGAAGGTGAAGATAGAGCATCAGAAGCCAGCAAGAACATTACAACCATTGGAAATTCGGGAATGAAAATGGAAGAGCATCTCTATGGATTTCGTGATGGGCTTACCGAGAACCCCCTCAGGAAATGATGCTATATGGGTCATAGGGGACAGACTAACCAAGTCAACTCACTTTTTACCCATTCAAGCGAATTCTCCTCTATAGAAGTTGGCTTAACTGTATATTCAAGAAGTGGTACGGTTACACAGTATTCCTTCAACAATCATTTCAGATCGAGACCCAAGGTTCACTTCACGATTTTGGGGAGCACTCCAGAAGGCGTTTGGTACTAGGCTATGTCTGAGTACTACATATCATCCGCAATCGGATGGTCAAACGGAACGAACGATTCAGACCCTGGAAGATATGTTAAGAGCATACATTCTGGAACAATGGGGAAGTTGGGATCGATACTTATCGTTAGCTGAATTTGCGTACAACAACAGTTATCATGCTAGCATCGGCATGGCTCCATATGAGGCTTTATATGGCCGGAAGTGTCAATCTCCCCTATGTTGGTACGAAGCAGGAGAACAGAGTCTCCTAGGTCTGGAACTAGTCAGACAGACAACAGAGCAGATCAAAAAGATCCGTAGCAAAATACTTGTAGCTTAGAGCTGTCAGAAGAGCTACGCGACTGTCTGGAAAAAACCCTTGGGATTTCAAGAAGGAAACCACGTGTTTCTAAAAATCACACCCATAACCGGAGTAGGTAGAGCCATCAAATTCAAAAAGCTAAGCCCTAGCTTTATAGGTCCCTTTCAGATTTTAAAGCGAATTGGGCTAATTGCATATCGAGTTGCCTTACCTCCGCATCTATCAAATCTTCATGATGTTTTCCACATTTCCCAACTCAGAAAATACCAGCCTAATCCTGCTCACTTTTTGGAACCTGAATCAATACAGTTAAGGGATGATTTAACTTTCCATGTACCCCCAGCACGGATAGTAGATAGGAGCATCAAACACCTTCGGAACAAAATTGTACAATTGGTGAAGGTAGCATGGGGACATGAAGACTTAGCGGATTATACGTGAGAGTTAGAATCTGATATGAGGAGAGAACATCCTGAATTATTCTCAGGTATTAAATTTTGAGGACAAAATTTTTTTTTTTTGGAGGGTAGAATGTAACATCCGAAAATTTTATCGTTAACAACTGAGTTGTTCGGTTTTATTGAATAAGTGGGTTTAATCAGAACTTGATTAACCATTTACTTAAAGCCAATTAAGGGTGATTTGGGAAGATTAGGCTTGATGGAATTAGATTAGGAGCATAGAAAACCCCATAGAAAATTTTCAAGCCAATTTACCGATTTAAGGGAAATCAGTAAGATTTCGGTATTTCAAACTGTCAGAACCAGACCAGTAGAATTTTTCTATGAGTGCCCTAGAATCAACGGCTAAGATTTAGCCAAACAACCCACCCAAGTGGCGCCAAAACAGCCCTTGATGGTGGAAGCCAAATCAGATTTTATGACCACTTTAGGTCCACCAATCAAAATCAAGCCAACCTTCAAATATCTTCACTTTTTCTCCTTTCTCCTCATCAGAAAATTCGACCACCTCCATCAGTTGAAGCTCTCCTCTTTCTCTCCTCCTTGCTCTCAATTCTACTCCATTCTCATCCATCTTCAAGTCCTATCCCAAGCCACCACCATCAAAGACACAAAATCAGCATAAATTACACAAGACAAGGTAGGAAATCCTACTTCTCCTCTTGTTTCTCTGATTTGGGGCTGCATGTTGGGCATGCATAATCTGAGATGTTGGTGTTTTATAGAGTGATGATTATGTTTTATGACTAATTTTGCATCTATGTTGTGATTAAAATTGGATTTGAGGGCAAATAGCTTGAAGGAGGAAGACAAATCTAGAAGCTGTTAGGGTTTTCCTCGGCGGTCCGTACGGCGGAGTGTACGGCTTCGCCTCCCGCCGTTTAAATTGGATGAAACCATTTTTATATGAAACTAGACATCTAGGGCTTTCCATACATAAACATAATAGGCCATTGCATTAGTATAGAATTAGTTATGAATTTTTGAAGTTGACCTAGAAGTCTGGGTTCTCACCCAGGCAATACAGGTTGAGAAGGGTGTAACTCACCCTATACAACCTCAAATTGAGTGCAACTAAAGTTGTTTGAAAGCTAACACATGAGAGAACATCCCATAAAAATTTCAGAATTTAATTCATTGTAATTTGTTCCCAGCACATCAATGAAGTTGGCTTAGGTTTAAACTAGCCTAGAATAGGATAGCCCAATAGGGTAATGTTTCGAGACTCATAACTCAAAATCTACTTAGGCAAATGACATGAAACTTAACTAATTTTAAAGCTTGTTGTGTTAGCTTCATTTTGATATAAAAGTTGCATGATTTCATCTAGTTTTCGATTTTTAGTGAATTTTCTTCTATAGGAACCCAATTCTGGCTAAGGACAGGATATACTGAGGTAAAATGTTTATATCTAGAGTTATACACATCAAAATGAGATGGGACTAAAAGGATTATAAACTAAACACATGAGGCTGTGACATATCCAAAAATTAGATTTAAATGAGTTGAATTGAATAAAAATTGGGGCATGCCAAATTCCGGCAAAACAGGGAGGAATAAACTGAAACCTTATTAATGCTTGATTTGGAATTGTTGAATGATACTATGAATGTATACATGTAATTGCTGGTCTATTCTAAAATTACAAGTTGTACAAATGTACTGGTTGTCTGGCACTATTCATGGGGAAGCGAACTCGATCCGTGATGCTGCCGAAATTTCGGTAAGAAGTTCATATGTTGTGAAACCTTATGATAGCTTGAATGCATTATATTCCAAGAGTCAAGCTAGATGTGCATTCATTTCATGATATTATAAGGAATTCCATATCACTTGGGCCAACCCCGGAATAAATTAAGGGGAATAGATCAGTGGGAAGGTTGGGGAAAGTAAACCCAGCCATCCTGTATAGGAACGAGCTCAGTCCTGAAAAGCGGACTATTACCCAGGAGTATATGGCCAATGACTCCCAGGGGACCAAGGATGGAAATAAGTTATAATAGGCAAAAGCCTCCAAGAATAAGATGCATATTTTTTTTTATTGCACTTGCATATGTATAGTGTAATGCTCCTTTATTGATTGTTTTAGATCCCTGTTCATTATTCTTAATATGCTATTGTTCCACCGTGATTACTGTTTGAGTACATTAGTGTATCTGTTAACTAAAATTGAATTTGTTTCGGTGTATGCTTTACAACCAAGTATTTAAGTTAAATATTACTATTTTACCGCACTATTTGAAAAATATTACACGATCGAAACAACTGGGAATGACTGCGATGACAGATGTATAGAAGCTAGGAATTTCTACTGAGAAATATTCATTTCTCACCCTATTGTATGTTCCGCGTTATTCTCAGACCGTGGAGCACGCAGCGACCGGGGTCCTATTCGTTGAGTTTCCCAAGCTTCACATTCACATCGACCCGTTTCTAGATTCTATATATATATATCTGGTAGGTGTCAGTTTCGTTTGTATTTCTTCTTCCAGATGGACTTCGCCGTACCACTTATGCACCCACTGTTTGACCCCTTGGTCCCATATATTGCCATTCCCCTTCATATGGCCCATCCATTCCCACCTCCTCCAGCAGTAGCAGCAGCCTTAATTCCCATGGCCCCTCCCGCTTCATCGCCGCAGCCAATGTCGTCGGCCTCGACCTTGGAGGAGGATCCGTCCGAGGCAGCTAGCTCTTCATCATCCTCTGCTCCCAGTGCCGGACACCCTCCAGCGGACGTCGCCATGGCGAACGGGTTCCTTTCATCAGACTCTGTTTAGATAGCATGCATGCTATAGTGGGGTTAGATGTACAGAATGACCCTCTTTTGGTAGTTTGGGTCATGGTTGGATGGGTAAATATTAGGAATATACATGCAATCTCCCATGGGGACCATTTAGGGTGCTGTTCATAGGAACTAGCCGTTTTGTTTTGTATTAGCGGTCTCATTTTGTCACCTTGTATCATTTTGATAAACTTTAAAATCAGATAGCTATGTATATATTTATGATGTCTTTTGCAGTAATTCTGTCCTCATTGTATTTTTATTTATGTTACGTTATTTACCGTATACCGATTAACTAGTATTTATTCCGCCGTCACATAGGAATATTTGTTATGCGGTTAAGTATTCTTATGCGAGTAATTAATACTAATACAGAAATCAGGATTAGACCAGTATTACACGTAATCACTTACCAGATAATTTATTATGACTTAAGCATAGTACTTTGTCTGGTAAGGTGTTACAGGTCTCTCTAATAGCTCGAATTAGCTGCACTCCATGTATTTGATATATTGTGTGTTAATGATTGATTCATTTTATGCCTAGGGAACTCTTTGAACTAGTGTTTTTATTTTCACCTTTTTTGTTTTATAGTTTATTTATTGCATGTTTGCATACACCCCCTTTGTTACTTAACTAGATAGCAACAACATCCTTGTGAGACGACCTTGGTTGTACCATATTTCAAATTTAGTGTAATTAAATATTTTAAAATTGTAATTTGGAGCATGCTGCGACACTTGCTACCAACCCTGTACACAAGCTGGGTTTAATGCCATATAGGTTATCATGGACAAATTGACAAAGTCTACTCGCTTTCTACCTATAAGAGAAAATTATCCTTTGGATAAGCTAGCCCAGTTATACATCTAAGAGGTTGTGAGGCTACATAGAGTACCTACAACCATTGTGTTAGATAGAGATCCAAGATTTACCTCCAGGTTCTGGGGAGCCTTACAAAAGGCATTTGGGACAAGACTTTGTCTAAGTGTAGCATACCACCCCCAAACAGATGGACAATTAGAGAGAACCATACAAACCTCAGAGGACATGCTGAGAACATGTGTCATGGATCAACTTGGAAGTTGGAACAAACACCCACCTTCATAGAGTTCACCTATAGCAATAGTTTCCATGCAAGCATTGGAATGACACCTTATGTAGCCTTGTATGGCAAAAAGTGTCAATCTCTACTTTGCTGGTATGAAACTAGTGACCAAAGCCTCTTAAGACCTGATCTGATTAGGCAAACCATCGAGCAAATAAAGAGAATAAGGGAGAGGATTCTTGCTGCACAAAGCCATCAAAAAAGTTATGCTGATAAGAAAAGGAAACCATCGAGTTCCAAGAAGGGGAACACATATTCTTGAAAACCACTCCTATAGCAGGTATAGATAGAGCCATTAGAGTCAAGAAGTTGAGCCCTCATTTTCTTTGTCCTTTTCAAATTCTGAAACAAACAGGGATAGTCGCCTACCAAATAGCACTACCACCCCAACTGTCGACCCTTCACAATGTTTTCCATGTCTCTCAACTGAGAAAATACAACTCTGACCCTAGTCACCTTCTTGAGCCTGAAAGCATACAGTTAAGGGAAAACCTAACCTTTGACCTACCACTTATGAGAATCAAAGATAGGAAGGTCAAACAGCTTAGGAATAAGTTTGTGCCCTTTGTAAAAATGAGCTGGGGAAGGGAAAGCTTGGAGGAGCACAAATGGGAGCTCGAGTTAGAAATGAGAAGGGAATATCCTAGTCTGTTTACAAGTAATGAATTTTGAGGGCAAAATTCTTGTTCAAGAAGGAAGAAATGTAACATCCCCAATTTTGCCTAAGCTAATTAACTCATTAGCATTGACTAATTAGAGATATTAGTGATTAGTTAAGGATTAATAAACTAATTTTAAGAGCAAGAGCTTATTAATTAGGGTGTAATTAACCAAAATTATTTAAAGAGCAATTAAACTAATCTAATTGATTAGCACTTAGATAATCCAAAAAATGTTGAAAATTCAAAAATTTTCCCTTAATCATCGTTGAAAAATTTGGCCAAGGCAAGACTCAATCCCTACTATCCATTTACCTCCTAATCTTACACCACTAAATCAAGGCTTGATATGGTTAATCAACTTAAAGATTGATTAACCAAAAGTGGGATAATCCTACACATGGATTGCCCTCAATTTAGCATTGACCATCAAAGTGGTTCATCCCACTAATAGCATGGAGTTAGCCATTAACCACTTGAGAAAGCACAAAAGGGTTTAAGCCTTGCACCAAGACTCAAGAGTGAAACAACCATTCTTTCATCCTATGGCCACTAAGTCTCTTCCCAGATGAATGAAGCAACAAACCAATTAGCCCTTGACCATGTCTTGGATGCCATTCAGCCCCCCATTCACCCTTATTTGCAAACTCTCATCCTTTCACTAAACACAAGAAGCTCTCACTTCTTTCTAAAGCTCCCACTATTTCCTCTTTGTTCTTCTTATTTCCCTTAATCTTCTTACTCTTCCTCTTCCTCAACCAACCTCATTTCCACCACCATCCTCACAAGCCCTTCAAGGACCATCTATACACTTAAGCACACACATAGCCCTATTTTCAAGCTCTAAAGGAGGGAGGACATCTCCAACCTTTTTCACTCTTCAAGCACTTCAAAAAGGTCCTTGTGGTAGTGACTCTAACTTTTCCCGTTTATGTGTTTTCAAGTACTAGAACTCCTAAGCTTCTCAAAGCTAGGTGGTTTTAGGACTTGCTCTTAGGTCTCATGACTACACTCTTTTTCTATGAAATTTTGCCTTGTGTCAAGGTATTTTCTTAACATGTGATTATGTTGTATGACCATTTTATCGATCAAACTTTATTCAAGCTTTATATACTATTTTATGACTGAAATCTCACAATATGAAAGTAAAATGAATGATAGAAATGGTCACTTGGGGTGAAATCTCAAAGTTTCTACAAGAAAATGAAATCTGGATATACTGAAATTTTGGCAGTCTGTATGGTGAATACAATAACTCCTTTTATAGAACTCAAAATTCAATGGGACTAATTTTAAATGAAAATAGACTCATAGATCTTTCTATACATGTAAAATATGTGGGCAATAGACTTAAAATGAGCAAGATATGAATTTTTAAAATGGGCTATGCCCAGAGGTTCTTCTGTCTGGGTAGCCTGCACTAAAATCCTTATAACACAAGATATATAAAACATTTTTAAGTGGGACCAAATTTGTAAGAAAGCTAAGAATAAGTGAACATCCCATAAAATATCTCATTCAGATTCCTTTTGTGGAACTCCTAGTAAATTCAACAATATTCTATTACTTGGGTACAGTTGAAAACTAAACAATAAAATGTTTAGTGCATAACTCAAGTTAGACTTAGAATTTTTGAGTGAGGATTGTTTTGTTTAAAAGAGGACTCTGAAAGGTATAATCTTACAAAGAAGTAGAAGATGAAATTACGGTAAATTTATTAAGTTACTACCCTATAGTGAAATATAAATATGGTTAATGCTAATTTTAAAAGACAATGAGAAACAAACTTGAAGGCCCCAAAACCCTCAACTTGAAACATTGAAATTTCATATTTCAAATTAAAAGATTTGAGAAGGATAATAGAAGAAACTTGCCCTTATGAATAATAAAATGCCACGACCCAACCTAGGCTCTAACTGGGGCATAAGGGACAAGTCCCCTAGTAAGCCTACACCGAGCAAATTTCTTTAGAAAAAATTTTGGCAAAATCTCCTTTGTATTCAGGACTATTCCCAAATATAGATCATCTCCGTGCACAAAAAACACAAATACACAAAACCATTGGGGATCCAGGCATTCTCCGAATGCACCCTATAGCATACAGTATAACAGTGAAATATATAATTACAATTATTCATCCAAAATACATAGCTTTAATTCTTTAGAAAACCAATCCTTTTAAGCAACTTTAATTCAAACACCTAATTTCAATCCTTTAAAAAAATCTAAAAATTTTGATATACATAAATAAAATACAATAACAACAACAACCACAATATAGTCATGACAAGGCCAGACCTTGCTTGTAGTATCATGGAGCTACAAAATCTAAAAATTCTCAAATTTAAACAATTTACAAAATGCCCTCATAGAGAAGGCTCACCCAAAGAATTTGGAATTCACTTCAGAGGAACAAAATGGCTAGATGCCAATTAATCACCTGAAACTGAAAAAGAAAAGGAAACAATAGGGTGAGTTTATGAAACTCAATGAGAGATAGAGTGTCCCTAACACACATGAGACAATGTACAAACTTTTAAATATTAGGCTAAGTCATATAGATGAAAAACCAAATAGAAATCTTAGTTCCAATTAAAATTAAATTTTCTAAAACTCATGGAAAACTATCTATTCCAGGATAATCCGTCAGGAATCACACTTAGATGGCCCTTCCTTTGTGTGACCCTGTAACACCCTAATATTACGATACTATGCTTAAGTCATTGTATGGCATTACTAGTTGTTACTTTAACTAGCGGAAGTTCTTATAGTTGAAACTAGCGTAATATGGGAAAATAGCTTGTAAATTGTTTTTTGTAAAACCTTTATGCTTGAAAACTGAGCCTTTACGTGCTTACTTACTCGTATACATATGGACGTTATTTCTCATATCGCGAAGTTACTAGAAAGACATATGACAAAATTGAAATAACAAAACACAATGCCTTAAGCCAATAATATAATCATAGATAATCAAGAGTCATCAGTACATTAATAATTATCACATATGTAATAGGTCAAATTAAGTAGCATGACTTCCTACACACTCTTACTTACACAAAAACTGCCCAACTAGGGCTCTCAAGAAGGTGAAAACGCTATACTACTATCTTGATCCTCCTTAATTAGGTGAAGAAATATGGCAGCTCCTCGTCTTATCCAATCAGATACCATCAGAAGTGCTACCATGGATACCATCAGCTCCATCTGAAGATGACATGGAAATATAGGAGTGAGAAATACAAGAGTTCTCAGTAAGATCCCAACTAGACCATTAATGTGTCATCTCGTCGTCCCAGCCACTTCAGATTTAATTATGAAAATGACGAGCATGCATAGATTCTGATTTTTAAAGGTTTTGAAAACATAGGTTCCCAAAGCGGGTTTCTTTTAGTCTTCATCATGTAAACATAATATAAAAGGACACAAAGCCAAAAGGTAGAATCATATATATGAAAACATATTGCAAACATTCGTAACCATGCATATGAGAAAATAAAGATGCATGTAGACTCATGTGACTTCATGGACTTGACCATGGTTTTACTTTGACTTTACTTTCATTTTTAGCATGTGATTAATATTCTTTACTTTTCCTTTGAAATAGATTGCTTTTGGATATGAGCTCATTTCGTGACCGTCGTCACGTAGTACTAACCAAATCAAACTAAGCCGATATTAGTTAGCTCTAAGTTGGAGGGTCCTCTAGGTCACTCTTGCTTCCCCATGGAGGTTTCTTAGGTCTTTGTGGATCACTGTCTCTCACTTCCCTTATCGAAATGATTGAAGGGTGATATCCCATACTTTCTTTTCCTATCACTATACTTTACATGCATAGTACTTCTTTGACTAGACACATGCAATGATATGACTAAGTCCATAATTTTGACGAAAATCTTACAGCATGACAGCTAGACCGAAGCTTCCCCAAAATGCCAATCATAAGACTTTCAACCAACAGTTCATATCATATCCTCACACTAATCATTCAATCATGAGACAGAGCTCAATCAAACTTGACATTCATCATGCCAAATGGCATTATACGTTCATACCTCAAAGGGGTTTTATAGTTGTATTATTCTTCGTGAGGCGTCTTATGAGTCATCATATGATTTCCCATGGTTATCCAGGGGAGAATCACACAGTTAAAATGAATGTGTGCGAAATCTTTTAGTTACTTAGTTCTTATAGGAATTTACTTTTTACTTGGGTACATGTCTTATGGAACACATATTCCTATTAATTAAGTTAAGTGATTGTTTTCTTTCCTTGAGATAGTGTGCTTAGTGATTCCTAGGTTCATGGTATGCTCAGAAGCCCTAATCATACTTTTGTTCCCAAGGAGTTCGAGATCCCTCTAATCCTTGGGTCATAACAACACATAACCACACTCATGAGCTCAACGAAACCATGTTCACTAATTACCAAGGGTGATTTTTAACTTATTCATGTTGCAAAGTTTCAATTTTTTATCACTAACATAACAAGATCTTACCTTAAGTATTAGAAAAGTTATCATTCTTTATAAAGTAGTTATAAAGTTTCATTCTTTGAAAAAGTAAGTGCCTTTCAAAATTAAGCTCTTGTCTTAAAGATTAAATTTTTATGAAATAATGATACAAAATACTAGCTTTTGAACTAAAAAGTCTTGTTCTTTATGAAAGTTGACACTTTCAATTACTCTAAGACCATCAAATTATCAACTTATGATTTAAAGTTGTCTTAATGTCTAAAAGACTCCTATTTTATGAGCTAATGATATAAAACATTAGCTTTAAAGTTAGAAAGTCTTGATCTTTAGAAAAGTTAATACTTTTATGACTCAAAAGTGACATTCTTGCTTAAAGCTTAGAACTTTACTAATATATTCATCTCAAGGTTCAACCTTTACAAGATTAAAGTGCAAA
The DNA here is from genome assembly GCA_031439585.1 of Pterocarpus macrocarpus. NCBI lineage: Eukaryota > Viridiplantae > Streptophyta > Magnoliopsida > Fabales > Fabaceae > Pterocarpus > Pterocarpus macrocarpus. The sequence goes on from CM062514.1 coordinate 47,637,698, forward strand.
TCTACAACTTTATGACTTAAAAGTTACATTCTTGATTAAAGTTTGAAACTTTACGAAAGGTCTTGTCTTCAAGATTCAATCTTTAAAGCATAAAGTGACAAGTTCTCATTTTTATGACTTGAAAAGTTTGATGTTCCAAAAAGTTTAGACTTTTACACATATTCTTATCTTCAAGAAAAACAAAATGGAACCTTGTGAAACCCATAAAAATAGCACAACTTTTTAAGCATCAAGAAGCAAACTTTTTAAAGTTTTGTGCTTTTAGGATGTTCATAGTCTTATCAAACCATGAAAAACATGTAAAGGTGAAACTTTTCTAATCATAAGCTCATCATAAAAAAGGAACAAACTTTAAACAAAATACCACCAAGAACATCATTCTTTTTCAAGAAACTCACAAGAAACATCAAGATCTCATGCATCAAGAAAAACAAAATAGAAACTTTGAAACACTTAAAGAAAGGAACTTTTCAAGAAATCAAGAACACTCATGAACAAGAACATGAACATATTTTGCCAAAAATAGAAACTTTTGCTCATGAAAAGCATGAAAGATTTTCTCAAGCTTTCACTTGAAGATCTTGGTCATGAGAGGAACCAAGCTTAAAGCTTTCTTAAGTAAACAAAATAGAAAAGTGAAGATCACTACCTAAGCTTGAAAATGGCATGTTCTTGAAGGAGAAATCAAAGAAGATGATGGCTCCTCAAGGTGGTGAAGGTGGCGACTTTGCAAGGAGGAAGGAGAAGCTCTTGAGTTCTCTTGAAAATGATAGTGTTTAGATCTTGTCTCCAAAGACCAAAAGATATGGTCTTTAAAGGGATCAGTGAGAGTTTTTGGTTATGGTGGGGGTGGAGAAATGAAGAAGAAGATGATGAAGAAGAAGAGAGTTTCAGAGAGAAGTGAGAGGATGAGAGCCTTAGAGAGAGAATGAGAAATGTGAAAATAAAAATTGGTATGAGAAAGAGAGTGTGGCCATAAGTCACATGAGGGTGAGGGGAGATATTTTTGCGTTATTTTGTGTTAATTAAGGTTTAGGGAGACAAATTGGATGATGGGGGAACAAAGCATGTACAATCTCTTACATAAAGCACTCTTGTCTTATGGTTTGTACTTTAGTGACATCACTCTTTACTTTATTGTCTAGTTGACTAAATATGAATTTAATTATGTGATTAAGTGCTCTTGCAACTTAATTAACATAATTAAGCAAGGATCAATGATTAACACACAAGAACATGATTAAGAAAAATTAAAATTGTAATTAAACTTAATTATTCTTAATTAAACTTGATTAAGCTAATGAAGGGCAATTAGTGTTTAATTAAACTACTAAGGGTCAGACTTGCTTAATTAGAGATTATCTAATCTCGATTAAGCATTGTCTTGACTTTTCTTCTCATAATTAACTCATAAACACCCCGATAATACCTTAATTAAGCCTTAATCTCATAATTTCTCATTAAGTGCCTAATTACTCAGAGTTACCGAGGTAATTTAGCACGACAAGAAATTGAGAATGTTACAGACCCTATAACCCATCACGCACCACTTTCTTGAGCGGTCGTGTACTTTCCGACACACACCACACTATGTACATGGCCGTGTAATATCCGTCATGCACCACTCCCTTGAGTGGCTGTGTAATACATCATCCTAGGTGCCCCAAAGGCTAACGCCTACTGCTGTTAGCTTACAGATCTTGGCCTAGACTTTCCCGAGTCTTTCTTTTCCATTATATAGAACAATTAATAATGATTCTCATAAAACATAAAATCGTATCCTCAAAGAAAATAAAGCTGTAACATTTCAAAACTTAACAAAAGTCGAAAGCTTTGTCAAGAAACCTTTCAATCTCGTCTTATATAAAATCCTCAGAAATTACTTTCTTTCCTTTCAAAGAAGTACAATTCCAAAGCTTATTAGAAAACCAATGTAATAAACATTTACCACATTTTTTCGAAAATCAAGTCATTATCTCATGTGTTCAAGTAGGAATAAATAAACTACCAAAATTTAAATTGTATTTCTAAGATATACATAATCATTTGCATATGTATATATATATTAAAAACATTAGAAACTAAGATAAGGATAAACTATCTACTCACAGACTTAATGCCAATCGCGGAGTCCTAATCCCATGAACTCAGAGAGCCAAAGCCTGTCCTCCAGTGGTATCTTCAATCAATAATATGGCAATTTAATTCAAGGTTAGTCACTTCGACTAAGGATTAATCTAAATTACCCTTAGATATGAAAATCCCCAATTCTTATAACCTATGATTCTTTCCAGGAACTCACTATTGGAGAAATAATCCATAATTCATAGGAAAGGAAAAGGAAAGGAGTTTAAAGATTACCTTTTTAGAAGGGAAAAAGGGAGAAGAAAGCTTTGGGAGCCTTGGTGTCACCTCTTCCATGCTCCAAGACCAATTGTGTTGATTTTTGGATGAAGATATGACTTGAGATTGAAGAGAGAAATTGAGATTAAGTGAGTGGAAATGGTGTAATTTGAAGGATTAGGTTTAAGAATGAAAGGGGAGGTATTTTAGAGAGAAGGAAGAGGGTTTGAGGGGTAGAGAAAGAAAGAAAATATGGCAATAAGAGGAAGGGACATGTCTCGGTTTATATATTGATCTATGGCAATCGATTACCATAGACCCGAAACTAGTAATCAATTACCAATGTTGATAATCGATTATCACACACCCAGAATTGGTAATCAATTACCATTTTTGGTAATCGGTTACCTCCCAAAAAATTTTAACTCGTGGACATACAGAGAGCACTGTAATCGATTACAGGTCCTCTGTAATCGATTACCAACTCCAAAAACTTGGCTCCCTCCTTCTGCAGTCCTTTCCTAGGTCCAGGATATTGCATATACTTAATATCTTGTTTAACTTTACTCTCTATTAACTTTAAAACGTAAATGTAAATAAGGGAATACCCCCCATTTGAATTCAATAAAAATATCCAAAAATTCAAAATCCTTAGGAATCAAAATCCAACTTTTGGGTTTTAGTACAATTTTCCGAAAACTTGCGTTTTTATAAACTTGAGGGTTGAAAACGAAGGGGTTATCTGTAACGTCCCATTTTCGACTTCTGACCTCGTCAGTGAATTTTAAAATTCCCGATTTTCGATCTTAGTAAGGCTCGAATGGATTGGCTTGGAATTTCCGATTTCCGATCTTATGGTGAATTAGAATGTATACGAGATCCGACTTCCGATTTTATCTGAATTGGTCTCCAAGTTCGGCCAATTTTCACGACTTTCGATTTAGAGGCTATTCCTAAGAGCTTTTCATTTCTATGATGTTTCCGATTTCCGAGATGAAGTTTGGAGTTCCGCTCTCGAGTTTATTAGTAAGAGCTTTTCATTTCTCTAATTTCCCGAGTTTCGAGATCGAGTTAGAGTGCCGAGATCCTATGAGTTCCAACTTCCTAGTACATAAGATTAATGCTGTTATTCCCGATCTCCGGTGTTATGCTTAGAACGGATTCAAGTTTATACAATGTCCCCGACTTCCAGGTTTAAGTGTTTTGGTTTCACATTCTGGTCCTTCGCTTTCGATTTTAAGGTGACTGTTCTTTACGATTTCCAACAGCCGACTTTGATTTCAAGTTTCTAATAAACCAGAAATATTTTCGAGTTCCGATTTCACCTTTTTAAACTAGTCCCGACTTTAAGTAGTGTACGAATTTCGAGGTCATCTTCAGACACAATGGGAACGAGTTCCACTACTTGGGCGACGTGGAGAGAAATTTTGTCACAAAAGAGGGAGACATGGCTGAACTTTGCCCACAAAATTTCACCCAATCAAAGCCACTCATTCTAACTACCACTTCAAAGCCCTGCTTATATATTCTCCTCCTGCCTCTTCAGCCCCATTTTCTTACGTTGCCTTCCCTTCCTCACTTCAGCTCTCTTTTCTCTTCTTCACTCACCCAACTCCACCCAACTTTGAAATTCAACCAAGTTCCAACTACAAACTTAAGCAAAATCATTCATAGTAAGAGGTAGAGGTTTTAGCTCTTGTCTTGATTTTATGATTCTTAGATGATTATTGGTGGTTTAATTCTTTAATTCTGATATATTGACTGAATGATCAAGATGAATTATGGCTGGTTTATTGGCTGTTTGTGAGATTAAAATTGAATTGGAAACAAGATAGGATGAAGATAGGAAGAGTTGTGAGGCTGGAAAACTCAAAACCCTCGACAGTCCGTACGGTGGAGTGTACGGATCCACCTCTCGCCATTTAAAATTGATGAAACTATTTTTATGTGAAACTAGACATCTAGGGCTTTCTATACATATATCATATAAGGCTATTGAATTAATATTGAGAGAGATATGAATTTTTGAAGTTCGACCTAGGGATCAAGACATTCACCTGGGCAGTATGGGTTGAAAAGGGTGTAACTCACCCTATACAACTCCAAATTTAGTGAAACTAATCTTGTTGGAAAGCTTACACATAGGAGAATATCATATAAAGACATTCTGAGTTTGTTATCATCTCAGTTGTTCCTAGTGATTCGAAGAATTTGCCATATGTCTAAACCAGGCCAAAATAGGGCAGTTCAGGAAGGTTAAGTTTCGGGCTTATAACTCGAGCCTTACAAAGGAAATTGAAATGGAACTTTTTGTATATGAAAGTTTGTCCTGTTAGCTTTGATAAGAGACCAATTTCGTGCAGTTTGAGCCAGTTTTCGATTTTTAGTAGATTTTTACTTGTGAGTGGGCAATTCTGGCCAGCCACAGAGCAGGCTGGGATAAAACCTGAATAACTTGAGTTATAGTTATCAAAATCAGATGGGACTAATGAGGCTAGAAAATAGACACATAACACTTTAACATATCCAAAATTGAGGTCCAAAAGAGTTAAATTGAAATTATGGCATGATTTACAAGAACCGGGTTGAATGATTTATGTTGAGGCTGTAACTCTGCCTTAAGGAGACTAATGCTTCTATGAGTTCCATGATGAGCTGTGCACGCAATATTGTAATCTCTATGAGAAATCAGTATTCTGATGTACTAGCACTATTCATGGGCATTTATCAGTAAAGTATATGCTGACGAGATTTTAGTAAAGTATATGAATAAGTTATGATATACATATAGTGGCATGTCCATTTATCAAGAAAGCTATGAAAGTTATGCTATGATGAAAGTTCCATGATACTTGGGCTAGCCCCGGATAAAAAGTTAAGGGGAATAAATCGGTGGGGACAACGGAGAAAGTAAACCCAGCAATCCCTGTATAGGAACGAGCTCGATCTTGAAAAGTAGACTATTACCCAGGAGTCTAAAATGGCCAAGAACTCCCAGGAGACCAAGTAATGGAAAAGTTTATGAAGAATGGAAAAAATATATATGAGTAAAAGAAGGTTCAAGAGTAAGTTTTGCATAATTGCATTAAGTGCATGATTATAAGTCATTTACAGTTTGTCTATTAAATTCAATTACTGCTGTATGCTCATTATTCTGTTTATTGTTGATATTAATTTATTCTGTCCCTTATGTTGTCTTAGGTAAAACTGGACCTTGCCTCGGACCAGACCTTTTTCTCAACCTTATTAAATATGAATAGTTAAGTTTAATCTCATGTTTTTATAATTAAATAAAGCCCAAGGCAACTGAGAATGAACGCGACATCAGTTAAATGTCAAGCACGACCCTACTGAGAATTTTCTTAAATTCTCACCTCGTTTTGCATTTTCGCCTCATTCTCAGACAGGGACGATGGACACGACAGCTACCTTTTTTATTGAGGTTCCAGACTTGCAGCTCCACCATGACCCTGTAGTAGGCTCGCTGTATATAGCCGGCTCTTGCCAGTTCCGCCTTTATCTTTTTAGTGATAGGAATTTTACCATCCCTTTACACCACCTTGCTTTTGATCCTGCCACCCCTTACTTTGAGGTCCCGCTACATGTGGCACACCCTCTGCCAGCACCTCTTGCACCTGCAACACCTGTAGCTCCTGCCGATCCTGCGCCAGAGTCACCTCCACAGGTAGTACCCGACATCCCACTCAGCTCCGAGAGCTACCCTTCAGAGGCCACCGGCTCATCATCCTCCTCCTCCTCAGGACCCAGTACTAACTACTCGCCAGTCGGGCCTGATATGGCCAATGGCTACCTGACTGAGTAGGTCAGCCATAGGCAGTATTGTATAGCATGACCCTCTTTTGGTAGCATGCAACTTTAGGTCATAGACCTAGTGGTAGGCTTTTGAAATGTCCTCTGAGGACCACATAGGATCAGGTTGACTCACATGGGCCTTATGTCTTTTTGGTACACAGCCCCACTTATGTATCCTATTTTGAAACTTGTACATAAACCGAGACAGCGGCTTCTTATATATATATGTATGCATATTTACCGTTGATAGCATATATATATTATTGCTCTTATCTTTTCCGTTGCGATAAATTAAAGTCTGCCATGTTCATTATACAGAGTTCCATTTCTTATGTTATATATAAAAAAAAAAGCAACGTAAATGGGCATTAACACAGTAACACAATCTACTTAATTTCATGCTATGACTTAAGCATAACATTAAATTAGTAGGGTGTTACATTTTGGTATCAGAGCAGTTCGTCCTAGCTAAGGCCTGAGGATTGGACTGACTATGCTTCGCACATATTTTGTGTTTTTAGCTGATAATATGTACTAGATCTTACCTATACGGTTGAGATATAGGTGTGCATGTGTAAGAAGTGCCTGACCGTGTGAGCTATTATTTACTAGCACATTAGACTTAGTGTTGAGCCTGATCAACTCAATAACTTTTGTTTTGTGTGCTCAGAACTTAATGGCTTCCGGAAGGCAAGGTAGACCACGCACCGGACCTGCTCAAGAGAATCCCGCTGAACTTATGGATACCGTACGAGAGATGGCTCAGGCGATGCGGGAATAGGCCGCAGCAGCTCACCAGATGATGGATCAGCTAGGTAGGCGACCTGCAGCAGGCTGTGGAGGAAACCCACATGGCCCGGGAGCTGATTTGGATTATCTTAAGTTCGCTGAGTTCAGAAAGGCGAATCCGCCCAGCTTCCGAGGGGCATATGATCCTAATAAAGCTGATGAATGGATCAAGGCTATGGAGAAAATTTTCTCTGTCTTAGATTGCTCAGATCATCAGAAGGTGACCTTTGCCACCTACATGCTCGAAGCAAACGCCGAGTTTTGGTGGAATGGCGTACGAAGGCTACTTGAGGAATCTCAGACAGCGGTCACCTGGACAGTGTTTAGAGATGTCTTCTACCAGAAGTACTTTCCTGCTTCCGTTCGGAATGCTAAGGAACTCGAGTTTATTCAGCTTCGCCAAGGAAACTGGATGGTATCCGAAGAGCTGTGCAAATTCTCTACAATTTATCAGAGGAATCTAGATGAAGCCTGGAAGTGCATCAAGTTTGAAGGTGGGTTACGAGAAGACATTCTCACCGCAATCGGGCCAATGGAGATTAGGGATTTTCCTATGTTGGTAAATAAATGCCGACTTGTGGAAGATTGTAACTCAAAACTAGTGGCAGCCAAGGCATCTGGCGGTGGTTGGCCCCACAGGGCCCAAGATTCAAGCCTACTTTTCAACAGCAGAGGAGATTCCCGCCGGCAGGCAACAAAGGCAAGCAGCCTCAAAGGCCTTTTCTGAATCCAACCTGCACGAAGTACGGTAGGAATCACGGTGATCGGCCATGTTTGGCAGGCCAGAATGTTTACTATGGGTGCGGCAAGCCAGACCACAAGATTTATGAGTGTCCAACCAGAAATCCACCACAGCCATCTCGACCATAACATCAAGGATGGGTTTTTACCATGGATGTGGAGGAAGCTGATAAGTCCGAGGGACTAATCCAAGGTATTTGTGAAGTGGACGGTGAGACCCTGACTGTACTTTATGATTCGGGTGCCTCACATTCGTTTATTTCTCATGATTGTGTGGTTGTTTTGCAATTGCTAATTTCTAAATTGCCTAATGATTTACTGGTTTCTACTCCTACTAATGAACCTGTTAAAACTAGTCAAGTTTGCATCAGTGTTCCTCTTCAAATTGAGGGTAGAGCCTTTGCAGCCAATTTGATTTGCCTCCCTCTCTCTGGACTGGACATAATTTTGGGCATGGACTGGCTTTCTGTCAATCGAGTCATGCTCAATTGTTCTGATAAGACGATGATATTCCCCTCTGTCTCATTTTCTGAACCCCAAGCTTCAACACTCTTCTACCTGAACTCTTTACTAGTAAACTATAGTGGGTTGAAGAGTCAAGGATACATCCTCCTGTTAGCCAATGTGACAGAAGTTGAATAGAGACTAGAGAAGATCCTGGTTGTTAAGGAATATCCTGACGTTTTTCCTGAAGATATTCCAGAATTCCCTCTTGGAAGAGAAATCGAGTTCACCATCGAATTGGTTCCAGGTGCAGGACCGATATTTATAGCTCCGTATCGAATGCCACCTTTGGAGCTGACCGAACTAAAGAGGCAGATCGAAGAGCTCTTGGAAAAAGGATTAATACGACCAAGTGCATCACCTTGGGGAGTTCCAGTCTTGTTGCTTAAGAAGAAAGATGGGAGCATGCGCCTATGCGTGGATTACAGGCAGTTGAATAAGGTGATGATTAAGAACAAATATCCACTGCCGAGGATTGATGATCTCATGGACCAGCTACAAGGTGCAACGGTATTCTCCAAGATCGATTTGCACTCCGGATATCATCAAATTCGAGTTCGGGAACAAGATATCCCTAAGACAGCCTTTTGAACTCGTTATGGGCACTACGAGTGCACCGTAATGTCGTTTGGGCTAACCAACGCACCAGCAGTATTCATGGATTATATGAATCGAATATTCCGCCCATATTTGGACAAGTTTGTAGTGGTTTTCATTAACGATATACTTGTCTACTCGAAGACGGACCAAGAGCATGCGGAACACTTACAGCTAGTTCTGCAAATTTTGAGAGAAAAGAGACTTTATGCTAAGTTATCCAAATGTGAATTTTGGATGAAAGAAGTAAAATTTCTCGGCCATGTAGTGTCTCAAGGAGGAATCTTAGTGGATCCCAACAAAGTAGAAGCAGTTCTAAACTGGGAAAGGCCGACCACAATCACTGAAGTCAGGAGTTTTTTGGGCTTAGCTAGATATTACAGGCGATTCGTTAAGGATTTCTCTCGTATAGCCTTGCCCTTGACCAAGCTAACCAGGAAGAATGTCTCATTCGAATGGACGTCGGAGTGCAAACAGAGTTTTCAAGACTTGAAGATAAGGTTGACGACAACACCAGTATTGGCCTTACCAGACTCTCGTCGACCTTTGAAGTCTACTGTGATGAGTCCAAGCAAGGATTAGGATGTGTGTTGATGCAAGTCGGAAATATGGTTGCTTACGCCTCCAGACAATTAAAGCCACATGAAAGGAATTATCCCACGCATGATCTCGAACTAGCTGCAGTTGTATTTGCCTTAAAGATATGGAGACATCACTTGTATGGTGTAAGGTTCGAGGTCTTTTCTGATCATAAGAGTTTGAAATACCTCTTTGATCAGAAGGAATTAAATATGAGGCAATGGAGGTGGATGGAACTTCTTAAGGACTATGAATTTGAATTGAAGTACCACCCAGGCAAGGTAAATGTGGTGGCAGATGCTTTGAGTAGGAAATCTCTGACTGTAGCTTGGATGATGATCAAAGATACGAAACTTATTGAAAGCTTCTGAAATCTTAATTTGGGAATTCTTATGACTCCCAAGACCCTTCAGTTACACCAAATTAAGATAACCAGTAGCTTTAAGGAGCAGATTCAGCAAGCACAACAGCAGGACGCTAATCTTCAACACACAATTCATCTTGTGCAATCAGGGAAACTAATGGGTTTTGCCCAAGATAAAGAAGGCATTTGGCGACATCATGACAAGGTATGTGTACCCGAGGGGAATGATCTCCGGAGAAGAATCTTGGAGGAAGCACACAAGGGTGAATTCACCGTACATCCTGGCATTACTAAGATGTATCAAGACCTTAAGAAGATGTTTTGGTGGCCAAGCATTAAGTCAGATGTGGCAGGCTTCGTGAGCAAATGCTTGATCTGTCAAAAGGTGAAAGCGGAACATCAGAAACCCTCCGGGATGCTTCAACCCTTGGAAATCCCTGAGTGGAAATGGGGACAGTATCTCCATGGATTTTGTGATGGGATTACCAAGAACGCCAATAGGACATGATGCTATATGGGTTGTTGTGGATAGATTGACCAAATCTGCTCACTTCCTACCCATCCAAGCAAATTATCCGTTGGAAAAATTGGCACAACTGTACATTCAAGAGATTATAAGGCTGCATGGAACCCCTTCAACTATTATCTCTGATCGGGAACCAAGGTTTACTTCACGGTTTTGGGGAGCCTTACAAAAGGTGTTTGGTGCTAAGTTGTGCTTAAGCACTGCATATCACCCCCAAACAGATGGCCAAACCGAAAAGACAATTCAAACCTTGGAAGATATGTTGCGAGCCTATATACTGGAGCAACGCAGGAGTTGGGATCGATACTTACCGCTAGCCGAATTTGCATACAACAATAGCTATCACGCTAGCATCGGTATGGCTCCTTATGAAGCATTGTACGGACGGAAGTGCCAATCTCCTCTATGTTGGTATGAAATAGGGGAATCAAATCTATTGGGGCCTGATTTAGTTGAACAGACCACTGAGCAAATTAAAAAAATACGGAGCAAGATGCTTACCGCTCAAAGCCACCAAAAGAGTTACGCGAATACCAGGAGGAAGCCTCTGGAGTTTCAAGAAGGAGACCATGTATTTTTGAAGGTTACGCCCACAACGGGGATAGGTAGAGCCATTAAGGTCAAGAAGTTAAATCCTCGCTTTATTGGTCCCTTCCAGATCTTGAGGCGAATCGGATCAGTTGCATATCAATTTGCTTTGCCTCCACAATTGTCAAACCTTCATCATGTGTTCCATGTTTTTCAACTTAGAAAATATCAGCCTGACCCTACGCACGTGTTAGAACCCGAATCAATAAAGTTAAAGGAGGAACTAACTTTCGGGTTTAAGTGTTTTGGTTTCACATTCTGGTCCTTGGCTTTCAATTTTAAGGTGACTGTTCTTTACGATTTCAGACATCCGACTTTGATTTCAAGTTTCCAATTAACCAGAAATATTTTCGAGTTCTGATTTCACCTCTTCAAACTAGTCCCGACTTTAAGTAGTGTACGATTTTCGAGGTCATCTTTAGACACAATGGGAATGAGTTCCGCTACTTGGGTGACGTGGAGAGAAATTTTGTCACAAAAGAGGGAGACATGGCTGAACTTTGCCCACAAAATTTCACCCAATCAAAGCCACTCATTCTAACTACTACTTCAAAGCCCTGCTTATATATTCTCCTCCTGCTTCTTCAGCCCCATTTTCTTACGTTACCTTCCCTTCCTCACTTCAGCTCTCTTTTCTCTTCTTCACTCACCCAACTCCACCCAACTTTGAAATTCAACCAAGTTCCAACTACAAACTCAAGCAAAATCATTCATAGTAAGAGGTAGAGGTTTTAGCTCTTGTCTTGATTTTTTGATTCTTGGATGATTATTGGTGGTTTAATTCTTTAATTCTGATATATTTACTGAATGATCAAGATGAATTATGGCTGGTTTATTGGCTGTTTGTGAGATTAAAATTGAATGGGAAACAAGAAAGGATGAAGATAGGAAGAGTTGTGAGGCTAGAAAACTCAAAACCCTTGGCAGTCCGTACGGCGGAGTGTACAGCTACACCTCCCGCCATTTAAAATTGATGAAACCATTTTCATATGAAACTAGACATCTAGGGCTTTCTATACATATATCATATAAGGCTATTGGATTAATATTGAGAGAGATATGAATTTTTGAAGTTCGACCTAGGGATCAAGACATTCACCCGAGCAGTATGGGTTGAAAAGGGTGTAACTCACCCTATACAACTCCAAATTTAGTGAAACTAATCTTTTTGGAAAGCTTACACAAAGGAGAATATCATACAAAGAAATTCCAAGTTTGTTATCATCTCAATTGTTCCCAGTGATTCGAAGAATTTACCATATGTCTAAACCAGGCCAAAATAGGGCAGTTCAAGAAGGTTAAGTTTCAGGGCTTATAACTTGAGTCTTACTAAGGCAATTGAAATGGAACTTTTTGTATATGAAATTTTGTCCTGTTAGCTTTGATAAGAGACCAATTTCATGCAGTTTGAGCCAGTTTCGATTTTTAGTAGATTTTTACTTGTGAGTGGGCAATTCTGGCCAGCCACAGAGCAGGCTGGGATAAAACTTGAATAACTTGAGTTATAGTTATCAAAATCAGATGGGACTAAAGAGTTTAGAAAATAGACACATAACACTTTAACATATCCAAAATTGAGGTCCAAAAGAGTTAAATAGAAATTATGGCATGATTTACAAGAACCGGGTTGAATGATTTATGTTGAGGCTGTAACTCTGTCTTAAGTAGACTAATGCTTCTATGAGTTCCATGATGAGTTGTGCACACAATATTGTAATCTCTATGAGAAATTGGTATTCTGATGTACTAGCACTATTCATGGGGAAGCGGACACGTTTCGTTATGCTGCCTAGATTTTAGTAAAGTATATGCATAAGTTATGATATACATATAGTGGCATGTGCATTTATCAAGAAAGTTATGAAAGTTATGTTATGATGAAAGTTCCATGATACTTGGGCCAGCCCCGGATAAAAAGTTAAAGGGAATAGATCGGTGGGGATGTCAGGGAAAGTAAACCCGGCAATCCCTGTATAGGAACGAGCTCGATCCTGAAAAGCAGACTATTACCCAGGAGTCTAAAATGGCCAAGAACTCCCAAGGGACCAAGTAATAGAAAAGTTTATGAGGAATGGAAAAAAATATATGAGTAAAAGAAAGTTCAAGAGCAAGTTTTGCATGATTGCATTAAGTGCATGATTATAAGTCATTTACAGTTTGTCTATTAAATTCAATTACTGCTGTATGCTCATTATTCTGTTTATTGTTGATATTAATTTATTCTGTCTCTTATATTGTCTTAAGTAAAACTGGACCTTGCCTTGGACCAGACCTTTTTCTCAACCTTATTAAATATGAATAGTTAAGTTTAATCTCATGTTTTTATAATTAAATAAAGCCCGAGGTAACTGAGAATGAACGCGACATCAGTTAAATGTCAGGTACGACCCTACTGAGAATTTTCTTAAATTCTCACCTCGTTTTGCATTTCCACCTCATTCTCAGACGGGGACGATGGACACGACAGCTACCCTTTTTATTGATATTCCAGACTTGCAGCTCCACCATGACCATGCAGTAGGCTCGCTGTATATAGTCGGCTCTTGCCAGTTCCACCTTTATCTTTTTAGTGATAGGAATTTTACCGTCCCTTTACACCACCCTACTTTTGATCCTGCCACCACTTACTTTGAGGTCCCGCTACATGTGGCACACCCTCTGCCAGCACCTCTTGCACCTGCAGCACCTGTAGCTCCTGCCGATCTTGCGCCAGAGTCACCTCCACAGGTAGTACCCGACATCCCACTCAGCTCCGAGAGCGACCCTTCAGAGGCCACCGGCTCATCATCCTCCTCCTCCACAAGACCTAGTACTAACTACTCGCCAACCGGGCCTGATATGGCCAATGGCTACGTGGATCGAAGTAGGTCGACCCACAAGCGAGATTGTATAGCATGACCCTCTTTTGCCAGCATGTAGCTTTGGGTCATAGACCTAGTGGTAGGCTTTTGAAATGTCCTCTGAGGACCACATAGGATCGAGTTCACTGACATGGGCCTTATGTCTTTTTGGTACACGACCCCACTTATGTATTCTATTTTGAAACTTGTACATAAACCGAGACAACAGCTTCTTACATATATATGTATACATATTTACCGTTGACAGCATATATATATTATTGCTCTTATCTTTTCTGTTGCAATAAATTAAAGTCTGCCATGTTCATTATATAGAGTTCCATTTCTTATGTTATAAACAAAAAAGGGAACGTAAATGGAGCATTAACACAGTAACACAATCTACTTAATTTCATGCTATGACTTAAGCATAACATTAAATTAGTAGGGTGTTACGTTATCGACTCCCTAAAATTCGTTAAAAATCCCTTTTTAACTCATTAATGCCCAGGGAACCATTATCGAGCCTTTTGATCTTAAGAAAATGCCTCAATCTTATAGCCCTCCAAGGAGGCATAGGGTTCAGACTCAGAATTTTTTTCAGGTTCCGGTATCGATGGGTAACTGCAACTCATGTTGGGGTATTACATAAAAGAATCGAACAAAACAAAAATCTAACTAAAAACTTGCCTCTAATTTACTAAATTAAGCTCATAAAACTTTGTTTGTGATATATATCTCTATATGCAAGTATGATAATGATGATTATTATGATGAATACGATGCTATGAAATGTATAATAATGTCTTGTGGTTGGAATTCTCTGTTTGACAAATTTTGGGGAAGCTCTGGTGTAACTATTATGCTGCTAGATTTCACTAAAATTTATGGACTTATTTTAGCGTCATAAGCATTAATCAAGAAAAGATAGAATTAAGAGTATGATCCTTCAAAAGGGAAGGTGACTCACACTAAATTCCCTCTCCGCCTAAGGGCTTACATGGGGCATGGCAAATGACCCAGCAAGTGTGTGTACTGGGAAATGATGGCGGCGATAGCCATGATATGAGTTCATTACCTTCAAGTTTAGAGGGTGATAACTAAAAGACTCATGATAAAGTCAAGTTTAATGAAAGAAAAGGACTTAGGTCCAAAATAAGAAAGGAGTAGAAAAGAAAGAAATTGTCAAGATGGTCATGCATGATGCATTTATTTACATTTTCTATTATGCATATGTTGATGTAATTGTCATAATTAGAATGTATGTCTAAAACTGAATGCACTTCGGATAATTATGTTTTTCGAAAAACCTAATAATTGAACCATATGTATGCCCAATAATTCTTTTTGACCAAACTAAAGTGGCTAGGATGATAACAAAAACACTTTAGTGTTGAGTTAGAGTCTTACTGAGAAATATCAGTTCTCACTTTCATTTTTCCATATCATCACCAAACTCCAATGGCGTACCTATGGAGTAGGTCATGGATCTACTTGAGCACGAGTGGTCATATGACGCGGGCAACAATGCAATCATGGTAATGACCACCATGGTTGTCTGTACATACTTCAACCTTGGTTGTATGCATGAGGTGCAGAGCCAGATCTTCTGCTAGTCCACATTATCTTCCCTAAGGCACCCCCTGTCAACCTTTAGCTCCTTGGCACATCCTGCTATCTCTTCTGCCGGACATTGAGATGGAGCTTATGTCCCCGGATTGCCTTTTATGGAGATACTGCCTTCACCTGTCATCCCTATCATCGAGTTGAGCTCCACTACTACCCCTGTAACACCCTACCAACTTAATGTTATGCTTAAGTCATAGCATGAAATTGGATAGGTTGCGTTATCGTATTAGTCTTCTGTCTAAAGCTGTATTCGTTATTTCATATTCTGATATATATGTATATGATTGACGTATATACTTACGAAACAGGGCGCTTTATATAATAAACATGATTAGCATAGACATATCATTAGTTGCATATATATATACATATATATATATATATATATATATATATATATATATATATATATATATATATATATATATATATATATATATGTATGTTGGAAGCCAAAGCTTCAGTTTATAAATATACATATCAAAAGTAGAATGAAGTAAAAGGGACAACAAAAAGTCTTATTGTTAAAAAGTAGAGTCGGAAATGGCTGGAGCCAGCTAGGTACAGCAAGTCCAATTCGGGGTCCTGGTGAAGCTGAAGGTCTGGAATCTTAATGAAGGGGGTAGCCATCGAGTCCATCGCCCACGTCTGAGAATGATACGAAAATGCAAAACGAGGTGAGAATTTAAAGAAATTCTCAGTAGGGTCGTGTATGATGTTTAACTGACGTCGCGTTCATTCTCAGCTGCCTCGGGTTTTATTAACTTTATAAGAACATGAGATTAAACTTAACTATTCATATTCAGTAAGGTTAGGAAAAATGTCTGGTCCGAGGCAAGGTCCAGTTTTACTTAAGACAACATAAGGAACAGAATAAATTAATATCAACAATAAACAGAATAATGAGCATACAGCAGTAAATGAATTTAACAAACAAACTGTAAATGACTTATAATGACCATTTAATGTGATTATGCATTTAATGTACTCATGGAAACTTGCTCTTGAACCTTTCTTCATAAACTTTCTCATTTCTCATAAACTTTTCTACTTTTCATCATTTTCCATCACTTGGTCTCCTAAGAGTTCTTGGCCATTTTAGACTCCTGGGTAATAGTCTGCTTTTCAGGATCGAGCTCGTTCCTATACAGGGATTGCCGGGTTTACTTTCCCTGACGTCTCCACTGATCTATTCCCCTTAACTTTTTATCTGGGGCTGGCCCAAGTATCATGGAACTTTTATCATAACATATTCTTTGGGTTCATCATAACATAACTTTCATAGCTTTCTTGAAAATGCACATGCACCTACATGTATATCATAACTTATTCATATACTCTACCGCAATTTTGGCGGCATAACGGAACGTGTCCGCTTCCTCATGAATAGTGCCAGTACATTAGAATACCAATTTCTCATAGAAGTCACAATATTGCATGCACAATTCATCATAGAAGCATTAGTCTCCTTAAGGCAAAGTTATAGCCTCAACATAATCATTCAACCCGGCTTTTATAAATCATGCCATAATTTCTATTTAAGTCATTTGGACCTCAATTTTAAATATGTTACGGTGTTATGTGTCTATTTTCTAATCTCTTTAGTCCCATCTCATTTTGATAACCATAACTCAAATTATTCAGATTTTATCCCGGCCTGCCCAACAGCTAGCCAGAATTGTACATTTAAAAGTAAAAATCTACTAAAAATCGAAATTGGCTCAAACCATGCGAAATCAGTCTCATATTAAAGCTGATAGAACCATATTTCATTTGCAAAAAGTCCCATTCCATTTGACTTAGTAGGGCTCAAGTTATAAGCTTCGAAACTTGACCTTTTTGAACTGCCCTGTTTTGACTCGGTTTGGACATTAGGTGAATTCTTCCAATCACTGGGAACAAATAGGATAGTAACAAACTGCGAATTTTTGGGTAGGATGTTCTCCTATGTATAAGCTTTCTAACAAAAGTGGTTTCACTCAATTTGGAGTTGTGTAGGGTGAGTTACACCCTTTTCAACCTATACTGCCCGAGTGAATATCCTGATTCTTAGGTCGAATTTCAAAAATTCATATCTCTCTCAATATTAATCCAATAGCCTTATATGATATATGTATAGAAAGCCCTAGATGTCTAGTTTCACATAAAAATAGTTTATCAGCTTTAAATGGCGAGAGATGGAGCCGTACACTCCGCCGTACGGACTACTGAGGGTTTTGAGCTTTCCAGCCTTTTAACTCTTCTTATCTTCATCCTTTCTTGTTTCCAATTCAATTTTAATCTCACAAACAGCCAATAAACCAGCCATAATTCATCATAATCATTCAGTCAATATATCAAAATTAAGGAATTAAATCACCAATAATCATCCAAGAATTAGAGAATCAAGACAAGAGTTAAAACCTCTACCTCTTATTATCTGGTTAGGCTTGAGTTTGTAGCTGGAACTTGGTTGAACTTTGAAGGTTAGATGAAGTTGGGTGAGTGGAGAAGAGAAAAGGGAGCTGAACAAGGGAGAGGAAAAGTGGCGTAGACTCTAGGCTGAAGGGAAAGAAGGAGAATATATAGACGAGACTTTGAAGTGGTAATTGGCTTTGGAGGTGTTGATTGGCTGCAATTTTTGTGGGTAACGTTCAGCCATGTCTCCCTCTTTTGTGACAAAATTGCTCTCCATGTCGCCTAAGAAGTGAAACTCGCTCCCAACGTATCTGAACATGACATCGGAACTCGTACCCTTCTTAAAGTTGGAATTCGTGCATATCTATTCAGATGAGGTCAGAACTCGAAATTATTGTCTGGTTTATTCAAAACTTGAGAGTAAAGTCGGACATCGGAAATCGTAAGGCACAATCACCTTAAAATCGAAGGTCAAGGGCCAGAATGTGAAACCAAAACACTCAAACCCAGAAGTCGGGAGACATATGTAAACTCAAATCGATTCTAAGGATAACACCGGATATCGGGATTCAAAACATTAATCTTGTGTACCAAGAAATCGGAACTTATAGGACCTGGCACTCAAACTCGATCTCGGAACTCGGGAAAATGAAAACTCTTGCTAATAAACTCGAGATCAGAACTCGTGAAATTTTGAGTCGAACTCGGAGACCAACTCATATTAACTTGGAAGTCGAATTTCATTTCCATCTTAAATCACCTAAGGTCGGAACTAGTATATTATGCATCTTTGAAGCATAAGGTCGGAAATCGGGAAAATGAAGCCAATCCATTTGAACCTTAATAAAATCAGAAATCGGAAAATCTGATATATGAGGTCGGAATCAGGACGTTACAACCCCTGTCTCGATGGCAACCTCACCTTCGATTCCTAAATGCCATCCGGCTACTAGCCCTACCTATAAGGAGGACCCTTCGAAGGAGATGTCCATCATGACGAGTCGTGTTCAAGATGATGTTAGGCATAGCCATGTCCATTGAGTGGAGGTGCTCAGTAGGCACCCGTGCATTATTCCCACACCTTTTGTACCCTGAGAGCGAGGAGTTCGAGAGCGAAGCTGTTTTGGATCTCGACACCTTTAGGGCGATGGGACAAGAGTATGGTTGATGGTTGTTCTTGGCTATGATTGGTGCTATGCTAGTGGTGCTATTTAGTTTTTTGTCATCCTGTGTATTTTAGTTTATCATATACTAATCTTTTAAGACTTTGTTCTATGTAGTTATCTGGATATTTTAAACCATGGCTCAACCATGTGTCCTGTAATGAAACCTATGATATTATGATTTTTGTAATGTGATGTGCGTACTCTATCTTTGCTTTGTATTTATATTCTTCCCTTACTGCCCTTGTGCTTTATTGCTTCACGTTAAGACTCGCATGCGCAACCCTTATATGACGTCTCTTTCATGCTCAAGGCTCAAATTTTAAAACGCACTAAGCGATGCTGCTTTTTCAAAAAAAAAAATATTTACCTTATTTTTCACATAATATATTTTCCGAAAGAGTTAGGTTTTTCGTAAGCATAAGTAACAACTAATAATCAAACATAACACGACTTAAGCATAGTATGGGATTATTAGGGTGTTACAAGATGGCTAAAGAAGTGCTTCCTTGTTTTCACTAAACATGACAAAGTTTATGTAACACCCTAATAGTCCCATACTATGCTTAAGTCATGTTATGGAATTACTAGTTGTTACTTTTGCTCGTGGAACTAACTTTACCATTGGAAAATACTTTTATGTGAAAATGGGGGTAATATTTTTTTTTGAACAATAACGCATAAACTATTTTGAAAGCCAAAAGCCATGAGCGCGTCGTGAATGCATATAATAAACAATGCTATCTCATAAATACCGTTCAAATAACAATAAACAGAAGCAACAAGAGTAACAATAACTTAGATAATCATAACATTCATTTCATAGCCATTCATAGTTAATATAATAATACTAAGAGTCATACATAGTGATATAAGAGGTTCGATATCTACTGTCGGCCCTACAAAAGAAACCTAACAATTATATTAGTAAAAGAAATACATAGGAAACCACATCCACCCATACATGCCAAAAGAAAATGATAACCCTAACTACAGCCAAAAGGGGCTATCCCTATGCTTAGCTATGCATGCAAACACCTCATCACTCATCTGGATGGAGGAAACCGATCCCGAATCCACCGGGAGCAACATCACCACGTCCTCCTTCTCCGACACGGCTGTGCCCATGAGGCACAGCACGGATATGGATAAACCCATGACCATAAACCAGGGGTGAAGCTAGGCCAGCAGATGAAGCAGAAGAATTGGAAGATAGGCGAATCACTGAAAGTTGAGATGGCTCCGAACGGTAAGATCCCACGGAATAAGTTGGGTATGATGACTCAAAAGGACCTTTCTTTATGGAAGCAGTCGGTGTCAGCCAAGTGTCAGAGTTGGAGTCCTTATCCGTTGGGTGCCTCGGAGAATGAAAAAGTGAGCGAAAAAATGGACTCATCACAGGTGCACAGAACTGGCGGCTATGGAACATGTAGACTCGCATCGGTGCCTGAGCAGTCAGCACAGATGCATTCAGCACCAGGTCGAAGTGCTAATGCATCACTAGGAACTCAACGAAAATTACCACCGTGCCCGACGCCGGCATCCTCTAAAGACGACACAGAAACATAAGAGTGAGAAAAAATAAATTTCTTAGTAGGATCACGACTAGACAAACACTGTCTCATCATCATCGTCCCAGCCACTTTGGGTTTAATTATAAAAACGGTGGACAGATACAAGTTCAATTTTAATGATTTTGAAAACTTAAACCCTGAAGCAGGTTGCTTTTAAACTTAACATCATAATAACTAAACATACAAACTAAAGCATATAATAAACATTCATAATGCAAATAGACAATATAAATATATGCCCAGACATGCATCATCATAGACTTAATCATGGGTATACTTGACTTTACTTTTGTTTTTAGCACGTGCTTAACATTCTTTACTTTCCTTTGAAATAGACTGCTTTTAGACATGAGCTCATTCCGTCACCGTCGTCATGCAGTACTAAACCAAATCAGACTAAGCCGATATTGGTTATCCCTAAGTTGGAGGGTCCTCCATGTCAGCCTTGCCTCCCTCATAGAGATTCCTTAAGTCCTTGTGGATCAACATCTCTCACTTCCCCCGTCGAAGTGATTGAAGGGTCATGTCCCATTATTCTTTTTTTATCATTATACTTTACATGCATAATACTTCTTTGACTAGACACATGTAATGATATGACTAAGTCCATAATTTTGACGAAAATCCGGCAACATAACGGCTAGACCGGAGCTTTCCTAAAATGCCAATCATAAACTTTCAACCAATAGTTCATCATATCTACATCATATCATTACACTCTTTAACATCCCCACTTTTGTAAATAGAACGTAATAGGAACTTTGAATTATTTCCCTTAGGCAGTGTGAGAATTTCTCAGGCAGCGCTATGCCATGACGATCCTCACACTCAGAATTATAGGGTAGTGTAACACTGCCGTTGAAAATATGGCACTGCCAGATGTTAAAAATTAGGAAATGATAAAAGTGCCCCTGTAAACTTTTGTTAATTATAATGATACCCAAAATTTTTAGAAATTATATTTTGACCCCAAAGAATTATTTCCATAACAACCCTTGAACTTTTCATAAAATGACCTTTATATCCTCACATCTATAGGATTAGCATAATGGGGTTTTAAACAGAGCAGAATCACGTGGTGAAACCGTAGAAGCTTAAATCTCTGCCGATTGGGCCATGGAGGCAGTCGGGTGTGAAATGATGTAGGGTGCCCCTGGACTTGCTCAAAATTACGGAAATGCTATTAGTTATAGAAAACAGAAAACAAAAAGGCTCCGAATTTGCAAAAATGTCTAACTTACGCTGTTAATCTATTTATTCAGTTTCAATAGTTATGTAAGGACAATTAGGAGTTAATTAAATATTAATTAGGAGTTAATTAGATGTTAATTAGAGAGATGAGGCTTAGAAACAATTAGGATAGAGATATAGAAATTCTCTCAAAGTCATTTAGTAAAGTTTTGCCGAATTGAAGAAAATCGGGGAAGATTCAGTACTTTAAACCGCCATAACCAAATTAGTAGAATTTCACTAGTTTCAATGGCTAAAAATTGAGCCACTTCTACCCTAATGGATGGCGCCAATTGGCCGCCAAGTGAGTGGAAAGTGTAACGTCTGAAAAATTCTATCGTTATTAACCGAGTTTTTGGTTTTCATTGGATAATTGAGGTTAATTAGTATTTGATTAAGCATTCACTTAAAGCCAATTGAGTGTGATTTAGAATGATTAGGTATAATGGAATTAGATTAGAACCATAGGAAATCTCATAGGACTTTTCTAAAACTGTTTTACCGATTTGAAGAAAATCGGTAGAATTTCGGTATTTTAAACTGTCGGAACCGGACCAATAGAAATTATGCTATGAGTGCCCTAGGATCAATGGCTAAGATTTAGCCAAATAACCCCCACAAGTGGCGCTTTGAGCAGCCCTTGATGGTGGAAGCCAAACCAAAATTGAGAGCATGATGGAGTCCACCAATCATCATGCACTTTGCCTCAAAAATCTTTACTTTTCTTTCCTTCCCTTATCAAAATTTCGGCCTCCCCACTACTAGCCACATTTTCCCACTTTCCTTCATCTTCTTCCACTTCCTCTCATCCCCAAGCTCAAGCCTTAACCATCAACTTCACTCCAAGATCAAGTTCCATCAAGATTTCACACCATCAAGGTAGGAATCTCAATTTTCTCCTTCTTTTCTTTGAATTAGGGCTGCCTAGAGTCCCTTATTCATCCATGATTTTGATGTTGTGATGGGTCGGGATCATGAATTAAGGTTGGTTTAAGGTGTACATATGAGTTTGAACTGAAGATTGGATGGATTGATTAGAGAAAAACATGAATCCAAGAAGAATTCAAGAAGCTGTTAGGGTTTTCCCCTTGATGGTCCGTATGGCAGAGTGTACGGCTCCACCTACAGCTGTTTAAATTTGATGAATCCATTTTTATATGAAACTAGACATCCAGGGCTTTCCATACATATAAAATATAAGTCCATTGGATTAGTATTGAATTATTATGAATTTTTGAAGTTTAACCTAGAAATCTGGATTCTTATCCAGGCAGTATGAGTTAAGAAGGGTATAACTCACCCTATACTACTCCAAATTGAGTGAAAATAAAGTTGTTTGAAAGCTAACATATAATAGAACATCTCATAAAAATTTCAGAGCAAGATTCATTTCCATTTGTTCCCAGCACACCAATGAAGTTGACTTAAGTTTAAACTAGGCTGGAACAAGGTAGTCCAACAGGGTCAAGTTTCGGGACTCATAACTCAAATTATACTTAGGCAAATGACATGAAACTTAATTCATTTGAAAGCTAGTTCTGTTAGCTTTAATTTGACATAAATTTCATATGATTTCACCTAGTTTTCTATTTTTAGTGAATTTTACTTATAAGAACCCAATTCTGGCTAAGAACAAGGCAATCTGAGGTAAAATTTTTATATCTTGAGTTATACAAATCAAAATGAGATGGGACTAAAAGGGTTATAAACTAGACACATAATGCTATTACATATCCAAAAATTAGATTCAAATGAGTTGAATTGCAATAAAGGTGGAGTAAACCAAATTCGGGTAGAACACGAGAGAATAAACCGAAAACCCAATTGGTGCTTGAATTGAAATTGATGAATGATACTATGAATATATATATAATTTGTAACACCTTACCAGACAAAGTACTATGCTTAAGTCATAATCATATATCTGATAAGAGATTACGTGTAATACTGAATAAATCTCTCTCTCTCAGTATTAGTATTAATTTCTCAAATAAGACTACCTGATCTCATAACAAAATTTTTTCTGCGGGATGGCGGAATAAATACAAATCAATTGGTAAACTATAAGTAACTTAACATAAATAAAAATACAATAAGAACAGAATAACTGCAAATGGCGTCATAGATATGTATATAGATATTTGGTTTCAAGGTTTGTTAAAAAGTACAAGGTGTCAAAACGAGGCCGCTAATACAAAATGAAACGGCCAGTATCTATGAACAGCACCCTAACTGGTCCCCATGGGACATTTCATGTACATTCCTAATATATACCCATCCAACCATGACCCAAACTGTCAAAAGAGGGTCATTCGCAGACATTTAACCCCACTACAGCATGCACGCTATCTAAATAGAGTCTGATGAGAAGAAACCGTTCGCCATGGCGGCGTCGGTTGGAGGTGCGACCGGGAGCGGAGATGACGACGAAGAACTAGCCGCCTCGGATGGGTCCTCCTCTGAGGTCGAGGCCGACGACATCGGCTGCGGTGGTGAAGCAGGAGGGGCCATGGGAACTGGAGCTGCTGGTGCGGCTGGTGCTGCTGCTGGTGGTGGTGGAAATGGATGGGCCATGTGAAGAGGTATGGCTATGTAGGGGACAGCAGGATCAAAGAGGGGATGCATAAGTGGTACAACAAAGTCCCTCTGGAAGAAGAAATATAAACGAAACTGGCATCTACCCGATATATATACAGAATCTAGGAAAGGGTCGATGTGGATGTGAAGCTCAGGAAACTCAATGAATAGAACCCCGGTCGCCGCGTGCTCCATGGTCTGAGAATGACGCGGAACATACAATAGGGTGAGAAATGAATATTTCTCAGTAGAAAATCCTAACTTCTATATATCATCATCATTGCTATTCCCAGTTGTTTCGGCCGTGCAACATTTTTTTCAAATAGTATCATGAAACGATAATATTCAATTTAAATACTTGCTTCTAAAATATACACCGAAACAAATTCAATTTTAGTCAACAGATATACTAAAGTATTCAAATAGTAATTACAACAGGACAATAGCATATTATGATTAATAAACAGGGATCTAGAACCATCAATAGTAAAGTATTCCACTGTACATATGCATGTGCAATGAGAAGATGCATCTTATTCTTGGAGGCTTTCGCCTTTTATAACTTATTTCCATACTTGGTCCCCTGGGAGTCATTGGCCATATACTCCCGGGTAATAGTCCGCTTTTCAGGACCGAGCTCGTTCCTATACAGGATAACCGGGTTTACTTTCCCCGACCTTTCCACTGATCTATTCCCCTTAATTTATTCCAGGGTTGGCCCAAGTGATGTGGAATTCTTTATAATGTCTTGAAATGAATGCACATCTAACTTGTCTCTTTTCATATGATGTACTCAAGTTATCATAAATTTCATAACTTATGGATTTCTTACCGAAATTTCGGCGGCATAACGGATCGAGTCCCCTTCCCCGTGAATAGTGCCAAACAAATCAGTACAGTTGCACAACTAATAATTTCAGTATAAACCAGCAAACATGTATAAACACGTATAACATCATTCAACAATTACAAATCCAGCATTAAGAAGGTTCCAGCTTGTCCTTCCCTATTCTGCCCGACTTTGGCATGCTCCAATTTTTATCCAATCCAACTCATTAAATTCTCATTTTTGGATATGTTATAGCCTTATATGTTTACTTTCTACTCTCTTTGGTCCCATCTCGTTTTGAATTATATAACTCTAGATATAAACATTTTATCTCAGCCTGTCCTGTTCCTAGCCAAAATTGGGTTCCTATAGGAGAAAATTCACTAAAATTCGAAAACTAGATAAAATCATGCGAATTTTATATCAAAATGAAGCTCACACAACAAGCTTTAAAATGAATTAAGTTTCATGTCATTTGCCTAAGTGGATTTTGAGTTATGAGTCTCGAATCATTACCCTATTGAGCTGTCCTATTCTAGGCCAGTTTTAACCTAAGCCAACTTCATTGATGTGCTGGGAACAAATGACAACGAATTAAATTCTGAAATTTTTATGGGATGTTATCTCATGTGTTAGCTTTCGAACATCTTTGGTTGAACTTAATTTGAGGTTGTATAGGGTGAGATACACCCTTCTCAACCCATGCTACCCGGGTGAGAGCCCAGATTTGTAGGTCTAACTTCAAAAATTCATAACTAATTCTATACTAATCCAATGACCTATTATGATATATGGTCTCGTTAATTTTTAACGGCGGGAGGCGAAGCCGTACACTCCGCCGTACGGACTGCCGAGGGTTTTGAGTTTTCCAGCCTCTCAACTTTTTCATATCTTCATCCTTTCTCACTTTCAATTCAGGTTTTAACCTCATAAACAGCCCATAACTCAGCTATAATTCATCATAATTATTCAATCAACATATCAAAATTAAGAAATTGGACCACCATCAATCCTTCAAGAATCAAAAAGTCAAGTAAGAATTTAGAATCTCTACCTCTTACTATGAATGATTTTGGTTTAAGTTTGTAGCTGCAACTTGGTAGAATTTCAAAGTGTGATGGAGTTGGGTGAGTGATGAAAAGAAAAGAGAGAGCTGGAGTGAAGTATGCAACGTGAGAGAAGAGTCTGAAGAAGAGGAGGAGAGTGTGTTATATAAGCATGAGTAGTAGTTAACTTGGAAAGTTTTGATTGGCCTCAAAACATAAGGCTGAGTTTCAGCCAACCTTACTCTCCACGTCGTCTTATTTGTGTGGTAGAATTGCTCTCCACGTCGCCTAAAGTGAGACTAGTTACCAGTATATTCTGAAAATGAAATCGGAACTCGTACTCTCTATAAAGTCGGAACTCGTGAACATCCTGCATATGAAGTCGGAACCCGGGAAATGTATCCAGTTTATTTCGAAACTTGAAAGCAAAGCCCGATGTGAAGCCAAGCACTTAAAGTCGGAAGTCGTGAATTGTAGGACCTCGATCTCGGAACTCGGGAGGATAGAGAAATGAGAGCTCTTGGTATTAAACTCGAGATCGGAACTCGTGAAAATTTGACTCAGACCGGGAGACAAGTTCAAAAATCTGATCTCGTGTCCATTTCTAGTCGAGATAAAATCGGACGTCAGACTTAGTGTTAAGTCGGAAATCTTAAGATCGGAAATTGGAAACATCAGCCACTTGAAAGGAAATCGGAAATCAGAATTCATACTGATGAGGTCGAAATTCTTACACGCTTACACAAGGTCGGAAATCGTAAAATGCAGCCGGCCCTTAAGCCTTGGAAACAAAGTTGGAATTTGAAACTATGACTAAGGTCGGAAGTCGGAATTTATAAGACAAACTCGGAAATCGGAAATTTCAACATTAAATGAGATCGGAAGTCAGAAATTGGACGTTACATAATTGCCGATCCATATTGAATTGCAAGTTTGTACATTTGTACTGGCTGCCTGGCACTATTCATGGGGAAGCGGTCTCGATCCGGTATCTTTGCGAAATTAAATGAAATATGTGAATTATGTCACTGTTATGAACATTTATATGTTATGCTCATTAGATTCATATATGTAAGAATGATTTAAGTACAATATGGAGTATATGAATGAATGCATGTAGCATATGCATGTATAATCATGTCCAAAGAAGAATAAGATTTATGAGAACTTGCAAGAAAGATGTACCAAGCTACCACGTGAGGCATGACATAGACCCAACTAGCGTGAGACAGAGTGGTACTGTCTAAGACTTGGGCCAGCCCTCAACCAGATTTAAGGGGAATAGACTGGTGTGAAGGTCAAGGAAAGTAAACCCGTCAGTCATGTATAGGTACGAGCTCAGACCTGAGAAGCAGGCTATCACCTAGGGGTGAGAGAGGCCATTCACCTCCGGGGGACCAAGTACAGAATGGCAAGGTTAAGTTGCAAGTTAAAGAAGATATAAATTAAGTCAAGTGCACTTGCATACATTCAAGTATAAGCATCTGTATATGCATCTTCAATTATCTAGCTGAGTCATAATGCTATTATGATCCTTGTTGAAGCATATTATACTATCCGTATTTCTATGTCTGTCATATGATATAGCAAGTGGTTCTTAAAATATAACCCGCTTCGAGAAAGGTGTTTTCAACTTAAAATTGAACCACTATTTGTTTATATGTACTCATATTTTCATAATAAACCAAAGCAGCTGGAATGTTTATGATGACACTATAAGATTGGTTTGAGTTTACCTACTGAGAACCTTAGGTTCTCACTGCCTGCTTGCATATTTTTCTTTTCCATAAACATTCCAACACCCAAGTTGGAAATCAAGTGCGGGGCAGAGTACAGAGCCATTCATTGACCAAGAATCAGGCGTAAGCCAGATCAAGAGACTATTGAAGCTAGCTAATGACTAGTCGGAAGTAGACACTATGTATTAAGTCAGTCACATTTTCTTTTAAAGTGTAATTATTTTATTCTCTATGTATCAGAGACTATTAGTCAGTAATAAAGAGAGCAGTTAAAGGGCCATGTATTATATTTTCCATATTTTAAACATTTCTTAGCACAGTAACAACCTTTTAATATAACTCCATGACTCGAGCATGGCTTATATAATAAAGGGTGTTACACACTCATCATTCAATCATGAGACAAAGCTCAATCAAACTTGTCATTCATCATGCCAAATGGCATCATACATTCATATCCTAAAGAGGTTTATAGTTATGCTTTTCTTTGTGAAGAATCTTATGAATCATTACATGATTTCCCACAGTTACCCATGAGAGAATCACATAGTTAAGATATATGTACGTGATTTTTTAGTTGCTTAATTCTTATATGAAATTATTCTTTGCTTGAGTTCATGTCTTATGGGACACTTGTTCAAATTAATTAAGTTAAGTGATGATTTCCTTTCCTTGAGATAATGCACTTAGTGATTCCTAGGTTCATGGTATGCTCAGAAGCCCTAATCATACTTCTGTTCCTAAGGAGTTTGAGATCCCTCTAATCCTTGGGTCATGACAATGCATAACCACATCATGAACCCAACAACACCATGTTCACTAAACACCAAGGGTGATTTTTAAGTTAACCAAGCTACAAAGTTTCAAGCTTTTATCACTAATATAACAAGATCTTACCTTTCGGCGGCATAACGGATCGAGTCCCCTTCCCCGTGAATAGTGCCAAACAAATCAGTACAGTTGCACAACTAATAATTTCAGTATAAACCAGCAAACATGTATAAACACGTATAACATCATTCAACAATTACAAATCCAGCATTAAGAAGGTTCCAGCTTGTCCTTCCCTATTCTGCCCGACTTTGGCATGCTCCAATTTTTATCCAATCCAACTCATTAAATTCTCATTTTTGGATATGTTATAGCCTTATATGTTTACTTTCTACTCTCTTTGGTCCCATCTCGTTTTGAATTATATAACTCTAGATATAAACATTTTATCTCAGCCTGTCCTGTTCCTAGCCAAAATTGGGTTCCTATAGGAGAAAATTCACTAAAATTCGAAAACTAGATAAAATCATGCGAATTTTATATCAAAATGAAGCTCACACAACAAGCTTTAAAATGAATTAAGTTTCATGTCATTTGCCTAAGTGGATTTTGAGTTATGAGTCTCGAATCATTACCCTATTGAGCTGTCCTATTCTAGGCCAGTTTTAACCTAAGCCAACTTCATTGATGTGCTGGGAACAAATGACAACGAATTAAATTCTGAAATTTTTATGGGATGTTATCTCATGTGTTAGCTTTCGAACATCTTTGGTTGAACTTAATTTGAGGTTGTATAGGGTGAGATACACCCTTCTCAACCCATGCTACCCGGGTGAGAGCCCAGATTTGTAGGTCTAACTTCAAAAATTCATAACTAATTCTATACTAATCCAATGACCTATTATGATATATGGTCTCGTTAATTTTTAACGGCGGGAGGCGAAGCCGTACACACTCCGTCTGCAATTTCTTAGGGTTTTGAGTTTTCCAGCCTCTCAACTTTTCATATCTTCATCCTTTCTCACTTTCAATTCAGGTTTTAACCTCATAAACAGCCCATAACTCAGCTATAATTCATCATAATTATTCAATCAACATATCAAAATTAAGAAATTGGACCACCATCAATCCTTCAAGAATCAAAAAGTCAAGTAAGAATTTAGAATCTCTACCTCTTACTATGAATGATTTTGGTTTAAGTTTGTAGCTGCAACTTGGTAGAATTTCAAAGTGTGATGGAGTTGGGTGAGGAATGAAAAGAAAGAGAGAGCTGGAGTGAAGTATGCAACGTGAGAGAAGAGTCTGAAGAAGAGGAGGAGAGTGTGTTATATAAGCATGAGTAGTAGTTAACTTGGAAAGTTTTGATTGGCCTCAAAACATAAGGCTGAGTTTCAGCCAACCTTGCTCTCCACGTCGTCTTATTTGTGTGGTAGAATTGCTCTCCACGTCGCCTAAAGTGAGACTAGTTTCCAGTATATTCTGAAAATGAAATCGGAACTCGTACTCTCTATAAAGTTGGAACTCGTGAACATCCTGCATATGAAGTCGGAACCCGGGAAATGTATCCAGTTTATTTCGAAACTTGAAAGCAAAGCCTGATGTGAAGCCAAGCACTTAAAGTCGGAAGTCGTGAATTGTAGGACCTCGATCTCGGAACTCGGGAGGATAGAGAAATGAGAGCTCTTGGTATTAAACTCGAGATCGGAACTCGTGAAAATTTGACTCAGACCGGGAGACAAGTTCAAAAATCTGATCTCGTGTCCATTTCTAGTCGAGATAAAATCGGACGTCAGACTTAGTGTTAAGTCGGAAATCTTAAGATCGGAAATTGGAAACATCAGCCACTTGAAAGGAAATCGGAAATCAGAATTCATACTGATGAGGTCGAAATTCTTACACGCTTACACAAGGTCGGAAATCGTAAAATGCAGCCGGCCCTTAAGCCTTGGAAACAAAGTTGGAATTTGAAACTATGACTAAGGTCGGAAGTCGGAATTTATAAGACAAACTCGGAAATCGGAAATTTCAACATTAAATGAGATCGGAAGTCAGAAATTGGACGTTACATAATTGCCGATCCATATTGAATTGCAAGTTTGTACATTTGTACTGGCTGCCTGGCACTATTCATGGGGAAGCGGACTCGATCCGTTATGCTGCCGAAATTCCGGCAGAAATATGTGAATTATGTGACTGTTATGAACATTTATATGTTATGCTCATTAGATTCATATATGTAAGAATGATTTAAGTACAATATGGAGTATATGAATGAATGCATGTAGCATATGCATGTATAATCATGTCCAAAGAAGAATAAGATTTATGAGAACTTGCAAGAAAGATGTACCAAGCTACCACGTGAGGCATGACATAGACCCAACTAGCGTGAGACAGAGTGGTACTGTCTAAGACTTGGGCCAGCCCTCAACCAGATTTAAGGGGAATAGACTGGTGTGAAGGTCAAGGAAAGTAAACCCGTCAGTCATGTATAGGTACGAGCTCAGACCTGAGAAGCAGGCTATCACCTAGGGGTGAGAGAGGCCATTCACCTCCGGGGGACCAAGTACAGAATGGCAAGGTTAAGTTGCAAGTTAAAGAAGATATAAATTAAGTCAAGTGCACTTGCATACATTCAAGTATAAGCATCTGTATATGCATCTTCAATTATCTAGCTGAGTCATAATGCTATTATGATCCTTGTTGAAGCATATTATACTATCCGTATTTCTATGTCAGTCATATGATATAGCAAGTGGTTCTTAAAATATAACCCGCTTCGAGAAAGGTGTTTTCAACTTAAAATTGAACCACTATTTGTTTATATGTACTCATATTTTCATAATAAACCAAAGCAGCTGGAATGTTTATGATGACACTATAAGATTGGTTTGAGTTTACCTACTGAGAACCTTAGGTTCTCACTGCCTGCTTGCATATTTTTCTTTTCCATAAACATTCCAACACCCAAGTTGGAAATCAAGTGCGGGGCAGAGTACAGAGCCATTCATTGACCAAGAATCAGGCGTAAGCCAGATCAAGAGACTATTGAAGCTAGCTAATGACTAGTCGGAAGTAGACACTATGTATTAAGTCAGTCACATTTTCTTTTAAAGTGTAATTATTTTATTCTCTATGTATCAGAGACTATTAGTCAGTAATAAAGAGAGCAG
Source organism: Pterocarpus macrocarpus (assembly GCA_031439585.1). Taxonomy (NCBI): domain Eukaryota; kingdom Viridiplantae; phylum Streptophyta; class Magnoliopsida; order Fabales; family Fabaceae; genus Pterocarpus; species Pterocarpus macrocarpus. The sequence goes on from CM062514.1 coordinate 47,669,510, forward strand.
TTAAAGGGCCATGTATTATATTTTCCATATTTTAAACATTTCTTAGCACAGTAACAACCTTTTAATATAACTCCATGACTCGAGCATGGCTTATATAATAAAGGGTGTTACACACTCATCATTCAATCATGAGACAAAGCTCAATCAAACTTGTCATTCATCATGCCAAATGGCATCATACATTCATATCCTAAAGAGGTTTATAGTTATGCTTTTCTTTGTGAAGAATCTTATGAATCATTACATGATTTCCCACAGTTACCCATGAGAGAATCACATAGTTAAGATATATGTACGTGATTTTTTAGTTGCTTAATTCTTATATGAAATTATTCTTTGCTTGAGTTCATGTCTTATGGGACACTTGTTCAAATTAATTAAGTTAAGTGATGATTTCCTTTCCTTGAGATAATGCACTTAGTGATTCCTAGGTTCATGGTATGCTCAGAAGCCCTAATCATACTTCTGTTCCTAAGGAGTTTGAGATCCCTCTAATCCTTGGGTCATGACAATGCATAACCACATCATGAACCCAACAACACCATGTTCACTAAACACCAAGGGTGATTTTTAAGTTAACCAAGCTACAAAGTTTCAAGCTTTTATCACTAATATAACAAGATCTTACCTTAAGTATTATAAAAGTTATCATTCTTTATAAAGTGGTCATAAAGTTTTATTCTTTATGAAAGTTGACACTTTTATTTACACTAAGACCATCAAGGTCTCAACTTTATGATTTAAAGTTGTCTTAAGGTCTAAAAGATTCCTACTTTATGAATTAGTGATATAAAACATTAGCTTTAGAGTTATAAAGTCTTGATCTTTATAAAAGTTAACAATTTTATGACTCAAAAGTGCTATTTTTGCTTAAAGCTTGGAACTTTATTAATATATTCATCTCAAGATTCCACCTTTACAAGACTTAGTGTGCAAGCTTATAACTTTATGACTTAAAGTTACCTTCTTGATTAAATTTTAAAACTTTATGAAAGGACTTACATCCACGAATCAATCTATTAATCTTCCAAAAAGCTTAAACTTTTACATGCAGTCTTGTCCTCAAAACAAAACAAAATAAGACTCTTATGAAGGCACTAAACTTGCACCACTTTTTATGCATCAAGAAGTAAACTTTTTAAAGCTTTAAGCTTTTAGGATGTTCATAGTCTTATCAAATCATGAAAAACATGTAAAGATGAAACTATTCTAATTATAAACTCATCATAAGAAAAAGGAACAACTTTAAGCAAAATACCACCAAGAACATCAAGAACATTCAAGAATAATAATATGAACATATTTTACCCAAAAATAGAAACATCAAGAACACTTGAAGAAGAACAAGAACATATTTTTCCAAAAGTAGAAACATTAAGAACACTTGAAAAAGAACAAGAACATATTTTTCCAAAAGTAAAAACATCAAGACCACTTGAAGAAGAACAAGAACATATTTAACCAAAAATAGAAACATCAAGAACACTTGAAGAAGAACAAGAACATATTTAACCAAAAATAGAAACTTTTGATCATGAAGAGCATGAAAAATTTTCTCAAGTTTTCACTTACAGATCTTGGTCATGAGAAGAACCAAGCTTCAAGCATTCTTGAGTTAACAAAATAAAAGAGTGAAGATCACCACCTCTACTTAAAAATGGTGCTATAATAAGAGAAGAAGAAGAAGAAGAAGATGATGATGGCTCCTCTTGATGATGATGGTGGCGATTTTGCAAGGAGGAAGGAGAAGCTCTTGAGTTCTCTTGAAAATGAAGCTTGTAGTGTTTGAATCTCTTCTTCAAAAGCCAAAAGATGTGGTCTTTGAAGGGCTAAGTAAAGAAGGTTTGGTTATGGAGATGGAGAATGGAAGAAGAAGATAAAGAAGAAGAAGATAGAATTTTAGAGAGAAGTTGGAGGAGTAGGAAACTTAGAGAGAGAATAGAAATTGAAAAATGAAAAGTGAGCGTATGTGTATGTGTGTTGTGTATGACCATAAGTTTCAAAGGGAGGGAAGGAGATATTTTTGTGTTATTTTGTGTTAATTAAGGTTTAGGGGGACAAATTGGATTATAGGGGAACAAATCAAGCACTAACTCTTACATAAAGCACTCTTGTCTAATGCTTTATGCTTTAGTGACATCACTCTTTACTTTATTGTTTAGTTGACTAAATTTGAACTTAATCATGTGATTAAGTGCTCTTGCAACTTAATTAAGATGATTAAATAAGGATTAGTGATTAACACACAAGAACATGATTAACAAAAATTAATCTTGCAATTAAGCTTAATTATCCTTAATTAAACTCGATTAAGGTAACTAATAGCGATTAGTGCTTAATTAAGCTATAAAGGCTCTAACTTGCTTAATTAGAGATTATCTAATCTCAATTAAGCATTCTCTTGTTTTTTCTTATCCGAATTAACTCATAAACTCTTCGTTAACGCCTTAATTAAGCCTTAATCTCATAGTTTTTCATTAAATGCCTAATTACTCAGGGTTGCTGAGGTAATTTAGCATGACACGAAATTAAGGATGTTACATTTCTCCTCACCTTTAAAAAGAATTTTGCCCTCAAAATTCATTACTTGTAAATAATTCTGGATACTCGTTCTTTATCTAAGACTCTAGCTCCCATATATACTCTTCCAAGTTTCCTCTACCCCAAGCCACCTTGACCAAGGGTATCGTCTTATTCCTCAGCTGTTTTACCCCATGATCCATGATCCGAGATGGTGGCAAATTGAAGGTTAGGTCCTCCCTTAACTATAAACTTTCCGGTTTAAGTAGATGACCAGGATCAGAATGGTATTTTCTCAACTAAGACACATGAAAGACATCATGAAGGTTTAGCAAATTTGGAGGTAAAGCCATTTGGTAAGCAACTAACCCAACACGTTTGAGAATTTGAAAGGGGCCATGAAAACGGGGGCTCAACTTTCTGACCTTCATGGCTCTATCTATACCAATCGTAGGAGTGATTTTCAGGAACACATGTTCTTCTTCTTAGAACTTTAGAGGCTTTCTTCTCTTATCCGCATAACTCTTTTGATAGCTTTGGGCCATAAGGTTTCTATCCCTAATCCTTTTGATTTGCTTTGTGGTCTGCCTTACAAGATCAAGCCCTAATAGGCTTTGCTCACCTAGTTCAAACCAACATAGGGGAGATTGACACTTCCTTCCATACAAAGCTTCATAGGGTGCCATACCAATACTTGCATGATGACTATTGTTATGGGCAAATTCAATCAAAGGTAAGTATCTATCCCAACTTCCTCAATTATCCAATACACAAGCTCTTAACATGTCCTCTAAAGTTTGGATGGTCCACTTTGACTGTCCATCCATCTAGGGGTGACAAGCTGTACTTAGGCAAAGTCTTGTCCCAAATGCCTTTTGCAAGGCTCCCCAGAATCTAGAGGTAAACCTTAGGTCTCTATCTAAGATTATAGTTGAGGGTACACCATCCAACCTTACTATCTCTTAAATATATAGATGGGCTAACTTTTCCAAAGGATAAGTAGCTTGAATGGGCAAAAAGTTAGTAGACTTGGTTAATTTGTCGACAATTACCAATATTGCATCAAAACCAGCTTGCATTTTGGGTAAATCCATTATGAAGTCCATAGAGATACGTTACCATTTCCATTTTGGGATCTCCAATGGTTGTAATATACCAAAGGGCTTTTGGTGTTCAATCTTCATCTTTTGGCAGACTAAACACCTGCTTACCAACTCCGCAATGTCCCTCTTCAATCCTGGCCACCAAAACATCTTCTTAACGTCTTAGTACATCTTTGTCACACCAAGGTGTATGGTGAAATAGCTCTTGTGAGCCTCCTCCAAAATCCTTCTTCGTAGGTCACCACTTACAGGTACACATACCCTTCCTTCAAACCTCCACAGTTCATCTGTACCTCAAACAAAACCCGTCAACTTTCCTTCTTCCACCAACGCCAGGGTTTTCAGGAAATCCTCTTCCTCACTTTGGGCTTGAGTAATTTGACGCTTGAAATTGCTCATCACCCTAATCTGATTCAATCTTAAACTATAGGGGGTTAACATAACTCCAAGGTTAAGGTCTCTAAAGCTCCGTACTAGCTCATCCTCCTTGACCATCATCCATGACGCATGCAAAGACTTCCTATATACAGCATCAGCCACCACATTGGGCTTCCCAAGATGATAGTTCAACCCGAACTCATAATCTTTTAGAAACTACATCCATCTCCTTTGCCTCATATTCAATTCCTTTTGATCAAAGAGATACTTCAAACTCATGATTAGAAAACACTTCGAATCTTACTCCATACAGATAATGCCTCCATATCTTCAAGGCAAACACTGCAACTGCTAATTCCAGATCATGGGTTGGGTAGTTTACTTCATGAGGCTTCAATTGCCCAGAGCCATAAGGCACCTCCTATTCTGTATCACGACACAACCTAAACCTCTCCCAGAGGCATCACAATAAACCTCAAATGATTCGCTTGGGTCAGGCATCACTAATACTGGGGTTGAGGTTAACATCCCCTTTAGGTCTTGAAAGCTTCTCTCACAATCCATAATCCACACAAATGAGGCATCCTTCCTTGTCAACTTAGTTAAGGGCAAAGATATATGGGAAAATCCCTTTATAAACCTACGGTAGTAACCAGCTAAACCCAAGAAACTCCTTATCTCAGTTACTAATGTTGGTCTCTCCCAATTCATCACAGCCTCAATCTTACTTGGATCTACGGCGATACCTCCTTGTCACACCACATGCCCTAAGAACTTTACTTCCTCCATCTAGAATTCACACTTAGATAACTTAGCATAAAGCTTCTTTTCCTTCAAGATTCCTAACACAACTCTCAAATGCTCTTCGTGTTCCTCCGTTGTTCTCAAATAGATGAGAATATCATCTATGAAAACAACTACAAACTTATCCAAGGTCTAAAGATTCTGTTCATATAATCCATAAAGCCAGCAGGGGCATTAGTCAATCCAAACGACATCACCGTAAACTCATAATGCCCATACCTTGTCCTAAAAGTTGTCTTAGGTATATCCTCCTCTTTCACCTTTATCTGATGATATTCGGATCTCAAATCAATCTTAGAGAACACAACTGCACTTCGCAGTTAGACCATGAGATCATCTATCGTAGGGAAAGGGTACTTGTTCTTAACAGTCACTTTGTTCAACTGCCTATAGTCCACACATAGTCTCATGCTCCCATCCTTCTTTTTCACAAACAACACCGGGGATCCCCAAGGTGCAGCACTAAGTCTTACAAACTTCTTTTCCAGTAACTCTTCTAACTGTCCTTTTAACTCCAATAACTCCGTTGGGGACATCCTATAGGGTGCTATGGAGATTGGTATCGTTCCTAGCACCAATTCTATAGACAACTCAATTTCCCTCTCTGGGGGAAATTTGGGTATGTCGTCAGGAAACACATCCGGGTATTCTCTAACTATGGGGATCTCTTCCAATACCTGCTCGAGTTCCATTTCACTTGCCATAAGGAGAAAATATCCCTGATTACTTGACTCGTTACTCCCTATCTTAACAGAATTCAAAAACAAACTAACAGGTTCAACAGGCTTAAGAGGTATAGGAGGAAGAACAATAGATTTCTCAAAACAATTTATCATAACATGGTTAGCCAAAAGACAATCCATGCCTAGAATCAAATCCAAACTACACAAAGGCAAACAAATCAAATTTGCTACGAAAAACCTACCATTAATCTGGAATCGACAATTCAAACAACAATGACAAGTCTTAATTGGTTTCCCAGCAAGAGTAGAAACAATTAACATGTAAGGTAACTTAGACACAAAAATCCCAGTCTATCCACATAATCATGAGAAATAAAGGAGTGTGTAGCTCCAAAATCATATAGTATAGTTAAGGTTCTACTGTTGACCTCACACTTACCTTGGATTAGATCGTCAGACTGTGTAGGCTCCTCAGCATTAAGGGCAAAGATCCTTTCTTGGTGTTGGGGTTTGTTGGCAAGGGATAACAACTTGACAGTGTAGTCTCGTGCCATATGCTCAGGCTTTCCGCATCGGAAACACGCGTTCTGGCCAGCTAAACAAGGGCATCCTCTATGATGTTTGCTATACTTAGGGCAAGCTTGACCATTCTCAGGCTTAGGTGGATTGCCAGTAGGCTTCTAAGGTTGCTTTCCTTTGAAACCTCCACCCTGAAATGGCTTCCTTGGGGGTTGGGCCTTGAACTTCTACTCTTGCAGTGCCAACTTCTTCTTGTAAGCTTCAGACCTCGCCACAAATAGCTTGTAGTTGCAGTCCTCTACTAGACGACACTTGTTGACCAATGCAACATAATCATAGATCTCTATAGGCCCTACAAATGCTAAGATTTCCTCACGTAATCCTCTTTCAAACTTGACACACTTCTAGCACTCATTCGAGTTCCCTTGATAGATCGTCGAGAACTTGAACAGCTCCTCAAACTTGGCTGTATACTTAGCAATATTCATGGTCCCTTATCACAGACTCATGAACTCCAGCTCCTTTGCATTTTTCACAGATACAGGAAAATACTTCTTGTAGAAGTGCGACTTGAAAATCTCCCAAGTGATATGTATCTGAGCACCTTCCAACAGCCTCTTGGTGCCCACCCACCAGAACTCAGCATCAGCTTCCAATATGTAGGTAGCAAAGGCTACCTTCTGCTCCTTGGTGCCTATTTTAAACTGTCGGAATCGAACCAATAGGATTTTACACTCCATAACCCTACATTAAGTGGCTGAGAACTCAGCCACTTACCACATGAAAGTGGCGCAAGAGAGGCCACAAGGAAGAAGGAAAGTTGGCTGAAATTCAGCCTTGTGTTTTGGACCAATCAAATTGCAAAATTTTACCTACCACCTCAAAGCTTTTATGACTTATTTCTTTCTTTCTGCCTTCAACCTAACTTGCGCTACCTTCTCCCTTGTTTCAACTCTCTTCTTCTCTTCTCCACTCACCCAACTCCATCAAATCTTCAAGCTCAACCAAGTTTTATTGATCCAAACTCCAAAATCAAGCCAAATCACATAATAAGAGGTAGAGGTTCAATTCTTGTCTTACTATTCTGATTATGAATGGCTGGTGGTGGCTTCATTTTCTTAATTCTTGATGTGATGATTGAATGAATATGATGATATTTGGCTGGTTTGTTGGTTGTTTGTGATGTCAAAATCGATTAGGAAGCAAGAAAGGATGAAAGTAAGCAGAGGTGAGGAGCTGGAGAACCAAAAACCCTTGGTAGTCCGTGCGGCGGAGTGTGCTGCTCTGGCTACTGCCATTTAAATTTGATGAGACCATTTTTATATGAAACTAAACATTCAGGGCTTTCCACAAATATATCATATAAGGCCATTGGATTAGTATTGAGTGAGATATAAATTTTGGAAATTCGACCTAGGTTTTTGAGTTTGATTCTCGGCAGACTAGGTTCTTTAGGGGAAAACTCGCCCTATACTACTTGGAATTGAATGAAACAAACTTTTTTAGAAATATTACACATATGAGAATATCTCATGAAAATTTCAGAGTTAGATAAGGTCCTGTTTGCTCCCAGTGGTCCAAGAAATTTGCCCTATGTCCAAACTAGGCCAAAACAAGGCAGTTCAAAAAGGTCAAATTTCGGGGCTTATAACTTGATTCCTACTAAGGCAAATGGAATGGAACTTTTTGAAAATGAAATATTGTCCTGTTAGATTTAATATGATACCAATTTTGTATGCTTTGAGCTAGTTTTCCATTTTTAGTGGATTTTTACTTTTAAGTGTGTAATTCTAGCCAGCTACAGGGCAGGCCAGGATAAAACCTAAATAACTTGAGTTATATTTATCAAAATTAGATGGGACTAAAGACGTTAGAAAATAGACACATAAAAATTTAACATATCCAAAATTCAGGTCCAGATGAGTTAAATAGAAATTTTGGCTTGAGTTACAAAAATCGGGTTGAATGATTGTGCTGAGGTAGTAACCCTGTCTTAATGCAACTAATGTTCCTATGAGTTTCATGTTGATTTATGAATGAAATGTCATGATTTCTTGATAAGTTGGTGTACTAAGGATTGGCACTATTCATGGGGAAGCGAACATGTTCCGTTATGCCGCCGAAATTTTGGTAAGACTTATGTATTTGTCATAAGATACATGTGCATTTTCAAGAAATTCATAAAGGCTATGATATGATGAGCATAAAGGTTATGTTATGATGAAAGTTTCATAATACTTGGGCCAACCCTAGAATAAAGTTAAGGGAAATAGATCGGTGGGGAGGTCGGGTAAAGTAAACCCAGCATTCGTATATAAGAACGAGCTCGATCCTGAAAAGTAGACTATTACCCAGGAGTCTAAAATCGCCAAGAACTCCCAGGGGACCAAGTAATGGAAAAGTTTATGAAGGAACGTTCAAGAATGAGTTTTGCATGATTGCATTGAATGCAATATTGCATTGAATAGTCACTTTATGTTGTTTACAGCTTGTCTGTCATGTTTTACTTACTGCTATATGTTTATTTATTCTGCTCATTATTCAGTGTATTACTGTTAGTAATTTATTTTGTTTCTTGTATTGTCTTAAGTAAAACTGAACCTTGCCTTGGATCAAACATTTTCTTAAACTTGTTAAACATGGATAATTCAGTTTGAATCCATGTTTTTATAATTAAATAAAAACCGAGGCAACTGAGAATGAATGTGACGTCAGTTAAACACCATACGCGAATCCTACTGAGAATTTCTTCAAATTCTCACTTCATTTTGTATTTCTGCATCATTCTCAGACGTTGACGATGGACTTGACGGCCACTCTCTTTATTGAGATTCCAGACTTGCAACTCCACCAGGATCCCATAGTGGGCTTACTATATATAGCTGGCTCCTGCCATTTTCATCTTTACCTTTTTAGTAATAGGGATTTTGCTATTTCTTTATTTCATCCTGCTTTCAACCCTACTGCCCCTTACTTTGCGGTCCCTTTGCCCATGGCACACCCTCCTCCAGCACCTCCCGCACCCACAGGACCTGTAGCTCCTGCTGACCCTGCGCCAAAGTCCCCCTCTCAGGTGGTACCCGACATTCTGCTTAGCTCCGAAAGTGACCCTTCAGAGGCCACCAGCTCATCATCCTCCTCCTTGGGACCCGGTATAGACTATTCTTCAGCCGGGCCTAGCATGGCCAATGGCGACCTGACTGAGTAGGTCAGCCGCAGATGACGTTGTATAGTATGGCCCTCTTTTGGCAGTGTGCAGCTTTGGGTCATAGACTTAGCAGTAGGTTTGAAATGTCCTCTAAGGACCCCATAGGATCGTTTTGACTGACACGGGCCTTATGTCTTTTTGGTACACCGGCCTTACTTATGTATCCTATTTTGAAACCTGTACATAAACTGAAACTGGGGCTTCCGACGTATATATATATATATATATATATATATATATATATATATATATATATATATGCACGTGTACAATTAATGGTATATTACTTATTCTTATCTCTTCTATTGTGTTTATCTCTTCTATTGTGTTTTATTAAACTTTGTCACGTTCTGCGATATTGAATACGCTCATTATATATAGCACGTCATTTCTTCTGTTTACAAAGAAAAAAAAAAAAGATGTGATACGATAAATGAAATGTAAGCAGAGTATCAACATGGTGATGAATTGGATTTTTATACTATTTTTATCCTTCATACTTGTCTCATTAATCCTCCTTTGTGCTTAATTGGTTGAGTTTAGATCATTTTCCTTTTTTTGGATCTTAGTGAGACTTAGTTAATTTTTGCAGCATTTCGGTTATTTTGACCTACTTCAGTGTTCAGATCATATCTTGAGCTCTATACCTCATTTTATTACGCTTTTTGATTTGTAGGAAAGCTAAGAGATAGAGCTACAATTTCTATGTAGAGGGCAAGGGCTAATTCTGAGATCTTAAAGCCGAAATTGGGCTCGGAACTGAACTGAAGCGTTTGGGCGCGGTTTCTGAGCAGCCTTCAATGATTGGACTATATCTTGGGCTACAGGGACTCAATTGAGCCCATTCCGGTGGCATTGGAAAGCTAACATCCAGGGCTTCATTTTATGTTCAGAACACTAAGCCAAGAAGAACCATTATGAGGCCCAAAAACGTGTTGGAAGTCGCTGCTGAGTCTAAGAGAGCCCACTCAACTTGTTTTGGGCACAACTTTCTCTCTAAGCATCCAAATTGGGCAAATGAGCTATCCAAATTTAGCTTAGGAAAAGAGGATTATTTTAATTAAGTAATTAGTGACTTTTAATTAGAGGTATATATAGAAATTCTGATTATGCTTCAGGGACCTTTTTGCTCATTTTGTAATTTTGAGTTTTATTAAATAAGAAAAACTCTCTCTCTCTCTCTCTCTCTCTCTCTCTCTCTCTCTTTTGCGTTTTCCTCCATTAATGGAGGGGTGATTCTCCTCTGATCCAAGGCATCAAGAGAAGCATTCAAGCTCTTGAGGATTGGTGCATCAAGACATGGAAATTCCAATTTCGGTTTCACTCCTCTTCTCTTCTTCTTAATCTCGTAATTGAATTGGAGGTTTTCATTCATGCATGTTGATTAAGAGTCAATCAAATCATGCATAATTCGGTTGATATATGTGATTCGATTGTTCAAGAGTGTGATTCATATTTCGGTTCTGAATATGAGATTAGAGCATTGGTTTGGAAGCTAATCCAAAATCAATTCGGTTTTAGAGGTCTCTAAACCGAATTGCTTGAGTGATTAGTTGAATGCATGGAGATTTTCATGTGAATGCTAGGTTTGATTTGAGGTTTCAATTGAATCTAAAATTAATCATCGAATTGGAGTGTGCATGTATATTTGAATCCGATGATTGAGTGTTGATTGCTTTCTTCATGTGTGTCTTGGATTAGAATTTTAATTCGGTTTAGTCTTTTTGTTTTCTGTTTGCTTTGGAATTCAGCATTGCATTTTAAGTGTTTGTTATAAAAACCCCCCTGAATTTTCTGATCAAATAGTGTGTTCATCTTTGGGAAACGATCCGAGTTGGCTATTATACTATAGTTGCTATTCGGTTTAATTTGCTCGTGTTACGACGCGCGAGTCACATGGTAACACAATCTACTTAATTTCATGTTATGACTTAAGCATAACATTAAATTAGTAAGGTGTTACATTTTTGGTATCAAAGTAGTTCATCGTAGCTAAGGCCTGAGCATTGGACTGACTATGCTTCGCGCATATTCTGTATTTTCTTTTAGCTAATAACATGCACTAGATCTTGCCTGTATGGTTGAGATATAGATGTGCATGTGTAAGAAGTGCCTGACCGTATGAGCTGTTATTTACTAGCACATTAGACTTAGTGTTGAGCCTGATCTACTCAATAACTTTTGTTTTGTGTGCTCAGAACTTAATGGCTTTTAGAAGGCGAGGTAGGCCACGCACAGAACCTGCTCAAGGGGATCCCACTAACCTTATGGACACGGTACAAGAAATGGCTCATGCAATGCGGGAACGGGCCGCAGCAGCTCACTAGATGATGGATCAATTAGGCAGGCAACCTAAGGCAAGCTGTGGAGGAAACCTACATGGCCTAGGAGCTGACCCAGACTACCTTAAGTTTGCTGAGTTCAGGAAGACAAACCCACCCAACTTTCGAAGGATGTATGACCGTGATAAAGCCGACGAATGGATCAAAGCCATAGAGAAGGTTTTTTTCTATCTTGGATTGCTCAGATCATCAAAATGTGACCTTTGTTACCTACATGCTCGAAGCAGACGCAGAGTTTTGGTGGAACGGTGTACGAAGACTATTTGAAGAATCTCATACAGCAGTCACCTGGATAGTGTTTAGGGATGTATTTTACCAAAAGTACTTTTCTGCTTCCGTTCGAAATACCAAGGAACTGGAATTTATGCAGCTATGCCAAGGAAACCAGATGATATCCGTATATATTGCCAGGTTTGAAGAGCTATGTAAATTTTCTACAATTTACCAGAGGAACCCAGATGAAGCTTGGAAGTGCGTCAAATTCGAAGGAGGGTTACGAGAAGATATTCTTACCACAATAGGGCCAATGGAGATTAGAGATTTCCCCACATTGGGAAATAAATGCCGACTTGTGGAAGATTGCAACTTGAAACTAGCTGCAGCCAAGGTATCTGGTGGTAGTTTTAAGAAGGGATTGGCACTGTAGGGCCTAAGGTTCAAGCCCAACTTACAACAATAGAGGAGGTTCCCGCCGGTAGGCAACAAAGGCAAGTAGCCCCAAAGGCCCCTTCCAAATCCAACCTGCACAAAATGTGGAAAGAATCATAGTGATCAGCCGTGTTTGACAGGCCAGAATGTCTACTATAGGTGTGGCAAGCCAGGCCACAAAATTTATGAGTATCCAACCAAGAATCCACCACAGCCGTCTCGACCACAACGTCAAGGACAGGTTTTTACGATGAATGCATAAGAAGCTGACAAGTCTGAAGGACTAATTCAAGGTACCTGCGAAGTGGACGGTGAGACTCTAACTATACTCTATGATTCGGGTGCCTTACATTTGTTTATTTCTCATAATTGTGTGGTTGTTTTGCAAATGCCAATTTTTGAATTACCTTATGATCTACTGGTTTCTACCCCTACCAATGAACCTGTTAAAACTAGTCAAATTTGCATCAATGTTCCTCTTTGAATTGAGGGTAGGACCTTTGTAGCCAATTCGATTTGTCTCCTTCTGTCTAGACTTAACATAATTCTAGGCATGGATTGGCTTTCTGCCAATCGAGTCATGCTCGATTGCTCCGATAAGACAGTGGTATTCCTCTTTATCTCATCTTCTGAATCTCAAGCCTCAATACACTTTTATCTAAACTCTTTATTAGTAAACTATAATGGGTTGAAGAGTCAAGGATACATCCTCTTGTCAGCTTATGTGACGGAAGTTGAACAGAAACTAGAGGAGATCCCCATTGTTAAGGAATATCCTGATGTTTCCCCAGAAGATATTCCTGAATTCCCTCCTGAGAGAGAAATTGAGTTCACCATTGAGTTGGTTCCATGTGCGGGACCAATATCTATAGCTCTGTATCAAATGTCACCGTTGGAGCTGACAGAACTAAAGAGATAGATCGAAGAGCTTTTGGAAAAAGGATTCATATGGCCAAGTGCGTTGCCATGGGGAGCTCTAGTCTTGTTGGTCAAAAAGAAAGATAGGAGTATGCGCCTATGCATGGATTACAGGCAGCTGAATAAAGTGACGATCAAGAATAAATATCCACTCCTAAGGATTGATGATCTCATGGACCAGCTACAAGGTGCAACGGTATTTTCCAAGTTCGATTTACATTCCGGATATCATCAAATTCGAGTTTGGGAACAAGATATCCCTAAGACAGCCTTTCGAACTCATTACGAGCACTATGAGTATACCGTGATGTCGTTTGGACTGACAAACGCACCAGCAGTATTCATGGATTACATGAATCGAATATTCCGCCCATATCTGGACAAGTTTGTAGTGGTTTTCATCAACGACATACTTGTCTACTCGAAGATGAAGCGAGAGCATGCGAAACATTTGCGGCTGGTTCCGCAAATTTTAAGAGAAAGGAAACTTTACGCTAAGTTATCCAAATGTGAATTTTGGATGAAAAAAGTAAAATTTCTCGGCCATGTAGTATCCTACGGAAGGATCTCCGTAGACCCCAGCAAAGTAGAAATAGTACTAAATTGGGAAAGGCCGACCACAGTTACTAAAGTCAGGAGTTTTCTGGGCTTAGCTGGATATTATAAGCGATTCGTTAAGGATTTTTCTCGAATAGCTTTGCCTTTGACCAAGCTAACTAGGAAGAATGTTCCATTTGAATGGATGCCAGAGTGCAAATAGAGTTTTCAAGACTTGAAGAGGAGGTTAACTACGACACTACTGTTAGCCTTGCCAGACCCTTGTGGACTATTTGAGGTCTATTGTGATGCTTCCAAACAAGGATTAGGGTGCGTGTTGATACAAACTGGAAACGTGGTCGCATATGCCTCCAGGCAATTAAAGACACATGAAAGGAATTATCCTACACACAATCTCGAATTAGCTGCAGTAGTATTTGCCTTAAAGATATGGAGACATCACCTACCTATATGGTGTAAGGTTTGAGGTCTTTTTTCATCATAAGAGTTTAAAGTATCTCTTTGATCAGAAGGAATTAAACATGAGACAGCAGAGGTGGATGGAACTTCTTAAGGACTACGAATTTGAATTGAAATATCACTCAGGCAAGGCCAATATTGTGGCCGATGCTTTGAGTAGGAAATCTCTAACTGTAGCTTGGATGAAGATTAAAGAGACGGAGCTTATTAAAAGCTTTCGAAATCTTAATTTGGGAATCCTTATAACTCCCAAGACCCTTTAGTTACACCAAATTAAGATAGCCAGTAGCTTTAAGGATCAGATTCGGCAAGCCCAGCAACAAGATGCTAATTTTCAACATATGATCAATCTCGTACAATCAGGAAAATTAATGGGTTTTGCTCAAGATAAAGAGGGCATATGGCAATGTCATGACAAGGTGTGTGTACCCGAGGGGAATGATCTCCGAAGGAGAATCTTGGAGGAAGCACATAAAGGTGAATTCACTGTACATCCTAGCATTACTAAAATGTATCAAGACCTCAAGAAAATGTTTTGGTGGCCAGGCATGAAGTCAGATGTGGCAAGCTTCGTGAGCAAGTGTTTGGTTTGTTAGAAGGTGAAAGCAGAACATCAGAAACCCTCCAGGATGTTACAACCCTTGGAAATCCCTGAGTGGAAGTGGAAGAGTATCTCCATGGGTTTTGTAATGGGATTACCAAGAACGCCAATAGGATATGATGCCATATGGGTCATTGTGAATAGATTAACCAAATCTGCTCACTTTCTACCTATTCGAGCAAATTATCCGTTGGAAAAATTAGCTCAATTGTATATTCAAGAGATTATATGGTTGCATGGGACCCCTTCAACCATTATCTCTGATCGGGACCCAAGGTTTACCTCACGATTTTGGGGAGTCTTACAAAAGGTGTTTGGTGCTATGTTGTGCTTAAGCACTACATATCACCCGGAAAACGGATGGCCAAATAGAAAGGACAATTCAAACCTTAGAAGACATGCTACGAGCCTATATATTGGAGCAACGTGAGAATTGGGATCGATATTTGCCGTTAACCAAATTTGCATACAACAATAGCTATCATGCTAGCATCAACATGGCTCCTTATGAAGCGTTGTACGGACGGAAGTGCCAATCTCCACTGTGTTGGTATGAAACAGGAGAATCGAGTCTATTGGGGCCTGATTTAGTTGAGAAGACCATTGAGCAGATCAAGAGAATACGAAGTAAGATGCTTGCTGCTCAAAGCCGTCAAAAGAGTTATGCGGATACCAGGAGGAAATCTCTGGAATTTCAAGAAGGAGACCATGTATTTCTAAAAGTTACACCTACAACAGGGATAGATAGAGCCATTAAGGTCAAGAAGCTAAATCCTCGCTTTATTGGTCCCTTCCAAATCTTGAAGTGAATCGGAGCAGTTATGTACTGAATCGCTTTACCTCCACATTTGTCAAACCTTCATGATGTTTTCCATGTTTCTCAGCTCAGAAGCTATCAACTTCACCCTATAGACTTCCTAGAACCAGAGTCAATATAGTTGAAAGAGGACCTAACCTTCCACGTATCACCGGCACGGATCGTAGATAGAAGCAGCAGGCAACTTCGAAACAAAACCTTGTAGCTAGTAAAGATAGCATGGGGAAAAGAAGATGCTGAAGACTACACTTGGGACTAGAATCAGATATGAAGAAAGAATATCCTGAACTATTCTCAAGTACTAAATTTTGAGGACAAAATTTTTTTTTTAGGAGGGTGGTAATGTAACATCCATCGGAATTTTCTTATCATTTTTCCTCCAATTGTTCGGTTTTTAACGAATAATTAAGATTAATTAAAATTTGACTAAATATTTATTTAGGATCAATTAATTAGCAACTAATTGAGTTTAGATATGAGGGAATTAGGTTAGAAGTATAGAAGGTTTCATAAAAATTTTCTTGAAACCGATTTACTGATTTAAAGGAAATCAGTAAGATTACGGTATTTTAAACTGTCGGAATTTAACCAATAAGATTTTACACTCAATAACCCTACATTAAGTGGCTGAGAACTCAGCCACTTACCACATGAAAGTGGCGCAAGAGAGGCCACAAGGAAGGAGGAAAGTTGGCTGAAATTCAGCCTTGTGTTTTGGACCAATCAAATTGCAAGATTTTACCTACCACCTCAAAGCTTTTATGACTCATTTCTTTCTTTCTGCCTTCAGCCTAACTTGCGCTACCTTCTCCTTTGTTTCAGCTCTCTTCTTCTCTTCTCCACTCACCCAACTCTATCAAACCTTCAAGCTCAACCAAGTTTTATTGATCCAAACTCCAAAATCAAGCCAAATCACATAATAAGAGGTAGAGGTTCAATTCTTGTGTTGCTATTCAGATTATGGGTGACTAGTGGTGGCTTTATTTTCTTAATTCTTGATGTGATGATTGAATAAATATGATGATATTTGGCTGATTTGTTGGTTGTTTATGAGGTCAAAATCGATTAGGAAGCAAGAAAGGATGAAAGTAGGGAAAGGTGAGGAGCTGGAGAACCAAAAACCCTCAGCAATCTGTACGGCGGAGTGTATAGCTCTGCCTATCGCCATTTAAATTTGATGAAACTATTTTTATATGAAACTAGACATTCAGGGATTTCCACACATATATCATATAAGGCCATTGGATTAGTATTGAGTGAGATATGAATTTTGGAAGTTCGACCTTGGATTTTGAGATTGATTCTGGGCAGACTGGATTGTTCAGGGCAAAACTCGCCCTATACTACTTGGAATTGAATGAAACTAACATTTTTAGAAATCTTACACATAGGAGAATATCCCATGAAAATTTTAGAGTTAGATAAGGTCCTGTTTGCTCCCAATGGTCCAAGAAATTTGCCCTATGTCCAAACCGAGCCAAAATAGGGCACTTTAGGAAGGTCAAATTTCGGGGCTTATAACTCGATTCCTACTAAGGCTAATGGAATGGAACTTTTTCAAAATAAAATATTATCCTGTTAGATTTAATATGATACCAATCTCATATGATTTGAGCTAGTTTCGATTTTTCGGGGATTTTTATTTTTAAGTGTATAATTCTGGCTAGCTACAAGGTAGGCCAGGATAAAATCTAAATAACTTGAGTTATATTTATCAAAATTAGATGGGACCAAAGAGGTCAGAAAATAGACATATAATACTTTAACATATCTAAAATTCAGGTCCAGATAATTTAAATAGAAATTTTGGCTTGAGTTACAAAAATTGGGTTGAATGATTGTGCTGAGGCAATAACCCTGTCTTAATGCAACTAATGTTCCTATGAGTTTCATGTTGATTTATGAATGAAATGTCATGATTTCTTTGATAAGTTGGTGTACTGAGGACTGGCACTATTCATGGGGAAATGGACACATTCTGTTATGCCACCAAAATTTTGATAAGACCTATGTATGAGTTATAAGATACATGTGCATTTTCAAGAAATTCATAAAGACTATGATATGATGAGCATAAAGGTTATGTTATGATGAAAGTTCCATAATACTTGGGCCAGCCCCGGAATAAAGTTAAGGGGAATAAATAGGTGGGGAAGTCGGGGAAAGTAAACACGGCATTCTTGTATAGGAACGAGCTCGATCCTGAAAAGCAGACTATTACCCAGGAGTTTAAAATGGCCAAGAACTCCCAGGGGACCAAGTAATGGAAAAGTTTATGAAGGAAGGTTCAAGAATAAGTTTTGCATGATTACATTGAATGAAAGATTGCATTGAATAGTCACTTTATGTTGTTTATAGCTTGTTTGTCATGTTTTACTTACTACTGTATGTGTATTTATTCTACTCATTATTCTATGTATTACTGTTAGTAGTTTATTTTGTTTCTTGTATTGTCTTAAGTAATTGAACCTTGCCTCGGATCAGACATTTTCTTAAACTTGTTAAATATGGATAGCGCAGTTTGAACCCATATTTTTATAATTAAATAAAAATCAAGGCAATTGAGAATGAATGTTACGTTAGTTAAACACCATACGCGAACCCTACTCAAAATTTCTTCAAATTCTCACCTCATTTTGCATTTCCGCATCATTCTCAGACGTTGACGATGGACTTGACAGCCACTCTCTTTATTGAGATACCAGACCTGTAGCTCCACCCCGATCCCGCAGTGGGCTCACTGTATATAGTCGGCTTCTGCCATTTTCGTCTTTACCATTTTAGAAATAGGGATTTTGCTGTTCCTTTATTTCATCCTGCTTTCGACCCTATTGCCCCTTACTTTGCGGTCCTTTTGAACGTGGCACACCTTCCTCCAGCACCTCTCGCACCCGCAGCACCTGCAGCTCTTGCTGACCCTACGCCAGAGTCCCCCCTCAAGTGGTACCCAACATTTCGCTTAGCTCTAAGAGCGACCCTTCAGAGGCCACCAGCTTATCATCCTACTCCTCGGGACCCAGTACAGACTACTCTCCAGTCGGGCCTGGTATGGCCAACAGCTACCTGACTGAGTAGGTCAGCCGCAGATGACGTTGTATAGTATGTCCCTCTTTTGGCAGTGTGTAGCTTTGGGTCATAGGTAGGTTTGAAATATCCTCTGAGGACCCCATAGGATCGTTTTGACTGATATGGGCCTTATGTTTTTTTGGTATATCGACCCCACTTATGTATCCTGTTTTGAAACTTATACATAAACTGAAGCTTGGGCTTCCGACATATATATATATATATATATATATGCACGTATACAGTTTATGGTATATTACTTTTTATTATCTCTTCTATTGTGTTTTATTAAACTCTGTCACATTCTGCGATATTGAACACATTCATTATATACAGCGCGTCATTTCTTCTGTTTACAAAAAAAAAAAAGGATGTGATATGATAAATGAAATGTAAGCAGAGTATCAATATGGTAACACAATCTACTTAATTTCATACTATGACTTAAGCATAACATTAAATTAGTAGGGTGTTACACTCCTCATCCCTTTGCTCCATTCGCTCCATCATGCGATAGGCATTAGCAGCTTGCTCCTTCATGGCAGCAGCCATTTCACGGAGCATCCCCATAACTTCCTCGGGACCTTTCGGCTCATTACGAGGCCTACCATGTCTCCTTGATGCTATTAGTTCCGAGTACACAAAACAGAAGACATTGAGTTGGTCAAGGTCAATGTTTACGTTGTGTGAACCAGCAACTAACCATATTTAGAATAGACTATCATGCATGTTTAATCCCTATGTCCCATTATAAATATGAGACTCAAAGCATGACTTAACTAACACGTAGGCTTTGAAGCATAGTCAGTCCATCCCCAAGCTTTTTAAGGATGAACTGCTATGATACCAAAATTTAACACCCTAATAGTCCCATATTATGCTTAAGTCATGTTATGGTATTACTAGTTGTTACTTTTGCTCGCGGAACTAACATTACCATTGGACAATATTTTTATGTGAAAATAGGGGTAATTATTTTTTTTAACAATAATACATAAACTGTTTTGAAAGCTAAGAGCCATGAGTGCGTCGTGAATGCATATAATAAACAACGCTATCTCATACATACCGTGCGAATAACAATAAACAGAAGCAACAAGAATAACAATAACTTAAATAATCATAACATTCATTCCATAGCTGTTCATAGTTGATATAATAATACTAAGGGTCATACATAATGATATAAGGGGTTCGATATCTACTGTTGGCCCTACAAAAGAAACCTAACAATTACATTTGTAAAAGAAATACATAGGAAATTACATTCACCCATACATGCCAAAAGAAAATGATAACCCTAGCTACAACCAAAATGGGCTATCCTCATGCTCAGCTCCGCATGCAAAACCTTCATCACTCATCTGGCGGGAGGAAACCATTCCCAAATCCATCAGGAGCAACATCATCACGTCCTCCTCCTCGGGCACGCCCACGCCCACGAGGCATAGCAAGGGTACGAATAAACCCATGACCGCGAATCGGGGGTGGAGTTGGGCCAGCAGATGCAACAAAAGAATCAGAAGATAGGCGAATCACTGAAGGTTGAGACGACTCCGAATAGTAGGATCCCACGGAATAAGTCGGGTATGATGACTTAGAAGGATTCGTCTCTATGGAAGCAGTCGACATTGATTAAGTGTCAGAGTCAGAGTCCTTATCCATCGGGTACCTCAGAGGATGAAAAAGCTAGCGAACGTCATCCATGGTAATGTCCTCAAATGACTCATGATGGCGGAAAAATGGACTCATCATAGGCGCATGGAATTGGCGACTATGGAACATGTAAACCCGCATCGCTGCCTAAGCAGTCAACACAGATGTATTCTGCACCAGGTCGAAGTGCCAATGCATCACTAGGAACTCAACGAAAATCACCACCGTGCTCGATGCCGGCATCCTTTGAAGACGACACGAAAATGTAGAAGTGAGAAATACTAAATTTCTCAATAGGATCAGGACTAGACAAACACTGTGTTATCGTCATCATCCCAACCACTTTGGGTTTAATTATAAAAATAATGGATAGATATAAGTTCAATTTTCATGATTTTGAAACCTTGAACCCTGAAGCAGGTTACTTTTAAACTTAACATCATAACTATATCATCATAACTGAATATACATACTAAAGCATAGAATTAACATTCATAATGCAAATGTACAATATAAATATATGCGTAGACATGCATCATCATAGACTTAACCATGGGTATACTTGACTTTACTTTCATTTTTGGCACGTAATTAACATTCTTTACTTTCCTTTGAAATAGACTGCTTTTGGATATGAGCTCATTCCGTGACCGACATCACATAGTGCTAAACCAAATCAGACTAAGCTGATATTGGTTACCCCTAAGTTGAAGGGTCCTCCATGTCACCTTTGCCTCCCTCATACAGGTTCCTTGAGTCTTCGTGCATCACCGTCTCTTACTTCCTTTATCGAAGTGATTGAAGGGTCATGTCCAATTATTCTTTTTTTATCATTATACTTTACATGCATAATACTTCTTCGACTAGACACATGCAATGATACAACTAAGTCCATAATTTTGATAGAAATCTGGCAGCATAATGGCTAGACCGGAGCTTACCCAAAATGCCAATCATAAACTTTCAACTAATAGTTGATCATATCTACATCATATCATCATACTCGTTATTCAATCATGAGACAAAGCTCAATCAAACTTGTCATTCATCATACCGAATGGCATCATACATTTATACCCTAAAGGGGTTTATAGTTGTGTTATTCTTTGTGAAGAATCTTATGAATCATCATATGATTTCCCATGGTTACCCATGAGAGAATCACATAGTTAAGATATACGTACGTAGTCTTTTAGTTGCTTAGTTCTCATATGAAATTATTCTTTACGTGAGTTCATATCTTATGGAACACTTGTTCAAATTAATTAAGTTAAGTGATTGTTTCCTTTCCTTGAGATAGTGCACTTAGTGATTCCTAGGTTCATGGTATGCTCATAGGCCCTAACCATACTTTTGTTCCCAAGAAGTTTGAGATCCCTCTTATCCTTGCGTCATGACAACGCATAACCACATCATGAAGCCAACAACACTATGTTCACTAAATACCAAGGGTGATTTTTAACTTAACTAAGTTACAAAATTTCAAGCTTTTATCACTAACATGACAAGATCTTACCTTATGTATTATAAAAGTTATCATTCTTTATAAAGTGGTCATAAAGTTTTATTCTTTATGAAAGTTGACACTTTTATTTACTCTAAGACCATCAAGGTCTCAACTTTATGATTTAAAGTTGTCTTAAGGTCTAAAAGATTCCTACTTTATGAACTAGTGATATAAAACATTAGCTTTAGAGTTATAAAGTCTCGATTTTTATAAAAGTTAACACTTTTATGACTCAAAAGTGCTATTTTTGCTTAAAGCTTTTAACTTTACTAATATATTCATCTTAAGATTCTACCTTTACAAGACTTAGTTTGCAAGCTTATAACTTTATGACTTAAAGTCAGCTTCTTGATTAAAGTTTAAAACTTTATGAAAGGACTTACATCCAAGAATCAATCTTTACAACATAAAGTGACAAAATACCATTTTTATAACTCAAAAAGTCTTAATCTTCCAAAAAGCTTAAATTTTTACATGTAGTCTTGTCCTCAAAACAAAACAAAATAAGACTTTTATGGAGGCACCAAACTTGCGCCCCCTTTTTATGCATCAAGAAGCAAACTTTTTAAAGCTTTAAGCTTTTAGAATATTCATAGTCTTATCAAACCATGAAAAGCATGTAAAGATGAAACTTTGCCAATCATAAACTCATCATAAGAACAAGGAACAACTTTAAGCAAAGTACCACTAAGAACATCAAGAACATTCAAGAATAATAACATGAACATATTTTACCCAAAAATAGAAACATCAAGAACACTTGAAGAAGAACAAGAACATATTTTTCCAAAAGTAGAAACATAAAAAACACTTGAAGAAGAACAAGAACATATTTAACCAAAAACAGAAACTTTTGCTCATGAAGAGCATGAAAGATTTTCTCAAGTACTAACTCTTACATAAAGCACTCTTGTCTAATGCTTTATGCTTTAGTGACATCACTGTTTACTTTATTGTCTAGTTGACTAAATTTGAATTTAATCATGTGATTAAGTGCTCTTGCAACTTAATTAAGATGATTAAGCAAGGATTAGTGGTTAACACACAAGAACATGATTAACAAAAATAAATCTTGTAATTAAGCTTAATTATCCTTAATTAAACTCGATTAAGGTAGTTAATGGCGATTAGTGCTTAATTAAGCCATAAGGCTCTAACTTGCTTAATTAGAGATTATCTAATCTCGATTAAGCATTCTCTTGACTTTTTTCATCTGAGTTAACTCATAAACTCTTCGTTAACCCATTAATTAAGCCTTAATCTCATAGTTTCTCATTACGTGCCTAATTACTCAGGGTTACTGAGGTAATTTAGCACGACACGAAATTGAGGATGTTACAGTTTACTTCTTCTACTTTCTCTAACCTTGTTCAAACTTTATCACAAAGTCATCCCACTACTTGCTTGTTTCTACCAACCTCATTCTAAATCGCACCATTTTTCAATTTTTGATTAGTTTCTAGTTCTCATTTTGCCTTATTGCATTATTTTTTCTTGTAAGAACAATAAACCATAAGGAAGGGGATTTTTAATGGAAGATATATCATTGTCATAGTTTGATAGGAAACATTCTAATTTTAACTTCTTTTGCTTATTACCTTAGCTCTAACCATTTCTACTTAAATTTTGAGATCATGGATAAGAAAAGATAAAACCAATTAGAAAAAGGAAAGGAAATAATGATTATCTATTATATATTTGAAAGGCAAAGTAGGATTTTTGGTCACTTATCCTTATTCAATTTTTAGCAATTTGGCCCGTGTTCTTTAATTTTTTTCAATTTAATCTCTGATCACTTTTCTGTCACATAACTAACAAAAAATAATAACGTGGCATAAGCCATGTCAGATCCACAAGTGTGCCATATCAACGTCGTTTGTATTACGTCATGGGAAAGTGGTTAGTGAAGAAACTGAAGATAATTTCAAACATAATAGACCAAATTAAAAAAGATATTAATGATAAGGGACCAAAAAGCCTTTTTTTGCCAACATTATATTATATAAATTATTTAGTTTGCATTCATGAGTCATCTAGCTAAAATTTTGAGTTTACCATCAACCATTATATGAACTAGAATGCTTAAATTTGAAGGCTTCTATACAATGACACACCACTAATTTATTTGGATAATAAAAAGTTAAAAATTGGCTAAATAAATTTTAAATCAATCAACGAAATGTTAATTTGGTGATAAAATTTACTCCATTATGTACAATGAAAAGTGAATACTAAATCCCACTATACGTTTTATCCACCTTATTTAGGCTATTACTATAAGGCTAGTGTGTGAATCAAGGTAACTTAAATATTTTAAATTTATGTTAAAAAATGATTGTGACCAACAGTAAATAATTTAAAAGTTATATTATCATACATGCATGGAAAATAAATAGTGTACAACTAAAATATTTACAATTCTAGAAATACAATAGTAAACACAAAAAGTAGTAAAACAAAATTTACAATTTTGCTTATCATTTTCACCCTCATGTAGTGAGCATGACAATTAGCAGTAGGTGACCTTCACGCTCCAAGTTGGTTGGAAGCTTTCTAGGGCAATTTTTCTTTCCTATTTCTATTTTCCAATGTTAGGGCAATTTTTTTTCCTATGCCTCATGACGATAAGGTGTTATGAAATTTCTTTAACTTGTTGGAAAAAATTGGCATTTTTTTTTTAACAACATTAACATAATTTAAGTTTGCCAAACCAAAAAAAAAAACATATAATGATTGTCTAGCCAAATAATTAGTGGTGGCACTTCTTAGCTTAACACACAACATTGAATATCAACATTGAAGTTTTGACTATCTCCCAAAATTGCAAGTTTAATGATGTTTTTTGGTAACTGCATATGCATTTGATATGTTAAATTTGAAGATTGTTTGGAAACCTAAAATTGAAATGTAGTTGAAATGAAAGGTTTGAATTGAATTATGCTCGTTTTTATCAACTTATAAAAATCAAAAATTGTTTTTTTGTTATAGCTAACGAAAACTTATTAATGCAAAACTGGGGGTTATTTTGCCTATAAAAGTAGCATTATGAGTCACTAACAAGCCAGCAACAAAGCTTCCTAGTTATCAATATATAAAAATTTTTGACCATTGAGCCATGGTAGCATTTACTAATTGTCTTTATGATCAATTTTGCTTTGTTAGTCAAAAAAGGACATTCATAATATATTCCTATGAAATCAAATGGTCCATCCATTGACAACAATCATGTACCAAGTCTATTGTCAACATATGGGAAGTACTTGAGCGATTGTTCAAAAAAAAAAAATTACATTCCCAAACTGTGGTAATGAGGTTTTCTTTAGTGTGGTTTTTGGTAATTGAACAGCTAGCAATGATTGTTGTGTCAACCTTATAACTGATGTGGGAAAATAATGTCACGATGATATGACAAAATTTATTGTGACATTGCCAAAGTTCGGGTCCAACAAATTACAAATTTTTCAAAGGAGTGGCAAAGTATGGAATAATTGTGTTCCACCACTATTTCGCTCACCTCAACCCATTGATGCTTAAGCTTTGGAGGTTGCAAATAAATAAGGAATTGTACTATGTCCTTAATAAGTTATAACTCCAATTCTAGTGAATCGCTATATATTATAAAGCCAAATCATATGCTGACATGGATTACAAACAATTGGCAATGTTTAAAATTTCTATTGCATTCATTAATAAAAAGTGTTGAGCCACAATATAAAAGCCCATAGTTAAATATTCTATCCATATAATTGTCTATTGTAAACTCAAAATTTATAGATAGGGACCGTTATTCATTAGAGGATAGAATTTTTTCACTCCCTAGATTTGAATGTCAATCTCAAATTTATATCTACGTATAAAACATTCTTTCAAATTTAGGTCTCAAGCTTCCTGTCACTTTGAGTTTGTTAGAGTTACTTTGTCAAAAGACATACACAAAAAGTGCAAATAATACCATTCTACGCTTAACTCATTTTATGGCATTACTAGTTGTTACTCTTAACTAGTGGAAGTTCTTATAGTTGAAATTAGCATAATATATGAAAATAGCATGTAAATTTTTTTCTTTTTCTTTTTTCTAAATCCATTATGCTTGAAAATTAAGCCTTTAATGCGCTTACTTACTCATATACGTATGGACGTTGTTTGTAACATCCTCAAATTCCTCTCATGCTAAATTACTTCAGTAATCCTGAGTAATTAGGCACTTAATAAGAAATTATGAGATTAAGACTTAATTAAAGGATTAACAAAGAGTTTATGAGTTAACTCTGATGAGAAAAGCCAAGAGAATGCTTAATCAAGATTAGATAATCTCTAATTAAGCAAGTCAAAGCCTTAATAGCTTAATTAAGCACTAATCGTCCTTAATTAGCTTAATTGAGTTTAATTAAGGATAATTAAGCTTAATCGCAAGATTAATTTTTCTTTATCATGTTCTTGTGTGTTAATCACTAATCCTTGCTTAATCATCTTCATTAAGTTACAAGAGCACTTAATCACATGATTAAATTCAAATTTAGTCAATTAGGCAATAAAGTAAAAAGTGATGTCACTAAAGCATAAAGCATTAGACAAGAGCGATTTATGTAAGAGTAAATACTTGATTTGTCCGCCTATCTCCAATTTGTCCCCCTAAACCTTAATTAATACAAAATTAAGAAAATATCTCTCTCCCTCCCTTTGTGTGGTTGATGCCACAACATAACACACACACACACACACATTTTCATTTTGTGTCTTCCTATTCTCTCTCTAACTCTCATATTCTCTCACTTCTCTCCAAAACTCTCTTCTTCTTCTTCCATTTTCTACCTCCATAACCAAACATTCTTCACTTAGCCCTTCAAAGACCACATCTTTTGGTCTTTGAAGAAAAGATTCAAATACTACAAGTTTCATTTTCAAGAGAACTCAAGAGTTCTCTCTTGGTTCATCCAAAACCACCACCATTATCATCAAGAGGAGCCATGATCTTCTTCATTTTCTCCTTCAAGAACATGCCTTTTCAAGCCTAGGTAGTGATCTTCACTCTTTTATTTTGTTTGCTCAAGAAAGCTTGAAGCTTGGTTATTCTCATGACCAAGATTTTTAAATGAAAATTTGAGAAGATCTTTCATGCTCTTTATGAGCAAAAGTTTCTATTTTTGGTAAAATATATTCATGTTCTTGTTCATGAGTGATCTTGAGTTCTTGAAAAGTTCCTTTCTTTTAAGTGGTTTAAAGTTTCTATTTTTCTTTCTTGATGCATGTGATCTTGATGTTTCTTGTGAGTTGCTCAAAAAGACTGATGTTCTTGGTGGAATCTTGTTTAAAGTTTGTTCCTTTTCTTATGATGAGTTTATGATTAGAAAAGTTTCATCTTTACATGTTTTTCATGATTTGATAAGACTATGAGCATTCCAAGAGTTTAAAGTTCAAAAAGTTTGCTTCTTGATGCATAAAAAGTGGCACATGTTTTGGTGCCTTCATAAAATCTTATTTTGTTTTGTTTTGAAGACAAGATAATATGTAATGATATCTTGTCACTTTACGTCTTAGAAATCAAACCTTAAAGACAAGACCTTTCATAAAGTTTCAAACTTTAGTCAAAAATGAAATCTTGAAATCATTAAAGTGTTTTTTTCCAACCTTTAATTCATAAAGTTTAGACTTTGAGTCAAAACAATGCTTAAAAGTGTCAACTTTTATAAAGATCAAGACTTTCTAACTTTAAAGTTAATATTTTATATCCCTAGTTCATAAAGTAGGAACATTTTTGACTTTAAGATAACTTTAAATCATAAAGTTGAGACCCTGATGGTCTTAGAATAAATAAAAGTGTCAACTTTCATAAAGAACAAGACTTTTTAGTTCAAAAGCTAGTATCTTGTATCATTATTTCATAAAGATTTAATCTTTATGCCAAGAGTATAATTGTAGAAGCACTTACTTTCATAAAGAATCAAATTTTATAACTACTTTATAAAGAATGATAACTTCTATAATACTTAAGGTAAGATCTTGTTATGATAGTGATAAAAGCTTGAAACTTTG
Organism: Pterocarpus macrocarpus; assembly: GCA_031439585.1. Classification (NCBI taxonomy): domain Eukaryota; kingdom Viridiplantae; phylum Streptophyta; class Magnoliopsida; order Fabales; family Fabaceae; genus Pterocarpus; species Pterocarpus macrocarpus. Next base: position 47,697,330 of record CM062514.1, read on the forward strand.
CAACTTGGATACGTTAAAAATCACCCTTAGTGATTAGTGAACATAGTGTTGTTGGGTTCATGAGTGTGGTTATGCGTTGTCATGACCCAAGGATTAGAGGGATCTAGAACTCCTTCGGAACAGAAGTATGATTAGGGCCTCTGAGCATACCATGAACCTAGCAATCATTAAGTGCACTATCTTAAGGAAAGGAAACAATCATTTAACTTAATTAATTTGAACAAGTGTTCCATAAGACATATACTCAAGTAAAGAGTAATTTTACGTAAGAACTAAGTAACTAAAAGACCACATACATATATTTTAACTATGTGATTCTCTCATGGGTAACCAGTGGAAATCATATGATGACTTATAAGATTCTTCACAAAGAAAAACACAACTATAAACCCCTTTATGGTATGAATGTATGATGCCATTCAACATGAGGAATGACAAGTTTGATTGAGATTTGTCTCACGATTGAATGATTAGTGTGATGATATGATATAGATATGATGGACTGTTGGTTGAAAGTTTATGATTGACATTTTGGGGAAGCTCCGGTCTAGCCGTTATGCTACCGGATTTTCATCAAAATTATGGTCATTTGTCATATCATTGCATGTATCTAGTCAAAGAAATATTATGCATGTAAAGTATAATGATAAGAAAAGAAATAATGGGACATGACTCTTCAATCACTTTGGTAAGGGAAGTGAGAGACGAGATCCACAAAGACTCAAGGAACCTCTATGGAGGAGGCAAGGGTGACATGGAGGACCCTCCAACTTAGGGGTAACCAATATCGACTTGGCCTGATTTGGTTTAGCACTGTATGAAGATGGTCACAGAATGAGCTCATGTCCAAAAGCAGTTTATTTCAAAGGAAAAGTAAAGAATGTTAAGCACGTGCTAAAAATGAAAGTAAAGTCAAGTATAACCATGGTTAAATCTATGAGGTGGCATGTCTTTGCATGTATTTATATTGTCCATTTGCATTATGAATGTTTATTCTATGCTTTCGTATGTATGTTTAGTTAAGATGATATCGTTATGATGTTAAGTTTAAAAGCAACCAGCTTCGGGGCTTAAGTTTTCAAAGTCATTAAAATTGAATCTATACTTGCCCATTGTTTTTATAATTAAACCTGAAGTGGCTGGGACTATGACGATGACACAGTGTTTCTCTAGTCGTGATCCTACTGAGAAATCTAGTATTTCTCATTCCTACATTTCCGTGTCGTCTTCAGAGGATATCAATGTTGAGCACGGTGGTGATCTACATTGAGTTTCAGTATGGCGTTGGCACTTCGACTTAGTGCTAAATGCCTCGGTGATGTCTGCGAGCACAGCGATGAGAGTCTACATCTTCCACGGCCGTCCGTCTCAGACTCTAGTGATGAGCCTATTTTTCTGACCACATCAGCCATTTGGCAAGGTTACCCCGGATGACATTCATCCTTACTTTCAACCGCCGAGATACCCCACTAACAATGAGACCGACTCGTATAACGTCCGAAAAATCTTATCGTTAATAACCGAGTTGTTTGGTTTCTTTTGAATAAGTAGGTTTAATCAAAATTCGATTAAGTAGTCACTTGAAGCTAATTAAATGTGATTTAGAAGTGATTAGGCTTGATGGAATTAGATTAGGAACATAGGAAACCTCACAGAATTTTTCTAAAATCGGTTTACCGATTTAAGAGAAATCGGTAAGATTTCGGTATTTTAAACTATTGGAACCGGACCAATAGAAGAATCATTATGAGAACCCTAGAATGAAGGGCTAGGATTCAGCCACAACACTCCCATAGGTGGCACTATTTTGAGCCAAGAAGTAGCCACAAAACCAAGTTGAATAACCTACTTAAATCCACCAATCACACAACTCCTTGCTTCACAAGTTTGGGTTCAATTCCTTCTTTGTCCTTGACAATTTCGGTCAAGATAAGAGGCTGACTCCCCTTCATTCTCTTCCATTCACACTCCTCTCTACTCCATCTTCAACTTCTCTTCAAGTCTCATCAAGAATAGCTTCCATCTAAGGCACCAAATCAACTAAATTTCAACTAGGCAAGGTAGGAATCCTACTTCTCTTCTTACTTTTCTTGGTTTGGGACTATATAGGGGTCTTGGATATTTTGTGATACTGATGAGGTTTGTAGTGACGATGATGAATTATAGTTGATTATGCATGTATGTTATGATTAGAATTAGAATTGGTATGAAAGAACTTGAAGAAAAGAGAAAACTCAAGTAGCTGTTATGGTTTTTCTTCGACAGTCCGTACGGCGGACTGTACAGCTCCATCTATAGCCATTTAAAATTCATGAATCTATTTTTATGTGAAACTAGACATTTAGGTCTTTCCATACATATATAATATAAGGCCATTGGATCAGTATAGAGGTAGTTATGAATTTTTGAAGTATGACCTAGAAATTAGGACCTTTATCTAGGCAGTGTGAGTTGAGAAGGTGTAACTCACCCTACACAACTCCAAATTGAGTGATTCCAACGTTGTTTGAAAGCTAACATATGAGGGAACATCCCATAAAAATTTCAAAATTAGATTCGTTGCCAACTATCCCTAGTACATCAATGAATTTACCTTAAGTTCAACCTGGGCTGGAACAGGGTAGTCCAATAGGGTCAAGTTTTAGGGCTTGTATCTCGAATTATATTTGCTCAAATGATATGCAACTTCTTTCATTTGAAAGCTTGTTAGCTTTACATTGATATAAGTTTTGCATGCTTTCACCTAGATTTGTATTTTTGGTGAATTTTCTCTTATAAGAGTGCAATTCTGGCTAGAAGTAGGGCGGTTTGGGATGAAATACAAATAACTTAAGGTTGAACTCAGAATTTAGTAGATAGAGAGCTAGATCGGGTATACTTAACGTTGAACTCGGAACTTATTAGACAGAGAGCTAGATCGGGTATACTTGAGATTGAACTTAGAAACTTAGTAGACAGAGAGCTAAATCGGAATACTTGATGTTGAACTCGGAACTTAGTGAATAGGAAACTAGATCGGGTATAGTTAATATTAGAAATTTGGAATTTAGGAAACACACTTATAAGAGTCTTAGAAGACCGATGGTGGAATAAGGTCGGAGATTGAACATAACCCTAGAAGTCAGAAATTATATAATCTTGGAAGATCGAACATAACCCCGGACGTCGGAACTTGTATGAACTCAGAACTCGGACCCCATTTAATCTTGGTAGTCGAACTCGGGAACATCAATAGAAATTAAAAACTTGCAAGATAAATTAAGACTTAAGATTTTAAAACTTGCACGTATTGATATTGTTATATTCTTGGTATGAATATGATGTTTTGTATTGGATTTGCTATTTGATTAAAATTTCCTGGTTGTTTAGCACTATTCATGGGGAAGCGTACATGATCCGTTATACTGCCAAGATTTCGGCAAAGATTGCAATTAATATGAATTTACAAGTTATGCATGCATTGGTCAAAGTATCAGACAAGTAATGCTACCCTTATAAGAATGAGGAAGGATTTCCATGTGACTTGGGCCAGCCCCTGAACAAAGTTAAGGGGAATAGATTAGTGGGGATGTCGGGGAAAGTAAACCCGGTGACCTTATATAAGAATGAGCTCGATCCTGAAAAGCAGACTATTACCCGGGAGTTTTATGGCCAACATACTCCCAAGGGACCAAGTATAAAAAATATGAGTTAAGATCAAGTGCATTATTTCTTACGCATATCCACAGTTTATGTTATCATGCATTGATTTAATTGCACCGTTGGACGTAAAACCCTACTAATTTGATGTTATGCTTAAGTCATAGCATGAAATTAGGTAGATTGTGTTACCATATTAACACTCTGTTTACCTTTCCTGGTTTATTCTTCCTTAAATCATCATCATCATGTATATTATTTTTTTTTTATTTTTTTTTGAACAGACGAAACGGCGCTCTGTTATACTAAAAGCGAAACGAATCTAACAAAATATCACTAAGAATAAGAATAATACAATAGCATTACTATATACGTGTAGATATATGTATATATCAGAAGCCACTACTTCAGTTTATGTATAAAGTTTCAAAGTAGAATACATAAGTGGGCTGGTATATCAAAAAGACAATAATGCCCGTATTAATCAAAACATCCTATGGTCCTCAGAGGACATTTTGTAACCTACTAATAATCCTACTGTCAAGTCTATGACCGAGAGCTATGTGCTATCAAAAGAGGGTCATACTGTACAACATCTCCCACTGCTAAGCTACTCTGTCAGATATCCGTTAGCCATGCCAGGCTCGGCTGTTGAGTAGTCTGCGCTGGGTCCCGAGAAGGAAGAGGGTGGCGAGTCGGTGGCCTCGGAGGGGTCACTCTCTAAACTCAAGGGGATATCTAGAACTGCCTGCGGTGGGGACTCTGGTGCAAGGTCGTGAGTCTTTGCTGTCTTTGCAGTGCAGGGAGGAGCTGGAGGTCGGTGTGCTATGTGTAGCGGGACGGCAATGTGAGGAGTGGCAGGGTCGAAAATAAGATGGTGTAAGGGGACATCAAAATTCCTGTTGCTGAAGAGGTAGAGACGGAAGTTACACGAGTCGGCTATATACAAGGAATCCAACTCTGGATCATGGTGAAGCTGTAAAGCTGGGATCTCAATGAATAGGATAGCTGTGGAGTCCATCGCCAGCGTGCCCTAATATATTACAAAATTTCGCTTTAGCCAAAGATCTAATTAAAGGAATAATTGGAACTATTGTATCAAGTTTTTTCATAACAATTTCGATTAGAAATGAATTTTCTAGCATTTGACTTCGTACCACTGAAAAATTTAGCAGCACATTTGAAAGATAACCCCCCCAAAAAAAGTTAAATGAATGCTCGGATAATAATTGGTTTATATGGATCGTTCCTGGTTGAGACCAAACATCAAAATGACATTGCCAGAAATAGATGAGATAGTATTTCCATTTATTCATCGAAAGAGGCGCATTCTTTGAAGCCAGAATGGATTTTCCTTGATATCTAACATAATGAATCAAAGGATCCTTGAAGAAGGATAAAGTAGACAAAAAATTATTAGAAAAGACTTCCACAAGATGTTTGATTTTTGCATAGAAATAGATTCGCTCAAAAAGAATGCTATAAGAGTTTAATCGTAAATGAGAGGATTTATTACGTAGAAAAAGGAAGATGGATTCGTGTTTACATACATAAAAATTATATAGGAACAAGAAAAATCTTGGATTACTTTTTGAAAAAGTGGAAATCCCTTTTTTTTGAGTAATAAGACTATTCCAATTACAATACTCATAAAGAAACAATCTTAATAAATGAAAGAAGGGGGGATCTTTCACCCAGTATCGAAGGGTTTGAACTAAGATTTCCAGATGGATAGGATAGGGTATTCGTACATTTGAAACAAAATTTAAATATGTAAATTTATCCTCGAAAAAGGAAAAAATGGAATGAATTGATTGCAAATTTTGAAAAGATTTGACAATTTCCGCCTTCTCTAAAGAAGAACTTAATTGTCGGGAAAATGGAATTTCCACGATGACGGCAAAACCCTCCGATATTATTTGAGAATACAAATTCTTGTTATACCCCCAAAATGGATTTTTGTTAGAATCATTAGCAAAAAGGATCAAATGATTCTGTTGATACATTCGAGTAATTAAACGTTTTACAATTAGTAAACTAGATTTCTTATCATAATCCACATTTTCCACAAAAATGGATCGATTTATATTTAAATCATGACCATAGGCGACTCCATAAGTAGACTCCCGAAAAATAAGTGGGTATAGGAAGCTCCGTTGGCGAGATCTATCTAGTTCTAAATATATTTGATATTGTTTCATTTTTTAAATTCGATTTTGTCAAAGGATCAAAGATTGATTGGATTATCAAATGATACATAGTGCGATACAGTCAAAACAGGGTATTTATTCTATTATATATTCGAATTAGAACGAATATGAATAGATACCTAGAAAAGAAAACCTATCAATGGACTCTCTCCACTCGCTTTTTCCATCTAATTGTTCTAGGATAACAAGCTAGTTAGAAATCCTTTATTTTATCAGCCCAATCGCTCTTTTGATTTTGGAAAAAAAAAATATTTATCAATATACTCTTTCTTCTACACATTTCTCGCCACCCCATAATGGAGAATAGCTAATAGTTAGGACTCATAACAAAAATAAATAATCCATTCATGGGAAAAGCTTTTCCCGCATCAAGCACTAATCCATTTTTAACGTACAATTAGATGGGGTAATCATTCGAATGAAAAAATGAAAGCTCGTTGCTTTTTGTTTCCCTATAATTGGAGTTGCCAAGCTCTATCCCTTTATTAATTAAACCCAACTGAATCTTTTTTTGTTCCGAGCCAAGAATTCAAACAAAAATTATGGTCGAATGCAATAAGAATGAAATATTTTTCGAATTCGCCATTGATACGACATGCTGCTTTTTCCATTCATTCCTCTCTGGATCAGTCGTGGTCTTACAAACCCTACCGAGGGTATGGACGAAACAATTGCTTCATAAAAATGTGTAAAAAATGGAGTCGCACTTAAAAGCCGAGTACTATACCATTTAGTTAGCAACCCCCCCCCCCCAAAAAAAAAAGGATGTGTAGATACAATCAAAAAAATGGACCACCCCCTTGTTTAGAGTGGTATACATTATTGTTGTAATTTATTATTATTATTATTTTATTTATATTTACCTTTGAATCAAAAAGTTCATGTTTGTATCACAGAAAATCTAACGAACTCACCATTTGCTGAAGTAAAAAAAAAACCTCTGTAACGTGAATAAATCGAACGATTTATTCATCGATCGGATTATATTTGTTTGATAGACTGTTGTCAATATTAGTGTTGAAAAAAAGAGTAGAATCGAGAATTCGAAAATGAGATATTATTATTATTATATTTTTTTTTGAGCAATCTTTTATAGAAATATATTCCATTTAATATTATTTAATATTCTTAAAAGATTTTTGAATTCTATAATAGAATTATTAATTCTATTATTTCTTTTTATTTAATTACTCCATATATATATTAATTTCTAATATGAATTCTATTCGAAATATGAATCCTATTCGAAACTAAAATAATAATAATATAAAAAAGAAAATCTAATAATCTAATAAAATAAGAAAAAATTAGAAATTTGAAAAAATAAAAAGAAATATAAAATAAATAAGAAATAATATATATGTATATATATATTTATGCAATAAGTATCTTTGTATTGTATTCGGCTCAATCCTTTTATTTTAGTAAAAGAAGATTGGTAGAGTTTAATTGCAATTAATGGAACGAGCGGTAATCACTGGATTACAAAGTATCCATTCCTGGGAATTCAAATTTGATCTCCTTTCATACTTCACAAGCAGCAGCTAATTCAGGACTCCATTTGCTAGCCTCACGGATGATTTCATTACCTCACGAGCAAGATCACGACCCTCATTCAGAGCTTGTACACATGCTTTGAGAGCTACTCGATTAGCTACGGCACCAGTGCATTTCCCCAAGGATGCCCTAAAGTTCCCCACCCGAATTAGAGTACGGAATCATCTCCAAAGATCTCGGTCGAGCAGGCATATGCCAAACATGAATACCCCTCGAAGCAGCAGGGGATAACACCAGGTAGAGAAACCCGATCTGAGTGAAATAAATACCACGACTTCTATCTTTTCAATAAAATCATCACGTAGTAAATCAACAAAACCTAAAGTAATCTCTCTTTCCCCTTCAAGTTTACCTACTACTGCATGCGGGGTGAATATGATCTCCACGGACAAACGTAACGATTTAGCTAGTACACGAAAGTGCATACCATGATTCTTACGTCTATCGATAGCTGCGTGCATTGCATGATGGATATGAAGAAGTAGCCCATTATCCGGCAATAATGAGCCAAGCTGGTATTTGCAGTAAAGCCCCCTGGTAAGTAATCATGCATGACGATAGGGCCCAATTTTCTAGCAAATATAGCTCTTTTATCATTTCTTCGCATGTACTGCGGTAGCATTCAAATAATGCCCTTTGATTTCACCTGTTTACCTGTGCTTTATAAATTGCTTCGGCACAAAATAAGAAACGGTCCCTCCAACGCATAAATGGTTGGGAATTCACATTTTCATCATCTTTGGTAAAATCAAGTCCACCGCAGAGACATTCATAAACTGCTCTACCGTAATTCTTAGCGGATAACCCCAATTTAGGTTTAATAGTACATCCCAATAGGGGATGGCCATACTTGTTTAATTTATCCCTTTCAACTTGGATACCGTGAGGCGGACCTTGGAAAGTTTTAATATAAGAAGTAGGGATTCGCAAATCTTCCAGACGTAGGGCGCGCAGGGCCTTGAACCCAAATACATTACCTACAATGGAAGTAAACATGTTAGTAACAGAACCTTCTTCAAAAAGGTCTAAGGGATAAGCTACATAAGCAATATATTGATTTTCTTCTCCAACAACGGGCTCAATGTTGTAGCATCGTCCTTTGTAACGATCAAGACTGGTAAGCCCATCGGTCCAAACAGTTGTCCATGTACTAGTAGAAGATTCGGCAGCTACCGCAGCACCCGCTTCTTCAGGAGGAACTCCAGGTTAAGGAGTTACTCGGAATGCTGCCAAGATATCAGTATCTTTCGTTTCATAGTCAGGAGTATAATAAGTCAATTTATAATCTTTAACACCAGCTTTGAACCCAACACTCGCTTTAGTCTCTGTTTGTGGTGACATAAATCCCTCCCTACAACTCATGAATTCAGAATTATCGCAACAACAAGATCTACTCGACACTACTTAGTAGTTAATGAAACCTTTCACTTCACAGGAATCTTTCAAAAAATGATCAACTAATATTATCAATAAATCCGAATGGTTTGTTATTAAACCATGGTATTTGATTTGCCAAATACATCATTATTGTATACTCTTTCATATGTATGGCGCAACCCAATCCTTGTTTTTTTTTTTTTCAAATTTAGAATCTCTTATTCTTTTTTTGAATCGAAATATCTAATCTAAATAATAAGAAATTCACTCTTGACCTTGACAGTGATATATGTTGTATATGTTAATCCTAGATGTAAAAATAGGCAGAATTCGCCCACGAAAAGAAATAGTAAAAAAAAAAAGAATGCTAGGTATAAATCGTATGCTCATGAAATATGAGAAATAAGGGCCAATGATATAGAAGAACCGAATCGTAAATAAAGTTCAGGTTCGAATTCCATAGAAAATATGGATGGTATTGTCTATAATTATAGACAAATGAAAGACTTTCGAAAGATTTCATCCAATTAAAATATATATATATATATATTAATGACTTGGTTGAAATTTAAAAATTCAATCATTGAAATGGAGTACGTTAAACAATTGAATTGTTTGGATGGTACCAAGAAAATGGAGTACTAACTCCGATTTCTTATATATTATTGAATTAACCGATCAACTTACTTTGTTATCGAGCATTTCTTTTTGATTTAAAAAATCTTCTAATCTAAAAAATGGATATATTTTAATATGAGAATAAATCCTACCACTACTGGTCCTAAGGTTTACGTGCTTGAAAAAAAGAACACAGGACGTATCGACCAAATACTTGGTTCGGTATTGGATGTAGCTTTCCCCCCAGGGAAGATGCCAAATATTTACAACGCTCTGGTAGTAAAAGGTCGAGATACTGTTGGTCAACAAATTAACGTGACTTGTGAAGTACAGCAATTATTAGGAAATAATCGAGTTAGAGCTGTAGCTATGAGTGCTACAGATGGTCTAATGAGAGGAATGGAAGTGATTGA